>JAWNNP010003446.1:0-1388500 GCA_035044805.1 Leucophenga maculata
TTTTTTTTTCTTCCATGTATTATACATCTGTCAAACAACATTTAGTACATTTTATAATAGTGATTAAGGAATAAAATTAATTTTCAAAAGAACAATTTCTTTAAATTATTTGTCAACTAAATAAAAAAAAATATACTGTACATGATAATATGCATCCACTCCAAGCAGCTAATACTTACGGCTGCCCCACTCTTCATGAGATACCGTAACGTTCACTGCTAGAAATATAGCATAATCATCTTACATTACATTTGAAAGTGGTGTTTACAATTTATTTCTACTTATGATTAGTTTAATAGATCTACTGGTCTGATCCTCTTAAGACGCCGTCTGGTTGTCAGTTCCACAATGGGTAAGTTGTTTATCTCAATGTTTGAGTGAGCTAAAATTCGATGATGATGCTTTGTGCTTACTGCCACTATTTCCTCTTTAATAGTGGGTGTTTTAAGATCTCTGTGTAAGTCTGCGTTGGAAATGTACCAGTCTGCTCCTGATATCTGCCGAAGAATTTTTGATTGCTGCCGTTGGATAATATTTACATTTGATACTTTTGATGTACCCCATATCTGTAGACCATATGTCCAAATAGGTTTTATTACGCATTTATATAATAATAGTTTGTTGTACATCGATAGCTTAGTGTTTTTTTTCATAAGCCAGTACATTTGTCGGTACTTTTCTTTTATTTGATTTTGTTTTTTCTTAATATGTAGCTTCCAAGTCAGTTTACTGTCTAGTATGAATTCCTAAATACATTGCCGATTTTTCGATAGGTATGTCAAGATTATTTATTTTTAGAGGAATGGGCAAGAAAGCGCGTCTAGTTGTAAAAATTACTTGAGTTGTTTTATTTTCATTAATTTTGATTGCCCACTTATTGAACCAGGTAATGGTTGTATCTAGTATTCTTTGAAGATTTTCGGAAGCAATTGTTAAATCTTTATGAGCATAAAATAAGATTGTATCATCTGCAAAAGTTGCAATCATAGAACATAATTCGTCCGGTTGAGGTATATCATGTGTATAGAGTACATATAGAAGAGGTCCTAGTACACTCCCTTGAGGGATGCCTGCCTTTATATGCCTTATTGAAGATATAGCATCTTTGAACTTTACATAAAAGTGCCTATCTGATATGTAACTTTTTAGTAATACATAAAAATCATAAGGGAGAAGGGATCTTAGTTTATATAAGAGTCCCTTATGCCATACTTTGTCAAAAGCCTTTTCAACATCTAAAAAAATACCTACACAGTATTTCTTATTTTCAAAGTCTGTAGAAATTTTATTCACAACTCTATGTATTTGTTCAATAGTTGAATGGCGTTTTCTAAATCCGAATTGATGATCGGGTATAATATAATTGTTGTCAAGTATGGATTGTAGCCTATTTTGAAATAAACGTTCAAAAACTTTAGACAAAATGGGCAAAAGACTTATTGGTCTATAAGACGCTGGACAAGTAGCATCTTTGCCAGGTTTCGGTATTGCTATGATCTCGGCCACTTTCCATGTCTTAGGAAAATATTTTAGTCTTATCACAGCGTTAAATAAATTTCGGATGTAGCATAGAGCACTCAAAGGAAGTTCTTTGAGCAGTCGTCCTGTTATCATATCGTAACCGGGTGATTTTTTTACTTTTGTTTTGTCAATAATATTTTTTATCTCTTTGACAGTTACATATCGAATTGAAATATTACTGACTGAACTGCTTGAAATTTCAGGTGCGAGAACGCAGTTTTGAGGGTCGTTAGTAAAAACTTCTTCATAAAAGCCAGCTAAAACCGAAGCCTTGTCAAGTTCTGTTTTTGCCCAAGTACCATCTTCCTTTTTCAATGGAGGATTGTGATTTGTAGTTGTGTTTAATTGTTTAGTGACCCTCCAAAGGGAATAGTTTGTGTCTAGGGTTGGAGTCAAATTAATTAAATATTTTTCAATATTTTTGTTAGCGTTTTGCTTTAAAGATTCTTTTAATTCCTTAATTGCTCGATTAAGTCTTTTTTTGTCCTCTGGACATCTAGTAACTTGCCAGATTTTTCGAAGTTTTCTCTTGTTTTCAATTTTCTGCCGAATTGAGGCAGGTGTATAATGAGAAACCTGTTTATGAAGTAAAGATGGAGAAGAATTGAGCGCTGCTTCAGCTACAGTGTCATTGAAGTATATCACGGCACTTTCTATGTCATCTGGAGATTTTAATAAAATGTCCGATCGTAAATTTGTATGTAAAAACTCTTTGTAAGCTACCCAATCGGTTTTTGCATTACAAAGTGTTGGCGTGGAATTATTTGTTACAAATGTTGTACTATAATCGAGCTGAATTGGAGAATGGTCTGAAGACAATTCAAAACGGGATTTAATAGAAAAAAGTCTCATATTTATATTTTTAATGACACAAAAATCAATTAGATCTGGAATTTTTTGACGATCTGTTGGCCAGTAAGTCGGCTCGCCAGTTGAAAGGTGTTTGCAGTTATTAAAAAGAATTGATTCAAGTAGTATTTTTCCTTTACTGTTTGTCAGGCGGGAACCCCATGCGATATGTTTTGCATTAAAGTCCCCAGCAGCTATGAATCTTTGTCCTAAAGAGTTAAAGTAATTATTATACTGTGAAAGTGTAATTTTATGTTTAGGAGGACTATACAAAGCTGAAATTGTCAAGGGACCAATATGGTCGTACACAAGAATATTGGTAGCTTGAATATATTCATAGTTATAATTTTCAACAGAGCTACTTTTAATTTTATTTTTAATAATAACTGCCGTACCCCCATGACCTGAACCGTCCGGATGATTTGTGCTGTATATGGTATATCCTGTGAATTTTAAAACATGTTTATTTGTGAGGTGTGTTTCTGATATTAATGCAATGTCAATGTTATTTTCAATTAAAAATTGTTTCAGTTCCAACACATGTTGAAACAGTCCGTTAGCATTCCAGATTATAATTCGAAGGTTATCTAATTGCATGCCTGCGAGCCTAACTTAGACACAAGAAGTGTAATCACATTTAAAATAGCTGACATTTGTTGCATTAGTTGTTTCATCATTTCTTTCAACTCTTGCATGTCATTGTTTTCATTAAGCTGAGAACGCTGATTGCTTGGTAGGATATTTTGGGGCACTATTGGATCAATGGATGTTGTAGGGAAGTTTATTGATTGGATGTGTTTACTTGGTTGAATTGTGTTTGAGGATGTAGTGGCAGGATTGCTGTGCGTAATAGAGGGAAGTGGAGGAAAGCTTTCAGAGTTTGGCTTTGAAGTTTTTGCCATTGCAGCGTAGCTTTTAGCTGGATTGATTTTGGCACTATATTCTTTACTAATATTATTAGTAGATGTAATTTGCTTACTCTCATTTATTTTTGGTAAACTCTTCTCACGAAGTGCTGGAAATCGTTGGACTTTAAGAGTTTTATAAACCTCACAACCTTTGTAATTAGCTGTGTGATTGCCACTACACAAGGCACATTTTGTAAGACCTTTGTTAAAGGTTAATGTACAATCAATAGTTTTATGCGATCCAGCGCATTTTACACAAACTGGATCCCTTGTACAATAATTTTTAGTGTGTCCGTACTTTTGGCAGTTTGCACATTGCGCTAAAGTACGTTTGATGTGAGGAGCTTCAAATGAGATTTTAGTTTGTAGTAGGTGGGTTATTTCATAAATATTTTTGTTATTTTCTTCACTTCTGAATTCGACAGAGAACAAAGGGAGAGGAATTTTTGTGGTCCTTTGCTGAATATTGTATATATTTTCTACGGTGTGGCCTAATTCTAGAAGTTCTGTTTTTATTTCTTCTATGTCTGCAGATGGATGCATATTCCTTAGAATTACTTTGAAATTTTTGTCTTCTTTTGGCCTAAAAGTGTAATATTTAGTTTTCCGTTGTTTTAACATATTTATAATGCTTCTATATACGGTCGAGTCGGTTGACTGGACTCGGACTTCATTGTTGGCTAATGCTTTCAGCTCGAAGTTTTTTTGAGCTACTTCCCTAAGAGCATCATTTAAAATTTTAATTTGCCCAACACCCTGGACATATATTGGCGGAGGTCTGTTGATTTTTTTTTTTGAAACCTGCTCTGTTGTATGAGTGATACCTGTTGCACTGTTAGTTTGTTTTTCAGTCTTGTCGTCAGTGTCTTCTAAAAGTTTGAAACGGTTTGATGTATTTGGATTGTCGAGCCAGTATTGTTGTAATGTTGTTTGTGTTGCATTTTTTTTGTTTTTTTTTGAGTTTACCTTTTGCATCTTTGGCGAGAGCAAATCTCGACTCCGTTTTAGAATTGACTGAGTGTTTGTGTGGTTGTTGGTAGTGTTTACGTTTTTAATTTTATTGTTTGTTGTTGGGCTAACGGGTAACAATGACTCATCAGATGAGGACAAGGTTTCGGCATTGTTTTTTGCACTTTGTACTTGCATGTTTGATCCGTTAGAAAAATCTGTAGCCAATGAGGATTGCGATGACGTGATCGACGATTGTGAGGTGTATACACTTGTTGTTGTTAGCGTTGATGCTACTGTTGTTGTATAGCCACTCTGCGTTGTTATTGTTGCTGATGACACTATTGCTGGTTGCGATGATGGGAGAGGAGTTGTCGGGGTGGTACATTGGACACTCCACGGTAGCAAGCATTGCTGGGAGTGAGAACGAGAATCCATTGTCTGCTCCGAAGTTGGAACAGACAAGTTGGAGTTGGTGTTATTGTTTTTGTTGCTGCACGGTGAGACAAAAGAGAAATATGCATTCCTCGATGCAACCGATTTTTGTTGATTAGATGGATGAGCGTTGCTCATCATTAAATCATTAAAATTTTTTTTTTCTTCTTTCTTTAATTTTTTTTTTTTTTTTTTTTTGTTGCTTCACAAAAATTTAAAAATGTTTGAATGAGTCTCTGTCTCTGAATATTTAAAAATTTTGTTTGCACTTTTTGTTTTTCAATTTTAATGAACGAATTAATGCACGGAGCGAGTTATTAGTACGTCTATGTCGCATGACAATCAACGAATGAATGACCAAAATTGTCATGGGAAAGATGCCACAGCTTCCATATAGTCTTGATACCATTTTTCTATTTTCCATAGTGAAAACCACTCCTAATGGACATTTTTAAGGTACCGGGATGAGGTCAGAAAAGCTTGCCGGTTGGCTTGGAGTGATATTCCTATTTCTGACTCTTAGAGAGACGAAACTTGCCAGCCATTGAAAAATGTACGAGATGGTAACCCTACTATTACTTACTATACCGAGTATTGCCAAAGATTTGTCTCACAGTACGAGATGGTTACCCCTAATATTACTTTCTTTTTGTAAAACACCCAGTATTGCCAATCATGAAAAGAATATATCTCTTAGAGCATGAGTTGGTAACCCTATTATTAGGCTCATTTTGAAAATAACCCATTATTGCCAAACTTGGGAAAAAAAATTATCTCACAGCACGAGATGGTATCCTTCTACTACTTTCCTTGCTAACCATGGAAACAATTTCTCTCACAGCCCGAGATGGTAACCCTACTCTTATTTTATCTTTTAAATTTAGATATTTTGTAGCGCATACTTTTTACCCGATATACTTCTAATAAGGGGAAGAGTGCCATTCTACTTTATACTTTAATTTCGATTCTTTACCGCGAAGTGTAATTGGGTGCCAGTAGATGGGCACCTTTTTGGAAAAACGACTTTCGAGCCTTTTTCGAAACACCTAATATTATATTATATAAAAATCTTCAATATTTACATTTTCATTGTTGTGCCTTTTCGCGATGTCATCATCTTCGTACTGGAAAAATAAATTATCTTTTAATAATTTTGTCAGTTTTAAATAAAATTTCTAGCTGTACCTTCTCAAAATTATACGGAGTTGGCCTACGTTCCGTCAATTTTCGTGGTTGATTTGAGTTATCCAAATAGGGACAGGCTGCTTGGGTGTGCGTCTCCATTATACTCTCATTTGACTCAATAGTTTCTATACGACAGCCATAAGTTCCAACGGGTTCTGGACCAAATCTATTTGGCTTTGATCTACTCTGTCGATTTTTGGCCAACAGACATTGACATAGTTTTTTCATGTGGTCTTGTTTGCCTGGTTGTGGTGGCAGCTGTGTGGGATAGATAATAATTTTAATAGAGCGAGATGTAGTTAAATTAAACTACTTAAAAAAGTTTATACAATTTGGTGGATTAAAGTGGAGGGACGAAGACAATATAGACACAACAAAGACAGTAAAGACACTGTCAAACTTTATTTTATTTCATACACTCGCAAGCTCACTCCTAAAGTTGTCTATGTTTGCCTGCTTTTAAGTGTCGCTTTTTCGTTTCATCGAGCTTTGTTTCAATTATTAATCAACTTACCGTGTGCTGATCGCTTACACGAAACATAGTGCTATCCATTGTTGGTTCCTGAAATTTTTTAAGCGATTATAGTTAATATTAAATGAATTATAAAAAAAAATTAACTAACTAACCGGTTGATTAAACGGTCTAGGTTTAGGACTTATAGCACAAGTGCGTGGATCATCTATTTGCGTACGTCTGCTACACTAAATATTAAAATATAAAATAGAAAAAAAAAAAAAAAAATTGCTGATATCACCTACAGAAAAATTATTTGTTGCTACACTTCTGGGCATTGAACGCTGTTGTGGTAGAGACGACATATCACGATCATCATAACTTCTATTAAAATGCGTCTGTGTGCTTGTTAAAGGTGGATCCTATATAAAATATTAATCAGCTTTATATTATTTGTTCTACAAATAATGACTCACAAAACGATCTTCCACATAGTTTACACTATTCAAACGCATTGAACGTCCCACAGTGCCAGTATTCGAATAATCACGCGTTGCATTAGTTGGCTTTTGCGGCGTTTGGCAGGCACGACAATTGGCATTCTGTATTGAAATATGGAAATTTATAATATCTAAGATCTATATTTGTTTATAATACCGTTTCATTAAAATCTCTATAGCTCATATCGCCTGCGAGTGTATCGCGTGCATATGGATTGGGACAAATTGCATTCTGTTGTGGCACTTCTTCATCGGAATCCTTTAATATGTATGAATGAAATATGATGGGATGTCTCTTACTTAAATACTTACAGGCACATTGCTACGTTGTAAGCCTAGTATGTCATGTTCGCGTCGCTCAGTTGGTATATCATTGCACTTATTGTTAGAAATATATTATATATCATCTAGTTGGGTAATTTCCTTCATTTACATACCAAACTATCCGTACCACGTTGACAGCTACGCGTTGGCACACTCTGCGAACGGCGATGTGGCGACGAAGATTGCTGACTAGTCGAGCGCTGTGTGTATTAAATGCTAATTAAAATGGACCTAAAAAAATAAAATTATATTACCTTTAAATCTGGTACAATACGACGTCCACAAGCGTCATTATTGCAGCAGTTCTGTGAAGATTTGTTATTAAGAAGTTCCATATTTTTTTATAAGGCTTAAAAAACTTCTTACCGCTTGTTCCCGTTCATTTAAACGCACACGACGCACATTTGACTGCCCACGATAGTCTCGCTCATTTTGATCCAATGAGGTGGTACTTCCACGGCGCTGCGGTTTAGAGAAATTGATAAAATGTATCTAAATTATAATAAATTTATATGTAAGTGGTGTAGAGAGGTTATAAGTTATGTTTGGAGTTCTCCATCAAAAAGTGTTTCTTATGACAATGAACTATTTTGATTAGAAGAACATTAAGTGGACCACCAAGGCAATCGGACTTACGCCCAAAACCACCAGAGAGAATATTACTTTTCGGGGGAATCCTTTAATGAAGCGAACAAAAATCGTTTCTCACGCTAATCGGGTTTGCAGCCTTTTATAAGCTTAGAGGACCATTGATTAATAATTTATCAGTTGGACCAAAAAAAACAAGTAAGGAAATACAGTCGGGCGTAACCGACTGTAAGAGGCCCTGTACCAGTTCAGGTCGCCTAACAAACATATTAAATGTTTCCCGAGCTTATGACCAAACACATGACCACTTCTCACTGCGCGAATATGAATGAAAAGAAAAGGGGGGTTATTCAAATTCAATTGCTTATAAAATCGCCATTTATTATCCGATTTTGATGAACTTTTTGGATTTTTGCTTAGAGAGACGTTATCTCTATATTAGTACACTCAATTTTTTTTGTGCCGAAGAAATTTTCACCCTAAGGGGTGATTTTATGGGGAAGGGGGGGGAGGGGCAAAATTTCAAAATAAACTTGTGAAATTCCGGAGCAATCCTAGTCGAATGCAAAAAACACGAAGTCTCTATCTATTACCGTTTCCGAGATCCTTTCGTTCATACAGACGGACAGACGGACGGACGGACAGGCGGACAGACGGACATGGCTATATCGACTCCTCTTTCATTCCTGACCATAATGGTGGTAACTTTGGGGGGTCTCCGACCATTATTTCTACCTGTTACATACATTTGCACAAACCCAATAGGCTCTTGTACCTTCGGTACAGGGCCTAAAAAGAAACGGTTCTCACGGTTTTTGGGTTTAAGGCCCTGAACGTAGTTAGAGTCGGTCGTTAATCGAATCTGCGACTAAGAACTGACACAGAAAATAAAACTCTTTGATCAAAAATCCATCAGTTACTATGAAAGCAGTTATTGCTCCTTACGAAAAAGCAATCTGTGGTTCAGCCTATTCTCAAGATTTATTAAGCTATGATCAGGAAGATTTGCTCAGAAGATATGTGCCAAATAATCCATCAGTTCCTAAAAAAAAATCATCTAATTGGTTCTTACGTTAGTTGGGTCTGAGTCACTGGACAAAATAGGAAACTCATTTGGGCAAGTATTCATAAGTTGATATTAAAGCAAGCGTTTGGAACTGACATTAGCTGAATTTGTGACGTGAAATCAAATAGGAAAGCAAATGCTGTGAATGTAACCCGGAATCTGTTTCGAAGATAACAAAGCATGTCAACATAAAAATTCTTGACCAAAACCACAGACCAATCTCGAATTTCTAGCTCTTGCGAAAGGATGTAATTTTAATGGATATTCCATAAATACTCACAGTTTCCATATTCGCACATTCGTGGCACAGCTGTGTAGTCACGGTTTCCCTTTGCTGTGCCTCTCTGCTTAAAAACTTGGACACAGCCAAGCTGATGTCGAAGGGCACACCTGCGCTGTATAAAAAAGTTTATAAACAAACAAAAACAAAGAGCGAAAAATTCCACTACTTACAAGCAATCTATTTTGATGAATTTAAAAAAAAACAAATTTAGTAACTCGAATTTAAAATATATATTTTTTTCCACGTTTAACAAAAGAGCTGCTAAGTTTTTTTGTTTTATAAATTAATAATTTTTATAATTAATTTTAGTCAAAGTCAAGTTTTATACAAGCAAAATTGTTTGGGGAAACCTGCAGCCTTTTTCGCTGCTCGTCCCACAACAAATGCAATTCATGCTGCTTAGACACAACAGCGCGTACCTCTTCGAGATATTCCGCATTTATTTGTGTATTTCGTCTGAAATCTATTTGGTGCAAATGCGGCAACTTGGCGATGAATTGCAGTATTAAACATTTCACATGTGGATCGTGCGGCTGCCAATGAAGACTACCGGCGCTGGCAACGTGGAGCACGCGCAGCTGTGAATGCCAGACGAATTTGCGTAGCTGCGAAAATAGCTGCCGCTGCTTGAGTAGTAGCTGCAAGATGCCTCTATCAAGTTGGCAATTCAATTGAAGCGCCACAATTTGTCGCAACGGTGCCGTTGCATTCCGATGGTTTGAATTGTATGCTTCAAGCGCTTGGAGCAAATGCATTATTGCTTTGTGCATAATGGCGCCATTTTCCTCCACATCTGCAGCTGCATCTCCAGCTTCATCATTTGCATACAGCGTCAGTGTGCGCAATTGTTGCAATTGTAGAATGTCTTTGCAGCTGTCGAGCGTGCTTGCCAATAACGCTGCCGGAAGTCGTACATCTTGCAATGCTGCTACACCATATTTGAGTTGTCGTATGACTTCCTTATGCTGTTGCTGCAGCTTTGCCCCCTCCAATACACGCGGCAGCAACGCAAATGTATGCAAACGCCGGCATATTAAACCGAATGCATTTGCATCTGCTGCATCGAGTATGCTCAGTTTACAAGACAATAATTGTAGCTCCCGGAGATTGGGACACATTTCATTTAGTTGTTGTACATTGAGTTTTGTTTGCTTGTCGTCGTCCTGTATGCTTAATTTTTCGACAAACCCGTAGCTTTGTCCTTCGGCTTGTAAGAAATTGCAATGTGTTGCATGTAGTTTGCTCAGCGCTTTTGTGCGTTTTGCTATCACTTTCAGCATCGATTGCCATTCTTTGTGCGACAGCAGTTTCAAGTAACTTTGCTCCGTTGAGTAGTCAAATTCTTTTAAATATTTTAGACGCCAAATGCGTTGTATAATGAGTTCGAATCGTCGATTGATTGTGAACAGCGTGCATTGATCCTTTGGCGGCAGCAGTGCGAAGATGTGCAGCAGGCAGTATTCGTTGAGGCATTCCAATGTAATTTTTGCAGCAGCAGCTGTGAATGATTGTGAAGGGATTTTATTTAATGTACATATTTTAAATAAATAAATTTATATTAAATAATTGCTTATGAAACGATTGGCTTTCGTTTAAAGCATCAATAGACTATGTATGAGTGGAAAAATGAGTGCTCAGAAGTCGGATCTAAAGAGCTTCAAGGTTCATTATATCATATTATGAAACTATTTTTGCATTGTCTCATATATGAAGAAATATTGCATAGTCTGCACACTTTTTCAAACAAAAACAAAATTTTTTTTTTTAAATTTAAATATTTTACCATCTTTAGGACACATTTTGAAATTTTTCCTTTTTTTACTTTAAAACATTTTAATTTCCAAAAATAAATATTTCTCTTGTCAAAACCATACAACACGAGCGCAACTACGCAACTGCTGGATGCTACATTTCAGCCTTTGTTGATGCCACAAACTGCGCTTCGAATGCACCCACCCTATATATTGAATGCACTTTCAGCAGACACTGACAGATATTTCTTCTTCAATGCGTGCTGGTGGTGAAATTATCTCTGCTCTGCTCTGATATATACACAAACTATACAGTTAGGCTTAGCCCATCCAGCACAACAAAAATAACCCCCTAGTTTTGTGGCATATGTGCTGTGCTGTGCTATATGCAACATACACGCTTTGTGCTTGCTCCGCTGCTATTTTTATAAATATTTACAAAAAATCATGCATTCATTCAATACTTTGTACTTACATGTCTCAATGATAAGACTCACAGCTCGAATGCGTATTTCTTTTTTGCTATTGGAGATAATAATTGTTTTTGTTTTTAGTAAACAATGATATGTGATAGCATTCCACAGAAAATAAACTAATCGTAAATTATAAATCAAATCGGTTTAGAAATAGCAAAATTAACTGGAAGTTGAATCGTTACAATAATAGCTAATTTATAACTAATCCGTTTTAGTTCATTAAAGGTTTTTTTTTTGGATACCCTGTATATATGGGGTGGAAGGGTGTATAAAGTATTTGTAAATATATGTAACAGGCAGAAAAACAAGCGAGAGATACTGTAAAAAGCGGGTATATTAGTATTTGGACACCATCAAAAGTCAAGTCAATATAGATGTGTCCGTCTGTCTGGCTTTGCATATGTACATCAAGAACTTGGAAACTATAAGAGATAAAGCATTTGATTTGAATATTTAGATGCTTATATTCTTTCTTCAGTTCACTTGTTTTTGATATATTTGTCAAACCTTCTATCGTAAGGGTAAATTTAGCTAAAAATACTAATTTTGGTTTATCTAAAGTAAATACTTATAAAATATTCCATATAGGTTTGGAGCGAACCAGTAAAAGGAGTACCTTCCATATTATTCTGTCCCTCCTTTATTTGTCTTTATATGAAATTAGTTTTCTTGTTGTGGTTAATTCAGCTAGAAGCGCCTAATTGTGTGTATATCACTACAATCCTAATGATATATGCCGTATGGAAGCAAATCGGATCACTAAAAGTCATAGCTTCCATATAAAAATTTGAGTCAATATAAACATGTCCGTCTGTCTGACTTTCCGTATGAATAACGAGAACTTGGAAACTATAAAAGATAGAGCGTTCCAATTTGAATATTTAATGTCTCCTATTCACTCTTCAGATAACAACGAACGTGTTAATAGCTCTCTCTAAGGGTAATACATACACGAGGGTTGCTACATATATTTTAGCCTAAACATGAAAAAACGGTAATTTATGAGAAACAATCGATTTATTGTTTTTTTTAAATATTCTCCAAAACATGCGTTTTGAAGGCATCAACAGCTTCTTCGGATATTAAAAACCGCTGTTCGCGCAGTTTATTCTTGATGTGAGGGAACAGGAAACAGTCATTTGATGCCAAGTCAGAGCTGTAAGCCGGATGACCCATCAACTCGATGTTTTGAACGTCCAAAAAACTCATTTGTTACAGCCGAAGTGTGAGAGCTCGCATTATCGTGATGAAGTATGATTCGTCTTGGTCGGTTGGTTTTCCTCAGTTCATAGAAAACTTCAGGCAAACAAATGGTTATATAACATTCAGAATTGACGGTCGCAGCATGCCCGAATTTCGATAAGAAACATGCGATCATTTGATTCGATGTGCTGCGCAAACGGTCTTGAAAGACCCAGACGGTCGACTGCTGTTTTGTTTCGGGCATTTGTCCACTTTTCGTCACCTGTCACAATTGAGTAGACGGCTTTCGACGCACCTCGCATGAATTTTTTCAGCATTTGCTTGCTCCAATCGACACGAGCCTTCTTTTCAGCGATTGTGAAATTATGCGACATCCAACGTGAACAAACCTTTCTGACCACCAAATGTTCATGTAATATTGTATGCATGCTAGTCATACTAATGCCTAGGGATGCCTCAATCTCACGGTACGTCACATGATGATCCTGCTTTATCAGTTCACACACAGCATCGATGTTTTCTGGCACAACGACTAATTTTGGACGACCTTCACGAAATTCGTCGGTGAGCAAACTGCGGGCACGATTGCACTCGTTGTACCAGTTTTACACAGTTCCCAAGGATGGAACTTCATCACCAAAGGTTTATTAAAGTTGATTGAGTTGAAAAAATCCCACGAAAATATTTATGGTTTAATTCCATTTTTTGGCCGAGATGACTTTTTCTGGTGCCTGTAAAGAAACCAAATTGTGCTCATACGTCAAGGAGAGCAACATTAAGTTAGGCCTAAAATATGGCAGACTTTACGATGGAGACGTCAGATTGTATCTGTCAACATGTTTTGCTGCTGAGGCTAGAAATATATGTAGCAACCCTCGTAAAAACTTGACACTCCTTTCTGAGTTTTTATATTAAAAAATGTTGGCTTTGCTGCTTATTTTGGTTAAAGGCTCCAAATTTGGCATATTTTACTTCAATTCTAAACAAATAAACCAAAGAGGTGCAAATGGGAGCACTAGAAGCGGTAGTTCCTGTACAAATCTGTGCACCCTTTCTTTATATGAGATTAGGTCTACAGATGTATATATATATGTCCCATATAAATTTAAAGTTCAATGGTGTTACAGCGTATCTTGAAGTCGAGCACACTCGGGTGTGCCAAACTTACTTGTTTACATTAAGTTGGTTGCTAGGTCGTCGATAATAGAACTTTGTACCATAGCACAAGTGTATCTTTGATTTATAGTTCTTCAACATGATAATGACCGTGAATGTATTTTAAGTAGCCAATGTTAGGGTTATGAAAATCAGAGATAAGTAAAATCAAATCATTTGATATGGCTTATCTGGTCTAGTTAATAGGCTTTCAAGAATGTGTAGCAACAATTTTTTGTGGAAGTTTTGTGGTTTTACGCCAAATTATACAAGATTAAAAATTTTATTTATATTTCATTTAAATCGCTTTAACAATTTCCAGTTATACAAACAAATTTTCATGATACACTTGATGCATTGTGAATGCCAAAAGTGACTGTCAAAATTATCATAGCTTGGAGGACCGGAATAATGGAAAGGAACCACGAAACAATGTTCCAAATAAGTAGTTGATTGACTTAAAATATGCTCAAATTTAGTTATTTAAAAGAATTTACATGAAAAAAAACGCACAACTCGTACAATTTCATCAGAGATCACCAAACATCATCACACATTTTAGATAAAATTATTCACAATAGCACAACGAGTTATCTTTTCCATTAGCCATGCCGGAAAGCGCACACCACCAACCATTGAATAGGCAGTAAATTCTATCATCAAACAAACGCTGCAAGTAAGCATCCAATTAGAGTCAGAACTATCGATCTTATCTAAAGATACAACAGCTGCATTACAAATTGTCTTACATGAATTTGAGATAGCTGGTGCGGTTGGAGCTGCAGCTGTTGGAATTAAGGCTGTTACTTCTGTTTCATCACAATAAAAAATGTATATCTCACGATATAATATACACTTTTGAAAATCACGCACGACAACCTGCCAAATTTCCTGCTCACGTATCACCTTTACACGTTCAAGGTCGCATAGCACATCACAGACAATAAGGCATTTTGCCAGTTTACCATTAAAAAAAATCGAATTCTTCCAAGCTACATCACAGGGCTCGCTCAGTGCGTAAGCCACTTGAAAGTCTGGTGTCAAGACGCAGTTACTACTAGCGTTGCCACCTGCTGCCGCATTGTTTGTCAGCATTGCGTACATCCGTTCTACGGGCCCATTGTAGTATGCAATTTTGTAGCCAAATCTACCCACACCTTCGGCAAACATATGCAACTTTTGCCTGCTATGTTCAATACGTATAATCTGATCAGGAATGTGTAACATGCTTGGCTTATCACGCCAAGAGAAATTAAGTTGGCTTTGGCTTAGCACATAGTATTGCGCTCCTTTTAGCTCCTTGTACAACCAGGTCATCAGTGAAAAAGTTATTGGACTGATTTTACTGAAGTTTGAATGTTTTAAATCTTCGAGCACATCCGCCAATGGTGGTAAATTTTGTACACTCTTTTGCAGCTCTTCCAAACTATGCGTACCATCATCATTTTGGCAAAGTTTTGGATATGTATGCAACATCTTGAAGGGGGTGCTGCAGCAAACAGCCGCCGAGAAAAGTGCCCAGCATACGTCATAACCCTCCAAATTTTTATTCATTGCAGACCACATCAAAGAGGCTTCCATTTGTAGTGCCGCTCCAAGTTTTCTTACGCCCACGCTTTGTACATTGACCGATTTGTGATTTATGTCCAAATTCTGCTGCGGGTGTACATCCTTCTGTAAAAATGTAAGCTTATGGTTTTCCATTGTGAATTTTGAAAAACAATACACGGTAAAAAAATGGAAAATAAAATTAAAAAACAGCAAAGTTGAAATGAGGAATAATATAGAAATAAATTCTATGATATAGAAGTAACAAATAAAGCAAAGCAATTTTTTTTAACATTAGTCATATTTATATTTGGCCCAACTGCTTATTCCTTATAACATCAGCTATCAGGCAGTGCAAGTCCCGTCCAAATCGGTTCAGCCATTTCGGAGTTTAGCCAGAAGAAGAATTCGGACAAACAGGAAGATTTCATTTTCCCCCAATTATGAATCTATACTACAAGTATACAGGTACCCCTCAAACACACAATATTTCCATCAAAATCAGTCCCGTCGGTTAGGAGGAGTACAGTGATATAACCAGACGGGTCAAGTCCATTCACCTACCAAGGAATCCAATCCTCTCAAGGGGTGAAGTTTTTTAACCCTACAAGGGTTGCCCCATTGACCCCCATGAGGTTAAGCCCATTAACTCTCCAAGGAGTCCATTGACACCCCAAGGGACGAAATCCATTGAACAATTGAAGTCGATTAAGCCCTAGGGGGTCAAGTCCATTGACCCCCCAAGGGGTTACGTATATGATCCCCCATGTAGATGATCTAGGCAAGATTTTTTTTAACCCTCTCCTCGGCGATTCTCTAAAGTTGATATAAACGAGTTTATTTGAGTAAAAATGCGGCCGGAGGCAGATTCCTTCCTCAGTCGAGGGAATTCTTCGTCAGAGGATTACTTTGTCTTGGGAATTCCATGTCCGCGATTCCTCCGTCTGTGGAATCTTCCGTGTGTGGATTCCTTCATCTGGATATCCACCGTCTGGGGATTCCTTCGTCTAGAGATTATTCCGTCTGGGAGTTTCCCCGTTTAAGCATTTCCTCTTCTAGGAATTACTTTGTTTGGCGATTCCTCTGTCCGGGTAATGCTCCGTCTAAGTATTCTCCCGTCTGGGAAATCGCGTGTCTTGAAATACCTTCGTCTAGCGATGCTCCATCTCGGGAAAATCTTAATTCAAAGAATTACCTATATAATGCTGATATAAAAATATTTTCATATTGTACGAAACTCTTCATGAATTGCAAATTAAAGAACCTCCTTTTCTATTATACATCATAATTTATTATGCCATTCGCCAAAGGAAAAAAAATACTTTTTTCTACTTGATTGCACAATTTTGAAATCAAAATATCTATTGAAGAGACGAAAACCCAAAAAAAAAACTCCATTTTGAAAAACTTCCTTAATACTTGCGCAAAATGAACTCCTCGAGCCAAACATTCCAGTTTTGTAGCCAAACATTCAAGGCATGTTTCTTCTCATCCTCCTGCATGCCACTGTATAACAATGAATTCATAGCCAACTGCTTGAGTAGCGCCAAGTTGCCATGGCTTGTTGCAATGCCAACAAAAGCCACATAGAAATCATCCGTTAGCGGTTTTGCATTCCAATAATAAGGATAATCCGAACCGATTATCACTGGATAGCCAGCAGCAATAAGATATGCAGCAGGATGTGTTTCAAAATCATTTACAAATTGGCGATAATGATTCGAGAGTGGACATATTTCCACGGCAACATTCATTAGCTCTACTATGCGCAGAACCTCGGGATGACGTGGCAGATTCAAAGTATTGCCAATGCGTTTGCTGCCCAAGAGTATGGCATCGATGAGGTTGTCATCGGGTGTGCTTGAATTATGGCAAATTGATTCGCCGGCATGAAAATAGAAATCAATTTCCTTGCTTATGTGCAGCAAATTTATGGCATAGTTCTTCAACGGTGGGACTTGGCATTCTTCATCGAGTGCTATAAAATCGAAGCCAATGAAGAAGCTTGGAAATGATTTCTGTAAAGTGTTAATACGAAGTTAAAACCAATTTAAATAATTTTTCTAAATGCAAACCTTCAGCAAGCGCGCATTTTCCAAATACATTTCTATATCCTGACTTTTATTTGAGTCACGTACCGGCGCATAGATTAGTTTAGTGCCCAAGAAACCACTGAAGTTATTGTGAAATATATTCGAGACACTGACAATGGCATCAGCCGTATCCAGTATGGTATAGTTAGTGCCGTTCAAGTCGTAGAGCTGTCAAACGTGTTACACTGTACAACAAACTATTTCTATGCAAAACGACTTCAACTACTTACAATTGGCAAGGACGAACGCAGCTCGACATACATGACACCATCGTTATAGAAGTCCTCCATCATGCGAAATATATAATTGTTCCAAACGCGTTTGAATGTTATCAGACCCTCGACGAGACGATTGATTTTCTTTAACTTTTGACTGATATCATGACGATTCATGGCCTCGTACATATCGAGGCGCAGTATGCGACGCAGTTTGGCTTCTATCACGTTTGGATCATTGTAGTGCCAGAAGTCCTGCATCAATTGCCAAATGCATTCATAGTCCGCCTCATGCACATGCACCGGCTGCGGAAAGCGTTTCGAAAAACGAAAACGTTCGAAGTCGCCCTGCATATTGACGCACACCCACAGATCCAGCTGATGTGACAGTTCGATTAGCAGCTCCGTCTTGAACATACCCGCATCGTGCACATGCAACAGCCCACCTTTAGGCATAACGCTCAGCAGTCCATACAGATCTGTCTCATTGATGTTATACTTGCTGAAAAAATGTGGCCTTGGTCCATAATCGTGCACCATACGCTTGGCACTGTTAGCTGCTTGCTTTAGATCATCGCGTGCCTTAATTGCGAGCAGTTTTTCATTGGCCAAACTCTCGGTTTCGGTCAGTTTAAGTGGGTGCTTACCCAGACGCCGTGTAAGTTCTTCATGCACAATATGACTGCGCGCGCGTGTATAGCGTAATTCATGCGGCGGCATGTACTGATTCGAGAAGAAGAAATGCAAACTGACCACAATGCCACCGAGCACCAAGAACATAAAAAGAATGAAACTTAGATAAATGCAGATGTTCAGACAACGTGTGACGCGTCCAAGTTTGTTGCTGCGCTCTGATATGTTGTCCTGTAAGCCGCCACGCATGCGCTGTAGCTCTTGCAAATGCAAGTGCACAGGATAATGCTGCAACGAGTATTGCTGCTCATTGCGTGGACTGCGCAGATGCTGTGTCAGGTACTCCAAGTGCTGCTGCTCGGTTTCGCGGTCCATTATTAGAATATTTTATTGGAGATTTTTTTTATAGAAATTTTGTTTTCTGCTTTGAATTTTTTTTTTTATTTATTTTCGAATTTAATTGGAAAATAGAAATTGAACTAAGCTTGTTTATTGTGTTTGCTTATTGTGCGAAAACTAACATTTTTTTTCTATTTATTCAACTCTCCTAAAATTAAAATTTTGTCAAATGAAGTTTTTGTGCTGTTCTATCAAAACTTTTTTATGGCTTACTTTTCTTTTAAATTTTTATGGAAACTTTGTATATATATGAAAAAAATTTTAGTTCGGACAGACAGACAGATTTAATTTTTTCAATTCTTCATGCATTTTGCATTTATGGTTTATTAGAAACCTTTTTTGAATTTTCATTCAGCTGCTCCGCGATTTTATATGCATTTATTCCCATAAATCAAAGAAGGGTCAAATCCTAGTCCATCAGTCATATATTGCTATAAAACTTTTAAACACACATAACTTCCATCAAATCAGTGCCGTTGTTTAGGAGGAGTTCAGTGACATAACCAGACGGGACAGAATTTCCCAAGGGTTTAAGTTCATTGTCCTCTCATGAATTGAAGTCCATTGACCCCCAAGCGGTCGCCATTGAACTCCAAGGAGTCAAGTCCATTGATCTTCCAATAGGTTAAGATCATTGACCCCTCAAGGGGTGAAGTTCATTAACCCCGGGGAATTCTAGTCTATTTATTCCCCGAGGGGTAAAGTCCATTGACCCCTCAAGGAGTCAAGATCATTAAGGGGTCAAGTCCATGGACCCCTAAGCGGCCGAGGCTATTGAGTCCAAACGAATCTCCAAGGGGTCACAGAGTCAATTCCTTAGACCCCACAGAGGGATTAAGTCCATTGAGCCCCCAAGAGGTCAAGTCCATTGACTGCTAAGGAGCAAAATCCATTGACGCTTCAAGTGATCAAGTCCATTGACCTATCAAGGGTCAAGTCCACTCACCCCCAAGGGGCTAAGTTCATTGACTCCCAAGCCTTTTGACCCCTCAAGGGGTCGAGTACATTGAGCCCAAACGAGTCAAGACCATTGAACTCTCAAGGGTTGACTCCTCGATTTTTCAACTCCAGTGACTCCACCAAGCGGTCAAGTCTAATAATCCCCAAGGGACCATGTTCATTTAATTCCTAACGAGATCAAGTACTAAGTGGTCAAGTTCTCCGTCTAGGAAGTTCAACGTCTTAAGAGCTTAATAATTTTGTCCAGAAGTTGATGATTTTATCCAGAAGTCATTAGCCTCGTTCTTAGGATATAATTTATAACGGCGACATTGATCTTGGCCTGGAATTTTTTTTTTTTAAACACTATTCTGCGATTAATTAAAGTTGATAGAACCGAGTTTATTTCATCGGAACTATGACCGTGGCCAGAGGTCGATTCCCAGTGTAGGGAATTTTCCGTGACGTGAGTCTTCCATCTATGGATACCTTCATCTAGGTATTCACTCGTCTAGGGATTGTCCCTTCTGGGGATTCCTCTGCCTACAGATTCCTCCGTCTGGGAAATCCTCCGTTTAGGTATTCCTCTGTTTGGGTTGTCTTTCTTCTGGGAATTCCTCCTTTCGGAGATTCCTCCGTCTGGGAAAACCTCCCTGTTGGAATTCCTACATCTGGGGATTCTTTCCAAGACTTTTGTATGGGCAGTTTTGAGTTCTATACTAAACAAAAAAAGAACGTAGCAGTCGCAATTCGGTGCACGATAGAATGCGTTTCTAGCACAAATTTGTTAGAAGCTTCACTATTTAGTGGTCCGGTTTGGACTTTTATAAAATATTTAATTAGGAATGACAAAAAATATACAAAAATTGTCATCTATAATGGAACAAAAAGCAACAACAAAATGTTTTTCATACGGAAACCATGGTGGAAAACATTTTTATGGGGGCTATCCCTTCTATTGGTCCTATTGGAATAGTTGTATTTAGAAGGAATAAGAGAATCTAAATAACTAAACTTGAAGGCTCTATCTTTCATAATCTTAAAGTTCTTATTGTTCCTATGGACAAAAAGACAGACGGACATGTCTATATCGACTCAACAGCTTTAATTTCTAAACTTTGCTGATCTAAAGTTTGATAGGAAACACGTGCAAGGAGCATACAAACAAATGTTCTACCAAAACAAATATTATCAATTTTTAATTATTTATGAGTCTGCGTGGCGGCGCGTGTACTAATCTTATCACTGGGCTTAGTCAAATTCTGCATAAATCAAGAAGTTTATTCAAATAGTAAACCATTTTATGACCTTTGCACATTACTGACTAATTGCATACTTTTTGCATGACTAAGAAGTTTCTGAAATTGTTTCAAGGGTGCTTTTACTGCATATGGTGTCAACTCTAAAATAGTGTATCGCGCGCCAATAAATAATCGCAAACGATGCGAGCCACTTCAGTATGTCGGATGTTAAATCAGCGATTATTTCACAACAATCAATAAATATATAAAGTATATTTCTTTATGATTATTGCTTTTAGATAAGCACAAACGCTGACGACGTCGTCACTTTTACTGGAGCTACTTGCTAGAAGAACACCAAAAACCGTGGTCAGTTTAACGTCAACGCTTGACCCGAGCAGCCGCTCGTCTGTTACCCGCATAAAAATGGCGCCTTCAGCACATGTGTTCAAAATTTTGCTTAGCGCGCTGCTGCTACTACTGCTGCCACATGGAAATGAGGCACGTAATACACGACGCGCTTTGCCGATGACGCTTGCGCAGATGACCTACTATGCGCCGCATGTGGAACCGCTAAGCAGTACAGCACGTCCTACACCGGAAGCGTATGAGTCATTGCGTAATATGTTCTTCCGTTTCGAAGAATCGAAGGCATTCGGTTCTGATATTGAATTGACCGAACGCGAACTTGAAGCCAATCAGCTTATAATGGCAGCCAAATTGAAGGAGTACAATGAAGGCTTCATAACACCGCATCTATTTAAGCCGTCGCAACATTTCTTTAAAGTGCTCGAGGATATTAAGTCGACGCAACTGTACTTCTATATGTCCGAAATGCCGAAAGGTGCAGTGCTACATGCGCACGATACAGCACTCTGCAGCACGAAGTTTATTGTTGAGCAAACTTATCGTCCGAATCTATGGGTCTGTCAGAAGGTTGGTGGTCTTGAAGCTGTTTTTCTGAAATTCGCCAAAGTAGCACCACAAGCGGATGCAGCAAATAATTGTAAATGGCAGCTGCTGTCGGAAGTGCGTGCACAGCATGGTGCCAAGGCGGTGGATGATTATTTGGCGGAGCGTTTTACGCTTTATCCAACGCAGAAGTTCGATGATATTAATGCAGCATGGGCACAATTTATGACAATCTTTGGACTGCTGGATGGTCTGCTGATGTATGCGCCCATGTGGGCTGATTACTATTACAATGCGTTGGATGAGTTCTATAAGGATGGTGTGCAGTATTTGGAATTTAGAACAACGCTGCCAGTTGTAAGTGCTTGAAATTACTTTTGAAAGATTTATTTTTTATTTATTTTTATTTTTTTTAAGCTTTATGATTTGGAGGGCACAAAGTATACCGCTGTGGATACAGTACGCATTTATGTCGAAACTTTGGCTAAATTTAAAGCCGCAAACAGCGATTTTATTGGCTCACGCATGATATATGCACCACTACGTAATGCAGATACCAAAGGACTTGACAGCTACATAGCAACGTTGCTGGAGATTAAGGTTAGTTCATGCTATTTATATTTATTCGAATTAAACTAAAATATTTTATTTATTTTTTTTTACAGGCACAATATCCCGATTTTGTTGCTGGCTTCGATTTGGTTGGCCAAGAAGATTTGGGCCGTCCATTGAAGGACTTCATACCACAACTGCTGCAAATACCAGCTGAAATTGATTTCTATTTTCATGCCGGTGAGACCAACTGGAATGGTGCATCCGTTGATGAGAATGTCATAGATGCAGTGTTGCTCGGCACAAAACGCATTGGACATGGCTTTGCGCTCGTCAAACATCCGCTTGTACTGGAAATGCTGAAGAAATTGAATATTGCCATCGAAGTAAATCCCATATCGAATCAGGTGCTGCAACTGGTAACAGACTATCGCAATCATCCGTGTGCGCATTTCTTTGCTGATAATTATCCTGTGGTAATCTCATCTGATGATCCTTCATTCTGGAAGGCAACACCACTTTCGCATGATTTCTATATGGCTTTCTTGGGTATTTCATCGGCACATTCGGATTTGAAGCTGCTGAAGAAGTTGGCGCTGAACTCCTTGCAGTACAGCTCACTCAGTGCCGAGCTAAAGGCTGAGGCGCTGAATAAGTGGCAGAAGAAATGGGATGCTTATATTGAATATGTTATTACCGGCAAGAAGAGCGCGGCGCACAATTTTCATGGCAATCAGCTCGATTGACTAGCACGGGTGGTGACAGCGTTGTTGGCGTCGTTGCTCAGCTTACGCCTGATGTTCAGTTGTTAGGTTTCAAGCTGCAGCGCAGTAGCTGTAACGCTAGTCGGTTCTAAAAATAAAAACAAAATGGAGTTACTCAAAAGGATATATAGACAAGCGCATAATTCACACACACACACACACACTAATACACAATTGGACACTCATACAAAAATTGGAAATTCATGGATTTATATTTTTATATTTTTAATTAATTTTTAGTTGTTCTAAGCTTATGCTTCTTAATATTATATATACTCGTATATTTTGTTTGTAGTTGGGCCAACAAATAGAGCTTTAAGTAAGAACCTAGAAAGTATATTATCAAGAAATGCCTATATATATATATTTATTATATTAGTCAATTGTATTTTTAGTAAGCCATGTCACTAATACGTATTTTCAGTTACAGTTTATATTTTAGTTTAATATAATGCAATTCAGTATAATACTAGGCGCACTGTTACATATAATGATCTATTTTATTTTTTAATATTAAATTTGTTTAACAAAATGTTGGATTTTTATGCTCTTACTTGTATGATAACTCCAATTTAGATTTATAAAAGAAAGAATCACTAGTAGGAACAACTTATGATGACGAAACAGCTTTTCTTACGACATCCAGCGATCACAATGCTACCTCGGAAAATGTTGAAGCGCAGCTGGATGTCTTTAGGCCTATGATTCAGTAGGTGGAACATAGCGATCAACCTTGAAGAGACGTCGTACATCATATTTGCTCTTAGGAGAGGGAATTCTCAAAGTACTTGGGTATGATAAATGACAGAAGACTTACTTGGTGACCCCAATGCTCATTTTAGAAAAATGCATGGGTTGCTAGAAAGTTTGTTCCGCCTGAGATTGGGAATTTGGTTTCCAGACAAAAGAAGACACCCTGTAAAGGTTTCAAGGGCTTCGCTCTGTTTTTAATGAGCACCACTTCATCACAAATAAACCCATACAGGAAGAGTTCAATGCCTTCTATATTACTGAGAGATTATCGCCATAAGTGTTGGATACCTAAGGAGACCATCTGATCACTCTAATATATTGGCCATTAACAGGCTATACCAATTGGAAATACCACTATATTTCCCTTAGATATAATACACTTGTAGTAACGCTTTCCAGTCCTCAAAGCGCTACTGACATATGCTTTTTCGAATGGTTTATAAACTTGTTCAGATTTGCAGTCATGAATATTGGTACCAGGTCTTCATAAATATTAATACCAGGGCTGCAAAACTAATAATACCAGGGCTGCACAAATATTAGTACCAGGGCTGCATAAATATTTATACCAGGGCTGCAAATCTATTAATACCAGGGCTGCGTAATTATTAGTACCAGGGCTACGTAAAAATTAATACGAGGGCTGCATAAATATTGGTACCAGGGCTGCATAAATATTTATACCAGGGCTGTTAAACTATTAATACCAGGGCTGCGTAATTAGTAACAGCATAAATACTTATACGAGGGCTGCAAAAATATTAGTACCACGGCTACATAAATAGTAGTACTGGGGCCGCATAAATAATAGTACCAAGGCTGCATAAATATCTATACCAGGGCTGCAAAACTATTATTACCAGGGCTGCAAATATATAAGAACCAGGGCTGCACACATAATAGTACCAGGGCTGCGTAAAAATGTATACGAGGGATGCATAAATATTTATACCAGGGCTGTAAAACTATTAATACCAGAGCTGCACAAATATTAGTACCAGGGCTGCATAAATAGTAGTACCAGGGCTGCATAAATAATAGTACCAGGGCTGCATAAATATTTATACCAGGGCTGCATAAACATTAGTACCAGGGCTGCACAAATATTAATACCAGGGCTGCAAAACTATTAATACCAGGGCTGCACAAATATTAGTACCAGGGCTGCACAAATATTAGTACCAGGGCTGCATAAATAGTATACTAGGGCTGCATAAATATTATAACAGGGCTACTTAAATATTTATTACAGAGTTGCTGAAATGTTTGGAATAAGGTCAGTGAAAAACTCGTTTGGAAAAAATCCAGGTCTTCTGTGGAAAAATGTGGTGTGTGCAGTCTGTAAAACTGTACAACTATGGGTCTTAAGTGGAAGAGTATGGTGGATGATGTAAAATCTCTTGTTTATTATATTCCCTAAAGCTTTCCATTTATGTTATTAATTATTTGTCTTGACGGATGATATATAATTGGGTTTATGTGGTTATCTGTCTACCGTTAGCACAAAATTTTACTAAGAATGGACAGAGATTGAAGTGGTATATCTACCAAGTCTAAATAATTACGAATGAAAACTATTAACTCCAGATTGGATAGATCTTATTATATCTGTCCTAAAGGAAATATTCTACAAATGCCTAGATTGATATGGTATAGTCGAATGATATAGCTCACCATATCAAATTAAGATACTTGGTGTTGAAAAACTCGAAATGGAGAAGGGTTCTCACTTTGGTTGGCTGTAAATAATATTTTTCAGTGAACTTTTAAGCTCTTTCAATGTAAAATATAAAAAAAGGCTTACCAAATTGGTAGAAGTTTTGATTGAAAGAAGATTTGAACGAGAGGTCCACACATAAGAGAAAATTGGTCAAATCTTATCAACTGGATCAGCTGCTGACAGATTAGATTGGATATAAATTGGAAATAAATAATAGAAAACAACTGGTAGAAAGAACAGTCATCATATATCTGAAGCTATTGTAGAAAGAGAAATGAGAGCAATTAGATGAGTTAAACAAAAAAAAAAATTTTTCAGACAACAAAAAAAAAAAAAAAATAGATTTGTATGGGAATATGGACCGATATGGACCTAATACTTCATTACTATTTAAGTAAAATTAACAAAATTTGGCATTATTAGCTAAAATATCAAGAAAAAAAATTTTTATTCAAAAACTCAGAAAGAAGTGAGCAGATTTTTATGGGAACTACCTCCAAGGAAAGAGGATGGCATGCTCAATTAACAATAGCTATCTAAAAAGGGAGTAGAAGACATTAACATTATACCAACTTGAAGGCTCCATCTTTTACAGTCTCAAAATTCTTGTTATTCATAGCAAGACAGATGGGCATACATATTTATATGGACTTGACTTTATGTAGGGGGTCGTCTTCATTTAGTGTTCCAATTTGGACCCTACTGGAATATTTTATTAGGATGGTCTCAACGTTGTTATGTTTCTTTCTGATTTGAGCACAAAAATATATATACAAAATTTTTATAAGCTGGGACATATTTATATAGAGGCTACCACTTTTAGTGATACTGTCTCAACCCAAACGGTATATTTTATAAAGATTAACCAAAGTAAGAACAAATTTGGTGATTTTTGTAGAATTAACATAATTAATAATTTTTTTCATACAAAATCTTAGAATGAGTTTCAGGCTTGTATGGTCTGTGTGAACCCGCTTTTCGGTGTGGGGGTTGGTATTGAATACAAGTGTTCTGTAGAAGGAATAGTACAAGCGAAATATGCTATATAGTCTCCAAATTCTTCTCCAAATTTTCATACGGACAACCAGATAGACAGACGGACATATCATTATCTACACTCCATTTATTGCTGATCCAAATTTATAAATGGGTACTATCTCGACTTCTGCTGTCGGTTATATACATTTCCAGTAACCCTTTTACGCTATGGATGTAGGGTATAGAAAAGTAAATTCTATCGGTTACATTGGTATGTTATAAGTATTAAGTAATATGTATATAATATTAAATAATTCTATTATAATATTAAATTTATTATGGATTAAATACATTGATTCGTTCCGAAACTCGAAATTATTTCGATAATATAAAACAATTAGGTGTGACGGTCTCACTTTGATACATATTCTCCATAGGCAGAAGTTAGTGTTTTAACTCATTTCGAAAAAGAAGTTTCAAGAAGCCAGTTTACTACAAAATGATGGTAACTAATATTAAATTTTATTTTATGGATATTTAAATAATTCCAAATAATTCTATAGGCAAACAAATGGATCTACATTTGTGCCATATGCTTCGTTCTACTAATTGCAAAAATAAAATGCGAATGCACTATTAGTTTATTGTCTACCGATTTAAAGCATGAATTAGAAAGACAACTGCTCGATAATCTGTCGAATTATATATATGAAACATGTGAAAAGAATGGTCAACCCTTCATAGCTAGTATTTCGAAGATAGTTGAACTGACTACAAAATGTATATCCGTTCGGGAAGCAATTAAAAACTTTGCTAAAAATGGTGAAGACGTAATTAAAAGATTGACAACAACAACAACGAAAACAACAACTAAAACTACAACTAAAACAACAACAACAACTAAAACAACAACGAAAACAACAACAACTAAGCCAACAACTAAACCAACAACGAAAACAACAACTAAGCCAACAACAACAACAACAACAACGAAAACCACAACAACTCCAACAACAACAACAACGAAAACCACAACAACTCCAACAACAACAACAACCACAACAACAGAAAGATGGAGACCGCTGCCAGTTTGGCCAGGTCGCTGGGGTAGAGGACGCTGGGGACGCTGGGGTAGAGGTCGCTGTCGCTCACTTGAGTGAAGAGATGAAAATTAATTGCAACAACTTTGAATAATATTGGCTTTTATTTTTAAATGAAGATTCGGTTTTTTGTTGAGTTTTCTGTCACCTTTAAATGATGTTTCGAAAAAATGTTCATTACAATATAATAAATGTGTCAGATAGTTGGAACTGTCTGAATCAGCTTTAATAGAACTTTAATATAATAAGGCTGTACGCTAACTTTGGAGAATTCGAAAATTATACAGACGACGCGGTCGATCTACATCGCTTTAGAAGGCGCTTAGCTAACTGGTTGGAGTGGTATCTTAGAAACTACATGTAATCCAAGGGTTGACGATTGATTATTTTCCAAATTTTAGGTAATATTTAAGTGCTTCTCAAAGATGTTAGTTCGCATGTACCATGTTTCATGTTTGAAATTCTGCGAAGGAGCTGTGCCTGATGTACTCTTCTCTTGTTTAAATGGGTTGCTGGTGGCTGGTGGCAGAGCCAATAGTCATAACGTGATTGAAAAGGGTGAAACAATTTACAGTGTCAAACTCAGCACACTTCCTTGATTTTACTCTATCCAGAACAACAGAAAAGCTTCTGGTCGATACAAAGTTTAAAAAATTTGGGCGGCAATAGACTTTGAAGTTTGAACACCCTGTCAAAGAATTTATTATATCTAAGTAGGTCGCCATCATCTACGCCTTGATAGATGTAAATAAGTTACTCTGTAGTTCAATAGGGTTTATGGAAAGCAAGCTTGGCTACCACAGAAAGTTACATGACAGCTCTGTATGAATTCACTGCCGATGAGCTCTCCTTTGATTTATGGATCATACAGATTTGTGTCTTTCCGCTGCTGACATTGCTCTTTGAGAGATATTTTTCAGCCAATTTTCGCCTGGGGTGTTCCTGGTCTGAAAACTTTTGAGATGCGACTGAACTTCCTCGGTCCTTATGGGAGGGCAAGTTTCTCTAGACTGTCTAGTGGCAGTTGTACTTCGTTGTTTATTTCTGCAGAATTCGTATCGAAGAGCTGAAAAAATTTTCCCCCATTTCTGATTGGGTGCTTTCGATCTGGTTCTCGTTTGTTGCTTTTCGCCATAGACTAGACACAGTTGTTTGTGCACACATCAGAGCTGAATTTTTATGAAAATTGGTCCATTTCCTGGTGTTTCGCTTCACCAAAAATTTTTTTAACTCTATTGGACACCTTACGGTATTTTCTGTCCATTAAAAGGTCGCGAGTACGAATGTATTGGCGGCTCAATCTCCTCTTAAACAGCAACAGCTTATATAAAGCTATTGGAAGTTAATGTGGTAGATCTTTCAGTGGATTAAGAGAGAGAGAGCAACACTTGAGAGATGGGTTCATTTGCAGAAGTTTACATTTTGAGAAAAGTTGTCGACTGCCATTCACTTGGAAATGGCCAACTGATTCTGAAGTTTGAACAGCCGTTCGGTGGTGAGAAGACGACAAACACCCCTCATGATTAAGGGTTAGTGCGCTGGACTTGGGATCCGTCATCCACTTTACAGTGACGTCTTTTTGTTCGTGATAATCAAAAATTAATTATTCTACATGGAGAATATTTAAAAAAAAAAAAAAAACCAGTTCAATGACGCATTATTGTTCTTTCATTATTAGGCTAGAAATATAAAAGACAAGCCCCATAGAAAATTTTTATTGACTGCAATTAAAAATTGTTCCTTTCAAAAATGGACGCGTAATTTCTATGCAGCTTACATCTAGAACTGGGCGTGGCATATAACAATTAGAGTCATTAATTTTGGAATTCTTTTAGTTCCTGATACGAGTAAAAAAATTGTCTCAGAATGGTCGACTACTGGTTGTTGTAGAGTTATAGTCGTCCAAATTGTCATAAGCAAAGAGAATAAGAGGGCTCAGTTTTGTGATGAAATTTCTTGGGTTTATTATCGTTTTAAACAGGATTTAAACAAAATAAAAATTCTTTTCTTTTCAGAAATACATAATGATATTGTGATGTCCTCGGAATTTATGATCTGGTCCAGAATATTGCAGAAGAATGAGATTTTTCGGAGAGTGTGATCCTTAAGACATTTATCAACAAGAGACTTTTTGATGTTCAATTTTATACAATTCCATAGTACGTATATATAGGCACACCGAACGCCTAATGCTTACAAAGTAATGTATAGATGAACTGCCAAATAGATAAGAATTTTGCAGTTGGGGCTTTACTAGATAGATTTAAAATAGATAATAAATAATTAAAGCAATGAATGCGAGCGAGCTAGAATGAGTGTCTTCCAATTCTACGAGCTGTATTATCATGTAAAAATCTCTGATATAATATTTTAACATTAATTAACGACTGTTGAAGCTACTTGACAATGCTGAATATTAGGTCAACCCTTTTTTTTATAGATAAGCAAAATTCTTATAAATTCGGCTGCCTGACGAATCGCGCAAATAACTTCAGTCAGTTAAACGCAAACGCTTGACACGCGCAGAAGCTCAATTCAAAAATGTTTCACATAAAAAATATAAACGTACTCAGTTTGGGACTACTGCTTCTATTGTTGTCCTATGGCAATGAGGCACGCAATGCGCCGGGAAATGGTGCCTCTTCCGCTTTGAATGCGCAGACAACGCTTGCGCAGATGACTTACTATGTGTCTGACCTCGAGTTTAATAGTAGCACAACACGTCCTACACCGGAAGCATATGAATCATTGCGTAACATATTCTTCCGCTATGAAGAATCCAAGGCATTTGGTGCTGATATAGAACTAACCAAGCGTGAGCTTGAAGCCAATAAAATTTTAATGGCTGCCAAGTTGGACGAATTCGAGCAAGGATTCATAACACCGCGTCTCTTTAAGCCATCACAACATTTTTTCAAAGTGCTCGAGGATATTAAGAGTACGCAACTCTTTCAATATATAAAAAAAATGCCTAAAGGTGGAGTGCTACATTCGCATAGTAGTGCACTTTGCAGCACTGAATATGTAGTGGCGCAGACTTATCGTGATAATCTTTGGGGCTGCCAGCGGAATGATGGACATGAGCCTGTGTTACTGCGATTCGCCAAAACACAACCGGCGGATGATGTAAATAATAGTTGCAAATGGCGATTGCTGGCTGAAGTGCGTAAGCAATATGGTGCCGAGTTGGTGGACGAGTATCTGACCAACAGTTTGACACTGTATCCGACAGAAAAATTCGAGGATGGAAATGCTGTTTGGGAGCGATTCAATGCAATCTTTACACTAATGGGCGGCATATTCACATATGCGCCATTTTTCACCGATTACTATTACAATGCGTTGGAAGAATTTTATGCCGATGGTGTGCAATATTTAGAGTTTAGAGCGGGTGTTTCGATTGTGAGTATACATTTCAAGATAGTTGTTGTAATTAGCTTATTTTTTATATTTTATTTTTTCTTTGTAGCTCTATGATCTGGAAGGCACAAATTATACAATGTTCGATAACCTACGCATTTATAATGAAACTTTGAACAAATTCAAAGCAACACACAGTGACTTCATAGGCTCACGCATGATCTTTTCTTCCTCACGTAATACAGATGCTAAAGGATTCGATATTGAAATCGAAACGCTGCTGAAGATAAAAGTAAAGTATTTTTCTTGAAAAATATATTAAATAAAATTTTTTATTAAATGTTTTTGTAGACAGCATATCCCGATTTTATTGCCGGTTTCGATTTGGTTGGACAGGAAGATACCGGTCGCCCACTGAAGGATTTTACAAGCAAATTGCTTGCAGTACCTGCTGATATTAATTTCTATTTTCATGCCGGTGAAACCAACTGGTTTGGCGCAATCGTTGACGAGAATGTCATAGATGCCGTGCTGCTCGGCACTAAACGCATTGGACACGGCTTTGCGCTCGTCAAACATCCGCTTGTACTGCAAATGATGAAGGCACAGAATATTGCCGTCGAAATAAATCCCATATCGAATCAGGTGCTACAACTCGTTGCGGACTATCGTAATCATCCGGCAGCACATTTATTTGCCGATAATTATCCTGTGGTAATTTCATCTGATGATCCTTCATTCTGGAAGGCAGCACCACTCTCGCATGATTTCTATATGGCTTTCTTGGGCATTGCGTCAGCGCATTCAGATCTGCGTTTGCTGAAGAAATTGGCGCTTAACTCGCTACAATATAGTTCACTCAGTCCAGAGTTAAAGGCTGAGGCTCTGAGTAAGTGGCAAAAGAGTTGGGATGCATATATTGAATTTCTCATTGCCGAGCCGAAGAATGCTGCACCTCGTTTGCACGTACAGCAGCTCGATTGACTAGCACGGGTGGTGACAGCGTTGACAGCGGCGTTGCTCAGCTTACGTCTGTTGTTGAATTATTAAGTTGCAAGCTATTTGGTATATGTAGCAGCGCCTTATTATGAACGCTAGTCGGTTTTTGAATTATGCATCCAAACTATTACGAACTACAATCTTTAAGCAAAATATTTGAAATTTTAATACGCTGGCAAGTATGTTCTGTATAGAACGGTTCTGGCTATCCTTTGGTAAGTTAGATTTATGTTTTCTGCTTATATAATTTGTTATAAGTTAATATATTTAAATTAAATAATATTTAAATAATTTTAATGTTTATACGTTTGCAGTTGCTTCAACTCCATTTCATTTTTTTATCTTGCACAAGAAACTTAAAATTAATTTGAAGTCTTTTAAATATAGCAAACTAGTTGTCACCCCCGGCTTCATGCGCGGAAGATTCGTTATATTTGTGTATTAAATAATGACAATTTATTTTCTGTTTATTAATTAAATTCTTTATTTTAAAATTTACATGGCCGAAAGATCCCCTTTTTTTTGAGAAATTTTGAATAGTGTTAACAAAAATTTCATTTGATGATTTTTTTTACGTTTTGCCAACCGATCCTAGTTGAGGCGGCATCAGACACTTAAGCCATCATGCCAAACGGGATCAAATGCCTGCTTAATGTTAAGGTAAGCGGCAACCATGTACTCCTTGACCTCGAATCCTTTTAGGATGAAAATTACAACCCTTTTAAGCTGTTTAGTTGTTCCATGGGATTTACAGAATCCAAGTTGATAGAGGTATCCGTCTACTTACTTTACTCACGTCAAGGATTCGTATTAATAGACAGCGCTCAAATAGTTGCGAAACCGTGGGCTGCAGACATCTTCCCCAGGAGCTTTTTGTGAACCGAGACTTCTTCCACTGTTAGGGGAGCAACTGGAAAGCAAAGTTGCTGGGTCTATCCAGCTCCGATTGGATCTTACATGCACTGGTAGTTGAGGTAAAACCAAACGGTTGAAAGCGATATTGTAAGTCGTCAGCAAATGCCTCTGCTCGTTTGCTTAGAGATCTTGCACAGGATCCAACAGCCATCCTGACAGAAATTTTTGGGGTCAACTGCTGTTTGTATCGCCGTGTAAGCCCCATCCGGGATGATATTCGCCAAGAACCAATAAGTTTTGCATTTTTTATGTTCTGCCAGAAGTTTTTTCACCCTGTTTACTATTCTGCGGTAGATGTGAGCCGATGGAATCTGCACAGCATCCAGTAGGAGATATCCCTTTTGCCAGTTCCACCTAGGGCATCAAAGTGAACAACTTACCAGATTCAGTAGTAACAATGTTTATTATGTCTTCGTAGACTTTCTTCTGGTCGATTTTTAATTTTGGATGTTTGGCTGCTACTATCTTGTTGAGATCAACGTCAGCGTAAGATATTTCTCTATGGTATATTCGGTATATTGGAGTTGCTAAACAGGAATCTGCACTACTAACTACAGTGGTTACTGAGGTATCGGTTAAAGTAAAGCTTCAAGACTTGATAGATCATACTGCAAGGCATCTTATAGAGAGTTTGCCTGAAGAGGAGGAGGAGTTTAGTTCTTGACTGCCTTACATTGATCAGTAAGTGGGAATGTGATGTATTATACAGAGTGCTTATAAGAAAAAAAGAGTAACGAAGGACGAAAAATGTTTAGTGCATCCCTTGTTTCCTTACGACTTAAAACTGAACTCTTAGAACATGGAAAAAGATCAAGATTTTCATCATATTATAACTATTGGTCATAAGTCGCGAAAAATAAAGAAACGGTGAACGGTAAAAAACTATTATTTTATTTCAAAAATAGGCATATAATAGGTACACCCTGTTCCAGTTGTAAAAATAAATGTGTCAAACAATGGAGAGGTAACAATTTTGAAACTGTGACTTAAATAGAATTAAATATTAATTGTTCTTATTTTATTTGTAAACAAAAGCAATGAATGCGAGCGAGCTAGAATGAGTGTCAGCCAATTCTAAGTACTGTATAATCTTGTCATAATCTCTGATATCGTAACTTAACATTAATCAAAAACTGTTGAAGCTACTTGACAATGCCGCACGTTAAGTCAGCAATAGTATTAAAACCATCAATCAGTTAATTATTTTTTTTAATAGATAAGCACAATTTCTATGCAATGCAGTGATTTTGGCTGCCTGACGAAATGCGTCAAGAAATCCAGTCAGTTTAACGCAAACGCTTGACACGAGCAGGAACTTAATTCGAAAATGTTTCGCGAAAGAAATATAAACTTACTCAGTTTGGGTCTACTGCTTTTTCTGTTGCCCTATGGCAATGAGGCACGCAATGCGCCGGGAAATGGTGCCTCTTCCGCTTTGAATGCGCAGACAACGCTTGCGCATATGACTTACTATGTGTCTGACTTGGAGCCAAACAGCACACGTCCTACACCGGAAGCGTATGAGTCATTGCGTAATATATTCTTTCGCTATGAAGAATCGAAGGCATTCGGCTCTGATATAGAACTGACCAAGCGTGAGCTTGAAGCTAATAAAATTATAATGGCTGCCAAGTTGGAAGAATTCGAGCAAGGTTTCATAACACCGCGTCTCTTCAAGCCATCACAACACTTTTTTAAAGTGCTCAAGGATATTGAAAGTACGCAACTCTTTCAATATATAAAGAAATTGCCTAAAGGTGGAGTGCTGCATGCACATAGTACTGCATTATGTAGCACTGATTTTGTGCTGGCGCAGACTTATCGTGATAATCTTTGGGGGTGCCAGCGGAATGATGGACATGAGCCTGTGTTGCTGAGATTTGCCAAAACACAACCGGCTGATGATGTAAATAATAATTGCAATTGGCGATTACTGGCTGAAGTGCGTAAGCAATATGGTGCGGAGTTGGTGGACGAGTATCTGATCAAAAGTTTGACACTGTATCCAAAAGAAAACTTCGAGGATGCCAATGATGTTTGGGAGCAATTCAATGCCATTTTTAGATTGCTAAGTGGTATGCACACATATGCGCCATTTTTCGTTGATTATTATTCCAATGCGCTGGAAGAATTCTATGCCGATGGTGTACAATATTTGGAATTTAGAGCTTCGGTGCCGATTGTGAGTATATATACATATAACAATCTTTTGATATAACTAGCTTAATTCAATATATTTTTTTTTGTAGCTATATGATCTGGAAGGCACAAATTATACAATTTTGGATACTTTACGCATTTACAATGAAACTTTGACTAAATTCAAAGCAACACACAGTGACTTCATAGGCTCACGCATGATCTTTTCCACCTCACGTAACACAAATAACCAAATACTCGATGAGAAAATCGAAACGCTGCTGAAGATAAAAGTAAAGTTTAATCTTTTTTTTATATATTTTCAAAATATTTAACATTTATTTGTTTTTATAGGCAGCATATCCCGATTTCGTTGCCGGTTTTGATTTAGTTGGACACGAAGATACCGGGCATCCGCTGAAGGATTTTACAAGCCAACTGCTTGCAATACCTGCCGATATCAATTTCTATTTTCATGCCGGTGAGACCAACTGGTTTGGCGCAATAGTTGATGAGAATGTCATTGATGCAGTGCTGCTCGGCACTAAACGCATTGGACACGGCTTTGCGCTCGTCAAACATCCGCTTGTACTGCAAATGATGAAGGCACAGAATATTGCCGTCGAAATAAATCCCATATCGAATCAGGTGCTACAACTCGTTGCGGACTATCGCAATCATCCGGCAGCACATTTATTTGCCGATAATTATCCTGTGGTCATTTCATCCGATGATCCTTCATTCTGGAAGGCAGCACCACTCTCGCATGATTTCTATATGGCTTTCTTGGGCATTGCGTCAGCGCATTCGGATCTGCGTTTGCTGAAGAAATTGGCGCTTAACTCGCTACAATATAGCTCACTAAGTCCAGAGTTAAAGGCTGAAGCATTGATTAATTGGCAAAAGAGTTGGGATGCATTTATTGAATTTGTCATTGCTGAACCGAAGAATGCTGCGCCTAATTTACGCGGGCAGCAGCTCGATTGACTAGCACGGGTGGTGACAGCGTTGACAGCGGCGTTGGTTAGCTTACGTCTGATGTTGAATTATTAGGTTGCAAGCTAAATAATTTAGTATATAGTAGCAACTTAATATTAACGCTAGTCGGTTTTTGAAAAATGCATTCAAACTACAATCTTTAAGCAAACTAATAAGTGGTAGAAAAAATATTGCTATTATGTGTACGTAATTAATTTTAATTTTGTTAATTAGTGTAAACCATTGAAGTATTTGTCTGGGATCTAATCAGTTTTAAATGAATTACTAATAATAAAAATCAATCAATTTTGCAATATTTCAGAGTGACAACATGTCTCTTTTCTTATTGCTAACCTATCAAATTTATTAGGTACTTCACAATTTTATATGCTCAAATTAGTTAATCGATTAAAGTGAGAGCTAAACCTGTCTAATGAGCTGTCAAATTATTGTAACATTTTGATTAAATAAAGTTTTTTTGTATCAATTATCGGTTTTATATATATAAAGAAAAATAGTTTCGGCTGATATTATTGTGTTGACCAATTATATTGTATAGAGGGTGTGTTAATTGTTGGAGCTGCAAACAATTATATATAAGTAATATTTAGTATTAATTATCAATTACTAACATTTGACAGAAAATTTAATAACATAAAAACAACAAAGTGCATTTGTATGATCTTTGCTTTCTTTACATCGCTCCCACGCTCAATGATTCTTTAGCTCTCTCTCTCACTGTCTCTTCTAATAAGACATTCACCATTTGTAGTACCATTCAGTTGTCGAAAATTGCAAAAGATGTCAAATATATTTGCTCGCGTAAATTTATTAAAATTAATAAATGTAAATTGTGTTTTATAATAAAATAATTAGTGCAATCGGTAAATGAATAATAGCAGCATTGAATTGCTATGAAATATAAATGCGGCAAATATTTTTACACGTAGAAATCAGCATGTAAAGTTTTACTCATACGCCGTGAAAAAAAATGCATTTTGTTTTTGATTTTTTTGTGTTTGACTTTGTTTTTTTTTTTTGTTTTTAGTTTTTGCAAAATGATAAAAATTGACAAATTTAAAGTGTTTTATAATCAAATAACTATTGTAATGTATAAATGAATAAGTGCTGTAGTCATCTGATATGAAATATTTGTGCGGTAAAAATCTGCACGTAATGAAAAAAGTTGTAAAAAAGCATTTTGTTAAATTGCGTTTGCGCAGCGTTGCCAATATTTTGCTTTTGTGTTTCTATTATTTTTTTTTTTTTTTTTTTGTTATGCAAAGAAATGTACAATAAAATGTGATAAAATTGCGACGTGTTCGGGTTTAAGTTTTCATGATTTTCCCGTACCCTGTTGCGAATATGAAGATGATGTACCCAAATGCCATATTGGTCACTAAAAAACTATGAGGCAAAGGTAAGTCACACTTTTATTATATTATATGTATAACTAATGAAAATATATGATATATTATGAAGGATTTTTTGATTGTTTTGTTGTGCATTATCTATTTATTTGCTTCAGTTCAATGCAGAAACTATAATAAAGTTATCTGGACACTACTAAATTAACATATATTAACCTAATCTTAACATCTGACTTTGTTGTCTAGACTAAGTTTAGAAGACACGTTTTTAGGTTTAGTTACTTTCTATAAGCCACTTTATGATCCGTAAAACTCAGCATTTTCTCTAGTTAAAAGCCTAGATAATTGAATTTGTTTTATTTTGGAATCTCCGCACCATTGAAACGTGCCCGATTGATACTTTTATGGCGAAGTGCGAATAATACATTGAAGGACTTGGCTGTGTTTACTGAAATATTCAATTTGTTCATCCAGTCTTACATTTTGTTCAGTTAGTTTGAAAGCAATTGTGTGGCTGCTTTAGCACTGGAAGAATTGCTGTATCGTCAGCATATGTCGCTATAGTTAGTTCATGTCGGGCATGACAGCTATGTATGGTGTACAGTAATGGCTCCAGCACGGTTCCTTCAGGCACTCCTACCTATATGCTAGACGCTGTTGCTCTGCTAATATGATCGAAGAAAGCGGAACTGTGTGCAGGATCATGTTGTTTTCATTTTGAATAATAACTTCGTCGAAACCCAAATTGATGGTTGGGGAGCATATTTCTTTCTAGTTTCGATAGCACTCTATGAAGAAATATTCTTTTGAATATTTTCGAGAGTACCGCCAGCAGGCTGATGGGGCTATAGGATGACAATTTGTTCTCGTGCTTTCCATGCTTTGGATTAAGACCTCTACGCATTTTCACTGGTTAGCGAAGTGGTCATGGCTATATATATTTCCACTATCAGTTGTAAACATGCATTTTCTGGTAGGATCTACTTGACCATCTAACCAGCATCGGAAAAGAGACAAGTCTTAGTTTTTGCTGAGAAGATTTCTTTTGGCAGTATCAAGATCGACTGGAACATCGATTTCGATGACAATTGCAAAATAATCGAAAAATTACTCGTGGAAGTCTTTCATTTTTAGCCTTCGTCTATCATTTTCACTGCGGGTGACGATTTGGGTCCGTCGTTCAGTATGTTGGATTTCCTGAAGTTAGGACGAAATATAATGAGGGCACTGGCTTGAGAGTCTGAAGCATAGAGATGCTATTTTTGTTGTTGCTGCTTTTTGCTTGGTAAAATATCAATGGTAAAATAAGCATGGTGAAATAATTACAACCCATGGATATCTTCTCTGTTGTAATTGATGAGATTACATTTGGTTCATAAGTTTTACTTCAAAAGTGTGCTAATATAGGTGAGACGTATTACATTTTTTTTAAATGAAACAGTATTTAGTGTAGGGTTATGTATGTCTAAGTATATCGGGCCAATAACCTCTTTGACTTAAATGGCAAATACGCACGCTTTTGTTGAAATTTTCATACTGTTTCGGTATAATATTTTTGACGAATAACGAATTGTCCTCAATTAAAAAAAAAATTCCAAGAATTTTTCAAATACTGTCTTCACAATTGATGAATTTTTTGACGTATATTTATAAGGTATTAGTGCTCACAAATACCATTGAAGAAATCTCTCTTAAGGCCCCAGTAAAAAAAAAATGCCTTGCAAAGGTTTTTAAGTCTCACATTATAACATTTCTGAAATGTAAATTATATTCATGTAGAGAGCCAAACCAAAGCTTTCTGCATTGACATCGAGTTCACCACAAGCCACTTAGTTGAGTATTAAATAGCAAATTATAAGCGAAAACGCATTTAAAGCTCAAATTACACACGCAAAAGCAATAATAGTCTGAAATACGAGTACTACTCTGCCATATTGGCATAATAATGTTAACTCAATATGCGCAACAGCAGCCACTCAATTGGCAATGACACACCGCGAACTACATTGTAAAATGTTCAAATGGACAGCCTAAAAGTATGCAACACGCAAAGTGAATACACAATGAGCTGTTGCAGGTAACAAACGTAATCAATACACGCACACACACAAACACACATGTCACTCGAGCGCTTGCACAATACCCGCTACTTCCGGTTTGCAGTCGGTTATATCAATGGCCTAGACTTGGCACACTCATATTGCATTTCCGGCAGCGCATTTTTTCAATTGAAACGCATATATATCACACTAATACACTAACACACACACACACACACACATGTATAACACCAAACACATGTATACGCTTTTGCTTTTATTTCGGCACATTTATTTAATGCCTACACCTACATCACTTTTATTATCCGCCGGCATGGAAGGTATTAAAATCTGACGGACGAATTTGTATTCGTGTACTCGAAAAACCAAACCAAACCACAGCGCATTCCAATTCGTCGAGCTCGTCAATTTTATGAGCAAATCATTGGCATTGCCTCATGCATATTTAGTGGAAAATACGCATAAAATCGCACATGAAATCTGTGTCTGTGTAGCATTGACAGCAGTTTCGAGTCTGCTCATTGATAGCGGCCATGACGCTTGGAGATGACGATGGTGATGATGATGATGATGATGGAGATGGTGATGTCGATTTGGTTGGTAGTGGAAAATGCTTTTTGCTGTTCTACATAACACAAAATGAATGATTAACCTTCGCCTACTGTTGCACAGAGGCTACGCATAAATCATATATACTATGTGGCAAACTCATCGATGTAGCATGAAAATTCCCAAGCCTTATTTGTTGTTGGACAGCAAGGACTTTCGCCTTCAAAGTTATATGCTGTGCTTATGCATTGCTTTTCATTACATTAAAACGCACCCAACAGCGCGGCCGCTTCAGTTACAATTTGTTTCGGTATTGCATTTGCCTTCAAATACACCTCAGCCTACGCAGCCGCTTGTACACTTTGGTCAGCGAGAAACTGATTTATGCGAATGAGTATCTGCGTAGCTGTGTGCATTTTCGATGTCCATTGAAATCGCTTGCGCGTTCCGATTGAAATTTGTATCCGTTGGCGATTTTATGTGAGCCTGACACGCTTATTCGATTGAAATGTAGCGATAACCTGTCACAATCAGTTACAAATGAGATTGCAGAAAGCTATTACTTGTGTAGGTCCAAGGGGAGTTTAAGTGTATTTTCAGAGTGGATAACTTAAATAGATTTTTAAGCTGAAGCTTGCATTTTTTTCAGTTTGCAGTACTCAGTTTGAATACACTCATTCAAGCTGCTTTGTGAATTCAGGAGTTGGTCTCTAAACGTGCTTGCTCCAAACTCAAATTCAGATCGAGTCGTCCGTCGTCCATATTTTAGTCTATTTTTCTTTTATTTCTTTGTCATTGTTGTCAAAACAAAAATCATTTTCGAAATTTGCTTTTAAATTCGTATTTTTAGGCGCATAAATAAATGTTTTTGTGAACCACGTTTTTGAAACATAAAAATTTTGCAAAATGTCTTTATTTTTACGTAGAACCACAAACAGAAAAACGCGTCGCTCGGTAGCGCAACTAATACGCCGGCACTACAAATCCGGCTGCGGCACACATGAATTTGCCGATCTAGTAGGTGCACTGCGTTGCGCACCGAAGGAGGCTTTCGTCAGTATGCGCAATATAATGATTGCATTCGAACAGAACTCATCGCTGGGCGCAGATCAACAGCTGACTTCGAAGGAGAAACACGCCAATTGTATTATAATGCTTGCAAAACGTAATGAATACCAGAAGGGTATCATGGAACCGGAAAAATTTGCACCGGGCTACCATCTGTTCGATGTGTTGAGGTATATACGCGAGTCGAAGCTGTTTCATTTGTTGCATCTGATGCCGAAGGGCGGCGTGCTGCATGCACACGATACTGCGCTCTGCAGCACCGACTATCTGATCGAGTTGACATTCCGTGATAATCTGTGGATTTGTACCGGTAAAGAAGGCAAAGAAGCAATTGCATTTCGTTTTTCCAAGGATAAGCCGAAGGGATTGCCGGTGCTGGAAGAATGTTGCTGGGAGCCGATGTGGAAGTTCCGGGAACGACTTGGCTGCGAAAGCGTTACCAAATATTTGTACCAGCGTTTCAGCATGTTTCCGTTTTCCAGCTTTAAGACGAACAATGAGGCTTGGAATCATTTTATGGGCATCTTTATACTACTCGATGGTCTGTTGTTGTATGCGCCTGTGTGGCGCGACTATTTCTATAATGCATTAACAGAGTTCTGGGCGGATGGTGTGCAATATCTTGAGCTGCGTTCATTGTTGCCGTTGGTAGGTGGTTCAACTCATGCCAATTTGAACTATTATTTATTTTTCTGCACTTTCTAAGCTCTACGATGAGAATGGCAAGAATATGCACATCACCGACACGGTCAGCATTTACAAATGCACGCTCGATGCTTTCAAAAGGGAACATGAGGATTTCATTGATGCCAAACTAATCTACGCACCGCTGCGTTCAGTAACGAATGAAGTCATGGAGGAGTATGTGCAGAATGCCATCATGTTGAAGGAAAAGTTTCCCGATTTCATGGTTGGTTTTGATTTGGTCGGTCAAGAGGAACTTGGACGTCCGCTCATCGATTTTCTGCCGCAGCTATTGAAAATGCCACGTAATATTGATTTTTACTTTCATGCCGGTGAAACGAAGTGGTTTGGCTCGGACATTGACGAAAATCTTATCGATGCTGTGCTGCTCGGCACAAAGCGTATTGGGCATGGCTATGCCATCACTAAGCATCCAATGATCATGAATTTAATCAAATGTCTCGATATAGCCGTTGAGGTTTGTCCCGTTTCGAATCAGGTGCTGCAGCTTGGCTCGGACTATCGCAATCATCCTGCTTCCGTGCTAATGGCCTCCAATGTGCCCGTCGTCATTTCGTCAGATGATCCATCGTTCTGGCGTGCTGCGCCGCTTTCGCATGATTTCTATATGGCATTTCTAGGTATTGCCTCGCAAGCTTCCGATTTGAGATTGCTGAAACGTCTGGCGAAGAACTCTATTAAGTACAGCGCAATGACCGACAATGAGAAGGCGGTAGCCATGGAGAAATGGAAGCGATTGTGGGATACATATATTGATGAATTGTGTAAGTGTGATGAACCAGAATCGTTTGACAATGAACGTCCTTTCGATAAGCCCAAGTCGTCAGATGATTGAGTTGGTTTGGAAGTTTTTTGGAGTTTGAAAATCAGCTGCGTCAAACTTTTGCACATGTTTCGTTATCCTGCATTCAACAGTATTCTATCGTTTGTTGGTAATATATATGAATGACATATGCATACGTCTGCCTGTTTTTGAATGTTTCCTTTTTTTGTTCTTGTTTGCATAATTTGGCTGGTTACATTTCTCTCGAGTATCCTTGCAGTTAATTTGCCAAATTGCTGCTGACAGTTGCAGGCAGCAAAGCAGCCGCCATATATTGCTGATGTTTGTAAATGTTAGTTGCACAAAAAGTTGTTGCCAGTTTGACTGGCAGCTATGTGTTTCCGGTTCGTGTTTATAATTTTGGCTTTAGGTTGGTGAACTGTGTTGCTTTAACTGAAACTGAAATATTTTAAATTTAGCGTAGGAATAATTTAACAAATTAACACAACTTTTACAGAAACAAAAGTTGCATGGAGAATAATCACCGTTCTGAGTAATTGCATCTCTAAGGGTAGTATGTGGACCTACCCTAGAGAACAGTCAAAAACCTCAATATAGAAAATAAATATTTATTATTAGAAAGATCTTCTGGAACATAAGGAACCAAATATAAACTAGAAGTATATTATTTTCTTAGATTAATAGCTATGCAGTGTTTAACAAATGGACACTCGGGCAACACCAATCGTTGTTGAGCATTGAGCATACTGAAGGTATGTGCAGGTTTTAACGTTTTAGAAGTTCTCGACGAAGAATTTTTTTCTTATTGGACCAGAATTACAGGATTTAGAATTTCTACTCGACAGTATTTGGTTGATTTTGAAGGAACTACGCTAGAATGTTTGTCTCTAGCGTAACCTCTGAACAGCTATTTCGAGAAGAGCAAACTGTGAGAAGGCGGCAAACATCCCCTTCATTAGGGGTTATCCTTAAAAGGGATGGTGCAAATATGCAGACGGTTGATATCCACAAAATATCCAAGGCTGATATCGCAGTAATCAAGAAAGTTCTATAGATAGGATAGGGTTGTTCGCTGAAGGTCGGAACATGGTAGATAATAGCTCCATATTTCAAAACCTCAACATCCAACAGACTACATGGCTATGTCCCGATCAAAGTTCACGCAACCAAATTGTTTATGCTGTGCTTAACGAAAGGGATGCGTCAAGCGTGTTGGATGTGCAAACATTACGAGGTCCCAATCTCAACTCAGACCACTATCTTGTCCCAGCCAACTTGCAACGAAAGCTAGAAGTCGGCAAGCTGCAATTCTAACAGACTGCCGAAGCCTTCTTAAACACAATACCCCGACTGTGTTCCCAAGATATATGTAAGCAGTGGAGACATATCACACGCTCCATGGATAGGCCTGCCAAGGTTGTCATTAATTATACAAGACCTGTTACTAATCCTTGATATGACGACTAGCGTCGCAAAGCTACTGCAGAGATGAACACCACATATAGAGCGAACTTTGCAGCAAATTTAGCGGCTGCACTGGGCTGGTCACCTAATTCGCATGGATGAAAGAGGGACCAAACTTGGTTGAAGGACGACGAAATAGAGGTTGAACAGGAACACGTTCAACTTAGGGTTCGACTGAGAAACCGTAATGGTGCTCCTTGGTTCAATGCGAAGATCTTACGTAAAAATTTGTCCTTTGCCCATACAGGAATTTTATCTTTGACTGCAGGTAACTCTTATGATTGATCCGCTGCAAGACCACAGCTGGAGGAGATTCAGTTAAAGGTTTTGGTTTTTCTTTTACTGCAGAGAAAACGCTGGGTGCTGCAATTCTGGTTGGGCTTTCTCACGCTTATGTTTATTATCAAAAATCCTGATTTGAAGGCGGTTGAACTAACATTCGTGCAAAGGTTAAATATCTTACTCCAAAATACAGAGTAACAAAATTAATTTAGTAGCAGTGGGAAAAATACTTTAAGCTTTTTAGGTTCTAATTGAGATCTTCATTCTAGTAACAGTACCAGCTCAGTAAACACAAGTGGGGGTCCAGTAAAACGCTCCAAAGCGAATAAGTAAATCCAACTTTTGAATTAAGCTTATGAAATACTTCAAAGAAAGTAGCAAAAGTCTTGAGAGGTGATCTAAGGAGGCAGATCTAATTTCTTCAGTAAATCAGAAAAAGAAATCCATAAAAAAAATCCAACTTTCCTTATTTTTTTTTTTTTTTTTGTTAAAATTGCATTTATTTTCCTTTGCATATTTCTGTTCTGTTCTGTTCTGTTTTTTTTTTTTTGTGCACTTGTCGCAATTGTGGCAAGCGCTTGCCTAATTATCGTACATAACTTAGCACTAGAAAACAATTATGAAACTTGTTAAATTTTATTATTATTTAAAATTTAATTGATATGAGTAAAACGCAAGCGACGACTTTTTGTAACCAATGTGTGAGTCTGCATGTGTATGTGTAATAGTTTGTGTGTGTGTGTGTGTGTGTATTGCATTATTTTATTTAACTTGCTAGCTTCCTTTTTTTTTGTTAGTTTTTTCTTTTTTTTTTTTTGTTTAAAACTAAACTAAACTAATTAATGTCCTAATTACACAAAAAAAAAACGTAATATTTGCGCAAATTCGTTATTTAGCAGTGGAAATTATTCAATTTTGTAAAAGTTTTACATATTGTTTTTGGTATATATGTATGTGTGCATGTACGCTTGTATGTATTACTTATTACGAAAACTGTTTTGAACAGGATATACACACGGGATATGTATTTAGTTGTGGGGTATTCTTCTTTTTGAAACTTTTTTGGATTCATTTTTTTGTTAATTTTTACTTTTTTTTGCTTATATATTTGAATATGTTGTGGATATGTGTTAGCACATTTAGTTTTTGGTTTTTCTTGTCACAAATACATTTACAAATACAGTAAAGTGTTTTATATTTTTATGTATATATGATATCTTAGTTGTATATAATTTATACAATTTTGGGTTTGGTTTCTATCAAGCTGGCATTTTAATGTTACTTATACCTTAAAATACTTTTAATAAACTTATTTATTTGGTTTTGTTTTATTTTTTTTTTTTAAACTTTATGTTTTATGTTTTAATTTTTCTCATGTATAATATTTGTTCGCAAAAATATTTTGTATGCTCATGTAAACTATTCTAGTTATTATTTAGATATATCTGTTTTCCGTTATATGATAAACTGTTTTACATTTAGATCTTTTCTGAAATTAAATATATATATTTTGGTTTTTCTTTTTAAGTTTAAATTTTTTCTGTTGCTGTTTTTTTTTAAAATATTTTGCATATTATTTGAAAAAATTTCATAATCAATTTTTTGAACTGCACTGTAGTATAGTGGTGTATAAAAAAGTGGTATAAATCCTAAATTAATGAAACAATTGGCAATTGAAAAAAAAGAATTTTAAGTAAATAAATTACTGAAATTAAAATTATAGATTTCTATCAAAGGAAAAAATCTGTTGAATTATTTTCAGATTTGGTCATAACTGCTGACGAAACATGTTCGGTAAAATGTGAAGGCGCACTGTTTTCTTCGATTACAAAAGCGTGGTGCATTGTGAGTTCTTGCCACAGGTTTACCATAAAATGTTGAATGTTTGGTAAAAGAGTTTATTGCTTTGCATTATGATGATGCAACTACTCACACATCGTTGCTTGTTTGTGATTTTTTGACCAAACAGCGATTGTTTAGTTAAAGGCTGCACAGCTAGGAAGAGCTCAAAAGCCTATGACAATTACTTCGAGGATCAGAGAAGCTCTGGCACAAGTGTGTTTGATCAGAGGGAGACTACTTTGAAGGGAACAAAATAAATATTGATAAATATAGAAATATTTAAAAAAAAAAAAAAAACTTCGCATTTTAATGTGGGGAAAAATAGTGACTTGGCTCCTTTTTTTATTTTATTCATTTTATTCGATCTCTATACTTGGCTTATGCTATGCCTATTTCTCTTTCGATTTAAAGCAAATTACAATCAGATTTTTGTTATTATTTTCTTTCAATAAACTAGGAGCTAGATAGCTTTTCCTTTGCTTTTTTCGTTTGTAACACTTCTGTCGCTCAATTTGTGGGAGGCGAACATTCATTTCATTTTCATTTGATCAACCCAAGCTATGTACATTTCTATTTCAATTGTTCCTTTTCGCTTCTAACTACGATGCCGAAGTACACCAAATGATGGCATCAAAAACGAGATAAAAGGATATGCACCATAAACTTCGTTTAAGGCGAATAATAATCGATAACTGATTTTCTAAACCAGTCATTTTGGTATTTTTAACTCGAAAGTTTTCTCGGGAGATTAAAAAATGTTTGATTTTATAAATTATGACTTGTACTATCCGAATTTCTACTTTATTCCCTCGAAGCTTTGCTGCTCGTGCCGCTATAGACAAATTATAGGCAATTTTCTACATTTGAATTTTTTACATAACTATTCTCATCATATAATTAGTCGGAATGAAGATCACGCGTTTATGCCAAAAACTTCATTTTCACATCACCATGAGACAAATATTTTTTTATTCAGGTAACCTGTTCTTGATGGACCAGGTGCTCCGAGTTGATCGTTTCAGTACGGATAGAAATTAATTGAACATAATTTGTGATGGGATTATCAGAGCTTCGTAGTAGTCATCTTCTTTCTCCATATCAATTCTTCATCTTGTGATGCAACTTGTGAATTATACAATTCGTGCATATAATGTAATACTTTAATCCAACCTTTCTACATCCACATGCTTTCTTAAATACCCTTTATGCATTCACAAGAAATAATTTTTCTGGAGCGGGGATGTTAGAAATCAACCAATTCTTGTCTCTTTTCCATGCTGTTATTTTTTAGTACATTAGCAGATTTTATTTTTCCTTTATTAAAGAGTGTTTGTGTTGTATCATACCCACAGAAAGTGTACAGGATTAATATGTGATATGCCGCTATTTTCTATGATATCTTTTCTTAAATATTTTTATGTCAAAATTTATCCTTTTCCTAATTTGAGAAAATATATGTTTCGACGCGTAGAGAGAGCTGTAAAAAGTATATGAAGGTCTACATCTTCGCCGACAAATATTATGGCATCGAATATGGATGAAACGCTGATTGCTGTATTGATTAATAAGTATCAAATTTTGTCATAATAATTTCAAGGAGACGTTTCTTATTAGTATTATTGCCCAGGGATTTATTTATACTATGAATCGGCAACGACCAAATCATTGACATGCTTGAGATATTCAACAGTCACTCGACCCCCATCAGCATTAGGACCTATAGCAAGTTGCCAACTTCACCTAGTTTCGAAACTTCCCCAAAACTTTCTAGGTACATAACTTTCTTTCTTTACATGTCCATACCCTTTGTTATGCTGTATATATTTTTTTCTCTAAATTGAGTATGTTTAGCAGGCATCACTAAAAAAGTCAATTGCCTATTAATAGTACTATTGTTAAATGCCTAATAAAAAACTAGTTATACCAATACTTTCATACATCACTGTAACTAATGCGCCTATAAATAATATGCAACTAATGCGCCATTATACGCCTCATGTAAACGAAAATAAATTATAATAAATTTAAGTTGAACCTTGCATAAATATTATATTTAGATTATAAGTTTTTTTTCTCATTTTAATACAATATTTATTTTCGTTATAAGATATTTTTTTTTTTTTACAAACTTAGTTTACTCGACGCTGACGGCCATGCTTAGCCCGGTTTTTTTTTTCTTCTGCCACACACTGTCAAGCTACTATATGCCACATAAATAGTATCTACTTCTATTAAAAACACTTCAGACACCATTTACCATTTATGTTTTTGTTTTTTTTTTATATTTTGCTTCATTTCTTTTTTTTTTTTTTTTGTGCTGTACAGATGCTTTTTGTGCCAACTACATTTCGTTCACGGTCAACCCTATGCCATTTTCCCTTACCAGCTGCCTTTATTTTCCTCGCTTATCTAAGCAAATAATGTGCAATTTGTATGCTCTCTCTCTCTGTCTCTCTCTTTTTTCTTTACTTAACTTTTTTGTCGCATGCGAGAAGAAAATACGCAAGTTACTTTTTTAGTGCGGTTGTGCTTTTCGTCGTTGTTCCAACAGCGATTTTTTACGCTATGTGCGTTGGCGTGGACGTCGTCGGCGTTTGTGTCCTTCTAGCTGTTGTCCTGCATCCTGCTGTTGTTCATGTGGTTGTTGTTGTTGTTGTTTTTGTTGCTTTTGTCGTTCTGTTTGCGCTTTCCACTTGGACTCACCAATGCTCATTGGGTAGGGTATTATGTCGGGTTGCATTTCCGTTGAGTTTTCCGCTTCGAATGATGCTGCTGCGGCTGCATGTTCATTGCTGTTGTTATTGTTTTCGTGGTTTGTTGTTTGCTCTTCGTCCTTTTGCTGTTGTTGCTGCTGTGAGTGTTCACTTGCCACAACTTTGTCGCTGTTGTCATTATAATTGTTGTTTTTGCCACCGTCACCGCTATTGAATCCGCTGCTGCTGTTGTGGTTGCAACTCTGTTGACAGGACAAACAAGAAAAAAATTATATTAAAAAATATTTTATATTTAATAGCATTAATGAAAATGCGGCAAAGTCAATTCTAGTCATATTCCTTTTAATTAAAATTTCTGTTTATTAAAAAATATTTGAGAAAAAAAAAAATAATATTAAAATTTGATATAAGTTAAATATGAATATACTTTAGCAATTAGTGTCATTGTTTGCCATGTTGTTATATTACAGGGTGTAAAGTTAGCAGATAACATTAGAGGCCCTCTTTCCGTTATTTGACTACAGCTCAGAGAATAGAAAATATTATTAATAACACACTGAAGGCTTTGCCTGCCAACGAGGCATTGGAACGCCAAACAGTTCAATAGAGACTTCATCTTAGACGGATAGTACGTTGTGTCCTTTTATCTTGATATAAGAGCCATCAAGGCTGGTGTGCCACAAGGAAGCATACTAGGGCCAACGCTATACTCAATGTTCACCAGCGATTACTAAAGATGACTCGCAGGATCTAATGATCACTACAGTTGTTGATGATACAGCCATTCCGGCCAGGAACAAATGTGTCTGCATACCGTCAGCGTGACACACTCATTGCGCAAAAATAACTACCTGCGAGTCTACCTCCATGGCCAGATTCTGAGTAACCAGTCTGGGCACGAATATCTAGGATATGGATAAGGCCTATATCAGCAGATTAGTAATATAGTGCAGGATAAGCCAACTGGGCTATCTCTTGAACAGCAGAAACAAGCTACCATAATTGCACCTGCCTGGTGCTACGGGATGCAAGTCTATGACATTGCTGGTAGGTCGCATCTGTAAAAGATTAGAGTCTTTCAAGCATATTCCTCCGAAACTTTTCGGGTGGCCATTGTTACATGCAAACAGCGAACCTTGAGAGAGTCTTAAATATTACCAAAGTCCGGAATATCCAGGATTTTGGTATCAAGCCAGCTGCTGCGTACTTAGAGCGAATAAAACAATATTCAAATGAACTAGCCAGGCGCCTACTGTCAACTCATCCGACAGACTTTAAGGGACAATCCCCTACAAATCTTATGCCTACTTTCGGTTTTTGAATAGTTGATATTGAATAGTTGATATTTGATATTAATATAAACTTATCATACAATTAATACACCCTGTTTGTATGTAACATTTTTTTCAGTCTCTGCTTGATATGACTCGCGGCATATGATATGTTGATTTTATTTTTTGTTTATTTACTTATTTACCTATTAATAAAATAGTTGGCAGGCTATTATACTACTTAATATTTATTTATTTTTTTTTTTCGCTTACTTGTCGCAAAATCAATTTATCACACTTTAAATCGATTTGCGTGCAATTTTAAATTGTTGCAAATTGCTGATTAAATGTTGAAAGCTGACACCAACGATAAGATACTGGTTCGTGCTAAGTATATACACTGAATAACTGACTTCCAGTCTACGCTCATGTTTTAGCAGTTGTGTGATAATAGACTATTATCACAATTTAGACACAAACAAACTCTTCAACGTTGATAAAGATTTTTTTGTTTATTTATTCATTTCTCGCTTAAATTTGTTAACAACTTTGAGCTATAAACAATAGATTATCTATGGATATTGAAACAACGAATCATATGCTCATATGCACAAGCTCTTACTTAAAATGCATCTTAAAAAAAAGTTTTTAGTTTTAAAATGTATGAAAAATTGTTCCGATAATAACGAACAACTTTTACAAACGTACTTGTACGAGTATATATTTACATATCTGAACACTAAAACAAGATAATAAACGCTTTGTAACAGTTGTCAACTATAAAATAAAAATAAACAAACATTCTAAAATAATACAAATTTTATATAGTTAAGTTTTTTTCTAATTTTAAATGGCAATTAAGTAAATAAAATTTAATAAACGTGTCGCACTGTGGGCCGGTTGAATAATATTGAGAAATAAAATGTGCATATGACAAGACAAGATAAACGGCGCTGCGGCACTCTCTCGCAAGTGTAAACAAGTGAACACAAATGTTGTTGTTGCTGTTGAACGCTCACAAACCAATTATTACTTATGCACACTCACACTTAATCAGCTGTTTAGAATAAAAGAGCGCGTGCAGCACGATAAGCGATGGACGTCAAAGCAGCACATTAAGCAATGGCAGTGGCAGCGAGCGCACAACAAACACCCACAGCTAAACACTTGCGCTCCCACTCTCGCACGCTCTCCCACTACAATTTAGCTTAAAGAGCGCAAATATTAGACAAACAGATTCAGTTGCGAGCTGAACAGCGGCGTGTGAAAGTGGAACGAAAACAGCTGAGATATAAATCAAGAAAGAAAGAAAGCAAAACAAGCAGACGCCGATAATAAAAATTGATAAAATATAAATTAAATGAATGAAAGTTTTACATAAGCCACAAAATATTAGCTAAAACACTTTTAAACAGTTTAATCAAAGCAAAAAATAAACAAAGCAGCTTTTCACTAGCAATGGCCACCGCACAAACGCTGTCGACGTCGACGTCAGCCACTTCGTCGGCATTTGCAGCGTCGCTTAAAAACAAGAAAACCGCGCGCATTGTTGTAATCGGAGCCGGCGCTGCTGGCATTGCCGCGGCAACGCGTCTGCTTGAATACGGCTTTCGTAATGTGCTCATCTTGGAGGCGGAAGATCGGATCGGCGGACGTGTGCATACAATACCCTTTGCCGATAGTGTTGTCGATATGGGCGCACAATGGTGTCACGGCGAGGTGAATAATGTCATCTATGAACGCGTCAAGGAACTCGATCTGCTCGAATCGACGGGTGATGTCTACGATGACTTTTGCTGTGTACGCTCGAATCGTGACATAGTGCCGGAAGCAATTTCTGATAAACTTAAATCGATTGCATTTAATTCCATACCTGAGCGACAGGAGGGTTTGGTTGACTATGAAGGTTCACTGGGTGCATATCTAACGGAGAAATACTGGACTGAATTAGAGAAAATGCCCGAAGTGAATCGCACCATTGCGCGTGAATTTCTGGAGAATTTTAAGAAATTCGAATCATCCGTCGAAGCAGCAGATCATCTATTTGAAGTGTCCGGCAAAGGTCATTTGGATTATTGGATTTGTGAAGGTGAACTCTTGCTTAATTGGCGTGATAAGGGTTTCCGAACTTTTCTGAATTTACTTATGCAAACGAAGGAGTACAAATGCGGCAGTCATGCAGGCCTCGGCGTTTTGGAGGGTCGTGTACGCTTAAATATGCGCATCAAAAATATTGACTGGTCTAATTCGTCGCAGCTACATATAAACTGTCCTAATGGTGAGCTGATAACAGCAGATCATATCATCTGCACTGTTTCACTGGGTGTACTCAAGGAGCAACATGCGCAAATGTTTACACCAGCATTGCCGGCGCCTAAGATACGCGCCATAGAGGGACTCAAGCTCGGCACAGTGGATAAATTCTTTGTTGAGTTTAAAGAAAATTTTCTACCAGAGTCATGGAGCGGTGTTTCATTTCTCTGGCTTGAGGATGATCTGGCAGCTTTGCGTAATTCAGAACTTTTCTGGCTCGAAAGCGTTTTTGGTTTTTATCGCGTTTCATATCAGCCACGTTTGCTGCAAGGTTGGACCATCGGACCACATGCGCGCTACATGGAAACACTGCCCGAAGAGGAGGTGCTGTGCGGCATAATATGGCTATTCCGCAAGTTCTTTAGTATTCCAGTGCCAGATACGTTGAACTTTATACGCACACAATGGCATGCAAATTCTAATTTCCGCGGCAGCTATACATTCCGTTCAATGTATACGGATGAGTTGCGTACCGGTGGTTGGGATTTGGCCGAACCTCTGACCACACAAACAGGCGAACCAGTCTTACAATTTGCAGGTGAAGCAACGCATGAGCATTACTATTCGACGGTGCATGGTGCAGTGGAGACAGGCTGGCGCGAGGCAGAACGTTTAAATGTTTACTATAAGGCAAAGCGCTCGCAATTGTAGGCGATGTGATTAGATTCATTTTTATAGCCTTGCAAGATAAAGCTTTTCTTTTATATGAAATTATTTAATTGCCATAATAAATTGATAAGAATTATAATACGTAATACTATGAAATTATGCGTTTCATTTGTGTTTTAATGTTAGTTGATGGCGCTTTTATTATTATTATTGTAGCTTTTCTAGGTAAATGACTGCTTTATGGCGGTGCAACGACAGCATATAATCCTCAGCAAATCTTCTAAATATTCCACTTTATCACTGTCAGTACAGAGCGGCCAACTACACATTAGAGCGCTCCGGCCATAAACGTTACCTGTTAGACAATAATAGCGAAACACTAAAACTTCTTAGTATATACGTCGTTCTATGCTGCACATTTAACCCCACAGACCCAGCCTAAAGTCCAGCCAAACTGTTAGGAGCAATGACTGTTTTGCGGTTAAGCAAAATCCTGTTAACGACCACAAGACTAACCAGCAAAAAAAAAACAAGGATACTAAAAACCAAGCAGACATATATGTACGATTATGTTGGTACACATGTAAACGCTGTTGTAGTGTGAGAGATTCGAGTATCTAGTAGCAAAGAGTATTAATAAAATCAAGGAAGCATGTTGCAAATATGTGTAGACGACTTTGAAATGCACTGCGAAGGATTTCTGCAGAAGACAGACAGTCTCTTGGAATCACCGTTGCAGATATCTTTCCCCATCAGGCCTATCTAGGATCAAGAGATTGCCAAGCTTATCAAAGACTTGCCGAAGAATAAGGCCTCAGATGTGAACAGTTTAAGCTAGGTCCCTACGTCCTGCCGATACATTAATTTTCAACGCGAATTAGAATTCTGAGTTTTATCGAAGATATGGGAGTGATTGGTTGCTGGCTGTATTGGCGCTGTTGCTTTGTACCCCTGACCTTGCTATCCCCGATGACGTCTACATGGATATAATGAGGACATTTTCTTATATTGTGCTTACTCGGTCAATAGGTGACCCTGCTTTTATGATTAGACATGCCAGCTAATTTATATTTTTTTGTAAATACAAATTTAGTAGCTCTTACTTTATTAGTTTCTAAGATCTCGTGCCAGTATTGGACGTACAAATGGGTGGATAGTCAGACAGACAAAGCTAAGCATATCGAGACGACTTTTAAAACCGATTAATGAACTGCCACGCCTCTTCAACTGCCTGTTACAACAATTCACAAAATTTCAACATATCCTTTACATTGCGATGCAGCATACAAACCGCAGCACAAACGCCTAAAAGTATGCTGTAGTACATACCTTCGACGAAAAAAGGCTACGTATGCATGTAGTAGGAAGGAATACCATCTAAAATAATTGTTAGCAGTAATCTGCAACAGATACAAATACAGATATTTCCTACGAACACTAACTATGCTGCTCCCTGCTGCCGAGTAACTGTGTATCTTTTTTTTTTTTTTGGTGCACTGTTTGTAATGCGCTTTGTATCTGTTTGCATTTGTATTGTGCTTCTTGTTGCATAAATTTGAATTTTTAAAATGTTTGCTCTTGTACACGGGAATTGTTGCACAAGTTTTCTGTTTTCTGTACTCATAGTCGTTCTTGCTCCTTGTCGTGTATTGTTGTTATTGCAGTTGTTCGTTGTTCGTTGCTGCTGCTGATAAGTGTGTAAAGCTGATTTGCTCTAACCCCAATTTTTGTACTTTTGTGCAGCATATGTGTCGCTGTATTTGTTTAACCTTAACTATTTTTTTTCGTCTGCTATTTTCTGTCCGTCTGCTTTGCTGTATCTGTGTAAGGTAATTTCTACTGGCTGCATTCTTTTCTGGTATTTTCCTATGTCTGCATTTTGGTATTTCTCTCTGGCATCTAAATTGCGCATATTTTGGAAAATTTGTTACACTTAGCTTATTTTTTTGGTATCTCCTACATTTTTTTTTTTGTATTTCTATACAAATGAGTGGTAAATTTCATTGTGACTTTTGCGGTTTATCTTAAATAGATATGCAGCAGTGTTTTAGTTTGAGACAAGTGTATTCACGACGGTGGTTTGGCTCGGATCTTATTATTATTAAAGATAAGGCAGTTTAAACGTTTAGTGAAAATAACTTAGTTTTATTTTATCTAGCGCTTGGAAAGAATTTTAATCTAATAAAATTCTACTAGCTCTAGGTTTTGCTTGTCTTGTGTAGCTAATTTTATATTTATTTCAATTTGCTATTAGAATTGTTTAAATATTTGGAACAATTAGATAATGAATTGAAGCGATTATTGATTGGGAGGCTTTCTAATATTACATGTTAAAATAATTTGGTAATGAAAATGTGGGTGTAGAGGAAATAGCTTAAGAACTTGTCGGTAGTTAATCGACGTTTCAAACGCACATTAATATGAAGAAAACGTGAAAGTCTTCAGTCTATATAGGAGATGGCGTTCGTATTTTTTAAAAAAAGGTTATTTGTGAGAAGTCCCATATATTAATAAATAAATGTAAAATTTTAATCAACCTGCATCATTAGACCGACGGATAGGTTTCAGTAGATTGCCATGCCAATACTCTTACACAAAATAATTCTTTCAATCTCCGTTGAGTAGCGTGGTTCTATGTTCCTCCACGTTATGAAATGTCACAAAATTTCATCAGACTTCAAATGTCATTGAACAACTCCAAACGGTCCTACAGAGTTTCATATCGACTGAAATTGTTGACATATTCAACTTTCTGCTTATCGATCTTTGATATCTGATTTCAATAATTGTCAATACTCCAATGAAAAATGGAACTTCTAATGAACAAACTTGTCAAAATACTTCGACCGATAACTCCTAGATTAGTATAATATGTAATTCTTAACCTACCCTTATAGATTATTTAGTGTTTTAAATAGTTTGAACAATATTAAAGACTATATTGCTTATAAATGCGAATTTGAGTAATTTTTTTAGGGTCTTAGCGTAGGGTAAAATAGCGAACAACAATTATATCGAACTGGGATGCTTATACACCGTAAGACACTTTGCGGACAGGTTTAAGAATTTTATTGGGTTCGAGGACCTGTTGCAGCGACCAATACCAAAGTGCTGTACATCTCCGAGAAATACATAACATTTAAAGAAGCTAATAGAGACAATAAAACAACCAGAAAGTAAACACAGTGGCTACTAGATTTAAAGCAAAAGAAGATAATCGGTCACCAAAGATTTGGGCTAGGTCAACTGGCTTCAGGAAATGCTTTTGTATCTGAACATCAGAGAAGCAGCGATGATACATATCGAAAACATGAACCTAATTACCAGATAAGTTTAACAACCTGCTTAAGCTAAAATTAGCACCGACAAACAGGCAAGATTGAACGATGCTACGGTGCAGATACGCAAGCAGCGGAGGGCAGTGATTTGAATGAATGAGCTTTTCAGCTACAGAATCGGAAAAAATAAGCAAAGGAGCGCAAAAACAGAATGCAACTGTGCTAGCAACAACACCAGTAGACTTGTTGGTATCTGTTGAGATTCAGGCTATATGCGATGCGTGGGTAGAGTAGGAATCAGAATTTGATCTATGCTTATACGAGCCAAAGTCTGTTAATGATATTAAGCTAGCATTGCTTAATGATGATGGTACCATATCAGACAGATAGGATGTCCCTTCTCTGAATGGAAGTGAAAGTTATATGAGAGTGCTGCTGCAACGACAGACAGCCAAGCATGATGGTAGCTGAGATGGGGCTTCACCATACGAAAGCAACTTACTAGCCCAGTGCTTAGTTTTTATTCAGGAGCTCCTAATCTATAAGCGTGAAATAATAGTTATTTTAGTACGCAACTTATTTGGAATAAAAATTCCGGCGAAGTCCAAGTCGAACGCAAAAAGAACGAAGTCTCTATCTATTAACGTTTCCGAGATTCTTTCGTTCATACGGACGGACAGAAGGACATGGCTATATCGACTCCTCTATAACTCCTGACCATAATGGGGGTATCTTTGGGAGGTCTCCGACCATTATTTCTACCTGTAACATATATTAGCACAAAACCAATGGGCTTTTGTACCTTCGTTACAGGGCCAAAAAATTTAATCTAGCCGATACTGATTCTATTTTCAAACTGTTTTGTTTGGTGGAGAAGAATATTTCAGAACTTCGTAAAGATAATGGACCCAAGCTAAAAAATTTTAATAGTACCACGCCAAGTTTTGAAACCGATTGCAACTTTTTCCTTGAGTCATAGAGAGTCATATCAAACGGTGGTATCGTGATACGAAAAAAGACTTGCATACTTGGGCTCCAAAAGAAACTTGATGGCTTGGAAGTAAGAACCTAAAATCGTGTTGGTAATTTGATCAATGGTATAACTTTGTGGACAATCTCTTTTTGCAATCCTGATGTAAACATTTTCGATCTTATGAAGAATTGGGGATTACTGAAACCGCATCGAACTGATATCATGAAAGCACAGGTTAGACATTATTATTCCCAAATTCATTTAAGGATTTTATATCATCATTATGGTTTAGATACAAGCTACAACGAAATGATGAAAAACGGTGGGCAGGGGTAACATCGCTCGCTGTCCTTTTTAATCCTTTTATATTATTTTATAATGTAACAGGACTGAATTCTCATTATTAAACTATTTAAAGCCAAACAAACCCACGAATCCTTTACTAAATATGAAAATAGAAACTGTTATAATGCATTCAGACGATTAATTATTGTAGAGTGCATATAAATACTTAAGTTCATATACCCTACGTAAGAAATCATTCCAATGAAACAAAAAAAAAAAAAAAATAAAGCGCTTCTAAAATCGTTTGATGAATGTATTCATAGAAAAAAATCCAATCACTGCAATTGCATAGAAAACATAATATGCAAGACAAAGGATAAACTATAAAGAACTGCACAGAACATGGGATTAAGTACTATAAAAAAAGTGGAAATGAAAAAAAATCACTAGACAACAAAAACAAAATGTAAGCTACAACACCAAAAGCTACATGAAAAATAATAAAGGACTATTGGAAAAAAAAATTCCATAAAAACAAAACAATTGCATATTGTTTGTTTCAATGACGATGATGATGATGATGCTGAAGCAGCTGAACGTGGAGCAGTTTAAGGGAAAAATTGCGATTAAAACGACAAGTGAAAGCAATTTTTGCAACAACAAGAAACAAAAAAAAAATATATAGAGATACCGCAGTAGCAAAAGCTGAAACAATTCAAGAGCGAAATACGTTGGATGAATGGCAATATGCTAAAGTATTCCACTCGCATATTTCTGTGTACACTATGCATATTGTAGTGTGAAGTGGGTATGAGGTTTTAGTCGCCAGGTTTGTATTACGCAGAAGTATAGAATATAAATATTTATAAATATGCTTGATTAGCGTCACGAGTTGTGTCGATGTAAGTGTAGTTACCAGAAAACCTCCTGTAGGTATCCAGAAGATACAATGTAGGCACCCTGTCGATACCCTGTATACACTGTAGGTACCCTGTGGATATCCTGTAGACACCCTATAGACACCCTTCTAATATTTTGTGCATAGCTGTTTGGTGGATACGTGATGGTTCAATAATTCAGAAAATCTTTGTTTATGGTTAAATTGTGTAGCTTATTAGAAATAATTTCGAAGCGTACAAATGCTTCCAATTTGACAAAATAAAAGTTTTACGCGCTGTTTACATTTTTCCAATTTTTTTTTTTTGACAAACAGCGAAGACAAAACGAAATATGAGTACACTGAGTACATCATCATCCAAAACCAAAAGGAGGACAGCTGAATGAAAGCTATGGCATGGACAGCAGATATTTACAGCAGTAAAAAAAAAAAAAACACGAATAAAGAAATTCAACTCGTTGTCGGTACTTACATTCTTACTGCATTCACATTTCAGTATCCATTCGACAGCAATGAATTTATTCTCGATTTGTATCTGATGTGATTGCAGAAATTCCTGATCGATTGGCTCCAAGGAGACGGTGTCCCACAGTTGCATGCCAGCATGTCCTGTAAAACTTTGTTCGCGTTGCTGTTGCTGTTGCTCTTGCTCCTGCTGGTGTTGCTGATGGCTTTGTTTGTGCATACGCTCAGGTAGTTGCCAACGCTGGTGCTGTACTTGTTGTTGCTGTTCGACATAGTTAATTGGATCAACGGCATTTAAAGGACACAGCAGCTCAACCTGTAAAGAGTGTGAAAGAGTTGGATATATATACAATTACTTGCATGTGTAAAACGAGAAAGAGAGGTATTGGCGACCGACCGACCCTTATATATGTACATATTTTCTGTGCTGGTAGAAAGCTTTTCGTAAATTCCTTTTGTTACTAACGAGCGGCAAACGCGTCCTCGAGCAACTAAAAAGTACTTGACAGACAGTAGAAGGACAAATACAACAACTACGAGTATAACGAATTAATAAATTGGAAAAAAGGATTTGGTAGCCGTAAGTGCTCAATTGATTTTGACAGCTGTTGTAGCGTTGCATTTCACCTTTGCTTGCAAATTGACGTTTTAATGCACTTTTCACTACGTCTACTTCTTCTACTCTTACTCGTTTTCTTCTTCTTCGACTATTTATTGTTCTTGCAGCCTTTTTAATTAAAAAAGCCAATAAATAAAAATAAAACAAAATGGCTGTCCGCTCGTCATTGCCGGCGGCAGCATATTGAAAAGTAGCAGCGCTTTTAATTGCCGAGCGATGATTGAAAGTGCGCCACCTTTTTAAATGAGATTGAAAAACTCGTGATTAAGACTAATTAAATTGTATTGCGCAGTGAAGCGCTTCGGAAAAACACGTTTCATGCATTCGACAGCAAAATGACCTGCAGCAGCAGCAGCAGCTAATGAAAATGGCAGCAAGTCGTGAGTGTTGCGGAAATGAAACTTTGACAGGAAATGAGCAGCTTGTTAAAGCATTAATCAGATAATTTAAATATTTTATTGCATTGACAAGGTGGTATTCTAGGAAATGAACACTATAGAACGAAAAAAGACAACACACACGTCTATGCATAGCGTACAATTGCTGCTGCTTATTAAAAAATTCGTAGAAATAATAATTATAGCAATATCGGCCAATCAACTCAAACTTTTAGTTGTCAGAAAATGAACTAATGGCATTTTAATCTATGTCATATGCGTGCGTTGTGAGAACTGCTATTAATATACTGGATTATTAATAATTTTTTTACAACGACATATCAGAAGTTTGGCATTTTTTGATTAAAAAGTATTGTCACATTCGGATATTTATGAAGTCTATTCAACCTTTACCCCACTGCACAAATAAGATCGAATCCAATCACAATACCGAGCTTGAATGGCCTTTAATATTTTCTATGCTTTCTGTCCCTACGGATTGAACAACCTGCAAATATCATATGCGGCTTTCACTGCCTCCCATCGCTTCTCCAAACCTTAACCTGCAAATCCAAATCACTGGAGGATTGCTCGTTGTAGGGGATTGGGTTAAAAACTTGATTTCTAATAAAGTTTTATAAACGCAAGCACTCTGTATATTAGAAATTATAGTTTCGTATTTCCCAATCATATAGGTGTCAAAAAAATCTTCTATTTCTATCATTTTACCCGTTATTAGTAATGCTTTCGGGATCAGGAATGACGGAATGATATTAAATATGGTTCAGGTGGGCCGATATAGACTTTAGACATTTTCCAATTCAAATAAGTTTTCCATCGATGGTTTCTTCCTTATTTGGTAGCTGCATGTATGATCCCTTCAACAAATTTCCTATAGCCTTTGTAGTTTCTTCTATAATCAATCCAATGATCGATTCACCGCTTTGGAAATGGTACAAGTACATCCAGTTTAGTGAAAATTTAAGCTTATAAATATTCAATAAATCTCGCCAATATGATATAACATATTTCTTTGCAGTAATGAAGTCTAAGGAGGAGAATATAAATATCAGGAACGCCTTTGTTAGTAGGATGAAAATATATCCTAGTGGGTTATCATCAAAGATTTGTTTGGAGCTATAAAGGTAAATTTTCCAAGTACAAGGTCAAGTATACCATCCGATAGAGAGCATTACTGGTACCTCTCCCCTACCACCAATCAGTTGACCAATTGCAAAAGTTGCTGCATAAAATATATATTTTTGAATTCACAGCCACTATTGCCTTTGTAACTAAGCGTCAATCGATTATGTTAACAGAAAGCCAATTGGGCCACAACAAGGTCGTTTCAAGGCTCCAATGTGTAAGGAGTTCGCATTTCTGATTATGGGTCAAGAATTTGACATACAAAACTAAATACTGTCATTTCGCAACTGACAAGTCGACATGTACGACATGTGCAAAAATAGAAACAGAGCGCCTTCATGGAATACGAAACAATCAGTTAATGCTAAGAAACGAAACGATGCTTTGCAAAGAACTGACACACAAACTAAAGAATTTTCCAACCGCTTTTACTGGAGGAGCTTGGAATATGCACGAATGGGCTCAGAACGTGATAACGTAAGTCCGCCATTTTGGGCGACCAGTTTTATGCAAAACGCTTACTAGCAACTCGAATTGAACAGTAATCCAAGGACTTTTGAAACAATTCTAAGAATCTCAAAAACGACATGACTTGATGCCGCGTGTTTCTAAAGTTTAAAAAAATTAACACTGTGAAACGTACACCGTAGAGTGGTAGAAACGTGTTCTCCCTCACATTCAAATTGCTCTCTGGCTTAAAAAAAAAAATACCAGAATCGACTAAATCAAACTATATTTTTCTACCGTGAGAGACTCATACAGACGAAGGAAACTGCAAAAAGTTAAAGAAACTCAAACAATAATCATAACTGGTGATATATTTTTTGAAGTAAAACTTCTTCAAGCCAGAAAAAGTCGGCTGTATGAAAGTGATGACCGAGACGAAAACAGGGACAGCATCAGTGTGAGGACAATCGAAGAGTAAGAGGGCTGACTACACATTCAAAAGGTAAGCCAGGGTGCGGGCCGAAAGCAGAATACCACTCTCATATAGTATCCAGTATGACATGACGAGTGAGGTTGCTTTATCAGAAAGCTTGATTCATCGACTATGTACAACCTGCAGTTCAGACATAGCCCGTCAGTCGGATGTTATCAATTTACTAAATTTATTACTTTCAGACCTCAAGAAGATTCACTTCTATCGCGCATGTTCTCCGCTTTCCTCCTTGTTTATTTTAATTTAATCATTTCTTGAGGGCACAAATAGGCTAAAAATTGGGCACACTTATATTAAGAAGAATTTTCGTGAATAATATATTAATTATAGATTATTTGAAAGTGTGAGTGTAGCAGGCAGAGCTGGAGTAGTGTATGATAACACTAAACATATAAACAAAAACATTTAACTAGTAAATTAAATTTCCTAAGTGACATTGTTTGAGTTTGGAATTTATTGAACATCAAGTGCTTTGTTTCGGAGTGTCGCACCATAATGTTTGGCAGTAATTAAAAATATTAACGAAATTTTCAGCCAATCAGATGGACATAGATTAAATCAATTTTTTGACGAACTGATGGAGTCCTAAGCATTCTTCGGTGACTATTTTAATTTATTACACATTTTGTTGATAAAATTTAGAATCGTAGAAATACTATATACACTAGGTATGAAGTGCATAAAAGACATAGCTGCTAAGGTTATTTAAAACAAATTAAATTCCTTCTTACAATTATTATTATTATTAGGTAGTAGGCACTGCTACCATTTCAGGTCTATTGTGCCCTTTCCTTCTTACAAACGCGAAAGTAAACTAAAATCTTATGCCAAATATTGCGTATCTTTAAAAATATTATTAAACTTTCATTTTGTTAAACAGTGTAATTTCTCATTACAGAAAATTACACAAGCGTCTTGCAAAGGAAGAATTATGCAACACAAAATCGCTCACCTGTATAGTTGTCGAGACCGAAGGCACACAGCACTTATTTGCATGATGACAACGTCCGCAAAGTTTCGGACGATAGAGTTTACGTGAGATGCATTCACCAAGGCGTATGCGTGCTGGACCCAAGCGCTGCAGATTGCGACACTCGTGGCCCTTCTGTTATTAAAATAAATTACAGAAATTATTATGACAAAGTATGAAAATGTATTTAAGAAATTAAAAATTGCAAGCTATAAGTCAGACTCACTCTTATTCTATGCGCCGGCTCATGTGTAACACGATGATTCCAGCTGTGTGTGTGTTTATATTTAATATCCTTATGCTGCTCAGCACTTAGTGCCGCATCCGTATCCGTACTAATAATGCTATTGCTACTTAATGCTTTATAATTGTTGTTGTTGTTAGTCAAGCTGTTGTAATGGCTGTATTTGTTGTTGTTGTTGTTGTTGTTGTTGATATTGTCGAGATCACATTTACGATTTTCACATAGACGCAAACTGCTCAATTGCCGACAACCAGCATTAATGCTGGTATGACGCGTCGATATGCCTAGGCCACAGGCACGACTGCAGAACGTCCAAGGACTAGACGATGTATTGTGACAGGTGGCATAGACTGCAAGTGCAAGTGAGAGAAAGGGACGATGGGAATGAATTAGTAAATGGTAGGATATAATATTATCATCAATCATGTAAACACTTCAGCATGTTTTTAGTTGGCACTAGACGCCGCAGCAAACTTAATAAAGCGCTTTATTAATGGCGCATTGCATTTGCTTGGCTGTTGCTGCTGCTGTTGCTGCTGCTCGGCGTTTAATTAACACTTAATCCTTGTGTAAGTAATTAAACGGCATGGTGCCTGCAGCTGTTGGTTGCTGCTGCTGGCAGCCATTTCGCATGAAATAATTCATCTTCATAAATATTCCTTTGCGCTTAAAAAGCATTAAGACGACGTCGTCGTCGTCGTCGCAGTCGTTCGTTCGTTGTATGTTTCAAGGCGCAACGGAAGCAACAACCGAGAAAGACGCAACATTGAAGTGTAGCATACCCTTGAGCGTCATTAACACAACAAACAGTAGCAGGACAAAATACGATAGTAGCCGCACAGCAGCCAGACAGACAGACGGACAATCGGGCAGGCAGACATACACTCGAACGAATAAATAAACGCGATTACGGCTTACGAAATGCCAACGCGATAGGGGAATGGAATGATGATGCCGCCGGATGATGCTGGCCAACGTTGAAAATAAATACGCACACTTAAAAAACAATAGCAACTCGAAAAAAAAAAAACAAAAAACAAATAAGGAGAAAACGAAATGACGACGTTGAGTAGCCTCAAGTTCATGTTGCTATTGTCGAGTTAAGTTAAACGGTGCAGAGAACTTACCATCAGCTGTTGGATTCTCACAGAGCCACATTTTGCAACAGTGTCCTGGCACTTCAACCAGTCGCGGTGATCTGCATGAAATCGTATCCTCCGGCGCCGGAAGTTGCTCATTCGGACACAGCGATGAGCAGGCATGGCGTCCATTCTGCGGAAAAGGCAAAAGCGTGGAAAAGTGTGAAACCGTTATGCATTGAAATAGTAGAGCAGTAGCAGCACGGTGCAATGAGTGCATTGTGAGTGTTACTTATTTATTTTTTTTACTTTTTTGTCTATAGTTGTTGTTATTGTTTTATGGTGCTGCTGATTGCCTGTGTGTGTGTTTCTCTGCTGTTGTTAGCTTTGGCCAAGCCAAATAAATAAAGAAAATTACCAAAAATAAAGTCATAAAGGTTGAAATATGTTTAAAAAGAGTTGGAACAAGTAATGAAAAAACTTGCACTAAAACAACAAAGAACAAAAAATTTTTGAATTTAGCAGTGAAGTCAACTTAGTAGGGTATTTTTAGTGTTGGAAAAAATAACATTTATGCGTAATTCCCCATATAATCGATTATTTATAAATAATCGATTTTAGTCAACAATTTTAAATGGACTCCAATAAAAAATCGCCCAAAATAAATGTTGTTCTCATAATTCAACAATTATGAACGTAGAAATCTCCAGAAGAAAGCATCTTAAGACGGAGGATTCCCTAGACGAGAGATGAAGGAATCTCCAGACGGGGAAATACATAGACGGAATAATCTATAGACGAAGAAATCCCCAGATGAAAGAAAACCTGAGCGGAGGATTTCCCAGACAGAAAACTTCTTAGACGGCGGAATCCCCAGATAATGGAATCGCAATACGGAGGTATGCCCAGACGGGGAATCTACCACCGTCCACGCTCGTAGTTTCGATCAAATTAACTCGGTTTTATCAACTTTGGCGAAGACAAAATGACGGCCAACGTCGCCGGATGAATTTTTTTCTCCTTTGGCCAAGGCTGACGACCTCTGGCTAAAGTATCGACCTCCGATCAAGGTTATTTACCTCTCCAGGCGGAAAACTCCCCATACGGTGGGCATGACCCTCTGGTATCAACGAATCTGACCCCTTTAGGGTTAATGACACCTCGCGGCGTCATTGAACTTGACTTCTTGGGGATGTCAATGGATTTGACTCCTTAGGTGTTAAATAAACTTGATCCCTTTGGGGCTCAGTCGACTCGACGCCTCGGGGGGTCAATGAGCCTCACCCTTTGTTGTTCAATGGATGTGACTTCTTGGGGGTCAATGGACTTGACACCTTTGGTGTCTATGGACTGGATTCCTTTGGAGAATTATTTCTCGTTTGGTTATGTCACTGAATTCCTCCTAAATGACGGAACTTATCTTGAAGGAAGTTTTGTGTGTGTTCCATAAATTTGACTTTGAACTGCTACACCATACAGCATATTCTCCAGATTTAGACCCCTTGTAACTATTTCCTGTTCAGATTTAGGTCGAATGAAGAGGTAATCAGTGGAAAAACATATATTTTATGGACTTGAGAAAATCCTTTTATAAATTTAAAAATGTATAAGCAAGTACCCACAAATTTCGACATCACTGTAAAAATCTCACAGGTTTGAGCTACACATTTCTGTGTTTTTCTACATCTTCTCCTTTTTCTTGCCATCTTTACATTTTGTTTTTGTTATTTTTACCAGCATATACAATATTTTTTTTCGCAATTGTTTTTGTTATTTTTGTGCTTATTGCAATTTACTATCAACTTTTTATGCGCCTTTGGCGAAAAACCCTCAAACCGAAACGTTTCCAAAGAGTGAGACCGAAAAAAAGCTACTTCGACTTAAATGCAATGGCATCAAAATGAAATTGCGGCGCATAAATTGCGGTGGGCTGAGCTGGGGCGGGCTAAAAGATACATTTTCTTGTATAATTTTTGAAGCATGCTGCTGCTGGTTTTTCATAGTCATTGCTTATGCCATGATTAAGTGTAGCCGCTTATGCATGGTAGATGATACTCGTAGCATAAGATGTAAGTTTTTGAGTTGGGGGCTTAGTCGACCTGCAGTAACGCATCGAAATGTGAAATGCGCAGGGATTAAGACGAATTTGCAGTTTATTTTCCGGCATTTTCTTTTGTATTTCCAACTTTTCTTTGATTTTTTTCTTTTACCCTAAGGGCATAATCCCGCAGGTGTTGCCTTCATATAATTGCTCGTAAATCTTTGCCACTATTTATGCGATTTTTCTTTTGTTAGAGATTCGAACATTAGAGATTTTTTTTCTCCAACACATTTCAACTTTTGCTGATTTTGTGCCACTTTGCTGCACTTGGAGTTTTTGTTTTACTTTCAGTTGATTAAAAATGTACTTGAGTATTGGCAAACTAATCCATATTTTCCACCCCTAGGTAGAATTTTCTGTTATTTATTTGCCAGATTAATGGCGCACATTTTGAATTCAAGTGGAAAGCATTTATCAGCTTTTAGCTTGCAATTAGAGTCGTTATGTGTGCGTGTAAATATTTTTGCCACTTCAAATTGAATTGAAGTGCATATTTAGAGTGTTTGAAAATAAAAAACAAAACGAAATATTTTTTAAAGTTAAAAAACTGAAATATTTTTATATATACACAGCCATAAACTGCACATAAATTCGAGTGCTTGTCAGCCTTTTTCACTTACCTCACAGACACATTGAGTTTTACAATCCAATTTGAATGTGGCTCCATGTGTGTATGTTGTGTTGCCAACTTTGCAATTGGCTGCAGTATTTTGGTAAAAGGACATCAGTCGGCATTCACGTCCAATGCAGATAAAAATAGATTTGAAAAAAAAGAGCATTATATGCAAAAGTTAGTACAACAAATAAAATAGTATGGCAACATAAACCCGTCAACACAAATACACAAAAGTGAAATTGTCAAAGCGAAAATAAAATTGAATTGTACTTTTGCAATATTTTGGCTTTTATTTTCGGCATTATGAGTTTAATTTTATTTATTTATTTTTTCAATTATTTATTTTATTGGATTTATTTGTATCACACATGGCGTATGAGTAATACTGGCTTTCATCTGCACAATATTGCATTAAAATGCTTCAAATTATTTATTTATTATCTCACATGCCACATTTCAATTAGCTGCTTTTATGTCTATGTCTAATGCAATAAATTGAGCAGCCACAATTCACTATTATTGTTGCTGATATTTTTATAGCATTACTCGGTAATTGTATACGAGAGACAATTGACAAATTCTTTGCGAAATATATTGTTTTGCTGTCAAATTCTGCACATAGCGCACAGATTCTCAAGTTGTGTACTTATTTCTTAAGTTTTCTATTGATATTTACTACAAAAGTTTTACTCGTGCCAAAATATATGCTGTCAATCTCAATTATCTGCGTATAGAGTTATCATTGAAGTGGGTGTACATATCAACAATCTGCATTGCACAGCATAGACAGACAGTTACAGATTGAATTTACTTACATAGGAAGTTTCAAACGTTTCTGACTGCATTGAATAAAATTTTCTATACAAGTCTAAATCAGAGCTGTAGAAAGGCTAGCATTATTAAAGTTTGTCACGATTTCCAGTTCGGGTGAAGCTATCGACCAATTACAAAGGCATATTCGCTCTAAATTGACCTTTGATACATCAGCTCGCACCGCTCTCTCAATTTGTCATATAGACAGCGGACGGCTAGACTGATGATGAAATTATTTATGTGTGTTTGATTGGGACCCTGGATGCTTTAGATCGGTTTCAAGGAATTTTGTAAAGCTTTTTGACTACGATTTATTTTTGTTTTAATCGTGCTGCACCCTAAATCAGAATTATCAAAGCTCATTCTTCTATCGCCGGGGTAGTAGTTAGATATGTTGATAACACTCTGCTTAAATATGATGCCAATTTTTTGCTTGAAATTTAAACCCTTGTATTTACAGAAGCTGTTCAAGTCAATCGACCTCAGTGGCCGATACGAGAATTACGACTTGACAACAACTTAAGCCCATGTATCAAACCTCATGCGTCAGAAACGCAGGAACAACGAGACTCAAGACTTTGGCAGCTTCGCAGTAATGCATTTATATCAACGGCATCTGAAACGCAAAGCCACAAACCCATCAATCATACGAGAGAAAATAAGTTCCTATTACAACTTTATGCAAATCGAACCGACTGCAAGCAATGAGACAAGGATTTTTACGCTTTTTGCATTATGCATATTTTAAAGACCCGTGTACTGTATTATAAAATTTTAGTTGATATGTATACTAGAACTGAATGTGAACGACTTTCCTGTATTAGTCATTAATCAATCGAATTTTCGGGTCAACGTATATATTCATTTTTAATTGATAACGATGAAAACACTGCCAATGTTGGTAGAAAAAGAAACTATTTTATGGCTAATAGACGTCATGAACAAGACTTATATTTTCGGAGAAACTTGCTATTGGATGTGCGCTATCGAATGGCACAAAAGAGGCTTACCTCACGCAAATATCATGAATTGATTGAAGGAAAAAATTGATCCAAAACAGATTAATGGCATCATATCTAGCGTAAGAACCATGTGGACTGGACCTTGGATCGCAAACTGGAAATGATGGACATCCTCTGTACAGGCGAAAAAATCTCAAAGATGGAGACCGCACAACAGATGGATTGTTCCCTACTCACTCCCATTTTGAAAAGAATAAAGACGAAAAGTGCAATGCAGTGAAATATATCTGCAAACACGTAATCAAAGCATATTGAGGCAGCATGGCGCATTTTTGGGTTTAGCATTCATGATCGTCATCCAACTATTCATCATCTTCAAAATGAACAACGAGCGAGCTTACTTCACCGAGCTGTACGCAAAAATAGAGTACAAAAACCGAAAAACTCAACGCTAACTGCTTTCTTTCATCTATCTATGAGCGATAATTTTGCTCTGCTCTATCACGAAGTTTCCACCTATTACACTTAGTTTGCAAGTACAAAGATGTTCACAAGAACATTTTGTTGTGGTTGAATTTAGTTCAAAACGACAAATTTGTTGTATATTCCAATAAATTAGACCACACAGATCCCGACAGGAATTTATATCCCCATGCAAACACAGTACACAGGTACAGTGTATTTCGAAGTCAAGCGTATTTGACTGCAATGTACTTGCCTTGGCTTGTTTTTTGAAGTCTCAGATTGTTATTGAAAGTTATTGTAAGTATTATCGATTATCTGTTGCTTTGTAACCTAAGCAACAGCCCTCGTGCACACATACAGCATCTGCTTAAGCGACAAGTGCGTGTTATATCCGTTCTTCGTATATATTATATATCGATGTAGACTGTGTAGGATACGCCTTTAAGTATTATACGAGTATGTCGCATTGTAGTAGCAAACAGCTACATGTGTACATAATTTGACACGTACGCGTACTCGCATATAGTAGAGTCGTATATTTACTTTGCGCTTGTTGAATTGATTTTGTGTGACGTGACTTTGAAATCGTTCCATCGTATCGAGCAAATCGACAAAAACTTCGGAGCAGAGTGGTGGAGAACAAGAAGTAAGAGAAATTGCGTATACGCATGTTTCATTTGGTTTTCATTGGTTAATGCGGAAATTGGTATTTGTGTTTTGCGGTTTTGTATCAAGATCGACAAAAGGACGAGCTGCGAATATGTGAGTAAGAATATATACAATAACTCTCGATATACGTGAGTAAGGCTTTGTTCCATAATACTGTATATATGGTATATTTTCATACATATAAATATATGAGACATTCCTGGTGTTTGTGACAATTGTTGATTTTATTGTGCGTGAAAAATTTATGTTATTAGCCATATCCATTTATTAATAAGCGTAAAACCGTAAACCCATAAAAAACAAGTACAACAAATGGCAACGAACGAACGAACGAAGTGAACAACATACATCGAACTGTTTGAGATATGTTCATTTCCTGGTGCTCATTTCAGTTGAATTTCCGGAAATTTAATGCAGTCTTTCTTTTTTGTGTGTCAAGTAACTACGGTAAGAGGACGTTGTTGATGTATGCCATTCGCCAAGAGTGCAATTTTCTTAATGTACTTTGACTGAAACACACAGAGAGACAACGTTAGCAAACACTTCCTGTCTGCTATAGACAGAGACTCTGTCGGCTTCTTCTATCTTAATGCATACTGCATAGTGTTAAGAAAAAGAAACACTGCAAGTATGCTGTGCCATTTTATGTTGTTACTGCAATGGAGAGCATATTCTTATCTGCTTTGGCTGTCATCATTTAACTTTGTGTGCTGCTTTTTAATCCTGCTCCATTGCTTCTTTTTGTCACTAAACCAACAGCAAAAACAAAGCAAATTTGCTGTAGATGCTTAGAGGAGTGAAAAGGAATCTGGCGCAGAACAAACAAAAACATCTTTTCACTCAGTTTATGTCATCCATTATAGTTTTATTTTGAAATTTCCTTTTTTTGCTTCGCTCCAACACACACACAACACATTGCTTGCGTCCTGTGGCTGATTTTACAATGTGTCGTTCAAGAAAATGTAGCATATTTTTTTGCGTTCATTCCATTTTTATCCTGCTTTTTCTATGCATTTCTTCTTCTGCTTCCTCTACTAGTTACTAAGTTGATCACGTGTGTGCACAGTTTATTTATTTTACGCTGCATGACTAAGTGCGTCGTCTGTCGATGTATTTGTCTGTGTGTCTGTGTTGTATCTATGTGTATGTGTTTTACCATTTGACACTATTTGACTCTTTCGCTCTCTTTATGGTATGGCTCAAACCGGTTTGTTTTACTTATAGTTGAGTTATACTCAAGTCCTATGATGGCCATGACCAAATAAAGTTTTTCATTTTGTTTGCCTAAGATTTTTACAACACTTCAATGTATTCACACACTCATTCAGAAAAAAGTCATCCAAAAATAAAAAAAAATAGAAGAATAAAACTTGTGAAAAAGCGAGCAAACAATAGCAAAAAAGTATATAAATCTCTGCTACTATTTAACATGTCCGCATGAATAAGTTTTTTTCTTCTATGCTGAAAACTATTTATTCCAGTGCAGAGCAAAAATTGTCGAAGATTGTATTTTGGTGATGAAGTCTTTTAGTATGTGTCCGTTGGACATGTCATCGGTGAAGTTCTTTTCAAATTATGATACTGATTTGAAGTTGCTTGAATGTGCTATATTATCCTGAATATTGTATTATTTGCACAGTAAAAAAAAATTAATGCAAAGTACTTTTTGTACATTTTAAAGTGTGCATATAGCATATTGTGTGCCTAGTTGAGTTTGACGCCTGAACTCGACCACATGCTCCAAAATATAGAAAAATAAATTGATATTCTGAAAAGTGTTCGGTTATTTTCTAAGCGTAAGCCTTAGTAACCGTCCCAAGCCAACTTGAAGATATAGCTCCCACATAAACCCTTCATTTCTATTTTTGTATGAAAACTTTTTTATTGCTGTCAATCTTAGAATGCATTGCCGCGCACCGCTTAATAATGGTTTACTGCCCAAATCATTTTTTTTAACACTTGAATTGCAACGGATATGCCTTTTTTATTATATGAAACTTCACATGACCAAACGATGGTAATTTCGTGGTCATTCGCTATATCCGTCAAATTCTACTGAAATTAAGATTTTCCTTTGTTTAACTGGTTTTGTGTATGAGTTTGTGTGTGTGTCATGTTTAAAACCTGGAACTCAATTTAAACCAAAATGGACCACCACTAAATGGATCACCACTAAATGAGCAAATATCAAATGGACCACCACTAAATGAGCTACTACCGAATGGACCACCACTGAGCTAGCAAAAAATGGAACACCACTAAATGAGCTACTGCCAAATGGACCACCACTAAGTGAGCTAGCAAAAAAATGCAACACCACTAAATGAGCTACTACCAAATGGAGCACCGCTATTGGACTACCACCAATTGAACCACCGATGAGCTACTATCAAATGAACCACCGCTAAATAGACTTAAGGAAATGAAATTTTTTCTAGATTGGCGGGGTTTTCAACGTAAAGGATCCATGGTGCGGTTCAAGGGACACCAACCCTAAAGGTGCTTCTGCTCCTACCTAACATACCGATCAAAAAGTCTACGGGGCCAGTGAAGATATTTAAGAAGAACACCAATATAAGGAAGTACCAGTCTTGGATAGCACATCAACATGAATATGCCCATCGGCACAACTGACGAGATTGATGGTCTTAGCAGTGACCGACATCTGAGCTCGCCCAAAGTATGGACTCTGGTAATAGAAAAACGTATACTCAGCAGAGTCTGGCATTACTCTTGTAGTCCACTTGACAAAGTAGCTTTCAAGAGAGCAGCCAAGAAATAAGAACATTTTTTTACACTGCGCAATCAAGTTCTGGAACTACATCAGACAGCCTTGATAGGGAGCAAAATTTATGGAAGGTAACGCGTTACTTTAAATGACTAACCGAGATTCTGCCACCCATCAAAAATACCAATGGCAGACAAATCCTAAGGGTTTGCTGGTCATCTGCGAAACTCATTATCTCCTTTCAACACTTGCTCCACTTTATAGCATGCAGAAACAGTTGAATTTCATAGATCGACTTGTACAATGGACCTACCACTACCAATTGGTAAATGTGATGAAGTTAAAGGCGGCTAAGCCCGACCCCTCATAGAAATGATAAACAAAATTCATCATATCTTTGCATCAATTTGAGGTAGAAGAATAAAAATTAGTCAAGAAGGCGTATTTCGTACCAAATATATAATAACATTTTTTTCGCCATCAGCGGCAAATATAATTTGTCTTATGTTCCACTTTAAACACTATAAAAACTGACAAGCCCCACCTGTTATTTGTGCAAAGTGTACACGTGCTTTTTTTGATTTATCAAAGTACAATTTTTTCAACTAGGCTAGCTCAAATTGCTCAAATTGAATTGTATGGCATTGGCTTTATGAAATATAAAATTTTGTAAGCAGAAAAGTCATTTCCAAAGTTAAATTTTCGGTTGTGTACAAATATTTTTATTAACATGCAGCATGGAAGCACTCATTCATTTTAAGGCTTTTTTAGATTACACAAACTTTGCGCTTCATTAATCAAAGGCCTTGGCTTTTACTGGTAAATTTATTTTTTTCTCAACTCATTTAAGCGAATAATGCTTAAAACTCGTATCGATTGATGGCTTTTGCCAAACAGTAAAAACAAAGTATCGAAGAAACAAATGTATAGAAAAGCCAAAGAAATACCAGATTAAAAATGGAATTTGGAAGTGTTGCAAATACAATGAAATGCTTAAAGTCTGCAGAACACACACAAACACGAATGCCATGAATAGTTGAAAACATCAATTTGAATTATTTCTGTATTGTTGTGCAAATAAATATTCATGTTGCAGCCTTGCTCGATTACATTTTGAAAATACTTCAACAAAAACACAAAAAAAAAAAACAGAAAAAAAGGTAAAATGAATTTGTAGAAAAATTTCATTAAAACTTGTACAATTCAGTGTAAAACTTTGTAACTTTGTAAGGACAACAGCAACAAATATTAGTAGCTACTGGGTGAAAAAATCTTGGCTTATCCTTTAGTAAGTTCGACGCACTCAGCCGGCATGCAGGCAGGCATATACACGTACAATTTACATTTACATATATGTATATACAATAAGATTACTCATACGCCATGTTCTAAAGTGATTTTAATGTTTTTCTCATGAATTGCATTTGCTAAAATTTGCTTAGAAACTTGTTAAAACATGCTTTTCGAAATTAAACATTCGTATAAAATGTTTTCGAAAGTTTTTTGCTTTTATTTAGTATACCTAGTATTTATATAAAGGCGGTACTTTTTTTCTAAACTTGTTTGTATACGCTACAAATCATACCATTTGCTAGCTTTCTCTTCGCTGCGCCGTGTGTACAACCACATTATATCAGCAAGTTTTAAAAGTTTAAGTATAAAAACTAAATTCTAACAGCAGCAGCAGCAGCTGGTTAAGTAAAAGTTAAAAAACTACGTACACGAATCTTTGTAGCCTTCAGCAAACATCAATGCTTAACAACGTTTTAGGGGTTTTTCCTATTTTTTTTTTATTATTTTTTTTACATTAACTTTTGCTCAGCAATGGGGTATATGTATATATTTTTTTTATACTTTTGTTATATGTAACTTAAATAAAAACTGACTGCATTGTCCGAGTAAATGAAACAAGTTTATTTAAAGTGTACATTTGTAGAACGAAAAATATATAAAAGTGCGCAAAAGTAGCTGAACACTGATAAATCAAATACAGACATTATAAAAAGTACAACTAAACAGTCAAACTGCAAATTGTAGCCGATTTTGTTTAAATTTGACAAAGAATGACAAAATCAGCGAAAAATTATAATTTTCTGTAGACTGTTTGCAGTTTTTCATGAAAACTTCTTTTACTGCTTTCGAAGAAAAATTTAATAGAACAGTAGAAAATGTAGATCAATGTTATGTGTCACTCAGGGATGTCTTGTAACACGTATAAGGCTCCGAAACTTAATCTTTTAATTGTATGAAAGATCTTTATTCTATAGGCATAAGATTAGAACCTTATGTAAGATATATTGAAGGAGTTGACGTGAGTTTCACTTTTCAGGTGTCAAGCTTATTTAAAGAAAATTAAAAATAAAGGGAAAAGGTTTATAATACTAATACTACTCATACGAAATATCAGCTAAACTGATATTTTCTTTAAAAAACAAATAAGTTTTTTGTACAAAAAGCAAAACGTTATTTGTTGAGGCAAAACGGCAAAGGAAACAAATGAAAAATTGGATCAATAATATGGGGCTAATTCAGATTACACTGTTTAATATTGGTTTCGAGAGATGCATGGTGGCTGACAAAACGGCAGGCCCTCCGATGCGCTTACACAGGACAATGTCGGTGTTGGCCGACCGGCAAGTGAAGCAGATGCCACAAAGATTAGTACTGAGCGTACACGTCATAGATATGGCGAGATTCTTCATATGAAAAAAATATCCTCCCGATATGTGCCGCGTATACTGACTCTGGTGATATCTGGATCCACTATTACACGCCAGAGAACAGAATGAGTGCCCGGCACGAGTATTCCGAAACGACCGGAGGAGGCATAATGAGTCGTAAAGGTCATGGCGTTCGTTTTCGTCTTATGGTATACTCTTCGTGTACTACCTCGAAAAAGGAAAAACCATAAACAGCGAGTATTATTGCGCATTATTGGAGCGATTGAAGGTCGAAATCGCTCCAAAACGGCCTCACATAAAGTGATACAAAAAATTTGTTTTTGCAAGACAATGGGGAATGCGGCCATGACCGAACGACGGTTGAGACCATCTTAAGTAAATATAAAATCAATAAAATCAATATAAGTGTCAGCAAATGGCTTTGATACACTACACCTCTTTTTGCTTCATTAAACCAACCGGCCGAATGGCATTTTTCAGAAGTCATATAGGGTGCGGCTGACAACTGTTCAATCAGACTTAGAATCTTGTAGTCTTCAGCGAAATGTGCTTTTTGCTCACCACGTCTTTTTCGCGCCAAATAAATTTCCCTGGAAGAATTATTGTATAGGAATATTACATATGCTAATTCAGAGACATCTGATTAACCATTTAACTGGCAGTTAAAGTATTAATAATAAAATTAGGAATGTTGGATAGATTCGAAATGTCATTTGGAGCCAGGACAACACCTTATGTGCTTCAATCGAAAAGGACTTGCCTCTGCTTGCCTCCCTTATGATCTAATGATATCAGTCTAACCTAACCAATGCAGCACATTATATTTCACGAGCAAAATGAACAAAAATAATCTTACATGTCTTCTTTTCTTGCATTATCTCAATAGTTTATATCACATCTACTAAATACTATGCATACAAACAAACGCTTTAAACAATTTATAACACCTTTAAAAACGCCAGGTGTAAAGCGTATTTAAAAAAAAAACAGAAAAGAAAAATAACCTTTTAATAATTAATTATAATATTATGCCACATTGTAAAATATGATAATTTGTTTGAGTAAACTTACCCGGATTTGTGTGCCGCTGTAACTTTATTTATTAAGTTTTTTTGTTTTTTTATTTCCGCAGCGATTAAAAATATGCAAATAAAAAAGAAAAGAAATATGAATTAATAAACTTTTCTTTTACGGCCAAACATTAAAATGTTTGTTGTCTCTAATAACTTTAAAGTCGAAAAACACGAAAAATTCATTTAACCTTTTTATGCTACTTCGTTTGTTTAATTTTTACTTGTCTAACAATTTAAGTTAAAGGATTTTTCACTTACTTTGATAGCCTTAAAGCCCAAACTGAGATTTGCCTCGACGAGTCCAGCTGTGAGACTATTGCAGAATACGCTGAGCAGCGGCAGCAGTATCAGCATTTTCTGCAAAGAAGATTAAGAAAGAAGAACATTTTTAGTATGAGAGAAAGTGTGCGTAATAAAGACCGGAAAATGTAAAGAATTTGTGAAAAAGGTCAGTAAAAATATTTTGCTACGCTTTTCTATTTTTATTTTTATTTTTTTCGATAGAGGTACTAAATATACGTTATACTATAGATGCTTCCTTGCCTAGCATAACTGTTGAGTTCAGTTGAGTTTATTAAGGTCAATTCAATGTCTGCAATGGGCGTGACGTGCTAAGGTTGGCATTAGTGGGTGTGCTGCTTTAAAACTTATTTGGCTTTTTTTATCATCTTTTATTTGCTAGGTTTTTTTTTTTTTTTAATATTTATTATTATTGGACTGTTTCTTGTTCGTTGCGCCTTTGCTTTTGCTACAATAAATATTTTTTTCTCTCTCTTGTAGCCTTATTTAAATGCTGCGAAAAGAAATGAGAAAATAAATCAACTCGGAAATATATTTAAGTATATTCAAAAGCGCAATGATTTACGCGCTGCTACAAGCGCATAAAGGTCAGTTTGATTCTGTATATAATTTTTATATTTTATGAAAAGAAATAGCTGTGAAGTACAAAAAAAAAATATACTCTACAGGATATGCTTCACTGCATTTGAAAAAGGCGAACTTGGCACTCTAGCGGAAAATATTATTTAATAATATTAGTGCACAACTACAAAATACCCTTCGAGGCAGGCATTTCATTTAGACAATTTTTTTTGAGTTGATTAGATCCGCCATCTATTCGTGCTATATATAAGTTGTATCACAGTGGTAATAAATGGCGCTGCTTTATGTCATAATCCCGGTGTGAATCCTCTAAAAAAATTTTATGGGTTGCTATTTGGCCCCGATATAGGAGGGCTTTTACATGCATTGACATTGCAGAGCTCTTAATCATTAAAAATTTTTAATTATAAAGTAATTTGAATAGAAATTTAATTAATGTGAATTAGAAACATGTTTTACATAATAAGCAGCGCATAACTTTTTCTATAAACATCTACATTTATTTCCCCCAAAATGATATAATGAATGCATTGTACCAATTAAAAATACTTTCACAGCTTTACTAAGCTCGCCAACAGTCCTCAACCATTTGCATATTTGTCTATTCTATGCAGGATCATTAATTTTAATGAGTGAAAGTTGCGTTTAAAAAATAAAAGAAAAACTGTGTGTGACTTGCTTCAAACCTTTTGTTTTCCCATAAAATTATCTACAAAAAGCAAATGCATGTGGGTGCAATAGTTTTCAAATAAAAAATAGTTGCTTTGTGCTGCACCCCTTTTTTATTTCAGATGCTTTTGCTATTTTGTTTGAAGTTACGTGTTGCGCATTTCCGACATGAAATACAAATTGTTATACAAGTTTCTTTTATAAATTTTCATAATTAGAGCGCAGTCAACGGTGTACACAACAAAAAAAAGTATGCAACACTAGCATAGAAAGTTCGTTATACTTGCATCCGTATAAGGACCCACTAAATAGAACATTAAACAAAGCAAATTTTAGCTACATTTTTAATTTGAATGAGTGTAGCAACATGAATGGCTGGGAATATCTTGTTATCATTACGCTTGTTGTTGTTGCAATTAAAAAAGTGTCAATGAAAATGATAAAAACGCTTTGGGATGTCAGACAAGCAGTCAGTTCCAGATATGCAGATATGTAGTGACATAACTAAAGTAGATACCAGAAGAAAGTATGCTGCTGTTGAGTTTACTCGACTGTGAGATATGCTGTGTAAAGATTTTTATTTGAATTATAGATTTGTGTGATAAATATATAACGATCAGATAATGTAATAAGATCCGATAATAATTGAATGAATAATTGAAAACAAATTTCTTTCTATGATGTATTTTCTGGCCAAAGCTGACCAAATATGCAATTGACAAAATGTATTGCATACTTTGAGGCGTTACATTTAATTGCTGCAGACTCATATGATATTATTAATACGCAACGTTGACAACTGAACATTTTTTGAATTCGTTCGTTTTAAAATTTCAAGCTTTAACTTTTATAGTCTCCAATATTAATGAAGCATATAAAAGTATACACTTTACAGTATCCGTAAGGCATCATTTTGTCATACCTTTACACAAAATGAATGAACCATTTTATCGCACATATAGAGTGCATAAAAATTATGCAACTTTTGCTGTCATTCTTGCCAGTTGCCACTGTTACTGATGATGAAACTGATTATGTAAACGTTTTAGCTTCTCTTGCTGCTGCTTTTACTGATGATGATGTTTGCATTGATGCAATACATCGATTTTAGTATTGCATGCAGCATGCAATTTGCTTGCTTATCCATTTACTCTTTTATACTTTGCACTCAGCTCTTCTCAGCTCATCTCATCTCATTTTCATTGTAATTAAGTTGATTGCTCCTTTAGCCATTCATGCTTACGTAATTCTTTAAAAAGTGCTTTCGAATACATTAAGCCCCATCCACTTACGTAGCTCAAATAAGAAAACATCAGCCAGCAACTGCATTCATATTAATTACTTCAGAAGGCACATTGTTATAATATCAATAACAATATATCAAGCTTATTACACATACGCGACGACGCATACTTGTTGCTGTTGATATTAAGTATGCCTGGCGTTTAATGCGTTTATCCATTTAAGTACTTTGCAGCATTATTGCATATCGAAAGATTAAAGACCGTAAGTGATATATGTGATATGAAATGTTTAATTTGTATGAAACTTTTTAAAATTAAACTTTGAATTTTATAAAAAAAGTAATCCGCACAACCTTTAAATTTGCTTAAGAATGGCTTGATTTGTACGAAATATATGTTAAATTTTAATTTATTTTGTCCAGAAACCATTGGTCTAAAATGAATTCCCATTCCGCGCAAAACGACCTCAAATTTTGTTAAGGTCAGACGTACCTAACCTACAATTGGGTTTTGTCCATCTGTCCGTTGATTTCGTTCATCTGCAAAACTTTATGTTTGCATTCTAGATCAGGAATCAAGTAAACAGTCAATTCATTTTGATTCAACTTATCCGAAGTTGACTTCACAAAACACACTTCAATGCAGCCAACTGCAATGAAAAGTAGGTGATACACACAAGGGTAAGATGCATCTAATTTCATGATGATGTCCAATGAATTTAGCATGTTTAAATAGTTTGCTTCTTGCTCGGTAACAACTCAAGAAATAAGATTTAAAGATGTAAATGGATAAGTCTAAAGTATACCGCGAAAAATTAAATGGAGAGACTTTCTGCATCAAAAGCAAAGTAGCTATTCAGACTTTTACGAGTACTATTCCTTAGAAAGGAGTGTCGCACTTTCATACGGTACCCATGTAGTCTCCAGAAATGTTTCGGTTGTTATACCACCTCGATCGTGTGATTTAACTCCGTTGGATTTAGAGTTAGATCAAAGAAATACAAATAAATAGACGGAGAGCCAAACTAATACAACCGTATTGATTCATTTCGAATCGTCCTCAAAATACCACAAATATTCCTTATGCATTGCAAACCAGCGCTCCTAAATGAATATATGCAGTTTCGTTTAGGCGCATAGAAAATAAAAATCCAATACAACCTATCAAAACAAAAAATGAATTCCATCTGCATATGAAACGCTTTTGTATTTTTAGTGAATTTTTAGTTGTAGCTCGTATATTGTTTGCAAACTCAATTGATTTGTGCTTCAAAGCCATAGAAAATCCACAAATCTTTACTTACACACACACACTGACACACACAGCCACATAGAAATATACACAAATACCGATAAAGCCAATCGATATTGAAAGTTTGTTGTTTCGTATGCTATTTTTATGAAATAGTTTTTCCGCATTCTGTGATAAAAATGAACAAAAAGGAACTTTAGAATGCCACTGCTGCTGCCGCTCCAAGGCAAAAAACTAATAATAAAAAAAAAACGAGCGAACAAATGAATAAACGTGCAGGATATGTGCGAAAACTTTTGTATGTAAAACACATACGCACAGATTTTGCAGTGTGTAGTGCCCCAAATCACAGCACAAAAAAAAAGAAAAGTTGCCTTAAAGCGTACTACAAAAAAAAAATGCTAAAGTCAAAGCAAAAGTTTTACAAAACAGGCATTTAGCTGGAAAATCGACTTTGCGGTTAGCAAAAAAAAAAAAAAAAAAAAAAAACTTTACCCATTCAAATTTACACAGAAAAGCACATAAGTGACTGACAGCGTGTCAAAGGTCAAACGCAATTTATTTCGCCCTAAAAGTCAGCAAAAATCTGCTGCGTGTGGTCAACGCTTTAAAAAGGTTTACTCGTCTCGTCAAAAATTCATTGTATTCATTTCTAAAATAACACCGGAAAAAATCAATAGCATGATTAATTTGCTAAAGATTTACATGCCATGCCTTAAGCGCTTCGCAGAAAAACTTTGAGTTTTCTTCAACTAACTCATTCAATGACAAACTGTCGCTCGTTTGCACTTAACAAACTGACAGACAGCAGTCGAAGCGCTTGTAAAATTAATGATTCCTGCAGTCAGTTTAAAATAGACAATGAATTAATCTTCTTTAATGTTTGAAGCATTCCTCATTCAGAAACGTTATTAACAAATTATCTTTCATGGCGTTGGAAAGGAAAATGTAAGGAAATGGTTCACCACTTTTTTTTTTTTAAATGATTTTCAAATTAGTGAAATTAACAAAGTCTGTCAAGGTTGAAATTTAGATTGAATGAAATGAGTTTAAAGTGTGACCTTGTTTATAGTATTGGATGTTTTAAGTGATGCAATTTAGAGCATAGCCAAGTTGGTATATCACAAATTTATGTTCACTCTTAAATATTCTTCACATGATTATTCAAATTCTGTGAGAATTTATGGGAATGCCCGACAAAATCAGATGAAGTAGACAATAGTTAGCTCTCACATGTACAGTACGGTCGCCTTAATAATATAATGCCCTTCGGTTCGTATGATCCTATCTTACAAGCTGTGGAGCATGGCGGGTTATATCAGTATGACCCGGCACCATAATATGTTATGCAGACGAAGCATTCTAAAAAGTTTTCAGGGTTTTGAGGGTTTAAAGTGCATAACGCTTCATTTTATTTGATTTCTATAATTTTTTCTATATGATACGAGAGAAAGTCAGGAATACCTGCTACCTTAACTTACGTATACGTATTTATTATCCATAATACAGATATTCAAGTCAATAAACCTATCCATCACTGCTGCACTCAAGAAACAACTTAACAAAACAAAAGCTTTATATTCCAATCTGATTTCTTGCCATAGACGAGCAGAATACATGTCGTATACGCAATCACTTGACGCGTATACTTTCTGAATTACGCAATACACACTCGAAGCACTTTGAATAGCAATTGAAGGAATGTACTGTAGAAAATATGAAACGGAAGGAAGTCGAAGCCAAGAAAAATAGAAATAATAAGTGAAATTGCTGAGTTGCGCCGCCGGAAATGAAATTCTCCCACTCCATATATGCATCATACAAGAATTGATTGATTTTTCGACTGAGTAGTTCTTACAGTTGGCATGTCTTTCAATACACAAATGTGTAATAATTTTACCATATGCCCTGCAGCGCTACAACACAGCAGATAATAACAGAAATAAATGTTTATACTAGTTGAAGAATGTAACACTTTGAAATGCTTCAATAAATCTGCATAATTGATTTAATCTCTAAATGGCACACATAAATACTTGGCTAAATAGCCTAAAAGTATGCAAAGTTTTTCAATAGTTAATTGAAATTTATTACAACAAATCAAATTAACTTTGCTAAACAGAAAACAGAGCCTTACAATGCGACGTGATATATTCATAACAATAAATTAGAACAAAAAGTCGGTAATAAAAAGCCAAACAAACTCACAAATTCAAATACACAAAAGCATCAAAATGAATGCCAAATAAGTAGAAGAAAGTGCAAAAGTCCCGTAGGATATTTTATGTGCCAAAGTAACAAAGGGCAGTAGTATCCTTTCGTGCGAATATAGCACGTACATAAATATCCTTAAGCAGGACAAGTGATTTCACATTTAAAATAAAGACAATAAACAAAGTGTGTGTGTGTGTCGGTGTCGGTGTCTATGACCGTTCAAAGGACATAAAATGGATAACAAACACAATTGGACAAATGGACAGCCTTAATAAAAGGGCAAATTGTTACGTTTGTATTGTATAACTAGGCGTATACGCATCGATGACTCGGCAAGTGTTGTCTGCCAGCAAAAAAAATATATATAGGAGCTATTCAATGCAACAGTTCGTTTAAAAGCATATAAAAAAAGGACACAGCACGCCACTCAAATAGCAAAGTGGGAGATAAAATAAAAAGAAAAAACGAAAAAGGTTAACCAAAACTCAATTACAAAATATCACAAAATCACAAATAAATAAATTAAGGCTACAAATCTTTCAAGCGCGCATCCAAGAGAACCCTTAGACAAGCTTTCAGCGCACCAAGTTTGCTTAAATCGAAATGAAATAGTGTCCTGACGCTCGGATAAAACCAAAAGCAAATAGCGCCTTTGAGAATAACAGCAGCAAAGAATAACAAGAAGTGAAATACTAGAAACGAACGGACAAAGAAGTAAAAAAAAAAATGGTTTAAGTAAATATTTATGCACAAATAGTAGCAAAAAAAAATATGAAAAAAAAAACAAAAATATTTGCTTTTACTACGTTTAGACAACAGCTTATATAAGCTACACAAATGCGACAGTTATGGAATGTGATATAAACAGCAAAATGTCACAAAATAGCAAAAATTATTACAGCCATAGAACTAATGACAATTCGTAGTAGTATCCGAAACAATTGTCTCTTTAGCTGTACAATATTTGCCTTGGTTTTACTCTTAACTCTTTAAATAAAATAATATAAATTAAAATAAAAAAAATTAAATAAATTAAATTTAAATAAATTAAAATAAATTAAATTAAATTTAAATAAATTAAAATAAAATTAAAATTCATGTGATACCGAAAATACCTTATGTGTAGCAGATACTCGTCTAAAAAATGGAAAGAAAACATTGAAGAAAGCATGAAGTAAGACTGCACCGTGTACGCTGCACCTTAACAGCCTTCGGCATATCACTCTATATTCACGTTATACGCTTACAATACACTCGTGTCTACTATAAAACATCACACATGAATGTGGAGGGTAACAAAAATTCGCAAATTTGTATTATTTATTAAGTACATTACAGATTCTAAAACCTTATTGAGTCGGTCAATGTCACATAAATCACCAACATTTCCGGTGCTCCTGTGCTAACACAACTATCTTAATTTTCTCATTTTAATTTTTTACACAAATTATTTTTTATTGCTATACCAAATTATTAAAAATCCCCTAGCAACATGTATGTGCCTAGTCTACAATATTATAGACGATTGCTTTTGTAATTATTAAGTGAGGAGCCGTTCTTAGATTTTAGTTTAGGGTACATAGCGTCCTTTTCTACAACATAAACCAACCGACTACAACCGACCACTACTACTACAGCTCAACGCTTTATGCTTGAATAAACATTTCACTTCAGCGTCACCGTCAGCGTCCTCCGTTGTCGTTGCTGTTCAGTTTTTGTTTATACAATCTGGAAGCGCCTCAACTCATTGATTGCATAAGTTGATGGTCAACACATGTCTGGCTGGCAGCACACATCACACATGCTCTGCTCGTACATGGGCCATTTCTATAGAATACATTTACTACGTTTCGCATGCTTTTCTTAGTCTTTTGCTGTCAGCAGTCACTTCGATATAGAATATATATTCGTATAGCTAGTAGGTACATATACGAATATTTTGTATCTAGTTGTACTATGTACTCATATGTCATGCTCTACTCTACTTACGTGTATCTAGTATCTGCTTTAGCGTCTTTTCTGTTTGTTTCCTTAGCTTGCATGAGCGTTGGCTTGATTCTTTAGTACAGCATGTTCTGCAAATACAAATAAAAAGTTAAGCGTCAGTGGAATTAGTTAGGTGAAAAAGTTAAGTTGATGTGTGAATGAAAGACTGACTGTTGCAGATTAAAATCTTGCAACACTTTTCATGACTAAATGTGTAAAAGATTTTTGATTTAGCTTCTTCTTTAGTTTAGTTTAGTTAAATAGAGAATATAATGTATAGTGCATTGCATATAGCCAGAAACAAATAGCACAAATGTTTGCCAGTGTTTAATAATGATTTTAATATTTCAAATAGATGTCTTATTTATAATTAAAGCTTGTATGTAAAGCTTACATTTATTTGAAATCGATGGCAACACACAAAATTTGTCATACTTTTGCAACCATTTAAGGTAAGAGGATGATATTTGGTAAATATGTGAATGGGATCAGAAGAAGTTCAATTGAAAAGTGCGGATGCTTTGGCTCTCTATAGAAAACATTTATATACATATGCACAACATTCATTTTGACAAAAGGTTTTACGGGATGCAGCGAAGCGTGCAGCTAGTTGTCTAATAGTGTTTTATATTCCTTCGTTTGTAGATCTAGTTCAGGTTTTCCATGTCCAGAGTTGGGTATTCCAATGTATTCGGTTACCCTCTATTACAGCATGGGATCGTTCATAAGGATCAGCACAGTAAAGCCGCGGGAATTATATCACTGAAAATTGTCGTTCTACTCCAATAGTTTTAATACCTCGAACTCGAAACTAAAATTGAAAAATCTGCCAAATTATATCTGTAAAACAGTTCCAAAACTGCTACACCTAATTTTATATGTATCATATAATATACCATTTTGTATTTTTCATCATTCGAGCGAGGGCTCTAACTCGAGTATGATTGCTCAGCTTAAGAAAACAAGTATGATTCTTTGTTTGATCTCATGGTTATTTTTGTTTCCTAGAAGACAATGTTATCTTCAACACTGAAGTTGAAAATGTTCACCATTTCTTGGGTGCCAACGAAGCTGTTTTACAAAAATCATTGACCAAACATAAATCAGTTGAAATTTGCCTGTGTTTTATGGTCTGAAACTCATATCCCATTTTTTTATGTTTTTAAGCCCTTTCTTTATGTTTAGGTCGAACAAAACCAAGTCTAATTTAAGTAAATTAACAATCCTATTAACTTTTATCAAAAGACAATAAATTCAATAATTTTTTCTTATAAGATAATAAGGAAAGTGGTTAATTTTAATTTTACATATTTTTAATAAAAAGTCAAACTTTAAAATTTATATTTGCAGCACTGAACGACAAGACAATCTGTTAAAATTGTAAGCCATTTCAGTGTTTTCTCACGAACAAAATCTACAACTTATACAATACAATCGAAAGCCATCAAACATATATATTAGATGAAACCTTTAGCAATTGCTAGACGAGTTATCTTTTCCATAAGCCGTGCTGGTAAGTGCACTCCGCCCCTCATCGTATAAGCAGCCAATCCTACCATCAAACATGCTCTACAAACTAACATCCAGTCAAACGCAGAATTATCAATAGACTCATTCAAAGACACGATAGCTGCAGAGTCTTGACTTGCTTCACAAATTGTCTTACATGAATTTATGCCAGCTACATCGATTGAAGTTTCAACTGTTGGAACTGCTGCTTTTTCTACTGGTTGATCGCAATAAAAAATGTATATCTCGCGATATAATATACAATTTTGAAAATCACGCACGACAACTTGTAAAATTTCTTGCTCGTCTTCATCTTGCTTATTCAGTTTGCACTTGCTACTGATCACCTTTACACGTTCAGCGTCGCATAGTACATCGCAGACAATTAAACATTTCGCAAGTTTACCATTGAAAGAAATCGAATTTTTCCAAGCTACATCACAAGGCACGCTCAGTGTGTATGCAACTTGCATGTCCGCCATCAAGCAACAGATACTCATTTCACTGCCAGCCACTGGCGCATTGTTTGCCAGCATTGAGTATATATGTTGTACGGGCCCATTGTAGTATGCAATATGGCTGCCAAATTGACTGACACCTTCGCCAAAGGCATGCAACTTCTGTTTGCTGTTTTCAATATGTATAATCTGGTCTGGAATGTGTAACATTATTGGTTTACCATTTGACGTATCACTCCAATAAAATTTAAGTTGGCGTTTGCTTAGTGCAGAAAATTGCGGTGCTTTTAACTCCATAAACAACCATCTCAGCAGAAAAAATGTCTTTGGACTAATTTTGCTGAAGTTTAAATGCTTCATGTCTTGTACAACATCCGACAATGGTGGTAAATTTTTGACACTTCTCTGCAGCTCATCTAAATGTTGAGTACCATCGAAATCTAGGAATAATTTTGGATATGGTTGCACTATGTTCAAAGGAGTGCTGCAGCAAACAGCAGCCGAGAAGAGTGCCCAGCAAACGTCGTATCCCTTCAAATTTTTGTCCATTGCACAGCACATACGAAATGTTTTTTGTTCAATTTGACGTTTAAGTGCTTTTATCACCATTTTTTGTACATTGACTGGTCTATTGCTCATGTCAAAATTTTGACCATATGTAAGCAGCTGCATGAACACATTCTCTAACAATAAGCTTAGCTGTTGGCGATCCATTATGAATTTTGAAAAACAAAACACGGTAAAAATGCAACAAAAAAAATATTTTGTAAAAGCACAGAACTTTCCGGAACAAAACTCGAAAGAAAACTGAATAAATTTTCTGAGAAGTTTCTTAAGAAAATAAATTCTATGACATATACAGCAAAGCTAAGCAATTTCTCCAAAGAATTGAAGTTGATGAGAAGAGAAAAGGTCCATGAAAACGACAGATTAATATGGGACCTCCCCCTTCAATTAGATGCAGAAAGAAGTTTTTGTATTAGAAACTCTATTAGAAATGTAATTCACAAATTGCTGTAGACTGTCCACTATTAATTAATTTTTTTATAAAGCTGTAGTTCCATTTAAGGAACTGGAGTTAGGCAGAAAAAGTTAATTCAAAAATAGAAATTTATATGAAAAGCTAATATTTTTAATAAGAGATTTCTTCATTTTGTAAATATTAAAATTGAGTGAATTCAGCTATTCATGCAACCATTCGTATCAAAAGCAATGGAATTTTTGTACTTCAAGGCAGCTGCAACCAAACTACATATTACAAAATTCGATTACTAAACGAAAGCCAACACATCAGACAGCAGCAGCATGAACTCCAACTTATTTCGTTATGGCATTAAATATGCACTTGTGTTGCTGCAATAAATGAGAATACAAGGATATGAAGAAGGCATGCATGCATATACGTATGTAGGATATATAGTATAATCGATAAGTGAAAGACAAATAGAAAATTCAATACAAAACCTTGAAAGCTTTCCAATTGGTGGCAACTACAACAGAAAATATAACACACACACATTACCAAATGCAGGCACGTAGCAAATGTTGCAAGGACTAAACGAAAAGCGACAAACTGAAAGCAAAAAGAATTGAACTGGGTCTCTGGCCAATGGCGCAACTGACTCAAGTCAGTCAAGTGGAAACCAGGAGCAGTTCAGTACAGTCACGAGTACAACAAAGATTACGACTGACTACTGGTGGTGGTGTTGGTGATGATGATGATGTTTTTTAATCAATCGATCGCATAAAAGTTGCAACGGCCAATTGACCTGCACATAAACAAGTATATAAATGAAATTTTATACAGATGCTCACGTGCAACGCAGAAGGACATTGCAACTGCCTCACTGTCAGTTTGCAGCTGCTGTCAATGAAAAGTTATAGCAAATGCCAGGCAAGCACGTACTTTTACATAGCGCAAAGAATGTCACTACTCCTGCCTGCTTCTTATGTGACTTTACTATGCCTGTGAATGGGTATGCACATTTGGCTTCGAATTTAAAACAAGCAATAACAATAATTATAAATGTCATATGTAATTATGGCAGCAATTGTTTTGCTTACATTTCTATTTTACAATCGAATGTGCGCTAAAAAAATGTGCACTCAAATTAGAGGTGAAAAAAGAGAATACCAGATAGCATTCGTATATGGAAAATAATGATTATAAGCATGAAATGTTGTTGAAACAATTTTTAATGTTTCTATTCTATTATAATAGCTTTTTTTCAAAACTCTGCTATAAGTCCTTGCAACACATTTGCATACTCAGCTTTATTTATATTTATTTTTCTTAAATAAATTTAAACAACCAAATTGCAGAGGACTATTTATATATATCCTCATTTAAATTAAAATAAATAACTTTAAGAGAGCATATGACAGACAGCTCTTTTAATAGCCATTTCACGAAAAACGCATTTATGTCAATTTAAATTTATGTAAACATAAAAAGTGGCCAGCAATTTAGATACTAAGTATGTGAAAAAAAACGAAGAAACTGTAACGAAAAGAATTTTGCGGCATTTGCGAACGATAAAGCATTATTCATAAACATTTGCTGTCATTTTATTTCATGATTTAATACGTGCAAGCGCCTTCAAAATATGTATATGCCTTCATTTAGCAAGTAGCATCCAAACCGTCGCCTAAAGCAGCACAATAAACATGACACAATAATGTCGCAAACGCATACTTATTACTCTATAGTAGGGGGCAGCCGGCGCACCGGAAGTAACGCAAAAGAATGTCGGCTGGCTGGCTGGCTGGCGCCCCACTTTGACATTTCATTATCCTGTTAAGTATTCAAAAGTCAAAGCATGCCACGCGACGGGAGCGTCGCGTCTGGTCTGTCTTAAACTGTGCTGTGTGCTGCTTTAAATGCACTGAATTGTTTTGCTCCTTAGCAGAGGACGCTCACAGCTGGCCTTATCAGTTATGCCAAACGCGTATTTTTGATGCCGCCTACCAAAACCAACCAAATGCTTTGTGCCATTGCTTCTTTGTTTCTTTTCTCCTTGCCGGTGGTTGTACTGGCTTTATGATTTTTGTATTCTTTTATGCCATTTTGTTTTGTTTTTTTTTTCTTTTTTTTTTTGGTTTCTTGTTTACTAATAATATCTATATATTACATTATATAACAAGCAATATAACAAACGATAACAAACACCTTGCGTCAGAAACCGAAAACAATTTAATAAAATGGCGTACGCAATTGTCTTGCTCTACTGTATACGCTTTATACTAAGTGATATGAAGGGCATTATAATTTTATTGAAAAGTTTGTCATGCAATTTTGTATATTTTGGAGAATGCATAGGTACATTCAACTACATTTTTTTTAATAGTAATTTTTATATTTCAAATTATATCATGCAATAAGTGAAACAGCTGCCAAATTTAAGTCTACCATTAGTGAACTTGTGTGGTAACCGAAGAATTCAATTTCTTGCCTTGCAAAAATTTGACATAATTTGTCTCCCCCGATAACCTTTTGTCTAGAACAACAAAATCTTTAAAGCTCGCAGCACATTTGATATGAAAATATACGGCTTAAGCCAGAGTAATTGCCTAGAAATAAATCTGTTCGCGTTTAGTTTGCAAATCGGCATATGGTTTGGGGTTTGAAGTGTAGGAACGAAATGTTAAGCGCTGAGAAAAATTTGAATTCAGAGGGACCAGATGGTTATTATCGTGAGATTCGAAATCGTAAGCACGATAATTCCCATATCATTCTGATACAAGGATGATTCAATATACTTTATATCCTTACTGCAAAACAAAAAAAATGCAACACCAGTATAAAACCTATACTGTTATATGGCTCAAAGAAGTGGATGGTTTCAGACAGGATTGGCGGAAAGCTTCAATCTTTCGTTAACAAATGCCTGAGGATTATCTGCCGTATATTCTGGCCATAAACTATCTCAAACGCTTACATATGGCAAGTAACTAACACCGAACCTATCAACATCGAAATAAAAAGACGTAAGTGGAATTAAATAGGTCACACCTTGCGCAGAGAAGGCGACAACATTGTAAAGATGGCCTTCCAGTGGAACCTACAAGGCAGCCGTCAGAGAGGTCGTCTAAGGCAAACATAGATTCGCACTGTCCATTCTTAAATCAGGTACAGGACAACGTAAAGTGAACTAAGAGGTGATATGATTCGTTGAAGGGAATTTGTTTTCGCCCTATGCTTCATCTAGTAGTAAAACTTTAAGTTATAAGAATTTAAGTATTAAGGAATTAAAACAAAAATTATGATGCACAACGCAAAAAACGATCACTTTGTAGTCTTAAAAAGTATCTTTTTGTTCTTTTTAATAAAGCATTGCTCTAAATAATTTGATAATCCTTTTATTATTTAACTTATATAGACTTCAATCGTTCGTCCGATAATGGAATTCGCAACTTTTGTTTGGAACCCACAAAAACGGTTTCTGCTCTTTTCACACAGAAACCTAAATTGCGCTTCTCATTTTCATTTGTCCGCACAAGTGGGTCGTTTAATATTAAGAGATCTGCCAAACCTATCTGCACGATGTTCGAGAGTATCCGTTGTTTTCCTTCATAAAATCCTAATTGAAGAAGTTTACTCTGCCTATTTACTCCAACCTTTATTGCTTAATGCACCTTCTCGCTTTACTTGTAAATATGTGCCTTTATGGTTGTCTCTTTGCACAATTATGCCTACCATGGCTCACTTCGGTCTCCATAATAATTTCTCTCATCTAGTTTCTTTTGACTCTTCTGTAAAGTATATAAAACAAGCTTTTCTCACCTCTGATCTAGAATAAATTGTAATATATTTTTTCCATTTTCTTTAATATTTTACTTATAGTTGCGGCAGCTTGGACCACTTACATAGCAGTGAGTCGACGGACAGTCGGTCAAACTGGCGGCCAAACAAAACAAACCTCCAACGGATCTGAATGGTCGTAACTTTTCTATTTTAGAAATAAGTCTTCACTGTTTTAATTAGATGTAGTTACAACTAATCAAATAAATAAATATATAAATGACAGTTTGATTTGGGGGTCTGAATCAATTGGGGACGGTAAATGGATTACATAGAAATATTATACCCCACAAATGCCGGCAAGTTAAAATTTTTTGTGAACTATGGGACGCCTTTCATTCAGTCGATCTTTTTGAGTAAATTATGGAGCACTTGTTTATATGTATCTCAAATGGTAACTCGATCATAACTTGACGAAAGTTGGCTTTTGATTTTGAAGTTAATTTTAAATCACTTTGCTAACTAAATTTATTTTTCATCATTTATTAATATTTTCTTAAGTTATATACATATGCCAAAACTTCAATAGCTCTGTAACTTATAAACATACAAACAACCATAAGTAATTTGGATAGTAGTTGCAATTTTATAAACTCTGATGCTTACCTGCAAAAGAAGAAACAAAATATAAGTTTTAGTAATTTGAAGCAGTCAATATGGATCAGAATTTAAATAAAAAATATATCTTTCACGAAATGTTTCCACTTCCATAATCTGATCTTGAACAGAGTTGAACTGCTAGCCATAAGCTACACTTCACAAAAGCCTAGAATTAGAACTGATTGGATCTGTAAAGTCAAAACAGGCTATAGGAGATTATTGGTACAAAAACCCAACACAGGACATTTTCTACCGAATAAAATCTCACTCTTATAAATAATACCCTCAAATATACATCTTAAATAAATCTAAATGACTTTTCTGCACTTTGATAAAGTTCAAACTAAATGTTCAAAATGTCACACTGTCTGCTGCTATAAAGCGTAAACTTTTTCACGGTCCCCCCCAAAAAAAAAAAAGAAAAAACATACAAATATGATAAACTTCATAATTTATGACAATATTTTTTTCTACTTGTTCTTCGTTTTTATTAATATTCCACATGACAACTGCTGATGTTGCTACTTTGGCCTTTGTTTATTTGTTGTGTTTGCCATTTGGTCAGACATTTGAGAATTGAAAATTTATTTATGTAATTTGCACCATTAGATGAACATAAACATTTGAAGCCATTACGTGAATCGCATGCAGTTATATGTCATACACTTGGGCATTCAATTTAACTGCCTCGAGGAGTGAGTGTGTTGGAGAACAAAACGATTTAGAAATGAAATCACAATTCAATACAATGAATGAATGAATGAATGAATGAAACACGCTTGTGCAACATTTACAAGTGTGACGCGGGAGGGTGAAAAGAGTGAAAGCCGACTCAACTGGCAACAATTTTAATCAAAAAACTTTGTGCTTCAGAAGAACGAACGAACAACTACGCAACGTTACGATAATAAGGGATCTGCAACAACTAGTAAAGTGCTTAACGCTATTGTTAATGCCTTTGCGTGGGTTGTTTAAAAGGTTATGGAAATAAGACGAAATAAACAGCTAATCTCATTTAAATTTATTGTACAACCCTCGTCTGCCTGCCTGTCTATCTCTATATAAAGACATACAAAACTGTCAGAAGAGCAGTATGCTATATATTCGTGAATGAATAAAGTTGTTTTTGTTCTTCTTGTTGTTGATATGCTTACTGCCTGCTATACTAATTCGACTTCGAATTGTGCAGGTACACTACATACTTCCTTTTATGCCTTAATACCGTCGACAAGGACGACGTTCAGTATGGCAAAGACTTGATTTGCTGCTTACTTACTTACATACTTGACTCAATTTCATGGCCTCAGATTCTTAATAGCTTTGACTGTAATTTCCGTAAACTTTCTTCACATTTGTTTTTGGTTTTTCTTTTTGTTTCATTGAAGCGTATTAGATGGGTCTGCCTATCTGTGTATAAATGTTTCGAAGTTGTTCTACAAATGAAAAAGTAGTAATCAATAAAGCAAATGACTAGGCTGCTCGCACATATACTCACATTGAAGCTATATAGATTTAGACATATAAAGACCGCACAACGCCACAAAGTATGCTACAAAATACTTAGTAAAATGGATAAATACGAATTTACTCGATTGAATGTTTAATCCGACACATTTACACGCTGCATTGATTGGTTTTTCTTTTTTGACTTTGCTTTAGCTTGAAGTTTAATTGATAACATGTTAGTTAAGTGGTTTCGGAGTTGATTATGAAAGGAGATTAAGTGTGGTTTTATTTTGTATAGAATTCAATACAAATGCGTAAAGTATTATGGATGCGTAAAATTGTTTGCAAAATAAACTTTGAGTGTTTGAAAATTTAGCACAAAATTTATGTCAGAGTTTACTATACAAAAATGCCACCAAGTTAAACGCAGTAACTAATAGGACTACCCTACAAACTTAATTGTAGCACAAACATTTTACGTACAAATCTGCGCTTTCTGACATTTCCATTTCATGCCAACGTAGTATAATAACAGCGAAATAAAAACGCTTTGCTATTTTTATTAATTAAGTAAATTGACCTGGTAAACACTGCGTATACTTAATTATTTCCAATTGTTTGTACGGCACTTGGAAACATTCGCAGCAAAAACTTTCTACAACCAAAGCGACCAATCCAAGCCAACCAACCATCCAACACCTCTTCGTGCTAACTGTACGCCATGAGCCGTGCTCGCCATTGCTATAGGCTGCTTTTTTGCAGTAATTTCATTGAAAGTCGCTGATTCATTTGCGCGTTGTTTCATTTTGCCTGACATGCGTCTTAATTTCGTTAATGAACTTGAAAAAGTCTCAAGTATCTGAAGACGATGTCCATTGCTGTAATACGAAACTTGCCGCTCCTTCTAAGCGTATCGATCGTCCTAGCTATTTGCAAATGAATTTAAGCAAAAATTAATGTGTCTAAATACTTAATATTCATTGAGCTGCTGCCATTTTCGAATATTTAATTGGAACGAATATTTTTCGAAACGTCATTTAAATGTTCAACGTTAAATTATGGGACAGGCGGCCGTCCAAAGAGTTTTTGTACACTTTGTCATTTTCAATTTTGAATCGTTTATTGACTTTTCATGTTTCCGCCAATTAGTTTTTGAGTGTGTTTCATTGCAAGAAGTCTTTTACATTTTGACGTCAGTTGGAAAATTACCCAATCAACAACGACGACGACGACGACGTTGAAGAACTTGACTACAATGCCAAACAATTGGCAAACTTTTACGCAATCTTAACAAGAAAATCTGTAAATTACACGCAAAACTTTTGCCAGCGGATGTTGGCAACTTCGAGTTCCAAATGCCAAGCATACAAATGTTTATTCAGCTAAATAGATTTTATGGCATAATTGAAATTTGTTGTTATGACTTCGACACAGGCTTAGAATTCTAAATTATTGCTGTGGCTGTAGTTAGTTAACCTCAAAGATTTGTCACATCGATATTTGCGGATGTGACTCCGACATTATTTTAATGCTAAATTAACATAAAATCTGTGCAATGCAATGACAAATAAAGTTTATTAAAGCATGCTGTCGCCAAAAGTTTTGAGTGTCGGTGGTATATATTGTATTATGCCTAACTGACTTCCTGTCTAAACTGAATGGCTGCCTGCCTGCTCGCCTGATTATAATAACAATAATAATTGGTGTAAGTCCTTTAAAAAGTGAGTGTCGCACAAAATATTTTGACACATAGCCACAGGGTAGAAAGCATGTTTAGCATTTGTTCATTCTCTGGTTTGCTTGTTATAATTTAGAAAGTTTTTTTTTTGTTGTATTTTTAGAGTAAATTTTTTATCCATTTTTACGAGTTTTTTAAATTAGATTCGTTGCGCTTGAAAATATGCTTTTAAAAAGTTTTAGCTTGCTCTCAATGTCTATTATATTTAGTTGTTGTTATTGTTTTTGTTGTTGTTAAAGCTGTGTAGTTGCCATTATTACGTTTATTATTTTTGTTGCTGTTGTTGTTGTTGTTGGCGTGAACCGGAAGTGGCACTTCGCCATGGCATGTAGCCAAACGCGTGGCCATTCGCAAACGCACAGTGAACTGAACATTTTTAGTTTCCTCTTTTTTGGAATTTTTTTATACAAAAGAAGTGCGAAATAATCATAGAAAAAATAAATTTTACACAATTTATTTTTGTAGTTGATCAAAAGAGTATTACATAAAAAAATGTATTTGAATTAATATGAAAATAAAAATATTTATATATAGGCTTCACAATTCGAACTAAATATAATAAAAAAAAAAAAATTCTGATGACTTCCCTAACAATGAACATTATGGAGAATTTAATAATCGATTCGAGGTTTTGCTGACCGCCTTAGATGATGAAGATAAAATCCAACTATTTAGCTCCAAAGCGTTACTTATATTGGTTATCTAACCTCGCCACTCTGAATTGCTAACCACCAATGTTACAGCTGGGCACAACAATGTCAGTAGCTCTCCTGATGCGCAAAAATGTTCCGCCAAACTATCGCTCTTAGTCTAATATGACATTGTGATCTTTCAATACATTATAAATCAGCTAGAGAGGATTAAAATAGGATCTAGGTGATGCGTCTATATACAAAGAGCAGTTCTGTGCAAGTTCGATGAGTTGAAGGTGAATCTTCTCAGCTGAGCATACTGTGCTGACACTCATCTGATAACTATAAGAGCTGACTCTACTTTCATCAATATGTTCAATGCACCCAAATAAAGTTTTGTAAGTCAAGATGAAATCAAACAAGTTTCACAGCTTACTCAGCTCCTAAAGATCAGCATTGAAATTTATGGAAGCGGAAATAGTTGAAGCATCATAAAAAATATCACCAGCTATTCATTTCATCTATCACATACCTCAAATTAGGCTTCGTAAATTTTCTTATACATGTATGCAGATCCAATAATTTTCAAAAATCTTCACCGCATGGCTAATGGCTTTTCCACCAGGTTACATGAAACACTCCGTGCAAAGCTTTTGAACTTCCCTTCTTGAAATTAACATTGCCACAATTCACTGGCTCACCTATCTATGCGACTACTAATGGGAGATTTACCGAAAATTCATTACTGGCGACAATTTCACAGTCACTCATATGCTTTGGCTTGCGAAGAGGTGTGATAGAAACTCATAGAAAGGTTAACTACATCTCTTTCATAGGTGTTACCGTGCAAGCCATCGGTGCGATCACCAAGTATACATGTCGCTCCAGTAACTCTACTGGTTGCAATGACTCCGTCCACTAGGATATGGATGTCAATTTCAGTCACTACAACGATATTCCTTTAGTTAAAGCAAATTTCCGTAAGATCCGCAGTGCTATGACCAGCAAACTATGCGGATTCTTTCGACCCTGACGGCGTCTGTACTTTAAGTTTTGAAAAAAAATTACAGCTGCTTAAAATTTACATACGATTAATGACCGTGGAATGACTGTTAAAGGAATGGTAAATAGTTAAGAGAAATTCATGATAAGCCACTCACTAACTTTTTGACCACAACTGGGAAATATTGACTCCAGCAGCGGCATTTTCTTCTAATTAGGACAGGTCACTAGGAAAATGAAATGACAGAATATACGACACATTCCCATAATTTATGTGAATAGGGAATGGTGTCATTATGATGAGGAAGAGGTCAACGCCGTTGCCACATACCTTGCTGATTGTATTAAGCCTTTTGCTTTGGCTACTCAAAAGGTAGTAAATAAAACAGAAGCCTCATTACTTTCATTCCTGCAAATGGATTTTTCTTTAATAATACTCAACATTCTGTAAATCCCGAAAAGATTCCTGAGTAGTACCTGCTTTCCATCTCGAAGATTTGAGAAACTGTGATCTCCTTAGAGAGTAATATATGGCACTCTCAAACAGCTCTACTGACAGGTTAAAGTTAGAGTAGGAACACCAGTTCTACACTATACTTAATACACTACACTTAATACACTACACTATACTTAATTTAGACAGCAGATCTGCCAATCGCAGATGCACAGGTGAGATGGATCACACCATCCATGTTATTATTTGTAATAACTGCCGATAATGTAAAAAGTTTTTATACTTCACGGCACAAATATGAGAACGTCTAGAATTCCTGCATGACTTTGAACTTTGGACAATAAGATGAAGTATTAAACTAACCAAGCCAACAAGACGAAATACTTGTGGTACCTACTGGATGGCAGGGGCCATATTGCGGAGGGTGTGTGTACCTGGAAATGTTGTCCTGGTCTCTTAATCGAAGTTGCAAATTTTCAACCGCTAACTGGCTGGCAAAACCATTGTTCAGTACAATTGTTTTAAGAAGCTTATGTCGTTGTCACGTTGTGCATATTAATCCCTAGCTTTCCATTTGCAAATGTTCCACTTGTTCTAGACCATTCCTGATTTTAATCAGCAACGCACTATAGCACTTCATCGAAGGCTTGCTGTACATCAATAAATACTGAATTGCTGTATTATTTATCGCCATATGTTGTTAACCACTCTGTATGCATAATATGCAAATTGGAACAGGTTCGATAATGAAGTTAGGAAACTGATCAGCTGGAAAGAGGAAAGAGTCTGAATCATGATATATCCTACTAGGTTTGTGGGTCATCATGTGATGATAGCAAATTTCCAAGATGTATCTTTTTGCAACTTTGTGAACTGTGCTGAAGAATAGTTCTAGTGCGAAGTCAATATCATAAGTTGAATTTAAATTCATTTTAGGGTAGATCCTACTATCCAGTTTCCTTCTGAATACGTCGATATTACTTTTCATTATTAGACTCTCTTAAACTAGGAATGTAACAGTATCCTTAATAGGTATTGTAGCGTCATTTAATGCTAAAAGAAGGCAGTTTCTGCAAATGTTATTTGAACGGATATTTGAGTATTGACTTCAATTCTCCAAATTTTTTCGACCATGCAAAGTTCTTCTTGTATTTGCAAGATGCAAAAGCTGGATTATTGCTGAAAAATTGTGAAGATTGTATATAGGACAGGGCCGAACACACTTCCCACATTAATGGCATAAAGCTTCGAATACTAAAGACAGACTTGATAGTTAATATTTATCTAAATGCTCCCACTGCATTGGATATTTTTCTATATTTCATATTTGGTATATATTTCTTAATTTTAAAATATTTCTGGCTAGACAAATAAATTGTTTTGAAAGTCTATTAACTGCTTTGAAACAATGTTTTTTCTACTCGCTATACTAATTTAATTAAAATCAGATTAAAAACTTTAAAATTATATCAACTTGTTCATCTAATTTTCGTACAGACAGCGGCTCACGGTGCGCTCGCGTTGTAAACTTGTCACCATAAAGTAAGTAATTTCTTCTTTGAATTTTCTTCTTCTTTATTTTTGCTTCGCGGAACTTTTTCTCCATTTTTTTATTATTTTTTTTTTTTACTTTTTTGTTTAAGATTACTTTTCTAAGTGAATTTGTTGCGGTTTTCCGCAAAATTTACAAGTACGTGAGAAAATTAGAGTTTTTGCAATTCGCGTCGCTGATTCTGTGGCTGTGCGGTGTCTGGGCTTTTGGGCGGATTGTGAGATTTGTGCTTGCTGTTTATTATGTGCGACATGGATTTCCGGCGTCAAAAGCTGTGTAGAAGTAGACAATATTTGTGTGTGACATATATATATATAATGTATGTTAGGTGGTACGTAGGGTATATGTTGCGCTTTTTGTGCATGAAAAGTTCAAACTGCTGTAGCTGACAGTCAAATCAAATAAGTAGTTAATTGCTGACAAAAAGAACTTAAGCTTCGAAAACTATTTATTCGCTTTTGCCAATTTACGCATTCAAAGCGATTTTCAAGCTTATTTCCGACTGACAGCAACAGCAAGAGCAGCAGCTGTAATGAATGATGTGCACAGTGGTGGAGTTAGGGGATGGTGTGAGCGGTATAGTCATGATGATAGCTTACAAAAGGCGCTGGCTCTACCAGTTGGCATCGATATATTTTACGAAGTCAGAAGAATTAATAAACGTTCTGTTGTCTAATATAAAAATATTTACTATAAAGGATGTTAAAAACGGTGGGTAGGGGCTGCTTGCATCACTGAAAGCTAATCCTTATGAGTGTTCACTACTCACCAAATTCTATTTTAATATTTTCAACAAATATCCAAAATTTCTTCCCACGTTATTCTTAGCAGCTACTTAACAAAGGCGCCATTTAACTGCAGACCGACACAAGCATAAAACACATAAAGTTTCATTTAGAATGGCCCATGCCATACTTCACTGACTTTTTCTATATATTTCGCTATATATCAGCGTTGTCGTCTATGGTTAAGAAAGTTATTCATGCATGTGGTTGTGTATCTGTGTGAGTCTGTCTGCGGAATTGTTAGTTTCACGCTTTGTTTGTAGAGATTAGCCACAAATGCCACTTGGCCCGTATAACCGTACGCCCCTCCTACTTATGCTGCTTCATTTGTTACGCCTCTTTCCGTGCGTAAGTTAAACACGGAAATTGTTCAACTTTCTCGTACTTTTGACTATTTTATTTCTATTTGTGTAGCTGGTAGCTATAGCTGGTGGGTGTAAAACAAAAAAAAAATAAAATCAGAGTCAAAAACTTTTTCACGTGCAATTTTTGGCGCGTACGTCCTTATTGGAATGTGCCTGTACGTATGTGTGTGTGCATGAGGCTATGTGTTTGCGAAAAATTGATGCTGGTGTTGAAGTTTTTGGCTTTTTGAACTGACAGCTGCGATTTTTATGTGCGCCATCGTCACCTACTACAGCTGCTATGCCAACGCAGGTTCAAACAAATGCGCGAGCTGCGAAGAATAATTGTAATTGTGAATTGTGTGTCTGCGTGAGTGTATGTTTATGTGTTTGTGTGCACGTGTGTGTGTGTATGACGTTACAATCAAAGTTTGCGCCATAGTTTAGCATCCAAAGCGAGACGTATAAGCGCTGAGATTTACACAAAAAAGCATTAACCGAAGATTTAGCTAAGATTGAGATTTTTTTGCGCACGTCATTTTGCTGCATATACCCTTCATGTACAGTGTGAACTATTAGTTTGTCGTGAAGTTTGTAACATGGCTAAAAATAATAAGATTTTTAATGGTGAGACATATGAAATGCATATTAAAAGTGACTAAAGATCTCCATCCATAATGAGTTCACTTCTTGAGCAGAGGTCCTTATACACTCAGCAACTGTTTGGTATAGAAGTTCAATGCTCCATAAATTTTCTGAAGCCAGCTTTTAATGTCTAATATGCAACATTTTATTCAATTATTTCGAATATACGTTGAGAGTTCTTGTTTCAGGTTATAGCTGTGCCACATTCAACGTTACTCGTGTCAGAATTTCAGCTTTCTTTGAGGTTGAAATTTTTATTATTTTATACTATTAAAGGACCTCAATGAATCATTTCCATTGGATATAATTATGGGCTTCCAAACTTGGCTTTTCCTTTAATTTTTTCCTTTCAAATATTTCATTCAATGCCAAGTCGTCTTAGCTCTTCCCTAATATTTACTTATTTGCTACCTAATGTATGCCCACGCCATGCCATTTGCTGTACACTATTTCAGAAACAATTGACATTTATTTAGATTAAACTTTTAATAACTCATAAATTCTCTTTCTAAATTATTTAATTTAAAGCAACCAAAGATGTCACAAAATTTTTAATATATTGCGGTTCTGACACTATACACACTCAAGCTTTTTATTTGACCAACTTATCTACATCCAAACATAAACTCATATATAGTACAACCTTAGAAAAAATTACTCAAGCGCAAAAAAACACTCAAAATGTAACAAAGAACCGCAAAAAAAAAACCTTATATATGAAAAAGCAACACTCAAGTGCAGAAAACCCAAAATGCCAAACCAAATGGACTAACTAACTACTACGACGTTACAATATAAATGACTGACTGACTGACTGACTGATAGAATGCAGTAAAACAGTAGAGCATCGGAGCAGAACAACACTGTCGAAGATGCCACTAAAGTTTTATAGACAAGTTACTATTTTTACAAAACCCTAACTGAACTCATACTCATATGACATGCGTCAGTCTACATCATTAACAGGCATAAAAGTAGAAGAATGTGTGTGTTTGGTGAAAGTGAAAGTCCTACTGCTGGCCTCTTTTGCGCTTTTGCGCTCTTGCCCAAGTACAATTGTTAAATGATGTGTGCATTAATCCTTTCAACATGTTTTGCTTGGTCAAGTGTCTGCCACTAGTTCAGCAGCATAGTTGACAATAACTCACCAAGTCAGTCATTCAGTCACTCAGCCAGCCAGTCAGTCCGTTAGTGCTTTTCTTCAGCTTGTCAGTTAGTCAAAATAAAAACCACATTTGTGGCTTGAGTGTCACCTGTGAGCTGTGACAAATGTTGTCATCCTTTTGCTGCTTTTATGCTATTTCTGTGAATGAATTTGCTTGTTAGTTTTTGTCTTTTTATTTTTGTGTAGTTTTCTTACACACGTTTATCATGCATGCTTGAATTATTACAGCGAAAATATATGGTATAGAAGCTTTAATACCCTTCAAATGGCGTTTCAGATTGTATAGCAAGGAAAGAAAACAATGGAAAAATTCTAAATAAAAGAAACATTGTCTAAATATTTAATTTGGTTCAAATCTTCTTATGGAAAATGTTCTAGCTCTATCCGAGATTCTTATTAGTAAAATCTACGCTCAAGCACTGTGCATCATGGTTCCCAAGCTTAGAATCCTTCATTGAAGCCCTACTCCAATCAGCTGATCAGCTTGCTTAGAAAACTATTTAGGATATTCGAAAGACCTTTCGTCCTTCGTATGACTCCAGTTTCATAAGTTTAAGATTATATAATACCTCGCGCCTTCAGAGCTATGTCATTGAGTGTCACAGCGATGAGCATTCAGTGACCCTCAGTGCCCGATCTGTTATTAATAGTAAAATCAAACGCCTCTCTCGGATTTAGGTCTGGTGAGCAGGCTGGTTAAACCATAAAATCCACTGAACATGCGTATACAAATATGCTCTATCTGAATTTCAGTTAAAAATGAAAGTAGCCTGTGATCCAATGCCACCACCTTTTAGAACTATTCTTACTGAAGGATACGAGGTGCAATGGCAGACTATTAGATCTCAAAAAACTACCGCACACCATTCCCGATACTCCAAATTGTGTCAAATTGTGTCGAACTTCATCGGGACCATCCAAATTAATATTCTTTTCGGCAAAAACAATAATTTTTTTGGAAAATACTGCTTTTAAGGACATGCTGTCTGAAGTATTGAAATTTTCTAACAGTTTCCCCAGAAGTGTTCCAGTTATTCAAAGCAAATTGAATTCAAGTTGGAGTTTTTTTCATAACACATAGTCAGAGGTGCTATGAGGTGTTTTTTGGACCACGTGGTGTTGCTAAGTGCCTATTTACCATTTTTTATTCGTTGTATTTCTATATCTTTCCCTCTTTCGGTCTTTTACTCCATCGTTTCATATTTTTTGTTTCAGTTTTTCAGACTATAGCATATCTAAAAAAGCTTTAGTTCAGGAACATTCCCCGATTGGCTCGATCGACTGATCAACCATATTGCCATACTTTATATAGTCTACAATGCCTCGTTTCATACAACTCAAAAAATTTGTAATATCATTTAGCATTATATATGAAGGGTATGCAAGAAAAAATAAAATATTTTTTTTCCCGGACAAGGTCATTTATATCGTTGGCGCAATGACATCGTGGCGCATGTGGTTGCTTAAGCTTTTGCTGTCATGTTGGTTAGTTGTTTGTCCGTCCGTCCCTCCCGCTGTCCATCTGTCTCTGTATATATTTTGTGTGTTACTAATGAAAAATTAAAATTACTAGAACTCAACTCAACAAAGGCGTACACACACACTCGTATATGGCAGCGAAAACAACTGCTGTCAGTGATTCATTAGGCATTCGTTGCTTTACTACTCTACCACACTGTATCAACATCAACAACAACAACATCAACTTTTTGTCTGCATAACAAGTAAATAATAAATAAACTTGTAGCTAATTAAGTTGGTTGCTGTTCTGTATGAGTTTGTGACGCGGTGAAAGCAAATTTGCCAACGCTTTTGTAATTTACATACTCACAGGACGACTATACGAGAGCGTATACACGTTGTGGTTTGTTGAAAGACAAACGCGTTGCTCATACACGAGCACACTGTGGCAAGCGATCGATATACTATATACACTCTGAGGTAGTAGTAGTATGCAGAGTTAAGTTATGCATTTTACCACGAAAAATATATTAAAATCGTAAAGCTTTATGCAGCTTATTAGCCAAATTTTTTATAAGCTAAAACAATTTATCTACAAAAGTTTGTGAGTGTGTATTGCTTATATTAAGTAATTTATATATGTATAAAAAAGTCACGCCATGACTTGATTAACTGCGCGCACAAAATGCGACTGTGCCACTTTATTAATTTATGATTATTTTAAAGTACTGCAGTTGAACGTGTTGATTGCGCCAATGCCAACAATTGCTGGCGAATGTCCTATAAATTCTCATTTGTAAAGTTTGCTAAAGAAAGTGAATGTAGCGAATAGCTTCGAAAGAGTCAATGAGTGAATGAATGAATGGAGAACTGACTGTCTTAGTAAGACTGGCTGTGCCAGGCAATCATTCACGCTACTTGCCATTTAACTTGGTAAATTAATGAAGGGAAAACAGTTGAAAATGGTAAGTTTAGTTGAAGCGCCATTTTGTTAACCTTTGCCCTAGTATATGTTTGTGCAAGAAACTTATATAAGTTTATTCAAACTTCTAATATAAGTAATGTAGGAAGACAACTTATTCGATTTCATGAAAAGTAGCTCTAAGCACTCTAAAAATTCCGAGTTAGCGTATGCTGTTGTGCTATGCAACAGAGTTTAAGAAAAATATCTTTCCTACGGCTCGAACTTTCTGGAACACTGGTGCATTCTAAGTTGCTGAAAGCAGTTAAAGCAGCAATGTACTGTACGGATGTGGAAGTTTTCTTTCCTATTATCCGTGCAGTGCTATGAATTATTCTAGAGTCAAGTGATTTCTTTCAAGTATCATGCCGAAGACGTTAATCTAAGCTCCAAAATATTCCACAAAGAAGCCAATAAAAAAGAATGCAAGGCACGATACCCAACCTTAAATTGGTATGTGAGATATATTCCTATCTGGATCCGCTTGGAAAATTTTCTTGCGATAAGTGTAAGATATACCAAGTTTGATGTTTTAAGCTAAATTAAACCACAACAAAATATGTTTCAGACAAAACCACAGAAAGGACTACAGATGTGAGTGCAACTATCCTTCCTGTTGTCGGATATGGACCTATACAGAATATTTTATTATATTTTATTCACAAATTTTGGTTTTTAGCTAAAATGGCATGAAAAACAAAAATTGTTTTTCGTTCAAAGTCTCAGAATTACCTTCCGGATGCGTCAACAATTGCTTTGTTACGTCTAAAAAAGGGGGTTACATGAGAGTATGGCAGAACGGGTGGCGAATGGATAGCGAATGGGTGATCTAAGGTTTGGCAATTCTTTTCTAATCTAGGACAAAGAAGCACAATTTGGCAATATTCTGGACAGTGGTGGTCCTGATGAATAGTCCAATTATCTCTGAAAGTTTATTTGAGGTTTTAAGAACAAGCTGCCTTAAAAGCTCCAATCAAAAATCGTGCAGGCGGCTGGTGTTATTTCACTAAAGAGAAGGTAAAGGTCTTTGCCAATAATTTGAAGAACCATTGAATCATTTTATATGACATCTGACTGCATAAGAGGAATGGTTCAAATGTCCCTGCCGACAAATTCTGTCACCCTGCAGAAGCTAATGCAACATATTGGGAAATTAAAGGCTTAAAAATCCGCAGACCATAGAACGCGTAAACTAATCCCATACAAAGCACTGCTACTTATAGTATGGCTCTTTAACATCATTCAAAGACTGGGATATTATCTAAGGATGTGGAAATCCGCGCTTATTTCAATAATAACTAAGCCCGAAGTTGACAAATACCAATCGTATAGCCTCCTTCTTGCCCTGTGTAAGATGATTGAAGAGTAATTTTGATCCCGATTCTGTAATTAGAACGCCTTACTCATAGATTTCCAAGGAGACAATTTGGTTTTCGTAACACTCACAGAATTCTGAAACAACTTCACCGTAAACTTCGCCCTTCAATAAGCTATGGAATATAAGGAATATTCTGCGACTTTGTACATGGATATTAACCAAGCTTTAGACAGAGTTTGGCAATATGGTCCTTTGAGCAAACTAAAGAGCCTTTTAACCCCTTAGCTTTTAGAGCTTATAAGCAGCTTCTTAACGGAAAGACCATTCAATGTTGTTGTTGATGAAGCAAAATAGACAAACCGATGCTGTTTTGCGTAAGCTTCACATGTCAGTGTTTTATGGTGAACCCTATACACTAGCTCAGTTACAGTAGTCGGTGCAGGTCGGTGAAGAAGATATTCAAATGACTACCTACGCAGATAACGCTGCTGTGCTGGTAAGTAGCCTGATAATAGGTATTGCCACAAAGCATGCGGAGTATTTAGCACTGGGTCTTAAAATGAAAAATTCTTGTCGTGGCAAACGGACAATTTATAATAAACTTCGTAGTAAAGCAACATGTGGTTAAAATTTATAAATTAAAATATTTTTTTTTAATTGAACTGCACAAGTCTGCCAATTTGTTGCACATAAAATTTTTAAGTGCGACAAAAATAAGTCATATAGAAACAGAAAGAAGCATTTTATTAAAGCCTTCGGGGCTCAACACAACGCTTCAATAAATTTGTAAATTGCATACAATTTTTATTTTTTAATCGCTTGATATAACATATGCAAAACTGCATGTAAACTCTTTCACATTTCCACATTACTCCTTTTTTTTAATTTTTACAAAAATACGCTGACATGCGCTTACAGCCACGCCCTGCAGGCGTTTGTCTGCTGTCAATTTGCCTGCAATAATAACCATTCAAAGCAGACAGCATAAATAAATCAGTTACATCAGTTTCGCGAGTATTGCATTATAAACAAAATGAAAGAAAAATAAAATGAAAAGTGCTGAAAAACGATGAAAAACAATTTTCCAAAATAAAATCCATAATAAATCAATAAAATTTTGATTGAAGAGTATATGCTGCAAATTATAAAACCGCTGAGGGCTAGGGCAGCATGCAGGGCGATACAGGCAATAAAAGAGTGTCTGTCTGTCCGATATATGTATTTATAACACGCGAATTAATTCACTTTATATTCATTCAGCGCTGTTTTTGAGCACAAATTGATTTTATTAAGTGACTTTGACGCCAAACTCGTGCAACACTTCGTTGACGTTGACGATTGTTGTTGAATGATGCGCTAAGCAATCAAATACGATACGAAAAAAATAAAAGAAAAATGAAAACGGAAACGCATGAAAAATTCAAGCGATTTGCGGTGACAAAGCATCACGAAAATATGTATAAGAATGGAAATAAAATTGACAAAAAAATAAATTCGAATCGGAAAGAAATATTCGCGACAGCATGTGTCGCACATTTCAATGAGTAGCGATTGAAGTCAACTCGTTTTATAGTCTGCTTTCAGGCGTGCGTTTTGTTAATATTATTTGCATGTTTTATGCCATTTTATTTATTGCTGTATTGCGCTTCAAGGATATGCTATAAGGTAGATATTTTTTTCGTTTCAAAGAATATGACATGAAATTCACACAAAACCATATGCCCAAAGTGACTCACTCAACTCAATTTGAATGCAGTCAAAAAAAAAAAAAAGAAACGAAAAAGAAATAAATAAAAAAAAAACTTTCCTCACAAAAAATATAGGCACTGTGTGGAAATTTTGATTTTGCGCTTGAGTTGGCAGCAGTTTTGCCTGCTGTTGGTTGGTTGGTTCGTTGGTTGCCTTCATCTGCAAAATTGGAAGAAATTGAGAGCAGCAACGCTTTTTAGAAGGGTAGCGCTAAGAGTGTATTTGTATTTAGTATAACACAAGCACCGTGTATTGAAATTTGTATACTATAGTATGATGTAGGCTTCGTGGTTTTACATATTGTATATATTTGTGAATATATTGTATATATAAATTTGCCTGCGCAAGCGACTGTGAAGTATGTCTGACTTAGGACGAAATCAAATTAACTTGCATACTTTAAGGCGCGTGCAGACACAACAACACACATTTAAACAAACACACACATAGTTGGAGGAGTAGTCGGCAGACAGACAAACATATGTGTAGGCTTATTCGTATATAGGCTTGGAGAAAGTTTTGCAAATTTTGCTGAAGGTAAATTGGTAAATGGCTGCCTACCAGCTTAAAGCACAAGCAATGCCGCCATTTTGGCCGGAAGTCAGTGTGCCGCCATGTCTGGTAGATCGTTTATTTTATATTTTTTTATCATTAACTCAACACATTTGGGTATATATTTTTTTGTTTATATATCTTACATTTGCATACTACACTCAGGGAATTATAGGGAATATTATACATTTTGTGAAGTGAAATAAGGCGTCTAGCAGCAGATTAAGTATAATCAAAAGCTATTCTAGCTTATCAGCTTTAAAAATTTATGATATATGACTGCAAAATTTCATGAAACCAAACTGTTGCGCCATCATATCTAGAGATTCGCTAAAATCTAGACTTCTGTTATCTTGGAAGCTCGTTTTCTGCAGAGTTGGGTACAATGTTGGATGTTGATGCATAAATTGGCGGCTTATAGTACCTGACGACAACTTCAAGTATTCTTGCCCAAAAATATCACACTGGCACATTCTTAGCCGTGATGAAGGCAGTAATATGGCGGAGCGAGCTATGCTTTAAAAATCAGCTTCACCAAGAGGGCTGCAAGCCTGGACGACATCATAAATCTTAGCAATGCACCACTGAATTCAAAATGTCAGCGATGCTTAATATATAGGTAATCGAGCACATGTATTTGGTGTGATCAGAAGGGTGTTGCATATTATTATCTATTATCGAAGTCGACAGACACGTTGGATCCGAGTAATGAACGGACAGGATCACATTCTTTAGCAGGACAATTCTCGCTCGCTAGTTCATTCTACAAAAAAGGCTAAGAGAGATATTATCTTTTAACTCAAACACATCTTTGATTCACTTTGCCAAGTAGGGATAACCAACAATGCGGATAGTCCACTTGGTCTGGTTTTGGTCCATTGATAGCAAATATAGCTAAACTGAAGAACTTTCTATATTAAAAGTATAAGGCAAATAACTTCTAAATAAAAACATGGGCTGCCATCCAAATATTTTAAATTTTAATTTATAATATATTAAGAAGATATTAAAGTGATTACTGGACCAGTAACAAGCATTACTTTGAGACTTGATATATAGTATGGTCATTTATAAATAATTTTTAGTTATTTAGTTCTTTTTGATGTTCAAAAGTTTTTTATAAATGCTATTAAAGCCCCAAAAATAAACTGCCTTTTTTTTTAAGCATGCAGCTAATGTGACTTTGTGACTGTAGAAATTTAAGCCATGCACCGCAAAACCTTAAACCTCAAAGCTTTCAAAGATTTTATTAATCGAATTTCAGCACAATTTCAATTTATATAACCCAAAGTCACTTATATTACGGGCACTGTTCGCACAAAGTCATAAAACCACAAAAATACCTTCTATGAGTACGTTTTTGCGCTGACATTTCTATGCCTGTTGGGTGTTGGGCGCGCTGTTGGTAGCACAAACGCACGACAAAAGACATTGTTTTAATGTGTGTGGCTCTTGGAGGCAAAAAAAAAAAAGAAATAATTTTTTCTTTATACCAGGCACGAGTGCAAACCATTGTAACTCGTATATAGCACGTATACATTTATAGATTTACAAAACATTGTGATGTATATTTTATTATTTTTTATTGCTTTGCGAGCTGCTGCTACTGCTGCGCGTTTAATGCTTGAAAGTCTTTTGGTTGTGCTGTTTGGTAGTAGGTCTGTGGATTTGGCCTGGAATGTATGGTCAAAGATTAAACACATAATGCGCCTTTGCCTCGTTTTAATAACATTTTATGCTGAGTTGGAATTGTTGTAAGCTAGTAGCATGCATACATATTCATTGAAACATATACAGGCGCGCACAATTTAACTTCCGCTGTATACAGTATTCATATATGTATGTGTTGGAGTCGCGTCCATTTTGCAATAAATGAGCCGTTAAATGCTTTAAGCCGCTTGGGAGTGTCAAAGTGTGCGGTAGGCTTTTGTGCTTCTTTAACTTTTTTTTCTTCTATTTTGTGCGTTAAAGGCTTTCACTCGTTTTATGGCCACTTTATGCTAGACTACATGACTACTCCTACAACGGCTATACTACTACTACTGCGTTTAGTAGGATCTTGTACGCTTGCCTTTGTTTACTGTTTGCCAACGTCATCGTCATTGTCGTTTCTATCGTTTTTTGATAGTCCAGCCAGGCCACTCGTGTGTGCGTCTTGTCTTTGCCATTTTAAGCGCTATAAACGGGTTAATGACTTGGAAGTTACTTTGAAGGCGTAAAAACGCACATGCTACAAACTGCTCGCTCGGCTTGTGCCTTCATTATATTCTTTCAACGTTTTGTTGTCGCATTTTATCGCGCTTAAAGCATTTATACTGCATAGCCGCCATGTTTGTACGACGTTTATCAATTTAATGTGGTATTATTATTTTTTTTTTTTTTTGCTTTTACGACTAATTTTTAATTTGTTTACACATGTGTTTCGCAGCGATAACCATTTTGATATTTATTTGCTGCTGCTTCCGCAGGAAATTGGCCACCAGTTGCTTTTATTTTGCTATTTTTTTGTGTAGCATATACAAAGGCGCGGTTATACATTTACTATGCATATAGATTTTATTTTTATATGTGTTTGTATAGACTTATATATATATATTGCATATAGTTTACCACTTTTATTTGTAGAAATTAAAGTTATTTGCACAAATTTCAATCAGCATTTGGTAAGTCAATAGCACGCTTGGCCTGTTTCTAAAGTCATGCATGATGGAACTTCAATGCTAATCGTAACAAATTTAATACATTTACTCTTCGGTATTTTTTTTTATAGGTTTCAACTCATGCAATATGCTGTAATTACATGTGGTAACAAGAAATATTTTAGCTTGAATGTAGGCGATGCTTTTAAATATTGTTTACCAACTTGGCATATTAAAGTTTTATCTAAATATTCATAGATCTACTATGCACAGAAACATTTTCTTGTCACAACTGCACAAACATTTCGATTACGATGGATATGACTACAAGTATTCAGTGATATGCTGAACAGACTACGATATCTTATTTCGCTACAAAATTCGCTAATGCCATCAATATAAAGATTAAGAAAAATCGATGTATGCAGAAAATACATATACAAACATAATGTCAAATCAAAGCGAGCGGTAGGGATAAAAATCTTAAAGCGCATACGTGAGTAGTGAGTGTCCTTTTACCAGACTAATGTTTACTTATGTATAGTTTCGTCTCTGCTCATTTGTTTGCGTTGTGGCCAATAATAGTGGCATTACGCTTATTTAACATGCACACAACTAACAGCAGCAGCAGCAGCTGAGTAGGACAACAGACATGTCCAATAAACGCACACATGCGTGTATTCATGGGAAGCTTTGAGGAGCATACACAGTTCAGTTCAGCAGTTCAGTCAGCCATTATAGCCAAGCAACTGTGCCTATATTATGCATGTATGTCTGCGGCTGTGTGCTTAGGTTATGTGCGCATAAAAATGTCCTTAACCCACTAACACTTTGTTGCCGCTCGCATAATATTAGCATAATATGCGTAGGATAACGAGCCGAAACCGGAAGGACACAAGTTGTTAAAGCATTGCTGCCAGTACCTAGTTACCCAAACTCATACCATGCTGCACATTTGTTGTGGTAACCGGCAGAAATTAGTGTTGGAAAAAAATGTAATCGTGCTTGTCGTACTGCTTTAATACGTGTATCAGGCGAAAGTAAGCCGATTTAAATAATACAAAAGCAACAGCAACGCATTTTGTTTTGCGCACACAGTTACAAGTCTGGTAAATGTGTAGTTATCGGCTTGTTTTGCGGCTCAAGATCAGATTGGAAAAGAGGCAAAAGATGTGTATTTAGTCAACATTTGTTTAGACTTAGAAGTGTTTGTGTCATTTGAGCCGATCATGTTTGGTGTGAGGCAACATTTAATTCGTAATTGTAGAATAGGATTTTCGCTGACATTATTTATTTTAACATGTATTTAGAAGCACCGATTAATTTTCGTATAGGCATGTTGGTTAGATTTCATGCATAGGTTCCGCACTTTCCTTATATGAAATTAAAGTAGCTTTGCCACGGGTCCTGTAGTTCGTTGGTTGAACGTGACTGTATTCCGGCTTATACTTCAAATACAGCTTATCAGAAATTTCCAAAATGGGTGTCAATAAAACAGCCTACGAATCGATTGTTTGGGGATGCTTTCAATAATGCCTGTTGCACAACAAAGGATTTGATGTCAATACTCAACTTTAAGACTTACTCACACAAGATACTTAACATTATTTTTAATATGTGCTTGTATAACTAATTCTATTGGAGAGTGAATTTTTAATTCAAAGGCTATACCATTTATATATATGGTATTATATTTTTTTTCCATCCTCCAGCTCACATTAGATATATATCTCAATACTTAAAGCTTCTATTGAATTCATATGCGGCATATTCAAATTTATCTATTCCGCATAACAAATTTTTTATATATGTAAATATAGAAGAAAATAAATTATGCGCATAAAATGCTTTGTGTTGCCATGGAAATTGAGTTTTCTTTGAGCATTATTTGTGTCTCAAGTTGCAATCGATGTCATAGACACAAGTAGGAAGTGAGCAGCTCAGCTAGGTACAACTACTACTTGTACAAGTAGAGAATAAACAATACGCCTGACAGCTTACATAACATTAATGCGGAATAGTTTGAGGTGACATAGCTACAAGATTGAACGAACATACTTGTACATGAACACACAGCCTGCGGCAAATAATTTAAGCAGTACAAGAGCTCAGCAAATAGCAGATTTGTAGGTATTTTGCTGAAAAAAAAATACAAAATAGAAAGAAAAAACTTTTCGGTTGCTCTGTAAATCAAACACAAAGGAATATGATTTATAAGCAATTTTTCATATTGCATGCAACAGCGAACACTCTACCTCGACGACAGACGAACATGTAGACAGACACAGCGGGATATATCAGCATAAATAGCAACAGTGCGAAAGCAGTCGGGAGCGTACGAGGTATATCAGAAATAATGCGCACTGTTCAAGTTTTTGGTTTTGTTTGTTGTTGCTTCCTGCTGCCTGCTGATGCTAAAATAAGAAATTCATTTGCATCTATCAAAATCCCTCAACAAAATGCCTGGAAAAATATACAAAGCTTAGGTAGAATTTTGTATAAAGCGATGACGAAGTATTTTTCGGGGCAGCATAAATTTTTGCTTCGAAAATTTCGTACCTTTAAAAGTGGCAAAATTTGTACTCAGTGTTTAGCTGATAGATGGACAGGCGCGCGGCGTTGAAAGCTCATCTCAAGAGATTTTGCTAAATTATGATTTATATTTGCGTCTTTGTTGCTTTCGATTCTGCTTGGCTAGCTTTGTTCAGCTACACTTCCGCTTACCTTTTTATTTTCTTTTCATTATTTTTACTTTAATTTTTCTGCCATTTTGCAGAATTTATTGAGTGATGTGCTAAGCGTGAAATTATATGTATAATCATGCTTGAGGTATTATTTTATCAATAAAGAAAAGAGGAAAAAAAATCAGCGTGCCACACGCGACACAACACTGTGTATGCGTAATTTTATTTTCTTTTATTATTTTTACTCAAAGCTTTAAGCGCAGATCTATGTCTTTGCGCATTAATCGTGTCTCTGTGGTGTAGTATTTACTTTCTATAAATATATATAAAGAGCCCGCGCTATTCTTAACAATACGTACTTCATCCAAACAGTATTTGTCTACCTCTGGCACTGCGCACAGAAATCGATAAAACATACGATTTGCGATAAAAAGCTGAAAGCCATAATAGATTGACTTCAACGAACAATCCCAAAAGTAACATACAAAAAAATAATAAATTGACTTTTTTTTACGAAGAAAATAACTTACACGCAATGTGAAAAATAAGTCGCTGTAATTTTTTACTTTGAGCGTCGTGATACGCAAATGACTCCCTTTGGTTGAAAATTTATAAAGAAAATTGTGGAATTTATGCCTATACTAAGTGCAGTTTATGTATGTGGAGAAGTATGAGCAAGGTGCGTTCCATAGTAAATGCGAGTTATGGCATAGCACATTTTCTGGTGATGTAAGACATCAAGTGTCAGTCAAAGATTTCATTCTATTTGATTTTAGATAGATATATAGATAGATAGATAGATAGATAGGGACAGATTAACAATGAAATTTTAATGACAACAGTAGAGACTTTAAAAAATTCTGACCGAGGTATTAGGGTATTCATAAACCTCGAGCTTTAGTACTACTTTCACAAACTGTGGAATAAGAATTAAACATGGAACGAGAAGTTTTTATTCTATTGGATAACATTCTGGGTCTAAAACTTATCGATTTTACATAAGGTCAAACAATGTAAAATATTTTCCTTAAAAATATATCTTCCAGAAGAAGTACGGCAAAAGCAATGCACCGATAAGACTTATTTTCAACCGATTCGCAGATTCATGCATCAAAATGAAACGATATCAGCTCAGAAGCAGCGTCGATTTTCGCAACCTTCGATATTGACAGGAAGAGATGGTAATCCGATGGTGCCAGGTCCAGACCTTCTATCTTCTATTGGTTAAAGATGGCCGTTTCTGGGCGATTGCTGCCTTCAAGCGGTCCAGTTGTTCACAGTAGAGGACCAAATTAAGCATTTGGCCATAGGGTAGCAGCTCATAGTAGATGATTCCCCGCCAATCCCACCAAACACACAGCAAAACCTTCGGAACCGTCAATCCATCCTTGGTAACCGTATGCGACGCCTTTCCACAATTTACCCAGTTCATTGCGCTTCACGTTTTCGTAAGTGACCCTGATTTCATAGCCAGTCACCATTCGCTTCAGAAACGGGTCGTTTTTGTTGCGATTCAGCAGCGATTCGCAAATGGAAATTTTCTGTATGAAACATTTCTAGTTACAGGGCATAGCATCTCAAAGGAACATACGATGTTTAAGACAACTTTTGGCACATTAACTTCAACGTCATATTTAGAAAAATGGACGCCAAGCTTAGAAAATTCAGTTTTTTTTCTTCGCGTCTTTTAAGTTGAAGCGTTTGTGTCAACAAGCCACAAATATCAGAGTAGAGGACTTATATACCATTTGAAATAGCTAAAAACAATCCTAAAAGTTTTGGCAATTGTTGGAATCCACTGAAGGTGTCAAATTTTTTTTTAATTTTTTTTTTACATTTTAAAAATTTTCAAAATTAAACTTTTATCTATTTAAAACAGAACATGTATCAGGTTTCGCTAGATTGGCCTTACAGAAAATATTAAACTTGTATATAAAAGTCTATTCAAAAACTCACAGTTTAAACGAATTCCATATTAACTTTTATTATTTATTCCCTTCTTTTTTATCCCCAACATGCCATATTCCAGAGAAAAACTTTTACTTCCGCTTCGTTTGTTTGGCTTACAGCGAAAGTCATTTTGTGCGCTTGCAAGCGTTGATTTTTAATTTATACATGTATATTTTTCTTTCTTTTTTATACACCTGCCTGCATATCCTTGACGCCACTCAGAGTTTCATATACAGCAGCAGCAGCAGCATCAGGAGACGGGTTAACAAACTGTTTCAACTATGCTCATACACTTGGTATATATGTAGTTATATATGCATACTATACGCTTGAGTTTCCCCGGAGACTAAGATAGAGTGGAATCCACAGCGTAAATGTGTGAAAAATTTTATTGTGCGGAAAATTTGCTTTTCTGTACATACACAGATACATTCAGACACAGACACAGAGCAGAGGTGCAAAAACTTACACACACACACACACACACAGACATCTTGCGCGACAACGTCATTTTCTAAGCTTTTGCATAATTTAAGGCGCACACTCTTTCATTTTATTCCAGCCATGGCTTGCTTTACACTTACAGCAAATATCACTCATACGCCGTGCGCTCGCTTGTTTTAGCTGTTGCTATTGCGCTGCCGCGGCCAAGGTTCTTTGTTGTCCTCATTTTTGTACGCGCTTGCCCGCTTTCCTTTCAATTCTGCTGCTACTACTATTCTTTAGCATTGTCTGCTTTAAAATATTTCTATATAGAAATTCCGATGCTTTTATTAATTTAAATTGCTCATTTTTTGCAAAGTTTTTTTTCGGTTGTTTTATTTCTAACAATTCCTTTCATTTTTCGGTTAAAAGTAGCAAAAAAAAATGAGAAAATTTCTTTAGAATATATTTGCTAAAAATATAATGGAAAAGAAAATCAAATTCATCTAACCATGAAAATTGCTGTTGAACAATTTTGTTTTTGTAGCAGCATAAAAAAGAGAAATGTTAAAAGGATAAATTTGTAGCATGCATTTAGGCGTATTCGCTGTTGCTACTGCTGCTGCTTTTGTCACTTGCCAGCGGCAATCAAAATGTCATTTTTTTTATATTTTTTCAACTAAAAGTTAAAAAAAATTGTCACCAAAAAACATGAATTTGAAATAAAATTTTTACGAAAAGTGTTTGTACGTGCAAATAAATAGCAAAGCATTGGCTGCCATTAAAGGCAAATGGATGCAAATATTAAATGAAAGAAAATCGCTAACATTTGGAAAATACTATAATAATTTTTTTTTTTTTTTTTTTTTTTTGGGAAAACTGTGAAGCAATGATTGCAATCAAATGCATATTGCGTAACAAATACATTGCTGCATTTAAGCTTTAAATATAGTCTGTCTAGTAGCCGGGACTGAGTTCGTTTAAAGAAACATTCCACTGAAGTACTTTCGGGCAGATTCTTCCAACTATGAGTTTATGCAGAAGACCATCATGCCACACTATATCAAAGACCAGCCTTTTATAAAAATTAACTGAAATCACGAATTTTTTGGCCTGATATCTGGCAAGCATAAAATTCACCATCTTATTCAACTGTTCCGGAGTTCCATGGAACTTACGGAAACCAAACTTAAGCCTTCTCATTAACTTCTGGATCATAAGTAGTCTTATTAGCAGGCACACATATCGAAGAGCTTTGCTATGATGAACAGCAGATTGATTGATCTGTACAATTGGAATGGCGAAGAGATTATTCCAGCGTTGCGAATCACACAGATACTTGCTATTTTCTACTGTGATGTAATATGTTTAAGTCTTTGCACCGTCTTGAAGATAATTGTAGAAAGATTTTTGATCGTGAAAATATGGCACTGTTTGTGATTAAAAAACAGTCTCAGTTCATGGGTATAGTAGTGAATGAGAACAAGATGAAGTACTTGGTATCTTCTCGCACGCAGTCATCGCATCCTGGATGAACTGTGACGGTGTAGAATTTCATCTGCAGTATTTTACAATACTCTTCCAACACATAAAGACAGAAAAAACCGGCAATAACTAGAAGCCTTAAGACCTGGAGTTCAGGCGAGGAGTTATGCTTGCTAAAATATGTTACTTTGGCCTCAGCAAGCAAATTGAAAATAAACTCTTCTTTCGATGGACGTAAATTGAAGTGTTTCATGCTATATGGCTTAGATCCGTGAATAGCAAGTTAACGACGAGTTTCGGTTCAGTATTACCTGTATAATCTATTTTTTAAGTCCTCGTCAGCATGCTGATTCTTTTCTTGATAAGGTACAGGAACTCAGTGTGCTTCTGAAGCGTGACAGCTAGGCGTAATCGTCTACTGACTACACACAACATACATCTTTGCCTAAAATAAGGTACAACGGTTGGGTACGCAAAATGGTAGATGAATTGGCAGTTCCTACACAAAGATGCCACCAACGGTGCTCTCATTCGTTTTCGATATCAGGGTGATTCCTTGCTTGCAGTCATCGCTCTCCAGGAATCTTGTTTCGAAGTTATTTTTCTTATGACATTCTCTCTGATTTCTGCTGTGTTTCATACTAAGTATAGGGTGATGTCACACCTCCAGCACATGATCTAAAAAAGTTTGTTGCCAGAGTATTACTGCATTTCTGACTGTTGTATTTTAGGTAGATGTCAATAGGATGACGTTTAAAGCTGCTTGGATATGAATCACAGTAGCAGGCAGCTCTTTAAACCATTTGGAGGATGAGTATATGGATTGGATGTCAGCTGCTATACACTAGACCAAGGTTTTCATAGGTAATCCTTTGTTGCAGAGTCTTCTGAAGTTATTTCTTACATGTAGGTTCAATACTCGTTCTCTTATTTTCAATAAAACCAATGAGAGGCTTAAGTGCCTAGGTAAGCAACATTGGGAATTAAGGTCGCCGTCACTCCTCACCAGCTCTTCGGCAGGTACCACCTGAATAAGCAGCCACGACAAGATGTGCTGGAATACTGATTGCAGCATGACCAGTAGAATATCACGCGGGCCTTCTCTTCCATAACTATGTCGTTAGCAACTGCCATGATTTTCTCTAATTCCTTCCAAGATTCTACTCTGACAATAAAGGTCAAGTATTCTCCTTCGGAATCAGCTTCAACCAGCAGATAAAATATTTGCTTCAAATGTAAAAAAAATTCAAATAAGCTTGTAAATATTGATAGAAGAAAATTTTAATTTCAAGAAGAAAGGCGAAAGGTCGTATAAGCTAGTTCACCACCCCACCTAGTATTCAATTTCACCAACTCTATCTCTATTGAGCTCACAAATGGTACTTTGTTCAGCTAGTTAAGCATTTGCTGCTTTGGAAAATAATATTAAAAATATTGAGAAAATCTTACCAGTTCTTTGCCTTTTGCTTCGCTGTGCAATGCACTGCAACAACATCCGTTTCCGGTTATGCTTAAGCTGCTTTTTGCTGTTAACAAATGTAAGCATTTGCTTGCATCTTAACTACACATAAAGTTTATGCTATTATTTCAATTAAAATGCACTATAAAGCAATATAAATCTTTTGCTACTTCTTAACAATAGCATATAAACATATAAATATAAATGCTTTACGCGCGTTTCCTCCTTTATATAAAAACTGAACTAACGAGCTGCATGTAAATGTTTGGCTTGCCAATAAAACCTTGACATTTTATGCTGTTGCACTTTGTTTCGTGCATGCAGCGGAACAAAAGCATCATCAGCATGGTTTCTTTCGTCTTCGGTTTGGCATGCCAGTGACAAGTTGATAAGCAAATGCTTTGCATGCCACACACACACACATACATATATGCGTTAAGCAGCGCGTCATATAACCACACGAATACATATGCAGTTGACAGTGATGCTGCGTCATCATGGATGCCACCGTCATTATCAACATCAACTCTATCAGCAACGTCATCATCACCAGCGGAAGCAGCTCCTTTAACGTTTGCTTCCATATCATGTAGTCATGAGAATGTCAACCAATAGTTATTTAGCTTGTGCTGCAGTTCCGTTTCTGGCTTTGGCTTTACTATATATATATTATTTTTTTTTTTTTTCATTATAAATGTCATAAAATGTGAAAAGGCTAAAGTTGCGCTTCGCTGCAAATGCGCAACGGAAGTGTAGAACAGACTTAAGCAACATACAAAAGAATAAATAAATATCAAGCACATAATATTTATATTTAAATAACACATAGACTTATAGACACACTACTCTTGTGCAAGCATTGGAAAATGTTTATGTCAGCAGTTGCTCAATGTCTCTCTCTCTCTCTGTCTGGCTGTTTGCCCAACATATAAATCATATTAAACGCGTGCCAAGACGCCATGCAACAGCATAGCAAATGCGGTATGGAATACGCTAATGCGCTTGTGGCATATTCTTTATTTTTAGTTTATTTATTTTTTGGTTTAGCTGCCAAAAGCGCAATGCAAATGCTGAAAAAGTGGTTGCAAGCATTACTTCTTTTTTCAAAAACAACAAAAATGTTGCATACTTCTAGGGTGCGCACTTTAGCTGTCTAACTGCTACATCTCAATCTGTCCGTCTGTCTGTCTGTCTGTCTGTCGATTTGCCTCTAAGTCTGCACTTTAGTTACACTTCGTCTGCATTTAGCACATTAAGCTGCACATTTCTAAGCAGCAGATTTTTCTGTTTATATGGCTTCGGGCACATCTCAAGGTATGCAACCCTTTATATTGTATATGCGCAGGGATTGTGCAGGAATTGTGCTTGGCGTTGTCTGATTTTAAGTGCATTTATTTTTCTTAATTTTTTTTTTCTATTTTTTTTTTTTGGCATAGAATATTTGTAGCCAAGTAGAGGCTGCCTAAGCTTAAAACTGCTTAACCTCATTAAACGAATCACTTACAGCTCACTGAGCCACAAGAAATACTTTTAATTTGCAAGAATAAAAAATCGAATTAAAAGTAAATCGGAGATATTGCGCCAAATTTTTTAAGATTATTCGTATTATACGCTTCACATAGTGCATTAAATAATTAAATATTTTAGAGGACTATAGCCAAAATTTAATCTTATTGTATAAGCTTCATTCAAAACTCTTAACCAACAACAACCAATAGATCCATTATATCATCTGAATCTGAATTTGCTAAAATTGTGCAAAGTTTTTTAAGACGTTGAATATTTGCGAACATTTGTAAATAGTTTCGCTCTTTCATTAATGCGGGATGCCCTCAGGGTTCTTTCATGTTGCACACCTCTCCAACAATTTTGCAGAATTTCAGCAATGTTGCACCAATATAGAATACAAATCTTTGGCTCAAAAAAAATAGCCTAAGCCCAGCTATAGTATATCAACAAGTCGAACACACTTGACTGCAGCATACATTCCTCTTATTATGCTCTCCTACATGCCATCAGACAAAACTTTTTAACAAATTATTAATATCCTGCGCATTCATGACGCTTTAAGAGCAGATAAGTTTAAAACGCAAACGAAATGAGTTAAAGAACATACTTAAGATTAATGCACTTACTTGGCTGCCTGTTGAGAACTGCGTTTAGCTGAAGCGTGGCAAACGCTTTTGTTGTTTATGTACTTGTGTGGCCTTTCGCAATGTTGTCCTTATCGTTTGTGTCGTTGAAGTTTTTGTTGTTTTTTTTTTTTGGTGTTTTTAAGTGAAGATTTCAATTATGTACCAAACACACACATAAGCTGTTACTGCTGCTGCACTCTAAGCACTTGCTAAATAAATTAACTTTGTCGATTTTGCTTTTAGACACATTTACTCTTGGAGTTAATTTTTCTTTTATTTTTCAGCTAATACGGCTTAAATGTTTGAGGCTTAAATCCTTGCTAAAATTTTGTTGAAATTTTTTATATAAAAACATTAGAAAAAAATATTTAACAGGTAAAAGCAAGCTTGTAACGCATATGTATTGTACTTCCGTCATAAAGTATAAAAATGTATAAACACATGAACTAATGTACCTCACTTAATGTACGCTCTGCAGGCAGCCAGCGCAAGCAAAGAAGGAAAAAAGGAAACAAAAATATAAAGCACGAGCAACCTTTTGAGTTTGTTTTTTTTTTCCTTTTTATTTATACTTTTTATATTTGTTCGCTGGCTTCCGCAATAAAATAATATTGCGAGACGTCGACAAAAAATGTCGCTGTGCACGGCTTTTAGCAAACTCTTTCTCCCTCCTTTTTTTTCGTAAGGTTTTTATTTTAAATTATTTACTTTAATAAAAATTTTTGCCTGTCTGGCTCACTGGCTGGCAGCGTTCAAAGGCAGTGTCTACCTTTTTTGGAATTTTTTTTACTTATTACAAGGAAATTTTACTTTGTTTTTATATTGTTTTTTAATTAAGTTGCGCACACACACACACACCCAAGCAGAGTGTGAGAGTAAGGCAAAATGACGACGCCGTGAAGTATGCAATAAAGTTTTTTTTTTCTCAGACAAATTGCTCTTGTCTTATTTAATTTATTTAATTTATTTATTCTAATTAATTGGTTAATAACTTTTTATAGTGTTGGCATTTAATTTATTTAAAGTCGTGAGAAAATATGAAAAAGTATAGAATGTATGAACAAAAGTGAATTATTCGAGAATCGAAGTGATTTTAATTTGTGTGCATATTCTGTACCCTTCATTGTTCAATAGAACATTGCCAAAATGCTTTGTATAATATAACATTATCAGCATTTATTTTTGTCTTCAGGAAATCTTAGTCTGTGATTAAATATAAACCGTGTAAGAAAATCTTCAAGAACTAACAGAAACTTCTAGGGAAATACTTCAGTCAGACTGTAATATTTAAGTGAATACAGAGCACTATTTGGAAATACTGAGGAATAATTTTTTAATAGTTTTGTTTTAAAATTTTTAATCAAGGAAGACAGTTTCCGCCGAGTACATCAATATCTCATTTTAAACATAAATTCTATCAACTCTAACCGAACCATCGCATTCAACCCATGCATATCAAAACATCTCGATCAAAATAACATTATGCCTCTAGAATTTCATAAGTCTTCGCCAAAGTCTTCGACAGTGTAGGCATGCACACCATCATAGATGAATTCACCGTCATCAACACTTTTTCATTAATAGAAAAATAATCGCCTCAGAAAACAACTCAAACTTCAAACCGTAATCATTAGAGAACGGAATACCACAAGGATCCTTCTTATTAGTCATCATCTATGTAATAGCTTTTAACAACTCATATAACTTGACAATCTTTTAATATTCTCAGACTTGACAAAATAAATAGGATAAACAAGTAAGAAAATACAGTCGGGAGTAACCGACTATAAGAGGCCCAGTACCAGTACTGGTCGCTTAACAAACACTTTAAATGTTTCCCGAGCTTATGACCAAGCAGAGCAAAACAAAAAGTTAGAAACTTAATAAAAAATAAATGGTTCTAACAAAAAGTATTGTGCTCCTTCCACTGCACGAATAAGTGCTTTATAAAACATTTTTTTTTATGTCGTTCAAGTTCAATTACTTATAAAATCGTCATTTATTATCCGATTTTAATGAAGTTTTGGCTTAGAGGAACGTTTTTTTGCTGAAGAAATGTTTATTCTTGAGGGGATTTTAGGGGAAGGGGGAGATGGGAAAAATGTTTTAAATAAACTTGTATAATTCTGGCGAATTCCTAGTCGAATGCAAAAAGAACGCAGTCTCTATCTATTATCGTTTCCGAGATCATTTCGCTCATACGGACGAACATACGAACAAAACTATATTGACTTCTTTATCACTCCTGACCATAATGGGGGTAACTTCGGGGGTCTCCGACCATTATTTCTACCTGTTACATACATTTGCACAAAACCAATAGGCTCACAGAACTCTCATACGCAAAATGTCTTTTCTGCAAAAACCAAGATGTGTCACATGGTGGAACAATAAAACTTTAGATAAGCAATTTCACTAGTCTCGATCTTTAGCTTATCAAAGAAAAAAATAGGATATTTTGAAACTCTTTTAGGACCATTAACTATCCACAATTTTTTACAATTGATTGTTACAAAACACAAAATACATGTTTGTACCATGAAACTTTGGGAAGATATTGAGTACACTCCCACGCAAAGTAAAACCATACTACGGAGGGGTTATGCCCCGTCCCCATATAAATAATTATCAAAATTCGTCATATCTTCGCATATATATGTTAATAGGATAGAGAAAAATAATCCTGAAAATTGAACATATCTTCCATCCATTTGAGGTACAGAAATGAAATTTTGTAAAAGTGTTAATGGGGCTGAAAATAAGAGGGATTGTGAAACGACCCAATCTGTGTAAAATATCCACAAGATCTAAACCTTAAATGGCTAGTAAACAACAAAAATAAAACACAATTGATCAGTACAATAGTTCAAAAATCGCCTATTAACACCTCCCTACTCACCTCACTTAAACCAGATACACCAGCAATAAACAACCAAAAACTCGATTTAAGAAGACTATTGCTAATAACTGCCGGAATATGAAACGAGTTCAATCTGTGGAGCGTTACTTTACTGTTTTAGTGATTACATGAGAACATAAAATTTGTGATATTATTTTTATTTTTAATTAGAACATGTAATTTGCTAAAACTTTATTCAACAAAAAAAAATCTATCGGAAGCGATGAAGCTGAGTTCTTTACAGAAGTGACAAGAAATTTTAATGAACGTCACAAATAGTTTGACAATGACACAGAATGGCAATCCAAAAAATTGGTTCCCATAATTTATTGCCGTTTCTCCACTTTAAATATTAACTACTGAGTTCTTAATAAATCTGTTTCAATTAAAACTTAAATGCATAAATTAAGCCGATAATTTTTGTTTCTTTTTATTTATTAAGTTTTCGCTATTTTAAGTTTGTTGCATTAATTAAAAACTGTTTCTTTGATTTCGCATGCTTTTAGTTGTTTTTGGAATAATTATTATAATTTTTGTTTAGATACTTTCGTATTATATTTTTGTTATGCGTTTTGCTGCTGAATTATTAATATTAAATTTGATAGATTTCTTACACTTTGGCTAACAATTAATACATGTCTACAAAGCATATAGCATGAAATACTTTTGATGTGTTTTCCACGCACATTAATCAAATAAAAACGCTTTTCATTAGTTTTGTTTTTGAAACACTTCGAACCGGCTTTCAATACATTCGCACACACAATTCTTCACACTAAATTGCCAAAAAAGTGTTTTCAGTTTTTGTTTAGCTGCTTGAAACGCGCCGCATTTACGTGCAACACATACGAGTGGCAAACACGAACTGAAACTTGCCAATTTAAATACGTCCGACGAACCAGTGTAAGATTTTATTGCGGCTATTGCGCCTGCGTCGCATCGTTGACGCTTTTCTCAATGAAAAGCTTTACTGTTTACGAATTTTTGCCGCCAAATTCGGAGTAGTCGTCATTCGGTATAGTCGGAGTTGACTAATGAACAATGCCGCATGTTGCATGTAGGTGTTAGCATGGTGGAGAGAAAGGTGTTTTTAGGTTGTCTGGCTGCCACCGCATGAAAAGCATTTAAGGCGCTAAGCACAAACGTTCGGTCGGTTTGTCGGTCGGTCGGACAGACGGACAGACAAACGGACATAATACCAACATCAAATTGTAGCTGTTGCTCAAGCTTAAGCTGACGGTGACGCTGACATGACGGCCATTTTAACTCATCGCACGCCTTTGCCAATTGCCTTGCGGGCTTAACTTTTCTGTTTAATTTCTGTTTAGACAGCGAAGCACATTTTTTTTTTTTGTCTCCTATTTCCTTTACGGTTTTTGTTTTTTTTTTTGCTACATTCAACATTTTTCTACATCGTTTACTATGGCTAGTGATTTCCTTCCGTTCTTTAATGGTTCAATGTTGGCAATGCTCTACATACTGATGCTTATAGGGTTTATTAAATTTAAGGAAATGTCTGTAACAGCTTAGAAAAGGCATGGCGATTCCATTTTGCATATACTATATTAATTAGCAACGCAAGAGAATTCGTTTTAAGTGCTTACGTCCGTATGTATGCCAATTTCTCGATTCATCTGAAGCATCCAAAAATTGCTACTAAATATCTAATAACTTCAAAGATGCTCTAGTAAGAACGAACAATTTAATGAAATAACGCAGATTACAATTATATATTCGTATAAAATGATTTAAGAATTGCCGTATAAATCGCCAAATTATTCCGACTTTAATATAACATAAAATAGCTCATTGAACGGCAATAGCGTCCCAATTATCAGATTTCATATACCATGTTTTCATAGCTGGTTCAAATAAACTGTGAAGCATTTTTTTCCGTTTTCTTATTTTTTTGATTTTAAGTTATTTAAACTCCATACAAAAAGTACGTGCTTTTTCGAGGAACATGTGGAATTCGATAGATAACAACTTGCGCAAAAAAGACATCAACACTGTCAAGATGGCCTTTCAGTGGAACTCACATGGCAGCCATCAGAGATGCCATCCAACACAAACATGCGTTCACACTGTTCACTCTGAAACCGGGTCCAGGGCTACGCGGAGGGAACTAAGAGCACTTGCAGTTGATATAAGTCGTTGGAGGGCATTTATTTTCACCGTATGTTCCAACTAGCAGCGATATTTAGGTCACTTTGTAACGTAAAATTTAAAGCATCAAAAAATAAAATTAAACTTTTTTAACAAAAAATTAAGTCTCCAGCTTACTTAGTTTGGGAATCGTGGGCGATAGAAAACACCCTTTAGGGGTGTCCTATTCATGTAACAAGAGTGTATTAACGTATGACGGACATATAGAATAAAATTTTGTTTGGTACGAGGCGGAAAGTATTGGAGCAAAAATATTGGCTATGGAGCACAAAGTGTTGCGAAAATAAAAACATTTAAACTATTTGATGAAGATTTCTGTCGTCTACCTCTAGCTGCTATATTATATATCAAAATTGATATCACTAAAAATATGTGAAAACTATGCAAAAAAAAATTCATGTAATTTCTTTTAATTTCAATTAACCTAATAATTCTTAAAAAAATATCTATTATCTTTTCAATAGCTATATAAATAATATAATAGGTGTGACTTACCTTACGCTCATACTTTTATATTGACCATATAGCAACTGTGTTCATCATCTTCACGAACACGTCGAAATTTTATCATTTTTATTGCACATTATTTGCATAGCAAAAAGAAAACAAAAACAAACAAAAAATACACAAAAGCAAAATATTGGCTTTGCTGCGCAAATGTAAATCTACAAATTGCTTTTGTTTTAACTTTTTTCAAACTTGGGAAAACTTTTACCTGATGCAAATTATACACAGAAATATATGTGGCACTTATTCATCTATTGATTACACTAATTATTTTAATATAAAACACATTTTAATAGACATTTTTTATCATTTTGCAAGAACTAAACAAAAAAAAAAGCAAACAAAAACAAAACAATTATAAACACAATGGCAAGTATTGGTAACGCTGCGCAAACGCAATTCTACAAAATGCTTTTTTTTAATTTTGTTTCATTACGCATGAGAAAAACTTTACTTGCTGTTTTTTATGCTTAGAAATATTTACCGCACAAATATTTCATAACAGATGACTGCAACACTTACTCATTTACACATTACAATAATTATTTTAATATAAAAAACATTTTAAATTAGCAAATCTTTATCATTTTGCAAGAACTAAACAAAAGCAAACAAAATCAAATAAAAACAAAACAAACAACAAAATGAATTTTTTTCACGGCGTACTAGTAAAACTTTACATGCCGATTTTTGCGCGTAAAATTATATGCCGCACTTGTATTCCATACCAATTCAATGCTACTATTATTCATTTACCGATTGCACTAATTATTTTATTATGAAACACAAGTTAAATTTGTTAATTTTAATAATTTTACGCGTGCAATTTAATTTGATATTTTTGCAATTTTTTTACAGCTGAATGGCACACAAGATGGTGAATGGCTAAATAGAAGAGAGAGTTGGTGAGAGAGAGCTTAAGAATTACTGAGCGTGGAAGCAATGTAAAGAAAGCAAAGATCATACAATTGTTGTTATTGTATTTTGATTGTTATGTATGTTAATAGTGATGCGCAAAGTGGTTGATTTTAAGTACCAAGTATACAAATGATAATATTTTTTAAGAACTGAAAATGGTTTTTTTTTAATTTAAATAAATAAACAAAATTAATTCAACAAATATAATAAAACAAATTATAATAAAAGAGACATAATTTATTACATATTTCTTGTTTGGCTAATATAATCACAAGCAATATTATTATATTATAATTGATATTATTTAGTTTAGACGTAATTCCAAATATGCATATAATTTTGGCTTATATTTGTTTTTGCTTAGAAACTATAGTCAGTTTAATTAACCTTAAATGTTTTTTGTAAAAGACAACGCAGCATAGAAATATTTGTGAATTGCGTATCAGTAACTCACATTCAGTTAGTCAAGAATTTTGTACCAAACATATCTAGAATGTCTAATTAATTTCCTTCTATATCTCCAGCAAAGCTTCATCTGACAACTTTAATAGCTCGTCTAATTTTAGGTATTAATGTTCCATTAAACATATTTCCGTGCTACTTTCCAGGCGGATGATCTAATGCTGTTAGAAAGAGGAAGTTTGCTGATAACATTCGCAACCTCTCTACTTCGAGTGATTCATATATCCTAGGAGGACATTTTAATTGCAGATATTGTGACTAGGGCTGTATCCGCTTAAGATCTTGCAAGAAACAATAGTTTCTTATATATTTCTTTTATATTTGTCCTTTCCAGCTAGATACTCAATATTATATGTAGTTACTCTTAATATCCACACATTCAATAAATTATTCTAGATTTTTGTATGAAAAAAGTTTCTTAATATTGTTAATTTAGATAGAAACTCCAAATTTGGTCTTATTTTTGTTAATCTTTATAAAATATTTATATTTGGCCCAGTCGGAATCACTAAATGAGGTAACTCCCATACAAATCTGTCCCCTTTCATGCGGTTTGGTAAGAAAAACATTTTGTTTTCGATTAGTTTAGCTTAGCACATGGATCCCGATAGGCATAAAATTACTTTAATTTTAATTTCTTGTTTTTTAAATTTATATTAAATATTAAATAAAACTGTGCAGCGTATTATTTAGTCGAACAGTTCAACAATTTAACACATACTCCCCTTTCCTTCTCATTCTTCAACACTATACCAACTACACTCCTCTAAGTCTCTAAGTCGCAAAGCATTTAATGCATTAAGCACGATTTCCTTCATTATCTGTGACAATTGTTGCGCCATTATTAGCTGCTTTATGGCTAAGGCTTCGATTTGTCTGCCATTGTTTACTCTTGGCCAAGTCCTTTGTTATCCTTTCGTGTGCTGTCAATTATCTATTGCTGTGCTGTGTACATCTATGTGCGTGCATTAACGATAACAAATGTCACAGGTAATCTGCTTAATGGCATGCTAAGTTGACATATAGCGATTGATAGAGCGTCTTAATATATTGTACAAGTATAATAAAAATTGCTATAAATTAATTTGCTTTTGTTTTATTTTCCTTTACGAATTTCTTTACAAAGCTTTGCATATAAATTGCTTTTGTTTGCACAATAAAATGCTTTGTGGCTTTAATTTGGAAAAAAAACGAATTGCTTGGAGACAAAAGCTATTCAAAATTGTTTATTTTTATCAATTTTTATATGAGAAACAATTTTCTTTTTTTTTAATATCAAGCTGCTGCTTTTATTAGTCCTTGTTATATAATATGCCGCATGCGATACACCACAAAATATGCAACAATTGCGGCTTGGCAGTTTGGCTTGCGGCAATATTGCTTTAGTATTTTCTAGATACATATGTAGATACTATTGCTTCCTATTATATTTGCAACTGCTTGTTAGACTGATAGCTTAAATGAATGCTACAAACTCTTGCCAAATAATTTGCTGCATTCTATTTTGCATAGGCGCCCTTGAACTTATTGCTTACATATTTTCAGGCTATGTGCCCAACATATGCTTCTATAAATGTATATAGGGACATATATATATATATATAGAATTTAATCCCTTTTAAATTGATATTGTAATTGGTTTTTGCCTTTTGTAGTTTTTGTAGTTCGTTAGCTTGTTTAATATGCTAGATGTGTGCTTTTAGAAATCCATACACAGAAAATAATTTCAAACATTTACATTTAAATATTTAAATGTCCTTTTGTTGCTGTCTATAAGTTTTAACTCAAGCATATTAATTGAATTGCTTTTGGGAGTAGAAGATTACACATTTATTGATGGTGCTTAGCATATTAATGATTGGGATAGTACTATTCGTATTAAAGAAAACTTTTAATGATTTCATTGAGCTGAGGATTTAAAGTTTATTGATTATTGTGCAACGAGAATGTAGGACAGAAAGTTTGTTGTGTAACTCTTAATATTTTTTCTTCCGGAATATGACTTAAAATTTAATTGTATTTCAACTTAATCCTTCGAATCTACTCTTATGCTTTTGATGCAAAATTGAAGCAAACAACCGGAAAATTCGATGTCGAATTTGGAGGGATCGACATCATACTAATTGGTGATTTATGTCAGTTATTTGTACAAAAAGCAACTTACAAGCCGATGAAGCTACTGAACGAGCTAATCCCTACCACATAAGGACTTGTTGATATTTATTCCAGCAATTACCCAACAACAGTACATGCCTGTCCACACAAATACATTATAAAGAGCAAACTAGCATCATACATAAGAGTGAGAATGCTAGACTCATTTTAAAATATAAATGTAGAGAAATGAGAGTACACAACCTAGCTACCGGCTGCCTCGACTTTGAGCTTTATTGTGGTGTCCCTGAGTCGCTGATGAGTCTATTCGATTCCTGGAACTTGTATTCGGACCTGCTTTTCTTCTGAAAGGAACTCTGCGACGCAAAAGGGCTGAGTTTATCGAGCAATAATTAAAGCTGAAAGACTACAAAGCTGACGCCAGCTACTCGCTGTGGAAAGCAACAAGGGCAACCAACTGGCAGGCTTTCCTACAAGTTTCAGTTAAGGACTCCAATGGCATGTTTGCAAAAACAGGCCAATATCTTCGCAACGTACTTTGAAGATAGGTTCACACACTTTGCTTTATCAGATGACAGCGACGTCGTTAACGTGCTCCAGGCCCTCGACACTCCTCTCCAAAAGGACTTTTCAATTAAAGCTGTTCGATCTGTGAAAGTAGCAGACGCAATCTGCAAGCTGTCCACAAACAAAGCAAACAAAGGACTCAACAATATATGTCTTAAGGCAGTAAAAGCTCTGCCAATGAGGGCGCTCCTCTACATAATATTAATTTTTAACGCTATGCTGACGATGAAAGATAGCCAGAATTAAGATGATCCACAAGCCTGGCAGGCCTGAGGATCATCCAAACTCTCAGATACCTTGCGCTAAAGCTGTCGCCTCAAAATGAGGCAGCTCTACTGGATAATAAACAGACGAAACAAACTGGGCCTGCGCTGTCTACACACTAGCCGTTGCTACCATCTGGAGAAACGGGCCGCAGCTGTGGAGTATTTGTGCCAAAACACAACAAAATCGCATGCAGGTGATGCAAAACAAAGCCATGCGAATAATCAGCGATTGTTCATGGTGCGTTCGGAATAGCACGCTCCACAGAAATCTACACGTGGAGACAATTGAGGAGTAAATTGCCCGACTGCAGAGAGTGATGCTTTTTCAAAAATTAGATCAAGATATCTGTGGATAATTATTTATTTATTTCGCACGAACAACACGCACGACTTCGAAGATCCTTTAAAGATTTAGATTTTAGACGACATCGCTTATGTTCTTATTTAAATTAAACAGTTGTGCATGCACTCCATCGCATCAAGCACACGTTGGATTACACAATTCAGTTGCTCTAGACAACCATGATGAGCCCTTAAGCCAAATAGGTAGGCTGGAGTAAGTCCCCGACTGCCTATTACAACGCCCATTCTACCAACAAACTTTCATTCGATTGGTTTAGAGAATGTCGGTAGTAAACTAATCGGCCTATAGGATCCTAGGATCGAGTATGTTAGACTTAGAGACCGTAAAGACAGCAGAATCGTAACATGACATTGAAGAGAACACATAGGAAAGGAGCTAGCTTATGAGAAAAACATTTGGCTACTATGCCGTCATCTAGCGTAGTAAGAAGATTTCTCGATTTTTAACTCTTCAGCTGGTTCTTAATTTCTAAGGAAACGTGCCTGAAGCGGGTGTTGTCGCAATGGGCATCATTTAAAACAAGATGGGTCTCGTTCACATTCTCAGGGTCTGCCAGATTAAATGGTGTGAAACATCTTTCAAGCTCGTCACGAGGACATGACCGTCATCATTGCTTTTTATGCAGCTAAGAGGACATACATATTTATTTCCGTAATTAAAGATGATTTTTTTCCACTTCTCATTATTTCCGTCATACAATATTTTTTCTTTCAGTGTAAAAATAAATACACAATTCATATAACATACACACATCGGTATTTGTGCATTTTACCTTTGATCCATAAAAGTAAATAAATCCATAGCAATTTTTCGAAGAAATTACATACAAATTTTCGAGTTATTTAGATAAACAAACAAACAAACAAATAAACAAAAAGCAGTGCCTAATTAAACATGCAAACAGAAAGCCAGAAAATCACACAAAAGTATGCTACACAAAAACTATGCACAGTACAAAGAAGTATACTACGAATATTTCACAAAATGTCTGCTAAATATTTAAAGCTACTTAAACGCAGATTTGCCACTTAATGTTTGAGCGAACTAATTATAATGCTAAGCGGTTTTGTGCGCCTAAAAGTTGAAAAGCGCAACGCCGTACATAAACTACGGCAAAGCCGAGACCACGACGTTGACAAAATCTTGATTGCTCTTACGGGAAACATTTCGAGAGGTGTAAATTTCTGGCACATTTTTGCGGTTTTGCTAACAGCATTCTAAAGAAAATTTGTGCGACCGGCTTTTCTAAGTCAATAGGCAGACAAGCAAGCAGTCAGTCAGTCAGTTGGCATTATTTACCGCGTGTTGCGCGTGTTTTGTATAAAATAACTGCTTAACCCTAAATGAGGCAAGGGAAAAATACGCCTGACAGCAATAAAAATAAATCCGTATTAAAAGCAGTTGAAGCAGCTAGAAAAGGACAGGACAGGACAGACGATATAAATGGAAAGCCAAATGCGGCAACAGATTATGTATTTACAAGCAGATAACCGACTTTTTTCTCTGACTATTTCTGCTGGTTGAACGATGTTGTTACTGTAAATAAGGTATGCGCTGCAACAAAAGATGATTGCGTGATATATATCTGTAAGTAGCATATACACTATGGATATGGGCAAAAAAAAAAAAAACTTTCTGCTGACTCAGGCTTAGTTAACTCGTAAGCAAGACCAGCACGGACAATTCCCATTTCTGCCATTTTGTAGTACGAGCTATCATTGATAGGTGCTGACGGCTGTTGCTGCCAGCCACCTGCCCAGGCTACGGCCGTATAATAGCATAAACATGATGTGCGTTACGAAGCGCTTTCTACTGCTGTATATCTTGCACTCTTCATCTTAGGCTTATGCAGATAAACTGGCATGAAATTATTGTAACCAGCATTCGAGCACGTTCAACTGCTACTCAAATGGCTCGAAGGGTCACTGCTGCAGGTGCTTTGTTTCTAGACAAAATGCTGTCCCATAGCATTGTACTAAGTACCACCAACTCATTTTGGGCAGTTTCTTAGTCGTTTAACCTGTGCGTTTGTTGCATGTGTTTCCCGTGTGTACAATAATTTTTGCACATTGCTTGGTTATGCTCTTGATGTGCATATAAAATGAGCAAAGTTTTGACTAACGTTTCAAAGAGATTCAATGCATATTTTATCTTTTCATTTCCTCGTGACGCATTCAAAGAACACACACACACGCAGAGACAAAAAGCCTGCATATACTACTAAATAGTAAATGCTTCATACATCTTCTTGACCTCATTCAATTGAGTACCGAAAATTCATTTCATTTCGTAAAAACTGTCCCTGAAAGTTTGACACTCAATACTCATATCAATTTGTTAGATAATTTCTAAAATGGCGCGCCTAAAAGTAGGCAACACCAAAAAAGCGTTTCAAATGAAATAAGTATTTTTCGTCTACTGCTTTGAACAGTGGAGCAGATTTAAATAAATATCGATAAAAGTTGTACCACATATCAAATATTTCTAAATTCGTTGATTACGAAAAAAATATTCTAAATTTTTCGAAGTACTTCTTCTAAATTCTTATCAAATCTCTTCCCTAGCTAAAATGAATAAAGGGATTTTTAGATTTTAAAAAGTTTAAGCCGAACAATTGTTTCCAAAGCAAACAGAAAATATGCACTTAATAATATCGTTCGATGTTGATTAAGCTTATATATGGCTTCATTTGTGCAGTCTGCCTGACAAAATTTAGACAGACTTAGTGTACCATTGTCTCTCCAGAGCTGCTTATTTCCATTAATCATATAAGATGTATAAAGTTTTAAACAGTTTGTTTGTTTTTTTTTTTTTTGTATTATACCACACCACTGTGCACTTCCTACTAAAACAAACTATTTGCTTAAAATATTAAATACACGTTACATCATCGACTGGCTTAAATAGCATAAATGCGCATATGTCTGTCTGGCTCTATTTAAATTTTTTTGGCAGGCAGACAAAAATGTGACACGTTTTTCTGCAGACGTTTCATATATAGTGGTGCAAGCCCCCATCTATGTCACTTTTACAATTTAGTCTGCCATTACGAAAAAATACAAGAAGAAGAAATATTATTTAACGCCAACTGACAGCCACGCGAGCAAGTGAATATCGTTTACATGCATAATGTCTGTCCTCCTACCTACCTCAGCAACAGACATCTCTAGAGAAAAAAAAAAAGAATCTATTGAACTGGCAGAAAAATTGACAGCTGTATATGAAAAACGATGTAGCAAAATTATTGAAGCAACGAATATATGCAGTCAGACAGACGGACAGACAGATAGGCAGACAGACAGACAGAGAGTCAGTTGAATAGACAGTTGTTACACGTGGCTGAATGGCAGGCAGCAGCAGCAGCAGCAGCTTCACCCACATAGTTGCGGTTCACTGGTGTCTCTATGGGAATAACTCATATATAGCATCGCAACTAACTTCATCATTCACTTATGTACATATTTGTTTGCACTGTTTCCGTAACTTTTCTACTTAAATCCGCATATCTATTGCTGAGCTGGCATGTGCTTAGCTCGATACTCTCAAATGGCAACGAATGCATTTGTCTGGATTGAAAGTGCAAAAATTGGCAGAACTTAGTCGGTCGGATTGGCAGATATATTATGATTGAACTTATTCAAATGAATATTTATATAAGCTGTATATGTGTAATTTAAAACACCTAATAAATACCAACGTATGCAAATTGGTATTTTTAAGTAGATACAACAGTTGGCTACACTACTTTGCACAAAAATCGTTTGTCATTTGATTCACAGCAATAAAACTGCCAAACTAGCCAAAATTTTGCTGTTTATTTAAAAGTAAAAAAATGTTATCAGCTACTATCGAAATTTTGGACAGTTTGCTACACGAGTACGACTATGTGCGCTACACATTCTGCGGCGCCATCATTGTTTTGCTGTATACTGTCTGGAAACTTTGGAGCACTTCAACGGCAAGACGCTGCAAAAAGTTTTACTGCGCTGTGTGCCACATGAAACGCATCAAAGAATTGTTGGAAACGGCAAAGTATAGCATCGATATGGCTATATATATATTTACTTCCAACGAACTGAAAGATTGCTTGCTACGCGCACGCAAACGTGGCATTGTTGTGCGTCTAATTGTTGATCGTAAAATGGCAGCAGTTCATGCTGCACAGCTTAACACGTTGGCAAAATACAGAATACCTATTAAGATGCAACAAGGCGATGCAGATATGCTGCATACATTCTGTATAATCGATGGATCAAGGCGCGTACTGGAGCTACTGCGCGAGAGGCAAGAAAATATTAGATCAGTAAAGTGTAACAGCTTGCTGCTCTCTGCTAACATGGGCTGGACCATGGAGCAAGCCTACTGCGATATCGTTGACATCATAAGCGATAAAAAGGTAATCAAGAAGTTTGAAGAAGAATTTGATGAATTGTGGCAGCGATTTTTATTTTGGGTTAAGTCGTCGCAGCAAAAGGAAGTATAAATCAATGGGAACAAGAACTGTAGAACTCTTTATATTAGTATTTATAGGAGCTGATATCCTTTATAATAAATAATGTTTGTACTGAATTAATTAAATTTTTTTTCTAATTGAAAATCCGAAGTTAAGTCAAACAAAATGTCATATATGAAATGAACTTCTAGACACTTGGAGAGTCAAAGACAGTCTGTCAGATCAATGTATAGCTGACAAAAATAGATCATCACGTTGTGCTATTCTCGAATATATATGTAAAAATTATTTTATTTCCCATTTCTCCTACTATTGTAGTAATATTTCGAATCTTTTTTCCGCCAATTTTTTGTGCTTATTCAAATATTTTGAGTGGAACAAACTACATATTTTCTTTTTTTCAATTGATTTCTTTCCTTATTTCATTTATGCGCATATTTTTTCAAAGATTTTTAATTAAAAATACCAGACGAATTGCAATGCAGTAGAATCAACAGCAACAACAAACAAATTACAATTAAGTAAAATATTTATTTTGCTGTCGCGTTGCTTGAATAAAATAACAAAACAACTACAGGATAAAAAAAAAAAGAACAAAAAAAAAATCAATTTACTGCACTAAATGAACACAAACAAATATCAATAAATACGAGAGTAGTTTGAAAAGTATTGTATCTATAAAAGGAACTCTCTCCAAGTCTAATTTTCAAAGCCGTATTTCGCCAATAACTCTTTCAATGTTGATTTCCATTTATTCAATTGCATGTAATGAATTGGCAACGCATACGATGGTTGTTTGGCCTCAATGGATCAATGACCTCAATGGATTCCAAGGTAGATAGAGACTCCGGAACAGCAAGCCTTTGATAGCGTCTGGCTGGAAGGTCTCCTCTTCAAAATTAAAAGAAAATTACCAGCGTCGTAATTCCTTCTCTTAAAGTCTTATTTGCTTGACTTGCTGCCTTCACAGTTGAGGTTAAAGATGAGCTCTCCACAAGGCAGTGTGCATGGTCCTCTCCTCTTGCTGCTGGCAACGTATGCTGATGAAACGGCAGTTTTTGCGAACTCAAATTGTCCAAATGAAGCTTCAAATGGCACACAGAATTATTTTGCGAAATTTGAACGTTGGGCCAACCGCTGGAATATAAAGGTCAACAGTGATAAATCCAGTCACACGTCATGCTCAACAATAGAGTCATACCACATGTGGACCAAGTAGGCTACTTGGAAGAAGATCTGAAGATTTTTATCAAAGGATCTCTTGTTATATGTATATATGTATATCATTCTGTGTATGGCTTTGAAAATTGTATCTATTTCAGATGACTTTTATAACAGTTGTCTCGTTTAGGATCTCTAATATAGTTCTTAATAATCATGTTTCTTTATAATATTGAAAATTATAATTCTATAATCTGATATGGATCTTCTCATTTATTTTCCAAGCCACCCTCGCATAATGCATAAAGTAAACGCTCGAGTAATCCGTTGAACACAGTTCCCAGTAAACTTCTAGCAGAGCGACTGTGTGAGCGAGACAGGCAAAGTGTTTGTCTACCTCTACTGTATGAAGCAATTTCCGGTGATGCTGCACGCCATTTTGAAGCGATAAATATTCACAATAGTTGAATGAAATAAATAAATATGTAAATAAAATTTACAAATGCAGATGCAGACAAACGAAAAAAAAAAGAAAAGGACAATAAATAAAAACGAATCGCTGAAACTATTAAATGCAGTTGCAAATTTTTGTTTTTTTTTTTTTTTAAATAAATAAAAATCAGAAAACTTTGAAAAGTGAAAAAAAAATCAAACGTTTTACAGCTTGAATGAAATTTTACGCTGAAATCACATTGTTTACAAGTTGAATGGCAAAAAAAAAAACAGAGGAGGAAGTAACAATGGCACATAAGAAGCCACCCTAGAAGATTTTTGTTGTTGCTGTATTATTTGAACACTGATTGCTGAGGCAACAGGAGTAGCAGCAGCACCAGCAGCAGGAAAACGTGAAATGTCATGTTGTCACACACACACACATACAAACACACTCGTTATAACAAGTAAAACGAACACAGAAAAACCCAAATGGTCAAAGCGTAAAGTTGACTTCCGTTTTTGGTTATTGATCGACCACATGCTTCCGTTAACGTTGACGCTTTGCATGCTCGGTCAAGCGGTCGAACGTTCGGTCGGTCACATATTGGTGGTCGGTCTCTCATCGTCTCGTTTGACCGAACCGCATTGTGCGGCATTTAATGGTCTTACTGCGGTTGAGTTGTCCTTGCTTGTTGTCTGTTTGTTCAACCCACTCGTTTTGTTTTTGTTTTTTTTTTTGTCTTCCACCAAAACACAACCACAATTTCAACAAGCAGATTGGCATGTCTGTGCTTGGCGCTATCTTTCTGTGTCAACATATGTGTATGTAGTTGTTCTACGTGTTTTTTGTTTTTTTTTTTTTTGTAAAAATTATGATTTCCTTTTTTCAACGGCGCACATAAATTTTTATTCAATACTCAATTTTTGTTTTTATCAACGCTTTGTGAAATATAAACTGCCAACTCGTTGTTTTATCGTTGTCGTTCATGCATCCGGTTGTCGTCAAGACTGCTGCGTTTCCGCTGTTACAGGAGCTGCTACGCTGTTTGCGCTACGTCTGCGCAATTCGGTAATCACTTCCATTTCGGATAATTCGTAATGCTCTGCCAGCCAAGTGTATAGCTCTTCAGTTGCGTATTGGGGCTGTAAAGGGAATATATATGAGTTACAATATAGATAATAGACTGCTGAGGAAGAGAATATTTTAAGAAGAAGAGTTGATGGCAATTTAAAGTTAAAATTTTGATATATATTCGACTGTCTGAACAGGACTTCACTTTTAAATAATCAACCGTTTTTTTCTCCCTCATATTGGAATAAAATTTACTCAAAAGGTAGTGTGAAGTGGACAGCCCAACTCATATGACAGCCAAATGAGTCAACTTGTAGGAGGAGAAAAAAAAAAGCGAGTACAATTGAATGGCTAAATTAACTACTGGCAACTTTCTCTTTCCTTCTTCCCTTTTCATAACGCGCCGCACAAGAAAAGGGCAAATGAATAATAAACTCATTCATTTTTGATTACAACAATCAGCAGCAAATTGAGTGGAAAACTTTTAAATCAGAATGATAAGCACGGACAATAAATTAAATTAAAAATTACATATGCTGCGCCTATTTTTGCGCGCATTTACATAAAGAAAAGAAATAAATGCCATAACGAAATAAATAAAATAAATATTATCACGCCCAAACCTTTATGTTTTTTTTTTTTTAATAACTGTGTAGCAGGCGAGAAAATTCAATTACAAAAAGGACTAAGTGCTATAATAATATATATTTTATGTGAAAATGCTCAATATGTCAACAGCAAAAATAAGATATTTAAGCAATTTGCTTGCTTTCATATTTTCTGCTGTTGCTGCTGCCGCATCTGCTCTTGACTTTGTGCAACAGACTTGTCTCAGCTCCTATTTCTTTGGATACTTTTCGCAAGCGGAAATTAATTTCCGTCAACGAGGCGTATACACGTAGTATGCAACATCAAGAAGCGCTTCTTCTGTATTTTAATAAGTAAATGACTTACTGCTCATCAAGAACAACAAAAGAAGAACGAACACAAACAGAAACAACAATGAGTAATTATACTCGTACACACATACTAAGACAAAGTGGCTAATGATTATGATGACGATTACGACGAAGATGATAACAGCAGGCAACAATGCGAACATAAACTAAAACAGAAAATACTGAAAGTGCGTTGATCGACTGTATACTGCACACTGCATACGCTACATAAATCTTTACTCATTAATTAATGCAAAATGCCAAGACAGAAAATACGTATTGCAGGGATAAGTCCACAAAAACAGCAACGAATCGATGAATCATTGAAACTGGAATATTTTTGAAACTAATGCGGTATCATAATGCGTCTCAATAGTCTCAAAATCTGTCCTAAAATAACCTTAAAAAAAAAACTTCACTGAAATCAATTAAGTTTCTTAATATTAGTCGAAATAGCTGTATTGTGGCCACTGGAAGGTACAGCTCTCAAAAAACACATGCATACATACACTGACACTGACCGTTTTAGATCAACAGTATTGCCAGTAGGATCGATCAGATTCTTTAAATAAAGATTATAAAAGAGTTAGAAAATTCAGATATAATCGTTTGAGTTCCGGTAGCAACATGGAAGTCGATTGGCATTGTCGATGTTTAACCATGGCAAACTCGAAAGACACTTGTGGGACTGCACTAGTTGTACCACCTCAACGTTTCTTGCTTAACCACACGGGCGCAATCAAGTCCTACAGCAGAATTAGTACAGCCGAACACATAGGTATTCGCAAAGCACTGCTACGTGTAATGCACCTATATTACTGCCTAAGGAAGCATCATGATATGTGCAAATATGTCCACGTCTACAAATGTCGCAGTAATAGCAGGCTGTAAAATGCCAACATACATTGGTAATATGGTAACTCCATGCTGCAAATCTTCTTCAATCATTTCTCGAAGTGGATTGAGATGTTTCCTCTGCATGAATCAATCTCTGAAATAGTTATCGATGCGTTCCAAGAATGCGTGCCCCAAAAGTTCTCATCTCACACAAATGCGTACTGTTCACCAGCCTCAAATTTACTGGTTTTTGAATTCCTTTGCCTTTTTCCCTAGTAAAGTGCACTCGGCTGCACTCACTGCATCGCTAGAAAACTTTGCCCAGTGATGATTCATCCATCAATTAATGTGCTTCTCCTAATCTAGAGGAGACACAGAAGCCAGTACGTTTACCCGAAGCGTATCCAACTATATACCGAAGAATATCCGACGGGGTCAAAAAGGTAGTAGTCAGAAAAAGTCCCTCCGGACGCGAATACGAACTTTTTCCACCGGTCTCTTACAAAGCTATATAAGAGCCAAACACCATCACAGCTTACCATGCGCAAAATTGTTGGAAACTGATCCAGATCTTCCAAGCATTTGTTAAAGACTTAGAAGTCAGGAGTCAACACTTCCACTCCACCTCCGAGCATCGCAAGAGACAAGTACAAAGGGTTCTGGACAGCCGCAGGCAATTAATGCAACCAGCGAATCCCAACACTCTTCAAAAAGGTTCAGTCACACATTAAAGTTCTGAAGAGCTGAAAGCCCCATGTGAAGATGGTCTCGACAACAGAACGTTGTATGCGCTGCCGGTCAAAGCGGAGCTCTTCGGTACTACTCAAAACTATGGAAAAAGGCCCAAATTTGTTTAGCTTCAGGAAGTAACAGGGTACCCCTGAGTAGCTAAATAGGGTTGTTAAAACCCACAACATCGGCTTTCTTGGACATCCAACAGGCTTTTGACAGCGTATGGCATGATGGTCTGCAAAATAACACGCATCACACCTTCCTGCTCGGCAGTAGTTTCTCTGTGATTCTGGACAATTACTTGAGATAGATACAATGGGCCTACTATTGCGATGGAGGATAGACAGAACTTTCTCTAAGCCACATTCGCTGACTTTACGGTGATCCATGCGGGTTAAACCTCATCAAATCTTAAACAGTGACGTTATGGGACACAAGTTCATGGCATTGCAAGCGAACATCTTTCGCAGCCTAACAAGATCGTACGTGCTCACAATCAGGCTAGAGAAGGACCTAGCAATCTCCAAAATCGGGGACGTTAATAATAAGAAACCCGCAAACTGTATAGAAAGAGTTTATGATCACTCTATCAAGCTAGCCTGATGCCTCCTGAAACATAGAAGAAAGGCAGGAATTAGAATGAAAAGATGCATACAAAGGATTCTTCCCAGGGACTTGAACTTAAGTAGAATATTTTTGTATACTTACTTGGCTTTGACCAAAAAATTCTAGTTGGCAGTCATATATTTATTTAATCTTTCTCATAGAAACGAGATCTGACAGACGGTAATGACTAGATCAGTATCGAGTAAAGACCCTCATTAATTTAAAGCATAGGAAGGCTATGCTTTAAATTAAACCAAACTAATATACCTCTTCACATGTGTGCAGTGTATATGAACAGGGCGTAGCAACAATTGACGCAATTATAAAGCATGCAAAATGAAGTCAAGTCTGCTTGTCATTGCTTTTGCTCTAATTAAAAAATAAAAATGGAGAAAAACGAAATGCGAAAAAAATTTGTCGCGACACGACACAGCTTAATTGAAAAGTTTCGCTTTAACAAGCAGAAGAGTTCAAGTGTAAATAGTGAAAAGATGGAAAAATAGTTGAAAGTAAAACTCAGCTTCTACAGCAAAGCAAAGCGTTTACCTGGCTAAGATAGTAGGCGGCAGCATGACTCAATGCTGCCACTACGATGCAAACCTTGATTTAAAGTTTTTTTCTACAAAGCGCAAACAAATTGCAAACTTGTAGCAAAGAAAGGCATCAAATTCAATAATAAAATAGTGCAAGCAACTAAAAATGAAATAGGATACACAGCAAAAGGATATCGAAGCAAAAAACTAAACAACTTCATTAGACAACACTGTGTTGGCTGCAATTTGAGTGTAAACAGGACTAAAAGGAAAAAAATAAATAAAATATACTTCAGAGCAATTAGGCAAACAAACGAACGACACTTTTCACAGCCAACAATTTGACCGAAAAATTTAAAGAAGAAGAAAAGAATTATTGCCAACCGAAGAACCAAAGCAATTCGCTTATTTGACATTTTATATAATTTTTTATGAAGCTGTCAGGCGAAAGTAAGCAATCAAAAAAGAAACAAAAGTTAATTAAAAATACATAAAAGCGCTTATCACATTAAAATAAAATGAGACGAAGCAGCCAGATGAATGGTGGTAGCAGTGCATATCATGCTTGTCGACTTAATTACAAGAAAAACACCAAAAAATCCAACACTGAAATGAAAACTTCGTCAACGATACCCAGCCGGCGATGAAAAATGTTTCCCGACAGCAGCAAGAAATAAAAAATTACGCGTGCCAGTGTTGAAAAATGTAATAATTATTGTAACAATTTTTCATGCCAACCGAAAATTTATACAAATAAAAAAAAGTTTCCAAGACAAACGCCATAAGTAGTACTCATGAGTTGGTTGGAAGAATGCCAGCTAGCACAGCAGCGATAGCATAAATATTATAAGTATTTAGAAACGCTCCTTAAAAGTAGACAACAAACACATTTCAAGGAAATTGTGCGAAATATCTTTGAGGATGTAATAAAAATATCAAGGCACACCAAGGCTGACAGTGATATGCCAGGCTGTGTGGTATGATGTGCAAAGGCGGGTGTTTGGTTGAACTGTATTCTGCAGAGATATGTATTTTGGCTATAATTGTTGCTATTGGCACAAATAAAATGTGCTGCACATAAACGTATTGGTTAAATGTCTTAAAAGGGATTGTTCACAAATGTTTTTAATGCTAGTTATCCGGCTCGAAGTACCTTTACATGTTAATACTTCTACAGTTCTATCATAAAACACAAATTAAATCGTTACACAATGCTAATCGAACTATGAAACAACTGGAAAGGAAAGTTCAAAGATGAAGTACTACAACTTTGCTACGTAAATCAATTCGATTCGCATCAATAATACAAATGCCTTGCTACCATCTGGTTTATTGTTTCTTGCTTAATAATAAGAAGATTTATTTAAAAATAACAGAAGAGGTATTTCGCTTTTCTCTACTAATATTTTGTGGGTTGCCAACCAAGTAATATAGTTACTTAAGCCATATTTATCATTGTTCGGTCATCTTTCCACTTAGAGAGTTGCAACAGCCGCTTTGATCAATTGAGCCCTATGTCACAGCGGAAACAGAATCATCGTCCTTTTATAAATTAATATTCTCGTTCTTTAAGAGACGGCACTACTTTTAAATTGTTTGCTAAACCGAAATAATTAGTATTAGCAATCGTGATTGTTGCTGGCTACTTTTGTTCCTAGGTAGACGAAGTTATCTGTAACACTGAAGCTGAAACTCTCCATTGTCACACTACTGTCTTAGACTCGATGAAGGCGTTCGAGAAAATACCAAATACTTCGTCTTGCTCGCCTTTACCACTGAATACTTTTCAATCTTTTCGAAAGCCATATTAAATCTTGCTTTAATGCCGTTGATGTCAATATCATCTACGTCTGCAATTTATTATATATGTACTATATATGGTCATTCGCATAGAATGTCCTCTTCTGATAAAGCTCCGAAAAACTTCGATCGTATTGGCATGTTAAAAGTGGCTTTAAAATAGGTCGTGTGTGTCTTTCTTATACTGAAGAAGACTTTCTCTAGGATTTGTTGTTGTGTGAATTTTTGGTCTTAGCGCAAACTTAATCTGTCTTGCATAAAAGTTGGTGCTTATGCTTCACTAACACTTTACCATCAGTCGTGAATAATTCAGTTGGCAGCTCAACAGCCAACCAGAAGATGACCAACTTAATAAACCAAATTCTAAAGGTTTAACAGACACCACAAGTGTATACGATTAGATTTAATTTTGTTGGGGTAAGCAATAAGTTCTCCAACTAACTCCACCCACGTTGCCAACACTAAGCAGCATAAAATTGCCTAACTTTCAACCCCTTGCTTCCTATAACACTGTACTATACTGTACTCGTATGCGATTTCACGTTACTAGCGTCTTATTCCGCTCATTATTTTTGGTGTGGCTGTTGTTGTCATCATTACTGTCCAAAAAACGCCCACACAATAAAGTCTAATGATGACGTTGCTAATGAATGAAAAAGCATAAAGCTTAAAATATGAAAATTGCTGCTGATAGCAAAAGAATTTTGCGCTGCTAGAAAACCAGAATGTGAGACACTTGTTTGGCATACGGGAGAACCAACTGAAATGATTTTCCCAAGCAGAACTCGTAGCAAGCTGTGTAAAATGCTAAAAATGTATAGAAAATATTTTAAAACAAGAAGGCGTTGAAAATAAAACAAAAACCGGAAGCCATTAAAAATTTCAACGCCATTTTCTTTACTTAGTTGTTGTTGTTGATGATTTTGCTGATAGCAGGCAGATAAAACATGCTACAAAAAGGAGCTGCTGGTGCGACTGTTCTGCTACTGTTTTATAATAGCTGCACATAAATAAAAGGAAATTATCGAAAAAGATATTTTATAACGTTGAGAAAAGCGGAAATCATAAAAAGAAAGTAAGTCTGCCTTTAAAGTTTGCAATATCAGCAGAAAAGTGGCACACACACACACACACACACACACACACACACTGAAACAAGGCACACTTTTCAATTAAGCAGCATGTCAGTCCGTGCGTCCTTCAGTCAGTCAGTCAGTCAGCTAAAGTCCTTTACAGTTAAATTTCCTCAGCTCATATATACATTGGATGATAAAGTAATCCAAGCTGCGCGTCCTTGAGCCACGTATCCGTAACCGTCATCATTGCTAGCTATCCTGACTGTCAAGCGTCGCTCATTTGCGCCCAAAGTGGCAGTGCAAATATTTTGACTAAAAAGCTGCTACACCAAAAATAGAAAGAACGAAAAAAGAAAAAAGAAAAAAAGAACAGAAATGTATAGAAAAAGCCGTGCGAAACATAAAGAAAATAATATAATTCACTAGCAGCAGCAGAAAAAATCCAAGAAGTCTGCTGACAGCAAGCAAATTCTTGAGATACTTTTGTGCAGGAACAGCAGTAGGAGCATGAGGTGTTGCTATGTATGCCGAATGAGCAGACTATAAAGACCTGCATACACTGTGCCACAGTACGACTAACGAGCGACAAGAATTATGACTCCATTAAGAAAATGTTTATAGTTGGCTTGACTTGATTTTCGTTAGAGAATGTATAGCGTAGAAGAAGTTGGTGACGACAAACTAGCAATCACTGGTTTTTATTTTTCGTTTTTGTATTTGTTGAAAATTTGCTTAGAATGGCAAAAATTGAAATAGATTTACTACATTTTGTGAAGGTGAAACTTGAATCCGCTTCGCATGTTTCTAAAAATTTTTTATAGTATAAATAGGCAAAGGGAGAATAATTTAGTACCGTTTAATTGACTTAAAATCAATATACGTTTTTTGCTCCTTAATTATTACTCGTTATTATTTACTCGTTACTCTTTACTCGTTACTCTTACTATTTACTAATTAATCTTTACTCTTTACACATCACACTTTACTCTCTTAATCGTTGTTCTTTACTCCTAAATCTTTACTATTTACTCGTTAGTCTTAAATATTTACTCGTTACTTATTATTCCTTTTTTACTTTTACTCTTTACACTTCACTCTTTACTCGTTAGCTGTTAATCGTAATTCAATATGCTTTCCTACTTACTCGTTATTATTTACTCTTTACTGTCTACACTTTACACTTTAGTCTTGACTAATAATATTTTACTCATTACACTTTACTCCTTAATCGTTTTCTCTCTACTTAGTCTTTACTATTTACTTGTTCGTCTTAACTCTTTACTCGTTGCACTTTACTCGTTACTTGCACTCTTCACACTTCAATCTTTACTCGTTCGCCGTTAATCGTTATTCATTAATCTTTACTACTTACTCGTTATTCTTAACTCTTTACTGTTTACACTTTACTCTGTACTCTACACTTTATTCTTGACTAATAATAATTAACTCGTTACACTTTGCTACTTAATCGTTTTCTCTTTACCTAATCTTTACTATTTACTCGTTAGTCTTAACTCTTTACACGTTACACTTTACTCGTTATTTTTACTCTTCTACTCTTTACACTTCACTTATTCCTCTTTACTTGTTACCCGTTAATCGTTATTCATTAATCTTTGCTATTTACTCGTCATTCTTAACTCTTTACTGTCTATACTTTACTCTATACTCTACACTTTAGTCTTGACTAATAATAATTTACTCGTTACACCTTACTTCTTAATAGTTTTCTCTTTACTTAATATTTACTATTTACTCGTTAGTCTTAATTTGTACTCGTTACACTTTACTCGTTACTGTTTATTTCTACTCTTTACACTTCACTCATTCCTCTTTACTTGTTACCCGTTAATCGTTATTCATTAATCTTTGCTATTTACTCGTTATTAGTTACTCTTTATTTTTTACTGTTTACACTTTACTCTTTTTACACTTTTTTCGTTACACTTTACTCGTTACTTTTTGCTACTAGATCAGCCAGACTACCGACGTATCATTGACCAATTGTCCAAACATCTGTAAGTCACCAAGAGTGAATATTTTGACAAGCTTCTCCATAACCTTTCGAAGGCGACGAGTCAAATGGCAGCCATATAGGAGGATTCCCATAGAGCGAGAAGGTTAGAAGCGGTTTTAAACTGATGCTGATATAGCTGCACCCTTTGTGATGAACTGCAGGATTGGTTCACACTATTTGCGCTCGCAAGCCCAAATGAAGTTCTTGCAACAAAAAGCCTATCTCACCTATGACGCCTAATGAATGTGGTTAGCGGATTGAAGCCCATTAAAGCACCTGGTAATGATCAAATCAATGGCAGCGATCCTCCTTCTCCTCATGCTTCTGTTTAACACCAAGGCTTCCAACCATCACTTCCCTCGCAACGGAGGTGTACTGTGATTATTATGATTCTGAAACCTGGAAAGCCGGTGAACCTTATTACGTCACAACGACCACCAAGCTTCCTGCCGATACTCTCCAAACTATTCGAAAGAATACTTTTTGGAAAATTTTGGAGGCATGTGGCGTCCAGTGTTTCTTAACTCTGGCTTTCTACATGTCCAGCAAACACTAGAATGCACGTCCAGCACCAAGTCTTGATCTTCAAACTAAAGTCCCTTCTTCCGAGTAGCTTCCGCTTAGCTTGTACTTGCTTGGTTGCAGTTTTGACTATTTTACTTATTTCCATTAAATTTTTTCGTGTTCCGCAGATCTATTTGTATTAGCGCTTCCCATTGAAAACAACTGCCTCCATTGCGTAACAAGTTGAACAACAAACGCATAAGACCCATCTACACAAAATATATGTAGCGTATTCGAAAAAAAAAAAAAATATAAATAAGAGCTCAGCTTAATGACAGCAGCTGAAATTTTAAAATAAGTCGCAAATGCTGCAAACAATTTTCATTTGCCATTGAATTAAGCAAAGTAATCCCGGGCGTACACTTTTTTAATGCGACAACAGGCGACAACGTCAAAGAAGGATCTGAAATACGCGTAGTTGACATTGTCGGCATGGAAGATATCATGTCTGTGTAATGTCAACGCTTTGCTAATTGAATGTGAGCTCGCGAGTGGCGAATGGGAAGTTGAAGTTTATGCAGCGACAAGGAAACGGCAAGCAAAGCCTCAAACTATGCAAGGAATGGAATGTGTGTGTGAGTGTGTTTGTGTGTATTGTCACAAGTGCTTAAGGCAATGCATACGCTACAAGGATATGCAGTCAAAATACATTAAAAACAGCTATAAAGCGCTGCACTATATACACAGCGCCGCGCCATTTGCTTCCACAAAACCACAAAACGTCTTTGGCGCAACATTTCGGTGCTTAATGAATATCCTTTTAATACGGACGGCGCGCACGCGGTTAAGGCTCAAAGCACAAGTCAGCCCCGCTCTAAGCATGTTTGTTGCATTGAAATTAAAAGTAAATAGCGCTAAATGCTTCTGCGTTAAGCGGCAAAGTTGCACGAAAGTTGCAGCAGCCAGTATAGCATTTTTACTTACACTTCAGTTGAAGTAGACACTTTTGTGTGTTGCAAATGCCTTCAAAGCTTGTGGCAAGCACTCACTCTATGCGCTACTTTGACGCTATTTAGCTGCAAAGATTTTGCTATGTCAAATGTTAATCTCAGGCGTTGTGTTGCTGTAAACTAGAGATTGAAATCTGAAGTGTTTGCGTGTGTGTGTGTGTGAGGCTTGAACTGTTGCAATAGAAAGTAATAACTGAAAGTGCTGTAAAGTTGTGAAAAGCGAAAACTATATTTCAAAAAGTGAGATTAAATAAATTAATTACTTAGTAAAGCTTTAAAATAATAAGTGGAAGACAATCAGCATCTTTCCACAATGATAAACTTCTGAAACTGAATAGCTAGATTCTATGATGCCTATTCAGATATGGCAGTAGCTACTTAAATTACTTAAATCTATTGGAATTTTAAATCGGATCGATTTTGCAAGAAGAACTTATTACGAAACATGCATCCCGAAGTAAATCGTACAAAAGTGATAGACGTCCCAGGCAAGAAAATTAATTCGACTAAGCAATATTATAGATTTTTTTAATATAGGCGTGGATAGTTCTATGCTCATACTGCTCCATTACTAAAGCAACTAATGATCTAAAATTTAGTATTACTGTCTTAAAATATTTAATCTAGAGGCATACTACTATGCTTTAGAAGCACAATTCAAATATTAAAGACTTACCCCTAATTTGCAAAACTCTGCTGGCTTATAAATATTTATTTTGCCTTCCTTAAGCACACACAGAGCCAGCGTTCAATACAGTTCCCAAATGGCTATTTTTGAATTTGCTTGCTAACAAAAAAAAGAAATTCAAATTTCTAAGGCTTTGTGGCAAAAATATGCTTTTTGCAGCAACAACAAAACGCACACAAAACGTTGCTCATTGACAACACCAACCAAACTGTAGCAAATTTCCATATGATGCTTGCCGATAATTAGAATGTTTCTATGCGTAGACTCATTTGTACTTGATGCTCCCAAGTGGCATTATCCTTTTTTTTCGATTACAAGCATCAGATCGGCTTCAATATATGCCTGTCTGTGTATATATGCATAGCATGCAGCATGATGGCAACCTATATTTGGGTTCTTTGTAAAATTTTGCATACATGAAATTATGCGCAAATAAATTGGTTTGTTTGTTTTTTTTTTTTTTTTTCTCCTTTTTAGAAAGCAGCTTTTCCGATTAGTAGCAACACAAAGTGTTGTAAGGATATTACATACTTAATAAGCAGCGTACGCAGAGTTTGCATGTTTAATTTAAAAAAAAAAACCCATCAAAAAAGATACGCGCAGCCATTTGGCTTTGCTTGTGCAGTGCTTCCGGTCGAGATGCGTAGCATTTCCGTTTCATACATGTTGCTGCGTGACTTTGAAGTCAAGTGTCATTTGTATGGCAGCACTTAAATGGCGAAAAATGCGGAAGACGTAAGCAAAAACAACTGCGAAACCTGTTCGAGTGTGAATGAAAGATGAATAAATGCCGCCACTTGCTGCTGCTGTTTGAACGCCGACAAGTGGTCACGTGCAAGTCGAGTGAATGTACGCAAGAAGTAAGCAGTTGCGAAAAAGAAGTAGGTAAAAGCGTGAAAAAGTCAAAAGTCAGCAAAAAAAAAAAAAATATAAGCGAGAAGTAAGTTCGTCCTGCTGTCCTGTCGCTGTGTGATTTATGCGCTTCAACAGCAGTTTATACCGCTTAAGCTTATGCTTTTTTCTTCTTTTTTTTTTGCACACTATTCTCAGATTTCTTACAATTTGGCACTTAAATCATTTTGCATCTTATGCGCCAGCTCAACTTTATTATTTACTACATTTATTTTAAGCATGCTTTGCACTAATTCACTCAACTCAAGGCTCAACTTACCTGTAACTGCGACCACCAATTCAACCATTCCAGCTGCTCATGCTGCGCCACTAACTGTGCCAAGTCCTGCGCTGCTAACTCCAGATAGTCGTCATTATCCTGGGAATTGTCGGAATTTATGGCCGAAGCTAATTGGTAAAGCAGAAAATTGCTACGCGTTTGTCTCTGCTGCTGTTGTTGTTCTTCTGCTGTAAAAGTTCGAGTTGAGTTTTGTACACAAAAAGAAAAGCGAATAAGTTGTAGTCGCATTATTTGCTATAACGATTTCGGCTTTCAGCTTACTAAAATTTAATTTAAGTGCTACACAGCATTTGCCAGATAAAGCGCGTATTTAGTTCAATGCTTCTTGGCTATGCTTTTCCCATTTGTACGTTTACTTTTAAGCTGTGAGTGCTTCTTATTTTTGAGAAACAATGCCCGGCAAGAATGGTTTGAATTTGCTTGAATTGACAGTTTTTATTTTTGGTTTTTCTAAAATGTCGTATTTGAATGCTCTTGCGGGCGTAATTACATAAATATTAAATGGCTTAGCCGCCATTGAATTGAATGCCAATTATGAGAATTAATTGGAACTTATTGTTAGCTGACTACTCAGTAGGGTATATATAAAGTATTAAATATACAAAATTGGTTTTTAGAATAAGTTTCATATTCATTAAAATTTAATTTCAAGTATTTTAAGTTTGAAGCAAGTAAAAAAATTAAAGTCGGGCATAACCGGCTATAAGAGGCCCTGTACCAGTGCAGGTCGCCTAGCAAACACAAATGTTTCCCTAGCTTATGACCAAGCAGTGCAAAACCAAAAGGTAGGAAATTAATAAGAAAAAATGGTACTGATGAAAAGTATTTTGCTTCTTCCACTTCTCACTGCACGAATAACTGCCCTATAAAACTTTGTTTTATGTATGCAAAGAAAAGGGAGGACGGAAGTATCATAGGTTGTTCAAATTCAATTGCTTATAAAATCTTCATTTATTATCCGATTTTAATGAAGTTTTGGGATTTTGGCTTAGAGAGACGTTAATTCTATACTGGCATACTTTTTTTTTAGCCGAAAAATTCTGGCGAATTCCTAGTCGAATGCGTTCTTTTCATTCGTAACAACGGACAGACGGACATGGCTATATCGACTACTCTATCGCTCCTAAACATAATGGAGATAACTTTGGGGGCTCTCCGATCATTATTTCTACCTGTTACATACATTTGCACAAAATCAATAAAAATTTTAGGCTTCAGTCCATCCAAGAGTCCAACGTGCTACTCAATTTTATGTTATCTTATCTCTAGTAAAGAAGATTCTAGTATCAAAACTATAAAACATAGACTTTGGGTTTTATTTCGCGGCAACTCTTAAAGTACAGAGCCTGCCGGTTGGACTATCTTACAAGAAGATGTTTAGCATACGCAAATGAAACATTTTATGCTCAACACATTATGAAAGTAGTTACAATAGAAGTAAATACTTTTAAATTGTTCCTAGAGAAGCATGAAATGCAGAACTTCGAGAGCAGTTTGAAACATGAAAGAGCAAACTACTAAAAGAATCCGTGACTTTATGAGTTTGTAGTAGGCTTCCAACACAAAAATGATGCGTTTAGTTGCATAGATAGTTGCATAGGATAGATGGAAGATAGATAAATTGAACATAGTTGGATGATTCAAGAAATATAGAAGGAAAATAGATGGAAGATGGATGAAGTTTAGATGGACATATATGGACTAAAGATGGAAGATAAATAGAACATATATGGACAATAGATGGAAAATCGATGGAAAATTAATAAAGATTGGAGGAAAATAGATGTATATGATATGTGGACAATAGATGGAAGATATATGGATGATAGATGCAACATAGATAGAAGATGGATGGATGTAAAATCAATAGACAATGAATAAAAAGTAGATGGAGATAGATGGAAGATACTTGTGGGTGGACGATTGGAGAAATATAGAAGTTGATGTAAGATGGGTTAAAGTTACAAGAGAGATAGATGAATCATAAATGGAAGATAGATGGAATATAGATAGAACATACATATATGGACAATCGATGAAAAATCAAAGATGAAGATGAATCTAACATAGTTGGAGATAAATGGAAAATAGGTGGAAGATCGGACGAAAATAGATATCAGTTTGGTGATAGTTAAATGCAAGATAAATGGTTCATATATGGATAATAGATGGAAGATATGTGGAATATAGATGGAACATATATGAACAATATGTAGATGGAAAATCAATGTAAGATGAATGCAACATAGTTGAAGATAGATGGAAAATGAAGAGATCATAAATGGAACTTAGATGAAAGATAGATGGTGTTAGAAGATAGATAAAAGTAAGACCGAAATTAGTTGGACCTACCAGCCACCTGGCCACCAGTCAGAGTTCGTTAATTTTTTTTTACAACTGCTTATTTCACATCGAAAACTCCATCACTTGTACGATTTCTACTGGGATATTCTTGCAGTGCCAATACACACGCACATCGAAGTGGGGGCTATGAAACATATTATCTGATGTGTTTCAATATACGGATTTATGGTGCAAAAATTATTAGAAGTATACAATGCTACTTAAATTCCATCGCTGGCCACAACTTTTTCCCAACTTTCTGGCAATTTTCGGATACAAGGTCGGAAGAAGAACTCGTCTTTTGAGGCTATCCAACCGTTGACCCATTTTTTTTAATTCTCCATGTGAAGTGAACTTCTGCTGGGACAAGCCATGTGTCAACGACCGGAGCAGGTAGTCGGAAGGAGCGATGTCTGGAGAATACATCGAGATAGGTAGAACTTCCCATTTCAGCGTTTACAAGTAAGTCTTGTCTTTGTATTCACGTTGTCCTCAAACGAGAAACCACCTTTCGGCATTGTGTATGACACCCAGTTTCCTAGCTTTTGAATCAAAACTTAAAGGCATTTGCTGACTACCGACTCATTCGCTCCCAATGATTCTAACAACTGCTGAAGCGTTTGGCATGGGTCCACATAGTGAAATTATTCTACTTCATCTTCAAACTTTTTGATTTAACCTGGTTTTTAAAACGACCAAACCAACTCCGAAACAATTGTACAGATAGAACAGATATTTTGGAGACCCTTTCCCTTATACTGGAAAATACAAGCTACATTCTAGAAGTTTAAATTTACTGGAACAGTCTGCCAACATAGCTTTGGCAACATGACTAATCCATGCAAGTCCTTTTTAATTTCTCAGAGAAGAATTCACAAAGCAAGCGAGGTCAGTTGAAATTACCATTTCCAAAAAGAATCATAAATAGACGGATTCATTTCTAGGCGAGACTACTAAACCGCATTCAAATTCGTGCTTCAGCTCATGATATTTATAGAAGTAGTCGCAGTATACATTTTAAGAGCAGCTCTCTCCAACCCAACGTATATCCTGCATAATCTATCTCAACTAAAATATCATCAACAACAAACTAAACGAAACAAATCGCTAATCAAAATGCTAATAATATGCAAAAATAAATGCTAGTTCAGCAGTTACTTTGTAACCTAATCAAGAATTCTATACTCTTTCTGCTTATTAAAATCAAACAATTTTTTTTCCTTTTATGCTGCATCATGTTCAGCCATTTGTACCACTTTTTCTTACAACTGATTAAACATAACAACGCAAGATGATAGCTTTTAATGATGTACCTCAGCATATCAGCTTTTTTTTTTGCTGCATTGTTTCAAGCTTTGTTGAGTATGTCACGACTATTTGCAGCATCCTTTTGTTATAACTTTTTACTATAGTTAATGACTTCAGCATCATTTTACTTGGCCCACATACGTGTATAAGTAAACACACACACACAGACTTACCGCACAATGTAGCGACACAAGACACACACACCTTCACTGTCACTTGGTTGAAGATATTGGCAGAAAAACGAATATAAGAACTTGTAAACATTAACAGGATGCACGTGTGTATATGATAAGCGGATCAAATCATTTTCTTTTAGATTTCTGTTTTTATTTTGCTTAAAAGAAGGTAAACTACTTTCACCAACAACCCACACAATGCAAACATCTTTGTTTGTTTGAGGAGAAAAAACACTAAAGGTGAAAATAATGGGTTAAAAAGGCGCCGCAGGCAAGTGAACTGAGCTGAATTTGAAATGTTCGAAGTTGCTGATGAGCATGATTAAGCGCAAATATGGCAAACGGAAATGAAAAGCAATGCAGTAAAAAAAGAAGAAGTTAGCTTAAAAAAAAGAAAAATGGCTGCTCGACATAAAAAGTAAACGTATTGAATTAATGTGAAGCCTGCAAATAAATAAAGAAAAATGTGTCATGAAATTGCATAAATGGCAGACATTAAAAGTGTTTCGCCAACTTTAAACAATTTTAATGCCTCATAATATATAATATCAATGCACTTCAAGCAGAACTTTTGCTTATTACGCATACGCAATGTTTTTTGTTTTTTAAATATTAATCATACGCCATGTTTAACTTTTACATTGCCAACACAAAAGCTGTCCAAAAGTTTTTACTTGCAATTCCACAATAATAAATCACACATTTTGCTTAAAGTTTAAATAAACATTTTATGTTTTGTTTTTTTTTTTCATCTGCTTCTCTTGCTTGAAACTGCTCCACTTTCACGCTTAAATTACGCACAAACAAATGCGACAAGTGACCCAAAATGTCGTCACAAAAAGCGAGTGTTGCAAGTGTTGAAAAATGAGTTAAAAATAAAAGAAAAACGAATATATTTTATCGCAGTAACTGAAGAAGTGGCAAAAAAAATATTACTACATATATTTGTTCTGCGCTTTACAAATTGTGTGTGTGGAGGAAGGATATTGTTAATTTGACAAACAGTTTGTAACGCAGTGAAAGTAAGTTGAGAAATGATTTTAAAAATGTGGTTTATTTCGATTCATGTTGCTAATATGACATAGTCCGGAAAATATTATACAAATCAATGGTTCAAAAATATATTTTTAATACCAGATTCGTATCGGCTTGAATTTACCAAATTTTATTAAAGTTAATTGCTTGAAAAATAGCAACAAAGACGTACTGGAAGGACAACACGCTATTACTCTTTGATACATTTTATCCTGATAAACATATTAGAAATAATGAAAGTTTGCCGAGTCACTGTCAGCGTACTAATAAAAATGCTTAGCTGTACTCGAAACAATTATCTCCATTGCTATTCAAACTTTGTGAACAACGTTTGCTGTTATTGATCTCTTAAACCTTTGAAAAACCATCCCTTAATAGGGAATCGAAAGATAAAAAACTGACATCATTGCAATCCAGGAATTACGATGGATTGGGCAGAGCTGCCCAAAAAAAAATCGTTCTACCATGAGTGTAAGTAAATTTATAATTTTGTGATAATCGAGCTTCCAAAATCGACTCGGACCACTAGTCGACAAGGTACGCACTAGCACTATCACCGTGGTGCATGCTACACGACCCAACGCGCAACGAAAGGTAGGAACCCATCTCAGACACAACATTCCGGCTGCTCCGAGAAGGCTCTCCATCTTCTCAAGATGTATGTAAGCCGGTGCAGGGATACGGCTGCCCAGGAGGTCATTGGTTATACAAAACCTGTAACTAATTCTTGGTTCGACGAGGAGTGTCGCAATGCTACTGCGCAGAATAACGCCGCCTATCAGCGAACTCTGCAGTCGGAAGCAACGCGAGCTGTTAGAGAGCGATATCGAGAGAAATGGAGAGAGGAGAAACGCCTTTACAGACGCAAGAAAAAGGAGGAAGAAAGGCGGAAGTTTGAGGATGTTGAGATGTTGAGATGTTACGAGACAGAAATGAAGCTCGAAAATTCTATAAAAGGTCAAGCGTCTGACTAAAGATTTAAAGCCCGAAGTAACTTTCTGTAAGGATGACAATGGAAATCTGGTAACGGATGAACAGGAATCACTGAGATTATGGAGTAGTCATTTTTCTAATCTACTCGGAGGTGATAAAGCGCACAATAGAGAAATGACACCGGAACCACCAAATAATGATGGCACTATTGCAGAGCCACCGGACTATAACGAGGTCGATTCAGTTATTAAAAAGCTGAAAATTAAAAAAAAGCTGCAGGCTCTGATGGGCTGCCAGCTGAGTTATTCAATAAAGGTGCCAAAGCGTGGGTTGGGAATGCACGAACTTTCATGCTAGATATGGTCCGATGAACGCATACCCAATGACAGGAATCTCAGTGTTACTTCTTCAATTCTTATAAAAGAAGACCGCAGAATAAGTCTCCTTTCCATCGGATATAAAATTCTGTCGCGCGTATTGTGTAATAGGCTGAATGTGGCTTCAGACCAAAAAAATCAACAAATGACCAAATATTCACATTACTCCAAATCTTGGAAAAGAACCTGGGTACGCACGAACGGCGTGTCAGCAAGGCATTCTTAGAGATTGAGAAACAGTCTCGGCTCATGGGTCTGGTGGTGAATGAGGGCGTCATCGCGTCTTGGACGGTCAGTTAAGATGGAGAATTGCAACTTCAAATGTTAGGGTTATTTTGTAAAACCGTAAGTGTCGAGGATCATTTCATTATTATTGAAATAAAGGGCACTGGAAGATATAAGGTCGACTGGAAAAAAGTGTATTGCCAATACCCAGCTGCAGTGTAGAATAGATATTGAACTTTCATTTGGAAAATAATATATAAGTTCTATGATATTTACTATATCTCTTCTGATCTTCATCGAAAGCGTATAAAACATGCAAATATACCCAAAGTAAATAGCTATTTCCTGACTGTCTGTCTCAGCTACTATATAGCAGATATAAATATAAATAAAAACACTAACCCAAATGCTGTAAAAATATTTGCCAAGCATCACGTGACCACTAGAAATTTACATTTTAATGATTGTCGTGCATTAGACGACAACGAGGAGGACAACTAGGACAACAATGATGGCGTTGATAATGCCAACAGCGAACAGTGTTGTAAAGTGTTGTGCGGAAGTGACAAATAAGAAACAAAACAAAACAAAAATTCTGTTGAAATATAACAAGTGAAAGTGCAGCGCATTCAATGTTGCTGTTCTTGTTGTTGTTTGGGTTTAATGATGCTAAGAATAAACTTGAATGAATGAACGTGTTACTCAAGTGTTGCGCACAACAGCAACAAATAACGAATAGTGTTGACAACAACACGACGACTAGTACAACACTAACAACAGCAACAACAAACAAGCTGAGTGACAAATGACGCTGACGACAATGACATAAAATCGTGGCATAAGTGCCTAAGAAAAACAAAGATAGAAAATGAACAAGCTAGACAGTTAGTAGTGGGTGTCGGTGGTGGCAAGCGGTCTGAAGTACATGGAGGTGTGTCGCATTTAAGGCAGACACTTGTCACACGACAACAACAACAACAACAACAACAAGAGCAACAACAATGACGACAGAAAGCGGATATAGCAATTGTCAAGTAGACGAAAGCAGAGCAACAACACTAGTCATAAAAAAAAAAAAAAAAGTAGTATAGTATCTAGAAATGCCAGCAAAATGGGAAAGTGCTACTAGTATACTCTTATCTAGTATATAGAGATGAAATGCGAATAGTATAGTCGTATAACACGCTACGACGCTGTCATCATAGCGCCAAGATACTTGTACTTGTAGTAATGCTAGCTATTTTTGTTGTTGTTGTTGTTGTTGTTGTTGTAGGTTCTGTTCTGTTCTGTTCACAGTAAAGCACTTGAGTTATTTTTGGCGCATTTAGTACAAATGCTGAGCTGAACTGAACTAAAATTACAGTCAGGCAGGTCGAGAGTCTGTTGAATATACTCATATACTATATACTAACTATATACCTATTTATTTGTATGCCGTACATGAAATGTAAAGCACGCAGGCATGCCTAACTTAAAGCTTTAGACCTACATTGGCTACAATTTTGTATGCTCAGATTTGCGAAGCATAAATAAAGATTTTAATTAAACTATTTGCGCTGTACACGTTCTCATTTTTCACAAAATTAAATGCGAACTTCCGCTACTCACAAATCGTTTAAATTTAACGAATTCAATTCACTTAGCTTGAACCGTGCGAATTTATTTGTAAATAAATTATTAGGAGTTAGAATTGTGCAGAAATGTTTGCTAGCTTAACAACTTAGTTCAACAACCTGTTGGTCAATCATACAAAAGATCATACAACATGCCCACACACGTGTCAAACAGTTGTACAAATTTGTATGAAGCTGCACGAAGTTTCTAATCGAAAAGGAATACAACAGAAGAAGAATATTCACAAAGATATATTTCTGTCAATTGACCAAGTTTTTAGTTCTCCTTGCAAAATACCGGGATCTTAGCACCAGAATACAGTGAACATATTCACAAAGCCGCGTCGTGGTCAACCCTAATCTCGTCACCGCACAATTACAAATGGTTGAGATGAGCATGCAGCGCTCCAAAGACCTTCAATTTCGAAGGCCTGGAAAAGATTGGTCATTGCTAGGCTGGTGCTTTACGAAGTCGTGGAGCCTGATCCAGTACCTTCATTCAATTTCGAAGGTCTGCAAAATATTAGTCATTGCTAGGCTTGTGCTTTGCGGGGTCGCGGAGACTGATATCTGACCATCAATTTGGCTTATGCTCTGGCCATGGCATGGTAGAGCCACTCCACAGAATGGTTTACGAACATTCGACCAGCAGCAGGAAGTGAGTCTTCACCTCACCCAGCAATCACAGGAGTGCCACAAGGAGGCGTTCTTGGTCCTTTTCTCTCCATTTTATATGCAGCAGACATACCTGGTATTGATCTCACTACGATTGAAGCTCCAGAGACTTCCATGATCTTCAGCTCATATGCTGATGATGTATGCATGATGATCTCTGTGTCAACATGTGCTTCACCCGCCGTCGTCAGCAGCTCCCACCTGTGCATATCCACGGAACCCTGCTGAGGTAATTAACCTGGAACTTAATCTGGATAGGTGGGTCACTTTTAATGGACACATTCAAGCCAAGATGACGACTTGCTGAAACTTGCAACAGAAATCAGCCTCCTTGAAGAACAAACGCATCGCAATTTTAAATAAACCTACTTCAATCTGGCGTTACGGTATGCAAGTCTGGAGCACTGCTTCATTGTTGAATCGAGAAAAGATGCAGAGGCTGCAGAGCCAAAATTATGCCAACAGGCATGCGCAAATGCTGGTAGGCTCGCGACCGATCAAAGGCCTGAAAAGAAAGCACGCCCCTTCTGCAGCAAATACAACAACGGAAACAACAGCCTCCACAATGGAGACAGCATCAGAGACGAGGATGGGGCGCTAGATGCAGCAACAACACGAACTGTTGATTGCAATATTCAAAAATAAACTTTGTCCTAATAATGGGGATGCGGAAGGAGTTCAAAACACTCAAAGCATCGACAAACCTTTCATCGGAAGCTATATATATGTACAAAGATCACAAATACATTGGAGAATCTTTTGAACGTTTTATTGATTTCTTCAGATCCTTTATAGAATACAATATATCATGGTCATGTATTAATAAATCCAGTTATGGAACAAAATTAAACTAGCAGTCAGACAGACGGACATATCTAAATCCACTTTTATTGTACGATTTGGACCTTGCTGGAGTAATTTATAAAGATTGATGTAAGATATATCAAATTTAGCATTTCTAGCTATATTAACAACAATCAAATTTATTCATAGAAAAACTCAGAATGAGAAGTAGGTTTGTATAGTTAGTGACGCACCAATAACCAATGGAGTCCCTCTTTCCTAAGTTATCTAAAGAAGAAATAGAATAGTCCACGGAATTGTCATACGTACAGCTAGACAGACGGACATGCCTACATCAACTCGATTTTTTATGTTGTTCTATATGCATACTTCATGGGATCTACCTTCATCTGCCTGTTAACTTTACACAAACTTTATATATCCTTTTTCGCTAGGAATACTAGGTATATAAACAATATACCTATTGAGGTCTCTCATGCCACTCTTTTTCAATGCAGAACTTAATAGAAATATTTTTAAATTAAAGCTTCAAAAAAACCCCACAAGCTACAGGTATAAGCCATCTCGAAATATTTTTCATTATACTTAAGACCCTTTTTAAGCTTATTCCATTCACAAGAAATTACTTAACTGCTTAAGATTACTTAAAAACTCAACTTACCCGCTTCACTTAGGCTGTTGATGTTATACAGCTTTGCTGCATTTACCGCTAATGCATCAAATGGCCACAGCACTAGCAACAGGAAGTACAGTTGCCGCCATGCGCCTAATGGCGACTTCCGCATGCGGCCATCAACAGCCTGCGACGTCATCTTCACCGAAGCTGCCATTGTGTTGCCTGTTTTATGCGCTGCTGTAAATTAAGCAAATTTTAAGTTTTAATGTGAAACGCAGAAAGGATTTCTTTGCAGTAAACAGTGGGGCAGCTATTTCTAAGGATTGCAGCGTCAGTCACTTTACACACAGCATACAGAGCACAGTACAGCGTCCAGTCAGGCGAGCAACCATTGTTCAAGTTGAGTTCTTAGAAATAATGCGGTTGGCTATACTATATTGTATAAAGGATAGAAAATACTAGCACAGCGCATTGTTGTAGACGTAATCAGTTGAGTTTGAAGCAAAGCTAAATCTCATGTCGATTGTCGATTGTCGATTGCATTGTGTTATAGACAAGTAGGGTGTACGGACGGACAATGGCAAAGTAGCACACGGCGTACTGGAGCTACTTAGAGTTAGTGCAAACAAAAGTTGCAAATCAAGACAGCTGTAAGATTACCAGTTGCACGGCACAGGCTTAGGCGCTTTATTAACAACAGTGGAGGGGGTAGGCAATGAGCTGCCAACAAAGGCGCTAAAGCTTAGACAGCTGCTTTAAAGTACCTACTACTCCTTTCAAGTGGAAATGCTTATCTAAAATAAGAAAAAAAAATAATTCAATGCGATTTATAGAAGTTAAGTTTGTTAGCAAGCAGCATTGGAAGGCAATCATCTTAAAGTTGAGTTCGAAAACAATTTCTTGAGAAAAGCTATTCAAGGCTGCTTGTTTAACAATTAAGCAATTTAGAATGGCAGTCTTTAGGCATTAGGCGGCGGCTGCCATAACCAGCTACAGACTGCCTTTCTATTTTACTTCCGTACGAACAGACAGACAGACAGACAGACAGACAGACACACAGACAACATTAATTTGTATGTACGAGTATATGTTATGGCGTATCTCTTCTGGCTTTGACATCTACTATTATATGTCCGTCTGTCTGTCTGTCTGTCTGTCTCTCTGTCTGCCTGTCTGCCGGTCTCATTTAAGACGCCTCAGGCTACGACAGCATATGAATTGTGTATGGGTGTGTAGTGACGCACTTTAAGTTACTTCGTTCGTTGTGTGGAGGGGGTATGTAGAGGAGTATTCGAAAGTACATTGCCGAAAATTACATTGTTTTTGTAATTTAATGAATAAAAGAGCAATTTACTTAAAATTTCATAACAAAAGCAGTGCAAATTGAGATTGTATTACAAGAGGCAAGTACAGTTACACACACACATACTGGCACAGTCATGTATGCAAACAGTCTGCGACAGTGGCGCAAAATTAAAAAATTTTCATTAAAAATTAAGTTAATATTCATTTTCTCTCCAATATGTGGAAGTCTCAATATGTTAAGTAAATCTAGGCCGCCACCTAAAACAATCTCTAATATGTAAAAAAAAATCAGTTTATGAAAGGACATTAATCCTGACAGTTAAATGATAAAAGCGAATATAATTAATGTGCAGTTTCGAAACTACCTCCATAGAAGACAGTCGTGCCAAATCAGTCGGAACCCTTGATTAATTTGTTAACAAGTCATTTGGTGGAAACTTTCCTTTGAACTTTATCAGGATTAATGATTTTAAAGACTTTACGAATTTCTACTTTGTCACCTATTTGCCGATCGCGCCTTTGCATTTTCTTCCACTCCGTAGCACTGCTTAAGCTGTTGATAGGTTCGTAACGAATGTTGTCGATGTTTCTGAAGATGGTAGCGATGCAACTTTTCAAGTTCCTCATCAGATTCTTTCTCTTATCAGAATTAATGCACATACATACTTGAAACAATTAATAAAAGATTAATGGCGACCTTGTTGTCTTCTATCCGGATGCCTGCATTCATAATGCAAAGTGCTTTAATTTTTTTATGCCTTTTGAATAGAAATTGAATAGAAATCGGTGCCAATGGCCAGCGTGACACTTTATCTCTTCATCCACTAATTAAACCACCAACTGGAACTCCTTCTCTTTTTTACAGCTCTAAATAACACGAAGTGAATCGAAGTTTTTCCACGCCCTGTCTGCACTAGGTATCCCGGCAAAGATTGTCCGTATTTACATGACGACGCTTTCTCACATACAAAGCATTGTCAGGGTAGGGAAAACCTTTCTGAAACCTTTGATACCTAGAGAGACAGGCAGGACAAAGCTCTGTCGTGCGAGTTTTTCAAACTCTTAATGGAATTCATCCTACTCCAGTGTCCGTACATACAGATTATGTCGATGACATTGGTACCATCGGTACGCAGGAACGGTGAGTCAGCATCGCGTTCTCGGAGTTTGAAAAACAGTCTCGGCTCATGGGTCTAGCGGTAAATGAGGACAAGCCAAAGTACTTGGTGACTTCTTGCACTCCGTTATCGCGTCTAGGACGGTCAATGACGATGGAGAATTTCAACTTCAGTGTTGTAGAAAACTTCGTGAATCTTGGATCCGAGATAACCAACAACAACAAAGTCAAGCTGGAGATCAGGCGAAGAATTTCGCTTGCAAACAGATGTTTTTTTTTGGGCTAAGCAAGCAAATGAGAAGTAAAGCCCACTCTCGAAAGACGAAAATAAAGATCTATAAGACGCTGATACTTCCGGTCCTATTGTATGGCGCAGAGGCACAGACCGTGAATGAGTCAGATGAAACAGCGTTGGAAGTCTTTGAGAGGAAGATTCTTCGGTCCTATTAGAGTCGGCGACGAGTTTAGGTCCCGTATGAACTGCGAGCTGTACGAGCTATTTGATGAGGTTGACATTGTTCACCTCATTTGAATGGATGAAGGAGGTCCAGCATGCATGGTTTACATGAGGGGCTGGCGACCCTTCCTAGATGCGACCATGACCAGAAGACGGTTGACGGCCATTTAAGTAATATTTCTTCGCAGATTGTTAGCAATAAATGGTAGTGAAACCTCTGGAACCTCTGAATAGATATACAGGGTTATCCAAACTATTTCAGTTGCCTTTGACAAAAAAGAGTATTGTGTGTCGGTGTTTCTTGGCATTCAATAGACATCCGACAGAGTTTGGCAAGGGGGCTTTCTGTATTAACCATCAGAAATGCTCAAGTGTAGTGTATATCCTTAAAAGAATGATATAGCCTCTACTATGATGATAAAATAGTGAAAGTAGTCAACACTGATATCTGGATATGCATCAAATCGAAAAGCAAGTTAATTAAGAATGAACATTTTTTGATATACTCCACGTTCAAAGCCTAATAGAATTAATTTAGGCAATTCTAAGTTTTCATCTTTAAAAAAAAATGTATATTCATTTAATGGAGATTTTGTATTTATTTGAGGCATAACCCGCAGATCCGATTGTTATAACTATTTTTGGTGGGAAAAGCTGTAAACATTTACACTTTCTAACTGCTAAGACTAACGACTAGTAGTTAGCGAATAGTTTGGATCTCGAGCCACTGATAGAAAAATTTTTGCAAGTCAACACAAAATTAATTTGCAACAAAAGTGGAAAATTTATCTACATCTCCATTGTTGACTATTTTTACCGCCTCTATTCAAATTTTGTGCCACTGTGCTGCTGCTGTAGTATGTCTAAAGGACACATCGCTGTCTCAATATACAAGTGCCTGACGTACGTAGTTTGTTTTTGTTTTTGTTTCGCATGTCTTGAATAACAATGCCAGTTGATAACATTACAACAACCCAGCAAACACCTACAATTCACTGCGTAGCAACACTTCACCGCGCTGCATTTGCTTCTGTTTTCAAGAGGCTTGCAACAGATTTTTTCCCATCGGCATCATTTGATTCTCGAACTTTATATAAAATGAAATTTTCTACTTAATTTAACAATTTTCATGCCGAGAGCTTTTAATATTCTACATTTTGGTGCAACTATTTGGAAAGGCTTCAGAGTGTAGTATGTGTGAATGATCGAAAATTAATGAATGAGTTCCACACAAACACATTTAAGGAGTTTATTTCGGGAGCTACTTACCTTTTATTATTTAGTTTGAGTTGCCAATTGGCTGTCAATTATTTGAATTGAACTATGCAGACTAACTGAAAATATGTGAAAAACTGATGACTTCATTTGGTGTTCGGCGTTTTATCATTTGGTTTTGGTCCATGTTGATAAGATAAGTGTTTGATAAAAAATCAATTACAAGATACACATTTTTCAACGTTTGTTGAAGCGCTTCGATAGCACGTTGTGGAGATACTCACTCAATTTGCACAAATTCATGCCTAATTCAAAATGGCTTTAAATAAAATCTCCTCCATTAAAGTACACAGCCAAAGCTTTAGGTCCTTGCATATTCTCCAATTATAAATCAATAAACCTGCCACAGCAATAATCAAAAACTAACATAAATACTTCCGCCATAAAAGTCAATAATAACTCAATCATTCTACAAACAGAAACATTCTTCAGAAGGATATAGGAGAAAATATGAAACTAGGACAACAAAAAAAAAAAAAAATAATAAATACATTTAGTAAATACAAACACACTCATACACACACAGAGACAGACACACATAAGGCTATTATAGACCACTTTGATATGAATAATTGAGCCACTTTTATGTGCCGTCACACTCCCTTACTTTGGCTGTTGTCCTTGCGTTCTCAATTAGCTTTGACATTTATTTGACAGTTTTATGATGAATTATGTAGAAACAATTATGCATAAATAAAATAAATAAAAGACGTAAGTGAAAGTGAAACTCTTTAGCCAATTTTCTGTTTCTGCTATTTATTTTTTTCTCGTGTCCTGTCCTTGGTTCGTTCTTGTGCAATTTTTAGACACCCTGAGGCCTTCAATTTGCCAACTAAAAGAGGCAAAAATTCAAGTGACAAATGCCAAGTTGAGATTTTTATCGCTTAAACAGTTTGCTCTCTTTTTTTAATGGCTATATACGAAATTTTAATGGAAATACGGAAATAAATATTATGTAGGGTGTTGGATGAAATAAATAAATGTAATAAAAAAAGGTTAGTTGACAATTTTGCAAATGAAATAACATTTTACGTTGAAATGTGGCTATTAAAATTTATCGGTTTTTTGTCGGGTGAGGTTTTAAATACATGGAGCCTAAGTTACTCCTTATTACATCAGCTAGCAGGCCGTGAAAGTCCCGACAAAATTGGTTTTGCCATTTCGGAGATTACCCGGAACCAAACATTCGGACAGACAGGTGAAATTTATTCAGGTCTTCGCGAATTTTGAATGTTGAATGTGTATACCTCTGTCTGGCGAATTTCATATCCTGCGAATCCGCTGTATTCTGCTGGATATTTCTCCATCTGTGGATTCCATCGTCTTGGAATTTCTGTCTTGTGATGTCTCCGTCTGCGGGTTCTCTCGTCTAAGTATTTCGCCATGTGTAGACTCCTTTGACTAGGGATTCTTCTGTCTGTGAAATAACTCATCTTGGGATTTAAAAGATCAGAGTTTCCCCGCTGCTGATTGTTGGACTCATGATTCCAGTTTGACAAATCGTATCCAGATATTTCCACTGGGTCATAAACTTGTACAGCAAGTCCTTCAAGTTGTTTGGCAACCCTTCCTACTATATAACAAATTAAAAGCAACCTATTATCGGCTGTTCAAGTCGAACCTATAAGGACGATCTTTTTACGCCTCTAATAGAAGTTAATCATAGTCCATACTGAATCCAACAGAATTTCGATTCCGTCAAGGGTGTGACATTGAATATAAAAGATCTGTCAGGGATGTGGTGGATTTCGATCAAAAATTTTATATTTTATTCAAAATGTTTTACATATATTCTTAAAAAATTGGGTCACAGCACACCAAAAAAAAGCGAATAGTCATTGAAATTGGATCAAAATAGTATTGAAATCAAAAAAATGTAAAAAAATACACAATTCAATTAAAATTTTTTAATCTTCTTTCATTTTCAAGATTGTATTTGAGTGTCTAAAGCTCTCTTAAGTCTACATAAATAAGATAGAAGGGTATTTAAAAGTCGTGAAGTGTTGACTGTAACACTTTTATTTTTGTTTTTATTAAAAATTTGTTTAAACGTGGCATTACTTGCAAAGTATTCAGCCTTCATCTAAATATATTTAAATTTTGACCTAACTTGGCGCCAGCATTCACAATAGATTTCGATTTTCTTTCAGACCAATAAGCTTTTTAATTATTCAACACTCGACATATAAATAAAAAAAAAAAAATAAAATAATTAATATCTATTTTATTTAAATATAAACTAATTAACTGTTACCACTAAATAAAATTTACAGCATACCCAAAACAACAAAAATATTTCCACATTTTTAACCAATTATTATATCAAATATGGCTGCAAAATTAATTATGTACATATTAGTCTATTTCCGGCGCAATAAGCTAACATTGTGAATAGTACATAATAGTACCACTGTGAATGCGCGCCAGCAAAAGCATAAATCGAGCTTTCACAACACTATACACAGCATGAACAGCTGTCGACAGACAGTCCCAATCAGTTGGTGAACGACAAGAGTGAACGACGAAGATGAATCCGAGCGACAAACAAAAATATTAAAGAGAAAAATAAAACAGACTGGCACACAAGTGAAAATAGCGAAAATAATAATAATATTATTATACACATAAGCAATTAAAAGTGCAGTAAATAACAAGTTAAAGTGCTGTAACCATGCACAACGTGTAACGTAAGAAAATTAGCTGAAAAGTAGAGCAAATAGCAACAAAAAGAAAGAACGAAAGAAAAAAAATACGCCAGGCCAGCTCAGTGTAGAATAGAATTGAACAGCGCAGCGGGCAGGCAGCGCCGTGCAGCGCAGCAAGATGAACGACGAAGAACACACGACGAAGACGACAACGTTGAATAAAAAAATAATACAAGACGAAGTAGACAAAAAAATAATAATGTTGTATCAAATCAAATCATGAAAACCGAAAAATAAATAAATGCAACGCGGTAAATGAGCGCATAAAAACAACAAGAATAACAACACACGAAAAAAAGTGCGCGCAACACACAAAAATAAATAGTTAAACCGAGCAAGCAGCCAACCACAAGAAAAAAATTCCAACGAAAATAATAAAATAGAAAATAGCTGCAAAGTGAGTGTGCAAGAAAAAGCTAAAGAAGTAGCAAAGCAAAAGAAAAGCAAAAAAAAAAGTGTTCAAAGAAATGCATTGAAGTCGTTGCCGTCGTTTGTGTGTGTGTGTTTGTGTGAGCGAGAAAAGAAAAAAGTGCAATAAACGGCAAAAAGAAGAAGAAAAATAGCAGCACAGCATCAACACAAAAACAACAACAGGCGTATTTTCTAAGAGTGCGTTCTAATAAATATTTATAAATGAAATATAATTATAAAACAATGCATGGCAATGCGTAATAAGTACAAAAACAACAACTAAAACGTGTGCACAAATATACATTTATAGCTACACGTTGCGCAGCCCCCCCTTTTTAGCAAGCAAAGCGCTTAACGCGGTCGGTCAGCAGCAGCGGCGTACAAGCAAAACAGGTCAAAGGCGCAGCAAAACAAAAAGAAGAAAAATTTTCCAAGTGGAATAAAGTGGTCGGTCGGTCGTCGCAGTCAAACAAAAGAAAACAAAAATACAACAACAAAAAATCCAATTGGTATTTGAACAAAAATTTGACAAGTTATAAAATAATAAAATCAAAAACTTGTTCAAACCTTAAATAAAATAATTCTTTTTTTTTTTTTTGTGTATATAATTTGCGCGCGGCATTAACATATTTGCGACATTATAAAATTTTTATACATTTTTTGTGGCTGTGTGTGGCTGAAAAGCAAAAAAAAAAAAAAGTAAAGCAACAAAATTAACAAATAAAAAAAAAAACTTAAATCAAGCTCAAAACCAAATTAGAAATCAATTTCGTATTAAAAAAATAATAAAAAAAAATAAAAAGAGCGGCGACAACAACAAAAGCACAATCTGGTTTATCAGCAACAGCAGCTTCGCCGCGAATTCAACAAGCCATACACTCGCACACATACAGTGAGCGTGAAAGAGAGCAAGCAGCGCGCAAAATAACGTGAGAGCCAAAAAAAGAAAAAAAAACGCACGTTAAGCCCCCTAAACCGCCCAACAGAAACGTTTTGTTGCTACTTTTGCCTTTGCTTCCCCCTTACACACTTGTGCAGTGAAACAGCAACAACAATAAACCGCGCGCGCTTTTTGCCTATTTTTTGTTGTTGTTATTTTTTCTTACTTTTTTAATATTGCTGCTCTTCTCAATCTACTAAACGTAGTAGCTAAGAAGAAGAGTAAGCAGCAAGTCAAACTCTGCTGCTGTCGTGTGAGAACGGGATAGAATAAACGAGAAAAAATATAGCGCGAAATTATTAAGTTTAAATTATTAAAAAATCATAAATAAATCAAAGCGTAGTAATAATATTTAATTGAATACTAAAACAAAATCAAACCCATTGAAGAAATTAATTGAATTCGTGCCAGTGGCTCTGTGTGTATGTGTGTTTGTATGCGCGCATTTGTGCAAGGAATAAGTGCAGAAGTAGAAGAAGAACAAGAAGCATCAGTAGCGGGCGACAGCGGCGTGTGTATTTGGAGCAAAATTGCGCACTCCATACACACAGTCAGTCCGCGTATAATTGTATTACGCTTGACATGTAAGTAATATTGAAAATTCAATTGAAAGGTTTATTAATACGGAAGTGCATACAAGCGGCGAGCCTGTTGCAGCCCAACAACACCTCAAACCAACAGTGGCAGCAGTGCAGCCCACTCTTCCGTTTGTTAGTTGCCGCGACTAATTTGCCTATTTAGGGCGCGCTCAAACGTGGAGGCCCGTTTTTATATGCGCTTTACATGTAGTATGGGAATAGTATTATGATTTTGGCACGGCGTTTGTAACGTCTTAAAGGTAGCATAGGGCAAACATCTGTACTAATAGTATAAATCAAAAGTAAGCCCTCTGTTTTTAAAATATCTTTTTGAATCGGGGTATGGTGACATCATATGTTTCTAGTCAGAACATTCAGTTTAAAGAAGTGAAAGAAATTTGTATATATGTAAATCCAAATACATATTCTACGAAGGAAGATTTTGGTTAAGTCGTCTTCAAAATTATCTTCACTTTATGCAAATAATATCGAGTACTATGTAGATTCAATTTGCTTTCCGAACATAAGGAATACGCACAGAGCCTAATCAGGCTTTTGTTCTAACCAAAACCTTAAATTTTAATTTTTTATTAAGTTCTAAATCGTACCAATAAAGAGGTAAGTTCCCTACAAAAGTCAGGTCGTCAAAGAAAGGTTGTCTGTCCTGCTTTAAACATCACGTGCCAACAAAACGTGACTCATTCAGGGACGGAGTGATTCTTTAAAATAACACTTAGTCACTACGGGTGGTCACCCAAGGTGACGAGGAGTAAAAAAATGTGTCACGAAGTAGGTGTACGTTCAATAAGCAGTATTTTATGAACGTGGACTACCAATTAGAGGTTGGCACGTTAATAAAATACCATAAAAAATTAACCTTTCTGAGTTTTCTTTTTATTTTATCTTAAATTTCAATAAAACAGTCTGTTTAGGTCCACATATCGGACCACTTAACATTTTAATATATCTTAGTATTATTTATTGATTGCCATTCCTGGCCGAGCAAATTCAGAATATACTAACATTTTCAGAGATGCACCGGGGCTCATTTGCATCTCACGGAACGAACGGTTATTTAATGCAAATTCCGTTTCGTGCCCTGAAATACTCATCTCATGCAAATTGCGGACTTTAATTGAACTAATTAATATTGGTGCTACGAGGTAGAAATTTTTTCACTGAAAACTATTGAGTTCCTAACTGTATTTGAGTCTCATTCGATATATGGAAGGTTGATGTTAAGTTCTTTATTATATTCTCATTTTGTCACTTACGCCACCACATTGGGGAACTACGAACTTAACGGTGACCATATTGGGATGGTTACTCATATTCCTATACAAATTGCTTCGAAATCATGCTATTCTATTTGCAGCTGTCTTCAGGAATAATTTGTAAGCAGTGATAGCTCTTAAGGTGATATTGATCGCTTTGCAGATATTGAGGACCCAAATATTTGCAGCCAAATTAAGAACATATTCTCCAACAACTTTATAGTTTGTAATAGTCTTGTTGTTCGCATCAACCACAAGTAATTCCATTAGTACTGTGATTTTTTGACCAGAACTGATTATACACCTTGGTCGTGTGATCCGAGAATCTGAGCATGGACTCAAAAGCCATACTAAATAATATCGGGTATTGATTTGTTGGAATACTCAGGACTCGCCGTTCATCAAATATCAAAATATCAACAAGAGGAGATAAGTCTACCCAAATAACCTTAAAATGTTTATATATGGTGGCTTTTTATGATGGAAAGCCTAACCTTTAAATCAAAAAGCATGTTCCATAGACGTTTGGGTGTATAAATTTTATAAAATTAATATCAACTTGACATTTAATATGACTACATCTTATAGACAGACTTACACATTCATATCAAGCCGCATGTTTCGCTCATCTTTAGGATTAATCATCATACAAACCAACTGGAACACTTTGTGGTTTTTGCTGATAAAAATTTCTTCTACATGAAGCTAACCACGTAAATAAGGGCATTAAGATTCAAGTATCACTATACCATTCACAACATATGTAGTTTTATTTTTATGTGAAGCGTATTAAAGCGTCGGCTCTACCGAAATTAATAACCACAAATGTAACAAGATAAAGAAACCTCTTGTTAAATTTGTGGTAATTTCTGTTGAATAATTAAAAAATATTGCACAGAAAATAATTGTAAAAAAATATGGGTTTTTTTTTTTTAGCAGACCAAAACCCAACCAGAATGAAATTCTGTGATTATCCAGAAATTTGTGTTTCCCAAATGGTCAGAGTGGCAAATGATGAAACTCACAATAATGATGACCATGTTAATTTTGAAAATATGTCTTATCTATTAATTTCTAGTCTAGCCAAGGTGCAAAAATCGGAGTCTAATCTAGTTAAGTGCTCATTTCAATCAGATTTATTTTATTGTTGGGGTAAATTGTGATTGAAAGTAGTTGATAGACCTTAAAATATTCATGGTATTTATGAGAGCATCGAAAAAATTTATGAAAACCATAAATTTGTAGTCTTTTGTTTGAAGCAGTGCACTAAACTGGTTTATTTTCAAGAAGACTATTAAGCACAGCTAGATAATCATGCACTTTATATTGGAACTTTTATGGACGTCTGAGTTTTTAAACGGTATGTGGGAGAGTCTATGAAATAGAGCCTTCTGAATTTTCACCCACAGAAAAAACAAACGGTAACAAAATAACAGATATTGTAGCAACAGAAGGTGTCGTGCTACCTCATCTGCAGCTGCCCAGCAATCACCACCTCAAGATTAAATTAAATTAAACTGTTAAATTAAATTAAACTGTTTTTAGTATTCGATAAATACAAAAATAATTCTACAGAATTATTTTAGGTTCTAAAACCTTCATTCATCGCTTCAGACCTCTTAAAAATTTAACACCCACTTTTGGATGTTTGTAGGAAATACTTTTCTATAGCGTCAATATCCACTTGGACCTCAATTTGGTGGGATTCCATAAAGAGAAGTTACACATATTTATGTATGTATTTTATATATAAATGAATCGCCTTTCGTTAGTCTCGCTAAAACTCAAAAACAGCTTGACTGATTTGATTTTTTTTTTTTTTTATTTGTTTGTTGTAAAACAGGGATGGTTTATAAGTCGGAAAACCCCTAAAGTTCAACTGAAAAATCGTAAAATTAAAAATAGGTAATTTTGTATAGAAATCGCTACTTCAGATTACTTTTAATAGATGGCGTTTGTGGTGGAACTATCAGACGATATACAAAGGTGATAATGTGATCGGAAACAAATCACTTCATGGGTTTAGTCAAGGTCGGAAGAGTCGGTGTCCCACCCCCCGTATAAGTGATAGAAAATTCAACATATCACTGCATTGATACACCGGGACAATATTTGGTATACGTGTTAATGGGATCGGGAGAAGTAATCCTATAATATTTAGTTCTATTAAAAGCGCTATACAAAATGCATCATATCTTTGCATCGATTTGAGGTACAGCGATGAAATTTGATACACATAGTAATGAGTAATGATAAGGTCCATCGGAAAATTTTTTTGTTTGTGCGCGTATCACGCCTAAACCGCTTAACCAATTTGTATGAATTTCTGTAGAGAAATAAATGGGACATTCGAAAAGAACATAGACTACTTTTTATTAAAAAATCGGGGGGAGCGATGCCTCATCCTCCATATAACCGGAAATGACATTTGGTAAAGGTTTCAATGGGATCGAAATTAGTTTTCCTATTAAATGTGGTCAAAATTGTAAAGAGCGATGTCCCAATTTGAATTTACGCGGACGAAACGGGTGAAAACTTTTAAGTTTTCTGATAAAATTCATGCAATTTATGTAAGGAGCGCACGAAATTCATATAATCTTTAAATATTCACAAAAAAGAAGGGTAACGTCGTATATGGTGCACGAGAGGTAGTCACTTGAAACAGCACATTTCACAATCAATCGTCTAGGAATCATCCGCTTCAATAAATCAATTGTTGCGTGAACAGCATAGCTTGTTGCGCCATCCAGCTGTGCTCAGTTATTCTGCATGTCATTTCCAGCTAGCTTACATACAAAAAAGTTGCAAATGGTTACCATGTAACGCATCAAAGAATTATTTTCATATTTGTTTTTCCGAGCATATTTCGTCGATATTTACTTGGCCAATATTTGTTGGTAAAGTATTATTTTTTTTTAAATTAGAATTTCCAATCGAATATGACTTGAAATTTTGAGAATTTTTGTAGCTCTGCACGTGTTATAAACTTTAAAAAACTTTTATTATTTTATTTCCATTCCAAAATGTTCTTTGCATCCTTGTCCATTAATTTTCAATTAAGTTGAGATCTGTGCGAGATTATCAATTCAGAAAATTAATTGTTTCATTTCAAGTTAAATTTTGGTTAATTTTTCAATATGTGGAGATGCTTTATCATGTTAAATCACATTTTCATCACACACAGCTAGTTTGGATACTGAAGTAGTTATATACTAATATATTTTTCTGCATTTGCGGTTCCATTTATGTAAAGAAATTCTTGCTACAACACATCCCAACACGCTTCTTCACAATGTTCCATGTTTACCAATAAGGTTCATATACAAAATACTTCATTAAAGCTAAAAATCTTTTAAATTTTTTCCACTTTAATTTAAGTTTTTGTTTGTCACAGCCAAAGACCGGCCCAAGTTTGTCTATACGGCATACTCTTTCACCTAGCCCGGCCGTATACCCGCATACATAGTTGCATGTTTTAGCTTTAAAATGCAATTTCCACGAAGCCGCCAACGCTCTTGGACCAACAACAATGACGGCGAGCATTTATAACTCAATTTTGCTTGTTATATGTGCGTAGGTGCTGGGTCTGAGGGGCGGCGTTACATGAGGAATAGCGATAAAAATAATACTTGTTACTTACTCGTACATATATTGCCTGTCGTTCCTCTGGTTTTGTCAGAGACTCTAAGCATTGCAAACAGTTTTTTTTTTTTTTTTTTGCTAGACTTGTTCTTTCTTTAATCGGAATTTGATAAAATTCTTATTAAATTGTGATTATTGTTTCGTGTGAATGACTTTTGCAACTCACAAGAAAGATATAATTGCGCGCTTTATGTTGTTGCTGTCGTCTCTCGGCAATCATTTGGTGACGTTTTGTCGTTCGTTTAATCTTAAATTGAGTGGCGTCGTCTGAGCGACAATTAGACTTGAGTAATGAGATTTTATGTGTATATTGGTGATTTTTTTTGTTGTTCATGATTTCCTGTGATTCACTACTTGCTGAATTCCAATTTGCTTATTAACTGCTGGAGGGATAACCAAAGTAAGACATAGGAAATCTGTCTGGCTGGCCGCAGATTCATTTATTCATTGAGTTACTTTGTTGTATGCAACTATGGAATATTTTTGTTTTAATATTTGGTATACGTGTTTAGATTGCTGTTGCTTTTTATATTTTCCACCACAATTGGTTGTGGATGTTGAATCATGCATTTTTTATTGGAGATTCACAATTTTTACTATAACTTTTTTAGTTTCTAAACTTTTTTGATTTGGTCAACTATTGTTAAATCCATTGCATGACTGACCGTACAAAAAAACAAATCTATGACTAAGTTTAATCTTTGAACTATATATAGCTTGTAATTGGAGTTTATATAAATTTTTTCATAGTGTGAAAGGGTAAACATAATTACATACTTGTAGAACTAGTTCTGGCAGGCGGCACCGCTTTCATTAACTATTTTATTTCTTTTCTAAGTTTTATTTGTAACACGCATATAAAACTTTTGTACAATAATTTAATTATAACATTCATACATAGTGTGAAAGGTTATTATGAGTTTGTCAAAAAGTATATAACGTATTATAGGAGGCATCGAAGTTCAAATAGAATATAAATATGTATAGCCATTCGTTCAATATTTTGTACTTTAAACATATTTTTAGGTATTCAATTCAAACCAGACACAGAACAACTTAGAAAAACATCGATTTTTAGACCGATGCATCGATGTTTTTATATGAAAACATCGATGCATCAGTCTAAAAATCGATGTTTTACCAGCTCTAAGACACAGACTTATATATGTACCCAATTTTTAGGGTATGTATATTGATATAAATAAAATTTTGTTTATCAATTTGAAATTAGATATAGTGGCTTTTTACACAATTGCTTCACTTCTATTTAAATCAGGGTGTTCCGTTTACTTTTATTAATAGCCGTCATATAAATCCACCGCACCCTCTAAGGTTTTTGAATGAAACTCTTTTTTCAGTCGATATCAATGTGAAATTTAATATGGTTCACCACTAATACATAGATAAACACGACTCTTTATATATCCAATTTAATGCTTTACAAAAAATCTGGTGTTCCCGGCATACACTACAACACCTCCCTTTCATCTTATATTGCATTTTCATTATGGAACATATATTTCTTATTGTTTTAAAGTCATCCCATTATTTCGGGCACCTTTTAAATTTGAAGATCAGCCATTAAAATATCCAACAGAAATCAAATTTATTAAGTATAGAACTATTTATGTATTATTGTATTGAAACCTTCTTTATTTTAAGCCAATATTAGCTTGAAACTCAATACTTATAAGAAGCTGCGTCACATGCATATAAATACCTACTAGTAGGCTCCACTTAAAGAGGTATCCCCTATATCCGACTTGCCAAATGAGACTCCATGTTTAGCAAACATGCTGAGGAAGGAAGACTTTGAACATTTTAAAAACCCGTATTTCCGACTATATTGAAAAATTAGCCTGCTGATAGATATTTATCACTGGTTTCTGTTTTAGAGAGCTCATCAAGTTCTGCAATACTCCCCTACAGCACATATAGAAGCTACAAACAATACCTTCACGGTTTATTGCGCCAAATTCTTTCGAATTTGAATATTCATGCTAAATTTTAAGTTTTGTTGGTATATTTCGTTGTAGATAAATTTGAGTCAATATTTAATTTCTCAATAATGTTCACGCATTATCATTTGTTAAAAATTGTTCCGATTGTCTGATTTATTTATGATTAAAGCAAACATTTAAATTTTTCACACAAAATTCATGGGAACAACACCTACGTGAAGCTTCGATTTGACGTCAATATCCGTTTAAATGTTGGCTTTTTATTGACACCCATCTCGTCACGCCGCCCATTAATAGGATGTTGTATGCAATCTTCTTTATATCTGCTGAAAAGTCGATATAGTTGCTTGTCCAAGAACACTGTAGCTTGGAAAACTCCTACGGTTACCATCAACTCAATATGGATGCTTTTTTGGACACCCGTTATCCGTAGATACACCAATAGGCATGTCCCCTAAATGTAGAAACCCACAGCCCACTTATGTTTTTATCTATATAAGACGCCCGCACAAAATGTAGTCTTATGGCTATATTGTTCAACGGTGTCAGTTCTGGGCCTAATCTTCTTCATAGAAAAAAGATCCAATAACACATCCGGCCTCATTGCTTGTTTACGTATCCGCCGAAATTAAAATGGGGCCTATTTCGTAGTAATTTCCATGATCCATAAGACATAAGGCAAGCCGAAAAATGAGTCTAGGTCATACCGGCCTAGAATGTTCTTTGCCCTCATTGCTGGATTCGTAGTTTGAGGTGTGTATGTAAAGAACACCAAAGAACAAGTCTTCGTCCGTATGGTCAATCGGCCAAAAGATGATTTTCCTGCGAAGTACTTTATCCAAGTATTTTTAGACTTTTGCAGGAAATATATTCATTTTCGTCTGGTGAGCAAAGCATCGCTTCTTCTGCTTTAAGTTTAATTTAAAGAATTGGAAAATGAGTCATTCTACCAATTCTTTGAGCCTTTCCTATGGGGTACGTAAGAAAATAGCTGGTTGAGTAACATCCAATTGTTTGACAAGCATATTTTGCGATTGGATATAGTCGACGTCCATTTGACGTTCTTCAACCTACCTGGACCGATTTTGACAGTCAAAATTGTCGTCTTTACTCCGACTAAACTAATATTTGGTCGTTGTTTTCGATTATGCTTTGTCGCCATAGACCACCACAACCATGCGATGCGATCCGGAAGCCGATTTCTTCAAATTGAAGGTTTACCTGTACGTCTATGAGAAATTACTAAATTAATGAAAAGAAAAAATAATGAGCTGCAAATCATAGTCTTGTGTGTGGTGTATATTCTATAGTGTTTCGATATGGACCTGTGACGAATATTTTGTTAGGATAATTGGAAGATATACCAAGCTTGTAAATTTTTTAATTCTTTAATGGTACAAAATAAAGGAAATCATTTAAAAAATATGAAATGTTTAAATGGGGTTTCCCCTTGTGGATAGATTGACATTTTTATTTTATAGTCTTTATCTGAAGAGGCAATAATAGTATCTACATATCTGAAGCTTTTAACTCTTATAGTCTCAGAGATCTTGTAGTTCTGACAGACGCTAACATCTACATATATCAACATAAATTTCCAAGTTCAATAGAAAAGAAATATCGCCAAAGTACTTCGCGAGTATAGAACTGAATCAATGCGCATGCCTGACAAGCTAGGTTAACCCGGCCTTCGCGAACTTTGCCGCATAGCAGGGCGCATAGCAAATAATATATTAATAAATTTTCTTATATGTAAATATGTAGATACAAATATTTATACAAAAACGCAATTGTTGAAGAATTTGTACACTAGATCGATCGCATAGCACTGACGATTGCATTGTTTGGTTGGCACTAGTAGCAGCAGCAGCGAACACTAGGAAGCGGCTTGAGGCGACGTTCAATATCGGGGGCAGTAGTACAACGAACAAAAACTACAACAAAACTACACGACTCATATGTAAAGAAAAATAAAATAAAATATACAAACGATTTATACACGTACGATATAGCAGAACGAGAGACAATATTTGGTATGACTGACATATAGACAGACGGACAGATAGTCAAGCAGCTGAGCAGAGTAGAGTAACAAACTCAACAGAGCACCATCACCATATACAATTATTTATATGAATGACGACGACGACGATTTGCGAGAAATACTATAAAATCATTTTTGTTTACTTTCTGATTTACAATTTCCCGCCCTTTTAGTAGTAATAGTTAAACTACGACGCCGGCGAGACAGTTGCAGAAAAAAAAAACAAACAAAAAAAAGAAACGCAGTAAGAGATTATGTAATTGGCATTGAAAAGCGCGTCCAAACTGTATGAGCAACGAAAAAATCGCAGTACATTGACTCAATTTTCATGGAGACAGTAGGGCCCCGATTACAGTTTGGAGTCACCGGCGTTGGTTGGTAACGCAGGGGAACTTGAACTATCTGCCTTATCAGTTAGTCTTATTTGGCGATTGATAATAAACACCAAATAAGCCAAAGCAACAATAGACTCTTGATACTATATAGTACTCCACCCAACTAACTAGCTTTTGAATAAATACGCTTTTTTTTTATTCTTATTACTGTACTGTGTGAGTCGGCGGCGCATATAGAGGAGCAGCTGTAGCAGCAGCAGCAAGAGATGCGTGAAGTAATGGGGTGGGTTGGATTATAAAGAAAACTGCTCTGGGAGTTGTGTGCAAATGTCAAAGCGTTCAGTGAAAAGCATTTCCCCTGCCTAGATTTATGTACATATACATACATATGCAGTTATCTATGTATATATATTTTTCTATAATTTGCTACCCTATTATCTGCACTATCGCGCGTTTCCTCGCTCTTAATTAAGCATTAATATGATAAATTATTCGAGTATTGAATTGTGTAATTAAATCAACTAATTTAATTTTCACGCTTTTCTTTTTTCTTTCTATTATATACGAACTCACAATGGCATTATGAAAACTCACGTTTTACAACACTACTACTATACAACGGCATAACGGAATAATAACGAAATAACCTACAAAATGTCGGCAACACAGACAAGTAATCAAATTAAAAATTCAATAAATCCCAAACAACAACAAAGAAACTGTTAATATATATAAAAGGAGGAAAAGCGCAAAACAAAATGGCGAATCCACGCAAATTCAGCGAAAAAATCGCTTTACAAAAACAAAAGCAAGCCGAAGGCACTGCTGAATTCGAGCGTATAATGAAGGAAGTCTACGCAACAAAAATGGATGAAACGCAGGCCAATCAAAAGATACTCGAATGTTCATTAGGCAACACAGATGCCGCCGGCACGGGCAATGGTAATGGCACTGCTGGCGGCGGCGCTGGCAGTGGCGGCGGTAGTGGTAATAATAGCGGCGCCAGTGGTGGTGGTGCCTCACCCGATGGCATAGCAGGCCCCGGTGGAGGAGGTGGCGGCTCACCAACAGCATATCGTGAATCACGTGGACGCAGCGTAGGCGTTGGACCAATGCGTCGCCCATCGGAACGCAAACAGGATCGTTCGCCTTACGGCAGTAGTAGCACAAGTGGTGGTGGCATGGGCATGCCAGCTGTGCCGCCACCAAATAATGGACAGAATTTATCGTACCTTAGTCCACCGATAGACTCGAATTGGCGACGCTCAAACTCGGATTCGGCGTTAAATCATAGTCTTAATTTGGCCGTGGCAGCACAGAGCGGCAACGTATTTGTGCCGCTTGGTTGCGATGATATGAATTCATTGCAAGCGAATTATCAACATCACACAGGCATCGGTGTTGGTGGTGGTCATCATCATCATCATGCCGGCGGCGGCAGTCAACGATCTCACTCGCCAAATATCGGACGTAGTCTGAGTCCACAAGCACAAAGAAGAAAAAATCATATGTTGCAACAGCAGCATCAACAGCACAATATGCAACTGCAGCAACAGCATCAGCAATTGCAGCAACAGTTGCAACAACAACAGCAGCAACATATACAACATCAACAGCAAGCACAACATCAGCAACATATGCACCAACAGCAGCAGCAGCAACAACAACAGCAGCAACAGCAATATAACGCCAAATTCCCCAACTCCAATTGTAATATGCCAGCCAATAGTATATTCAAATCGCTGCAAGAGCAAACGAATTATGCCAACACTGGTTCACTGCCCGACCTTACATCGGTGCACTATGGAACGGCGCCAGCGCTACAGCAACCACAGCAACAGCAGCAACAACAACAGCAGCAGCAACAGCATCAGCAAACGTTATCGCCTGTCATGTCACCGCACAATAATCGTCGTGAACGGGAGCAATCGAGTCCGAGTCCGTTTAGTCCTGCATCGTCAGGTGGTGGTGCACCACCCGGTTCGCCGTATCATCAGCAACAACACTCGCCCACGTCCGCTGCGACCAGCAACACACCCACGCCAACGCAACAACAACAACAACAGCAACAACAAGCACAAACGTCAACGACGTCACCGCATTTGTCATTTACAAATCTCGCCGTACAATCGCCTGGTAGCAGCGCCGGCAATAACGGTGGCAACAATGCACAAATCACTGCTGGTTCCTTTCTGCCGCAACTGGGCGCTGCCAATTCTACTGGCAATCTGACCGATTATCGTCAGCCTGCCAACCCACCTAGTCCACGCTCCTCGCCTGGTTTGCTGAATTCCGTTTCACCGGGCGTTAGTGAATTGCAACATACGAGCGCACCCGCCAGTCCAATACGCCATCCTGTGGTGCAGTCGAATCTGCAACAGCAACACCATCAACAGAGCGGCGGTGGCGGCGGCTTTGATGCTCCTTTTAACATTCTGAATCCTACGTTTCACAACAATTTTGAGAATTTCACACTTTGTGATAGTAATTCATCGCCGGAGCAACAACACTTCCAACAGAATAGCTTCAGTGGACTGGACTTTGATGACTTTGCGGGCGGCAGCACGAATAGTCAAGTGTATGTGACTGAATTAGAACAGAATAAACTTTTGGACTTTAATGAACTGACGTCGTTGCGTGGTGGCGGTACGCCAACAGGCGCAACAACAAATTGTAGCAACGCCGGTGTGACGAATAGCAGCAATAACAACAATTTGCAGCAGCAGCAACAACAACATCGCAGTCTGAATCAACAACAGCAGCAGTTGCACGGCAACAGCAACAACAACAGCAGCCACAGTAATAGCAACAATAGTGGTACACACAATGGCGCAACGCAAAACGGTCCCTGCACACCAAATTCAAGCGGTAGCAGTAATAACAATGCAACGCATACAAATGATATGCTAGCAGCTGGTACGGTACCATCACCGCTACCATCGCCGGGACTAGTTTGTGCGGCATCACCCTCTTCGCCTTTACCGATTCCAATGTCTGCGCAATCTTCACAACATCAGCAACATCAACATCATCACCACCACCAACAGCAGCAGCAACAACAACAGCAGCAGCAACATCATCATCAGCAGCAACAGCACCAACATCCGCACCACCAACAGTTGTCACTCTCGTTACACTCGCATTCGGCGCAACATTCGCCGCATCATTCGCCACTGCACTCACCGCATCATCCCTCAGCGTCACCATTGTCCTCTTCATCACCGGGCATCTCGACATTAGACGGCAACGTCTCACCAACGTTACAGCATCACACAAATCTAATACAACAGGCCACACAAAACAGTCATCACCCACAACAACAGCAGCAACAGCTACAATCAAGTCATGCCAACACGCCGACGACAGCGAATATACCGTCAATCATTTTCTCAGACTACTCCTCCAATACGGCGGACTATTCGCGCGAGATATTTGATTCACTCGATCTGGATCTTGGCCAGATCGATGTGGCCGGTCTACAGATGCTCTCCGATCAAAATACAATTATGATTGCTGATCCTACAATCGAGGATACATTTCGCAGAGACCTCAACTGATACTATGAGGAGGCTGTTGCGGCCATTGAAAGCGGCGTGTTGCTGGAGGATAGCAATTTTGTTGATCCATTGCTTGTTGGACCGTTGGTTGACGAAGTACTCGGCGGCAGTGTTGATGTTGGCGGCAGTAGCGAAGAACTGAAAGCTGTTTGCGCTGGATATACAACGACCACAACGACGACAGCAAACAACAGCAGTAGCAACAGTGGTCAAGCTAACAAAGATGAACGCGATGATATGCTGACGACGATAGCAAACGTTATCGATGATCTGGTCGAAAGCGAACTGGACGATGAAGTGCGCAACTTCTTCTTCTAAGTTGCATGCCACGCCAACACGCCATACAAAGTAGCCTAGGCCAACAGCTTTTATATAAAATTACGGATTATATAAAAAATGAAAGAAAAAAAAAACACACTGAAGAAACATAAACATACACACACACAGTTAGTTTATAAGAACTTCGACGTAGTACTTTGTAGTTAGTCCTTAAATTTTTAACATTAAGTGTACTTTGAGTGTCTTTTACGTTCGTCAGTTGTACGTACGTAGTTAATCGCCGTCGTCATCATGTTCAATGTTCATCACACAAAAACAACAGCAACAATTGTACATCAACACATATTTACAATAATAACATAATAAGGACGTTGGCAACGTTTCAAGTTTCCTTCAGCTGAGAGTCTCAATTTTATTATTTTATTTAAAAAACATTTTTATTTTCCAAATGCACATTCAACTTGAAACACAAAATTAAAAATTAAAAAAAAATATATCACACAGTCTAACTTTCTATCTCTCTCTCTCTCTTTCACTCATTAAAAACAAACACAAACATTATAGGTCAACTGAAGCTAATTTTGAGAAGCAACCAAGAAGTGTCTTAGACCTGCGACCAATGCTAACTAAACGAACTATTATTCCTAACTGTTCTCTAAATTTACGTTTAAAGCCTTATTTAAATGTTCACAGTAAACTGCAAAAAAAATGTGTTTTCCAACACTAAAATCAGCCAAATTTTATATTTAAATGTCTTAGGGAAGATTTAAACGTCCAATTTCGGGTTACGTTGCTGTGAACATTTAAATAAATTTTTAAAACTTTCTTTAAATAGTATTGCTAATAATTTTTCTCCCGAAAATGTCTTCTTCTACTAAAATTTCTTCTCTTACGTTCAGCAGAAGCAATTAGTAGAATTTAAGCCCAAAATTAATGCACACAAAAAGTAAAAATTTATTTTTAAAAAAATATATCATATAAATAGTTCAAGATTCTTCTTTCGAATAGAACAAATTTAAACTACGAAAATAAGTGTAAAATAATTCCTTAAAAGAGACAAAAATTAAATTAACCCGAATAAATAAAATTCTCTATTTAAATACTTAAACCAATTACACGATACAAAACTTAGAAACTATTATAGATTAAATATTATCGAAACCAAAAAAAAAAAAATAGCAAAAAACGAAAGTAAAAAAAAAACGAACCATTAAAATATTTACAAATCAAAAAACCACACAAATTTTTATCGAACTGTTTAAATGTTTAATATTTAATAGACGTCAGTCAAGAAAGAAAACCTACCAAACCAATAAACGAAAATACTTCCTCAAAGTACTATACTACTACTTCATTTGCTACAACTACTAATTCAACATTTTTCAACACTACTCTATTCCTATATCCTCTTGCTGCATACAAACGTCCCAAAACGCCTTTACCTGTAAAGTGAAGCATCAAAATTAAATTACTTAAATATAAAAAATTAAAAAAAAATAAAAAGAAGAAAAACAAGTGCAAAACTTTTTTAATATTAAACTAAAATAAAAAAATCACAAAAAAGCTTTATTGCATTAAAACAATATAAAAAAAATATTGATCTACTTAATAGTTTATTTACCGACAACAGCAACAACAATTACTAAAAAAAAAAATAAAAAAACACAAAATTATTATATAAAATCAAGTGCAAAAAATTTATAATTATTAATGTTAATTAATGCAAACAAAAAATTTAAATTAAAAAAAAAAAAAGAGAAAATCTAAAAAAAAAAACTAAATTTATTAAATCAATTTGCATAAATTTTAAACATAAAAAAACATTTTTCCCTTTTTTAATATCGATGTACCTAGTTGTAAATTATGAGTAATTAAATGAAAATATGAATAAATGAAAGTCCTTACAAATTAAATAATTATTATAATTAAAAAAATTAAAAAATAAAACCAAGTTTTACGTGCATGTTTTGTGAACGATAAAAATAATATAAAATAAATCTATTATGTAATAAAAATAATATAATAAAATTTATATATATGTAATATATATACGTTTAAATGTATGAAGAATCACAGATGCGACTAAATGAAGCAGTAAAACAGCTGAAAGTAAACAGAAAAAAAAACAAACAGAAATTATATTAAATGTAATAACACAGTTATTTGTTTCAAATAAATCTTTAATTTTATTTTAAAATCCAAAAAAAAAAAAAAAAAAATGGTTTATTAGTTTTAATTTACTTAAAATAAATTTACATAAAAATTTTAAATTTATTTTTAACTGAAATATGGCAAATAGACTGACAAAACTCCACTAGAATTCACGATCTTAACATTTTTCAGATATGCTGCAATAAGTTGTCCCGGAAAAATATGGAAGAAATTTCCCAAGATAAACCCATTCGCAAACATCCAATAAAGAATGACATAAAAGTATGGAAAGTTATATGCAGTCTAGTGTTGTTGTAAGCATGAACATTTTTCTTGAAGGCGATCTCTCCAACTGAAGTCGAGCAAATTAAAGCGCTAAAAGTCAGGAAACCCCATAATATGGCACAATCCTGAAGTCATCCATCACACTACGCATGAAAAGTATTATTTTATTTACAACTCTGCTTCATATCGGCAATAATTCCAACACAATTAAAATGCGCTGTAATCAGAGTGACTCCAAAATTATGGTGGTCTATTAGATTTTTGAGATGTTCCTCAAGTGAGGTAGTGTCTAATATGCATACACCAAGTGCTCATACATATATATCAAATGATTGCCACTTATACAGATGACATAGCGACTATGTTCACCTCCAAGCCGTAAGACATGCCCAAGTATGCTTCGACACTATGGTGAACTGGTTTAAATGATGGAAAATCCAAACATTAAACATCAGAAGAAAAATAATCTCCACCATGGTTATAGTTATATAGGTGTTTGTCTAGGCCGTATATTTGGTCAAATGTTATATGTTTTATATTCGTCTGGTATGCCTACACCGAATACCCATACCCGATATAGACCTATGTAGAGTATAATATTAAAATTAAAGTAAGATACAAAAAATTCAATATCTTAAGCCATATGAAAAAAAAGAGGTTCACATTTTTATGTGAACTACCGCTTAGATAGGTGTTGGAACGTTCTTAAAAAACAGCACAAAATGCAAATTAAATTTTCAACCTTGAAGGCTTCATTTTTTATAGTAGCCAAGTTCTTGTTGGTTATAGCCAGACAAACGGACAAGCTTATATTGACTTGAGTTTTTGTAGGGTACCACCTCTTTTTTGGTGATGTATTATGTAATATTTTTTAGAATTTATACAAAATACACTTAACAATCAGCATTCTAGGTGAATTAACAACAATAACAAAACTTTTTTTTCAAACAAAAATCCTGAAATGTTGTACAGATTTATATGGGGAACATCTCTTTTATTGGACCAATCTGCACATAAAAAGACTATTTTTAAAAGATTAACTTAAAGTAGCCTAAATTGGGACCTTCTAGCAAAATTACCAATATCAATAGAACTTTATTATACAAAAATGCATAAGGAGGAATAACGTTTGATTTACAAAGCGCTTAGTACTTCAGTATGGACATATGCCATCCAGTTATGAAGCACTGCAATAGCATCCAATCGTAGATACAATGGCAGATGATCTACCAAGAAGGCTTGAATTTATCGTTCCAGAAGAAGACTCTGGAGTCTACATACACATTCAAATAAGCTTCCAAGAATTCAATTTCGTTATTTCTATAATAAGCTAAAAGTTTTACCGGTATTGTTTACTTAAGTCTGCCAAGTCTCACTTTAGTCTTTTTTATGTTGTCACTGTAGAATGGTAAAAATTATGATATACTTCAAAGGTGAAAAACAGCTGCTCAAACTTAGCATCATAACGCTTGAACAGTTGTTAGTAGTATGTCATAGTTTTTACCATAAATAAATATATTTAAGAAAGAGTCTAACTCAAATTTTGTATCACCAACGAAATTTCGTGTTGGAAAGCACCTCTGGTGAATCAGCTATTTTTTTTTTGTTGTAACAAAATCACAATGTAAAAAGCATTTGAAGTTTTACCTCGGTGCGGTTGATAACTTCCACCGAGAAGACATTAACAGAGAGTTAAAGATTGTGTTTGAAATTCACCATGCAGGCTAAGAGAGTTAGCTTCAGAGCTAAATATTTGTCACAAGTCAGCTTGCACTATTTTGGTGTACATTTTGGGCATGAGACGTTACGGGTCGACTTGTTCCAAAAAACCCAATGTTTTCAAAAGGTTTTTTTAGATATGGTGTTTCGTTAATGGAACAGAACAGTTTTACGAGTTCAGCAGGCATCACAATGGGAAGCAAGACACAAGCCAAAACTGAAGAAACCAAGTCAAAATGGATTGAAAGTGAAAGATGATTCTGGCCGTTTGTTTCATGGTTTGGTAGAACACCAATACTATTTGATCGTTTACAAAAAAATTTAGGGTTAAACTTTGGCAATTTCCCAAGAATTGAGCCCAAAAAATCTCACCTATATTTCCTGTCTTAATATATTACACTATTGGGCAAATTTTCATATATTATATATATCATGGAAACTTCTCTAAGCAATGATATAGCATCACAAACAACAGATTTTTATAATTGTTTTAATCTCAGACACGCTCGTGTCGTGCTATTGCATTCCATTATAACTGTTATTATATATTCACACATTAGATTAGATTATAATTATATATAAATGAAAATTTAGTACTTTTCAATGGTGTTCTTCAAGAAACATTGTTTCACTGTTCTTCATTGGAATGTATTGAGTTGGATTGAACTTCCGTTTTAAGTTCGAAACCGCCTTAAAATCTGCTTAAATGCTTGAAAAGTTTGCCAAAGTATACAACAAATAATATAAAAAAATTTGCATTAAACGCTAATAAATGTGCGCGACACCTGTTTGCGGCAGCGAGTTGCTATCTCTCTCCGACTCTCTCTCTCTTTCGCTGCGGACTCTCTGCAGCGTGTTTATTGCTGCTCAGTTGAGCTGCACAAATACAATTTGCACGAATCGTGTATGCAAATAATTGCACGTAATTATTAAACATATTTGTATGAGTTTATTAATTATTGCAAACATTTAGCTGAGCAGAAGATGAATATAGGAGAACAAAAACAATAATTATTTTTTTTTATGGCATTATCACGTATAGCATTTGATATGGTATTAACTGGTTGTGTAGAAAGTTTGTAACGCTTTTAAAAGGCATCATAGACGTAAGAATCTAGAGTCTAGATCAAAGTTTGGAGAGAATCATTTGGCAGTATTCATAAAAATTCAAATAATCTCACCATCCAAGTTTAGGTTTCTCTATCAAATAGTTTTCAATATCATCTTGAAATAATTGAAGGTCCTAATCGGTACTTCCCACTCGTTGATCATATATTATATTATTCAAATTATATCTATCATCTTGAGAACATCACTTAAATATCTTCTCGCTTTTTCCGCCCAAATTTAATTTAAAGGGTGCAAAATTTTCGGTTCGAAGCCCTTTTTTATATTAAACTTTTGTTTTAAATACATCAAAAAGAACACATCTCAATGAGCGCGAGAACAAGAACAGTTTAGCTGTTTGGCACGCGAATTTGATTAAAAAAAAAACAATCATTTATAAGCGCGACGTAGTTTTTTTTTCTCTCAAAAAAAAAAAAAAAAACATTTGTTTTTTTCTTATTAAACAACGCTATATATAGATTGCGTCTTCAATTAAGTTTAAAAACTGAAATCAGCGAGTTATAAATAATTCGAAGCACAGCGCAACCACAACCAATTACCACCAGAGAGCGTCAGAGATTTCCGCTTAGGAAACTCATGCAAAAATTGAAAGAATTATTTGTAAAAAGTTTTATCTCAAATTTCTTAAAAATATCCACACTAGTTCTTGTTCCACAAAGCTGATACCAATAAGCACATATACACGTGATATTTTCAAGAGCAATTATCTATAAAATTACAAAAACAAAAAGAACAAGAACTAAGAAGACTACTCTACGATGACGACTATCTTAACAGCCAGCAACCACGACAACAACATCGAGAATAACTAAGCAAATCTAATACAAAAATCTGGTTTTGTTTATTAGCTTTATGTGAGGGTAGCTAGAAAGATATTGGAATTTGAAATAAGAAAATGTGTTCCGTTGAAAGAGAGTTTATCGATAAATTCGGGAAACCATTTTATTCTAAGAAGTTGTCCAATCCGTAGCTACACATGCCAGTTTGCATTAGTCATGCTATACAAGTCTGGAGAACCAAATTTTTTATTATATATGCTTGATATCATCTTCAAATTATGTTAAAAACTAAAGGCTGTGAGTAATTCGGAGTACAGGAAACCGACAATTATTTATCACAATTAAACACAGAAATTTCCGTTTAAAAAAATTCAAATGTTCCATGGAAACACTATCTTTTCAAAAAAAACCATAAATGTGTTTTATTTCATTTTTAATAACAAAAAATCCCAAAAAAAAACTGTATATAATTCATGGTAACTCCAATGACTACTTCAATGCACTATAAGTGAAGCGTTTAAAAAGTATTTTCTAAAGACTTCACTTGTTATAGGAATATTATGTTTCTATTAAAATTTTCTCAGGCGAATTGTATTTAACAAATATGCGCCGAGAATAGTTTTAGGATTCGCTAACAAAATTATAAATTTAGACCATATGGAGGCCAACTAAAAATACGGATTTCAAGAATTCAACCTTTGAATTCTTAAAAGCGTTGATCAAAAGTTATTTGTGACACATTTTTTTTCCTGTGATCTCTTTTCAAATCAGGTTTTATATTCTACATAAAAAATAATCAATTTTAAAAAAATACACACCAAATCGCAGCACCGTGTACAATTTTTTTCCGGAGATCGATTTTAAACTCTAAAAAAGACAAAACCACGTGAATCTCCAATATAGCAAAAATTCACGTCAATCTCCGATATAGAAAAAAAACCACTCAGAATCGCAGAATCGATATCTTTTTTCCGTAAATCACTTTTAAACTTGTGTTTTATATTTTACATAATGGACAGTGCCACATCTAAATATAAAAAAAAAGAATAAAAACGATCCTATCTGAATAAAAGCAGAATGAAAGCATCGTGTCTTTATGAGGCAGATATAATTTGTTACGTATATAAAATGCATCGGTAGAAAAAATCACTTGGAAAATGGGCAGCACCAAAAAAGAAGTAATTTTTGCAAGTAATGATTTTTTGGGGATGAAGGTTGTTAATGGATTCAACAATAAATTTTTATGCATATGCACAGACCAGGCCATGGTTGGACCAACTATCCATGGGAGAAATTTTATGGAAATTAATGTAAGACTTATCCATGAAAAAAAAAAATTGTAAGACCAATTCATGTAGAATATGTTATGAAAATTAATATAAGATCAAACCATGGGGAGTATTTTGTAGTGATTACTGTACGACCAAACTATGTGGAACATTTTATGGAGATTAATGAAATCACAATCCAATAAATAAATATTTTATGGAAAATAATGTAAGACCAATCCAAGGGGAATATTTGATAGAGATTAATTTAATATTAAGCCATTTAGAATATTTTATTTTATGATCCGTATAGAATTTTTTTATGCAGTTTAAAGTAAATCCAGTGCAAGAAAATATTTTGTAAAGATTAAAATAAAACCGACCAATATAGAATATAATATGGATACTAATATAGGACCAATCCATGGTAAATATTTTCTGGAGATTGATGGTGCATATTTTTTGGAGATTAATGTAAAACCAATCAATGGGGAATATTATGGAGATTAATGTAAGACCAATATATGTTAAATATTTTAAGGATTAGTATTTTAAGGATGGAGATTAATGTAAAATACTCGATATACATAGTTGCATCTAATGCCAATCCATAAAAGATATTTTATGGATATTAATGGAAGACCAATCCAAGGATAATATTTTTTTTAGATTAATGTAAGACCAGTCCAAGATTAATATGGATTCCTAACTTTTATAAGAAATTAGTTTTTAACAAAGAATTCTTGAAAATAGAGTGCTGGTTCTTCATGTTGAACTCCATGTTGAATGATGTTCAAGAACACATATGTATACTATATGGAGTATACTTTTTTCAACATTTTCCGAAACGCTCTATCGCACTGCTTTCAAAGTGTATCAAGTTTATACGCATAAAATATATTTACTAACCAAAAAAAAAAAACTTTTTGGACATCCTACGCAGCTAAAATTTTTATAACTAATCAGTAAAAAGTAACAAATCTTCCGTACAGCGTCATCAGCAATATAATCATCATATTTACTATATCTTTATACATATACATATATGTATATATGTATGCATAGTCATTAGCAACCAAAGCAGCAACAAGTTTTTTTTAGTTGCTATTTAAGTTTATTAGTTGTTAACATAGCCGGTCTGAACATTTAAGACGCCGCATTGTCAATAAACCAGTGCTGGGCACCACACTAACATTATTTGTGTTGGGTGTAGTGCTTGCATGTTCTCCAGCGTTTTTGTGTCACACTCGCACTTATGCGTCAATATTATGCCAACAGAAATGGCAATCATGCAACGCGTGCGACTCTTTTTCCATAAAATTCTTAACTAACAAATACTGTCAAACGTCAATCTCAAATTGGCTTTCCCTATTAAACCGTTACGAATAAGTTGCGCAAAGCGTAATGCGCAAAAGCAACTGCTGCATTTGGAGAGAAGAGAGTTGATTAATTGAAAGCGTAGAAGAGGCGCTAGAAAACGCAAATTAAAAAAGCGCGCAATTTGATTGGTGATATATATTTGATTATTTATGATATTTTTAATTAAATGTTAACACGCGATATCAAAATAATGACGAATTTTTGTGCCATTATTTTTTTTTTTTTTACTGATAACGTCACCAGTTGTTAAGACTTTGTTTTTCCTTATTTGGCAGATACTACGAATTCCTCGTAAACAAAATGAGTACGTCAAGGCGAAAATGTTATCAACAAAATATTGAAATTGATGACGTGATAACTCAATTTGCACACTCTCTCCAAATTTACTGCATTTAATTCTCTTTTATTATCTCATACTTTTGTGTGCTCACTGGTTTCTCGATATGTTTCAAGGGGTCTTTCAACTGTTGATGGAAAAAGTTTTATGAAGTACAAATGGAATGGAAAGTTCATATTTCTATGAAGTTTCTATTATCGAACCATGTAAAACTCATTAAAGATTTATAACTATCCCTGTCTACATATCGCCATCTCTTTTCATATAATAACACAGAAACTTAAACAACAAAATATTTTTTTTTGTTTTTACGCTAATCATCCATCACGCCGTTAATGATTAAAATCGAACCTCAGCTGGGGGGCTGCCATGCAATAATGCGGTAGCAAGTAAGGCAGGCAGGCAAGCGCCTTGGAGGCCACTAGTTGAATGAACGAACAGTTGCCCGCCCGGCCTAAGTTAAATCGTTTAAATCCCAAGCGGCATAGGAAAATTTGCATGCGTAGTCGACACTCGCGGCTCATATTTGGCGCACAATTGATAAGCTTTTCTCTACTCGTGCTGATTGCAAATGAATATAATCAAACTTAATAATCACCGTCGCTGTGCTAATAATTACTTTATTGATTAATACTAAATAAATTTTTGTTTTTTCTTTTTTTGGAATATTGGATGACTGCATTTGTGTTCCAACATTAGCGCCCAATGCATATGCAAATATAATAAAGTTGCAATATTCTGCTAAAAATAGCGAAGAAGCGAAACAGCGAGCCAATCATACTCTAAATATAGAGTGTCTGCTATAAATGGATTCAGAACTTTATCATGGCATATAAAGTTCCAACATATTTCGATAAAGTACGCAGTAAAAAAGAAAAGTCTATAAAATTGCTGGAAACCATAGAAAATGATGAAATATATTTCTTATAACCATCAGATAATATTTTTATGGGAAATATTTCAGGTCTAAAAACTAATTCTGGAAAATATAAATTATAAAGATTCAAAAAACTATTTGCTCTTTGAATTAAAACACAAAAACTAAGAAAAAAGTTTTACTTCGAAATAGCAATAAATCGTGATGTACTTAGATCTGACAAATAGCAGTCCCAGGCAGCTGTCAAACATTTTGCAGATTAATAACCATCTCAAATTAGCCTTCCGATTTTAATATTTTTTAAAAAAATTTGTCAGTTTGTAATAAAAAAGAAGAAACAACGCTGTAGTACCCTGTATCCCCATTGAACCTTAATTTTTTATGAGTTATATATCTTATCCTATCTTTATCCGTGTGGCATATTTTATTAGGATAGTACATCAAGTACATTAAGTTGGTCGTTTCTTACAAAACCAAAGGAAAGGGGGAAGCTTCATCTTCCAGTGGGCCGAAATGGACCTATGTATATGTAATATTTCTTTAGAAATTAAGTAAGATATACCACTTTTAGAACACATTTATTTCATTCAGAAACTCAGAAACGATTCGCATGGGTACTACCCCTAACTTGAAGGCCTTTTATAGCCAGAAAGACTTCACATTTTGTAGGTAGGTCACCTCTTTTAGTAGTCGGGCTTAGGATTGATGCAAAATATACTAAACTCTAAATGATGTATAAAGTGATTTAAAATTTCCCGAACTTTTGAGTACTTCTTTTTTATTATTCAAAGTAATCTGCCTCCGACTGAATACACTTATTACCTCGATCCAATAACATTTCAAATGAGTGTTTTAGCTCGTTGGCCGAAAAGACCTTTACGACATCAATGTATGCCTTTTAAATGGCCTTCACATCAGCATAGCGCCGTCCCTTCATGAATAATTTCAGCTTGCCGAACAGAAAAAAGTCACATGATGCCAAATCAGGCGAATACGGCGTGTGGTTGATGATCAAAATGCGATTTTTGGTAAAAAAAAAAAAATCGGTCACAAGTGTCGATCGACGTTAACTTCCTTCTTCGCGATATTCTGGCCGAATACGATGGAAGTGTATACCAGACGTAAAGAGTGGTACGAGATGAACAATTATTCCTATTAATTTCTTTCAACAATTCGTGAGTTTCGGCAAAAGTTTTACCAAGTTTAAAACAAAAAGGGAATGTTATTGAAAGATGTCCCTTTCCAACGTAGGTCTACACCAAGAGGTGGCGCCGCCAGATAATGCCCTGGAAAAAAAATTCGGTATACTTTAAGACACTCCTTGTATAATAAGGCAAAAGGGATCGTAACAGCACACGCCGGGTCCTCTAGTCACCTATACGGACAACTTATGGGAACATAGAAGCTTCAATCGTGAATTATTATACCGTTCACCACTAAATAGTATTATCAGTTGGTCGAAAAGTTTGTAACGCAACGCATTAAAGAAGTCTTCGAAGGCCCAATAAAAAATGTAGCATTATCTTCATCAGCTCGACATTACGCGGTGGTCTAGTTGAGTCGATAAAATGTTTCAATTGTAATGTCAAGTGTACTTTTTTAGGAAGAGCCTCCAAACAAATCAATCGACCTTTGTGTCCTGAGAAAATTATCTTTTGTCGTAGCATGTAATTAACTCCAAACTTTTCGGATATTTTTCACAACTTAATAAAGTTGATGATCCATCATTATTTATAGATTTCATGGTGATGAATAATGAACTTTAATAGTTTTAGTTTATATACATGATGGGAGACTATTCTATATGCCCACAATGAACCAAAATCTTCATATCCTAGCAACTCTGTCGTAAAAAGCTGATTTCATGAACAACTAGAAAAAAATATGAACCACTGATAAGAATGGATGGCCTCACTTCACTGACCTCTATAGTAAGTTCGACATACATATAACTAAAACTGTATGAGGTAGTTTGATGAGAATTATTTTGTTCCCAAAGCAGATAAACTATTTATGTATATACATATGCTGTGCACACTTTTTGTTTAGTTAACTGTTCTTGTATGAGAACTTCATTGTATCAGCTTAAAAATCGGTATATGGTGTCTGCATATACATAAAACATTTTCGAGTTTTATTATTTAAATTTCTATAATTATTAAGTATATTTACTTATTTAAATTTAGTAACAACTTTCCCTTCAAAGCCTCAAAGTTTATACAGTTGTACCAAATTGTATTAAAGTTTTATATTGAAACTAATACAAAGTTCGAATGCATGCCTACCTTTCGAACAATAACATTCTTCAATTGAATCTCTTCCAGTTCTTCTTTTCAAGTTCTACACAAAGTTTTGACAACAAACTAAACAACGGAAATCTACCGAAAAAATGGCATACAGTATTAATACGTATTAATATACACAAATAATATTATTTAAACAGACTGAGCAAATATTAACAAACATAGTAGACGAAGAAAAACATGGAGGGTTCGTTTGTGACAAAGTATTTTTAGGCGCGTGTAGCATAATATCGTCATAAGTCGTCATCGTTTGACGTACGTTATTACCATGAATATGTCTTGAATGGAATTGATGACTTTACAATCAGCTCGTTCTGCAGCGGCATAGCAGCAGTTTATTGAGAGCGTTGCGCAAACGCAAATGCAGACGTTCGGTTTTTAGATAAGAGTAAATTCTAAAAAAAAAAATTAAATGAAAAACTTACTCGTACAAGAACGGCACAGAGTTATTGCTACTTACTGCCACGCTTACGCAAGAGCAACTTGTGACGTTATTAAAATTTAAAATAAGATAAACTAAGTGTTCTATTGACAAGTTAAACTTAAATGCAATAAAAGTATAAATAAAAAACAAAATTATTTACTATCTTCATGCGCAGTACGTATATTTTTTTTAAAAATTATTGCCAAGTACAATAAAAGTTACTAAGTTTGTTTGTTTGTTTCTTTGCACATTGACTTAGCTAAATACGAGAGTTGTAGCTTAGATAATAAATATTAAGAGCTATTAAGCATTGATTCAGTAATGCATTCAAATGCGATTTGTACGCAGAAAATCATCATCGGCATCGAATTCTTCATCCACTTCCTCTACAACGCTATAGCTACTCTTGCCGGCGCTGGCAGATTTGCTGCTACTGCCACTCTTCTCCAGATGTGTTTCAAAGAACTCCTCAACGGTGTCTGTATTCCATTTGGTTATGGACAGCGTTTCCTGTACTTTGCCGGCAGAGTCGAGTAATTTGACTATGGGATCCAAGCCACGTACATATTTTATTTGTAGATTTGGAAACTTGGCCGGACGTCCACTCTGTATGAACGCTTGTATTTGTGGATAAGCGCGGAATTTACATGTACAGACTTCAAGTATGGCTTTGGGATAGCGCCGTTGTGCAGCGGGTACTATATCCTGCGTGCAGCATTCCTTGCAGTGTGGTCTATGTGCAAGCGTTATATAATTAGTTTCGCAAACATATAATTATTATTAAACTATGATGCTTACTTGATTGTTTCCAGTCCAAAATCATCTAATTTATCGCAACTGGAACAAAAGAGTTGTGCTTTAATGAAACCCAATTCGCGACAGTCTGATGCGGTAAACTCGGCATTTGCTTGCTGTAGCTGTTGTTTGTATGAAAACATGTAAATATTTGCTTTATTAAAAAGTCAAAAGTACTTACCACACATGCCAAAAGCGTAAGTAATAAATACTTAAACATTTTACACAAATTTACTAAGAATTGTAGCTAATTAAATAAATACAGCAACAATAAATAAGAGTTCGCGTACACGTCAAACATAAACAATCGCCAATCACAATGCATAATCAGCTGTTAACATTTGTTAGTGTTGCCAGTCACTACTGTGAGAGTGTAATATACACTGCATCTCGCTTGCACATACGCAATTTATAAGCTACAACTAAAGTTAACAAATAAGCAGCAGCGCTTGAGTGCGTGTGAGACAAAACATGCTGCATGCCAAATGCGCAATTTGTAACGTTTATTTTATGTTAAAATTTTTATTTATTTATTTATGTTATGTACAACTTATTAATTCTATTATTACTAACTGCTAGTAGTGCCATCGTTTTCATTTTAATTTATTGCAAGCAATTTGAAATTAATCTTCCGTAAATGCGTTTTAATTTGCCAACTTGCTTACTATTGCAATTAAAAAGTTGTTTTGAAAATATCAAACTTTTGAATATGTATAGCTTAAATCTGTGTATCATTAGCTTCACTTTCTTTCCCTGATCTTCCTCAATGTATGTACATACATATGTATGCAACTAACCGCAAAAAATTAATTCAAACAGCTTTGCATTGTCTATTCGAAAATTTAATTGCTCGTAAATATTAAAATGTAATTAAAATGTCAATTTACGATTTATACAAAACGTGAAAAGTAGCGCATGTACATTCGCATGAATTACGTAAAAGTTAGCTGGAAAATTTGTAAGTTGTTTTGTTTTTTTATTTTTTATTATTATTTATTTAAATTTATGCATCGGCTAAGCTTAAATTATACGAACTTTCGCACTGCTCCACCACACGTCTGGCTTCTAACTTAATATTTATGTTCTTACAACAAATATTTTAACTGCTTGTTCGCTTCACATCTAAGTGCTAAGCACTGACTAAGTGCGAATTAAAACGGCTAAGCTTAAGGTGTCAGAGTCAGTGTCCCGGCGTGTTAAATAGCTGACATTAAAAGCCAACACGTCTGAGCGATATTTCTTCGTGAATAATTAACGCTGGAAAAAAACATAGTAGATAAGGAAAGCGCTAAAATGATTGCACAAATAGTTTGGTACTTTACTTGTTTACAAACATTCAGTGCTAAATTGCCAAATCTATATTAACCTTTTGCAGGTTCGCGTTTCTAAATAACGAAAAGTGTACGCATCAATATCGGAACTGGCAAATATCGGCCACGGTCCTCCGCTAATTTACATTTTTCTTAACTTGTATGCGGCAATTAGCACCAATTTATGAACTGGTTAACAATTACAATAAACATCTCGCGCTTGCGGTGATTTCGCATTAGTTGTTGCTGTTGAATTTTTTTTTATTTTTATTATTGTTTATTTATAATTTATACGAACCCTATTTTTTTTTTTTATACTCGACGCGACTGACTGGAAGAAAAGTTGGTGTGTGCGCCATAAAAAGCGCGTCTACACTGCAATGCGAAAGCAGTTAAGTTGTAAGTTTCAACGTGTCAAGAGTTAAACACGGAAACACAAAACAACAGAATGCGATCATTGGTGAGTCAAGTGGTGGTTTGATATTTTAATGCAGTGTTTTGATGTAACTGTACTTTCTTTTTTTCTATTTTTAGTTCATTTTCGCAGCATTGGTTGCTGCAAGTCTGGCAGCACCTGCAACTATACCACCTACCCACGATGAATCTGCGCATGCGACTCTATCGCGTCCAAGTCCCATCAATCCAGATGTGCTTATTGATCCTAAGCCAAAGGATGAAAAAATTGTGCCTATACTAGGTGTCGAAGTGGACGATACTGTGAAGACCGCAAACGAGAAACATCGTCGTGATGTTCATGAGCTTGAGAAACCACATCCGGAGAAACCAAGTTCTGTTGTAGCAGCAGAGTCCCTGCAGCACAGTCCAGATAAATTAGATACCAAGCCTGAGCCAACAAAACATGAACAACATAAGCGGGAAGCTCATGATCACGATAAACCACACTCCGTACAGGCACATGAATCCCTGCAACATGATTCGTCCAAAGTGCAAGCAACACCGGAGAAACCTGAATCAGTAAAGGCCGCTGAATCATTGCAACACAGTCCCGATAAGGTGCACCACCGTCGTGACACACATGAGCACGACAAACCACACTCTGTACAGGCACATGAATCCCTGCAACATGATTCGTCCAAAGTGCAAGCAACACCAGAGAAACCAGAATCCGTAAAGGCCGCCGAATCCTTGCAACACAGTCCCGATAAGGTGCACCACCGTCGTGACACACATGAGCACGACAAACCACACTCTGTACAGGCACATGAATCCCTGCAACATGATTCGTCCAAAGTGCAAGCAACACCAGAGAAACCAGAATCTGTAAAGGCCGCCGAATCCTTGCAACACAGTCCCGATAAGGTGCACCACCGTCGTGACACACATGAGCACGACAAACCACACTCTGTACAGGCACATGAATCCCTGCAACATGATTCATCCAAAGTAGAAGCAGCACCGCATAAACCAGATTCCGTAAAGGCCGCCGAATCATTGCATCGTCATACTCGTGATGTGCATGAGCTTCCACACGTACATCCAACACCGGAGAAACCAAGCTCTGTTGTAGCAGCTGAGTCCCTGCAGCACAGTCCAGATAAATTAGATACCAAGCCTGAGCCGACAAAACATGTTCAACATAAACGTGATGCTCACGAACATCATGAGCACGCCACACCAGAGAAACCAAGTTCTGTTGTAGCAGCTGAATCACTGCAGCATAGTCCAGATAAATTGGAAAATAAGCCCGAGCCAACAAAACATGAACAACATAAGCGGGAAGCTCATGAGCACGAGAAACCTCACTCAGTACAGGCACATGAATCCCTGCAACATGATTCATCCAAAGTGCAAGCAACACCAGAGAAACCAGAATCCGTAAAGGCCGCCGAATCCTTGCAACACAGTCCCGATAAGGTGCACCACCGTCGTGACACACATGAGCACGAGAAACCACACTCTGTACAGGCACATGAATCCCTGCAACATGATTCATCCAAAGTAGAAGCAGCACCGCATAAACCAGATTCCGTAAAGGCCGCCGAATCATTGCATCGTCATACTCGTGATGTGCATGAGCTTCCACACGTACATCCAACACCGGAGAAACCAAGCTCTGTTGTAGCAGCTGAGTCCCTGCAGCACAGTCCAGATAAATTAGATACCAAGCCTGAGCCGACAAAACATGTTCAACATAAACGTGATGCTCACGAACATCATGAGCACGCCACACCAGAGAAACCAAGTTCTGTTGTAGCAGCTGAATCACTGCAGCATAGTCCAGATAAATTGGAAAATAAGCCCGAGCCAACAAAACATGAACAACATAAGCGGGAAGCTCATGAGCACGAGAAACCTCACTCAGTACAGGCACATGAATCCCTGCAACATGATTCGTCCAAAGTGCAAGCAACACCAGAGAAACCAGAATCCGTAAAGGCCGCCGAATCCTTGCAACACAGTCCCGATAAGGTGCACCACCGTCGTGACACACACGAGCACGAAAAACCAGAGGCTCATGCAAGCCATCAACATGATGCAATCAAAACGCATGAAACACCAGAAAAAACCGATGCAGTAAAGATTGCTGAAGCTTTGCAAACAAGTCTCACCAACTCGCGCAAACGTCGTGATGCCCACGACCATGAGAAACAACATGCAGTACAGACACAAGAATCTCTGCAGCATGATGATTCGAAACACGAAACAACACCGGAGAAAGCTCATAAGACTAGTGCGCTTAAATCGTTGCATCATGATCCCTCCCATCCCACAAAACAAAAGCGCGACATACCTGTTCCAACTGTTGCCAAACACGAGCATCCAGCAGAGTCGCCCAAAGACACCAAGGACAAGCCACAAGTGGAAGATCTAAACACAAAGGTACCTACGCATCACGGACATGATTTTGCACCAGAGCATCCACATGCAGCACTCGCTCAAGCACCAAAACTTGAAGTTGAACAAAAGGAACCCAAAACACCTAGCACCGAGCATCCTGTGATTAGACATAAACCAGTTCCAGTGGCAGAACTTTTCGCAAGGTAAACCACTTTTTTCTTAATTTATGCAAGTTATTAGCATGCAATTAACATTGACATTACTCCACATTATTAGACCTCAACACGAACATGATGCGGTGGCGGCAGCACCGGCAGCTGAGAAAGCTTAAGCGGCGAACAGGTTTTTCGGACAAGATGGCCGAGCGCGCGCGCACCCTATATTTGAGCGAGTTGTATAAGCGCGCTAACTGAGTTGTCACGAACGTGGAAACGATCTTGTAATTATAAATAAAAATGTAAATAAATACGAGTAGTGTTTTAGTTTCTCAGAAATCAGCACTAATTAAAAATACAATTAAATGCCAAGCGAATTCAAATTAGTTGTCTAAAGACACCAACGCATTGGTACTGTCGGGGAATCACCGGCGGTAACTGATGTAATTTGCGCGTTGAAATAGTCATACCTTGTGAATATTGATAAGCATTCTTTATTAGTTATAGATGCAACTGGATTAGTCAAAGAAAAATCAATAAACGCAAAATTATATTCTTAACTGTAGAAGACTCGAAACTGAACTTAGTTGATGTAGCTTTATTTGCCGCCATTAGTATATGTCAAGCATATTGTGACATTATCTGCATAATAGCCATAGAAGGATCATAATTAAGAATATTAAACACAATTGAATCAAGGTGACTCCCTCGTAGATTTGTGCAAATAGATTTTCTCTAATGGAACCATGTTGTAAAGTTGGTCAATAATGATGAAAAGATATTTTCAAACAGTTTTGATATATCACTCAGCTATGCAGTACCGCTGTAATTGGAGACATCAGACTGACCGCCTTTTTTAATGAAAAGAAATGGAAACTTGCTTAAAGTTTTGGATAAATTGAAAATAATTGATAAGGTTGACCAAGAACATGTTATTGTTTAATGCCTACACCTTAGTCCATAGATGTTCTTTAGATGGTGACGCTTAGCACTACGAGCAGCTAACCAATAGCTGGAATTAAAGAAATAAAATAAAATGTTTCTCAAAATATTTAAAAAAATTCTAAAACACCCGATCGCAGCGCCACCCACTGGTATATATCTGAGCCATCCAGAGACCCTCTCGAGTAAACACTTTCATCAAAAGCAGTGCCGTCGTTTAGGAGAAGTTCAGTGGCTTAACAAGACGGGATATTATTCTCTGAAGGGATCAAGGACCTCATTGCTTATGCGGTGTGGATGGCTGGATCAATCTCTCTCTCTCTCTCTTCTCTCTCTCACCTTGAATTTTCCTTAACTAAATCGCAGAATATATGTTAACGTTAAAACGAGACATGAATTTGATTTTTGTTTAAAATAAATTATTATTGAATGCGCGTTCGCTATTTGGACTTTTACTTAATGTATAGTCACGCGTCACAAATTGTGTGCTCCATATATATGTGTGTAGGCTAGATAATTTTTGGGCTCTATACTATATAGACTCCATTGTAAGTATACAAAACTCATATCTGTGCTCATTAACTGAATATAATAAAAACCATAGACTTGAGAATGCCATTTGCGCCGTAGTATCAAGTGACTACAAGGTTTCGACCAGATAATGCATGTTTTACATGTTCCAACAAAATTGCTTCAAAATTAATGTATATTTAAACTGAACTGCCAAATTATTAAATTTAAATACCGATAACTATTTCGATTACAATATTCTTAGAGCTGCAAGGCCGCGCTAACGATAAGCGACCAACACTTGTTTTTCAGCTTTGCAGCACTATAAACCACCCTTGCTGCCGCTGTATACTAAACGAAATCCCTCACGTCAGAACAACTGGTATACTTTCAGCAGCAAGAGAAAAAATCAGGGTAAATTTGTTAAAAACGAAATAGCTTAATTTTAATGCAACAATTAAAAAAAAAATTCACTTTTATTGAATTCAGTTTTGAGCTAATATATTGAAAATCTGTTTGCATTGCATATAGAACGCCGAAAAATACGCCAATTTCAATACTCACATCAAGGAAAAACGGCGACTGGAACGCCAGCCTGCCAGTGTCTCAGGCCATTGGTTATACGTGGGAAGAAGTGTGAGAAGAGACTTAATACGACGAGGCACTAGTATACATAAATAGGTATACACATTAAAAAGGTATATACATACAAGTTATGTGGGACTCGTCGATGTTTCTCAGCACTTTGACGCCGAAATTTTACGTCGCACTTACTGGTACTTCATCATTAATATCTGGCCTGATTTTAATATTTGAATGGTGGTATTTTCGCAAATACGGCACATCCTTTATTGGTAAGCTGCCGCGCAACTTTATATAAATATTGGCCTGCAACATTAATGTGTTGTTCCCACAGAGCAAGTCTCAATAAATCATATAAGTCCCTGGATTAACGGTACAGAGACACAAACCGAATCAAGCAATGGAGGCTCCACCACTGTTACTAACGGGACTAGTAGTGGCGGGACCAACGTTACTGCTGGGTCTAGCAATACTGGTACACACGGCACGGCCGGTACCGGAAATATTAGCACAGGTGGAGGCAATGCACAAATGCCTGAATGCAAAGTTTGGCGTAATCCACTGAATCTGTTTCGTGGATCAGAATATCAGCGTTTCTTTTGGGCAAGCACCAAAGAACCGCTAACGTACTATGACATGAATCTGAGTGCACAAGATCATCAAACATTTTTCACCTGTGAGGGCGATGCACGTAAGGAAGAGTACGAAATCATGCAGACTGCTTGGCGTGAACGCAACCCAATGCAGCGTATGAAGGCTGCGCACAATGCAATTGCAATAAACGCTGATTGCGCGCCGGCGTATATACTCTTGGCCGAAGAGGAGGCAATGACTATAACGGATGCAGAAAAAATACTAAAAACTGCGCTTAAAGTTGCGGAAATAAATTATCGGAAATCGCAAGCTACACAACATCAGGGTGCCATTGCCGAGGGTATACACCGGCGCGATACGAACGTGCTCATCTATATTAAACGACGTCTTGCAATGTGTGCGCGCAAGCTGGGCAAGCTCAAGGAGGCGGCAAAAATGTTTCGTGATCTTACCAAGGAAATACCATCGATCATGAGTGTACTCAACATACACGAGAATCTCATTGAGACGTTGCTTGAGATGCAGGCTTACGCCGATTGTCAAACCATTTTGGCCAAGTATGATGACATAACGCTACCGAAATCGGCAACCATATGTTATACAGCGGCGCTGCTAAAGGCGCGTAATGTGGCAGACAAATTCTCGCCGGACATTGCTTCGAAACGCGGACTTAGTGCTGCGGAAATGAGCGCAGTTGAGGCTATACATCGCGCCGTCGAATTCAATCCGCATGTGCCGAAGTATCTGCTCGAAACGAAGCCGCTCATTTTGCCACCAGAACACATACTTAAACGTGGTGACTCCGAAGCGCTGGCATATGCATTTTTCCATCTTAAACACTGGAAACAAGTTGAAGGTGCACTCAATTTGCTACATTGCACTTGGGAGGGCACATTTCGTATGCTACCATATCCGCTAGAACGTGGCCATCTTTTCTATCCATATCCGACATGTACCGAGTGCGCTGATCGTGAGCTGTTGCCCGCTTTTCATGAGGTCTCCGTTTATCCCAAGAAGGAATTGCCATTCTTTATATTATTCACGGCGGGACTATGCTCTTTCACTGCGCTGCTGGCATTGTTGACACATCAATATCCGGAACCCATGGGTCTTTTGGCACAAACAGTACTTACCTGGATCTCGTATCCCTTTTATTTGCTTAAGGAGCGCATTGAGGCTCTATGGCCGTGTAATTTGCTGCAGCAATTGTCACGTGTCTAAGAACTTTAAACATTTTTCATTCATTAAGTAATTTAAAGATTCTCACTCTCAAGAATATATAAAGTAAATACAACCAAACTATTAATATACATACAAGTCTATATAATATATATATATACATACATAAATGTATACATAGATATATTTTGGATCTTTACGTACATGCATAAATGCAAACATATATATGTGTCTGTGTTGTCTTCTTCGTAAAATAAAATGTAATAAAATCAAAAGCAATTTGCATTTTTATTTATTTCTAAAATAAACATTGTTCTATTGGTAGCCAACTAAAATTGGAAATGTAAGTATTTTATGGAATTTACGACACAGCATTTCCCTGCATATAACTAAGTCACTTTGAAATAAAAGTCGGTTTTTCTTTCGTAGTATTTATGTGATATTATTTTTAATAAAGCACTTTGTTAAAATCACAAATTTTTCGTTAACTTATGTTTTAATTTCTAAAGATTGTGACAGTTTTTGTGCACTTGTTTCATTTAAATATCAGTAATTGTAAAATAGCCTGAACAATGCTTGCATTTTTCTTTCTTACCCTCTATTCTATTTGGATTCAGCGACCTGAAGTATGACTCAACTATATCAAATACTTCCAAAGTACGCGCCTCAAGATACTCAAAAGTGTAATCTTTATACTGCTCAATAATATGCTTTACCATACGATACAATATGGTTTCCGTTGATATATAGAACTTTAATAGAGTATGTAGCTCATCAACAAGTGTATCAATAAATGTGCGCGCCATGTTCATAACTAAGCGGAACGATTCGGCCGGTAATATATGTGCCATGCCATTAATTATTTGCTCGAAATTCTCGGCGTTTACGATGTGATTGAATACACCACGACCAAATTCAGATAGTGCTATTAGGACACCATCGATTACAACACCACTTAAGCTCAGCACACGCACACCAGCAGCCCAATTGTTGCTTGATGTTTCAGTAGGATGTATGCTATTCGGCAGTACGAAAAGTGTTTGAATGGTATGCGCCATATTTGGCTGAACACCTCGTACGCCATTAGCTGCATTAAAGGAGTCTGGTATTGGTTGTGTTACTTGTCCAACTATATTGGGTCCGCTGTTGTGCTGCAGATTTGCACGCAATTCTTGCGTATTTACGACCACCTCATTATTTAGTAGCACACCCTCGCCATTAGGTGCGAATGAGGGACGTACGCCGTGCTCATTAAGCTGTTTGTTGATCTTGAAAAGATCATTGAATTGTTGTTTCGATGGCATTTCATTCGTACCACGTATTATATCCATTTTGCCACGTGTCTCGCCGCGTATGCGTATGGTTTCCTTTGACATCTTGTCAAAAGCACGTCTGTAAGCAAGAAGCAATAAGGAAAAATTAAAAAATAAAATTTTTACAAATTTTTACCTTTGACGATTGCTCAAATTCTTACGCATTTGCGCAATGGTGGTCTTCTGTGTCTCATTAATGATAGTCGAAGCCAAACGAAAATTGGATACGCTATGCGTGAAGAGCACCAACGAGGCAGCTAACTGAAGTGTATCCAAAGTAGTAACATCTTCACCGTCTTGATATTTTAGATACAAATCCAAAACGCCGTTAGCAACACCGCCACCGGATAGCATAATCGATGTAATATTCATGCCGTTAACTGCACATTGTGCCACCTAAAAAAAATGTATATTAAGCAATAAGGATTAACGTATTACTGCAACTTTGCCACTCACCAGCCCAACTTCTTTGCCTGCTGCAGCAGTTGCAGTCACCGCGGTTGTAGCGCCTGCAGCGCCCAGACCAACAAAACCCGCAGCGACGCCAATCCATGAATTTCGCGCCTGGCGATCAGTTACATTTATTGTTTGCTCATGCTGACTACGGTCCACTAATTGTGCACCAGAGCGTAATGTTGCATAGCCCGCTGCTGCTAGACCAACACCGGCAGCAGTCGCCATAAGCGGCGCAGAAACCGGAAGTGTAAGCAGCGCTGCTACGGGCACACAGGCTGAGAGAAAACCGCCCACAGCAGTAGTTGTGTCTGCATATGCCAGCACTGTACTAGAGACACTGCCTGCCGGTGTGGTATATTTGTCAAGCTCAACATCATTGTTACGATTTAAAGTGTAGATGCCGCCATGTGGTGCAATCATGGTACCCTCCGGCAAAACATTTTCGTTGACATAAGCCTGCCAGTTTTGATAGACGCGTCCGGTTTCGTCGACGAAGATCATGCAACAGTCGACGCTGTTCGAACTGTTATCGCTTTTTGCTAAAATATATAAAATCTTTAAATAAAAAAAAAAAAAAAATAGCCAAAAGTGCAGCAGCAAACCTGTGCATTTACGCGAACGTAGCACTGGATGTATGGAAAACTCAGTTACTGCTTCAGCACGATTAAAATCTTTTTCTTTGGTGACAAACACATATATAATAGATGATAAGGAATTGCGATTTGTATACTTTCCTGTAAAAAAATTTATTATGTTTATAAGACGTCTTATTTATTGTAAAAATTATAGACAGCAGCTCACTTTGTGCCCAAATGCTTTCGAAAAATGTCTGACGTGCACTAAGTATTGCATTCTGACCTCTCTCTTGAATCGATTTTAGCTGTTCAATCTTTAACTTCAAATCAACGACTTGCTGCTCTGGCAAACTGTGCGTAAAAATAAATAAGCAATTAATAAATAAGTTCTTAATTAACATATTAAAACATACTCGCTGCTCTTAAACATACAACGTATAAACCGCTCGTTAATGCTATATCCTACGATTAGAGATACGATATCGTAGCTCAATAGCTCACATTTCTGTCTTGATAAACTGCGTAAATAAAATTATTAATATATATTTCAAAGCATATCACTTAAATTTCAATTGCTTACATCAAATTACATTCGTTTGCATGAAACACCTGGAGTATGTCATCCTGTTCAATTGTTTGCAATACTTCTAAGCGTTTCAGCTCTTCAATTTTTGCCAGCACTGCATTATATTGTTTCTCCGGTAAGCTGTATATTTATAAAAATTATTAGGCATAGGACTATAAACGAATTTGCATTAAAACATACCCACAGCTCTTAAGCAGCTTACGCAATTCATCACGGTTTTTTCCATGCTCTCTTATAAAGTGGCCAATATCTTTTTTTAATTCTTCCAAAAGTGCTTGTATTTCTTTAAGCTTTTCTATCAAAGCAAGTGTTTGCTGCTCCGTTAAACTGTTAAAAAAAAGAATGTTTAATTAAGGAAATAATTACAAACAATGTCATTTATAAATGAACATACCCACTCCGCTTAAATGTTTTACTAGCTTCTAGCCAATCTATCTCCTTTTCGCGCAACAGTTTATTAATCTCATTTTTTAATTTAACCAATTCTTTATTTATTTGCTGTCCAAATTGTTGTATCAGCGCTTTATGTTTCATCTCTAAAATGCTGTTTAATGTACAATAAATATTAAATAGCCAAAATAATTATGATGACGTCATTATTACATACACAGAGACGCATTCGGTATTCTCAAGCGCTTTATATATAGCATTGTCACCCACTTCATGATCCGGTATAAGTTGTTCAATCTTTGCCTCTAATACGCTATTTTGCTCTTCGGACAATCTGCGTTTAAAAATTTATAGTTTAGCTTAAATTACGTAATTAAAAATAAACATTCTGCACTTACAAATCCCATATTATTTCTGTGCCATAACCGAGCGATTCAGCAAAACTTTGCTGCACTTGCCTTGCCGTTCGCTGCTGCTCCCCGCCTTCAGCCATATCTTTTTGTTGATAATCAAAAAATCTACTGCGCACTTGACTCGGCAAACTTCCACATGGAAATGATTTCGTAGAACCTGTTGCAGCTCTTCTTATAGACGAATGTGTGTATGTATTGGTGTTGTATTTAGGGGAAAGTACAAAACTTTGATGCACAGCACAAACAAACAAAAAAAAACTAGTTGTACTTAGAAAAAAGAAAAACTATTAAAGGGTGTTTAATTTGAAGTGCATAACTGTAAACACAACTGCGTTTCACAAACACACACAAACTGCGTACTTTCTTACCTTAGATAGAACTGTAGTTGCACCTAAATAAATTAAATTAATTTATTTATTTGCCTGCCATTTTATGGCAGTAGCTGAACCGATGACTGAGTCGAGTCAAGTGTTCAAAAAAGTGCGCAGATTGCTGTGAGTGAGCATGCAGCGCATGTCAAACGTTTTTTTAGGCGGTGTGTACACGTTCATTCAACGAGACTGTATTAAGGTATGCTCCGAAATTTTAATCGAAATTGAGAGCAAAACAATGGAAATAAAGGCATCTAAAATATTTTTCAAAAGCATACCTTGAAAAAATGGAACTTCTTTTAATCGGCACTTCACCATTAAATGATCGGACAAGAAATTCTGTATGTCAAAAGGATCATTTATACTGAAAACACATACCATCCAGAGGTATATAGATGAATCACTACCGGCAAATGGTAATGACCTGGGAGCTGTAGAATCTATCAAACAATACTGGCAGTTTTTGGGAAAATATACCAGCAATATTAAGCCGAAACTGTGCACCATTGTTACTTATATGGACCACAGCCATTCTGTGGCATTGGAAGGCGTACTACATTGGAAATAATCCGTGTAAAGCTCAAAATAGAACAAAGAAGCAATACTAGGTCATGAGCCAGCTCCTAAGATAAGCAAAGATGAACCCTAATAGACAATTATATATACAAGGGAGGCCAACGAGTCCACTGGCCTGCCTATTTTTTATAAAGTTCCTCCAAAATTTATTTTACTATTTCTTTCGTATTTTTTATAACTTTATTGGTAGATTGGTTCTTTCACTCTAGATTATACAAAAAAAAGTAAAAATTCAGCATCCCCCTTTCGAGGAAAGCTGGCAAAACACTTGCGAATAGGGTAAACATCATACTCCACTGTTGACTTCGAAAATATCTGTGTATATTAATTGTATAAAACTTCTCTGTATGCAGATGCTGGGACCATACAGAGAAACCTCTCTTAACATTAGAAACTTTAAACTTAAATATAGAAGCAAACTTCAAACGCTAGGCAGTGACTTCGTTAAAGAAGTATAGTAGTTTAGTAGTGTAGCTTGCTTAGCCATTTATTATTATTTCTTAGAATTTTAGGATTAATTGCATGCAACGCCTTACCACTTACTTAGTTACCAATGCCTGGTTAGGATCAAAGCTGGCTAAACTTAAAATATATTTTGATGTCTGTTCAAAATCGCATAAGTTTCTTCAAAGTCAGCAATGTTGAGTTCTCAAGAAACATAAAACCATTCTTAGATCGTTCTTCTTTAAAATTTGTAAAACTGATGCTAAATGATGCTACAGTATATGGTAAGCTCAAAACTAAATAAAATTTATAGATTATTAATATAGTCGATATTGCTATTGAAGAAACTGCATGATTCAACTGATCTTGATGATTCAAAAAATTGCTTTCTGTTTCGGGTACATTTAATTTGAAATGTAATTTTTAGCTTGTGTGAACTTTTAAATCGTGTCACACGGCACAAATGTGTTACTCACGCTGCCAGCTCTAAGTGTAGCTTAAGGTAAAGGTTGCTTTTTCCAGAAGAGAACAACCACAAAAAGCAAAAACTAAAAACATATTCCAGACATACAAAAAAAAAAAAAAAAATAAATAATAATATGAACAGAAACCTGTTCCTCTTTGTATAAACAAATTCGATTTTTCAATCTTTCATTTTTAAGAGCTGTTGTGAAAGCTGTTACAGCAAGCAAAAAAAAAAAAACAAAACAACAAATATTTTCAACTATATTTAGCCCAAAAAGTACGGTCCAGCACATACATAATTAAAACAAATTTCTGTGCATTAACTTTGGTAAATTCCCAACCTGACAATATGCAGCTACATATATACTTTGTCTATAATGCGTCGCATGACGCACATTTAAGAATACGCATAGCAGTGCAACGCTTTATAAATTGTGAATTTCCCGCTAAAAGATGCCATCTAAAACAGGTTTTTTAATCCTACATAAATTCTACGAATAAAACTATCCCAAGTGACGTAGAAACATGCATATTGGCTAGAAAAAATGAAATTAATTAAAATCCGCACGCGAATGAAATTTAAAAACATAAAAAATGAGAGCGCGATTAAGCAAAAACCCGTTGACTTGTCTCTGCTGCCGGCAGTGTCTATAATCCATTTGCTCTCTCCTTACATGCTTTCAGTTAGCTGCTGCCCAATGGAAAATTGTATGCTTACGGCATTAATGAAGTGAAGCAGCTTTGGAAGTTGGTTTAAATGTAGTTTAGTGTATTTTAGATTTTTCTCATGTAAAAAGTTACGTGTAAGCCGTTACGTGTAAGGCATTCATTAAGTGTACGACGTTAAGTGTAAGACTTCACGTATAAAATGTTACGTGAAAGATGTTACGTATACAACTCTAATATGTTCAAAATCCCCGGAATAAATCAAAAAAAAAAAAAAAAATGTCGAAAATTCATGTCTCCAAAATGTTTCTATGAAATTAATATTAAATGTGTGTTTCGTGAGCCAGTGAGAAAATAATTCTGTGATATGATATTTATGAAGGTATATAAATATTAGTGGACGCAACTTGCGTCGTTACGCCCCCATTTTATCTTCTTTTTGAATAGGTGATTCAAATAGTGATTTACAATATTACAGTATTTGAATCTACCAATAGAGAATTTTGCAGCTCTCTCGATCACACTCTAGGCCGATAACGCTCTCTCTAATCAGTTACGTTCTCCTCCCTACCGCAATATATGTTACAGTGTCCTGCACGGGACTTTCTCTTTTTCAAAATTAACATTACTATGTTCCTGTACATCACATTCAGTTGCCTAACAAACTTTCCAGAGCCCTATCACTCTCACCTATTAATCACACTCTCACTACCGGGGTGCTCATATTACCGTGACACACTGCTTAGAGTACCTAATGCATAAATATTGTTCAGGAAGCTGTTATGATACTCATATTAAATATGTTAAAACTAATTGAGAATTATAATTGTCATGGATATGTAAAAAAAAAATCTGTAACGCGATCAAGAACATATCGTAGGATAGATAAAAAGGGGTGGTAAAGTTTGGCATTGGACTATTTATATATAGAAAAAGTTAATACGAATTGATGTCGTTCTTATTTATACATACTATATGCGAAGTACGCTGCCAATTTCCTATTGAGATGTTATGAGGTGCTTTTTCTGTCGCCTGGTCGCTCACTCAACAAGCTCTTTCCGACTATATAGAGTCCAAGCATTAACAAAAACATTGCCAGAATTCGAAACGTCGCCGGACAGTACGCAGTGCACACGCGAAATATATTTATAAAATCAGTGCAAATTTTTGTTAATTATAAAAATTCCTAGAATATATATAGTACACACACCTACTATATTACGAGACAAAGAAAACATTTGAAATTAAAATTTCTGTGAATTAAATTCAAGCAATTTTAAGTCAATTAACAAATATTACCAAGAATCAATTAACGAAAATGGATACATCGAGCATAAACAATCAACATATTGCATTGGAAATGGAAAAAGCGAATAATCTATCAACGAAAATGGAGATCCAAAGACCTCATGTAAGTGCAACTACTCAAAAGTAATTAAATTTTAATTCATTTTTTTCAAATGAATATATTAATGCTGTAGAGCGTTCGTTAGCTTTCGGATACGCTTCAGTAATAACAATATAAAGTTTCACATGCTTAAGTCATAAATTTAAACTATTAAAAATAATAGTAAGATATATATTAGTTAAAATTTTCAAATAGCAACAGGCAAGTGTATAATCAATTCGGTAAATAAATTGGAGGTGTTTAGCTGATGTGTTTATTTTACTATTTAGTATAAGTTTCGATTTGATTTTCATCTTGCGTTTGGGAAAGTACAAAAATTTTGCAGCATTAGTCATACGCAACGAATTAAGCTGTGATGGACCAATCCTATATCTCATTGTGCGTGAGTGTCTACTTGGGATTTTATTGAAAAGTTTTTCACATATTTAATACATATATGGACAGTTGATACATATATGTAGTATCCGCAAATTGCATACATACATATTTAATATCTTTTGTATATATAAACATGATCTGCATAAATGTAGTCAATGCCTTCTCGTTGCCCATACTTGTATGTATTTGCTTACACAAAGAAGTCTGTAATCTGGAATTGTATACATTAAAGCGCGGCAGCATGCTGTGAGATTGCTTTGTTGTGCTACAAGTATTTATTTTTTTTTTTTTTTTATTATAAGCAAATTTTAATGCTGGAAATCATTAAATGCATTATTTTATACTAACTACGTCAATATAAACTAGAGAAATACTTTGCACATAAAATTCCTATTCAGATTGCTCATATTTTACAATATTTATGGCTTCCGTCAGTCGTAGCACTAATCAATGTTTATAAACTATCTACTGTACATACTATTTATTTCACAATATTGTATACACAGTTTTTGCGTGTTCTCAGTTAATTAGTTTTATAAAATTTTCCTTCTTAAAATTTTTTTTAGTAGCTGCTAATGCATAAAGATTTTTTCTACACATTATCTATCATCAGTATCCGAATATATTTATTACATTCAAGCTTTGTAAAGTGATGTTAGGAAATATTGAATGTACTAGTTAAACAGCTCTTAATATAATTGTATTCGAGGTCTTGGCATTTCTTCAGATGAAAAACTTCGCGGAATTTTGATTACAAAGCCTTAAAGAGGACTGGTTTTTATGGGTATGGCCCCTTAAAGAGAGTGTTCAACACATTTATTAAACAGTACCTATCTGAAGAGGGAATAAAATTAATTAAATATCCCAACTTGACGGCTCTATATTTCTTATTTTTCATAGCCAGACAGACGGACATGTCTATATAGTGGTCAGCTCTTTTAATGGTCCGATTTAAACCCTAAAAATATATTTTATTTTTCTACAACAATTTTTTTTTATAAAAAAAATTCAGAAATTTAGGATTAATTTGTATAGGGATGGACGGACATATCTATATGAACTTGAAACCTCCTCACCTCTTTTAATGGTCCGATTTAAACCCTAAAAATATATTTTATTTTTCTCAATAAATTTTTTATACAAAAATTCAGAAATGGAGGACAGATTTGTATAAGGACAGACGGACATGTCTATATGGACTTGACTTTTTGTAGTGGTCGCCTCTTTTAATGGGTCGATTTGGTCCCTAAAAGAATATTTAATTCGAACTGATACAAAATTTGGTATTTATAACTAAATTAGCAAACAAAATTTTCATGCAAAAATTTTGAAATGTGGGACAGACTTGTATGGAATGGAATATTTTATAAGGATTGACATAATATAGACCAAATTTGATGCTTCTTGGTAAACTAACATTATTAATAAAATGTTTCATACAAAAATGAGCTGTGGAGGGAATACAAGTAATCTGAAGAAGGATTAGGACAATCTAAAGATTGAAATTAGGAGGTGTTTTTAGAGCAAACTCGTAATGGTCTCATGATCCAATACGAAGCTCTGCGGTTATTTTAATTAATGGAAGATACACCATGCACTACATATGCACTTCTTCGCCAAATCGGTTCCAACCCTATAAACATGAACATAATATTCGCCAGCGTTTCATCGTTTCACCTTTTCCAAAGCAATCGATAAAGTCATCAAGATCTTGACCTTCTTTGCTACACTTTCACCTGACAGCCACAGGCTGTCTTGATTTCTGCTTGGTTTCTGATTGCTGTCACACGGTAACGAAACGGCGCCGAAACTAATTTTGATTGCAGCTGTACATCGCCAAGCACTTCTATGAGTTAGTCAGACGGTACCGCTTATGGTCGAATGTGAGAATTTGTGGCATCCATCACATCAAAAAAGCTTTACTTTTTCATGTTCACAAATTCATATAAATTGTGATCTACCCACTCAGTCAAGATGCGTACAGCAACAGCCACATTACGCACTTTCATTCTCCAATCGTTCTACTCCATTCCAAGAATATTATCGGCAATTTCTGGCGTGACGAACTCATTTGACCGACTTTGATATTCTGCATCATTTATGCGTGTATGACCACAAGTGAACTCAGTAAACCACTTTTTAAGCATTGAGATAAATTATGTAAGTCCCCATATCAAGCCTTCCATTTCTTTCGGTGGTGGTTTTTTGAACCAAAAAAAAGTTTTGTATTAATTTTGGTATACAAATAGATGGGACGTTGGAAAAGATCATAGGCTACTTTTTGTTAAAATCGGAAGGGAAGATGACCAGATGACGTTTTACCATACTGAAATTTGGGTTTTCTGTGATGAAATTTTATAACTGCGCTCAAAGATCATTGTTTAGGCTGTGATTAGAGGCACAGTCGCTCAACCAGGCGACCAAACAAAAAGTGGAAATTCCAAATTTATGTTCCATCAATGCTAATAAAAATATTTATTTGAATCTACATATATAAACTTTTGGGTCAAGGGAGGACACATCGCAGATTCATTCGACTGCAACATGGTTTTGTTTTTTTTTTTTTTTGTGGTTATTAAATGTTATCAACTAACTTCCTGGGGTTCAAAATACTTGCATCGCATTCTAGAACTATAGTTTATTTTTATAGCAATATGCACATTTTATTTTGAATATATAGTTGGTCTTTATACAATTTTGATGCGGTTTGCTTATCGCTATAGCAATATGTCACCATCACTTTGTGGTTATGTAAATAATTAGTTCTATATATATATTATTATTTAATTGTCAAGCTCATAAGGCACTAATCTCATGAATATTACGCTGTATATAATAATAAAAACATTTTTAATTTATTTTAGGAAAATAATATAGCGCCTACCGATGTGATTGATGGCCGAAATGTACGCATACCAAGAGCAAGTAAGTTTTACTTTAAAAAAAAAAACTAATAAGCAAATATTTAAATGCAAACTAATTCAAAAACTCATCTACAAATTATAACAAATTTCGCTACATCAATTGTAAGTTGTTACTAATTTTACATAACTCAAACTACTTCAACTAAATCATACTTAATTATTTTTTAATTAACTTTATTACAGTTCCCGAAACGGATGATGAAAATGACGATCGTCCAGATGCAACACCAGATCAGCCCGGCATTGATGACGGCCTGCTTAATCCGAATAATTTGATGCCAGCTAAACCACGGCGTCCGAGTTACTCGTTTCCCGGTTACGAAGATAACGGCATGGTTGAAATCAATGGCGTACTAACGCCTATACCCGATGTCAATGCGTATCAGCATAAGAAAACCCTAGCACAGGGCATGATGGACTTGGCCTTACTCTCGGCGAATGCAAATCAATTGCGTTATGTGCTCGAAACCTTCAATAGGCATCCATATGCAACGGCCAGTTTGGTTTTTATATCGCTGAGTATTGTGTTTCAGGTAAGCAATCTATCATATAAAATATTTGATTAACTTTTTTTTAAATCATTTTTTCCATTATATATTCTAGGTCGCTGTTGGCGTCGGTCTCATACTCAATGGTCGCTATAATATTAAAGATAAGCGGGAAATTTGTCGTGCTAACAAAATTAATAATTATACAGTTATTGGCATCTTTATAGTAACTGTTGTTAATGTATTTATATCCGCGTTTGGCGTTGCAGACAATGCTCCTGCGTTAGTTCCGGGCCAAGGAAACTAGTTCAATATTCTTAAATTGATTTTAATTCACATTTTTCATAAAAAAAGAAAACAAAAACAATTCATTTACATGTAACAAATAAGTCTTAAATATTGAATCTCCTCAACAAAAAAAAAAAAAATTATTTTTGTATTAGAAAATGTGTGATATATTAAAACTTTACTTTAACTTATTTAAAGAATGTTTTTTTGTTCGGTTTTTGAAATATTTTTAGGAAAATATTTCTTGGAAACTGCTGCCAGAGGTAGAGAAACTCCATATTATGCCAGAACATCAATTTAGAAAAGCTTTTCACCGAGCTTGGCATATAAATGTGATAAAAAAATAACAGATCGCGAACGATGACCCTTTTTGGAACAAATGATCCGATTGTCGCGTTCGATAAGTAGCATGACCTGTACCACAAACAGATCGACAGATGGCGTGACAGTCGACAGAATTGCCATTACGATTCAAGCTGTGGTAGAGTAGGTAGTCAAGGTAAGTCACGTATGCTAAGGCATTCACGATTAAAGCGCTAATAGTAGCAAAGTAGAAGAAGAGTAAGTCACGAATGTTCCTGCAATCACGATTGAAGAACTAAAGATTAAAAGAAGGGACTAAATAAAAAGGTAATATCTAGAGCGGTGACCAAGAGAGAACGATCCTAGCCAAAGAGGAGAAGGACGAATAAAATATAATATATTTTAAAAAGGGTAAACTAACGTTCTATTAAATTAAACCTCCCAAGACTGAAGAGTCACCGTAACAAACTTTCCATTGATCTGCTAAATGTCACGCCTTGGCATTCTCCCTCCCAGTTTTTTGTATTTTTATACATAAATTTTTTTAATGGCCATAAACCGAAGCTAAGTGGTGGCCGTATGTGGAAGGGCATACCGCCAGCTATAATCCTGCGCCCACTGACTTCAGTTGTTCTTATTGTCAACTGTGCAGAGATTTCTGCTCTGGACTACGTCAACTTCATCGATTAGCTAATACAGGGACTTAAACTGGTCGCCATCGCTAATATATCCAAAAATCTTGCGAAGAATTATTCTCTCGAAGACTCGCTTAGTCATCTAATTCCATTACGGAACATTCTTCTGCGCCATACAGCAGTCTTGTAGATCTTGATTTTAGTCATTGGAGCATTATGAGCAAGCGTAATTTTTCGGATGAACTCCATGCTGAGGTTGTTATTGCTCCATCGTCATAGACCGTCATAGGCTGTGTGCTAGATAATACCAAGTACTTCATCTTCTCCTAATTTAACGCAAGACCTATGATCCGCCTTTCTGATGTACAGATGATCATACGCCCAACATAATCTGAATGTGTAGACATTGGTATAGGAAGTACTTCATCAATAGATTCAAAAAATCGCACAATACTGCACCACGTTGCTTGAAACCTATTTTTGTAATAAACGGCACAGAGAGGTTCCTTTCGACCCTGACAAAGCTTTATATGTAGGATAAAGACATCATACAAAGACGAAACCATTTAAGCTGGGAAATCTAGTGCAAATAGTGCGTCGAAAAACTTTGTCGGTATCGGCGTGTCGAAAGCGGGTTTATAATCGACAAACATGTCGTGTGTGTCTATGTTAAACTCTTGGGTTTTCTCCAGAATTGGTCGTAGTGTGAATATTTGGTCGCTGCTTGAACTTTTTGGAATGAAGCTAAGCTGAAACTATCCTAGCAGTGCTTCAGTGTATGGTAAGCGTGGCAGCATTTTATGCCCGATTCCAAGGTAGTAGATAGTTGATGTCAACACAGCAGCGGTTTTTTCTTCATCTTTTTAATAACCAAATCGATCACATTATAGTCCTGTTGATCGAAAACAAAGTCATTGAAAACAAAATTATGTGTTCAAACGGTTATTAACGAGCCTCTCACTCAATATTACGCGGTTTTGTGATTTCCTTCGTATTTAAGCTCTCTTTCGAACATTTTATTGATGAATATTATTAAAGGAGCACATTTTTTGTATTGTGAAAGGACAAAATCCTTTGCCTAATCCTTTTTACATTAATACCAAATAATATATCCATAAATAAATGAATTAGCAAAAACCAAATGCTTCAGACAATATTTACACAAAAAGAAAAGTTTTTTTAAACTTAAAGTCATCCTGCCAATTGCCAAGTTTACCATGTAATTCCTAATGTTTAGAACCCACATACAGCCCCATATTTATATGGTATATGTATTTGCATGTTTGTTAATTGGTTTTAGTGTTGTGTCATTGAATTACTCTTCATAAAAAAAAACGTAGAATGTTGCTACAACTGCATGCAAGTAATTTAGCATATAAAAGAAAAAAAACCATACGATACACGAATGCGTTTTACAAGCAATTAAGCGAGCGCATAGCTTTAAATGCGTGTCTATCAAAACCAGACGCATAACATTTTCAAAGGCAGCAGTGCAAAGTTTTGATAAGGTTTAGAGCAACACAAGATGCCCTTTTTATAGTAAAGTATCTATTAAAATATAGGATATAGCTGCTACTATTATACATATATAGTGTATCTCATGTAGCGGTATGCGGGGGTAAAAGAAGCGCATTGTATATTCATACACACACACAGACACAAGCGCGCAAATATCTATTCCATAACGCTCAAAATAAACAAACTAATAACAAAAATCACGAAGGAATAGACTACTGCTACAACTGCTGGTAAAGCATGTCCTGGGAACGAGGGGCGCCATTGGCTGACTATAGCAACCGCGCATAACCCGAATAAACAAACTAATAAAATATGTATGGACTAGACGAATAATCTGACTAGCCAAAAAATAAGCATGTACAAAAAATACCTCAAAAGCTTGAAAACCACGACGAAGACAACAACAAGGAAAGTGGAACTGTGCTGAAAGAACTCGAGGAGCTACATAAGTTGAGCAAAACTTGGCTGATAGACAGACAGGCAGACAGACAGGAAGACAAATGGACAGATTGACTGACTGACTGACTGACTGAATGACAGACAGACTGACTGTTGCCTCATTGTGTACGGCTGTCTATTGCATTCCACATTGCTGTTGTTGTTGCTTTTTATTTTGTAAATTGAAACTAAACTCCATTTTGTTATTTTTTTCGCTACAACATTCTGTGCTTATCTGGAACATATACGCCAAATTCTCTTTCGGATTAGCAGGTATTTAGGCTAAAATATTTTTTACTATTAACTTTGCCTAATGATGCCAAATATTTATTTACAGAGGATGGATTTCCAATACATTTTCAGTTAAATTTCCGATATTATGCAATAATAATACGGATAGCCAAAAAATGGATTCGATTATGTTTGGAATACACGCAGCGGAATTGGTGGCGCAGCTTCAGTTGTAGCTATTATGAAACTCAAAAACGCAGATTTTCTTAGGACTAGGCAACCGTATACAACAAAATTTAACTACAGACTGGATGCGTCTGTAATTTGGTATTTAGGCCAAGACGACGACGACGGCGAGGGCTGCAACAACGGCAACCTATGTGCGTTGCAGTGTTATGTCCAATGCAAAGTATCGTGGCAAGTCTATAGCAGGCCTAAATGATACCGAATAGAGCTGCGTCGCCGGCAGGATTAATTGCAACAACAACAAATACTGCGCTACATCAAACGCAACAACAACAAATACTGCAACAACAACAACAAACCTATTTACCTCAAACAACATCTTTGCTGAAAATCGAACCATTCGTTCCTAGTTTTAATCAACGTCTACGCCGGCGGCCTATTGGTCGCTCCTATAGTACATTAAGTTCCACAGTCATACACCATCGCAACACAAGTGGCAACGGCGGCGGTGTCGGCGCAATAACGGGTGGCACAAGCAAAGTCACATTATTACAACAACCACAAGCTGAACTCATTGTTGGCGCAGCAGTGGATGGCAGCATCTCACCACAGCAGCAAGTCAAACGCAGCTATGCAGCTGCAGCACAATTACAGCGTCAAAGAGTGCCGGCGCGTGCACGTGGCATTGTGTCGCGACAACGCTCGAAATCTTCATCATCGGCCGCATCAAATGCATGTCGTCCGGCAACGGCAGCGGTAGTGGCAACACTCAACAATGCAGCCAATAATGTTGGCAATGTGGCTGTACTGCCCGTAGCTGCCGCACCAACAGCACTTACGGCCGCTAATGCATTAGTCACACCGCAAGCGAATGGCATCTGTCGCATAACACGTTTACCTAAGGAGCGCGAGGAGCTGCCTGATCGCATCATGATGGATGGTCGCGGGCTATCCGCTGTGCCTATATTCGAGCAAGAGCCGCATTTGCGTTTGCTATCACTGCAGCATAATCTCATAAATATATTTCACATACCAAAGGATCAACAGTCTACACCACCAACGCAGCCAACGGTATTGGCGCAATCGCCTAAGGATACCAAGCATAATGAGGACCAAAATAGCAATCCTAAGAATGGCACATTCAGCAATGGACGGCTTAGCAGACAGCGTTACATTAGCAGTCACAACAATCAAAACAGCAATCGTCTTTCGCACAGCATTGCCTCACCGCATTCGAATAGTCCCACGCAGAGTCCTACGCAGAAACTAGGTGGTGGGGCTGCTGCAGCTGGTGGCACAAGCATGCGTCCCAAGTTGCTTAAGCGGCACAGTTTGTTGCAGAAGAATTTTAACTTCAACAATGCACAGTTGCCATCACCGGTCACGCCCACAGCACAGCAGCAGCTTGCGCAGCGTCCACTGTTGCAGCGTTTTGCGCTCGAGAAATCGAAAAGTTTTATCTCGAACTATTCGCGCCATTTGCACAGCATGAAAAATCAACACAATCTCAACCAGCGTCGCGCCTATTTGCTGCACAGCAAAGCAGCCCATGACAATAGCAAGCTACGCAGCTTCGACTCAAGCGCCAGTGGCATGACAAACACGGATACAACGACAACCAGTTCATCGACTGCCGCATATGCCAGTGAGCTGGGCGAAACGGAGCCTGAGTCCGCCATTGGTCTGGAGCAGGAACAGCTATCGATTAAGAACAAACAGCTAAGCTTGAGCGCTTCGTATGGTAACGTCTTTCAGCATCTGGTCTTCCTCGATCTCTACGATAATCAAATCGAACGCATTGCTAATCTAGATGGGCTACCCACGTGCTCCGTGCTGCTGCTAGGCAAAAATCGCATTACAGACATCAGCGGACTTGCATCGCTGCGACATACGCTGCGCGTACTGGATCTGCATGGCAACAAAATATCGAGCATAAGTAACAAGATCAATTGTCTGCAAGAACTCAAATCACTTAATTTAGCGGGCAATCAGATCAGACAAATCAACCACAACGATTTCAATGGACTGCGCTGTTTAAAGGAACTGAATCTGAAGCGCAATAAAATTAAACGCATCAATGGATTTCAGCACTTGCTGGTGCTCGAGCGTCTCTGGCTGTGTCACAACGAGCTGCACAAAGTGGACGACATGTCCAGCATTGCAAAAGCCACACGGCTACAGGAAGTGACTATCGAAAACAATCCAGTATCGCTCGCCGGCGATTGTGTTTCATTTCTTGTCAGCTATCTGCCGCTGCTGCAGACATTGAGCCAGATGCCTATAACGGAACAGGTACGACGCGCCGCTTTAGCCTGGCGTCAGCACAAAGAATTGGCTGAGGCACATGCTGGCACGCATGCCACGTCTGATTTGTTTAATAGTATACGCCGTGAGGAGGTCATCTCAAATGCACGCACCAATTGGGAACTGTTGCGCTCACAGCAGACGGTGCAGACAACTATGCGTGCGCAGCGCAGCCCCAAGAAACTGACAAGTGAATTGGCCAAAATAAGCGAGTCGAATGAAACTTTGGCTACTGTTGGTGTGGAGCATGAATCAAGTAGCACAAGTGTTTTGGAAGAGCTGCAGGCGCTCATTAAGTTGCCGCCCATTGAGCAGCGGCGTAAACATGAGAAAAAGCAGCAAAACGGTGACGGCGCAGATGATGCATCTTCGGATGGTTCAAGTTTAGGTCCGAATGTGGACTCATGCTCTAGTTGCTACAGTTCTGATAACGAGGAGAGTGCGGGTGCCAAAGTTGGCGCAGGCGTTTGCAAACAACACGCAAGCAAGCCTGCCGATGCTGGCAAAGCTACTGCTTTGACTGTTGTTGATGAAAACTCAAACAAATTAACTCCGTCAAGTGCGGAGCTAGAGAGAACACCAACGAATAAGCAACGCAATGAACCGGAGAAGAAATCAAATAGCACACCGCAATCGCCACAGACATTGAATGGTGGTGGCAACCAAACAAAACCAGCGAATGCGGTGGGAGCCGTAGCAGTCGGAATAGCTTCGAAGACCAATACGATTACTTTACCAATGCCCAATACTATTGAACGTCCGTCAAGTAGTAGACAACGCGCTGGTGTATCACGTGCTGCCAATACGTCTTCAAGTACAATTAGTGGCTCCGCAAGTAGTTTGGGGTTTCACAAGTTGAACGGCGGTGCTACTACAGCAATGAATGCTGCTGCTGCGACAACGACAAGTAAACGCTATATGCCGGGCAGTCTAGTGCGTGCTCAAACAATTACGTGCAATGGAGGTGTTGGTGGCGCAAGAGGACCAACAGCTGGCACCAACAAAGCCACGCAGAATGTGTCAACAAATAGTGGTCAAACAACCACGTCAATAACTGCCACAACAACAGCGAATATTGTCGCCATTACAGCAACTACTGGCGCAGTGGCAACAATAACAACAACTGCTTCCAGTAGCATAGCATCACCCACAACAACTACAACAAACACCAGTAATAAATCCACAACAGCAGCCACTTCGCCCACACCCTCAGCATCCACGGCCATTATTGTCACCAAGCCTACTGCAACGGAACGTGAACGTGAGCAAGGCGGTGATTATCTGATTGAGATCTGTGGTCGCTACCTTAATATCTACGGGCAGGGTGCATTGCGTTTCATTGACAAACAATGGAATCCTGCTAAAGCCAACGATGTGCACACACTCAACTTCAGCTATATAAACTTTAATAATATAACCAGCATACTGGGACGCATTAAGGTACGTTTTCCGCACGCTGAGAATTTTGTCTTCCGCGAAACAAACATTAGTTGTCTTGGTCAAATGAATGCACTAGCGGAGTTGCAGGGCATTACAACGCTTTACATTGATGCCGAAGGCAATGCGCTAACGACAAAGGATATGTGGCGTTCGTATACTATCTATCGTCTCTCGCACTGGGGTCTTAAGCAGCTCAATGGCGTTGAGGTTACCGAATCCGAAGTGGAGGCCGCAAATAGCGTATATGCAGGCCTTTCCGATTTAGTGTTGTGGTCCATGCCCGATGTAATGTTGCAACCACTTTTGGCACGTCTACGTTTAGATGAAACATGCACGGCGAGCAAAATGTCACCAAAAGAATGGTTAATGCGCGCGGACAACAAATCACTGCGCCTCGTAGTCGGTAAGGAGGCGCTGCAATGGAAAAAGGCTACTGCAACTGGCGGCGGCGGTGGTGTTGGCACTGGCGTTGCTGCCAACTGCCTAGAGTTGGGTGGACTTACTTCGCCCTCGAATGCAGCGCTGAGTACTCGAGAGCGTGGGCGTCAGCATTTTGCGCTTATGATGGAGCATACCTGCAATGCTGTCGAGAAGCTGCATAAGCTGGAAACGCTCTGGCCAAGCATGTTGTTGGATATTGTGCGCAATACGTTGCTTGACTACGCACAATTGGATGTCTACTTGCGAAATCTGATGTGCGAACTCATGAAGTAACTGCGTATGTATGTATTTGCGGTAGTTTTCATTGATGTCCATTACTCCCTCCAAAGTAGTTAAATTTTGTAGCATTACTGCCTGGTTTTTTGAAGACACCTTCATTCAAACACCCAGTTTTTAATACATAATTAGACTTATAAAATGCGTTAATAGCAGTGGTAAACGATATAGTCCAATTTTTATATATATTATTATTAATTAATTAACAAATAAATAGCAACTACAAACAAGTGAAATGCATACAAACTAAAAGTCAACAAAAAAAGTTTCAACTGACCTATAAGCCTACTACTCCAGCACTTGCGCATCCTTAGTATTCGTTTTACTAGGCTTAGCAGTTTTAATTTTATCCACGTAAATATTAAGTATGGCCTCGATACCAGGATACAGCGTAAAACTCGTATTGCGTATCTTCTTGTCGATTAGATACGAAGTAACTGAATCCGTATTAAAAGCTATATCCAGCGCATCGCTGTGTGTAATCTTATCGATTTGATTACGCGGTACTTTAAGTGTACAGTTTTCGAAACCGTTGATTTTGATGCTCAGATCCAATTTGTATGCGCCGTCTATGTCCGGCCAGCGCTGGGACAGCACATCGTGCTCCCATTGCAGTTCAGCGCTGGACACGTTCAATCGTGCGGGCACTGATACAAACTTGGACCACAGCTCGGAAGCAAAGTGCGGCGCCATGGGTGCCAGCATAATCAACTGCGCAGCGAGTGCGCGTTCAAATTGTGGGCCATGGCGCAAGATATGTTTAGGAGTACGCTGGAAATCAAAAAGTAATAAAAGTTCAAGTTAGTTTGCAATATGAAATGTTATGTAGTATTTTTTTTACCCTTAGCGAATTTGTTAGTCCTTGCATTTTTGAGATAGCCACGCTTAACTGATGTGCGTGACGATAATTGAAAGTGGCACCTTTCACATAAAAGTTACGCGCATCGAACAGTTTCTCATCCTCTTTCAAAAACTCCTCACTTTTCGTGTCTACTTCTAATGTAGCATCGCTTGTTGTACGCGCCTCGTGGAAATCCTGTAGCGTAAGCCACAATCTTTTCTGCCAGTTAAGTATGCCGGGAAATGCTAAACGAAAAAGGAAAGCAAAATGAGTTTAATTATTTTGCAAGATGCATTTTACGTACTTGCACTTGACCAGTTGCGATGCGATGTGGGCGCTACATCGGCGAGTATTATCAGTCTTGTTGTATCTGTGCCGAATTCCTCAAACATTTCATTAGGATCTACACCATTTAGCTTCGATTTTGACATTTTCTCCCATGTCATAACCACTTGTTCTTCCGTTTCCTTTAATACTGCCTGATTTTTCTTTGCGTTTACAATATTCACCTCATTTTCCTTAACATAGCGACCACTGTTCTTCACACGAAACGATCTACCCATGACCATGCCTTGTACCAACAGTCGCGAAAATGGCTCCGTACTGCTTGTTAGGCCGCAACTGTGCAGAAAGTGGTTCATGAAGCGCGCGTAGTACAAGTGTAGCACAGCGTGCTCTTTGCCACCAATATAGAGATCAACTGGCATGCATTTCTTTATAACTGCCTCATCGAATATCGCTTGCTGATTATGTGCATCTAAAAATCTTAGATAGTACCATGAGCTATCCACAAATGTATCCATTGTATCTGTTTCACGTTGCGCATTCGTATTACCACATTTAGGACAAGTGCAGCGTAGTGCTGCCTCGCGATCATTAGCTAGTGCTTCTTTGGTAGGTAACAGTACGGGCAGTTCTTCACTGGGCACCGGTACAGCGCCGCATTTCTGGCAATGTATAATAGGTATAGGTGTACCCCAGTAGCGTTGACGCGAGATCAGCCAATCTTGTAGTTTGGAAGAAACACGATAGCCACCGATATTTAAACGCTGTGCTGCGCTTAGTACATCTGTACGGTGTTGTTCCATATTCTGCGAACCATTCTGTTTTTCGGCTTGTGCAAAAAAAGACATGCCGAAGCTTTCGAGCAATTCTTTATCATCCGCATTAAAACTTGGTGCTGCCAGGTAAACATCGCAATTGTCTGCATATTTTGGTTCATCGCTAAATACAACCGGCATTGTGCTGCCTGCAAATGGATTCTCGATAGTTAAGTACTCTGCATTCTCCACTTTAGACATGAAATGTTTTGTACGCAGCACCACAAATGCATTTGGATCCAGCAGAAACTCAGGATTTTGTGTCCAAACGCGCAACATATTGGAGGCAGATGTAAGCAATTGAAATGCATAACCATTGCATTCACCAATCCAATGACGCTGTAAATTTATGATATCACGCCAATCGCGCAATGTCGGATCATCCAATCCATCCAGCAGCTGCTGTGCAAATGCACTGGTACGTATAAACCATTGTTTGAGCAGCTTTTTTTCCACTTTAGCACCGGAGCGCCACGAACAACCGTTTGCATCGACTTGTTCATCGGCAAGCACGGTTTTATCCACAGGATCCCAGTTGACAAGCGCCTGAAATAGCGCGGCAAAAGCATGTAAAATTTATACTAAGCAAATTTGTTGCAACTATACCTCATTCTGATAGGCCAAACCGCGTTCGTTTAACATTACAAAAAGTTGCTGCGTCCATTTGTAGTACTCGGGCGAACATGTGGACAGTTCGTGCGGCCAATCAAAGGAACAACCGAGCGTTTGCAGCTGTGTTTTCATCTGCGCAATGTTTTGTTCTGTCCAATCTGCTGGCTCTACGCCGCGCTGTATGGCAGCATTTTCAGCCGGCAGTCCAAAGGCATCCCAGCCAATGGGATGGAAGACATTTTTACCACACATACGCTGGAAACGTGCTACGGCATCGCTAATAGTGTACACACGCACGTGGCCCATGTGTAGATTGCCGGAAGGATAGGGAAACATGGAAAGTACATAGTATTTGTTATCCAACTGATTGGTGTTGAATTGACCACTTGTGAGTTGTGGACGCCAGTGTGTTTCGATTTTGTGTTTTACTTCATTTGTTAATTCAAAAGGCTGCACAAATTATAAAACATAAAAATTACAAAACATTAAAGTGCAATTGGCTTGGCCTACCTCGTTGCCTGTACAGCTTTGTGTAATGAAACGCTTGCTCCAGACAGAGTGTAATCTACGTAGCACATGGGTTTGCCTAAGTATTTGCATATTTGTGACTTTAAGTAATAAAGTTAAAAATATTAAATTCTAATAAGTACGAATTCTAAGTTCTTTTCGCTTTATACAATCTCGCACACACAAACACACGGGCGGTCTGTGTATGTTAAACAGCTGTTTATTGTTTTGACGACAAGGGCTGCAGCGGTGGCATATTTAAAGAGTGGTAAACCTGGAATACCCGTTTAGTTACCATAATTCGGAATGTATAACTGTGTTACTTATGAAAAAATAACAACAAAACATTTAAAACGTTCTTCATTCTTTGCAACAGTTTATCAAGCTGTACCGAAGATGAAGCCGAAGCCAATAATATATATTTTTAAATGTATAAGCAAAACATTGTGATTTAACATATCTAAACCTGGGCGAGTATTGACAAATCCTTTAAATAACGTCAATAGCAACTATAAACTCCCATAAATCTAAAAAAAATAGAGAAACTTATAAGAACAACTTTTTAAAATTAGACTAACCTTAGGAAAATAAGAAATATATAGGGACTGCAAAATAATATCTGTTCCAAAAAAGTTGGAATAGCAGTATATGTTCAATAAGGTTTACAATTTCATCATGGAAATATGTATGTATAATTCAACAGAATATTGATATTCTGCATTTTTTAGTTTGTATATATTCCTATGAATTATTGCGATATCCTTCGTATAAATACAGTAATTATTTGCAAACCACACATACATTCATTGGCAGTGTGGCATAACTTAATATTGAAAAAAGTATTAAAAGTACTTTTTCTCAAAATCGACGCTTTCTGTGCTTAAATTGTACAAATTTATTTAAATTAGTCGCTGCGTAGATGTAAAATTAAAATTAAGATATAGTTTTATTCATTAAATAGCTCAAAAACTATTAAAAAAGCAAATATTTAAATTATTCATTTTGCACCTACAAATGCCTTTTTGTCGTTTTTATTTCTGTTTACACTTAGTAAACCCTTTCTTTGACATAGTGGTTTTTGCTTTTGCGTTTGCAAACGTTGGCAATTTTCGCTTGTGAAAAAATACAATTTGATTGTGAAATATAGTTTAAAAAACAAATAAAACCAATGGGCGATTCATTGGAGACCACCGACGCTTCGGTGGATCCGGTGGTTAATGTAACCATTGCAGATTATGGCGCTTTTGCCAATTACCTACGCAAGGCGGTGACCATTCTGCTGCCGGAGGAAGATGTTGTGCCGCCTGCGCTGAATACGGCGCTTAACGATGCTGAGAATCAGGAACATATCAAAAAGTTTCTGTCGGATCCACAGATTCCAGCGCTTTATATACAGCGCAACTGTCTGAAAGGTAAGCAGCGTTAAATCTAGTGTGAAACTTTGACCAGGCGACGCCCATTCTAGCTGCCAAATGCAAGATGGCGTCATGCAAAAATGTTAAAGAAAACATTTTAGCAGCTTTAAATGTTGTGCACTAGTTTAAATGAAAAAATTAAAGCAAATATTTGTTGCAAGTTCTAAATACTGCAACAAACAATTCTAATTGGAATCTCATTTTGTGAAAAATCAATTATTTTTCATATAAGAAAAATTTACGCACACAGCTGCACATTAGTGTAGGTGCAGCATGACGTCAGCACATGACAAATAATTTAGTACCTTTTTCTGCAACCGGTTTTGCTGCTACTACTATTTCTTATTCTCGTCGCAGCTGTTTGAAAAAGTAGCAAATTTGTTATTGATAAACACTGAACAGCTGTTTTAACCGGCCGGCATACAAAACAAAAACAAAACAAAAAACAGCTGTTTATATGCCTGGTTCCGCGTTGTTTGTTTGTTTTGAGTGCCAAATCGACCTTGCGCTATTTCATTGCGCGCTGCCTTTGAACGTGACATTGGCGCGAAGGTAGCTTCATTGCCAAATGCTGTGGGAGCAACGTACGCGCTATACACAATCTTTCTGGTCAAGGTGTAACCTTGAGTGTACGAAAAACGAAGGTTTTCACCTTGGCAGCTAAATTTGTGAAGGTTGTCACCTTGATGTGGCCTCAATGTCAATGGAATGTTCTTGAATTCGTTTTATGTGTTCATTTAATGTTATTGTGTGAGGGACATTCGCTTTATTTTGCTGTGCCGCTGTGTTAATTTTACTTTCTTATTTTCTTTTGTTGCAGAAGATGATACTGAACAACCACCTGAGGGTGAGGAAGAGAAGGAACTCGTCACCTATCAGATTAGTAATGACGTACACTTTACCAATAGCCGCATGGCTTCGCTGGCATGCATTAAACGCGGTACTGTTATCGAGGCAGATAAATCCATACATTCGCAATTGCGTTTGATTAACTTCTCTGAAGGCTCACCCTATGAGACGTTGCATGCTTTTATTAGTAAATCGTTGGCGCCCTATTTTAAGTCCTATGTCAAGGAATCGGGGCGTGCCGACCGCGATGGTGATAAAATGGCGCCATCCGTTGAGAAGAAATTGGCTGAGTTGGAAATGGGTCTGTTGCATTTACAGCAGAACATTGATATACCGGAAATAACGCTTACGGCGCATGCTATGGTCAATAGCGTTATACGCAAATGTGCCGATGAGAATCGCAAGGCAAAGGTTGCCGATTTTGGCGATAAAGTAGAGGACTCTTCGTTTCTCAATCAACTGCAGAACGGTGTCAATCGTTGGATTAAGGAGATTAAGAAAGTCACTAAACTTGACCGTGATCCCTCCTCCGGCACTGCATTGCAGGTAATTGACAATTAATTATGTCTATAAATTGTTTACTAATATTAGTTACTCATAATATCAATTGTAGGAGATCTCTTTTTGGCTCAACTTGGAGCGTGCACTTTATCGCATACAAGAAAAACGCGAATCTTCCGAGGTTGCACTAACGCTGGACATACTAAAGCATGGCAAACGTTTTCATGCTACAGTCTCCTTCGATACGGACACTGGTCTCAAACAGGCTTTGGCTATGGTTGCTGATTTCAATCCATTAATGAAGGATTTCCCAATTAATGACCTGCTCTCCGCTACGGAGCTTGAAAAGATACGCCCTGCTGTGCAGCAAATATTTTCGCATTTGCGTAAAGTGCGCAACACAAAGTATCCCATACAGCGTTGTCTCAAATTGATCGAAGCTATTTCACGTGACCTGTCGCAGCAGCTACTCAAAGTGCTTGGCACGCGTCGTTTGATGCATATACCATTCGATGAATTCGAGCGCGTCATGAATCAGTGCTTTGAAATCTTCAGCTGCTGGGACGATGAATACGATAAGTTGCAGGGTCTGCTGCGGGACATTGTCAAAAAGAAGCGCGACGAACACTTGAAGATGGTTTGGCGTGTTTCACCCGCGCACAAAAAGTTACAGACACGTATGGAGCATATGCGTAAGTTCCGGCGTCAACATGAGCAGCTGCGTACTGTAATTCTGCGCGTATTGCGTCCAAATAAGCTGACGCAGAATGATGACACTAACACTGTTGAAACAAAACAGCCGTACAGCCTTGAGGCAGCCGATGCAAATGCCATCGAAGAGGTTAACTTAGCATATGAGAATGTTAAAGAAGTTGACTGCTTGGATATAACCAAGGAAGGTTCTGAGGCTTGGGAAGCTGCTGTCAAGCGCTATGAGGAGCGTATAGGTAAATAACTATTATATAGTATCTATAATATCTTAATGCAACAATTCTTGCAGATCGTGTTGAGACACGCATTACTGCGCATTTGCGCGATCAATTGGGCACTGCTAAAAATGCCAATGAAATGTTCCGCATCTTCTCGCGCTTCAATGCGCTCTTCGTACGTCCGCATATACGTGGCGCCATACGCGAGTATCAGACGCAACTCATACAGCGTGTTAAAGACGATATCGAAGCTTTGCACGAAAAGTTCAAGGTGCAATATCCGCAAAGCAAGAGTTGTCGTTTATCGTCAGTGCGCGATTTGCCACCAGTGGCTGGCTCCATCATTTGGGCGCGTCAAATCGATAATCAGCTGACAATGTATTTGAAACGCGTTGAAGATGTGCTGGGTAAAGGCTGGGAGTCACACATCGAGGGTCAAAAGCTCAAAGCCGATGGCGACAGTTTCCGCGCTAAGCTTTCGATTTCGGAAGTGTTTCAGGAGTGGGCACGTAAGGTGCAGGAACGTAATTTCGGCAGCACTGGACGCATCTTTACCATTGAATCGACACGTTCGCGTATTGGGCGTGGCAATGTGTTACGCTTGAGAGTTAATTTTTTGCCGGAAATCATTACGCTGGCAAAGGAAGTGCGCAACATTAAGAATCTCGGTTTCCGGTATGTAAATTAAACTATTTAAAGTGAAATACTTTTGCTTAAACTATTCCGTTTTGTATTGTTTATAGCGTACCACTGACCATTGTTAACAAGGCACATCAGGCCAATCAGATTTATCCATATGCTATATCACTGATCGAGAGCGTGCGCACATATGAGCGTACACTGGAGAAGGTATGTCTAAAGCGTTAATTGGCTATAACAGTTTTTTTTTTTTATCTTATACTCTATTACGCTCAAGTTCCATAAATTATACACATTCATAGACACATTACGTTTATATTCTATCGCTGACACTTTGTACTGCTCTTTTTTTCGTACACGCGTGCATCAAGAATTGCGTGCAGCTTCAGTTTGCTAGTTTATTTAATATATTTACTCACATTCGTTAGTTCGTTTCGTTCATTCACATCACAAACAAACACTTTTTTCTTTCTTTAAGGTTTTATGCCTTAAAATTATTTAAATAACACACACAAAACCTAAACTTAAACACATTAATACTCAATGCTAACCTCAAACGTATATCAAACCTCAAACGTAACTCTTTTTCATGCAGCTTAACAATAGGAGTCTAGCACTAAATTCAGTATTCAAGGTAGTGATGTCTCAATGTCCTTTAAGCTAATGCTAAAGTATTTTCCTTTTAAACACCAATGCAATAGTAGATTATATCTATTGATTTTTTTTTTGTTTTTTAATGGTTAAAATTCTTATTTGCATGTTTTTTTCTTAATGTTAATAAATTATGTAATAAGCGCTTTACTAAATTTATTTTCTAATATTAAAATAGATTGAGGATCGCGCTAGCATTGTGCCGCTGGTCGCCGGACTGCGTAAGGAAGTTTTAAATTTGGTTTCCGAAGGTATTGGACTTGTCTGGGAGTCATACAAACTCGATCCATATGTGCTACGTCTATCCGAATGTGTAACACAATTCCAGGAGAAGGTAAGTTCAAAAATTATTTTATAAAATTACAACTCTAATAGTTATAATTATTTTTGTGTACAGGTCGATGACTTGCTGGTCGTTGAGGAACAACTTGATGTTGATGTACGCTCGCTGGAAACATGTCCTTACAGCGCTGTAACATTCGTTGAAATACTATCCAAGATACAACATGCCGTCGATGATCTTTCGTTACGTCAGTATTCCAACTTGAGTGTCTGGGTTACGCGTCTCGATGAGGAAGTCGAAAAGAAGCTGGCAATGCGTTTACAAGCAGGCATACAGGCTTGGACTGAAGCGCTCACTGGCAACAAAAAGGAGGTAGATACTTCAATGGATACCGACGCACCAGTACAACCGACACACAAACTGGGTGGCGAACCACAGATACAGAATGCTATACATGAGATACGTATTACCAATCAGCAAATGTATCTATATCCTTCGATTGAGGAAGCACGTTTCCAGATTATGCAACAGTTCTTTGCATGGCAGGCAATTGTCACCTCTCAGGTGCGTTTGCAAAGCACACGCTACCAGGTCGGCTTAGAGAAACCGGTTTCGCAGACCTATCGCAATTTGTTGACTAAACTGCCAGAAGGCAAAATTTTGGAAAATGCATATGGCGCCGTTGAGAACAAGATCAGTGAAGTGCGTAATTATGTGGATGAATGGTTGCGATACCAGAGCCTGTGGGACTTGCAGGCAGATACGCTGTACGGTAGACTCGGAGAGGATGTAAACTTGTGGATCAAGTGCTTGAACGATATTAAGCAGTCACGTACAACGTTTGATACTTCGGACACAAGACGTGCATATGGCCCTATTATAATCGATTACGCCAAGGTGCAAGCTAAGGTTACGCTTAAATATGATTCTTGGCACAAGGAGGCACTTGGTAAATTTGGTACATTGTTGGGCACTGAAATGACAACATTCCACTCTAAGGTGTCTAAGTCTCGTACAGATTTGGAGATGCAGAGTATTGGTGAGTTCGTACACACTGCAGTACTTTTAAGTTGATAAACTAATTTTTCATTTATTCTAACAGAGGCTGCCAGTACATCGGATGCCGTCAGCTTCATCACTTACGTACAAACATTGAAGAAGGATATGCTTGCGTGGGATAAGCAGGTTGAAGTATTCCGTGAGGCACAGCGTATACTTGAACGTCAGCGCTTCCAGTTCCCTAATAACTGGTTGCATGTGGACAACATTGAGGGTGAATGGTCTGCCTTTAATGAGATTATCAAACGTAAGGATACTGCTATACAAACTCAAGTCGCTAGTTTGCAAGCCAAGATTGTTGCCGAGGACAAGGCTGTCGAGACGCGTACCGGCGATTTCTTGAACGATTGGGAAAAGAACAAACCAACTGGCGGTAAGATACGCCCTGATGATGCACTTCAACAGCTACAGATATTCGAAAGCAAATACTCACGCTTGAAGGAGGAGCGTGATAATGTAGCCAAGGCCAAGGAGGCACTCGAGTTGCAAGAGTCAGCCATACCGAATAATAGCTCGGAGCGCATGAATGTTGCATTGGAAGAGTTGCAAGACTTGCGCGGCGTTTGGAGTGAGCTATCAAAGGTCTGGTCACAGATCGATGAGACACGTGAAAAGCCGTGGTTGTCGGTGCAACCGCGCAAGCTGCGTCAGCAATTGGAAGCTATGATGTCCCAGTTGAAAGAACTGCCGGCACGTCTACGCATGTACGAGTCATATGAATATGTTAAGAAACTTATACAGAGCTATATCAAGGTGAACATGCTCATTGTCGAGCTGAAGTCGGATGCGCTGAAGGAACGTCACTGGAAGCAGTTGACCAAGCAGTTGCGTGTTAATTGGATCATATCAGATTTAACACTAGGTCAAGTTTGGGATGTTAATCTACAGAAGAATGAGAACGTTGTTAAGGACATTATACTCGTGGCGCAAGGTGAAATGGCTTTGGAAGAGTTCTTGAAGCAAGTGCGCGAATCGTGGCAGAATTACGAGCTAGATTTGATCAATTATCAAAACAAATGCCGCATCATACGCGGCTGGGATGATCTCTTTAACAAGGTGAAGGAGCATATAAACTCCGTAGCTGCTATGAAGCTCTCGCCGTACTACAAAGTTTTTGAGGAGGAGGCACTCACCTGGGAAGAGAAGCTAAATCGTATCAATGCGCTTTTCGATGTCTGGATTGATGTACAACGTCGTTGGGTCTATCTGGAAGGCATCTTTTCCGGTAGCGCTGATATTAAAACTCTATTGCCCGTGGAGACATCTCGTTTCCAGAGTATCAGCTCAGAATTCTTGGGTCTTATGAAGAAGGTAACAAAATCGCCTAAAGTTATGGATGTACTAAACATACCAGCTGTGCAACGTTCGTTGGAGCGTCTCGCTGATTTACTGGGCAAGATTCAGAAGGCCCTCGGTGAATATTTGGAACGTGAGCGTACTTCATTCCCACGTTTTTACTTTGTCGGTGATGAAGATCTTTTGGAGATAATTGGCAACAGCAAGAATATAGCACGTCTACAAAAGCATTTCAAGAAAATGTTCGCTGGTGTCGCTGCGATTTTATTGAACGAAGACAACACTGTCATATTGGGTATTTCATCGCGCGAGGGCGAAGAGGTCAAATTCATCAATCCCGTATCTACTGTGGAACATCCAAAAATCAATGAATGGCTATCACTGGTAGAGAAGCAAATGCGTTTCACATTGGCCTCACTCTTGGCACAGGCCGTGCAGGACATCAAACAGTTCCGTGATGGGCAGATCGATCCGCAGAAGTACATGGAGTGGTGTGACAAGTATCAGGCACAAATTGTCGTACTTGCCGCACAGATTCTTTGGTCAGAAGATGTTGAAGCTTCGCTGCAGCAAGCGTCTGAAACTAACACTTCCAAGCCCATACATCGGGTTTTGTCCAATGTAGAGAGTACGTTGAATGTGCTAGCTGACTCTGTATTGCAGGAGCAGCCACCATTGCGCAGACGCAAGTTGGAGCATTTGGTGAGTAATAAAAAGATTTAAAACAACTTTCAAACATTTTATATATTATCAATTTATGTTTTAGATCAACGAGTTTGTGCACAAGCGTACGGTCACTCGTCGCCTGATTAATAATGGCGTCACTTCACCCAAGTCCTTCCAGTGGCTCTGCGAAATGCGCTTCTATTTCGATCCGCGCCAAACGGAAGTTTTGCAACAGCTTACCATACACATGGCCAACGCACGCTTCTTCTACGGTTTTGAATATTTGGGTGTACAAGATCGCTTGGTACAGACACCGCTAACAGATCGTTGTTATCTGACCATGACACAAGCGCTCGAATCACGTCTCGGTGGTTCACCTTTCGGTCCCGCCGGTACTGGTAAAACTGAATCAGTCAAGGCGCTTGGCAATCAGCTCGGCCGTTTCGTGCTCGTCTTCAATTGTGACGAAACATTTGACTTCCAGGCAATGGGTCGCATCTTTGTCGGTCTATGTCAAGTCGGCGCTTGGGGTTGCTTTGATGAATTCAATCGTTTGGAAGAGCGTATGCTCTCCGCTTGTTCGCAACAGATTCAAACCATACAGGAAGCACTTAAGTATGAGATGGACAGCAACAAGGAAAGTATTACTGTGGAATTAGTGGGCAAGCAAGTGCGCGTCTCACCCGATATGGCCATTTTCATAACTATGAATCCTGGCTATGCTGGTCGCTCGAATTTGCCGGATAATTTGAAGAAACTTTTCCGCTCATTGGCCATGACAACGCCTGATCGTCAGTTGATTGCAGAGGTTATGTTGTTCTCACAAGGTTTCCGCTCAGCTGAAAAGCTCGCTTGTAAGATTGTACCCTTCTTCAAGCTGTGCGATGAGCAGCTGTCTAACCAGAGCCACTACGATTTTGGTTTGCGTGCTTTGAAGTCTGTGCTAATCTCAGCCGGTAATGTAAAACGTGATCGCATTATGAAGATCAAGGAGAACATGCGTCAACGTGGAGAGGAGAATATCGATGAAGCATCTGTAGCGGAGAATTTGCCCGAGCAAGAAATACTCATTCAGTCAGTGTGTGAAACTATGGTGCCAAAGTTGGTCGCCGAGGACATACCATTGCTCTTCTCGCTTTTGAGTGATGTGTTCCCCAATGTGGGCTATACACGTGCTGAGATGAAGGGCCTCAAAGAGGAGATACGCAAGGTCTGCCAGGAGGATTATTTGGTTTGCGGCGAAGGCGATGAACAAGGTGCTGCCTGGATGGAGAAGGTAAGCAAAAGATTTTTAGGCTGCTTTAATTTTAACATAAAAAATATTTATTTAAATTTCTAAATGCTTACTAACCAAAGGGCCTAGGCTCAACATGGGTTGAGAAAGTAAGAATAATATTTACTATTTATATCGAGCACTTATCGCCAAATTGGTGTAAGCAAAATTTTACCGGAGTAGTAATAGCAATAGGCGTTGTAGACCCCATTAAATATATAAATTCTTGTTCCGAGAACAAAAGTCGATTCGATGCAGATATGTCCGTCTGTCTGTTTGAACTAAAAGATTTTAGGGTCTAAAAGAATCTTCAAGGAATTTAGTTGCATACATAACTACATATAATTCAAGGGGTTATAAGGTATATCGTTAAAATGCATCAAAAAAGAAAAAACTAAAATTATGTTGCTTCCATATATTTGTTTCTTTGGCGCTTAGAGCTCGATATTATATATCCACGTTAAATATACTTAACAATCAATTAATGGTCTTTCCACAATTAGGTACTCCAACTTTATCAAATATCCAATCTTAATCATGGCTTGATGATGGTCGGTCCATCTGGCTCCGGCAAATCAACAGCTTGGCGTACACTGCTCAAGGCTTTAGAACGTTTCGAAGGCGTTGAAGGTGTTGCACATGTTATAGATCCGAAGGCAATCTCTAAGGAAGCTTTGTATGGTGTTTTGGATCCAAATACGCGCGAGTGGACCGATGGCTTGTTTACACACGTTTTGCGTAAAATCATCGATAACGTGCGTGGTGAAATCAATAAACGTCAATGGATTATCTTTGATGGTGATGTCGATCCCGAGTGGGTCGAAAATTTGAATTCAGTATTGGATGACAACAAATTGCTGACATTGCCAAATGGTGAACGTCTTTCGTTGCCGCCAAATGTGCGCATCATGTTCGAAGTGCAAGATTTGAAATATGCTACTTTGGCCACAGTGTCGCGTTGCGGCATGGTTTGGTTTTCGGAAGATGTACTCTCAACGGAGATGATCTTTGAGAATTATTTGTCGCGTTTGCGCAGCATACCGCTTGAAGATGGTGATGACGATTTCGTCGGTATTATGAAGGCCGGCGCCAAGGATAAAGAGGATGAAGTTTCGCCGTCGCTGCAAGTACAACGCGATATTGCGCTTTTGTTGCAGCCGTTTTTCTCAGCCGATGGCATTGTTGTACGTTCGCTTGAGTACGCTATGGAACAGGAGCACATTATGGACTTTACGCGTTTGCGCGCTTTGAGTTCGCTCTTCTCGATGTTGAACCAAGCCGCAAGAAATGTTCTGAACTTCAATACACAGCATCCAGATTTCCCTTGCTCTGCTGATCAATTGGAACACTACATACCAAAGGCACTGGTTTACTCTGTGCTGTGGTCGTTTGCTGGTGATGCCAAGCTTAAGGTGCGCACTGATCTGGGCGACTTTGTGCGTAGCGTTACTACTATACCGTTGCCTGGTGCTGCTGGTGCACCTATTATTGACTATGAAGTCAGCATGAATGGCGAATGGGTGCCTTGGTCGAATAAAGTGCCTGTTATTGAGGTTGAGACGCATAAAGTGGCCTCGCCGGATATTGTTGTGCCCACTTTGGATACTGTGCGTCATGAGTCGTTGCTATACACTTGGCTAGCAGAACATAAACCATTGGGTAAGATTTTCCATTCTATATAATGAATTACACTAATTTAATATCTTATTTCAGTGCTCTGCGGTCCACCAGGTTCCGGTAAGACCATGACATTGTTTTCGGCTTTGCGTGCGCTGCCCGACATGGAAGTGGTTGGTTTGAATTTCTCATCGGCCACCACGCCCGAATTATTGCTTAAGACCTTCGATCATTACTGCGAGTACCGCAAGACGCCGAATGGTGTGGTATTGTCACCCGTGCAGATTGGAAAATGGCTTGTGCTCTTCTGCGATGAAATCAATTTACCCGATATGGACACTTATGGCACACAGCGTGTAATTTCATTCTTGCGCCAGCTAGTTGAACACAAAGGATTCTATCGTGCCAACGATCAAGCTTGGGTCTCACTTGAGCGCATACAGTTCGTTGGTGCTTGTAATCCTCCAACTGATCCTGGTCGTAAGCCACTTTCACATCGTTTCTTGCGTCACGTGCCCATCATCTATGTGGACTATCCTGGTGAGACATCGCTCAAGCAGATCTACGGCACATTCTCACGTGCTATGCTGCGTCTGATGCCAACGCTACGCGGTTACGCTGAGCCATTGACCAATGCTATGGTCGAGTTCTATTTGGTTTCACAGGATCGTTTCACACAGGACATGCAACCGCATTATGTTTACTCACCACGTGAGATGACACGTTGGGTACGTGGTATTTGTGAGGCCATACGCCCGTTGGATTCGTTGCCCGTCGAGGGTCTGGTACGTCTCTGGGCTCATGAAGCTTTGCGCTTGTTCCAAGATCGTCTGGTTGACGATTCAGAGCGTCGTTGGACCAACGAAAATATTGATATAGTTGCGCACAAACATTTCCCGGGCATAAATCAGGAAGAGGCGCTGGTACGGCCAATACTTTACAGCAACTGGTTATCAAAGGATTACATGCCTGTCAATCGCGAAGAATTGCGCGACTATGTGCGTGCGCGTCTTAAGGTCTTCTACGAGGAGGAACTCGATGTGCCACTTGTACTCTTCGACGAAGTATTGGATCATGTGCTGCGTATTGATCGTATTTTCCGTCAACCGCAAGGACATTTGCTTTTGATTGGTGTATCAGGTGCTGGCAAGACGACACTCTCACGTTTTGTTGCCTGGATGAATGGACTGTCCATCTTCCAGATTAAGGTGCACAACAAATATACCAGTGAAGATTTCGATGAAGATTTGCGTTGCGTGTTGCGTCGTTCCGGTTGCAAGGACGAAAAGATTGCTTTCATACTCGATGAATCGAATGTTTTGGACTCCGGTTTCCTCGAGCGCATGAATACATTGCTTGCCAACGGTGAGGTGCCTGGTCTATTCGAAGGTGATGAGTACACAACACTCATGACGCAGTGTAAGGAGGGCGCACAACGTGAGGGTCTTATGCTGGATTCCAGTGATGAACTCTATAAATGGTTTACACAACAAGTCATGCGCAATTTGCACGTTGTCTTCACCATGAATCCATCTACAGATGGTCTAAAGGATCGTGCAGCTACTTCACCTGCGCTCTTCAATCGTTGCGTGCTTAATTGGTTCGGCGACTGGTCCGATTCAGCGCTCTTCCAAGTCGGCAAAGAGTTTACAACACGTGTTGATTTGGATAAACCCACCTGGCCGGCACCAGACTTCTTCCCAGCTGTATGCCCGCTTGTACCGGCACATCCTACACATCGCGAAGCTGTCATCAATTCATGTGTGTATGTGCATCAGACTTTGCATCAAGCCAATGCACGTCTGGCCAAGCGCGGTGGACGCACTATGGCGGTTACACCACGTCACTATCTCGACTTCATACATCACTTTGTCAAGTTGTACAATGAAAAACGCAGCGATCTGGAGGAACAACAGTTGCATTTGAATGTTGGTCTCAATAAAATTGCCGAAACAGTGGAACAAGTGGAAGAGATGCAGAAATCACTGGCAGTTAAAAAGCAGGAATTGCAGGCAAAGAATGAAGCAGCCAATGCTAAGCTGAAGCAAATGTTCAAGGATCAACAGGAGGCAGAGAAGAAGAAGATACAATCGCAAGAAATACAAATACAATTGGCCGATCAGACATTGAAGATAGAAGATAAGCGTAAATATGTGATGGCCGATTTGGCGCAAGTGGAACCGGCGGTTATTGATGCACAAGCAGGTAAACATATTCGGGGACGAAATTGATATGTTTTAATTTTGTTGAACAATAATTATTAAACTAAGCGGGCGGTTTATGCAGAAGAGAGTGTGAGAGTTTAGCGAAAGTCAATTTTTTATATCAAATTATTTATAAATATTTGTAAACAATAATTCTGCAGCTGTTAGCTCCATTAAAAAGAAACACTTGGCCGAGGTACGTTCTATGGCCAATCCACCTGCGGTGGTCAAACTGGCATTGGAATCGGTCTGCGAGCTGCTCAATGAGAGTGCAACCGATTGGAAGGCAATACGCGGCATACTCGTTAAAGATAGTTTTATATCGTCAATTGTTAACTTGGAAACAGATAAAATCACGTACGACACAATTTTAAACTTTTATATAAACTCATATATAATCAATAATCAACTATGCAAAACTCAGTACATAACACCATATGATGTATCAATCAACATGAAAGAACATGCTACGCTCTGCGAAATTCTAAAATTTTTGTCTGTCATGCAAATCAAACAATCAATCAATCATCGAAAGTTAATCCTTATTAACCAAATAATTGGCTTAAAGTGAAGTTTTGTAACGCGTACATGTCTCACTAACACACTACCAATGTTAAACATGCATACACATATACATACATATAAATATTCAGTTCATTCATATTAAACACTTTTACATTACAAAAACCACAGACTCTGTGTTAAAAAGCACAAGAGCAACACTCGCATCGCAATGCACCAGCAAACAATACAAAATACAATACTCAAACTCAACTAAACCGTAATTTAGCTACAATAATAATCCAGTGTCTGCCGGGTTTTCACTTTCGAAAAGATTTTGCGAAATGAATTCGTTAATAATGCTTAATTTTACAATATCGTTTAGATTTTACGATTTCAATTCGAGCAATGCGAAAAAAAATTTAAATTTTAACGAATTCGAATTCATAAATTCTGCACGAAAGTGAGTACCGTAACAGGCCATATTGTAAAGTGTCGTGTGTTGAGGTTTAATTTTAACTCTTAACTCCGTTTAATCTATCTACATATACATAAATATGCGCTAATATCGACAGTATTTACAAGTCTAAATAATATGTTTAATATATATATAGCAGATTTTCGTCTTATCTAGCCTAAAATAGCACAGATCAGGAGGCGTATATAGTAACTGCAGCTACAAGTGCATAACACAGTGTTTAGTTAAATAACTATTAATTATAGAAACTCCAGCCATGTAAAATTTTGTATAATTTTTTGTGTTTACTACAACAATAATCAACATAACCTTAATTCAGCCGTTAAATCCATACGTAAACAACAACTCGTTGAGGTGAGAACAATGGCTAATCCACCATCTGTCGTTAAATTGGCGCTCGAATCGATCTGTTTGCTACTGGGCGAAAACGCAACCGATTGGAAATCGATTCGTGCCGTTATAATGCGTGAAAATTTCATAAATTCAATTGTATCTAACTTCGGTACTGAAAACATAACGTAAGCATGAACACCAAACTATTACATGATAATATTTTTTGCAATTTCTTTAATTCAAGAGTTTTGTTTTTTTTTTTTTAATAAGTCGTTTCAGTTTTAATTTAATTTTTTAATTGAGCCTCTGCTGGTTTTCAATTTCGTGTAGATTTTGTGAAATTGGTACGAATTCCCGATTTGAAATCAAATTAAGCAATCGAAAAATGCTATCGATAGCATTTAATTTACCATTTTAACTAATTCGTTTACACAAAATCTGCGCGAAAGCGTTTACCGGAATTGGCTAGTTTGAGTTTCTTTTGCTTTTGTTGTACATTTTTATTGTAGAGCTGTTTGTTTGATTGAATGAAGTAGTAATTTGCGTAAATATGTTCATTTATTTAAAAATATTTTAATTTCTGGTAATTGGTTTTAATTACAATATTATGTTTATTAATTATAATTTCCAATTGGTTATTGTTTAAATTTCTATTTTACTAAAACGTAGCTTTGCTTGCTTTAATTCATGCCAATAACTTTTACTCATTTTTCCAAAAAGAAAAGAAAAGAAAAACCCTTAATAATCTTTCTTTTAAAAACATAATTAAATCCTATTAAAAGCGATGAGGTACGCGAAAAGATGAAGTCCAAGTATCTAAGCAATCCGGACTATAACTTTGAGAAGGTCAATCGCGCCAGTATGGCTTGTGGTCCTATGGTTAAATGGGCCATTGCACAGGTAAATTTAATGCTACTCATCAATTTTTATATCAATTAATACTTACCATTCCAAAATTTACAGATTGAATACGCCGACATGTTGAAACGCGTAGAGCCGCTGCGTGAAGAATTGCGTTCGCTGGAGGAACAAGCCGAGGTAAACAAGAGCAATGCCAAGGAGACTAAAGACTTGGTCGAACAGCTGGAGCGCAGCATTGCTGCCTATAAGGAAGAGTATGCACAGCTCATTTCACAGGCACAGGCCATTAAAACTGATTTGGAGAATGTACAAGCTAAGGTTGATCGTTCGATTGCATTGCTCAAGAGCTTGAACATTGAACGTGAGCGTTGGGAGTCCACCAGCGAGACATTCAAGTCACAAATGTCTACCATTATTGGTGATGTCTTACTTTCGGCAGCCTTTATTGCGTATGGTGGCTATTTCGATCAGCATTATCGTTTGAATCTATTTACCACTTGGTCACAACATTTGCAATCCGCAAATATACAATATCGTGCGGACATAGCACGCACCGAGTATCTCTCCAATCCGGATGAACGTCTGCGCTGGCAGGCCAATGCTTTGCCAACTGATGATTTGTGCACAGAGAATGCCATCATGTTGAAGCGTTTCAATCGTTATCCGCTTATTATCGATCCATCCGGACAGGCTACTACATTTTTGCTTAATGAATATGCTGGCAAAAAGATTACCAAGACTTCGTTCTTGGATGATTCATTCCGTAAGAATTTGGAATCTGCATTGCGTTTCGGTAATCCGTTGTTGGTTCAGGATGTCGAGAATTATGATCCGATATTGAATCCCGTGCTCAATCGTGAGCTGCGTCGCACTGGTGGTCGTGTTTTAATTACGCTTGGTGATCAGGATATCGATTTGTCACCTTCGTTTGTCATCTTTTTGTCTACGCGTGATCCTACTGTGGAGTTCCCGCCCGATATTTGCTCGCGTGTCACATTTGTTAACTTTACCGTAACTCGCAGCTCATTGCAGTCGCAGTGTTTGAATCAAGTGCTTAAGGCTGAGCGTCCTGATATCGATGAGAAGCGTTCGGATCTGCTGAAATTGCAGGGTGAATTCCGTTTGCGCTTGCGTCAACTGGAGAAGAGTCTGTTGCAGGCATTGAATGATGCCAAGGGTAAGATACTTGATGATGATTCGGTTATTACCACGCTGGAGACTTTGAAGAAGGAGGCATATGACATTAATCAGAAGGTCGACGAAACGGATAAGGTCATTGCTGAAATTGAAACGGTATCGCAGCAGTATTTGCCGCTTTCGGTGGCTTGCAGCAATTTATACTTCACTATGGACAGCTTGAACCAGGTGCATTTCCTGTATCAATATTCTCTGAAAATGTTCTTGGATATATTCTCCACTGTGCTGTATAATAATGCAAAACTGGAAGGTAGAACTGACCACTCGGAACGTTTGGGCATAGTAACCAAGGATTTGTTCCAAGTTTGTTATGAACGTGTTGCACGTGGCATGTTACACAATGATCGTCTGACTTTTGCGCTGCTCATGTGCAAGATACATTTGAAGGGCACATCGGAACCCAATTTGGATACGGAGTTCAACTTCTTCTTGCGCAGTCGTGAGGGTCTGCTGGCCAATCCAACACACGTGGAAGGTCTTACAACGGAACAAATCGAGAGCGTTAATCGTTTGGCATCGCGTTTGCCTATCTTCAGAAAACTCATTGAGAAACTCAGATCCATGCCGGAAATTGGTGCTTGGCTGCAACAAAGTTCGCCGGAGCAGTGTGTGCCACAGCTTTGGGATGAATCGAAAGCACTTTCACCGGTCGCTGGTTCCATGCACCAGTTGCTGTTGATACAGGCATTCCGTCCTGATCGCGTTATCGCAGCCGCACACAATGTCGTAAACACTGTTTTGGGCGCGGACTTTATGCCTAATGCGGAGCAGGAATTGGACTTTACGGCCGTTGTTGAAAAGCAGTTGAACTGCAATACGCCGGCACTGCTATGCTCTGTGCCCGGTTTCGATGCATCCGGACGTGTTGATGATCTAGCAGCAGAGTTGAATAAACAAATATCCAGCATTGCTATTGGTTCAGCGGAAGGCTTCAATCAAGCTGAGCGCGCCATTAACATGGCATGCAAGAGTGGACGTTGGGTATTGCTGAAGAACGTGCATTTGGCGCCGCAATGGTTGGTACAGTTGGAGAAGAAGATGCACTCGCTGCAGCCACACTCTGGCTTCCGTCTGTTCCTTACAATGGAGATTAATCCTAAGGTACCGGTCAATTTGCTACGTGCCGGCCGCATATTTGTCTTTGAACCACCACCAGGCATACGCGCCAATTTGTTGCGCACATTCTCGACCGTACCAGCGGCACGCATGATGAAAGCTCCAAGCGAACGTGCACGTCTCTATTTCCTGCTTGCATGGTTCCATGCCATTGTACAGGAACGTTTGCGATATGTGCCACTTGGTTGGGCCAAGAAGTACGAATTCAACGAGTCTGACTTGCGTGTTGCATGCGATACGCTTGATACTTGGATAGATACTACGGCAATGGGTCGCACCAATCTACCGCCAGAGAAGGTACCGTGGGATGCACTCGTTACACTACTCTCACAATCGATTTACGGTGGCAAGATTGACAACGACTTCGATCAACGTTTGTTGACTTCATTCCTGAAGAAATTGTTTACTGCGCGCAGCTTTGAGGGCGATTTTGCGCTGGTAGCCAATGTGGATGGCGCTGCTGGAGATTTACGTCATATTACTATGCCAGATGGTACGCGTCGTGATCACTTCCTTAAGTGGATTGAAAATTTGACAGCACGTCAGACGCCTTCATGGCTGGGATTGCCCAACAATGCGGAGAAAGTGCTATTGACTACGCGCGGTACAGACTTGGTCAGCAAGTTGTTGAAAATGCAGCAGCTCGAGGACGATGATGAACTGGCCTACAGCGTTGAGGATACTAATGCTGAGAGCGCTGCTGCTGCTGCAGCATTACCACGCTCCGAGGACGGTCGTCCATCATGGATGAAGACATTGCATAATTCTGCTACTGCTTGGCTCGAGTTACTGCCAAAGAATCTGCAAGTGCTTAAGCGTACTGTGGAGAATATCAAGGATCCACTTTATCGCTACTTCGAGCGTGAGGTAACCTCGGGCGCACGTCTGTTACAGACCGTTATTTCGGATCTACAAGATGTGGTTTTGATTTGTCAAGGCGAAAAGAAACAGACGAATCATCATCGTTCCATGCTGTCAGAGTTGGTGCGCGGCATCATACCCAAAGGCTGGAAGCGCTACACTGTACCAGCGGGTTGCACGGTTATACAGTGGATCACCGATTTCAGCACACGTGTACAACAATTGCAGAAGGTTTCGCAGTTGGTATCGCAGGCCGGCGCCAAGGAACTACAAGTAATCAAACAGAAAAAGTATTTATTTTAATTGTTTAGCTAAAATATTCTTTTATTTTATCTACTAGGGCTTCCCAGTTTGGTTAGGCGGTCTCTTAAATCCTGAGGCATACATCACTGCTACGCGTCAATGTGTTGCACAGGCTAATAGCTGGTCACTAGAAGAACTTGCGCTTGAGGTAACCATAACTGATGCAGGCATGAATACCGATCAAAAGGATAGCAGCTTCGGCGTTTCCGGACTCAAGTTGCAGGGTGCACAGTGCAAGAACAATGAGTTGTTGCTGGCATCAACTATTATGATGGATCTGCCGCTCACCATACTCAAATGGATCAAGTAAGTTTAAAAAGAAGTTGCTTTTTTAAAATAGTTGCTTACTGTATTTTTTTTGCAGGGCCTCCAATGAGACACGCATCACCAAATTGACGCTGCCTGTGTATTTGAATTCGACACGCACTGAGTTGCTCTTTACTGTTGATTTGGCCGTAGCTGCTGGCCAGGATACGCATAGCTTCTACGAGCGTGGCGTTGCAGTGCTCACTTCCACTGCACTCAACTAAATTGCTTCAGTCTGTCTGCACGTCTAACGTAAAAAAATAATATTTAAACGCTTAATTAATCGACTTAAAACTTATATTCAATATTAAAATTTATTCAATGAATTATTCAACGCAAAGCAGACATTTTTCTACTGTCAAGTAATGCTTCTTAAAGTAGGCTCTCAAAATTTGAAATGTTCATCTGCAGTGCTGCTCTTAGAATCGTGCATAGTTTTAAGTTTTCCGTAAGGCAAACAGTGCGTTGCGGCAGCTGCATGCCCAAACGTTACGAAAAGGAATTATGCTCAACAACGCCGATAGCAGTGGAAGAATTGCGTCGCTTCATGATGGAGTGTCTGCAGCGCGTGGGCGTATCGTGCGGCAAAGCACGTTGCATTGCAGACGCATTGGTTGCGGCCGATTATCGCGGCCAATTCAATTGCGGTCTGCATCGTCTGGAGTTGTTTTTGTATGATATTTACAAGAAGTACGTCGACATTAAAGCGGAGCCGTGTATAATCAATCAGACTGCCTGTACAGCACATGTAGATGGCAGAAATTCAGTCGGTGTGCTCGTAGCCAACTATTGCATGGATTTGGCGGTGAAGAAGGCACACAGTGCTGGTATTGGCATGGTTGTGGCAAAACGTTCGCATTATTTCGGCATGGGTGCCTGGTATGTTTTTCGTGCAGTGCGTCATGGCTTTGTGGGCATTGTCATGTCCAACGGTTGGCCACTCTTGGTACCGCCGGGTGCACGTTATGCTAATATTGGCAGCAATTGCATATCGATGGGTGCCAAGGCTTGTGATGGACACTTTATAATGGACTTTGCTACAACCGTTAAGGAGATAGGCGCCATAGACTTTGCCTTTCTGAAGAACGAGTATATACCCACGGGCTGGGGCATGGATGAGTTTGGCTTTGCAACCGGTTTTCCGCATGTGGTGCTCAATAGTCATCAGTTGTATTCGGCAGGCGGACACAAGGGCTATTGCTTGTCGGTGCTCATTGATATATTGTGCGGCGTGTTGTCTGGTGCATGCTACGCCAGACAGGTGCCAAAATTTATGCAAACGCGTGATAATCGCAGTCCAAATTTGGGCCAGTTATTTATAGCAATTGATCCGTACTTTTTTGTGCCGGATTTTCAGGAGCGTTTGGAGGATTTTCTCAGTCGCTTAACACAATCAAGACCCGCTGATACTAAGTTTGGTGTAATGCTGCCAGGTGAGCCGGAAAAACGGCATATGACTTATGTGGATGATATGAGAGCGATTCCACTGCCGGATCGGCTGTTATCGAAGTATGCAAGTATAGCGAATATGTTGTGTGTCCAACCGCTGCAAGCAGGATTCGGTCGTAGTTTGTGTGGGCATTGAACGGTTTTTAATATGTGTATTGTTGGAATGAATTAATGGTTTGGATATTAAATAAATTAGCGCAAGGACTATGCGCTGTTTTAGCTCAGCAAATGTTTGAACCTTTGAAAAAAGTGGGTAGAATTGGACTTTGTAGTTAAGTGGAAAAAATGTATCCTTTTATTATTAATAACGGTAAAAATAGTGTGCACAAAAGGGGAACGTAAGAATATACGGTTAATATTGTAAATTAGGAAAATTTACCAATTGCTGGTTTGACTGTTCTCATTAATTTAGTGGTTCGAAGCTAGATTTGAGATGTACCCAACAAAAGGACATTTAATATTTGGGTATTGTTATAGACTATAAATATAGAAAAAAACGGGTAATTTGTGAGTTTGTATATTGGGAGGAATTTCTGGAACAGCACAGGTTTTCGTATAAAACCCGATAGTGAGGTGGTGTCATTCCTACTCTTAAAAGAGGGATGACACAGTTGATATGCAGAGACTCAAGTTTTTTATCACGAATTTACAAGAAATCAATTGTAAATGAAGGAACCGGGGTGGGGAGATTGGTATATACCATGGGAAGTCACCGATGGTGGAGGGTGGGGAGAATGTATAAACAATTTTTAAAAATGGGTCACAGTATTGGTAAGTTCCCTAGCCTACTTTGACCATCAACTCAAAAATAAATAGCGCATGGTTAGCACCCATGATTAGCTAGTTCTAATTACAACTGTATCACATAGTATTGTTAATTTAAAATCTAACTAGCTTTCTCAACACTGTCAAGTATGCCGCCAGATTAGAAAATTTTTTTCTAAAACACAAATTCTACAAATGAAATGTGTTTTCGATTTCTTTACACAACGCTTCTTTTGGCTATTTTAATTTGTAATACTCCCCACGTTTTAACATCCAAAGAAGCTATTGCGCCCGTTTATAGCTGGCTAGCACGGTTACGTGGTCTGAAAAATAACAACCTCATAGATTTTGAATTACCTGAGCTGGAAAAAGGACTTCGTAAAACGGATCGTGGTCTGAAACATAGAAACCTCATAGATTTTGAACTGCCTGTGATGGAAGATGGACTTGGTAAAGTGGAGCCAAAACAAACACAAGCAAATGATAATCCTCTGAAAAATTTGGATTTGAGGGACATCAACGAACCGAATAGACTAGCAGAGGAAAACGAACGGAAGGAAGAGAGCATCATCAACGGCATCGATGAGTTTGCACGCGAGTTTGAGCGAAAATGGCACATGAATCCGAGAATCGCGAGCGAAAAGAATCAGAATGCTTTCGATTGGAAACTTTTAGCACGTGATGGGGATAATTCGGCTGCAATCAAGGAGCCAACTGGTTATGGTTACGCGGACTTGGAGGAGATTGATAGAATGTTGAATTTTGACGAGCAGGACTCGAACCAGAACGTCGATGGGCAATGGGCTGCAAAAACGAATGTGGTCAAAGTCATGGCAAGAAATAAAAAAAGTAAATTTAAAGAACTTCAAATTAGTAAAGAATTGGAAAAGGAGGAAGCCACAGATACAAGTAAGCTGAATTCAAAAGGAGTGCGTAATCAAATTAGGCAGCCTTTACGGCACATGCCATCCGTAAAACCGAGCAAGTTTGTACGAAGTAAAGCACAAAAGTTACGCAAAATAGCCGATCTAACTGTAGGGTTAGAGCCGGATATGGAGCAGGATAGTAACGAAAGAAATCGTAAGAATGCAAAAACCGTGGCAAAGGCTCCACAAAAAACCGAAAATGTGGTTTTAGCGGAAAATTTGGTACCCACGGTACAAAAACTAACTGAAGATAGTTTTCTGGAGAGTAATGCACGTGCACCGCCGCGCTATGTTATCAAAACCAATGAAGGCATCATAACCAGTGAGAATAAACAGGACTTACAGCGTTTGGCTGAGGATAGAATTAATAGCGACATGCTCATGAATGGAAATGACGACTATCTGCGTGGAAAGCGTGAATATAGATTGTATGACGACGATTTTGAAGATGCACAGCTTGATAATACGCAGGAGAACTATATCAAACAGTTAGAGAACTCGTTTCCACGCGATCAGGGTGACTTTGAGGATCAGGTTTTGAAGGAGCTAAAGGAACATATACGTGTAAAGCGTGATGGGTGGCGTAAAAACTGAGAGAATTTTTATTTTCGATTTATATTTTTTTTCTTTTGAGTAAAGCTCAAGGAAAGCGTTTTATATTTTGCAAGTTTCAAAGTAAAAATTTTTCTTTTTTGTTTTGTAAGGATGCAGCTTTAAGCTGCTGCGTGGTGTCTATTTTTTGACATTCTGCCGCTACATTTAAAAATGGCGCCAGTGTGCTAAGTTGTATCCTTGCTACTCTTAGCCATTGCTCTTGAGTTTTCTTTTGAGTCTTTTTATGCGCGTGCGCTGCGCTTTATTCAGCAGCGTGCTCTGTGCCGCGCACACGAAGTGGTATGTGTTAATACGAAGTTCCTTGCTGCCGTGTCGGTTTGACACACTGAACTACTCGTCAATATCGATATCCTTGTCGTCGTCGCCATTCTCGTGGTAGTGTTCGTCGTTGTCTTCAGTACTCAATGAATGCCATATCCATTAACTACACCGTTACACCAGCTGCGTAACTATGAATGTTGCGGAGCGGCTTGTTCTATGCCTGACCTAACCCAAGCTCAAAAAATTTGAAGATGTTTTGGCTGCGAATATTAGAAAAATGGGATGCAGGAGGCGAAGCTTTGTGGCATGTAAAAGATTGTACGGTAGGTTTTTTTGTATACTCTGTAGATAGTATCAGTAGTTCAAGACTTGGAAATACCCTGCAAACTTTTTTATGTAGACTAAGGCAGTCTCTGTATGTTCTATATAAGATTTAACAAGTAAAAATGCAGTCGACTTCGTGATACCTTCAAAAGTTACAAGGGTACTCAAAAGTATGGAGATAGGATGCTACTCTTACAAGTCAGCTAGTACAGCTGCTAGACTTGAGGATAGTTGTGACTTACCTTAGACATCAAATATGGAATGATTCAAATTATTTCTAATAGCTAATTGAATCAAGGAGAAAGACAGTACCTGTCATCAAAAACGATGGCTCTATCCGCATATGGAAGGATTATAAATCAACATTATATTGAGCTGCTACTAAATACCAACCGTCAACACTTCATTGGCAGCTATTGCAGGTGGATTAATTTTTGCTAAATCGATTTGGTAGAAACCTACCTGCAATTGGTGGATTAGGCAGAAGGAAGCATTCAAGGTAAACGGACTGCTATTTGGAATTTCATCAACACCGGGAATTTTTCAGAGTTTCATCGAAGAGATACTATAAAATATTCCGGGCGTTTTGCCTCTTTTTGATGATTTCGTGGTCGTGGGAAAAACCAGAAGACGATTTGGCTGTAAGGCTAAATGAAGTTTGGTGACGATTTGATAAAAACGGATCACGGCTAAGTTGACTGGTCTTGGAAGCAACGCAACTTAAAAGTCTAATAGCATCGGTTGACGTTCTAGTACTCTACTATGGTAAGATTCCACTAATTTGAACATGTGAAGTGCACCTTACGGAATTGCAAATGAATAAGAGTATTTAAATATCTAAATTTAAAGGCTCTACGCTGATATAGTCTACAAGATTTGGGTTTTTAATAGAGACAGCCAAATGTCTATATCAACTCGACTTTTGATGCCGATCAAGAATTTATATAGTTTATGGTGTCTGATTCGCCTCCTTTTGCCGTTACATACATTTGCAGAAACAAAGTATACTACTTTTCCCAATTGAAACCGGGTAAAAACTTTGCCTTCAATATGCGTAAAAAATTAAAATACAATAACAACAAAATGCATTAACATGCATTTCTATGATCTTGTATGTCATGTCACTCTAACTGTTTAATTCTTCGTTGCTGATTACTCCCACGCACAGCATTTCTTAAGCACTTTCTCTCACTCTCTTCATATTGACCATTCACCATTTGATGTGCAATTCAGCTGTCGAAAATTACAAAAAATTACAATTTAATTACACGCGTAAAATTATTAAAATTACCAAATTTAAATTGTAAATAATATTAAAATAATAAGTGCAATCGGTAAATGAATAAGTGCCGAATTCATTAGCTATGAAATATTTGTGCGGTAAATATTTCTACACGTAAAAATCTGCATGTAAAGTTTTATTCGTAAGCCGTGAAAAAAAATGCATTGTGTTTGATTTTTTTTGTTCGAGTTTGTTTGCTTTTGTTTAAATCTTGAAAAATTCTAAAATTTGGCAAATTTGAAATGTGTTTTGTATTAAAATAATTAGTGTAATGTATAATGAAGCAGCGCGAAAAGGTTTTCTCATGCGCAGTGAAAAAAGTTAAAAAAAATCATTCCGTAGATTTGCTTTTGCGCAGCAAAGACAATATTTTGCATTTGTGTTTCTATTTTTTTTTGTTTGTTTTTTTTTGTTTTGCAAAAAAGGAAAATATTGAATAAAGGTGATACAATTGCGATGTACCCTGTTGCGAATATGAAGATGATATACCCAATTGCCATATTGACCAATATAAAAGTACGAGGGCAAGGTAAGTCACACATATTAAATTATTTCTATAACTATTAAAAATAAATGAAATATATTTAAGGCTTAAATATGGTTGTGAGGCACTTCTAGTCCGCTTCTAACCATTGTTTTGACTGTTCCTAGCTTTCTGGTTTTCAGTGGTGAATTCATGTTTTGTCATTTATTCTGAATCGACTCTGAATTTTCTCCAAACACTTCTTCGAAATATTCACTAGCTCGCTCTGTTACCTCTGTTTCAAGCTTCGTTTACATCGATGTTTTCTCTTGGTTCTTTTTCTTTTCTTTGCGAATTTTATGCGGCATATGCGTAATTTTTGTGCGCTGCCAACTTACTGTGCGAATTATTCGTATAAACTGTTTGTCAACAATTATAATTTTTAATGGGTTAAGCATGTATGTAATGCAAAATCTACAATTCCGATTACGTTTAATTTGCACTCAAATGTTAAAGTGCAAAAATTAGTTGTCTCCATTTTTTTAATTTTCGTGCGCCTACTCTCATTGACCTTATTAGTCGTCTAGCTGCGTCGCTTGCTGCCATTTTGACCGCAACGCATCCTTGTTAAACCAATTCATTCAAGCCATTGCGTCTAAAATTAGCGCAAGCATTTGAAGTATTTTTTTATTTTTCTGCGTAGCAACTGTTCCGGTTTTTTTAGCTCGGCTTTTTTCGTATTTTTAATTTTAGATTCTAAGCCTCATTGTTACGCCTACTTGAACTTATGACGGTTAGTCTAGCATAAAGTTGTAAGAGCTTCAACTACGGCCTTCGACATTATTTATTTCATAAAATTTAATTAATTATTTTTTTTCATAAGAATTCGAAATTTAAAGTATATTTTTCTTGAGCAGTGTACTTCTTAGTCGTATACGCACGATAACAGCATGCTTGCCTTTTCGTTATCGATTTAAGCGTTTAGCACAATCCTTTCCAATATTCATCGCTGTTCGATTTTAATTTCGTATTTTATTACTTAAATGCTGCCATGTGGCATCCTTTTGTGCGTCTTCGTCGCGCTTGTCTATACTAACCCAACGACTTTAGCTTTCTTATGTAGCTAATTTCGCTCTTCAGCTATTTTTATAACCGCATTTCTCCTTTTTTTTTTTTTTTTTTGTTCTCGAGCATACAAATTTTATTGGCTTTACGACAAATTTTTATTGCCTACGCGCCATAGTCCAAAGCACCCGAACCACTTATTCGCCACGATTTGCGAATATTTTTTCATTTGGCAAGAACTCAACTTATGTCGAAGTGGTTTACGCTTTTAGTTTTGTTTGTTTGTTTGACTGAGTGACTGACTAACTGACAGACTCCGTCAACTCCTTACTTCCTGCCTGACTGGCACACTGGCAAACTGGCTGGCTGCCTGCCAAGCCATGTCAGAATTTGTGGCAAATTCTGTTTAAATACCGTAATGAAGTCTGCTTATACAATATAATGTACCGTGTTTGTGCTACGTGCCTTGGATATGTTATTTCAGTTGATCCGCTCAGCCTTTATCGTTATCCTTATGCCAACAGTTTCAGTTGCTGCACTCATCCGCATATTGTACCAACTTTTCGCTTCTGTTTTCCTTGATGTGCTTTGAAAAAAAAAAAAGAAAAAATCTTAAACTTGTTTTAGTGCTCGTTAGTGTCTGCTAGAAAGTGGTTTTGCACTCCAAGTGAATGCATACTCACACCTCAGCTGCCCGCCACTCTGCCCCTTTTGGTTATACTCGTATCTTGGTCACTGCTTGGCCCATTGTTCTAACACGTTTCTGTCCGTTCCTTCGATTCGCGATTGTCCTTTCATGCTGCTGCTCATTGTTTGACAAGTCAAGCAGTGCTGTAAAGTGCTGTTGCTCGCCGGATTCACAGTGTTGGTTGGACAATGTTTGTCTTGTATAATTGCGCACAGCAGGCAATTTTTATTTTGTTCTTTTTTAATAATTTAACGTCGTTTTTTTTTATTAATTTCAAAAAAAAACAAGTAAGAAAATCACAGTCGGGCGTAACCGACTATAAGAGGCCCTGTACCAGTGCAGGTCGCCTAACAAACACATTAAATGTTCCCCAAGCTTATGACCAAACACATGACCACTTCTCACTGCACGACTAAGTGCCTTTTAAACCATTTTTGTATGTATGAAACGAAAAGGGGGGTCGCTCAAATTCAATTGCTTATAAAATCGTCATTTATTATCCGATTTTGATGAACTTTTCGGATTTTTGCTAAGAAGGACGATATCTCTATACTGGCATACTTACCTTTTTTTGTGCCGAAGAAATTTTTACCCTTGGGGGTGATTTTATGTGGAAGGGGGGGAGGGGCAAGTTTTTAAAATAAACTTGTAAAATTCCGGAGCAGTCCTAGTCGAATGCAAAAAACACGAAGTCTCTATCTATTACCGTTTCCGAGATCCTTTCGTTCATACGGACGGCCAGACGGACAGACGGACATGTCTATATCGACTCCTCTATCGCTCCTGACCATAATGGGGGTAACTTTGGGGGGTCTCCGATTATTATTTCTACCTGTTACATACATTTGCACAAAACCAATAGGCTCTTGTACCTTCGGTACAGGGCCTAAAAAAACAAAACATGAAAGAACTGTGACTTAGGTTGATATCAAAGTTTAAATATTCTTTACACTTGCTACTAAAGATATCCATTTAAAAATGGTAGGTGGGACGAGTACATTCCGTAGTAGAGATTTTTAAGTTGTCAGCTCAAGAAATGAAAATATATAGAAATAAAAATATGCAAGAAAATGAAAAGGACTACACTTTTCAATGGGTAAGAATTTTCATACATTAATAGTAGAAAGGTTTTCTATACCCATTATAAGTTCAATCTGTTAAAAAGATAGGATCCTATTTTTCATAACTACATATATATAGATTTCATAGAGATGAATATATTTTGATCGATACGTTTCATCGAACTGATGAAGGATATACAGTATAGAGAGGCTGTTGCCGATCCTTTCACATAATATTACACTCTTTTCGTATTTTTCTTCTGTATTTATGCTCTCTCCTGTGATCGTCGTATTATTAATTCACAAATGCACTAAAATTGTATGTATTGTCATACAACAATGGTCGAATATGGACCAAAGGTTAAATTCTACTTCTTATTAATATATAAAATAATAATCATTTGTTGCCAATCCTGAAATATGAAAAAAACACATAAAATTTTTATTTTTTTTTATTTTCTATACAAAATTTTATTTAATTTCCAAATATTTGCCTAAATAATAAAACATTTTCTTCAAAATAATTACATCCTAATTAAAACCGGTGCGTATAATGTACTTTGTCCGTATAATGATTTCCCGCTGACTGGAAGTATCCCTGACTGGAAGTATATGCTTTGGGCGCATATAGCTGCTGCTGTCCATACCAAAAGTATTCCTAGCGCTATCCAAGTTATCCACATTTAGAGTCGATGAGTTCTGTGACGCTACCCAAGTTATCCACTTTCAACTGCGATGATTTTTGTTTTCCAAGCAAACTGGAGCTGCATGTGCTGAACCCCTCACAAATCGGTGCTCTCCATATTCGGATGTGCATGCCTAATGCCCAAATTGTACAATTTGACTAGGCGATGAATTTGACTCGTCAGTTTGCTCTTAAAGTTCAGCTGATGGGTAACAGTCTTCAGGTCATCTTTGCTACAGGCTTTGATATTACGTGCGGAGCGTAAGATCAGCTGATCGGTGATGTTCATCTTGGTCTTGGAAAGGCGTATATAATTAACCTTGCGACGTGTTAATTGTTGGCGATACTTAAAGAGCTCATAGCTGACGGATGGCTTCTTGTTCGACATTTTAACAAAATTTAAAATTGAGTTATGATTACTTGAAGAAGGAGTTGTTGACTGCTTGAACGCTGTGTTACGTTTGTTGTGCTCAGCTTGAAGTCCCGCCCTTTATATACATTTCGATCTGGCATTAACATATCCTTCTGTCATACCGGCTGTTACAATTAAAGATGCTAATCCGCCCATTAAGTAACTAATCCCATTCAATTAAGCATAAGCTTATCCTTTTAAGGCGCTAATCCGCCCATAAAGTTACTAATCCCCCTGCGCTTGCGGCTACCTGCCACTTTCGCGTGCGCGGTATGCACCTTTTGACTTTCGCTGCTGCTGCGCGCGCAGCATCCTAAAAAATAATTCATTCTTAATCCATGCAATAAAATATATTCTTAATCCCCACAATTATTCAATAAATTTGATCCTTTAGTGAAATTTCGAAGAAATTAAGCGCTTTTTTGTGCAAATAAACGGATTAAGTGAAATTAGACTACATAATTTCCAATTTCGTGTTTTTTTTCTGTATTTATGCTCTCTCCTTTGAGCATTTAATCAAAAATGCAATAATTGATAAATAATAAATGCAAAAGACCACAGAATATTATATTGTGTCATTAAATAATGGTAGAATTTGGACCAAAGGCTGAAATCTACTTCTTATTAATATATAAAATAATAACCAATTATTGCTTATCCTGAAATATGAATAAATAAGAACAAATCACATAAAATTTTTGTTTATAATTTTTTATACTAAATTTTATTTAATTTCCAAAATAATTCCCTAAATAGTATACAATTTTTTTTTACAAAATCAAAATAATTACATTCTAATTCAAACCGGTACATAATGATGTACTTTGTCCGTATAATGATTCCCCGCTGACTGGAAGTCTACGCTGTGTGCGCATTTTCCTGCTGCTGTCCATACCGAAATTATTTCTAGGGCTATCCAAGTTATCCACTTCTAGAGTCGATAAGTTCTGCGATCCTAACGCGTTCCAAGTTATCCCTTTTTAACTGGAGTGTGCCATTGCTGCATGTGCTGAACGCCTCACAAAACGGTGCTCTCAATATTTGGATTTGCGTTCTTAACGCCCGAACTGGCCAATTTGCTTAGACGATGAATTTCATGCTTCAGTTTGCTCTTGAAGGTTAGCTGACGATTGACAGCCTTCAGATCATCGATGCTGCAGGCTTCAATATTTCGTACGGAACGTTTGATGAGCTGAGCGGTGATGTTGATCTTGGTCTTTGAAAGGCTTATATATTCCACCTTGCGCTGTGATAATTGTTGGCGATACATAAAGAGCTCATAGGTGACGGATGGCTTCTTGTTCGACATTTTAACAAAAAACAAAATTGAATTACTTTTGACTGCTTGAGGAAGGAGTTGTTGACTGCTTGATCGCGTTGTTACGTTTGTTGTTCTCAGCTTGAAGTGCCGCCCTTTAAATACATTTCGATCTGGCATTAACATATCCTTCTGTCATACAGGCTGTTATTGTTTAAGGTGCTAATCCGCCCATTAAGTAACTAATCCCATTCAATTTAGCATAAGCTTATCCTTTTAAGGCGCTAATCCGCCCATAAAGTTACTAATCCGCCTATAAAGTTACTAATCCCCCTGCGGATGCGGCTACCTGCCACTTTCGTGTGCGCCTTTTGACTTTCGCTGCTGCAGCGCGCAGTATCCTAAAAAACAATTCATTCTTAATCCATGCAATAAAATATTCTGCAAACATTTTCATTCTTAGTCCGCACAATTATTAATTTAATTTAGTCGCTTTTTTGTGCTAATAAACGGATTAAGTGACATTAGACTACATAATTTCCAATGCAGCTGTTGCGGATTAAAGAAACAAACAACATTCGCGCGATCATGGCTTGAGTCAGGATCATACCTGCAGAACAGACAAATAGCGTGAATTAAAAATTGCAGCAGCAACAGGAGGACGCAAAAATAGTGCGTTTGTGGTGTTCAGCTTGAAGTGCAGGCGTTTAAAAAACATTTGTCTTACAGGTATTAAGGCGTTAATCTGTCCTTTAAGTAACTAATCTGCCACGATTTAGCCTAACCATATGGTTAGGCTATACAGACATGTTACATTTGTGATCAGCTTTAAAAGTTATGTGTATAAAGACATGTCCGTCCCTAGCTATTCCTAGCTGATTGCCCATGGTTTGACATCGTAGTTCAGCGCTATGTTTTTTTTGTTTTTCTAAGATAGGTTCGTACATTTGCCAGTTAGTACGTCTAGGATAACTAATAATTTTCTTGCAGCTAGAGGCTTCTGCAATGTCTAGTAATATGATTATACGATCCAAAATTCTTTTGAGCTTTAAAATATATTTTTAAAAACACATTTTCAAGCTTCTTAAATTTTTGCTGTTTAATTTTTTCATTTAATGTCTAAAACTTTGTAAACATTGTTAAAGTTTTACTACACTTTAATATGGCACTTAAGCGCGATTTTCATAAACTTCTTATTCGTTGCACTCTCCTCCCCTATAAAATATAGTCATAACTCTAGCTGCACACTTAAATAATAATAAAGCGCAACAAAAGATTTATAAGCGTTTGTCGTGTAAACAATTCGCTATTCCACATGCACTAAGCTGTAATACTTTGTTGCGCTTTTGATTTTATTCCGAGAATACTTGCGGTCATTCTAAACAACAGAAAATAAAATTTAATGCTTTTTATTTATGTATTTCATATGGTTTATTTGCATAGTTAAAATAAGATATATAAGTATTTATGCATAATTAATAATGTTGTTTCAGTAGCTGCAGCAAAATGCTTCGCTTTCGATTATGAAATATCTTTTTTAATATTTTATTTAAAACAAATATTGTCATTGTATAAATTGTATAAACACTAACTAGCGTTATCGTTTGCGCTTTTTATGCGTAAGGTTTTATATCAGTATATATGTATATTGGTTTTTTTTTATCACTTAAAATTAATAATAATAATAATAATAGAATTGAACATCATATTTTATTGGATTTATAAATACAAATTTTTTAAGCTGACTTATGCAGCAGTTTGTTCTATTTTTTTATTTACTCTTGTAAGAAGTTTCTGTTTTGTTTCGCTTTCGTTTGCAAATAAATGCATTTTAATATTTATTTATATAATTTTTTTTTCGCTAGTTACATTTGACCCAGAGATTTCGAGGCTTTCTAGCTGCGTGTCAGCATACCATTGATCATAATATTTGCCAGCGCATTGCGTCGCTTGCGCCAGGCGCCCATGCCCTGTGCATGATATTGGAGCTGGGTGTACCATTGTTTGGTGCGGACGCCATCCTCGGCCTGTTATGGAGTGAAGAAAAGGAAAATTAAAATAAATAAAGCATGAGTTAGAGAAATAGTAAGAAAATAATTTTAAAAAAAGAAATATAATTAAATTAAATGCAAGAGAGCAGTAGCCAGATGTTCGGTTGGAATGGTATTGCACTAACGATTTTGCTCCACACCAGTAGTGAGTATTAACTCTTCGTCTGATAAACCTCTTTGAGGCATTCAATATTGCAATGACATTACCTTTCGCTAGCTATTCGTTAGCTCTTCGCTACTTAAATATCTGCTAGGAGAAAGCAGTTAGATATTCATTAGAATTAAGCAGTCAGCTCTTTTTCATGAAAAGAGAGTCATTCAAACTCAGTGGACTCGTCATAACTCCAGCACTTTATTTCCTGCTTATTTTTTGCTAAATAAATTCACAATTAAATAGAACTAAATTATTTTTTTATATTATATAAGATTCTCTTCTTAGACCATTGTCTATTATTATATTAAATGTTTGGCAGTCTTCATTTTGCAACTTGATACTTTGAAATTGTAAACACTTACGTTTTAGTTCCATTTTTGTCGAGCACATATTCGTGTCTCAATGGGGCACAATAAATGTCATGTGTTTACGCTAGACTACGTGCATATGGCATATACGTTTCTCGTCTTGGCTTGGCATCGAGAAACTACATTTGACTTGAGTCTATTTTTCTACGCTTCTTTTTTGCGTTTTCTCGGGAACATTTTCGTACTATTTTTAAGCTTTGAAGCAAAGCAACTAAATTTAGTGTCACATTGTCTTTTATGTGCATAGTCGCATTAGTTTCTTTCATGCTGGAGTTAAATTGAGCGTAAGTCGTTTCAAAGCAAAGAACGCAAATTGAAGTAGTTTTTCCATTAAGTAGCTATTTGTGAGAAATTTCAAAATGAAAAATTTCTTTCAATAATTGCTACTAAAAGTATGCTTTAAAAATTGTTTGTTATTGCTGCTCCTTGCTCCTTTAATTTCATTAGCATCAACAAAAAAAGAAGCAGAAAATCACTGCATATACTCTTAGTTAGACGTATTAGGCGTAGGCAGTTATGAGTTTATACGCTTATCTGCCTGTTAAAAGCCAAACGAAGCCAATAACTGGCAAACGTTTGCTGGGAACCCTTTGTAGAAAAAGAATAAAGAAAAAACTGTAAGTAGTAATGTTTGCTTGGACTAAACCGAAGCTGTGATATGCTACATTGTATGTTTATCTCTTTTAGGTGTCGCTTTTTCGTTTTATCGATTTCAAGAGTAAAGTTTTTACTTCAAACAAACAAAAAAGTGAGATTGTTTAGTTTCATTTTTATTTCGATCATCGTTTCATATATAAAATGATCCACCTACTAATATTTGTACCTTCTCTTTTGCTTCTTTATTCCCACTTTTAAATTGCTTCTTATAGCTCTTAGTAATAAAAAGTGTCATGGCCAAGATATTACAACAGTATATCCCGATGCAATTTTTGCGCTGAGTCCGAATCCGAATCTACAATTTTCAAATTGTCAAAAAAGTAACAACCTAACTTCGAAAACTAAAATTTGTAGAAATTTTTAAGGTTATCTAATAAATTGAAAACGAATAAAAAATTAATTTCAAATGTTATATCACATTCGAAAGAATAGAAAGAATATGAATCTGTCATATTTAAAATTTCCAGCAAATCGAACATATACGAAACAATTTACATATGTAGCGTACACACATAAACAGTTAGATCATGCTACAAACTACAAACCGGGCAGTAACTAAACTTTTGTCTTTGACGCCGACGATGATGACGACACACCATATGCATTGTAGATACTACTACGACTATATATGTTTGTATATTTGTAGCAAAGAAACGGGGAAAAGTGTATGTGGAGCCATAGAACATGAATACTCACTTTGAATATGAATGTGTCCTTCGATGAAATTTCCTGCACTTCGAAATAATCATCCCAATCCGCTTCACTGCACACAACACATCTGTCCAGATACAATGGCTCACGTATCAGTGTATATCGGCCGCACTTCTCTTTCACAACGAGCAGCGATGCCTCTCGGATGCCGGTGTGCTTCGGGAAATTCAGTTTATCTGACATGACTTTCTCTGCCTTATAATTGGCACTTGGCTGCACGAGGAATGATGAAAGGACGTGCGGATACGGCGGAATACGGATGTACGAAGTCGGCGGCGTTGTAAATGTTAGAGTGTGGAGAGGTTGCAAGTTTTCCGTTTTTGTTGTCAACGCCAACCGATGAGAACGTCGAGTTGGGGGCGAAAAATAGAGAGAAAAAAATTAGTGGAAAATTCAACAAAATACAAAGCATGTCAAACTAAACTGCAAAAAAAAAAAAAGAAAAAAAAAACAAATACAAAAAAATCGTTGAAGGAGAATTGCTTGAATTGAGCAATTGTCGTTTTAGGCTTTTGTAAAATTTCGTATACACACATTTATGCTGCTGTGTCCTTGTTGCTTATACACACACACACATACACACACACATTGTCCAAGTCAAACAAATGACACACGCACTTTTTTATGTCTTCCTGTCGCTCCCATTTTTATTGTTGGCGCAAAAAAATTGTTTTGAATCTTTTTCGTTTTTTTTTTTGTCCTTAGCTTGGTTATCCTGTCAGTAGATTGCAGTAGTTCTTACTGCTGCTGATATGCTATGAGCAGCCTTTAACGCATCTCTAAACTACTCCGACTTGCATTTATCCTGTTTCTATTTCGTTTTTTTGGTTTTGTATCGTTTTTTTTGTCCTTGCTCAAATTGCAGCACCAGTTCAAGTTAGGAACTGCTGGTCGAAGGCCCTTCATTCATTAGTCGTAAAGTTCGAGTTTGCCTGTTTGCTGTGCTGCGCAGCAATTGAAGCGCATTGCACTGTTTCAGTAGCAGTAAAGTGCTGTGAAGTGTAGCATTGCAGCATTCGATGCGCTGATTTGCGCAAATCTTTTAGAGCTTGTCAGAATTGGCAGCTCGTAGGATAGATAGGATAGTAGCAGGCTGCATTCTTAATTGCTGGTGGGCAAGTGCATTTTTGTCAATTTTTAGGCCCTGTACCGAAGGTACAAGAGCCTATTGGGTTTGTGCAAATGTATGTAACAGGTAGAAATAATGGTCGGAGACCCCCCAAAGTTACCACCATTATGGTCAGGAGTGATAGAGGAGTCGATATAGCCATGTCCGTCTGTCCGTCTGTCCGTCTGTCCGTCTGGCCGTCCGTATGAACGAAAGGATCTCGGAAACGGTAATAGATAGAGACTTCGTGTTTTTTGCATTCGACTAGGACTGCTCCGGAATTTTACAAGTTTATTTTGAAATCTTTCCCCTCCCCCCCCTTCCCCATAAAATCACCCCCAAGGCTAAAAATTTCCTCGGTATGCCAGTATAAAGATATCGTCTTTCTAAGCCAAAATCCAAAAAGTTCATCAAAATCGGATAATAAATAACGATTTTATAAGCAATTGAATTTGAGCGACCCCCCTTTTCGTTTCATACATAAAAAAATGTTTTATAAGGCACTTAGTGGTGCAGTGAGAAGTGGTCATGTGTTTGGTCATAAGCTAGGGGAACATTTAGTGTGTTTGTTAGGTGACCTGTGCTGGTACAGGGCCTCTTACAGTCGGTTACGCCCGACTGTGATTTTCTTACTTGTTGAAGTTCCATTATGCGAAAGTTAGTGCAGTGGCAGCTGATTAAAATCAAACACAAAGCAGCAACAAAAGAAAATTCAGATAGGGGGATAGTTTTGTATGGGAGCTACCCCAATAAGTGGTCTGATATGGACCTGTATTAGAATCAATTAATCAGAATCCATAAAACACAAATAAACCAAATTTGGTTCAAATATAAAGGGCAAGGGCGAAATTTGTTATGTTTGACGTAGATGGATGAGATTTGGTACATATATAAAGGGTATTTGAAAAAAAAAATAAACTAGTAGAATTCTTAAGCCTTCGGCACATGGTTACGATGATAATGGTCGAAGGGCCCTGGTAGATAACCTACTTCATTACGTTTTACTACTCAACTATGTCAAAAACGTTTCTTTTTCTTAAATGATTAAATTTCAACCAAATCATCCAAGAATGTCACTTTTGGGTCAACTTCCTATGAATCGTTTCGCACACCTAATACACAACCCACACACTCACACAAGCAGACAGACACATAAACACATTGTCATACATTACTCCAACATTTAACTACAGCAAAATGCTTTTTTGTTATCCTTACTCGTCCGGAGTAGTGTAAACATAAACACTCACCTTGCCATTCGTCACCAGCAGTGCATTGACCGGTGTCAGTTTGATGGTGCGCGCCTTCTTCCAATTGCTATCCGTCGGTTGTGTATAGAGCAACTTGCCCTCCAGTACGAAGCGAACCTCATCATGATTCCATTCGAGTATGTCGATGGCCATTTTACGCAGCTTGATGTTTATCATATCAATTTCGCAGGAAGCACGTCGATTCGGACTTGAGGACGAGATGCGACGCCAAAGCTTAGTTGGTACATCCTTGGCTTCTTGGTTGATGTGATTCAAATGCAATTCAATTTTCTCTTGTGCCTGCTTGAGCAAGTCACGTCCTTCGAGGTGTGCCGGCGTTACCTTATAGAGTCGTGCCAACAGCAATGGGTATTTGGTTACACGTTGCACAGGAACCTGTGTATAAAAGTGCAGAAAAAAAAAAATAAAAACATTTTCCAATTGGGTATTAGTGTGTGTTATGCAAGGTAATAAATATTTGTATTCTAGCCTGCCTAGCTTACCATCAGAAACGAATTGAGATTCATGCGTCGCAGCACTGCATTTTCCATTTGTGAGACCTTGAGAAATATGCGCAAAAGTTCCTTTTCCTTTTCGAGATTGGCTAGCAATAGACTGGCGCCCGCCTGCCGCACGCAATAGCTTTCGAAGGCGTGCAGCATAGGCGTAAAATCGAGAAAGATGCGTCCAATGTTTACCGTCAGCAAATCATCGTCGCCCTGCTCGAGTGCTATGTCAAGTTGATCGCGCATGCGTTCGGCCAGCGTCTGATTGTTCTCGAGCAAATCTTCGGTATTGAGGAAGATTGCCGAGAGCTGCTCTTGCGTCAGCAAACCGGCCACGAGCATTGGATGGCAGAACTCCTCGAGTATGATTTGCAAATCGCGTCCGTATTTCTCCTCCGTTTCGACAATTTCGGTGATGATTTCCTTGCGTTCGACGCGTTTCTTGCCGCATTTGCGACAGACAAGCGGAGCAAACATAACGCCGGAATCGGACAGCTGTGTCTCGACCGTGCCATCGCAGTCTTCGCAAAGATGCAGTGGACTGTTCTTTGAGTTGTGTGCATTTGCAGCGGCGGTAAGGCTGTTGGCGCTGTTGTTGCTGTTGTTGTTGATGATGTTGCAGCAGGAGTTGGTGTGCTGCTGGAATTTGCTGCGTGAGGTTTTGCTTGTCTCGGAGCCAACGCCGGAGTCATTACGTTCAATATCGCTAGCAGCCCCACCAGCTTTGCCACCACCGCATATAAAGTTATGCGGCGGCGGTGAGAGTGAGCTCATGGTGCTCTGATTATCCTCGCTGGAATCACTCAGTATGGAGGCACGTGAGCTGCGATCTTGCTGATGTTTACGTTTGTCCAGCTCGCTGAGCGTATCGCTAGCTTCCTCTTCGATAATAATAGGATTACTATTATTCAGCGGATATTCAAATGCGGACTCCTCACGCACAACGCCGCGCTCTTTGGCATCCACCAAATACGAGAGTATATCATATTTGGAAGCGCCCTCGAATATGGAGCGTGCTGCCTTCTTTTCTAACTCAGGATCGTGTAGTGGTGGCGCGCTGAGTGGCAGTGGTGGCGGCACATCGCCAATTTCCTCATAGATGGGATCACCATTGTGTCGTATCGATTCGTAGTGATGGTCGACATCTGCATCGTTGTGTGTGGAATGCTCAATCTCTGCTAGCGTAGCATCGACCAGCATCTGATAGAACTTGGAACGCGTTGTTGCTATACTGGCATCATCGTCAGCAGTGTCATCGGTATCATCCAAAACGCCCGCAGCGGCCAGTTCACTTGAGCAGCTCTGATAACAATCTGAATCGAAATCGAATAACTCATAATTGTGCGCTGAGGCAAAACTATTAGCGGAGCTGATGCTGCCACGATTCGAGATACGATCCAGCTCGTCTTTGGTCATGCTGCTGCTGCCTGCATTGGGCACAGTGAGCAGCTGCTGATTGCTGTTGGTGGTGTTGTTGCACGCAAGCTGTCGCTCCTCTTTGATCTTTTGCAGTGATATATTTATCAGACGATTCATGTTATCATTATCTTTGGTGCCAGTTATATCAATCGCCTGACGTGTGGTCTGCAGACGCTTAAGCGAATTTTCAATGAGTTCAGCAATGGTATCCGCTTCTAGTCCTTCGGCAACCTGTCCGAGCATTGGATCCTCGAGCAGTTTGGCAATGAAGCTATGCGCTTCGTGCGGCGGCTGTGGCGGTGGCTTAGTTGTATTGGCAAGTATTGGCAGTGTTGGTGTTAATGTTTCCAGTTTTGCTTGACCATCCTTCATTTTCTTATCACGTGCTACATCCTTAGCGGACGTGGACGTGTCATTGCGTCCACAGACATGCGGCACTAGATTACGCTTTACAGCTTCGACAGGATTGCGTAAAATTTTCAAAAGCTCCGCTTCATGCGAGACCAACTCCTGTACAGGAGGTATATGTGAAATTGTTGTTGTGGAGGTGGTGCTGCTAGGCGTTGGCTGCTGCTGCTTCTCTTTTTCATAATCCAATCTAATCAGTGTGCGTCCGCGCTTTGGTATAGAGCCACTGCCGCTGCTGCTTGTGCTTGCCATTGAGCTAGTCGATGTCGACGATGTGGACGATGCTGAACGTTGCAGATTAACTTCGTTACTACTGCCTCTAATTGGTATAATGGCGCGCTTCGTCATGCCCAGCGCGGCGTCATCGTCCATTGCGGCCCTACGACTGAGCAGCGTATTGATTTTATTATGCTGATAGATTAACTCCTCCTCGCTGCTGCGTTCTATGCTGCGCGTTATGGGACTGGAGACATTGATGGTCACCGTGTTTGTCGTGTTGGTGCGCACACTAAGTCCCTCATAGACATCGGTCACATTGGCAGCGGCGACGACCACCGAGGATTGATAGAGCGGCTGTGCAGTGTCTGAACTTAAATTCATTGTCGAGTAGCAATCATCGCCGTTAATTAAAATTGAAGTTTTTTTCTGCTGCTCTGCATCGCAGTAGCCAGTAGTTGTCATTGGCGATAGCTGACGCTGGAACATGCTGTCGTTGCTGTCGCCGTTATAGAAGACATCATCGTTGTCGTTGTGACTGATTTTCAGACGATGAATCTCATTTGTGGTCGTCGTCTTTGTGTTGAAGGGTGCCACACGCACCACAGTGCGTTGTTGTGCCGGATGCTTCTTCTTGCTCGGTTCAATCGGTTCTTGGAACGTTTGAGTTGAGTTGTTGCTATTGATTTCTGTTTGCTGTTGCTGGTCTGCGGTGGCGATTATTTTGGCGTTACGGTCAGTCAATTTGGCAGTTTCTATTTGATATGCAGTGGCGTCCGGCGACTTGTGCTCTAATCCGTTTGCGGCCGTTGCTATCGCTGTTTTTGCAGTCAACTGCTCAGGTGTTGTTGGCGGTGGCGGCGGCGGAGGTGGCTCTCTTGGACGCTGAAATAAGTCTCTCGAGTCGCTGCGATTGTTTTTTATACGCAGCGCCATTGTATCCTTGAAATTTAGATTGACACGCTGCTGTTGCGATTTGTTACGCTTATTTTCCAGCTGTTCAGGTTCAGGTGACAGTGGTGTTGCTCCTATTGCTGTTGAGCCCACTGATACATGTCGTTCGCTATGTGCACGCCTGACAGGATGGCGTGTGGGTGTAGACGCAATTGCTGCTGTTGATTTTGTTGCTGCCGGCAGAGCAGTTTCAATTGAAGTTGTTGAAGCTGCAGGGTGCTTTTGTGTGCTTACTGCTTCCTTGTCTGTAAGATAAAGAAGAAGAGAAGACAAAAACAAGCAAAATAAATAGATATTATGTTATTTTAGTTATATTATATTACGTGCAACCAGGAAGCTATGATGTAATAATATAAGGTCGTAGCATGGTAACTGTGCGCACATTTTTGTGCAACCAATGCGCAAAATTAATAAAATAGCGAAGCTAGCGCAAAGTAAAATACATTAGCTTTGTGCTAATAAATGCAAAAGTTGAAACATAAAATCTCTCTGTATCTCTGCGCCTTTTACGCACACAGTTTTTTAGCAACTGTTAACGTATGATACTACCTTATAATTTTGTACCATACACTGGCTTTCCTGTCAAGCTCTTAACTATTTGAGAGCTAGCCTGACTACGACTCGCTTTTGTGCATGCAGATTTACATATGTATGAGAAATCGCCTTTTTTGGCTTTGTATGCGGCATGTCCTTGTGCCAGCACAGTACATGTCATTTACTTGAACGCCTTCGAGATGACAGCATTCTCCCACTACCCAGCAATTCGTTTGTGGCGTGGCTTTTGTTGACAGCCACTTAAAGATGTGCTCAACGCGATAAGGTGTACTCAACTGTGTGTATGTATGTGTGCTTGTATCCTTTTCTTTGTCTGCTGACTCCTTTTGCTAAGTCGCATGCAGCACATTCTCCACAAAAATATCTTTATTTATGTTAAATTGCGTGATTTACGTTGCGGTCGATAAGCAACATTGCTTTCAGCAACCAAACGAACTGTCTTAAAGAGCGACGCGTCGCATCCTGCCATGCTTATCCGCAAAAAGGTTACTCCCGGCGACGACATTTCAAAAGCATTATTCGGCCTATTATTTTTGTAAATATGTACAATACATTCCGCGGCAAACAATTTGTGCCGGAATTAAGATAATAGATTACATTTAAATGATTCGACATTTAAAAGGGTTTTTCCAACCATGGCAAAATGGCGCGCGGTCATCAAATTAAATGGCGGTAGCCTTGACGAGGAGAGAGTTGAAGGAAGAGCTTAGCTTTCTTTTTTTTTAATTTAGCCTTTTTGACAAAATTACAAGTTTTTTTAAATGGCCGTTAAAATTCTTTGCGCGATAAGCGACAAGTTTGACACTTCAGAGCTGAGTACATAGCTGCCGAATTAATGAAACTATGGGCAACTCCTACCAAAAAAATCAAAAGGCTATTTATCACACAACAGTTATACAAATTTGATTTATATTTTGTAAACATAAAAGAAAAAACAAATAGTCGTTAAATGTTAGGGTGTGCAGTTTCAACATTTTGCAGCACTATATCTTTGACAACGTTGCCAGATTGGCGGCTTATGTCAGCACGTGTAGGCAGCATCAATCAAAGAAGATTTTTGAAAAATTTACAGTTTTACATTCAAAATAAGTTATTATTTAAGAAAATTTATTCATTTGTAATGAGGGCCTAGATAAGGATAGAACTGACTGAGTCGGTACTTATAACTTAGGTATTTATACCGACATTCCCCAACAATATTATACAACTCATCTTATCACTCAGATGGGTTGAATAATGCGATGATTGACTCAGGATCCCTGTAATGTCACCCACTGTGATACTTTTGATTATATGGCAGTGCCACCTCCGTCCGTATTCATGGAAAATATCTCCTGAAGATTTATATGATAATGATGAGCTGATGTTTTATATCATTAGATTACACCTATCTGGAACTACAATGTCTATGAAGGAATTACAAAAACGACCGTAGCTGTCTGCTCTGGTCTGAAAAAATAGATCACTGTATGGTACACTTATACAGTAGAGATTTGCTCGATACTATGATTAGACTATATGTAATAAAATCAGAGCCTACTGAGCTTTCGGGTGAAATTGAGATTTGCTGTACAGGAGAAGCTATTTTCACATGAAAAATTTGGGTCTTGGAGATACTCGTAAGAGCAGCAGATGAAAATAGAATTGCTCTATATCTAATGGTTGATGTGGAGAAGCGATTTTCGTCTACTGGCATTGAGATTATGGCCAGAATTTCGGTTCGGGAGATACTCGGAAAAGGTACAGATAGAATGAGAGTTACTTTACTTATAATAGATGATCTGAAAAGGAGATTTTTGCTTAAAAACATTGGAGTTATGGTAAAATTGTTGATCTGGGATATGCTGGGATGAGCAACAGTTGGAATAAGATTTTCTCTAAATTCAATAGATGATGTAGAAAAATAATTTACGCCATAGGTATTTGGTCCATTTGTAAAATTTGGCTCTAGAAAATACTGGGAAGAGCTCCAGATAGTAGAAGATTTAATTCACTTAAACTCTTCAAATGGATGGAATGAATTTGGAATATTTTGAAATTAATCGGTCACGCCTAACAAGATGTGATTAGTTTAAAGAAAAAGTTCTTCAAATTAAATAATTCCAGACAACCATAAATCCTCTTAGATCAACCATCATACAAGTCGGTATAACGACTCAGTCAGGTAAACAGGCTAGCATCCGCTCTGGCTACAAGTACCCTCAGGTTTAGGATCAAGCCTGCACATAATGAGTGCGGCCGACAAAAAGGACGTGGGCTCCATTTCTAAATGTTTTCATTTCCATTTTTTTCGCTCTTGCTACTTTGTCCAACTGTACAACCGTCCGTCCGACTGTATTTTTCACTAAAAATATGGCGCATAAAAAATCTTAATTTTTTTTAAACTACTTTTTACAAAGTATAAACTTAATATTATCTTAAATTTAACTCCATATCGCTTGCTCTTTATCTCTCTCGTACCCTATCGCGCTCTATTTATATTGACAATTGCGCTAATAAAGCCAATTCGCCAAAACGGAAGCGGATAATGTAATTAATTGACGCCATCTTGAATTTCAATAAACTGTAAAATATTCAAATGCAATTTCGTATAACTTAAAGCTTATTGGTGTGTTTTTCGTTGTCTCACTCACTCTATCTCTTTGTCGTTCTCTCTTTTTAATGTCCGCAGAATCTCCTTTCGTTTAGTCGAAAGTAATCGAATTAAAATCGCTTGAAGTAAGTTGAACATGCAAAATGGCTGCGAATTGCAACAAAAGCAGCAACAACATTTTCTGCTTACGTGTAAAATTGTCTATTGTATTGCCAGTAGATACTATAACAACAACAACAACAAGAACAACAAAGTAGCAAATAAAAGCAATTGCACGTTCGTTAATTCCTCAAATAAAGGAAAATGTATTTAGCCCAATTTTTATTTTGTTCTATACACATTTCCTATTTATTTTTTTTTATTTCACGCTACTTCGTGCAATTTTAATGAGATTTGTGAAAATTGTTTTGTATTTAGCTATTGTATATGTTTTTGTTGTTGTTGTTTTTTGTTGTTGTAATGAGCGCACATTTAATTAACACTTTAGCAACGGAAACAACGGAAAATGCTGCGGGAATTAAAGCATTTCCAATGAAAAACTACTACAACATCACTTTTCAAAATGATCTAATTACATTGTCTGCTTGAAGTATGTTTCAGTCAATTTTGGTGTTGGCAGCAAGGAGTCAAGGAGTGGTGTAGTGTACAAAGGTTTAGAAAATTTTCTAATGTCAAAGCAGGCATGCAACTCAAACAATAGCAAATGCTTAACAATACAAATAAGAAACATTGCTGGAAGTATTGTGTGACGACGAATTTAAAATGTCCTGCTGGAGGATTAGAGACTTTGGCAGTCTTTAGTTTTGCGTTATTGAATCAATAAAGGCAACGAAATAATTATATATAATTTTATAAGAAATATGCACTGAAGATATTTACAGAGCAGTATAAAGAAACGGGAGGAGGAAAATGAGTATCATCCTTGTCATGTTTGTTTCTTTTTTTTTGCTAGCTGCTTGTAGCACTGCCAGTAGCTCTCATGTTTCTTGTCACCCACAAATAGCCTCGCTATAATATGTAGATATGAATTAATTGAGTTTAAAGTTCAGCCTCATAAAGAACTTCGCGCTTGTGACATGTCAACTCGTAAATTTTAATGTAGCCAGAATATGTGTGTAGTGTATGAAAAAACCAACACAAAAAAAAAAAAAGAAGCGAAGCTATTTCAAAGCAAGTAGCGAAAAGTAATTAAGACTCAAATTTGGATTTAGACAGCAATTTCTTTTATTTATTTTTATTTGAAGCGAATACTAAAAAAAGAAGTATTCAACACTGTCAGCAATTTTTCGCTGCTTTTCATTTCGTAACTCGTAACGAGAAAATGAATTTCTTACGTCTGCAAAATAGGTCAATAAATCCGAAACTTAATTTTATTGCGATTTTCAGAACGTTTGCCAAATAAATCGCAATAGCAAACAAATCAAAATAAATGAGTAACAAATTCAAATAGTACAAAGTAGAAGAAAAGTGAAAGAAGAAAGGCACATTGTAAGTGTAAGGAAGTAAAGTGAAATGCTGCTTGAAAGCAAGTATCTACAATATTGTAAAAAAAATTTGTATTTTTTTTTTTGCTTGTCTATATATAAAATCACGGCAAACTGAAAGGCAAGACGAGGAGGACGACGTCGACGTTGTTCTTGATGATGAGCATTCCAAGATAAAACATATAAATTCGCATTAGAAATGCACGAGTTGAGCTAAGTTTCATTTTGGCAATGGCGAAACAAATACAATGCAAATAATAAAGAGTGCGGCATGCAGCAAATAGTTACAACAGCATGAAAAAAAAAATTTTAAAAAAAAAATTAAGAATTGCAGAAGGTAACATTAAAAGAAATAAAAATTGAAAGAAAGTCTTTGGTAAAACCGAAAGTGTTATAACCTGCGTCGAACTTGAGCTTAATAATAAATTAAATATTTTTTTATGTTAAATATCTCCATTTTCATTGCGTTCCTTGTTCAGTCTTACGCGTAAGAATCTGTTCTGTAAGATTGAACGGTTTCTTAAGTGTAAGAATGAAGCAAGTAGCGAAGAAAAAAATTGAAACAAAAATATTACTAACGAAAAAAAAGTGTCCTCCCTCTGTTTAATATTTTTTCAAAACTTGAAAAACGATGGATATGGGCAGGTTAGAACGTGGTGCTTTATTTGGTTATTGTTGTGATAGTGTAATGGATATGAGCAATCGGTCAAATGTATCCAAAATATATCTTAAATTAATGCGCTTCTTTTGAAATAATGCGTGAAGTGTATATTTAAGTACATATTACAGCAATTGTTTTTTTTTTTTTTTTGTATTCTCTGCCCCAGTGAACTGGACAACTTGTCTTGTTTCTACAACGCAAAATGCAAGAAAAATAGAAAAATAAAACCAAACCAAAGCAAAACGCTATTCTACATTTGTCTACGCTGTTCATAGAGCCTTTGTTGCTCAGTGTCCTTGCATGTTTTTCTGTGTGTTTTCATTTATTTTATTTTAAATGTGCTTAAACTACTTACAACGAGCGGAGCGCATCCTTTTACGCTTCACGCGACATTCGGCGGCACAGTTGTTGAAAATGTTATAGAACACAAGTAAAAAATAAAAAAAATAAAAAGCTGCTCCTTTTGAATGTGCCGAACTTCAAGATAACGTACACCCTTCTCAAACTAAGATTACAAAGAGAGCGAGGAAGAGAGAAGGAAAAAATTTGCTTTTGCCAGTGATATAATCTTCCTACCTGTTTCTTTCACTGCTGCTATTTCTGATGCTACCTTGGATTTCATATTATTTTTACCCATAAATAGCCTCGCTATAGTAGAGTTCGTAGAAAAGCAAGGCAAATGTTTTGTATATGTTGTGTCTTGTTCAAGTTAAGACGGACATATTTGTATTTTGATTTGATTTTTTTATGCTGATCACTTTTGAAGATGACTGTTACATACTTTTACACAAAACTTAATATATCCTTCTACCTTATGCTTACAGTATATACATAGAAAAACGATAGCATACAAGAAGGCGCTGTGTGCACAAACATAGACCGAAGAAGAAAATTGTGTAAAACATATTGCAAGAGTGCAAACAGTGACCATAAGATGCGCTGAAATTCTTTTATCGGGTGAAATAATTTAAAAACGAAGCTACAATGCTACAAAGAGTAAAAATAATAAAAATATATCGTATAAAATGCGACAAAAGCAGCGAAAAGCAAACATTTGCAACATAAAAAACTGAAACAAATATGAAAACAGTCCACGCCGTCGAATTGGAACAACAAAGTAGTGCAGGAGAAGAGGCTAAATAAAGTGATATAAGGAGGAGTGCGCATAAAGAGAAATGTACACTCAGCCAAAGGACTTTATATAGCTTTAATAACGATAGAGAAAAAAATACCAAGGAGTCGCAATTTTAGTTTGGTTATCACATACACTTTACTAGATTTTAATATAAAAAGACGATGATAGTCTTATAAGCAACAACAAAGATTCATAGTGTCCCTGCCCAACGCTTTTTCCTTACTTTATGAGGCGTTTGTATTGAAATATATACATAAAGTTAGAAAGAAAGAAAGAGGGAGGAGAAAAACTGCATTCGATAATGCCTATTGTCATACCTGCTACTCTCATGGCTTGCTATGAGATGATAGTCTTATAAGCAACAACAAAGATTCATAGTGTCCCTGCCCAACGCTTTTTCCTTACTTTATGAGGCGTTTGTATTGAAAATATACATAAAGTTAGAAAGAAAGAAAGAGGGAGGAGAAAAACTGCATTCGATAATGCCTATTGTCATACCTGCTACTCTCATGGCTTGCTATTTCTTCTTTCCCATTGTATTTTTAGCCTCGCTATAGTACTTTCAGCTTGGATTACCACATGCGCAACAATAACAACGATCCATGGTGTCATGATCACTTATTTTTCTCCTTTATAAGGCATTGAAGACATATAGAGAGGTAGAAAGATAGAGAGAGGAGGAAATTACTTTCATTAGTGATTTTTTTTCTACCTGTTTTTTAACTACTATTTTTCCTTTCCTTTTATTTTACCCATAAATAGCCTCGCTATAGTATATATATATTTATTAAAAATCAAGACAAATGCTTTAAATATGTTGTCTCGTATACAAATTCGTAAAAATTTAAATATTTTAATTAAACAACTTTAATTCAAAAGACATTAAGGTTATTAAAATCCTTTGCCAGAATATTTCCTAGAGCGCAATCAACGCTATCAACTACTTCAAAGTGCACTTTAATTTTATGCTGTCTTTTACTCTAGCGAAAACATTCTATCGAAAAAATGCAATTAAACTCAGCCTGACTGTCGTATAGTACTCTTTATCTTACGTTCTACCCATTCTAAATATTTCACATACACTTTCTTTTTTTTTTTTTGGCAAATATTTGCAATTTGCTGCATGTATCTGGAGAACTGCTGCTATACTATATATACTCCTTCAGTTACTGTTTCTGCTGATGTCATACAAACAAAATTACAAATACAAACAAACGCACGAGCAAGCAAACCAACTAACTTAAAAATTCGAAAAATATACTTAATTTCTACGAAGAAGAAAAAAAAAAGAACTACACAAACACTCAAAAACACATTGGCAAAAATGTCCTTGTCTGTTTCATTTTATTTTTTAATTTTTTGTTTGATTTTTTTCATTATTTTTTGTTTTTTTTTTTGCCAAACTTTCATAAGCAACTGCCAGGATACGTGCTGCACAGGGAAGTGTACGAACATTCGTTTGAGTTTGTATATTAGTAGCTTATGACAAACGGATATTAAGCGCAGTAGTCACGTTTTGCAGGTGAAATTCTTTTACGACAATTTAAAAATAAAAGAAATACTCGGTATACAACAAGGCAAAAGAAGATGCGATGCAGACAAGCGGAAGAAGTTTTGCGAAAAACAAAAACTATACGCGCAAAAAGTCAAAAAGTCATTGCGAAATATTTACTTTGAAGTTCATGTTTTCAACTGTGGCACAAACTGTCGCGTTGTCTGGTTATTGTAGCTAGTAGGGAGTAACTGTGTACGAGAGATGAACAATGAGTAACTGTGAACGCTTGATGGCATACAATAAAAAAAAGGTGAAAAAACGTTGGGCAGTGGCAACATGAAACGCTGTTCGTTGAAGAAGTTGCTGTATTATGCTTAAAGAAGCAATATGAAATGATGTTTGGTTAAAAAGTAGCTTTGTTAAGCTTGAAGAAGTGATTTATAAAAAGAAAAATCTTGAAAAACGGTGGGCAGTGTCAATTTTTAAAAATAAAACCTAGAAAATGGTGGGCAGTGGCATGGAACGCTGTTCTATCAAGAAGTAGCAGCGTAAGGCTTGAAGAAGCTATTTTAAAACAGAAAAACTTTGAAAAACGGTGAGCAGGTGCATCAGAAATCACTGTCTGAACAAGAAGTATCTGTGGTATTCTTCAAGAGGCAATTAATCAATCACTGCCGAACTAGTATTTGTGTTAGGCTTACAGGCTTAATTAAAAAAAAAAATAACCTTGAAAAACGGGTGGGCAGGGCAGCTTCTCCATTGATTTTATTACTAATACGAATGCTTCTTTTTCTAAATACTCGTACAGTGATAGCGTGGTGAGCTGTGCAGACGAATTTTGGGCTTTTACAACCCTCTTCGAAGCAGTTTGAGCCGGAGAGGTCCATTGTTTTGATGTAGTGCATAAAATATCTCACACGATATCGATTACAAAAACAATAATGAACGAAAAATGAAAAATATTTAAATGACTTGATGGCTCAAGGCCTGGGGAGGCTTTATACTCTGACTGCCCCATTGCAGTAGAGAGCCAAATAGTCTTTTGATCCTCAGTATTCGAATTGCGTCAGCCTGTGGTTGAACCAAGCGATTGTCATGTGTCAACAGACGTTTTTTATATCAGCTAGTGTGGAAGGAGTTCTAGTGCTCAACTACCTCTAGGATCATGTCTCTGTGCAGGATTGAGCTCTTGATGTACCATGGTCAATCTGTCATTAGACACAATGTCTTGTTCTGTAGGACTTGCACTCTCTTCAGTTGGGTTTTGACGTCGATTCCCCATATTTGGAAGGTTTATATCCATATAGGAGAAACTATAGGGGGTAGACTTAGCGCTTATTTCCCAAAAAGAGTAAGCTTCTCCCGTTGAACTAATAAAGCCAGCTTATTTTACTTTTAAAGCTTAGAAACACAGATTTTATATGCCCAAAAGCGAGCAAGGGTAAGAGCTATGCATTTCCCCTTCTTTAATGGGGCAGTGATATCTCCACAGAGATGTACAGTCCGTGGAACATTCCTCCTCAGAGTAAGGTACACATTGGCTCATTAGGTTCAGTTTATTTTTATATTCCACCCCTCGTCTATTTCTCTAAAATGTGGAGTTATTGCTGAATTGGGATCCGAGTCAAGACTGGGTGATTGTGTAACAGTCTACAATCCGCTATTTGAAAGTAAAATGTGTCCCTCTGGGTATGATTGAATGAGTCCGATATAAGGTGATGGAAGGACAGAATTCACCTTGGCCAAGAGTCCAATGTGCTACATTTCGTGTTCCGCTACTATTTTTGCGTCAAAGGTTTGGATGATATGGTTTGTAACTCGGTGTAGTTGTTCGATAGTGCTGTGATCTGTTCGGCAGCCGAATCGGTGGTCTGGAATGAGTTCATAGGGCTCCACAACAAACGGTCAGCAAATAAATTTCCCTGTTCGGAATCGATGTGACATCAATTGTCGGTGATGTCTTTTAGCGGAGCTAGTCTAATCGGCTGAAGTTTAGTGCTGAGGGTTACTTATCATAAGGATAAAGCGGCTTCGTTGCTGGTGACATTAGTCAAAGAGGGTCTTGTTGGTGGGATGTTGCGATCTGAGCCAGACTTTAAGAAGCATCCGTTTCTTTGATTGGAGCAAGCATGGCGAGGCGTCCCCATGTTAGTAATTTTGAAGTGTCGACTTGATTTAGGGAAGTTAAGCCAAGCTTCTGAGGTGGTCTTATAAACTTTACTTAAGAAAATTTCAAAAGGAACGTCTATATCTGAATAGTAACGAATATATTGCGGAAGGTTTATTCTTTCGGAGCTTGTGCTCAGCAATGAGTACTTATTGATCGACCTCCTTAAAAGTAAAAGTATCTAAGCGTACCTCTTTTTGGTTGCTATAAAATTTTGCATCATTTCTTTGAGCACGCGGTACTTCATGTGGCATGAAATTATTTACTTATTTTATTGAGTTACCTTGTAACATTGCTGCTGTCGCTGCTTGCTTGGTATTTATATAATTTAATTTTAAAGGATATTTATGGAAAATTTTTTTTTAAATTGTTGCAAGCAGTATTTGAACGATACGTTTTTGTTGTTGTTGTTTGTTGTACGATTTCGTGTATCTAGCCAATAGAAGCAAGTGCTACAATTAAAATTTATGGCACTACACTATAAACGAGAGCAGGTATATGCATTCAGTGCCATTGCAGTTAACAATTAACTTGAATAGCTTTAATTGTTGCATATGGCGTGTAGCGGCGTTGGTGCTTCATGCAACTTTATAAGTGGAACATATGTTTAGACAAGTTGAACTGCAGGGACACAGAAAAGCAGCTACAAATAATTTTACAAACTTTTAGCTAAAAATTTTAATATTTTTCAGACAGCAAATCTTTTGATTAAGTCTTTTGACTGAGATAGTTCGAGCCACCGCATGCTTAAAAATTATTTAATTAATGCATACCCAAAATTGTATATTAAACATTTTAAATACTATTTTAAGCACCAAACAATACCACTATACACTTTTGGTGCCTCTACTACAATACAACTACAACAATTCGACTTCGATGAAGTTCGAGTCTAGCTTTGCTTCAGTCTGTTTCGGTTGGTTTTGGTTTTTGGCGCAGTTTGCGGTTGCAATTGTTTTGTTTGCGGCTTTGTTGTTGTGGCTATCAGAGAGTCCGAGGGTTTAGCAACGACGGGGGGTGTTTAATTTTGTGTTAATAGGTGTACATCGTTGAGTTCAAAAGGTTTTATGGACATTACAGGCTGTCTATACGTATAGTTTGCATTGTTCTGGTTCACCTACTCGTTTTCTCTCTAATTGTGGTTTTTAATTCGTGTTAACTTTAGTATTATGATTATTGTGCTCGTTTTTTGGTTTTAACACGCAATTATTACGCTTTGGGAATGGAATGATTCTAGTTTTTAGTTTTATGAATGAATTTATGTACTATTGAAATAGAGATTTTAAAGCTTTGAATGAAATTTGAATAATATTTTGGTGGAAGTGATTTAATTTTTAGTTTATTTTGGCTTTTTAATTAGTTTTAGTTATAATGGCAGACGAAGTTATGCTCTCAGACAGTTATAGAGAAATTTAAACAGACGGAAGGACACCCGGCTAGACGTGGCTAGATCTACACTCTACTATTTCTGTAGAAAATTCCACGCATTAGCCCCAATAATCTAACACAATTTCCTTAAATTTTTCGAAGTTTTTATACATGGTAAACTGAAATAGTGCCTCCACATCCTCAAATTTCGAATTCAATTCAAAGAATTAGAAATGAAATTTAAAAAGTATTAAATAAGTTTTCCACTTAAACAGAACCCAAATTCAATTAATGCACATTAAATGTGTTTTAGAACAAATTTAATTTGTTGAACCGCAGCGCATGATAAAGATACAAATTGCTATGCTAAGCACAAACGGAGTATCCTTTTTTTTCTCTTTTTAAACGGACGCGTAATGCGCTTAAATGGAAATTAAATTATGTCACACTTATAACAAGTTTCAACGCAAAAGTGAGACAGACATACACAGCACAAACACATGTGCAGATGTCTGCAGAGCATAGATACAGCCATATAGCCACCAGCAGCAGACTGAACGAGTTGAACTTGAAAGCTATGGCAGCGTGTTCAATTAAAACGCGAAAGGACAGCAGCATGCCAGGATAAATGTGTAGCAAAGCTCTTTGGCACACACGCGCAAAAACACACATGTTTGCGTGGTCACCTTAATGCACCACACAAGCAGCGGGAGAAACAGCAGCAGGTAACTTCAATCCAATGACGACGACGATGGCGGCGACGACATTTGGAGTTGGCCAACACCACAAAAGCAGCCGCACGTACAACTGGCTGAAGTTAAAGCCATGTAGCGGCAGTACCATGCGCCACACGTGAGTGAATATCTATACATATGAATATGTATCGCTATCCGTAGGGACTCTTGGGCGTACTCGATGGCGCACAGGTATGTCCTTGGCGTACTACTTCATAGTGTCGTCCATTTGAACCTTAAGCAGGCCACTTAGTAGCGCGGCGCGGCACATAAATCTGTGCGGTAAATCCGAGCAATTAAATATGTCGTAATTTAACAGAGAAACAGGAGCACAAACGAGCATATAGAAAAAAAAAAAAAAACAAGTAAGGGTGCTGTAAGCTTGTGTATATACGACTTCGAAATATACTGCAATGTACACCTCTTGATGTACACATACTCGTCTTAGTACTTTTTTTTGTATGAATGCAATCAAATTGACGACATTTTGTTCAACTACAGCAGCAGTCGGTAAAACAGGTTGCAACATGTAATACAACATATATTGCATGTTACAACATGGTCCTATCATAAACCTCTACATTATATCTATTGTTCACTCAACCAAAAGATATATGATCACAGCTGCAACGCCATATCTCCCTCTGGCTGTTACTTACATTTGCACAAGTTTAGTATAGCATCGACTCTAGAGTGTAGGGTATAAATACATAAATGAGCGCGTGTACGTATCCGGAAACTAAAGTGCGAACGCATGCTGTCCGTTCAGGCAAGAAGCCAAGCAATTAAGGTGTAGTGTAGTCACACAGACACACTTACACAGTTATATATGTATTACATGCTTCCTTTTTTGTCATGCATGCCGCATATATTCTTGTTGTTGTTGTACTCAAATGCTTCTAAACGCATTTTCTTATTAATTGACGCGAATTTATGCTTTTTCGACGCGTTATTGTTTCACGTTAAATTAAAGAAAAACATTACACAGCATCCTAAACAGACAAACAAACGCAACAAGGACACAACAGCAGCAAACAAACGAAAAAAAATAAATACTTACTAACAGCCTTAAAAACAATTGCTATAATAAAAGCCAAAAGCGAAGTGGTAGTAGATATAAAGCATCTCTTCACTAAACATTTTTATGGTCGCACAATTACAACATAAGCGTTCTGCAGCTTTTTTTTTTTGGCATGGAGTCTTCTGAGCGGAACAACGAAGGTCATCTTAGCGTTTTATTTGCGCTTATAAACATTATGCTTTCATTGCGCTTTTTGGCTTTTTTTTTGGTTTTGTTTTTGTTCTTATTTTGCTTGGCACTGTTTACTTGGCTATTAGAGATACATTAAATAATTGCTTTCAATTTGTCCGCTTTATTGCTATATAAAGACTCGTAATTGCCTATTTGCAGCGAGTGAAAGACCTTCAGAAATGTTTGGAATTCAATGCGGTTATAGAAAGATTCAATGGATAAATTCTTTTAAATAAATTCATAATGTTGAACGTTGGTGAATGGATGGCTATTCATTTGGCTACATTTTGTCGCGCATAAATCAACTGTTTATGCTCGTGATCAAATGTACACGGAGTGACTGCATTGTATGTGATAAAATGTGTGTAGCGGAAAAGAGAGACCTTGAAGATCTTGATTATAAGTGTCAAAATTCTCTGACATACTTGTTGGCTATATATAGTCAGCCTTTATTCCCATTTCCAGACCATCTTATATTATAAAATTTATTTCACTTAAGTGTCCCTTTTTCAAAATAAACGTCTCAACAAAAATTCAAATTTTAAAGTGTATTCTCAATTAAAACATATTCCATTTTATAACTTTTACTTTGAAACTTTTCCACATGTCGTATACGTATTTTCGGCAAATATTTGCAGCACTAATTAATTTGCTTTGATTTCTCGTAAGAAACTTAATTCATTAGTGCTGTGTATACACATATAAGTCTAAGCCAAAAAAAAAAAAAAATACACATACGACACGTGATCCCATCAACTTTTAACTCAAAGCAACCGCAAGTGCGGCCTACTGCTTTGCTGCTAATTTAAACAATTAAATAAAAATCTATGAATGCTAAAATGTTCGTCTTCAGCAAATGAAAAACTTTAAAATTGTTTTCCAACAAAACCAAAAAAGTAGAAAATCCACAAAAATAAATACGAAAAATAGCCAAGCAAATAATTCGCTTGAGTAATTCACTTTAAAATTCTTCGAGCTATGCAAATTAAATTTAAATAGTAAATAGACTAAAATGGCAGCAACTAGGACAATTGAGGAGGGTGCTTAGAAAGCACAGCATTTTGCTGTAGTTGTTTAGTTGAATAATATGAAGGAAAAAAAGTGGGAATGCTGCTGTCGTGTCTGTGCGATTATGAGATGACCTATAGCAAGTCTAAGTCTTTTAATTTAACAAAAAGTTATTTTGATGGTTGCAACACAAATTTTTGTTCTAGATGTTGTATTAGCGTCTTATATATATTGTCAGCAACCTACAAATTTAATAAATTAAGCAAAACTCTTTAATATTTATCTATAAAAAAATAAATGTCTGTCTGTATGTCTGTCCTTTATGGATTACTAGGCCATTTATCCGATCATCATACAACTTGAAGAAGTATTGAAGTACACATAGTATAGGCCTAATACATTTATCTTAAAATATGACTTACATCAAGATCCACAATTTTTAAAACTTTAAAAAGAAATTTATGATGACATAATTCTCATAATAATGCAGATAACTCTCAAATAGTTTTAATATATTTCAAGCGAGTATCTTATCAGTCTCCTGAATAATATAAAAATGCTTTAGGATTTGGAGTTTGATACTGAGTGATTGTGATAGGCTGTTGTCTAAGATGTGAGTCACGGTAGGGTGAGTGCCCGAGAAAGAGTAGGAGTGAGAGATGAGTAGGTGAGAGTTATAAGGCTACTTTTTTTCATCAAAGCACTCATAATTCGCGGTTACGATGCGAGAAGGGACACTGTGCTAATCGTAAAGAGCTTTTGAGGGAAGGGCGGGTAGAGCGTGCAGAAGAAAATAAAATGGGCTACAATTCTTGGCTTTCTTCAAAATCCAAACCATAGGCAACTATTAGTTATGTATTAAAATTAATAAACTGCGAAGCCTACCTTTTGCGTAGAAGATACGAGCAGATGTCAGGGAGTCTATAGTCACTAGACCTGGTCTCATACCGATTGAACCTTCCAACGAAATTTGGTAGACTCATAAATCGCGTAAGAAGATGTAGGACATTTTAGAAAGCGGCGCCATTGAACAAAGCAAAAAGCAAGCGAAATTGCAGTTTTTGCCAACATATATTAAGGGGAGAGATCTATGCTCATTCTCTCTCACTAGGCTTGTAGTATATTGTTAACTGCTAGAGCGACTGATCTAGGCCTATATAACATCACCACATTTCGGATCTTAAGCGGTCTTTCAACGCTCATTCAACTGGTTGGTACACTACCAGACTTCTTTGTATCATTTGCATTGGAATAATACAAGTCACCCAGCCCAGAGAGTGTTAAATGAAGCAAATGAGTCAAAATGCCTCAACCGAATGGGTTCTAAAGCTATTAAGCGCCATTAGCAGTGTACAGGCCGTCTCTGCTGCGCACTCCCTTTGAGAAGATTGCCTTCGTTTGCTTTGAATTGCTCTTCTATACATTCATATTATTGGACTGAATAAAACAGAACTTTAATTAAAAAGATCTCTTGCCCGATTTTGTTCGGCGATTTTATAATTGTTTAATGTGAGGGAGATCTGGAGTGTTGCAAAATCGTAGCAGAAACTTCTTTCACAATTAATTGCTGAGCTTCACAAACAGTTTCCTTAATTGTTTTGCATGAAATCATTGTTCAAAATTGAAAATCTACTTCCACTCCCCGGCATTTTAAAGATTTTATAGTATCGTACGGGAAGGTCTCTCAGTGATGTAGAAATCTTTACGAAAATGTATTTTTTCTGTATTAGACTCACAGCACCACATAAACTAGTTCATTCAGTTCATAATCCCATTTGCTGTAAACAATTTTGATTTGGAAAAAATTTCCTTCTTGGGTGTTAAAGAATTTGAAGACAGTGAAGACCTCACATTAAGTATTATTTAAAAAAAAAAAATTAAAGCACGGAAGGGCAACAGCTATGGTTACTTTCTAAATAGTCCACTTATATACAAACTTGAAGTTATTGCCATGCTATCTTTCAGCTGTTACATGCATATGCAAAAATTGAATATACCTTTCCTCCCTGAATATGTACAGCGTCTAAGAAGCCAAAGCAACAAATTTCAAAGACAAATAAGCGCCAAAAACAGCAGCAATTAATTTCTTGCAAAAGCTTTTTACAAGTGTGGATGTATGTGTGTGTGTGCTCTTTGTTGTTGTTGTGCAAAAGTTTTCATACAACAACAAGTACAACAACTAAGTCTTTAAGTAGCACAGTGCAGGGACAATTTTCAGTTAGTCCAAAGCAAAACTAGAAAGGCAAACTCGAATGGCATTTTTGCTTTTAAAAAAAAAGTAAGTTGGCAACTCAGCGGCGCTCAACGCTAAATGTGTGCTGGTAAAGTCCTAAGCAAGAAAGTTGAAAACCAAGGCAAACTGTGAAACAACAATACGAACAACAACAACAACCAGAAGAAGCAGAACACCAACAGCGAACAATTTAAGCGCGAACAACTTGAAATCCGGCTGTACATTCTAATATTTTAGATATCCTTGTAGCAGCAGTTAGCCTGCATTTTGTGCGGTTTAAATTCAAATTTGTTAGCAACAAACAAACAATTAATTTCGCATATTCAACGCGCAGCATTTTAGGATTTTAAGCATTGAAGAAGTCTGCAAGCAACTTGTCTACTATTTGTAGGCTACTGCGTCTGTAGCCTGCAGTTATATATGTTGCTCCGTATACTGGCAACTTTTCTTAGCTACATATATAGTACTTACTTGGTGTACTTGATGCTATGACAAAATGTATTGCTGTACAAATTTTAACATGTTGACTACTAAAATTTATTTGTTGCATTGTTTCAACTAAAATTTTCGTTTCATAAAATGTTCCAGCTCTGCTTTAAATAGCAACATCATTCACTATTAGTACACACACTCGTAAATATGCTGCCAATATACTATATGTTCTAATCCTTAGCGCACATTTTACACCTAATACCTGCAAGCAATATGTCGTAATATCCGCTTCCTGTTTTTTATTGCAAGGCATTTCTTTAGGGCTGGCTGGCTGTGCTATGATTTAACGCTTTATTATTACCGCACTTTTGTGTTGCATACTTGTAGGCGTTCGTCGTTCATATGCTGCTCGCGCGTACACACTTCATCAATTATGCTTAAGCATAAAATATTTGTCACTTTTAGTAAATTTATTGTGACAACTTGTGCACACACACACATATATTTATATACATAATACGCTTCGTATATATGTATATATGAAGCTACTGCAGATGTCTGTCATGCGTAAACTGCTTTTATACGTGTATCTATCATGTCATACATCTCTGTTGCAGGTATTCAGTTCCCTCTGCTGCTGCTGCTTGAATCATATGTGTTGTATGCTTCAAGTGGTCACCATTTTGTTTTGCTTTCAACGTTGTATTTATAGCGCGTACGAAGCGTATTCTCTTACATCCTTGTGCCATTTATTTATTTATTTTATTTTATGTTGTTTATGTTGCGTAAATGCTTGTCTCTCGCTCGTTTAGTCTACAGTTTTCACACTACTTGTTGGTAGCGGCAAATAATTTACACGTTTAACAAATGAAAGGCAACAACTGTGTAGCATCATCAACAATGTTGGCAACAAGCAATCTGCCACGTTTCATATATTGTACAAAAACTTGTATATAGACAAAATATATACAGGATATATTTACCTAATATAAGCGCTTAAGCAAGATTTGCAGCGTATATTTTGCAAAAAAAAAAAAAAAAAAGGATATAGGGCTTATAGAATTTTGTACGTTTATTAGTGTAGTAAAACGTTTTGTTCTAAAAGTAAAAAGAAACAAATATTACACTGGTGCAGAAATTCTGTTCTATATCAGGTTAAAAATTATTATATACAGTGACAAAGACTACTCGAACCAACCTCGTAGTTAAATTCATCAAAATGTCTAACATGCTTCATAAAAAATTCAAACAATGATTGTCTTAAATTTTAACATGCGTCAATTATGCAAAAAATTGCTGCAGCCTCTCCCCTTTTTGAAAAACAGCGCTGCCAACTTTTATCAATTTCATTTAATCTGTAAAGCATTTATCTCACCATTTTGTTTTTATGCTATAAAAGCATTTTTTAATAAAAAACTGTGTGTGCTATTTTTGTAACAAATTTTTGATATATTTTTTTGTCTTTTTCTAATATTTTTGTATAGCTTAGAAGGGTCGCTAAGCCTAACCGGTAAGAAAAACAACAACAGCGACAAGCAACATGCGGCAGCAACTAGTACGAGTAGCGAGTAGCAACAGCAGTTAATCCTTGACTAAATGAAAAGCAAAACAAACTGTTGACATTTTAGGCTCAGCGTTCTACATGACAACACTTAACAACAGACAACGACTTTGTTGGGTGACAACAATGGTGCTGACAACAACAAAAACAACAACAACAAATGTTGTTGCTATTGCTGCAACACTTAGAAGCAGCAGCTTTTGATGTTGTTTTTGTTGTTTTGTATTGTTCGCGATAGTGTTTGTGCAACACCTGTTTCAAGGCATAAACAGACAAGCAAACATATATTTACAATGCAAGTACAGTAGGTACTGGTAGTAATGTACGCACAGCCAAACAAACATACTCAATAGTCTAGTAGTAGAGCAGCACGCCCTAGATTGACTCGACTGACTAACTGACTGACTAACTGACTGACTGACTGACTAACCGAGTAAGCAATCCTTTGTGTTTGTTTGTTTGTCTGTTTATTTGTGTGAGTGACTGAGTGCACATATAGCGCCAGAGTTGCCAACACTTGACGCACCATGTCAAGTACACTTGTCTGCGCCGTTTTTTGATTTTTCCAACCATAGTCAGAAACAATTTATTCCGCATTTTAAATGTTGTACGTATTTTCGCTTTTTATTTTTGAGTCTAAACTGATGACGGTAAAGCATGCAGCGAGGAAGAATTTTATATGGGAAGAAAATTTTGAAAGATTTTTTTTTATACATATTATATAGCTCTTATACCACGAAAATCAACAACATATTTTGTGTAATTATCAAAAACAGATGTTCCCACACATACATACAAAAACTATCGAGCAAAGAACATGCTCGAGCCAACATGTATGTACGATATGCTCTATGAATATGTTGTGCTTGAGCAAAGTACAATTTTGTTTCACCTTCTTATATTTAGCATATAATAAAGATCTGAAGTACCTGTTCGTACTTTCAAGTAAGAACAAAGTTTCGATGGTTCCTATTTTTCAGTAAGGGTAATTAGTGAAAGCCTCTTTAAGTGTCCTCCACTAATGTGGTTAATATCATCAGTAATAAAGGAAAGATTGAGCTCTTCGTGTTTGGCTTTGTTGGTGATGAGATTAAAAGTGCGCATTGGAGACAGTGTGAAGCAACTTTCTCTGAGGAAGATGGTATAGTTGAAAGTCACAAAAAATCGGTGTCTTCAGCACAAGGTAAAAATCTTCGCAAAAATAATCCTCCGAATATTATTGAGAAAATTGCGAATAGACTTGGTCTTTAGGAAGTTATCTCGTGTTTTTGCTTTTCTGGCCTTAAGTTTTCTTTTAAAAATATTCTTAATAGCTTGACCACTTTCAACCTAGCTCGGAGACTTTCTTGTTTTAAGCTCTTAAATTTGTTCCCAAATCTGTTGGGTGTATACTTTTGGAAGGTCCACTGGGCAAGGTACATCGAGAAACTGCAAAGTTTCCTCTTGGTAGATTGGATAACAATTTTTTAATGAAGTAAGGACCTTTCAGAGTTGCTCGGCAAATGTTTCAGATATTTCTTAATTGGAGTAACACTTTTTATAGGTCTTTTTAGTTATTTAGTAGCGTATCATAAGTTCTAAATCGCATAAGAGGGTTCAACTGTTTCGAGAAACTCGACGATGATTTGATTTCTTAATTCTTTTCCTTGTCTCTAGGCTTACGACTAATAGGCCATACTCTTCTCAGCTGTCTTTTGTTTAGCTTTGCGATAACAAACATGAGGATTCCGCTTTGGAAGGGGTGCGAGAGACTGAACCGGTAATTAGGATTGACATGATTAGCAGCTTCATGCATTTATTTCTCTCGTGGCTCTTGAGATATTTAACAAATCTCTTCCATCAGCCTCATCTAAGCCGCTAGTTTTACACTGAATTTCTGAATTTACACTGGGACCCCTAGGGTACAGATGCTACTACAAATGTTCAATCAATACTTTTCTGTTTACTTGAATCAAAGTTCGAGATTAGACCTGAGATTTAAAATGTGGTGAAAATATTTGTTGCAGAATTTCCTCCAACCTATTAGTCGGTCTACATGTGAGAATAAAAAAAAGGAAAAAAGGGAAGAAGGAATCATATTTAAGTGTTAGCAAGCTATATTCTAAAATATCCTCCAGCCTTTTAGTCGGACATGATGAAGTGTTATTGAAATCTTTTTATATGCAGGCCACATGCCCTTTGTTTGAGAAAAGTATGCTAAAGCCGTCTACTCCTGAAAGTATAGTTCATGCAATAAACCTCTTCACTAAATTTTCAATAAAAAAAAGAGGGGAGAGAAAAAGAGTAGAAAAAACTAGATTTAAGTGTTAGTAAGTATTTTTTCAAAGAAATGTTGCATGAGTAACGATTGCAAAAGCCTCTTACGCTCAAAATATTAAACCGATTTTGATAAAATTTATTTTATGCCTTGCAACTTTTCACAACTTTATCAACAAAAAATATGAAGCGTTTATATTGCATTTGAGGCAAGTAAATTGTATTGTATCTTCGCATATTTCTATGTAGATCATCGAATTCTGTATAAAATAATCTACGCTGAACTCAATATTCCAAAACAATTTGCGCTCCAACTATTTTCGAAAACAAACTAATGCTTTGTCGGATATTGACTGCAGATTTTCAAAGTGAAATACATATTTAATTTTCCAGCTCAATGCAACTCTTTGGGCTGTGGGTGTTGCCCGACATTTTTTTGTAACATTTTTTATTTCTAAAGCGCTGCTAAATAGCGAACAAAAACGCTGATAAAATATGTGTACACTCGTCACAAGCAAAAAATTCTCGAAAAAAAAAAAATAAAAAAAACCCAAATAAATTTGACACGACATATAAATGCAGTAGGTGTATTTTATTATATTTTGTTGTTAGCTTGCCACATGTTGCCCGTGCGATTTGCAGCTGCAACATGGCATTGTAAAAAATGAAACGTGGCAGCATTTGCCACGAATGAGAAGTCAACGGGAGCGGATATATGTGCGCAGACTGCATGTATACATGAATGACGTACAGAATTCTGAGCACTGAATGGTTAACTGCATGAATAAAAGAAGACTATCTCACTGACTGACGGACGGACAGATGGACTGACTGATGGCTGACAACTTTGATTTGCATGTTGCAGTTGCTGACGCTGCTGACTTGACGACAACGTGTGCAAATGTCGCGCTGCACTGATGCTGCTGATTTAGCTGTTATTGTTATTATTAGCGAAAATTTTCACCCAACAGAAAAATGCTATGCGCTTGCATTCTCCGAAAACTTTTTCCCATGTAAAACAATTTTCTGCGGTTTTTCTCAATGCTCAATTGAAGTAAATATGTATAACGAAATAATTTCATTTCCTTTTGCTTTCTTACTAACTTGTATAACTTTATTGCTGCTTCCCCAATGACATAGCATTGGCAATTTGCAAAATTCGAACAGGAGTGCCAAGTCGTCCCATAGTGAAGCGAAGCATAGCACAGTCCAGTGGAAGGAACAGAGTCTTCCTCACCGTCACCGTCATCGTCGTCGTCGTCATCATAATATAATAATCGTCAGCCACATCGATTCGCTTCGATACGTGACTGTTTTGATTTGTTTTCAGCTGCAACTAAAAGGCGAACCTTGTGGTTTTCTGTTTTCTCTGCATCTACATTGTGGACAAGCACAAAAAAAAAGCTACCGATTTGTCTCTATATATATCCCGTCTATATCGTCCATGCATTCTGCTCTGCTGCAGTACAACAATATGCTGAAAAAATCTCATGAGATGCAGGCAGCAGCAGTTTATTTTGTTTTTGAAAAATACACAAATAAGTAAAAGAAAATGAAAAATGTTCTTTGTCAACGAAGCTTTAAAGCGCTACAGAGTTGCTAGCACTTAAATTCTGTAAATACAAAAGAAAAAGAAGAAGAATAGGCAAGGAATAAGAAGAGAAAAAAATACTTATATAGCGAAGCTATTTATGGTTGTTTAAGAAGTAAAGCGAAGCGTCAGATCAGCAAGAATAATGGAGAAGTTGGAAAGGAACAATGGGAAGCAGCATATGATCCGGAATGAGGATATTTCGTTAAGCGCAAATGGGGAGGGGCAAAAGGTTGTGAGTGTGAAGAAAAAAAGGCAAGGCATAAGAAAAGAAAAAAGAAACAGGGAAAGAGAGCATCGCCGGCTTTTACATCTTCTTGGAGGAACTGGCAATGCAGACCGCTTATACTATTGCAAAACACTTTGTCACTTTTCTTTAAATTTTTATAATCTCTGGTATTTTTTAGTAGTTCATACAGCAGTCACATTAAACTACTGACTTGCATGAAGTGTATAAAAAGTTCAAGCGACTGAGCAATACTGCCTTATTCGATCTTTTTTTTTGATTATTGCAAGTAAAAATAAATAAATAGAATTTTTGTGGCAATCAAAATTTTGCAATTGCACTGGCTCTACCTGGTTTCCTTACTGCTTTTATGCTATGTATTTCTTGCATATTGCTTGCTACTGTCATTGATTGTTGCAAGTTGTTCCTACCGTTGTTGTTGATGTTGGCCAGAGTGCGGCTTTGATAGATTTTGCCTGCTGTGTATTTTCTTTTTTGATATTGCATACCGTGTTGTCCATAGAACTATATTCACTTTTTGGTGATAGCAATTTGTAGTTGAGTTACTTTCTATGAAAGTAAAGTAAAAAAAAAAAATAATAATAAAAGTATGAGCTGACAAAATATTGTGTGTGTATAAATCTATCTTCTTGCATATTCAAATCAAAATCTTTTTTTTTTTCATTCTTTCTAGTTGTATACTACTCAGTTGCAGCTGACAGCAAAGTTTGCGGTTGCAGTTTGTTTGTTATAACAAAAAAAATATAAACTTTAGCTAGTTTGTCTGCTACAAAAGATGGAAAAAAATATGCTCAAACAAATTTTACATTTCCAACATTAAATTACGCCTTAAGCTATTTTTGCTTTTTAGCCTTTAAAAGCCAAAGCACTGATAGAGTTATTACATCTTGCTGCAGCATACAAAACGCAGATGCCAAAATGTCTTCAATTAAACCACTTAATTCGCTAGCATTTAGCCCCTGTGTACACATTTGTTGCTGCTGCTGCTTGCTGTATTTGCTTTATGATGCCATGACATGCAGCAGCAGCAGCAACCGAAACTTGCAACACGTTTTATGTTTCCATTTCATGTTTATTATGCTGCACTCCACAGTTGTAAAACTAAGAAAAGAAATTTACATTCAGCTGCAAGGAATTGCCATTTAAATCGTAAATGAATGCATATATGCACGAAAATATTATGAACTGTGCTCGCTCGGTGCATAAATGAATTCATAAAGAGTTGTTTTATGCGACACGATGTGACACGAAAGGACGCTGAAATGCATTTAGTCTAAAGGAGACTGTTTGAGATGGTACAATGCCGGATTTGCACTGGCGCTGCTGGTTGAATAAACACTGCAGTTTCAAAAGCAAGCAGCTAACTGCTTTTATAGCATTGCTTAAGGAGTAAACGTCGAAAATCATTATCAAATCGTTGTTTTTGTTGCCATGCTGATGTATAAGACGATATAGCGTTGTGGCCTCGTAATTTAGAGCGTCGATTAAGGAAAGGTCCAGCGTAATCGACGCCGTATGTAGTCCAATGTAGGTAAGATATGTTCGTAGAAGTTTCTGCTGGAGTCTTCGTTTCCCCTCATATTCTTAGTCGTCATGCACATAATTCAATATTAGCAGATGATATACGCATTAAAATATTATAATATTCTCTGACAAGCCGGCTGTTACAGCACTTATCTCCTATTTCATCGAATCCCAGCTAGTACTAGAAACCCTGCGAGAGCATTGAAAAATGAAACCCTGCATGAGGTTAAGCAGAAAAACATTGATAAAGATACTGGACTGAAACTGGACTGTCTGAAAAAAAAAAAAAACTATTTGGAAAGTACACTGTCTAGAAGACGAAGAGTTCCTGGGACAATTGTTGAAGAGCTGCACAAACCGACTATGTCAAGGCTTGGAACTAAATCAATCAATCAAACTTCACTTTTGGGGAATTGGAACGGATGTTCCTCTGTCCAAATTTTGAGTTTGTTCATTTTTGGGGGTGAAGTAGAGTTGTCAGTTGAAGGCGGATATTAGGGTAAACAGAACTGTATTTAGAAAGGTGCATTTATACATAGATCTTAACATCTTTGGAGTCTCTCAAATCCAGATATGAACCTGTTTTTCTGTGGGGCTATTCGCCAAAGCATCACAGCATAGAGTGGTACAGACTTTATAATGGTTGAATAACTTTAGTGGACAATTTATGGAGTGATGACACATCTATCGCCAATATTTTTTTTTGCAATGGTTGATCCGTTATCGTTGCATAGAAGTTTTTTTTTGGATGGAGTTCGATTTTTTTTTTGTTAGAGTTAACATGGATGGTACATACTTAGCTTGAGATGCAATTATCTTTGATATTTGTATATCTTCGAGGTTGTCTATGTGTTCGCAGTTGCATTTTATCGTTTGGGGATTGAGAAATTTTTTAATTTATGGAGTGAGGAACATCTTCGTAGACATTTACTATATATCCTGCACTATACTCCTGCAAATAAACTCTACAAGGGAGTGTTCCACACTCAAATCATTCCACACTCAAATCGTTCATTCGTAGTTTTAAAGATGACCTTTTGGAGAATATTATTAAAAACATCTTTTATATCCTGCTGCTAGAGAGTTTGTTCCATTTATAAGCTCTTTTTTTGCTTTTTTGGTCAATTGAGTACCCCAAAAAGACCTTAATCATTCTCATTAAATATTTTTACCAAGAAAAACGAACAGCTTTTGGGTGAAAACTCCTTCCTTAATATTTGGAGAAGTTTTCAGCTTAAGCGATAAAAATTTCTTTAACTTCTCTCAACAAATTAGGAATATAGTTAGCATTAGGGCAGTTTCTCAACATATCTAGAAACTATGGACTGATTAAATCATGTTTTGGAATGAAATGATACCTGTCGGTCCCGGAGATTTATGTAGGGTCGGAAGGATTTTATTCAATTTTATGCAGGCTTAAGTGTCTAACGAAAATTAATAGCAGCTACGGCTATTGATATTTATTCAACATGATTATACAGATAAGTATCGTTTATGCATAAAAGTATCGGTTATACAAAAAAGTATCGGTTACACAAAAAATATTTGTCTATATATATTTCTATTTATTCAGCATGATTGTACAGATAAGTATCAGTTATTCGTAGAAGTATCAGTTATACAGAAAGGAATAGGTTATACAAAAAGTATCGGTTTTGAAAGTTGTATCGGATATTCACAAAATATCTATTATACAGAAAGATATCGGCTATACAGAAATGTATCGGCTATACCGAAAAGTATTGGTTATATAGAACATTTTTGGATCTAAATAAAAGTATCGGTTATACAAAAAGTATCGGTTATGCAGTAAGGTATCGGTTTATAAAGTATTTTCAATATAATGTTCAAATATTCAATATTCAATCATATTTGTAAAGTTTTTTACAAATTAAATTAAGTTTAAATTAATTTGTCTTTCTTTCAAAACTCTGCCAGTCTACTGTTTTGTAGCAATTGCAATTTCTCGCACTGTAAACGTAGCTTTCTGCACAATTTTACTACAACTTAGTGCAAAGCGGTGCCAAATTTTGCAGTACATTTTCTTTTATTACAATAATACCCCATTTCTGAAGCAACCAGAATATTAAACGGATTTAAATGTCTGCTCAAGCAATATGAAAGTTTTTTCCATGCGACAGAAATTGTATAAATAAGTACAACAAAAGCGTTAATACGAAAATTATATTTTGCATAGAATTGCACTTAAGCAAATATTGTGTATACATGGTATATATATGTAGTTAGTACGAGTAATATCCAGCTTTAAACTAGCCTTGAATGCATATTTGAAATGAGTATTTGCTTTCGCGTATGTTGGTCAGTTGCTGCCTGGAAGCGTTTTTCCATTTGTCGAGCATAAATGCAAATGTTGTTGCAGCAAATGCTAAAACTAGCAACAACAACAACAACAAAAACAACTACAACAGCAGCAGCAAGTAGTAATATAAATTTTCAGCAACGTCTACATCAGCAATAATACGAGCGAGTAACAACATCGACAGCAGCAGCAGCAGGAGCAGGAGCAGGAGTAATAGTAATAAAAAAAAATTGCCCCTTGGCCTTCCATACGACACGACATTATTTGTTGTGCAAAGCAGTTTTTTTTTGTCAACTGAAAGGAATCATTTAAAATGGAAGTCTCTGAAAATGCGCATGTGAAATTTTGTTGTGGTTTATTTTTAGCTTAAAAAGGATCATGTAAATAATATATTTACATAAGGAACTTGAATGAAGTGCATAGTTGATTTGAATTTGGTTTGTTATTCACAAATGTGAAGTTTTCGTATTTTTATATGCTGTATTTTTTGTCTCTCTCGCACTTCAGCGTTGCTTCGGTATGAATTAAAAAACAGAAAGAATTGCGCAGGGGTTATTTTTCTGTCTTAAATAGAAATTTTTATTTCACAGCCTATCGAACGCTTGCTTTATATTTAAGAACACAAATGAATAGTATAATTATTTAGAGCAAGTGTTCTGGAGCTCTGTTGTCCATCAGAAGATTACATCCATCAATAAAGTTCTCAAGTTCTACATATTACCATTAAACGACTATATTCACCAGTCAGAAGAGTACATATATCAATTAAATGGAGTTCTCCATTGGTACTGACTTGGAACTCTATTCTCTATAAGAAGATTACATCCAACAATAAAATTTGTGTTCTCCAGGTACACCAACTATGCTGGGGCTCTGTTCTGCACTCGGCCAATTAAGTTTGGGTTCTTCATATACACCTAGATCTTTTTTGTCCATCGTACGACTATATCCACCAATAAATTTTTTGTCCTCCATGTACAACAACTGTGAGGGTCCTTTGTTGTTCATCAGACGACTACATCCATCAATTAAGTTTGTGTTCTCCATGTACACCACCTATGCTGGAGCTCTATTTTCCATCACATCAATAAAGTTTTGGTTCAACAGTGCTGGAGCTCTATTGTCATATAACTACATTCCCCAATTAATTTTGAGTTTTCCATGTATACCAACTGTACACTGTTATCCATCAGACTTCTACATTCACCAATTAAATTTGGGTTCTCCATGTATACAAACTGTGCTGGAATTCATTTCTCCATCAGAACAGTACATCCATAAATTAAATTAAAGTTCTCCATGTACACCAATTGTGATGGAGCTCTATTACCAACAAACGACTACATTCACCAATGAAGTATGGGTTCTCCGCGAATATCAACTGTGTTGGAGCTCTATTGTCTACCGGACTACTACAAGCACCAATTATGTTTGTATTCTTCATGTACTCAACACTTTCAGGTCGAAAAATCTTATGGTGAATCTTTCGCTCAAACATTCTTCAAGCCAATACATCTATCAGGATATTTGTTTCTACTATATACGGCAGGACCAGATTTTGGTATTGCAAATATATCTCTGGACAGGATAGCTATGTCGTCGTCCTAGATTAGATCTTGTGAGTTGTCCATACGTATTGAAGAGCCGCCAGGCATGTCGTTTGTGAAGAGTGCGTACAGCGTGAGATCCAACACACTTCCTTGAGAAGGCTCTGTCCCACAGATATCGCCGTAGTAGTGAGTACAATTGAGGTGCTAACAGACTGGTAATACAGATGTAGTGAAAAGAATATGTTGTATTATACCAAGTAGTATCCTTTGGAGAATACTGATAGGCTTATCGGATGATAGAACATGATATGTTCTTCAGTTTCACAATCTAAGAGTTTCTTTGGCTAAAGAGTGTAGCAAAAGTTATCTCTATTGCATACTCAAATCCATAATGAAATATCTTTTAAATCGATACATTAGTTACTTCTATAAGTTCAACACTTAATTGTTTGTGAACAAAATAATCAAAGATCGTTAAAACTTCTTAAGGTGAGGTTCATTCAATCACCCGTTTGTACATCAAAATTACACATACGCCAAGTGGGCGCGCGCGCAAATTGTAATGAAAGGACAATACGAGACACATAGAGACAAATCGTGACATTTGTGCTGCACCTGTGCAAGTTCGTAGGTTAAAACTAAGATAATTTAGTAAGGTTTTGAATTTGAAACCAAAATACATTCAAGTGATATGCAATGGGCTGACTTTGTGCGGCAAATCAATTAAAATAGTGTAGGTTGCAACTGTATAATATCTTGAAGCGTCTCTTTAAGTAACGCGAACTATGCAAGATTTTTGAAGGAGCACAACGCAAACAAACATATTCCTGCTGCTTAATGGGTGTTTTTTTTTTTTGTGTATGCCTACTCAGGTCAACTTAAACACATTTATGCCGCACGTGGGCGCTACTGCTGCTGCCTGAATGAGATTTTATGGCTGAGACAATTACAAAAAGTTGCTCCTTTCGTGGCGTTGCAACTGCAATTTGTTGCGCGCACAGTTTGTCGCCCTCGTTCGGTCGGTCGGTTAGTTCCATTTGCCCGTTCACTCGTTCAACTTTTCCTGTGCCATGCCGTCGTTGTTGAAGAGTTAAGCACTTGGAACTTTTCAAACTATTTTTGATTTGATTTTTGAAATTTTAGTATTTGGGTATTTGGCGCGATGAACTGAGTGAGTCAGTACCTTTCGTGCAGCTCCTGCTCATTCATTTTATTATCGTTCATGTGGTTGGCGCCCGCATTTTACGCTTTCTTCCTCTCTCTTTACATAGATATTATATATATTGCTTGCTCTGTCTGTTACAATGATTTATGGCGCACGTGTTGCACGCCTATAGTTCACAACGTCGTGGGCGCCATCGTCTATACTTGAGTTTGGTTTGTTTAGTGAAAGGTATTAGGCTGATATAGTCATGATGCGTGAAAAATTTGCATTTCCTTCTTTTAAAGTTCGCTCGCTCGCTGTATGCAGTGAATGCAATTATAGAGCAAGACGGCGGCTTGGCCTTTGAGACTTTGATAAATCGAAGAAATTTGTCTTGATAGAGGAAAAAGTATTTTATGCCATATGGCCATAGTTTAAAAAAATTGGAGAGTTCTTTATTAAACAATGAAATGTGCAAAAGGTTTTTTTCTAATGCAATATTCAAATCTTCATCTCACATTATTAAAATCGTCAGCGGGATCGAATTATTCTCGAAAGGCATTCTTTCTCTGAGGCGGCTGTACGATAGTGCGATGCGAGCGGTTTAAGAATAGGGTGCTAATGTGTTGGTAGCTCCTCCACACTTTGTTTCTTCCAACTTCAAAACCGTCCCCGATTTTGTCACACTCCTCGCTTTCATACAGCCGACTTATGCTTGTGGGATTTCTTTTTACCTTTGATATCAGCTACGCTCTCAAGCATTTTTTGATCTCCTCGAGTTGTTCGGACCAACATATTCGTACAAAATTCTCTTAATCAGTTTCTCACTTAAAATTTCTCTAGATTTTGTTACTTTTTCTTTATATTAATGCATACTTTGCACATTTTATTGCACAGTTACTGCGCTAGAATTGCATGTTTTACGTCATTTACCCAGCAGACATAATTGCTCACTTTGGCAGCTTAGTTGCATTTAATTGCACTAATTGTCGTTTATCTGTCAGCAATATTCTGTTAATGTCAAAATTAACACGCGCAGAAATTTTAGCGAAAAAACAAATAGTTTATGAATAATTAAAAGCTAACAAAAGGCAAGGATGTCGACGACGATGACATATACCACCAATGCCGAGCCACTAAAGAAAGTAAAGAAAAAGAATACACTTACCATGCAGCAGCTGCAAATTGTCATCATCTGTAGGAGTTGATACATGTTCAGTAGCAGCAAAAACGGCAACAGGAGTTGTCGCATCAGCAGCTAAAATGTCGACAATTGGAATAACATGCAATAGCGACGTTGGGCAGGCAGCGGCGGTGGGCAGTGACATTGTCGGCGATGGTGGTGATGTTGTTGATACCGTTGATTGTGCTGTTGCTGATGATGTTGCAGCATTTTTTGTCGTCGTTGTTTTCGTTGTTGTCGTTGTTGTTGTTGTCGTTGTTTTCGTTGCTGACCCAGCATGACTCGACGCTGTCAATAATAATTTCGTGTTAGTTTCTGAGGACGACATAATTTCAGCAGCAGCGTCAACATTATCGCTTTTGCTGCTATTGTTTAATATTTGCTGTGCTGCTGTTGAATCATTTGCAGCAGGAATAAGCACATCTTCATAATGCAAACTATCTGCTTTATTATTTGTTGTTGTTGCTGCTGTTGCTACAGCGGATGCTGTAAAGTTTTGCACATCAAGTGCAACATCAGCAACTGCTGCTGCTGTAATATTTTCCCGTACATGCTCATTGCTGTTTAGTGATTTCATCAATGTTGTTTGCTGCTCAAGCTGATTTGTTGCATTTTCGCTGGAATTAGCAATTGTCGTTTGCTGTTGTCGCTTGCGATTGTAGTACTCATAGTTGAGCTTAGTGTCCTGTATATCATCATCGTCCTCTTGCGGCAGCTCATCGCCGTCAGCATCAACTGTGGACTTTTCAACAGCATCAAACTCGTAGCGATTGTCATTGCTGTGCTTATTACTGTCAGCAGCAACAGTTGTCACTTGCATTATTTTATCCTCGACCATAAATTGCACTTTTTTACGTGTCGGCGTTGCTGAGCTTGGCGTTGTTAGCGGCGTCGTATCTTTCTGTGACGGCAGTGGTATATAGAATTGCGATTTAGTTGTAGGCGTCAGCAGCATGCCTGCTGATGTGTTGGGTGTTGTTGTGCCTGTTGCAAGTTTATCTGCGGCTGTTGTTGGTGTTGGCGATTGGTTTAGTGGTGTACTTGTGTGACCGATTTCGAGTGTGGTCGGACGTTTTAGTATGGATTTGATGCTTTGTGTGGGTGTTACAGTGAGTACAGTAAAAGACTCATCATCCACATCATACGGCGGCAAGTCAGCTACGTCATCCACAACATCAGCAGTAACAACAATGGCTGCTGCAGCCGGTTGCGCATTAGCGGAGGCAGCAACAGTTGTTTCGAGCGTTAAATTATCGCCACCATTATCGGATTTCTTAATGCGCGGTGGACGTTTTGGTTGCGTTTTGGATTGTTTCAGCTTTTGTTGCTGCTGCTGCTGCGATTGCTGCGATGCAGTGCTGATTGCTGCTGTTTTAGCCACATCCGGCTTGCGTTGTTCAACATCAACACTGGCGGCGCCAACGACAATGTGCTCATAGTCAGCGCTGTTGCTGCTGCTGGTCTGTTTGATAAACGATTTTTTCGACACTCTTTGGTCACCAAGGCTAATACGTTGTCCGGCAATGGCTTGCACATTGTTCGTATAGAATTTGCACTCCAGCTCACGCTCCACATCTGCCGCTGTATTGCTATTTGTTGCAAATGGCGGTTCGTCCTCGTGCAGCGCTGCATCGGCAACATTAAATTCATTTAAAGTTGTTTTTGCTGCTGCGGCTGCTGCTGCACTGCTTGAATTTGCCCTTGTTGTAGGCGTGGTTTTGGCTTGCTTTGTTGCTTTCGTTGTTGTTGTTGGTGTTGTTGCTTCAATTGAGATCAGGTCATAGGGATTCACATTGCAGCGCAATATTGAGCGTCTAGCGTGCTGGCGACTGTGACTGGATGTTGATGCTGCTGCTGCGCTTAGCAGCGATTCATTGTCTTCAATAAGCCAGCTGTCGACATCAAGCGTTGACGCTGCTTCTTTGCTTTTTGCCAACGATTCTTTTCCTTTCGCTGGCACATTGGCACGCGTGCGTGTGCGTCCACGTTGCGGGCTCGCACTCTTGCCGCGATTACGTGACTTGCCAGCATTGCCGCTGCTGCTACTGATGTTGTCCTTTGCGCTTGCATTTGCGTTACCAGCAGCGCCGCCGGCGCCACTACTGCTGCCAACGTTACTGTTACCCGGTTCGGGTGACAATAGACGCGTGCGTCGCATTAAATCATACGGATCCTTTTGCGGATCCAATATTGTCGGACGTGACTTCTTCGTTGTGCTGACCACACGCATTGTGGCAGCGCCACGTAATTTGCCATTGCTTGCCGTTAACGCGCTTGCAGCTGGTAGACGTACAGTGCCGCCACCGGTGCCAATGGTTGCCAGCGGCAGACGTGAACCTTTGCATTTCTTACAAACGCTTGCCTTCTTGACATCACGCTTTGTGCCATTCAGATACTCCGGACACGAGCAGATGACTACCGCCAGTGCGGTTTCAGCATGTCCAAAGATGGCTGCCGCATGTGGATGCGTTGCTACCATCTGATGATGATATGGACGCGCTGGTATGCCACGCACTGTACCATATATCCATGGTTCGGCATATTTCATGGAACGCGACAATGCGCTAGGCAGATATTCGTAGTGTCCGTTGTGTGCGGCATGATGGTGGTGTGGTACACCCTGGGGCGTAGTACTACCGCCGCTCGCTGCCACACGATACTCGCCGAACTGCAAGTGTGGATGTTGCAACGTTAGCGGATGCTGTTGTAGTTGTAGTGCTTGCAGATGCATTGCTTGCATATTTCGTGAGGAAACGTTGGCGACGTTTGATGCTTGTATGTGCGCATTGCCGGCGTTCGCTTCACTGCCAGACTGTCCACTAGCTGTTTGTGCTTGTTGCAGCTGCTCTGCTACCGTTGGTGATTTTTCGTTTTTACTGATTTTGAGCCGCTGACTCCAGGTTTTCTTTGATTTGTCGTACATCGGCAATTGCTGTTGGATGAGATGAGAGAAAGGAGAAAGTAGGAGAAATAAATTAGTATTAAATATATAAAAGAAGGTTATAGTAGGGAACAAAATAGTGCTAGGAATTAAAAAATTATGTTCTTCCTCCGCTCGCATTTAATTTAGGATGGACTTGCGAAATGGAAAACTTGTTCATAGATATCTAGAGATTCTACCGGGAAGGCATGTGGTTGGACTGGCTATGAGGCTAACTTAAATATCTTAAATATTCTATAGGTATAGATATTCGATAATAGATGTGAAATATTCTTAGTGTAAATCTGTGTTCCACATCTGCATCAAATTCCATTTGTCTCACAAATATAAAGCCACTGAGAATGGCATGTTATGCTTTCAGCTTTTCGATAACCGATAAATTTATTGTTATTGAATGTTGCCATCTTCAAAAATCAACTGAATATACCCCATGCTCGATAAAAGCATTACAACTCACTTTTAAATACAAATACTTAGCGCAATATTACAAAATCTATTAGCTACTGCCTAGTCTAAATGCTTGCTTAACTTTTTTCCCGTTATTTCATTCCATACAATATTGTAGCTGGGGAAAACTATTTGCTACGCTTGCAATTTTTTACGTGTCGAAAGGTTTCGCACGTGTATATCTCTCCCAGTCAAATGAGAAAGCAATACTAAAGTTGTTGCTATCTGGAATGATGATGTTGATGTTGCAAAGGGAATGACAGAAAAAAGGCTTCGACACGTAGAAAGTGAAATTGAAAAGTTGTACACAACGCTCACCTTTCAGTTCTTGATGTTGTTGCTGCTGTTGTTGTTGCTGTTTTCCTTATTGTTTCTATAATTGTTGTTGTTGCGCACATAATCCCAATTTAAATTAATGTTTTCCGCTTTACTCTATACATTTATTGCTGCTTGTTTTCTGCATATTTTTCTATACATAACTGATTCCTCGCTGTAAGTAGAAAAAAGAAGAAGAAAAAAAGGTAAGAAAAAAATTTACACATCATTTTATAAATATAAACCGTTAGCTAGCTGTTATATGTACATACTTTATTTTGTTGTTGTTGTTTAAAGTTGTTGTATAAAGTAGTTGAAAAATAAATTTTAGAAAAAGTTTTATTATTGAAAAAGTTTCAAAATGCGATTAACTAATATTGTTTCTGTAAAGGAAAAAAGCAGTGTTTAATGAGTTTGATCAACTGCTGGAGCAGTGTTGTAAAGCATGTGAAAGGGTCAACTGTAGTTTCGTTATAGGCAAGTGGAAAAAGTTTGCCGTTGTCAAACTAATAAATTGAGCTTAAACCTTTTTTTTGTTTAGAAAAAAATATTTATTGTTTAGGGTTAGGGAAAATGTTTCATAATGGGACATTTCTAGAACTATTAATTGTTATAAAGATTAAGTAAAATTAATGAATACATATGCGAGAGAGAATGTGAGAATGCTGCTCAAATCGACTAAAAGTGATGAGGAAATTTTTTTTTGAAAACATAAAAGCACTTTACGCCCAAAATGTTGAACGGATTTTGATAAAATATTTTGTATATATCGTGTAAATTATATTTTGTATATGAAATTTCTCCATTTAAACATATCAAAGGTTCTAAAGCCCATTTAAGCCACACAGCAAATCTCTTAACTAAATGCTTTCGGAATTTAATTTTAAATTCATTAATATTAACTAAAAGCCAAAACTAAATTTTAACTAACTGCAAGAAAGTTTTGCAACAATAGTCAACGACTTGCATACTAAACAATGACTAATTTTGCGCGCTCCGAAATAAAACTCAAAGACAGCTCTGGGCGCTAAGCTAATCAACTGTGGTCGAAACTTAATTTACGCCAATTTTCAACACTGGCAATAGAAACTAAATCGCTAACAATTCTGCACAATTGCAGCTGAAGAATCTTTTCTTTGTTGCCCGTTCGTATGGAGAAAGTTTTGTACGAGCAATGAGTTTCATTTCTTATTCTTGTGATTTTCCATTTACGTGTTTTTCCTTTTTTTTCTTCCAGTTCTCTACTACTAACAACTTTGTTTTCATTACTGATTTTCCTATTTTGCAGCATTCTTACTTTCTTCGCCCCTACTACTACTTTTCTTCTTCTTCTTCTTCTTCGAATTTATCTTGTTGTTGTTGTTGTTGGATATTGTTGTCGTGACCACTTTTCAAAATAAACTTTCAGGCCAGCCACTCAGCAACAACAAGAAGAAGGAGAACAAAATCAAGAACAACAATTGCAATAGCAATTGTAGCCATTGCATGACATGTTCTTTGGTCATTGTGGTCGCTGGTTCCGTAATGGTGAAAAGTCGACACCATCACCGTCACCGTCGCCCGCCCACGATTTCGCGGAAGAGCGCAAGACATTTTTTTGTGTGTTGCTGTGTATTAATCAAAATGCAGGATACGCAACATTTTTTTTTTTGTTGCTGTAGCTAGTTTTCCAACACTTTTCTTTCTTCTACTTCTGTCACTTTTGACTGCTTGGCACACTTTGGTGTAGCTCTTTTGCTGTTGTTCTTGTCTTTCTTAAAATGCAACCAGAACGGGCACAACAATCATTGATACTGGTTGGACAACAATGAAACTTGGATGCCTTTCAAATTGATTGGGTTTTGGAAAAATCGGAAGTTCACTAGCTGAGATAGTGAAGAAGTTATTAATGTCAATACTTCTACCCTAGCTTGGACAGAAAATATATATAAGTTGTTTGAATCATATATGAAAATAAAAAAAAATGGCGCTCAACGTGGGGCCCTCTGGACGATTTATATATTATAAATACAAATTTTGTATCACATGTAAAAAATATGGTGCCCAACGTGGGTCAGTGCATTACAGACTTAGCGCCAAAACTTTAATACTCTCTTTACACAATGTATTGTGTAGAGTGTATAAAGAAAAGGTGCACACGGCACAAGCGCCTTCAATGTTGCTTGCACGTTGAAAAATGCTGATAAATGTTGACAATTTTTCCGGCAAGCGTCGCCGTGATAAATCTAATTTTTGTTCGTTCGCGTTGCGCATTTTGAATGTGAAATCCATTATTGTTGGCGGCCATGTTGTAGTTGTTGCAAGTGATTGTGTCTGTTGCTTCTATAGTTGATGTTTTCTTCTTTTTGCTTGTGCTTTGACAACTTTGTTGTTTTTGTTGTTGTTTTATTTGTAGGTGTGAAGCGAAATTAAAAACATGTCATTTTTCATATACACAAAAAGAAAAAGTTGCCCTGACATAGAGCCGCAGGACTTAAGGTGCTCTGTTTGCCTTGCTACACAACCACAACGACAGCAACAACCCAAGATGTCACGACGACGACGACAGTTCATAGTTGTAAGTCTTGGTCTTGGTCTTGCATTGAGCGATTGTTTTCATGAATACTGCACACTGAATGGTTTAATGTATTCTTGCAGAAACGTGCGCAATAAAAGTAGAGGGGGAGAAATTGTATACATTTACACTTTGATATCACTCATACGCCGTGTGGGCTTTTGTTTGATTGATTTAAAGTTGGAGGCTGCTTAAAGTTCAACTTATACCACGCATGCTTATATATACAGAGAAATAGTAAGCATATTATTTGAATTTATTAGCTATTTAAGTTATCAATTATTAATGTTTGTGCTAAGGTTCACTATTTGAATGGGAAAGCGCTTTTTGCAATGAACAATTTTTGCTGAATTTTTTCCTTTTGTTGTTCGAAGTGATTTATGAACCTCACGCTTTAAAAAAAAACTATCACTTTTTAAGTCGTGTGTTACTTTTGAATTTGAAATTGATTTTCCTTTGAATAATAGCTGCATGCAATATAATAAATAATAAATTAAATTGGAAGTGAATATTATATTTAAGTTATCTTGAGTATTATTGTTAGTGTTTAAAAAAAGAAGAAAAAAAATTGGCGCCCAACGTGGGATAAGTTTGCGTATTTATAAACATATGTTTGTATATTCGTCTAATATGTCAAAAATATGCTTTGAGTAATGAATCAAAGGTTCCATAACTGAAATGAGATTGGTAATGGATCAATGGATATATGGTTGTTTTTCTCTATACCTATAAAATAATAAATATTGCCCCAAGGTGGGCGCCATAATTTCCACAACGATACAAACTGACAAAATGGTCTTTCAACGTTATACTTGCTTTGTGCTGGCAGCTTAGAATTATTTGTCTCAATTTATATGTATAAAACTAGTAGCGGAGGTCTTCTACGTCTATACATAACAATTGATGACAATTTCAAAATCTACTGCATGAGATACTCAGAGATCAGCTACTGAATCCATTGCATGATTTCGGGCATCCTGACAAGAATGTAAATATTTGGCAGTTCTGGAAAATCTTCATTCCATAACTCCCAAACAATTCAGAGATATCTACTTACAACAGAATAAAACGCATTATTATGATAATAAATGCGTTCAGCTATAACAGTTTATCTCCAGCTATTTACTTTTAATCACTGCTGCATACCTGTTCCATTTATTCTAGCACTGCCCCACGTTTGGCGCCATATTTGTCACTTATATTATAAACATACAAATAAGTGTTTATAGTCTGAACTATTTTAAATATTCTAACAAACTTCATTACACAAACACCTCTCCTTTATTCATTCTCTTCTCAAAATTAAATTTTCATTTAACTTGTCACTTTAAACGCATTTTATGCACTTCCTGTCCAAGCGATTGCCATTTGTCATTATAAATTTAAGTCAGCCAGCCAAAGTAAGTGTAATAAAAAGTTTTCTTTTGCCTGCAAGAATTTTGCTCATTCTGCTGTCTCAACGGTTTCTTCTTTGACTGCAATTGCAATTTGACTTGTTGAAAAGTTCCTCACCAACAGCCGACCACAGAAAACTTCAACTGCTGCATTTTCTGCTCATTCATTTGGCTTGCTTACTACTCTGCAGCGTGTGTACGTGAAAAATAAATAAGAACTTAAAACTAAGAAGAAAAGTTACAGCGGAAATTCTTAACCGCACAGATTGATTGCCATATAAAAAAGTACTTAAGCCAACTGGCAAGGGCGAACATTGACAGATAGACAGACAGAGAATCAGACAGACAGACAGACGGACAGATAGACAATCTTATAGACAATATGCGCTGCGCAATGCTGCTAATTGACTAAGTGAGTAGTTTGTGCAGTTTTAATACATACAAAATATATATGAAAGCGTGCACATTCTCGTAAAATCATTTTGTAATTTATAGTCGACTGACTGGTTGCTGCTTTATTTTGTTCGTTTGCTAGTTTTAATTTCATCGCAAATCCTTGTTAAGTCGAAATTGAAACATTTAAAATGCAATTAACAGCGCGGTAAACCATAAAACTGGAATGGTGCAAAAATTGTGAGTGGGTAGAACAAAGGAAAAAGAAAAGCAGCTAAAGTAAGAATAAAATCTGCTGCGTAAGATTTGCTCAAAAAAGCTTAAGCCGCTTATAAGTAAGTCTTGAAAGTGTGCGTGGAGGCCTGATTGTGGGATGAGCTCGAAAGTTGGTTGTTGAAATATTTTATAATTAAGTTATATGCTCTACGCAATACCGATTTATATGATGAATGATCTACACAATATTATTATATTATAGCTTATGGCTTAAGAACTTTCCCTTCCAGAAAAAGAATATTAAATAATACGAACAGACGGATTTGGATAAGCTTCTCGCTTCATTGAACTTATAGGTTATTATTAATAAATGGACGGAAGGCTAGATCGAGATTATAATGGCACATAAATCACAAACATTTGCTAGTTTAATGCCAATAATTAGTGACACTGCAACACGCATAATTCTCAAACAAAATAAAAGGATTTCAATTGCATTTAAATCCTTAAAATCATTTAACTATTTTCCAAAGCATAGCTACACTGCTAAGCAAACAAAATCCATAAAATTCAAAAACCATTGATGCATTTAAGCATGCAATGCACTTTGCAAATACATAAATAAATAAGTAAATAAATAAATACGGCTAAGACGAAATAATTTAAAACAATTTTAAGCGCCTCACAGCTGCAATGGAATTATTTCTTGTACATTAAACAGCTCAGCCAGCTCAGCAGCAGCAGCAGCAGCACAGACGAGCGCCACACGAAAACACTTAAACCATAAATTTCAAAACTCAAAAATTATATGCTGAAATTTATTACCTTTGAACATCCGGTTTCTGTTTACACGCAAAATTTAATTCACAAATCCATAGACATGCAGAAATATGTATTGCATAAACAAGGACATAAAGGATATGTGAGTGAGTGAATTTCTATGCAGCATAATAAATATATATACCACATATACAATACGATATACATGTCGGTGTGTATGTGTGCCTGTGGCATGTTAAAATTACGTCAAGTAAATTACGCGCAACATATACTGCTGCATGTATTATTATAGAACTTTTGCCCGGATGATAAGTACATCTGTTATATATTAAAGTAATTTACTAGTTAAATGCAATGTGCATGCATGTGTGTGTGTGTGTGTATGTGTATGTTTGAGTGTTACATTTGCCTCAAAGTAATTTAATTTTCTACTTTGAATTTGTGAAAATGTTAACAACTTGCAGCAAACTGTCAAAGAAGCTACAGAGGCAGACAATGCTGATGCGTATATGACTATTAGTGAAGATGACATGAGGCATTATTGGCAAGCAGCAACAAGAAGTGGGTAGTTTAATTAATCTTCGTTTATTAATAAACTAAGAATTTAATGGAAAAATCAAGAATACATTATAAAAGAAGAAACAATGCTGCAGTCAAGTGGGTTCGACTACGAGATACTTCAGAAGAAATGTGACATCTGAGAAAAATCTGATTTTTTAACAATTTTCTTTTAGTCATTTTTTTGTTAAACTATAAGATGTAACTATTTCAACCTGCTATTAATAAATTTAAATTCAAAAGCACTTATGATTCGCAACCAGTATAAACAAAATTATTTGTAGAAATTCGGTTCTGATAAGTTATGTGCTTGGTCATTCTGTGACAACGGATGTAGCATGTCCTAAATAAATATGTCAGATTCGAAGAAGAGTGAGATATTCTGGCTGATGCTCTATTTGAGATTCGTACCATGGAAAATACTTAGATGTATTTAAGCATGGAATATTCGTCTAGATTAAGCAGTGCGTACCCGAATAGGCTTATCCATTTAACAGTACAGCTCTTTTTGGACTTGTACAGTGCATTGTCGAAGGATTTCTGATCATGCTTTCCTCTGATTATGTGTTTCAGACGAATGGTTTAGAGCAGTGCACAGTCGAACAGTTTGCAATCATACATTCCTTTGCTAGAGCCTTTCAGACGAATGGGTTTGAACAGGGTGCAATAAATCAAGTTCTTGTCTCGCTGTGCTTGAGCAGTGCACAGTCAAACGATTATCCCTTCGAAAACCCTTTTCTCGGAGACCCTTTTCTCGGAGGCCCTTTTCTCGGAGACAATTTTCTCGGAGACCCTTTTCTTGGAGACCCTTTTCTCGGAGGCCCTTTTCTCGGAGACAATTTTCTCGGAGACCCTTTTCTCGGAGACCCTTTCTCGGGGACCCGTTTCTCGGAGACCCTTTGCTCGGAGACGCTTTTCTCGGAGACACTTTTCTCGGCGACCCTTTTCAGATGAGACCCTTTTCTCAGAGAATCGGATTTTGCTTATCTGTTCGACCGATTTCTAGTCTTGTTTTCCTTTACTGGTGTCATCCAGTCGAATGGGCTTGAGCAGTGCTTGATCGTTTACTTAACTTTTTTCACTTTACTTCTCGTCTGTATCAGTCAAATGGGTATGCACATTCGAACGATTTCCCGTCTTGATTCTGTTTGCTCGATTACGGACTGGAACAATCGAAAAGATTCCAGCCAGGCTTCCCTTTGCTTGCCTATCTCAGATAACCGATCTGCAGTAAGTTGACATATTTTGTTTACAGCAAAAGCAATTCTTAATGAAGAATCAACCCTCGCATTATTTTCTCTAAGACTAGAAGAATGCACATATTCAAAGTCTTGTGTGAATACCATACTTTGCCAAGCATTTTGCATTTTGTTTTTCTCCCTCGCACTTACAAGCACTACTCAAGGCTTGACATAAACTTGAATTGCAGTTGACTTGTAAGTTCGAGAAAGAGACAAAAAATGCTAAATAGCAACCATGAAACAGACAGCAACTTAACGAGAAAACCAACCGACATTCATGCGTTTAAACAATTGCAAACAAACATTAAAGTGCAATATGCATGCACGCACTCGGAAATAGGCCAATATGCGTAATGGTGCTGGGCGGAAGCTTAAATCGTCCTGGAATGAGTAGGAAACTATTGCAAATACTACTATTAAATTTTGCGCAATTAACCTGCCAAGCAAGTACAGAGCGACCAATGCCGCCAGTGTTTTACATAAAACAGCATATGAAACTACAACACCCTCTCCGAAGCTGTTGTGACAGAAGACGAACTTGGCTTCAAGTTGAAACTTTGCTCAACTAATTAAAATGCATATACGCCGCCTTACATAAATATGTAGTATGAAAAGTTTTATCCATGTAAAAAAAAACTAAGGAAAAAGGTTAAAATTTCTATAAAGCAGCAAAGCAAAGAAAGCAGTAAGGTTGCCAAAGGAGCGACATAAATAAATAATGCAAAGGATGTCTGGCAAAAGGCGGCGTCAGCAACATAGAACAGGACATGCAGGAAGTGCTACGACACGTTGATGACAGTTTGTTCTAATTTGTGCAACATGTTGTTGTTCTTGCTAAGAATTTTACAGGCTAACGAGTAGCAAGTATTATATGCAGCTTTTAAGATGTAACCCTGCTTCCTGCCAGAGAGATCCTTTCATACAACAAACCAACCAACCAACCAGCAAGGCAGGCAGTCTGCTTTGTTGCTCATTTGGTAACGAACTTTACGCAAAGTCATTAGTGCAAGCCAGGCAGGCAGGCAACAGCCGACCGACCGACAGCAACTTTAGCCTCGAAGTCTGTGCTATATATTGTAGCATCTTGGTTGTCCTGGTTGGCTTCTTTTTATGTATTGTAATAAGTAAACAAGCAACTATCAGTTAGATGCATTCTTTTGCGGCTGAACGATAAACAACGAGTCTGGTTCCCGGATGTCAGATACTCGTAGTAGTAAGTATGCCCGGCGGCATAGTTAAAAATGTATTTATTATGTTAGGTCGCGCCTTGGTAGCGTGCACGTTTAAACGTATATAAGCCATAATGCCGCAGATGATGTACATAATGAACTGCATTAGCACGGCGCAAACGACTTCATGAAGTATACAAATAAGTTGCCATAATAAGTTTATTTCAGGAAATGTATGCCAAGGACAGTAGTACCGCGGCAGTATTGCATTGATAGAAATGTGAAAGGCATATTTGAAATTTTTTCGTACTGAATACGATTTATATAAACACAAAAAATCGAGCGCCTATAGTTTAGCATAATATACAACTTTTTGTTGTTATAAGGTGGCAAGAAAACGTGACATAATAATTATTCAAAACCAACTTTAATGAATCCTGGCATATTATCTAAGCCTACTTAAAGTTTAAAATTTAAAATAAATTATGCTAGACTGAAAAATCCTTAGCAAGCCAACAGTTTTGTACCTTTTAAAAAGCAAAACAAATCCTCTACTTTTATGCTAGCAATTAATGAATATTTTATAACAGCAACAAAAACAATACATTGAAGCTGTCGATGAGTTTATAAATTATGCTTATTGCAATACAGATACATTTGTATCTAGTATCTACAAAATATTGCATGAGTACAAATCGCAGTCAAAGCCAATATGTAGAATATTTGTGTCTATTTGAGCATAGACGCTGCCACTTATTTTATTGTGCTTGCCATTGGCAAATGAGCACAAATATGCAGCAAGAACAACAAAAATAATAATAACAATAAAAACGATATAAGGAAAAATCTTCAAGTAGTAACAGCGGAAGCAACTTGCAACCTGCAACATCAGAAAATCTAGCAGCACAAGTTACTGTACTCAAAGTCAATTACTACCTCAATATTGCTTTTTCTTCTGCTTCTCGAGATTTTTCTTCATTTTAATGAACTTAAAATTTAATTCAACAGTCTACACAGCAAACACACAGCACAGCGAAAGAGCAAAAAGATATTTTTAAAATGTATCTACATACTAGTCGTACAATAGTACGCTTTTCTGTTGCTATTTGCAAATACGAGTACTCGTAAAGTCAATTTATGCATGCATGAAGCAGCAGATATTAAGCATTTAATATTTCAACAGACAAGTAGCTACTCAACAGACTAATTGCGCTTTTAACGTACGGAAATGCAGATACATTTTTTAACAAGATACATTGAAATGGTAACAGTTGCAGAAAAGTATCTAACTATCGTGTGCTATAATTTAACTTTTCATTTTAGCTATACATATGAGTATGAGTATATGCTGAGTAAATTAAAGCACTTGCCAGCGGTGAGTTTATTCAAGCGGTAGCAACTGGATTAGCGGGAAAATAGTGTCAATAATATTATATCTATATATATTAAGCTTTTAATGCGTTAATCTATTTATAAAAAATATATAGATCTTGACATATAATGTTAAAAGGATTTGCTTTTTAGTTTATAATGTGGTAATGCTACTGAGTTCCTGTTTTTTAAATATCCTCTTGAACATCATATCGTGCTAATTTCTGCTGTGAAGTTTACTCGAGCCTCATCTGTATACTAGTTGTGTCAATCTATTAGTCGCTTCCAACGCAAAATACAATTAACCAATTCTTAGAAACATTTAATTCAATGATATCCCAATCAAATATGTCCATTAACCTAGGCTTCCATGACCCTATAACCTCATATCCGCCTGTCTGCATATCCGAGAAAATAAACCATAGCCAATCCGTATTACTCAGGTTCGTTCATTTCTTAAAAACTTTTTGCATGTTCATCCATCCAAGGTACTTTCTTGAGGTGAGAGTCCGATATCTGGATGATTCGGAACAGTGATGCCGCAACAGCTGCATTGGAAATTACGTAGTCTAATGTCACTTAATCCGTTTATTAGTACAAAAAAGGATCAAATTAAATGAATATTTGTGCGGATTAAGAATGAAAATGTTTGCAAAATATTTTATTGCATGGATTAAGAATGAATTGTTTTTTAGGATGCTGCGCGCAGCAGCAGCGAAAGTCAAAAGGTGCACTTGAAAGTGGCAGGTAGCCGCATCCGCAGGGGGATTAGTAACTTTATTGGCGGATTAGTAACTTTATGGGCGGATTAGCGGCTTAAAAGGATCAGCTTATGCTTAATTGAATGGGATTAGTTTCTTAATGGGCGGATTAGCACCTTTCATTGTAACAGCCGGTATGACAGAAGGATATGTTAATGCCAGATCGAAATGTATTTAAAAGGCGGCACTTCAAGCTGAGCACAACAAACGTAACACAGCGATCCAGCAGTCAACAACTCCTTCTTCAAGTAATCAAAAAAACCTCAATTTTCATTTTTGTTAAAATGTCGACCAAGAAGCCATCCGTCAGCTATGAGCTCTTTAAGTATCGCCAACAATTAACACGTCGCAAGGTTAATTATATACGCCTTTCCAAGACCAAGATGAACATCACCGATCAGCTGATCTTACGCTCCGTACGTAATATCAAAGCATCTAGCAAAGAAGAGCTGAAGACTGTTACCTGTCAGCTAAACTTTAAGAGCAAACTGACGAGTCAAATTCATCGCCTAGTCAAATTGTACAATTTGGGCATTAGGCATGCACATCCGAATATGGAGAGCACCGATTTGTAAGGCGTACAGCACATGCAGCTCCAGTTTGCTAGGATCACAGAACTCATCGCCGTTAAAAGTGGATAACTTGGATAGCGCTGGGAATACTTTCATTATGGACAGCAGCAGCTATATGCGCTCAAAGCATATACTTCCAATCAGGGATACTTCCAGTCAGCGCTACTTCCAGTCAGCGGGGAATCATTATACGGACAAAGTACATCATTATGTACCGGTTTTAATTAGAATGTAATTATTTTGATTTTGTAAAAAAAAATGTTTATTATTTAGGAAGAAACTTGGAAATTTAATAAAATTTAGTATAGAAAATTATAAACAAAAATTTTATGTGATTTGTTCTTATTTATTCATATTTCAGGATTAAGCAATATTGGTTATTATTTTATATACTAATAAGAAGTAGATTTCAACCTTTGGTCGAAATTCTACCATTATTTAATGAGACAATATAATATTCTGTGGTCTTTTGCATTTATCAATTATTGCATTTTTGATTAAATGCTCAAAGGAGAGAGCATAAATACAGAAAAAAACACGAAAATAGTGTAATATTGTGTGGTCGAAAGCAGACTAACACACCCATATAGCATCATGTTGGTAAGACATGATCAAGACATGCTCAAGATCAGCGGTAGACAAGCGGTAAACAAGAAGCAATGCTGCAGTGGAACGACCATTACTCTCTACATCCATTGAAGTTTAAATTAGTATGGGGTATTTATTCCTAACTGGTTTCGTGTCAGACATTTCGTTGGGATTATTGTAAGGTACAACAAAATATATAAACTCAACGACAACAAAATTTATTTCATACAAAAAATCTGGGAGAGGATACAGTTTGATGGGGATATACCTTACCTAGCAGTTCTATAGATCTGGAAAACTATTGATAATACTATCGATAGTATAGTATCGATAGTATTCTCGATAGACTTTTGATAGTATCTATAGTTTTTCTCATTCATCGCTATCGATACATTATTTTACTATCGATACTATTGAGTATGAAGCTACTTTCAAATGTCTGTCTGTGACAAAACTGCGAAATGTACCAAACGAGCAGAAACACATCGAATTTGTTTGATCACATGAAACGAACACATCTGACTTTGCTAAACGGTCTGAGCCCACAGTTTTTTCCGTAAGACCATATTTTGAAGCAAGTGCTACAAAATACCGTACGTGTAAGCAGGATAATGCCTTCAATCGGATGAATGCAACTGATAAGCAACCACTCCGAATCGTAGTATCAATAGCTTTTATGATTTCGTACATTGATCAGATCTGCGGTTAATTCTTTCCAATAGACCTACTTAAATAATAATGACATGAAACCAGATAGGAATAAATTAAGCTTCAATGGGTGTAGATGGATGGTCGTTCCACTGCAGCATTGCTTCTTGTTTAATTAAAAAAAATTTCGACGAAAAATTCTACAAAGTCGTTTGTTGAAGAAGTTTTTGCTAGAGCATGTCCTGATCATGTCTGACCAACATGTTGCTTCTCAATCTCAAATATATGGGTGTGTTAGTCTAGTGTCGTCGCTTTCGCACAATATTACATTCTTTTCGTGTTTTTTTTCTGTATTTATGCTCTCTCCTTTGAGCATTTAATCAAAAATGCAATAATTGATAAATGCAAAAGACCACAGAATATTATATTGTCTCATTTAATAATGGTAGAATTTGGACCAAAGGTTGAAATCTACTTCTTATTAATATATAAAACAATAACCAATTATTGCTTATCCTGAAATATGAATAAATAAGAACAAATAACATAAAATTTTTGTTTATAATTTTCTATACTAAATTTTATTTAATTTCCAAAATAATTGCTTAAATAGTATACAATTTTTTTTTACAAAATCAAAATAATTACATTCTAATTCAAACCGGAACATAGTGATGTACTTTGTCCGTATAATGATTTCCCGCTGACTGGAAGTCTACGCTGTGTGCGCATTTTCCTGCTGCTGTCCATACCGAAAGCATTCCTAGCGCTATCCAAGTTATCCACTTCTAGAGTCGATAAGTTCTGCGATCCTAACGCGTTCCAAGTTATCCCTTTTTAACTGGAGTGTGCCATTGCTGCATGTGCTGAACGCCTCACAAAACGGTGCTCTCAATATTTGGATTTGCGTTCTTAACGCCCGAACTGGCCAATTTGCTTAGACGATGAATTTCATGCTTCAGTTTGCTCTTGAAGGTTAGCTGACGATTGACAGCCTTCAGATCATCGATGCTGCAGGCTTCAATATTTCGTACGGAACGTTTGATGAGCTGAGCGGTGATGTTGATCTTGGTCTTTGAAAGGCTTATATATTCCACCTTGCGCTGTGATAATTGTTGGCGATACATAAAGAGCTCATAGGTGACGGATGGCTTCTTGTTCGACATTTTAACAAAAAACAAAATTGAATTACTTTTGACTGCTTGAGGAAGGAGTTGTTGACTGCTTGATCGCGTTGTTACGTTTGTTGTTCTCAGCTTGAAGTCCCGCCCTTTAAATACATTTCGATCTGGCATTAACATATCCTTCTGTCATACAGGCTGTTATTGTTTAAGGTGCTAATCCGCCCATTAAGTAACTAATCCAATTCAATTAAGCATAAGCTGATCCTTTTAAGCCGCTAATCCGCCCATAAAGTTACTAATCCCCCTGCGCATGCGGCTACCTGCCACTTTCGTGTGTGCGCGGTATGCACCTTTTAACTTTCGCTGCTGCTACGCGCACAGCATCCTAAAAAATAATTCATTCTTAATCCATGCAATAAAATATTTTACAAACACTTTCATTCTTAATCCCCACAATTATTCATTAAATTTGATCCTTTAGTCAAATTTCGAAGAAGGTATGCGATTTTTTGTGCAAATAAACGGATTAAGTAACATTTGACTTCGTAATTTCCAATGCAGCTGTTGCGGCTTAAAGAAGCAAACAACATTCGCGCGATCCTGGTTTGAGTCAGGATCATACCTGCAGAACAGACAAATGGCGGGGACTAAAAATTGCAGCAGCAACAGGAGGACGCGAGAATAGTGTTTATTTTCAATTTAATTTAAATACGAAGTATTTAAGGGTTGGGCAATTTCAAATTTATAATCGGTTATCTTTAAACTTCCATTTAGTTAATACATAAATAGGCATTTGTAGGACAATTTCAGTTAAGAGTCTAAAGTAGAAAAATTGTCTTTCAAATTACATTTTCAGCAGTAAAATAAAGCGAAACTTCTTTTGCTAAAGTTGAAGTTGTATCTGCTGCAAAGAAAAAATAGATGAAAAAAGTGTCGGCAACTATTTTCCCTTATCATAAAAAATGTAAGAAAAATATGAAAAGTTTGTAACCTAAACGAACTTTTGAACAAACTTCTTACTACAAATAAGCAATTTTCGCTTTATGAAGAAAAATAAAAATGAGACATTTGAGCAAAAACATAGAAAGAAATGGAAAAGCAAATGCATTCATATTTGCAGCTAAAATTGTGTAAGAAATCAGTGATAAAAGGTACAAGTAGAAGTTGAAAGAACGTCGCAATCAACTTTGTTAGACTATGATATACGCTGTAGCCACTCTACATACATATAATATTTAAAATAAGAAAAAATATTAAAAAAAATTTCAAATCGAATAGCAGAGAATAATCTTAAAACATTTTTTGAATTAATTATTTAAACTGTTGCATTTTTATTATTTTTATATAATTATTTGAAAGCGTATGGACAGTTCGAGCGAAGTTTTTGCTAATATTGTGGCTAAATTATAATATTGAGTGAAGAGTATAATAAAGGCTAAATATTATCCATCTCTACGTGTACTGTGGAACGTGTTTGTTTATGGACGATAAACTCAAGAACTATTGCATCAATAATTGAATTTTTATATGTGTCTTAGAAGATGTGAGGAAGGTTATCAAAAGACAAATGACATTCCTTTTGATAATTCCTATTGATAATTCAGCTAGAAAAATCTAAATTTGGTATGTTTAACATAAACCCTAAAAAAATATTCCATAAAAGACGAAATTGGACCACTAAATGAGGTACATTTAACACAAAAATTCGAGTCGGTATAGACATGTCCGTCTGTCTGAATGTCCGTAGGTAAATGAAAAACTTGGAGTCTATAGTAAATAGAGATTGGATGTTTATTATCTCCTATTCCCTCTTCAGATAACTGGTATTCAACGAATGTAAAAATATCTTTCTAATTTTTTTAAATTAAATATTCTATAAAGGCTTATATCGGACGACTATCGAACTATCCCCTATTCAAATCTGTCTGTCATTCTAGATTTTTGTATGAAGAGAACTTTGTTGTGGTTTAGTATAGCTAGAAACGACAATTTTGATATATCATGCACTAATCCGAATATAATATACCAAAAAAATAAGAATGGTATTATAAATTGTATACAAATTTACGGTTCAGGGCGCGTTTGGGTTTTCAAAAGATGTTCTAAATTTAAAAATGATCATTTAGCTGAACAAGAATAATATAACTAACACACCCACAAAAAGAACCAAAAGCCAAAACTGCTGTATTGATTTTCCATGATTTTTACGTCTTCGTGGAAGCGTTTTCTCCACTCAAATTTCCAAAATTGTCTGGAAATTCATCTAAATGGATATGACCCCATCAAACATCTGAGATTTTTAAAAGTGTTTACTTTTATAGTTTGGATTTTTAATATTTACCAAAAATAGATGTTTTTGAAGTTTAGCCAAAACTGCTTTTTCATTGTGGAAAAACTTAAGTTTAAGTTGAATTCTTTTTAATATAAAAAATAATAAACACTTGTTTCCAATCCTGAAATATGAATAAATAAGAATAAATCACAAAACATTGTTGTTTATAATTTTCTATACTAAATTTTATTAAATTTCCAAATAAGCTTATAAATAATATACATTTTTCTTTACAAAATCAAAATATTTACATACTAATTAAAACCGGTACATAATGATGTAATTTGTCCGTATGATTCCCCGCTGACTGGAAGTATCCCCGACTGGAAGTATATGCTGCTGCTGTCCATACCGAAAGTATTCCTAGCGCTATCCAAGTTAGTCACATTTAGAGTCGATGAGTTCTATGACGCTATCCAAGTTATCCACTTTTAACGGCGATGAGTTCTGTAATCCTAGCAAACTGGAGCTGCATGTGCTGAATGCCTCACAAATCGGTGCTTTCCATATTTGGATGTGCATGCCTAATGCCCAAATTGTACAATTTGACTAGGCGATGAATTTGACTCGTCAGTTTGCTCTTGAAGTTTAGCTGACAGGTAACAGTCTTCAGGTCATCTTTGCTACAGGCTTTGATATTACGTGCGGAGCGTAAGATCAGCTGATCGGTGATGTTCATCTTGGTCTTGGAAAGGCGTATATAATTAACCTTGCGACGTGTTAATTGTTGGCGATACTTAAAGAGTTCATAGCTGACGGATGGCTTCTTGTTCGACATTTTAACAAAAATAAAAATTGAGTTATTTTTGATTACTTGATGAAGGAGTTGTTGACTGCTGGATCGCTGTGTTACGTTTGTTGTTCTCAGCTTGAAGTGCCGCCCTTTAAATACATTTCGATCCGGCATTAACATATCCTTCTGTCATACAGGCTGTTATTGTTTAAGGTGCTAATCCGCCCATTAAGTAACTAATCCCATGCAATTTAGCATAAGCTTATCCTTTTAAGCCGCTAATCCGCCCATAAAGTTACTAATCCGCCAATAAAGTTACTAATCCCCCTGCGGATGCGGCTACCTGCCACTTTCGCGTGCGCGCGTGTGCACCTTTTGACTTTCGCTGCTGCTGCGCGCAGCATCCTAAAAAATAATTCATTCTTAATCCATGCAATAAAATATTTTGCAAACATTTTCATTCTTAATCCATGCAATAAAATATTTTGCAAACATTTTCATTCTTAATCCCCACAATTATTCAATAAATTTGATCCTTTAGTCAAATTTCGAAGAAATTAGGCGCTGTTTTGTGCAAATAAACGGATTAAGTGACATTAGACTACGTAATTTCCAATGCAGCTGTTGCGGCTTAAAGAAGCAAACAACATTCGCGCGATCATGGCTTGACCAGGATCATACCTGCAGAACAGACAAATGGCGTGGATTAAAAATTGCAGCAGCAACAAGAGGACGCGAGAATAGTGTTTACTTAAAACTATTTAAGTATAAATTGTGCAGTCTGGTCACATTTTCAGACATGTCGCAATGCCAACCAATAAATGTCGCAATGCCGACTTTATCGCCGTAGCGTTGCCACACTTGCACCGAACATATAAATCCGAGCACTTCATAAACCAAGAACACGAAATTGGAGTTCAAGGTGGATTTCGATACAGGGAAAAATGGGAAGATCAGATAACAGCCCTAAGAATATATTTTAATTTATTATATATATCGTCATACATGTTTTTTCAGGAGCACATTATTATTTAAGTAGGTCTATTGGAAAGAATTAACCGCAGATCTAATCAATGTACTAAATCATAAAAGCCATTAATATTCAATTCGGAGTGGATGTTTATCAGTAGCATTCATCCGATTTAAGGCATTATCCTGCTTACACGTACGGTATTTTGTAGCACTTGCTTCAAAATATGGTCTTAAGGAAGAAACTGTGGGCTCAGACCGTTTAGCAAAGTCAGATGTGTTCGTTTCATGTGATCAAACAAATTCGATGTGTTTCTGCTCGTTTGGTACATTTCGCAGTTTTGTCACAGACAGACATTTGAAAGTAGCTTCATACTCAATAGTATCGATAGTAAAATAATGTATCGATAGCGATGAATGAGAAAAACTATAGATACTATCAAAAGTCTATCGAGAATACTATCGATACTATACTATCGATAGTATTATCAATAGTTTTCCAGATCTATAGAACTGCTAGGTAAGGTATATCCCCATCAAACTGTATCCTCTCCCAGATTTTTTGTATGAAATACATTTTGTTGGCGTTGAGTTTAGCTTCAAACGACACAGTTTCGTATCTTACAATAATCCCAACGAAATGTCTGACACGAAACCAGTATAGGAATAAATACCCCATACCAAATTTAAACTTCAATGGGTGTAGAGAGTAATGGTCGTTCCACTGCAGCATTGCTTCTTGTTTACCGCTTGTCTACCGCTGATCTTGAGCATGTCTTGATCATGTCTTACCAACATGATGCTATATGGGTGTGTTAGTCTGCTTTCGACCACACAATATTACACTATTTTCGTGTTTTTTTCTGTATTTATGCTCTCTCCTTTGAGCATTTAATCAAAAATGCAATAATTGATAAATGCAAAAGACCACAGAATATTATATTGTCTCATTAAATAATGGTAGAATTTCGACCAAAGGTTGAAATCTACTTCTTATTAGTATATAAAATAATAACCAATATTGCTTAATCCTGAAATATGAATAAATAAGAATAAATCAAATAAAATTTTTGTTTATAATTTTCTATACTAAATTTTATTTAATTTCCAAAATAATTCCCTAAATAGTGTACAATTTTTTTTTACAAAATCAAAATAATTGCATTCTAATTAAAACCGGTACATAATGATGTACTTTGTCCGTATTATGATTCCCCGCTGACTGGAAGTAGCTCTGACTGGAAGTATCCCTGATTGGAAGTATATGCTTTGAGCGCATATAGCTGCTGCTGTCCATAATGAAAGTATTCCCAGCGCTATCCAAGTTATCCACTTTTAACGGCGATGAGTTCTGTGATCCTAATGCTTTCCAAGTTATCCCTTTTTAACGGCGATGAGTTCTGTGATCCTTGCAAACTTGAGTGTGCCATTGCTGCATGTGCTGAACGCCTCACAAAACGGTGCTCTCAATATTTGGATGTGCGTTCTTAACGCCCAAACTGGCCAATTTGCTTAGACGATGAATTTCATGCTTCAGTTTGCTCTTGAAGGTTAGCTGACGATTGACAGCCTTCAGATCATCGATGCTGCAGGCTTCAATATTTCGTACGGAACGTTTGATGAGCTGAGCGGTGATGTTGATCTTGGTCTTTGAAAGGCTTATATATTCCACCTTGCGCTGTGATAATTGTTGGCGATACATAAAGAGCTCATAGCTGACGGATGGCTTCTTGTTCGACATTTTAACAAAAATCAAAATTGAGTTAGTTTTGACTGCTTGAAGAAGGAGTTGTTGACTGCTTGATCGCTGTGTTACGTTTGTTGTGCTCAGCTTGAAGTCCCGCCCTTTAAATACATTTCGATCTGGCATTAACATATCCTTCTGTCATACAGGCTGTTATTGTTTAAGGTGCTAATCCGCCCATTAAGTAACTAATCCCATGCAATTTAGCATAAGCTTATCCTTTTAAGCCGCTAATCCGCCCATAAAGTTACTAATCCGCCTATAAAGTTACTAATCCCCCTGCGGATGCGGCTACCTGCCACTTTCGCGTGCGCGCGTGTGCACCTTTTGACTTTTGCTGCTGCTGCGTGCAGCATTCTAAAAAATAATTCATTCTTAATCCATGCAATAAAATATTTTGCAAACATTTTCATTCTTAATCCGCACAATTATTCATTAAATTTGATCCTTTAGTCAAATTTCGAGGAAAGTATGCGCTTTTTTTTACAAATAAACGGATTAAGTGACATTAGACTACGTAATTTCCAATGCAGCTGTTGCGGATTAAAGAAGCAAACATCATGGCTTGATGGAGGATTAAAAAGGTTGAGCAGACCGTGTGCAATAAAAATTGCAGCAGCAACAGGAGTTCATTTGAATTTGCGAAATTAGCGCCTACTTAAAATTATTTTCAATTTAAGCCGCATGGAAAATTTGAAGCATTTAATTGTTTACTTATAAACTTAGAATTAGTTAATTCTTAGGCATTTGTTGGCCAATATTTGTTAAGAGTATTAAATGGAAATATGTTTAAAGTCAGGCAAGTTGTAGAAACTCCTGATAGCCGTATTGTGAACACCATATTTCAAGTGGCGAAGTAATTTGCGACGAGCAGAATAAACAAAGATTATACCGATTTATTGATCTGAGTAACATTTGTGGCATGAAACCTGGAAAAGAAACGTCTTAGAAAAAGTTGTACTATTCTATTTAAAATTCTCGTTTGCTGTCAAACAGATTCTACTGCTTCTACGTGCAATCATTGATTTTTTGGATCAAATTTAACTGATCTAATGGGCAATAAATAATCATATAAAAAATTTAAGTTTTAAGGAAGGTACAGTGTATTTTGATATGAAGCACACTTGAGTGTAGCATTCTTCCTTGTTTATGCATCTATTAAGTTTATGCATCTATTAAATATCTCTCTAATTAGCAAGGACGAATATGACACAACCAAGCGTCTAGTTCTTCTAATCGATGCACTACTTATACAGTCTATACTCATATAAAATAGTGCTACAAACTAACAAAGTCACTCTCGCAATATTTTAAACGTATATTGGCACTTCTTAACTTTTTAACAGCGATTGCCTTCGCTTTTCGCGCTTTGTATGTCGAGATTATTTTTTTCTTTTCATCCGCTTCAACTACTTTTTGTCGATTCGATCATAAAGTTAAATTTAGTTTGATTGCATTTGATTGTAGCTTATCAGATTAGTTTGAATGGCCGCCATTTCCAATACCCGCAGCCGCTGCTGCAAGTCTTTCATTTAGATACAAGATTTATGCTTCGTTACTTTTATAGTTCAATGCGATTCAAATGCAATTGGCTGAAATGTTGCCGTTCATTCTTCATTCGCTGCTGCTGATGCGCATAAATTGTAGACATTTCATTTGCAATTTGCATAAACAATTCGAAGATTGGCTTTTTTCTCTGCTTTTGTATTCATTAAGCACATTTAATTAAGTTTGGCTTAAAAATATTTCGCATATTATTAACTACACGACAGCCCTGAGCACTATTGAAAGAAACAAAAAGCCAACGATTTGCGAATGCGCGCTATTAGTGTGCACGCTGCCATAAAAGACCAAGGTCCACGTATATATTCAAAAAATTAAATAAAAAGTTGCGCACAATCATCAACTTTCCCATGGTTTCATATGATGAATGAATGACTGCATTCGCGTAATGACTTCATATATCGTATGATAATAATAACTAAGTTGCGTAGTCACATTACACATTAGGGAAGCAACTAATTTCCTAGGTTAAGCTATACAATATGAGAAGATTTCTAGTACTCTCACTCTTGATTACACTTTGTGCAAATGATAATCCACACGTCACTCGCAAATGAAGCATCTAAAATTAGTTAGATTGAAATAATCTAAACACTTTCTCGCACACAAATTATCATCGTAGCTAATGATTTCCTTAATCGCTAGTCACTGCATGAAGGCTTAGAAAATAATATATATGGTGTAGATTCGAATAATATTTGTGATAGACTGAAGTACAATTGAAAATAGTTGCCAAAATTTATTGAAGATTTTTATGCAATTTTTGTTTAGTTCTGTCTTATGACTGTTTGCTCGATAGCAATCATTAATATATTTCTGCATTAATTTATACAATTTATACAATGCAAATTTACTGCTTTAGAACACCCTTAAAATCTGTTTGCAATTAAAATCTTTTATACTTTCGTATCACATTTCGCATTTATAGGTAATTAATTTTGTATTAAAAATAAAAACAAATTAAATAAGTTGTACGAATTAAACAAGTTCAAGCCAAACTCGTCAACTGAGCATTCAACTTGAACTCGGCTATTAGGCAAACAAGATTTTTGTGCGCAGGCGCCACGCCAAACAAGGCTCTTAAAACGCTACTCTCTCCGCGCATACTTCTCACTGTCTGTCTGTCTGCTTGACGATGTATCTACAGAAAGTATCGCGTATGGCGTGGCACGAGGCAATGAACGCATGCGCAAACGTAATTGCTAAAAATTTTTAAACCATAAATTTTACATTATTTTTTTTTTTATAAAATTTACCAAAAAATACAGAAAAAAATATATATTTTATATATGTATAGAAATCGAGTTCATAAATGGTCAAAAGCGGCAAAGCGACTTTTGCCAGTCAGTGTGTGACTACTTGATAAAGATAATTGTACAAAATGGCGGCGATTAGTATTAATCAATTGCGCTGCTCGCTTCTTATTATTTTCAGTTTTTATATTTTTTAGTGCGTATGAAAAATTTGAAACTGGCACAAGGTCTGGTTTCCAACTGTTCGAACTGATTTTATTTTTTTGTATCTTTTTTTGTATAATATATCTTAACCGCTTATAACGGCAGACGTTTGGACGCACAGACATACGCAGACAACCCGTCGACTTGAGTGAAGCAGTTCAGCAGCTTTTCAGCTGCGGCGTTTGACTTGAGCGTTAATGAAAAATGCCAAAAGTATAAAAAAAAAAAATATTAAACGAATTGTAATGAAACAAGAGTAAATAATGTAAGTCAAAATGCTCGTCTGGCCGGCCTGTTGCTTGACAAAAAGTTCATTTCAACAAATTAACTGAATTCGAGAAAAGATTTAAGTTTGTGCTTCGCTTTGTTGTTGGTTTTTGTATACCCTTCACACTTGTATTGTAAAAAGTGCAGGTAATATTAGTTTGTCCAAAAAATTTCCATGAGTCATTGTAAAATTTATTTAAACTTGTTTCAATCAATTTGTTTGCTGGTTCGTCGGATGTTTCCTTTGTCATATCACCCTGGGTGCAGCTGATCTGACAATTTGATAACATTTTTCAGCGTTCACTTAAAATCCAAACAGCTACAAACCAAAACTTAAAAAAAAATGTTGCCAAAAAATTAAAAATAAAAACTAAAATCGAAAAATAGAAGAGTGACCTCAAAATGCCCAAGGAACTTATTTTAAAAGGATGTCCAATCAAACTGTGTTACACATTTTCCGAAACGTCTGCGGAATCCGAATCTGAGAGGTATCGCCTAATAGACCACCATCCAAGCGGTATAGCCTAATAGGCCACCATTAAATTGACCATACTCGATTTGGACCCCTGGTAGAACAAGTCATCGCGTAATAGGCATCCTCTTAATGGACTAACACTGAGTGGACCATCATTACAAATGTGTATAGCACAATAGGAAAAAACCTCCAGTCAAAAAAGTATCGCCTAAGAGGTCATCCCCAAATGGACCACCACTAAGTGCACCACCGATGTAAAGGGATATCACCTAGTAGGCTATCTCCAAAGAGAGCACCAGCGAGTGGACCACAGTTGTTAAGAGCTATCGACTAACAGAAATTCACTAAATGAACAAACACCAAGTGCATCACCGATGAAGAAAGTTATGCCCTAACAGATTACCACCAAATAGACCACCACCAAGTAGACCTCCAAAAAACTTTCCATACTCCTCTACCGAGTGGACCAACGCCAAAAATGGGTAAAGCCTAACAGGACTGTACCAAATGGACCAACCCTGAGTGAATCACCGTTAAAAAAAAAGATATCTGGCACAAATATAATTTTGAAAAAAAAATTCGTTAAGCTGTCACTTTTAATTGGAATTAATATTATATTTGAAAATATTTCCAATGCAATAAAGGAGTCAAATTTCTGGAACAGACTGAATTTTCTTCAAAGCCTGGTTCGGAAGGGCTCTTATCCCATTGCATTGAAAATAGTTAAAAATATTTACAAACTTCAACTAAAAGTGACAATAAACTCAACGAAAATTGCTAAAAGAAATTCTTATTCTTGCACGATATCTTCCGCAGTCTGAACCTATGTAGTAGCATATTTCAAAGTCGTTTATACATGCCTGCTGCATTCTAACTTGTTTCATTTTATAAAATTTTTGTTTGCTTCTTGTTAAAAAGTATCTTTAACCGAAAAAACACACACACACATTCAATCACATATGAAAGTTGGTCTCGTTATCAAGCTGCAACTACCACAGTTAGTGACTTATTCAGTAGTAGAAGCTGGTTTTCACAGTCTATCGGTCAGTAGCATCGCGCCATTTTTTATGGGCGTACAGCTGCAGGCAGCGACTCGTCAAAGTCAGTGTCATTATCATCAGCATCAGCATCAGTAGCAGCAGCATCATCACTATACTCATCGTCATCCTCAACACCAGCAACAACGGGTTACTACGCAATTTTTTGTTTTTTTTTTGTTTTTAGTTGCCATTAATACGCATATCTGTATCTGTATCTACCACATCGGATTCAGTATGTCATTTTCAACATTTTCATTATCACGTTTTTTCTGCTGGTTTACCTTTCAGTACACGGGCGCAGTTTTTGCTTAACGCGGTCAACGTCATTTTATATGCTTTCCTCATACGCCTAAACTGCTCACACTCACATACTCACATTACATACGAAATAGTAGTCAATTATATATGTATTTCTACTATGGTGGGTTTATTATAGAGGAAAAGTATTTTTTTCAAGAGTATCTTAGTTTTATTATAATTTCTTTAGCTTCCTCGTCATTTCTAACGAACTCGCTTTGAAAGTTGTAGATACTTTTTTTATGCCATTCATTATTTTGCAGTTTCATCATATTTTATTTATATTTAATTATCAAATCATCACATGATCATTAACATATAGCAGCGAATTTTTTTTTTTTTTTTGGCTATATGCAGCTTTCAATATGTATCTACGTATGTATTTAATATACAAGCATCTCCGGTAGATACATAGGTGTTAAGTTGCAATCTTTTCTTGCTGCTGATTTATGGCGCAGCTTTCTTGTTAATTATTTTGAACTTTGTTGGATGTATACTTTTTAGGCATAATGTGTATAGTATATTCAATTTGAGAGGTAGTTTGTAACATCTAAAATGTTTAAATAAAGTATGTAGATACTTTTTCAGCTGGCAAATCTAGTTCAACTAGCTATGTCCGTCTGTCTGTCTGTCTGTCTTAGTTTTCATAAATCAATGCAATAACACATTTTAGCAAAATAAATTAAGTATTTAGAAGCGTTTAAGAAAATTATTTATGCTTTGTTTGATGATTTTTATTTATTTTTGATTTATCTGATACATTTTTCATGCTGCTTTGCAAAATAGTTTCAAGCATCTACAAATTTAAATTAAAAGTGACAGCAAACACTACTGTCGGAATTTGTGTCTGAATTAAAAATAATTAAAAATTAATTATTTTAAACTGTTGCTCAATATGTCTTGAGCTTATGTTTTCATTAATCATGAAAGATGAAACGAACTATACTGACATTTCAGACAATGGCATAAACTTGAATTAATGATTTGATTTGCTGCTACAATATACAACATATCAAAATTAATTAGAGCAATGAAAAGGTGGTACAGCAGAAATGTAAATCTAATTTAAACTTTACAACATGTTGCAATATTTGATAGTCTATATACTATATACCTTTCATATCAAACTATACAATCAATAAGTTTAACTGCTTTGCATGTCTAACAACGCCCCCAAAAACGTTTGGCTTGCACATTCCATGAGCGTCTCATCTAATGAATGCTTACATTTGCAGCCAATTAATTATAAATGCCACAATATTTTGCATACTAATCAACTTGCAACAACAACAACAACAGCATCAAAAACTAAAACAAATAAAAGCCAATCAATAAAGACAAACAAAGGCAATCGCTTTAGCACATGAAAGTCGTTCAAATGCCAAAACTAAAGCAAAATGTTATTGCAACGAAATGTATCTGTAGTTTAATTTTCGGTTTCACTTTCTATCGACAGATACAACAGCAACAACAACAACAGCTTTTTTTTTTTTTTGCATTTGATGCAACTTTGCTGTTACTATTAACAACAAACAAGAAACACTTTCAATGAAAGTGAATTTTCATAGTTGCAAATGTCGTTAACCCAATTTGGTAAAGCAAAGCAAAAAAAAAATTATAAAAAAAATATTGGGCGACTGTCGCTACTCGAGAGATTTTCGAGACACTCTGACAGCGCTGCCAGTGCGTCGGGTGGCTGCCTTCAGATGAATGTCTGTAAGACAGGTGGCCACTTTTGCTTTCGCTGAAGAAAAATAAAAACCAGTTCATTTTCAAACTGTGGTGCACTATTAGATTTTTCAGCTTTTTTTTCAGTTTATTTTTGTTGATTTTGCAATCCGTCTGGCAGCAAGTAAATCCTTTGAGTTTTGCTGCACTCTGCATCATCTTTCGACTATTTATTACAGCGTTGTAGTCAGCAATGACAACTAGCTATACCGGCTCATATTGCACCAATTATGTGAACATTCAGCTGCGCTTTAACTTGGATGCTTCAATTGCAATAGATACATTATGTAGCAGTGCATATTTTCATTAAATTTGGCAAGTATAACTTGTTAGTAGTAACAACAATGCACAACCATAAAACAGTCTGCTATTATTGTTTTTTTTTTTTTTTTTTTTTTCTTTTTGTGGTCTTACCAACTTGGAGTGAAACTTTTGCTTTGACTTATTGCCCAGTCTCGGCAATTAAGTTGGTAATTTTATCATAAACTTTGCATCTTTTTTGGTCAAGTGTAGCTTTGGGTGCACTTTTCATAAAATTTTCCAACCACATATTGCACATACGTATGCAGAGATACTCCTAGTTACGCATGCATGCAAACCTACACAAATGTATCTTTTCTTTCTACAAATTTAGCTAAATAATTCATATTTGCAAGCTATGTGACTTAATTGTTGCTTTGCTTTATCTATATATATATATATATATATATGTATTTGTGTATTTAATTCAATATAGCCATAAACATTTAAATATATCTAAAAAGCTGGCATATTATATTTCATATAAATGCATGTGTTGAGTTGCATTCGGGCGTTGGAAATTCTTACAGCTTGTTTATAGTAATTTGTCTTCAAAATATTTATGAAAATTGAAATGTTTAGTTTTGTCTGTTGAGTGTGTAAACTGCATACATTAAGAGTTGCACAAATTTGTGTGTGTATGTGTAAAGCAAAGGATCTTGATTAAACGAAAGTTTGTGTGTATGAGTATAGACAGATAAATATTATGCCATATGTCTGTACATAATTCTTTTTAAAATTGAAACTAATTGAAATCTTCATATTTTTGTATGACTTTTCAAGTGCATAAAAAGAAATTGAAGATTTTAGTTCATGCAAAGAGCAAAACTAATAAAGAAAATTATGTATGACTACATTTTATATTCGTTTGAAGTTTCATGTTGTGTTGCAAGCGGTTTGCTCAAAAAAAAAGTATCACAAAAAATCTAAAAAATTAAAAGATGAAGTCTAAGTATTAAGTATTCTGTTGGAGTAGGTACTGCATAGCATATCGGGCAAATGACCTCCACGGCTGTGCTTAGCACTTGCGCTCTCCATTTGCCAAATTTTTCGTATTGCTTCAATATTTTCCTCTGTCCTTCTACTCGGACTAAAACTAATAGGAATATTTCCCCCAATCCCATTGACATGCATACCAAACGTCACCGCTGTACCTCAAATGAATGCAGAGAAGTGATAAATTTTGTTTACTCTAAAGGATCAATTGCAATTTTTGTATCATTTTCTTACAACATGCAGCCCAACTAGGTACCCAGACAATGAATGGCAACGCCCTTATTGTATTAACCTTGGCATCTACAAGGCTACCCCTGCACTAGAATTTTCAGTTCGGCAAACACACAGCCCTCAGTTTGGCTCAATTGTCACTTATTGTCATGCTCGACGCCGCTGCCATTATGTATCCCTCAAATGAGGCTAATCTATAGGAATACAGTCTTTTCAAAATGCGCCTTAATAGTGAAATTGAGCTCAAATTTGGCCATGATATTGACGATGCAATGCAACTCTTCTTCAAGAAGATCCGTGGCTTCGCCGAAGATCAGAGAACGAGGTCATGCACTGCCAAGCGAAAGTCTGGACAATTTATGCTGTCTCGTGCGCTGCGCAAGCTTCTACAGGAAAAACTTGGAGCCCACCGTCTTAAGTATGAGCTTATTTAGCAACGCATGCAGATGTGCGACAATATGCTGGAGAATATGGGCACTGAATCAGATTCAAAATTCTGCCTTTGGAAGGCCACTAGAAGCACACCCCATTCGACTTGCTCCCATTAAAACCCCTCTCGGTAACTAATGCCGTATGGAACAAGAAAGCGCACTGAACAAGTCGATGCCTTTGCAGCACACCTCCAAAAAGCTAGATGCTATGAGACTCTTCCTGAGGACCCATTTGGACCTGAGGATGTTAAGGCCGCTCGTTGAAGGTAGTGCCGGAAAGTGCTGTCCTCACTAAAATGTCGATTTTGAATGGAATAGTGAGTTTGTAGTATTTTCCGACGGTATGGAAGCTAGCTGTCATCGCAATGAACCCAAGCCTGGCAGATTCGAGTTGGACCCTGGATCCTACTGGCCGATTAGTCTTAATTTCGAAGGTTTGGGAAAGACTGGTCATGGCTAGGTTTGTGATCGTTGCGAACTCCTGGAGCCTGATCCCGGAGCATCAATTTGACTTCCACTCTGGCCATGGCCCGGTTGAGCAACTCCATGGAGTCACTGATCACAAATTGCAAGCATTCGATCGGCAATCTATCAAGTTTGGCACGCAGGTCATGGATAAACTGCCCTCGCCGTACTTTACTCTGATTCGGTCCTACTTGGAGGATCAAGATTATTGCAAGTCAGTCTTTTCTCACCCAGCAATGTCATTAGTGCCCAAGGAAGCGTCCTTGGTCCTCAATTTCCTTGAATTATTAGAATTATGAGAGGTCAGTAACCAAGATGTCCACATCGTTTGGTATGCAAATCGTTGCGACAAGACTCGTTGCGAAAGAGCTGTATAAGAGGTATCCAAAGCTGAAAGCTGCAAACTTGAATCCAGCCAATTCGGATCCTTCCCTCATGGAACATATAATTACTGATGACGAGACAACACACTTACGAGAACAACACACTTACGAACCAGTAGTCATCTGAATTATAGCCAAATGGCGCGCAAAGCCTTATTAAACAGCTTCAGTAAACATACTTGTTAACAGATCGCGCTAAAAATTGGCATCTGATATAAAAATAATGTCTAACTAAATTAATTAATTTCATTCTCGATACTTTCTTGACAGGGTGTATAAATATTTATATTCAAAATTTGTTAATCTACATCGATTTTACTATCAATAAGGCACCATAAGATATTTGTGAGCAAGGGAGTCGTTCTGAACGTGTTCGTCTGTCGGACCATCTATCACAACCAATGAGTTATTGATTTTAAATTTGATATATATTTTTTATATCCAATAACATGCATGCTAAACTAAACGCGGTGTGGCCAGTAGAAGGTACCACGGATTCTCTTACTTGCTTGTCAAGCAATTTCAACTGCCGTCATAAGCCCTGCTGAATGTTAACCTTCGGCAGCAATTCTAAAGCAATTTCACTTAACTTTAAGTGCAGCGACAAACTAGTTTAAACTAGTTTGACATTTCAAAAAAAAAAAAAAAACACATTTTAAAATTCAGCTAATAATAAATTTTTTTACAGCATATAAGTTCACTCCATTTCAAAAGTATTCCTTTATTCATTCAATCATTCATTGATGCATATAAAAATATTTCTGGATTTTGTGTCGTGCGCTGCACTGCATTTAGCTGCTGCATTTTTTATACGTTTGCACTCACTTTTCATAATATATTTAACAAAATTTCATATATATATCAGAGTGAAAATTCGCAGAAAATAATATTGTATATCAGCGAAAGGTCGAAAAAAGCAAATATAAAATCTATGTAAATTGTATGCAAACCAAAGTCTATTGGCAGCGTCATCGATATACGCTGTTGAATGCATACGCAACACAAAAGAAATGTACAATATTATATTTTCATGATTTTTCAATATAAAAATATATATATGCGAGTATTTGATGTTGTATATTGTAGTAGTAGATACATTGTGTATCTTCATTTCTACGTCTATCTGTCTGTCTGTCTGGCCTCTGGCTTGTAAACTGTAAGGCAAATGTCAAAAAGTCACTTCGATGTTTGCTTAAATCACTAAGCACTGGCAATAAATTCTGTCTCAATCAATAAGGCAATTCGAGCGTAAGTTTTGTCCAATGTTGTGTGTATGCGTTAGAAAGATACACGCATCAAACTTGCCGACTGTAGTGGACGACTGGCTTGGATGCGCAACATTCGAGTGCCTCAACTGACAGCAATATGTATTTAGATATGCTGCCAACATCCATAAAAATAAATTTACACAAAATATTTTCAACACAGAGAGAGAGAGAGAGAGAGCTCAACACACATAACACACTGTTGACTGCCCAATTGTATCTTATCTTCATTTTCTATCTATCTATCTGCCGCATTAAAACATTTCACAATGTTCATTCTAAGTGGAAAATATTTGCTGTGGCTTTTGCTTCGACTACTTTTACCTCAGACTTTGACATCCTTTTCATTCATTACTGTTAGCTGTGTACGGAAAAATACGTATAGCAAAGTATCTGTGCTTGGTCGTTGGCCGTGTGTGTAGCTGTGTATCTATATAAGTATCTATGCCTTGCTTCCTTTTGTTGCTGTCCGAAATCATTTGTGCTATTTAACTTTTAAGTCTAATTAATTACGAAACGACGAAACGAATCGAAATAAAGCAAAGGAAAAGCTAAAGAAAATGAACATGTAGCGAAAATTCACTTGACTTGATAAAATTATTTATTGTGCTATTTTTAACTCATTTTTTTGGTCTAAAAGATTCTTTGGGCTTCGTTAATTGGTATTTTTTATTTTACCAAACGAAATTTAGATTAAATGGTTTCAATTTAAGTTTCAGCAATACTCAATGCAGTTTGGTTTTGTGTTGCTTTTAAAAGAATTCTTTATAATCGTTTTTATTCAGACTTTGATTCTGGAGACTATTGACCAGGCAGATCCTTACTTAAGTCAAGCATATACTTGTGAAGAGGTGGTGGCGAATATTCAGGTTATAATCTCTAAGTTTTTTAATATGATTTTTAGTATGTGAAGGATTATAGAATGTGAAAAATCAGATTTCATATGTACTACTCTTCAAAGCTATTTAGTCTTCTTTTACTTTGAAGATCCAGTCCTCTCCTCAAGATCAAGATCGTGTTATACCCTTCTTTTGATTTCTGTCCGTCTGTCTGCACTTCATGCTTGCTTTGAATGGCTTGAATATTCAACGTGCTAGAATAGTAGCTGATATAGATGCTACCACACAACTTATTTAAAAACCAAAAACACCATTTGACGTTTGGTTTGGTAAATCTGCAACAAAAGTTCAATTATTTTCAAGCTTCAGATACTTTCAGCTCGTATATGGTTTGTGGCAATTTAACACTTTATATTGCATTAGTAGAAATTATTCGCTCATTTGCTGCTAACCAAAAATTTCACATAATTAAGCATGCAGTTACTCACTCACACAAGATACTGAAGACACTCTCGTACGAACCATTAAGCAAAGCGACAAAAAGCCGCATCAAACTTTTGCAGACGCATAAAGCACCATACGACACCACAACACACTCGACTGACTTGTAGCCAAATACGCAAGACTGCTGCTTGATGATTATATAATGTGCTTGTCTAATTTTACCTGCAAAGAAAAGATAGAAAGAAAAAAAATCATATAGTAAGTAGAATTAATGCCAAGAACGTTTTGTGTTAGTTAGAAGACATAAAGCGATTTTAAATGATCTGCAACGCTGCAAAGTATCTGTAAAAAAAGCCAAGTGAATGACATATAGAAACAGTTCAAGTAATAAGCGGTTAAATGACAAACATTACACTGAGTCAATGTGATGAGCGCAGTTTTTAAACATGCAATGCGAGTCAACAAGGCGTTGAGGAAGTACTCTGCTCGGCACGGCTTGGCTGACAAGCAATGAGGCATAAAACTTAAGCCGCATAATTTTGCTAAAAAAAAAAAAAATTCTACAACTGACTTGTCAAAGCGCATTCAAATTCATTTGCATCGAACTCAGTATGCAAATCTTCGTTGTGTATGCAGTCGACGGCCTTTTGCCGCGCAGCATAATTACTGCAACAACAGGCATCGGCAATTTCAATGTCTTTGCCATTTGGCAGCGTAAAAATGCAAAGTCATTAAACTTGCGGCCCTTTATAGCCGTTTCTTTTTTTCTGTTTTCTATTTTCAGTGCAGCTTCTTTACATCTAATTTAGCTAGTGACAAAGTCGCCTTTAACTTTAACTCGAACTTCAAGCTGCAATCTGCTCTGGCAGCTGTCAAGTTAGTGTTGAACTTGACGCTGGGATCACGCCGTGTGACAACTTCCCATTCAAATGACTCGTTTGCCTTTGCAACATTTCCCATGGTTTGTCCGCGCGTCAGTGCACTCTTTTTTTTGCTATCCAGCGCGCTCAAATGTCGATAAACGTTAAGCATTGCCTTGTAAATTAGTTCGGTTTTATGTTTACTATTAGCGTTTGATGTGAATGTTTGCCAATTTAAGCTAGTAAAATTTGCTTAAATGAGCTGAGCATAATCGTAAGAACTTCAGCAGGAGTTTTGTTGGCCCAAGACCAGCTAATCAGGTAGTGAATTAACGCAGTTGTAATGACTCTTAACTGCTTTAAATGAACAATTTCGTTTAATTTTTTAGAAGTAGGGACATAAAATTGTGATGCATAAAATTATAGAGCAAAATATGGCATAATGAACTTTTTGCTCATATAGACTGGAAAATAGTTTAATATTTAATAATAAATGAAAGCGCCATGGGTTTCGCAGGCAGGCAAATTCGAAAAAATTATTATTATTTGATAAAATTACTTTAATTAGTTTTGTATAGGAGCGGTACTTTCTAATGGCCCACTGCAGTTATTCTAATCTACATACAGCTTTAGAACATGACAAGACTTCATATCGATATCTTAAAGACTGAGGAACTAGTTTTGTTTAATAAAGTTAGCGAAACGCCAAACCAACAGACGGACAGACTGAAGCGCAATCAAACGGTCAAAGTCGGACATATAGAACGACAAACAAGCGGGCAAACAGACGGACAGACAGACAGACGGAATTGTCTAAGTCGATATCTTATCGTGGAAAGATCGGAAAAAGTGGTGTTGTTGTGAGTTAAGCAAGGAAGCTTAAATTAAAATATTTCATGACGGGACAAAACAGATCACTAGAAGGATTAGACCCAATGAAAGTCTGTTTATTCTCTCTACAATCTTCTTTCTGTGTTTTGTATGAACATTTTTTGGATGTGATTAGGTTAATAAAAAAATTTTAATCTTCACCTAAGAGAAAGATCAAATGTGTATTAGTACTGCACTATGGACTCTGTATGAGCCCTACATTTCTGCGTCTCAGTCGTCTGATTGGACGGTGACCCGGAAGAACCCGAGCCAGCCTGTTAACATAGCTAGAGATTTCACTCTCTACCGTCTCAATCTGCAAATCTCTGTGCAGGCTGAAGTTGCGTACAAACCACAGGCATCCCGTGATAACACGCAGTGCCTTATTTTGCAAAACCTGAATTCTCTTTCGGTGGTTTTTTGCCCCAGATTTGTATGCCGGCAATGGTAGCATTGTATACGGCACGTTTGCATCTTAATAGAAGCCCACTTCGCCTGTTCAGCATCCAATACATCTGAGCTTGCCTCACTCGACAACGGATAACAAGGATCTTAATGTGCCTGGTAAAGGTCAGTCTTCTGTCTAATGTTATACCCTGATACCTTACTTTATTTGCTTTGGTATGCAAGGTATTGCTCAAACGAAGTGCGGGTGGTGTTCTCCTTCTAAGCGCGAAGCAAACATTTATGCATTTGGTCGGGTTAAGCTTAATGTTCCACTGCTTAGCCCACGTTTCCATAGCATCGACGTAAGCCTGTACATAATCTGCTGTGTCATGCTCACAGGCGGAGTTATAGAGCATATCCACGTCGTCAGCATAGGCTGCCAGCAGTACATTTTCTGGTGCTAGATCAACTGGCATTGGAAGATCGGCTGTGGAGATACTAAAAAGCTTCAAAGGAATGTTCGACCAAATGGGCTCAGCTATGACCGCATACTGGAAAATGCAAAAAGGACCAACTATTTCTATGTGACCGATTAACTGCAGAAGAACGGTAAAACATCGGTTTGTGACACCTTAAAAAAATAGCACCATAGATTCATGTGGCTTGCATGCATGCTTTGATGTAGAGTTCGGATTACGCCTTTCAGCGTGTCCTCGAAGCTTGAAAGAGAGCCCTCTGACAGAACTGTTTTGATGCTCAAAGAAAATACTTTTAAGTTTAGTGATGTTCTGTAGCGTTGTATGCAGTTAATATTGTTTTCGAATCTTCTGCCAATATATTCGAATACTAATATTTATAGGAGACTCACTTTTGAAAACGCATTTTACTTTACTTTATGGAACGAAGTGTTTAATTATTTTGTAGCATTTTTGGGGTTTTTATACTGACTTTTTGTAATGGTATTATTGAAATACAAATTGTTTAAAAAACCTAAGAATGATGAAAATAAAAAACAATAATTAACCGACGCTGTAAAACTGTCCCGATTTACTTTTAATTTTAAACTTTATACTTCTGCATTATTTATTAGAGCATCTTGCATGAAAGTAATGGATTGTATTCATTTTATTTCATTCTTTCGAATGATGCATGCTTTTATGTCAAACCTTGTATGTTTCGCTATACTAGTGCTTGAATTGTGACAATACGTTCTCGAGTGGCTACAGTAGAGAGGAGTAGGCGAACTACATCGTCGCTTGAATGGTTCTTCTCCGTGCATGAATTGAATGATTCTTCATATGCACGAGCATTGAGTTTTTTCAGTATTTCATTCTTTCATAGCCATGCCATTCCTTTTGTTTGTGCCTTGCTCTTATTCTTCTTTTTTCTGTCGATGTATTTTTGGTTGGGTAATGGTGTATTGGGTGGGAATACAATAAGAACTGTTGCCAGATCTAGATCTAGTTTTTTATGTAGACCTATTATTTTTCTTGACCACACATCTAATTCAACTAATTAAAGTGATAATTACTAAATGCAAATCCGACTTCCACATCATATTGATAATAGATTTTATTATACCTTTTTATACAAGAAATATATAGCGTACACAGCAAAGAAACAGTGCGTGAACAACACTGCGTATGCGTAATTTATAGTTATTCATATCACACTGCATCTGTGGAGTATGTTAAACGCAAATCAAGGCGTCAACGTAACAAAGTGAGCTATTAATAAAATTATATTTTCCATTTATTTATTACATTTTTCTGATTAAACAATTTTCTTTTTTAAACTTTTTTCACATGTGAAATGCATTTTTAGCTTTTTACCCTCGCTTTTTTTCTGATTTTTGCATAAATTTATTTTTTAATAACAGCAGCGCATGCCAGCCACACGATTTCAGGCACTATATCAATGCAGTACAGCGACAAATAACAACAGCAAAATTAAACTACATTCACTTACGATATATGTTATAGTCGCATTATGTATATGTTTTGTACTATGTGTGCTCACACAAGCGCATAAGTACATATGTGTGAGTTTATATGTACGTCTGTATGTGCTTAAATACAATATATAGGTGTACACTGAAAGTATTGCAGTTCAGTCACACTCGACGGCACAGCGGACAGCTTAATTATTATTGTTGGTTGAGCGAAAATCACGTGTCATGCGTGCAATAGCATTCTGCATTCAGTAAAGTAACTACCGATCATTGCGAAAGCTGGCTGTATGCATTTTTCATGTGTACAGTGAAAGCACAACAGAATAAACATTTAACAGAAGGAAAGTGAGAGCATGAGGAAAAGAAGTAAATAGCAATGACCTAGAACACTTATATGAAACAAAAACCATTTATTGCTGGCGTTACGCAAGCCATCAATCAAGAACCTGTATCTACACATACATATAAATTAATTTAAGCTAGCTACTGGCTAGCAGCAGTACAGCTAGCTACTGGTTAGCAGCAGTACTGCTAGCTACTGACTAGCAGCAGTAGAGCTAGCTACTGGCTAGCAGCAGTACAACTAGCTACTGGATAGCAGCTAGCTACTGGCTAGCAGCAGTACAGCTAGCTACTGGATAGCAGCTAGCTTCTGGCTAGCAGCAGTACTGCTAGCTACAGGCTAGCAGCAGTACAGCTAGCTACTGGCTAGCAGCAGTACAGCTAGCTACTGGATAGCAGCTAGCTTCTGGCTAGCAGCAGTACTGCTAGCTACTGGCAAGCAGCAGTACTGCTAGCTACTGGCAAGCAGCAGTACTGCTAGCTTATGGCTAGCAGCAGTACAGCTACGTACTGGCTAGCAGCAGTACAGCTAGGTACTAGCTGGCTAGCTGTAGTAGAGCCAGATACTAGCAGTTGAGCCTGACTTCGTGTTCAGCGCAAAAAATCTACGACCGACTATTCTTGTAACTGAGAAACAATAGAATGCCTGTGTTATAGATGTTCCAAGTTGTGTTCGGACCAATGCATCCTTCCTACTGGCAAACTTTTAAGTAGTACAGCACAGCGTGCATTTTACCTGATGCTCACTGTAGTTCCCAAAAAAATACTCATATAATGTGTAGAGTAGTTATATGTGCGAGTAAGTGCAACGCCAGCTTGGCCGCAAGTGCACATGCATATATTCCTTAAAATGGCACGAAAATCGCTTAAAGCTGCTGTGTGTGCACTGAACTGCTCACGGCTCACGGCAAGTGAATGCGTGTGGGCAGCATAATTAAACAGACAGTCAAACACACACACACATACACCTGCATTAAGTACATATATGTATGTATGCACGTATAGTAGGTATATACCGCACAGCAATCATATATGGAACAATGATTTACGCCTGCAAGTATGCTATACGACATAGTATATGCCTGCAGTAGGTGAACGTGTACGCCCAGAGCGGCTTGTTTGAATTTATTGAAAATTTTACTGCATCATCTCCGAGCTGCGAGCATATTCAGGCATTTCAATCAATGCAGTAAGCGCTTTTGCTTCACAGGACATTGACGACACGTTAATATTGTGGTGTCGCCACATTTGCAGCGCTTGCCGCTTTAGCTCTTCATGACACAACATATGACGCGCTGTTCATGCGTAAAATAACATTTTAATATACAAACAAATTGCGTTTTATTAATAAAAAAAAAAAAAAAATTGTAAGTATTAATACACGTTTGTGTGCATGTGTGCGTGATTAATTAATAGCATTTAAAGGATAATTGCCTGCAGCATTAATTTGATTAAATTTTCACATATCGTCGCACACACAAAATAATACACAATTACGTGCAGCAATGTATAGCAGGGAATATTTTTTTATTATTAAGATAGGCGGACAAAGTTGTAGCTCTAGCGTATAACTACTTTTGAACGGTTCATCATTTATAAATAGTTCACTGATTGCCAATTGGCTTGTTAAATGTAATTCATATTTAAATAATTATATATAAGGTTTTTTCTATTAAACGCTGGACACTTTAATTGATTTAATAATATGTCAAAGTATTTCTATTTAATTAGCTATTTCCAATAGAATATTTTTGCTATTTAATTTATAGAAACTTATTAAACACGTCCGTATTTTGCGCTTTGCTGTCTTCATTAACAGCGCAGCAGCAGCTAATTTGTTAAATTAAATTTGCTATTTTTGTTACGTGACGTGACTGCTTGATATTCGTATATAAATATTTAGTATTGTGATTGATAACTTAATACGTTTAGCGTCTTCAAGTTATTAAAATGGTTGCTTGCTTGGCTCAACGTAAATCTTTAGTCATATTTATGACATTAATTGTCACCGTGTGCTGTGTATTTCAATGAGCAACTTTTTGTGTTGGGTGTTAATTAATGCACGAAAAGGTGCTAAGCGTTATGGTCAGCTACATGTGTTACTGTAGGAAATTGGCTAAAATTTTGGTTATATAGTTTATATGATATCGTATATTGTATAACAAAAGCATAAATAGTGACTTTAATTTGTGCAATATTTTATAAAAAATAAATTATAGCTGCTGACAATGACAATTAAATGTGCATGTTTGCGTATGTAGACAATTGTACTAGTCACACCTTTTGGAATGACAGATTAGATAGGAAAGTTTTATTAAGTACAACAAAATTCGACGACAAATGTTTAGTTGTACGACAACAGACTCTAACAGCTATCGATAATCTGCAGAGTTCTCTGTTAGGCGACTTACTTCTCTTGAATTTCGTTTGATGTTATTTTGGGCACCCAAATACTCTCTGCTGCTGCTACTCACAATGGCTGACAAAAAACTATTAAGGCAGATTACTTAAAATTTAATTAAAAAAAATGATTTTCTGAATATACTTGTGCAGCTAAAACTAAAAGTATTTGTATTGTATAATTGACAGAGTTGGGAAACTTTTTATTAACACAAGAGCTTGCCCTTTGTTCGAAATTCGAGCATTGTTAATTAAGAATTCAAAATAATTCATTAATAATTTTACTAATTGCGCATTGAATACTGTAATGCAACATTGAAATTGAAATGTACAAAGGTAAATTAAGTACAAAGAAAAACAAATTTCAAAGAGAGGCGACAGCAGCCCTTCACATAAAAAATTATCGCAATACACATATGAGCAAGCCAACATGTTGTCTCGAAACTTCAACAGCATGATTGAAGTATTATCAAAATATTTCAATATGCTGCCGATCAGCTTGAACACAAAATGTTGGGTTAGTCTGATGTATTTTCTGCTTTAGGAAAAATGTCGGAAGAAAATGAGAAAGGCAAAAAAAAAGAAAGAGGGCAACTGTGACGTTGACCACCAACAGTGATATCGCAGATATCGGTTAGAAGTGATGCATTACACAAACGGTGCATTGCTAGCAGTAATCAGTTGCGAGTGAGAAGAAAAGGGGCGAGGAAAGCATCTATATGTGCTAGTATCAATTTTTACCGTTGAAATCAATTCTAATAAAAAAAATGTTTTTGCACTGCTTTACTATAAAAATAACCAAAAGTGGAATATGGATTTGTTTGGAAGCCACCACTAAAAATGATCTCAACATACAGACTTAGAGAACGTAAATGAATGCTGGTTTCTGAGAGTCTTCCTATTAGGCTCTAGAAATATTTTGTTAATCTGATTTAAAGACAAACAGGTGAAATTAGATTAACTCATCATCATTTCAAATATATACTTTTTAATTGAAGGCTTACATAGAAGGAGGAGAGAGAGAGAGGGAGAAGCAGAGAGATGGGGAGACAGACAATAATAGAGAGAGAGAGAGAGAGAGAGGGAAAGTATAAGAAGTGCGTGTTTTCTTCATTTTGGCACCTAATTTTGGCTTCTGATGTACATTTACCACCATATGTCGATCGCTTAAAATAAATCGATCTTTCAACTCTAAGTGTACGACGGTCGATGCTGTCTAATAAATTCTTTCATAAAATTTTAATTGCAGAAGTTGGCATCCTAATCTTTAATGATTAATGCACTTTCTCGATTCAATCGTAACTATGTGCCTTTATGATTACTTCTTTTCACATTAAATTATGTCTTATCATGACTCACTTCGGGCTCTTTGTTATATCTATATGAACTTCTATCATCTAATTTTTTTTGTTTCTTATTTATTTTTATTTGAATTTACAAAAATAATTTTTTGATTTAATGCAATCTTTTATTTTTAATTACAGCTGCTTGGACCACTTCTAAAGCTGTGAATCGAGGCACAGTGGGTCATTCTGGCGGACCAATAAAAGAATATCCAACGATTATAAACATATAATATATATTTTAATACTGCATGAGACTGGAAGGAATAACTCTGTAAACAATGAAAACGAAGACAAACGATTGCCTATTCGATTTAAGTGATTCGAGCTTATATCGGGTCCGCCATCTAACGTTTTTTTTTTTTTTAACTACCGGTTATTCCGAGCCCGGCCACACTTAGCTCATAACAGTTTCGACAGAAAGTTAGTAGAGTTAGAATATGGTTGTGTATACGCTCGAAGAACGCTGGGAAATATTCGATGCTGATCGATGCTGATTTTGTGAAAAATCATCTTTTCAGATGAAGCTCATTTTCATTTTGGTGGCTATGTCAACAAGCAAAATTGTCGTATTTGGGGCACGGAGAATCCACACGTAATTGAACAATTGCCGATGCACCCATTTCGAGTGACTGTTTGGTGTGGATTTTGGTCGCAAGGCATCATTGGACCATTTTTTTTTTTGAAAATGAAGAAGGTGAGACAGTTACAGTCAATGGTGAGCGCTAACGGGCCATGTTAAGTGAATTTTTGTTCACAACAATTGAAGATGAGGACCTTGGTGACATTTGGTTTCAACAGGATGGCGCTCCGTGCCACAAAGCCAATGTTACAATCGATCTTTTGCGCACTGTTTTTGAAGATCGAATTATTTGTGGGGAGCAATTGAAAGGACGAAGTGACTATACAGAGAGACAACCAAACGATACAAATGTAGTACTGAAGATCGACTCTTTATTAGTCTAGCCTAGCTACCAGTCTCCTAAGCACTAGTCCCTCAATAATCCCGAATAGTGGCAAGTTGTTTAACGGTTCAGATGTGTATAAAGCAAGTCTGGTATAGGCCAACCAAATTACACTTTTAATGTAATTTTTTGCATCAACCGAGTGTAGAGCGCTGACTAAGCCCTGACTAAACCGGATTGATCAGACAGTAGTCAAGTTCGTATTCATGCCAGAACTGCAGCTTGATTTTTGAATTCTACAATTTGTTAAAGTCTTAAATATTAAACCAATTTCCAAGCTTGAACATCAAATATTAATTTTTTTCTTACCTTAATAGGCCTCTAAACTAAGCTGGCACAACTTAAACTTCACATCTAATAACATATATGACTAACCAAAATATGTATAGCAAAATATTTATTTACATGAAATCACTTTTTGTTGTCGTTGCAGATTTATAAAATACAGCTCAAATATATTTGTTAGCATTTATACACTACAAAAATATTTTTTTAATTATACTAAACTGATTCACTATATCGTTTAGTGCCAACAACAGCTGTTTCATTCATTTAGGCACAGTTGTTTGCAAAGATATATAAAAGCAATCAAAAATTAAAACAATGCATAGTGTTATGCATAATTTAACGTTTCACTTTTAATACAACTTACAACATTTGTCACGTTGCTTGTACATTTTATTTTATTTTCATTGTTACACTTTTTTTATATTAATTATCAACCTTTTATATTGCGAGCAATAATTTTGAATGAATTTAACACGTTTTTATGATAATTAAAACCCTGCAACTGCAACATAAAAATTAAACTACTGTGTGTATATTTTGTAATATGTCATTAAAGCATTTTACACAATCAGTACAATTGCATTGCATTCGCCGCGTAAATAAATGTCTGCAACTATATTCTACAAACGCACTTGATTTTATTTAAACTTGCAACAATTGCGCTTTTATTGTTTACATTTTATATATTGTATCTACAGCACAGCATTGCGTGTTAATTTTTTCGAAATGATTAAAACAAAATTCACGATTTAATATGAAATTCACACTTATCGCATGGCTGTATTGTTTGGTTAAATAAGCGTTTTGTGCACTTGAATTTCACTCCATGGCATGTGACTGACTGACTGAATGACAGAGAGACTAACTGCATGATGATGATGTTGGTTATTACAGCAAACAGTGAAACAACAGAGAGAAAAAAATAATAAACGAAAAAAAGATACACTTAGAAGCTCTACAGCAAACAACAAACAAATGCAATTTCCGCACGATTGTTTAAAACAGATCCGGCATGTAAGACTCACTCTTAGACGCTTGTTGATAAAAATCATTTTTTGTTTCGAAATACAACAGCATCGAAAAGAAAAAAAAAACAAAAATACTGTGTTGCAACAATGCCTGAATGAAGTTATTAGCGCTGTTAACTGTCGCGCGAGGCATTTGTTCATGCATTCATTCGTATCATTCCTTCAATTATTCATTCATTCAATTAATTATTTATTCAGCATACGGTTGGCGTTCAAGTTGCTGATGTTGCGATTGGAAGACGTTGCAGCAAATGTTGTCTGCGAATGCAATTTCCATTTTAATTACTTCCATAGCGAAATAATAAACTGAATAAGATACAAGCAGAAAGATTGACTTGCAAGCAGATAGACTGGCGGACGTACGTACGGACGGACAACTGAACTGTCAGACAGTTGCGCATGCGTTTATTAACAATGTGTGACATAAAATGCGAAAATTTGTCACAAAGTAAACAAAATAAAATTAATTTAAATACACAAATTCAATTGCAACAAAAATTAAATAATTTTAACAAATATTTGCAGTGTGTAGGGTGTATTGGAATTAAATAAGTAGAACAATTAGATTAATAATGTATATTAATGTATGTTTATATTAAAAATAATTAAATAAACGAATCCTCTTGCCTACTTTTCTTGCCATTCAATTACTTATATTATTTTCTTACCAAAGCAATTTGTTTTACTTTTTCATCTCGCCATCATTTAACGAAAGAGAAGAAGAAAGAGTTGAAAAAAAGGTCCAACACTGTTATTAAGTGTCTGTGTTAATTATTTCAATAGATTTTATGATTTTAAAAGCATTTTTTTCGCCTAGATCAAGCCACTAGCGATCATCTTCAAGCGAAAAGAAGATTAAGAAGAAGATTCATTAGAACTCAGCATCCTATGGATAAGTTGGCGTACTGCAGAGCATCCAAAAATCTATAGAAGGCGCTACGCTATAAGAAAGTAACATTGTTTGAAGCCAGACTTCGAACTATAGATAGCACACCTGATGCAAGTTCATCACTGTGGAAGGCGATAAGGGCTACCAAAATGCATGTGGCAAGGCAGGGACTTAGTCCCTAGTGGTGAGGTTGAGCCGCTATGAGCTGGCAAGTTAATGACGTATAGCGATCTAGTACAAGGCTCTAGGTCACGACCGCATATGCCATAGAACATTGAAAGCACTACCAATGATATTTAACTCAATGCTGAAATTAAAGTACTATCCGGCCAAGTAAAAGACCAAGGATGTCAATGTTTCATAAGCTTGGCAAGCCGGAGGACCAGCCGTCCGATAAGTCTCCTGCCTTCTATGTCGAAGGTATGGGAATGACTATTCGTGACAAGAGTAACGGATTTGGAATGTTATAGAGCTGCATTGCCAGAACACCAGTTTGAATTTTGAGCGGGGCACGGCACACGGCACAGGTTCATAGAATGGATAACCACATCTTGAAGGCATTTCGTGGTTGTGCAGGTGCCATTTGACAGAGTATGTTATGCTGGATTTTTGGCAAAACTTTGGCGATCGGTGCTTCCAGGTCAGAGTATGTGATAAGCTTTCCCTGACACACGCCATTAAGTCCGGTGTTCCACAAGGGAGCGTCTTGAGATCATTGCTGTACTAGTTTTTGGATGCTGAACAAATTAAGCAGGCTTCCATTGAGATGCAAACGTGTCGTATACAACGCTGCTATTGCTCCCATCTGAATGTACGGCAAACATATCTGTGGTATAGCTGCAAAAAGACACCGAAACCGTATATAGGTGCTGCAGAACAAGGCACTGCGTGGTGTCACGGGTTGCCCGTGGTATACATTCACAAAGATCTACAGATCGAGACGATAGAGAGTGAAATCTCATAGCACATAAGCAGGTATAGCGACAGGCTGATCAGCCATGTCAATAGGCTGACTCCTGCTCTTCCTAGCGCACCTTTATACCATTTTTTAACTGATCTCGGTCTTATGAAACGCTGACTGTAGTAAATGTTTTTTGTGATATAGTTTATTGTTATAGTTTATAGTTTAACTGATTAAAAAAAGTAGGCTACAGGGTCTCAATGAAAAAAATAAAAAAGCTTTTTGCACCTAAAGTATTAAACCGATTTTGATAAAATTTAAAAGCTGTGCTTCAACATATAAATGCTTTTAAATTCGTATTTGTCTTCCCAAATTATCTTATTTATATATTAAATATAATCAATTATAAAAAAAAATATTCCTTTCGTTCTCTTACTGCCCACACAGCTGCTGTAGGGTATAGAAATATTTTAAATAAACGTACTAAAATTTCAATTTCATTCACGAAGCGACGTGACGACAATTGTCTTACATTAAATTTAATTTCAACACTTTCGCTTTTGTTTCTTGTAAAAATAATAAAAATAATAATAAAATTTGATTTAATTATGCCCAGCAACAGGTCATATGCTATCTCTATCTCTCATATATATATGCTAACTCTTTTCAGCGCACTTCGCTGCTCAATTTGGTGAATTATAATTACTTTTTTTTTGTTAGACTGTTTAAAAAATCATTGCTACTGTGCTGCGTCGACAACATTTTGTTGTTAACAATAAGCAGAGAATCACAGATATAAAATAAAACGACGGACAAGACGTTGAAGTCGGCGGTGTTTTAACTTCCCACGCACATTAATTTATTCAGTCAATTATACAATAAATTATTTATGTGTATTTGTTGTATATAGTATCTATGTTTGTTTTACTTTTCCCATTGTTGTTGCAGTTGTGCTGTTGCTGTTGTAGATTTGTTGCAACACTGCGAAAATAAAACAACAAAAATTTCAAATTGACTTAGACAAAAATATTTCGTAACTTTTCATTTGATTTGCTACGAATTGAATTTATTATTATGGCATTTTTTTTGCGTTTCTGTCTTATTGCTGTGCATAAAATTTTATTGAACTCTTTTGTTTTGATTTTCGCGAGAGTTGTGCGAAAAATTGCTAATGAAAATGAAGCGTTCAGAAAGTTTATAAATTGTAGTTGTAAATCTTAAACCATTACGCATAATATTTTTGGTACATTGTAAGCTTAGAAAAGCTACAGAGTATCTCAAAGTCATGCACAATCGATGACACTGTTTTTTCTTATTTTAGCATAAGTTGTCTTATTTTTAAACCAATTAAATTACGCACAAACTTTTGAAACAACCTACTTATTGTTATATGTGCTATAACTGCTAGACTTCCGTCCATTTGCGTACGTTGTTATTGCTCCACTAGCTCCAATTCGCCACCATGTCTACGGCTGCGCAAATCTTTTGACCCAATTTCGTTTGCTATATCTAATAAAAATAAAAAATTCAGCACTCTCCAAGCAGCTTTGATGATTTATTTGCCAAACTTGTGGGCGTCGTTTGTTGCTTGATCGTATTTGGTCTTACTATTGCCCAAAAACAATTTGCATATAACTCCAAAACAAGGCTAAGAAGCTTACAATAGTTTACACAAATATATTTTAGCTTAGCTGTTATTATTGCTCAATTTATTTCGACCAAAGAGAAAAAAAAGAAACAGGAAGTTCTCAACATGAATATTAAAAGCGGATGCTTTAGTTTTTATTGTATAATATTGAATCGGAATTTGGGTTAATGTGAAAGTGTAGTAACTGAAGTTAAGGCAAAATCGAAAGGCATAAATCTCAAAACACTCTGTTAACACCTACACCTACTACTGCTACTCATACTCCTACTGTGACTATGACTACTATGATTATTACAAGAAAATGTGGCTGGCTGGCTGTTGATTTAATTTATTACATAATCTAATTATAGCATTTACATAGAATAATTAATAAAACAAGAAACAATGGTGCGCAACCTTAGCAGAGCTACACAGTAGAGAAGCGCAGCGCTTGATAATAAATTAATTAAAATGATAGCACGAACGTTATTTAAGAGCGGCAAAAGTGACAGAAGTACAACTGAGAACAACAACAGCAGCAGCAGCATCATTAAAATAATAATCTGTGGCAGCAGCATCAGTTTGGAGTTAGCTCACCATGGATCGGAACTGAGGCTGCCCAACGACCACGAAGCCACCAAGTCAACCTAAAACGAGTAACAGTAACAAATAATTATCTTGTAAACTAAAAGTCATCATTAATAATGATTGCCAGCGAAGTATGCGAGTTAGCGTGTTTTGTATATCAAAAAAAAAAAAAAAAAACCGAAAAAAATAAGCGCGCGAGCTGTTTCTACACGTTCTTATTTAACTCCTTTATGCAGCGCCCCAACTGTTTTATTTGTAGCTGGTTTGATTTAAAAGTTCTTGCATGAAATATAAAGATTATTTGAACTAGGAGAACTAACAGGCCAAAGCTTAAATGAAAAAAAATTACCATTGAACTGAATTGACCAAAAATAATTATGGTTGTGTATACAAATACGTTAATTGAATTAAGATTAAGATGACCTTGGTACAATGGTAGAATTAATAACCAGAAATAGAGTTTCGATAAGGTCATTCGAAAATTATAGTCCATTTACACGTTGTAAATGTAAATAAATCAATTTAGAAAATTAAAGATATGAACCCCTCAGCTGGCTCAAGATTCTTTTTCCATTGTGATATATATACAAGGGCGTATCCAGGGGGTCGCAGGTGTAGACCTTGGCTAATTTTTGAAAAGTTCGTTAAAAAATGTATTTTACTACATATTTCGCACATTTGCCTACTAAAAAAATATATATATATTTATATATAAATATGTATAAACAGCTGAACCGATTTTGGTGAAATTTTTGAATGAAATTGACAGCGTTCGAGTTCTAGGAATTCAATTGCGTTTTTTGAGGATGCGAACATGTCGAATTTCTAACCAGATAAAGGGTTTTTGCAAGAAGATCTTCGTTATTACCTTAATAAGAAGATTCGATGTTTCGCTTGTGAACAGCTCCTTGCATTCCAAAAAAAGGAAGAGCTTTTTGCATCGCAAAGTGATTGGCAATGAAAAGTGGATCCATTACGAATAAAGTCATGGGTTTTGCCCGGCCAGCCTTCAAAATTCATCGCAAAGCCGAATATCCATAGCATGAATGTTCTGTATTTAGTGGAACCAGCGGATCATGATCTACTACGAGCTGAACTCAACTCAAACCAAAAGAAACAATTTTGGGGAAACGTTATTGTAAATTTTTCCTGTTGATGAAGTGAACTTCTATTTCTGTGGGGACAGGCCGTGTGAACAATGCAAAAATGGGTCGATGATTGGAATTTTAAACCAGATATAAGATCTTTCAACTAGAAAGCAAATCTAGATGAACAATATAGGCTATTTGAACTTATTGTCTGACTGGCTTATAGCTAAATATTAAACAAGCTTGGAAGAGGGTTAGTTCTTGAAGAAATATTTGCGAATATTATGCCCCGGACAACAAGTTTCATTGAAAAGCCATCAACTCTTTGCTTGCTTCTACCACTGTAATCTCTTCTTACAGAGCATCGTCTCAGAGAGCTTTAAAGACCTTGTCGTGTCCTGTCATCATGAACAATAATAAACAAATAATGCGAGATACTACCGCAACTCGTGACAGGCTAGATGTCACAATCAAAGACGAGGATGTGTTGAGGCCATCAAACGACAAAATGCAATGCACTCTATAGAGTGAAGGCGGTTCCAAATGGTACCTAATATAGCTTTAGAAGGGTTTTAGACCAGAAACTGGTACAGAAAGTACAGAGTTCAACCTGTATCAAATCACCATTAATCAAAGTAAGGAAAAACTTGGAATGAATAGAGCTGCTCTGCATATTTGGTTTAGTGAATAAGAAAAATACTAAAATGGTGAAAGAAAAGATCAAATGAAGCGAAGAAAATACAGAGTAAAATTTGGAACTATTGCATGAACAAGATTCGTTAAATATTATGACGAAGTAAAGAAACAAATTTAAATTTTCTAAGCAAATCATATTTCAGAAGCTATTAACAGAAAAGTAGATCTGCTATGAACTACCTGGAATTATTGCAATGGAATATTATAGCTATATGGAACACTCGATGTAATTCAATAGAATGGATACTACCTATTGATAAATTTCGAAATCATATTAACAAAAAAATCGGTACTTGTCTGACGAATGACAGCTAGCAGACACTGACCACCCGGTAGAACTATGAAGTAATGCGAGAGTGAAATTACAAGCAGATGTAAGAATGTGCTGTTTATTTATTCCCAACTCATCATAAGCAGCTTGTTTTATATAATCCCCAATATATAGTTATTAAATCAAAAAGATGGACCGACGGTCAGCTCGAAATAGATATAATGATTTGAATTTTGATTTTGATAAAGTCTTTATTCTTTATATGCAGTTGCATAAAATAAATAAACCCTTTATATTTTGAGAATAATAGTTTAATAATAGTCGTCAAAGCATTACTTCGCTTAGATTATATGCCTTTCAGGATTTTTTTTTTTTTGTAACTGATTGCTACTTGGCTTACCCTTCACCCATAAATGTTTTCAGCTTTGTTATTGTAGTTAATGGATACAAACCTGGAAATAAATAAATAAATAAATAAATAAGATATCAGTGAAAATATTCAATATTCAATACATCGAAAATAAACTATTGCAAAAAAAAACAAGTAAGGAAATTTCAGTCGGGCGTAACCGACTGTAAGAGGCCCTGTACCAGTTCAGGTCGCCTAACAAACACATTAAATGTTTCCCGAGCATATGACCAAACACATGACCACTTCTCGCTGCGCGAATATGAATGAAAAGAAAAGGGGGGTCGTTCAAATTCGGCAAAATTTTAAAATAAACTTGTGAAATTCCGGAGCAGTCCTAGTCGAATGCAAAAAACACGAAGTCTCTATCTATTACCGTTTCCGAGATCCTTTCGTTCATACAGACGGACGGACGGACAGACGGACAGACGGAAATGGCTATATCGACTCCTCTATCACTCCTGACCATAATGGGGGTAACTTTGGCGGGTCTCCGACAATTAGTTCTTCCTGTTACATACATTTGCACAAAACCAATAGGCTCTTGTACCTTCGGTACAGGGCCTAAAAACAAAATAATGATATTAAAATCATTTTAGTTCATGCTATATGAGAGAGAGAGAGAGAGAGAGAAAATGAGAGGAAAGAAATATGCATAGGGCTTATTGTATATTTTTATACACGGTTTGTACTCCCATAGATACAAATCATATTTGGTTCTTGTATACATGTACATTACTTTTTTTACGTATTCTGACTATTTAGGAGGTTTCTAGCGGTGACCCTGGATAAAAAATTAAGTCGGACTTCTTATTTACAATTAAGTCAACCATATATGCCCGTAGGACATCTTTGTGGTGAAACATGTGTCATCGGTTTGAAGATGACCTTTTTATATGGTTGCTTTTGCAAATTTGTGCCTACAGGCATGTTTGCTGGTACTTGAACGACCTTCTAGACTCATGTCGAACATGTTCCGCTTCCGCAATGGATGAAATCATTGTTCACCTTGATTGCATATTTGCATAGAAACCTCAGTGGCAGTTTATGCGATGAGTTTTCACACAATTTCTGTACTCAATTTCTCCACTGCCGCCTGCCCAACGTTTTTTATAAAAGTAAAAAATTTTTGTTTACTTTTAAAATTTTTTTTTCATTTTTACTTTCAAGCGTCAAACACCTTTCAACGCATTCAACATACATTTTTGTAGCAGCTTCATTCAACTCTTCATTCAAACCTTGTCTTCCCTGCTGTGCGACACCCACAAAGCATTCTGATTTCAACGCATTTAGGGGACACTGCTGCGCGCGCGTTCGGTTTTTGGCATAAACGTCAACATAATTAAGCACAGAAAAGTTTTTGCGACAGCTCAGACTATTTCGTTGTATTTGTATATGTGTAAGCATATTTTTATTTGTGTAACTGTGTGCGTGCGTGTGTGTGTGTGTGTTGCCGAATCGAAGTAAGTCGCAGCGATTTATTTCGCATTAACGTTTAATATTGGCTGCTAATTAACCGCAGCGAACAGCAGCAGTTGCCAAAGTTGCTGTTGCTGTTGCTATTGCTGTCATAATGATGATGATGATGGCTTAACATCATTATCATCATCAACAGCAGTAAGCAAAGTCTTCAGCGCGCAAATAATGACACAGCGTTTGTCAAAGCTGGCAATCATGATGCGGCAACATTCGATGCGCACCAAAAAATATCGATGAAGATTATGATGAAGCCAATATCATCATTGCTGCCAACTGCTAATTAGCAGCAGCAGCAGCAGCAGCCGTAGTCGCAATTTTGTTTTTGCGGCACTTTTGCCTTTTTTGGAGATATATTTTTTATATACTTTATATAATTTCTATTGAGGGCACGCAGAACGTTAGGATCATTGAACTTAAGTCATATGTTGGCGGCAGATACATCACATGCTAACGCAGATACATTTAATTGCGCTGTTTCTTGCCGCATTTGTATCATTCATTTATTCATTAGTTCCTTTAAATACAGTTTTGCGTGCAAGATTTCTACAGTTATAATTGCAGCTTAAATTTGTTGTTATTTTTCAGGTTTTTTGACTTCTTGGAATGTGTTGCTGCGTGGTCCATGCTCCTCAATTAGGCTTAATGACTCTAGATGTAAGCATATTTCATAAAGTTATAATTTACATAGCTGGCCTACGCTGCATAAATATTAGGCAGCGAGTGTGTGTACTGTCTTTCAGCGCTATCCTACGCCTATTTATTTATTTAGTGCTTCTTTTTATTTTCTCTGAATGTGTAGAACGACTCCGTTAGTATGCAGCAATAAGCATTACTTATATAACGCCCATGCAATGCTGAGTGTGCAGATTCTATGCTTTTCTTCTTCTGGTTTTTTTTTTGTTGCAGGAGCAGTTGAAACAATAAAAAACAGCAGCAACAATAACAACAATTGGTTATATGAGTATCATACAATATAATAATCGTCGCGCAATTTCATGACCCTCTGCACTTAACTCTCTAACTGTATATACACGGCGCGAATGACTTTGTAAAATATCGTCAGTATGGCGTATACGCTATATTCAGTTAATCGGTCAAATTGGGCGCACGTCTGAGAGGGGCTCTTCGGGAAATATAAATGTTTAAAAAAACAATAAATACCATTGCAAGCTATATATATATATCTAGATATGTACAAATCGGTTGCATATTTTAAACCTGAAATGCTTTAATAATTTTTACGCATATACACAAAACATAACACATACGCAGTGTTTGCTTGAAAATATTTACAGACACCATTGCACGTTTTATACAACATTTATTCTCTCTCCTTCATTTTCCCAAGCTTCTCGCAAAGAATGCTAGACATATTGTTTATGCATAGAAAATACCAACAATAACAGATATTGGCAATACAGGACAGTATCTGGAAGCTTGTAAAGATAAGAGATGCTTGTTCAAACGGTGCCAGATAGATATATGATCAGAATCTGAGTTTGTAACAATTTTCGTTGAATTTCTTTCTAAATTTCTTTAATTTGGCAAGTGATTGGCATATTTACCACCGCAGTTTAAGGAACCAGGGTCCGGCTGGAAGAATCTACATTATGGTAAAAGCAGCCGAATGTGAATTTTTATAATAGCAAGAAATAGAAGACATAAATGTTTAAAAATGATCGACTCCTTGTTTGAGCTTCGATTTGTATTGATTGCTAGAAGCAAAATATTTTAATCAAAGTCTTGTTATATCCCTGCCGCATATAACTTCGAGATGTGTGGGTAAACAAAGATCATAATATACATGTATGAAAAGGTCTTACGAAAATCTGTATACACTGAACTTTACTAAACCTAAAGTAACGTTAATAGCATCTGTGTTCACGCAAATAGAAGGCTGTGGAATGGGAGTGTTCTTTGGGATATACTTCCTGTCAAGGTCTACGAGTATCTATCTATCCCATAATTTTGGTTCATTGCAAAGCTATGCTTAATATAATATCATCTTTATTTTTGCGTAATATCATTGTGGACGCCATATACAGGGTTGAAAAAAAAAGTCTTTTCGTATTTTCGTCTTTCTTTCAATTATTTATAAAATTGCCTTAAATCATCGGATTTAGTTCAAATAAGCGCCATTTTGATTCCAACTTCAGTAGGCCCCGCTCATAGAAGCTTGCTTCCCTATTGGCAAAAAAAAGTGAGACAGTCGATTATCGCATGCCTCTTTTGAGGCCAATTTCTCGCCAGCGAAATCGTTCGACATTGACAGGAAGAGATGCCAGGTACGGACTATAAGGTGGATGCATAAGGACCTCCCATCCGAACTCACAGAGCTTCTGGCGCGTCAATCGAAGTGTGTGGTCTGGCTTTGTCCTGATGTAACACAATTCCTCTCCTATTGGCCAAAGTTGGGCGATTGCAGCATTCAAGCGGTCTAGCTGTTCACAGCAGAAGAGCGAGTAGAGCGTTTGTCTATAGGGGAACAATTCCACCAAACACACAGCAAAACCATCCTGACCATTAATCCACGATCGTTTGCACTTCACGTTGTCGTTAGTGACCGACTTTTCATCGCCAGTCACCATTCGCTTCAGAAACGGGTAGAATTTGTTACGATTCAGATGCGATTCGCAGATGGACAATCGGCCCATGAGGATTTTTGGTGTCAATTCGTGGCACCCAAATATCAATTTTTTTTTTGTGTTGCCAAGCTTCTTCAAATGCCTTTGAACGGTCATATGACTGATATTCAGCTCTCGGGCGATGGTACGGCTGCTACTATGGCGGTCTATCTTGATCACTTCCTTGAGTTTATCGACTTCTTCGACGACAGTTCTTCGAAGCGTGGTGCATCTTCCACTTCCTTCACACCATAACGGAATCAAGTGAACAACTGTTGTGCTACGCGAATTTAACAAGTATCGGCCCTGTAGGAACATATAAGTACATTTTATAGCGAAGCTAACTGTAAAAATGTGAGTCGTTGTCCGATGATGGTGTTATTATGGCTTTCTTTCGTTCTTTATTTTTTATAAAAATACTGAGAGGTTTTCATGTGTGCCTAAAAGTTATGAACAAAAATTGAATATGTTGGCATAATTATTTTGACAAGTCGATTTGAAAAAAAAAAAAAAAATTCCGACATCATTCAACAATTTTGATTATTGTTATCGTGTCAAGCTTTAACGTCATTACGTGAACAACATTATTTTTGAAATAAAATGAATTTCTTGTTGATTAAGTACATTCGATTAAAAATATTCACAGAACCTTTTTTTCTCTATTTATTAAGTTATTTGCAAGGTTGGGTTCACACGGTGCCGCCTTTAACATATTGCATCTAAAATTTTTATATAGCACCCTACTTTTTAATTACTGCAATCCATTTAAACTAAGCCTAAAATTTTGTGCAGTGTCTTTCTAATTTGGCATGCCACCGTCTAATGATGCATTTGCATTTGTGCGCCCACAGCAGCAGAAACAAACCAAACCAAGTCAAGCCAATACACTACTGACTGTGCCCGCGCTTTTTAAGCACTCTATTTGGCTGCTAGATATCATCTGCATCCTTCAGTCTACTGCAACAGCTAGTCTATCTTTTCATGTTGTAGATAAGCAAATAAACAACGACACAAAGGAGCAACAGTCGCCAGTGCCGAGTCACAGTTCAACTCAACTCAGCGCAACTCAACTCAACTGAATTCGCGTTGCACGTTGTTCTTATGTTGCACTGTGCTGCTCATTGTCATTGCCTCGACAATGCCGGCCCGCCTGCCTTTAACAGCCTGCAGCAGGCCAGGCTTAAGTGCGCCGCGGCAATGAAGTAACTAGTATGTACGAGTATAATTTTTTTTCCTTCTATTTTTTGTGTACCCCGCCGTGAGTCGTAAATAAGTTTTATTGTGTGCCATCAGCTCACACTATGCCCGCTCTGAGCCGCCCTTCCGGCATCGCGCATTTCCCTTCCGCTTACCCGATGCTTTTGTTTTGCAAATTACCGCACATTTTTGAACTGGCCTGCTGCTGCCGTCGGTTCGGCACTGTTGCTGCTCCTCCAAAAAATATTTCTCCAACTATGTACGCTTCTGAGATACTTCATTTGCCACTTCCCGCTTGCATGAAAATTATTTCATGTTGTATAAATTTGTTGCACTTCGTATTGTCTGGGGCTGCTGCATGCTGAATGCCCTGCTACGCCTCCAACTCCAAATGCTGTGTTGCCAAATGACTACAAAGTGGGTTTAATGCGCGCGCGAACTATTTCGCGCTTCAAGTTTTTATAAGTTTTTTGTTTCAGTTGGCGTCGACTGAATTATGTCCTAATGTGCAAGAGTTCTAGATATAGCTACAAAATATATATGGCTCCTCGCTCGGCAAGCGCATTCATGGGGCATTATGCGCTTTATTGTTCTATCTATCTTTTTTTTATTTAAGTGTGGGCTTAAAATGAAGTTAGCTTTATTAAAGCTGCAGAACTATTTCTTTTTTTTTTTCTTTCCGGGCATTCGAGTCGGATTGTCTCATCAAATTCTTACGAATTGCGCACATTTGACATTTGCGCTGTGAAGCGCTGAGGGAGTGCGCTTAGCTCTACAGATTTATGCAAGTTGTAAGTAATTCGGAAACGAAAGAGTTACTTACTGCCTGGCAGTGTGCCTATTCTGTAACTGCCTCGAGCTGATGACTTTAAATGATGCCATAATTAAGCGTTGCGCAGCCGCATCGAAATAGATTAAAACCGTGTGACATGCAGATAGATGGACAGAAGACAGAGAGTGCAGCAGAAGTAGAAGCAGCAACAATGACATTTGAGCGGCAAATTATGCCCAAATGTAGTTTTCACTATTCTTAATACGTACGCTTGAAAAGCACTTACATTTATGCGAGAGCTGTATGATAAGTATTCAGCATTAGTGTTTTTTAGAAGTTGGTCATAATTTAAAGATTTTAACGTTTTGAATGTCAAATGTCAAATTAATATAAATAAATCTCAAAGAACAAAGAAAAGGGAAGAAAAAAAAGTTGAAGATGAAGACAAAAAAACATCTTTAGATGGAGTTCCTTTTGGATTCAAGAAGCCATTTCAATACACCTCAAGGCCATTGGATTGATTTAAATTCTAAGATTTTCGAAGCACTCTCTTGTGAATACAGCAGGCAGGTCGAAACATCCCAACTGAGTGTTTAAAATTAGTTTTTGAGCAGCGTTGCAACACGTGGATAAGTACCATTTTTTTCCCAGAACCCATGCAGGGCCAGATTCAGACTTTCATTTGAGCTAGAGTCATTATTCCTGAACAAGAGAAGGAAGCTCAGAGTAGCAAATAGAGTGAAAAAACTTCTGGCAATACATAAACAATGCGAAGCTGACCGGTATATGGCGAATGTCTCCCCGGATGACTCGACAAATCGATCTCTGTGGAAACTGACGAAGAGATACAAACAGCCGGTGGCCCATAAATTCCTGAAGAGGATGGCTGACAGATTCTGGGCAAGATCTTAAAGCAAACGAGCAGAGGTATTTGTTGATGACTTACAAAATTGCTTCCAAACAAAGATTAGCATGATTCCTAAGGCTGGAAAAAGCCTCTCTAACTTGAACTAGTACAGGCTTATAAGTCTTCTGCTTACAGTTTCCAAACTAAGTATTTCAGTGCTGTCTATTGGCACGAATCCTTGAGGTGAGTAAAGTCAGGCGAGAAACACCTCCTATCAGTTTAGATTCCGTAAGTCCCATGGAACATCCGAACATAAAGGGTTGTAAATATCATTCTTGAAGGATTCGAGGTCAAGAGTACGTGGTTACCGCTTACCTTGACATTAAATAGGCATTTGGCAAGATGGGCTGCTAAGTAAGCTTAAGAGTCTGCACCCGCCTTAGTTGTGTTTGTCAGAGACAGCTATGTATAAACTGCCTCTATTATATTCTGCAGCAGTACAAGCGCTGTTTTGAGCGCTGGGCTAAGCGATGGTACATTGGCTTTAACTCCAATAGGTGTGCCAATGTGACTTATGCCTTACGTCCAGACTCTTGTCCAGGAGTAGTATATAAAGATTGTTTTAAATCTTCTAAGTAAATCTAGTTTACATACAGTGGTCAGCGCTACTTAGTTCTTCAAGGCTAAGTAGTTAACAAACAACCCTCGAATGTACGTATACCTTCAGCGCAATCATTGTGCAATGTAACTCACCTTCACTTCTTCACTGCTTTTCTAGCAAAGAAAGACATTGTTCTTTGCGTTGCATTGCGCTGAGCTGAGATATGCGTATCGCATGCATTCAGCCTGACAGGCATATCATTTACATAACATGTGTGCAACAGCAGACGCCCCACAGCAGCCCACTGTAACCCACAGCCACGCCCTTGTCTTAGCAGTTAGCATTACGGGCAATCGCTTAGCTTGGCGGTGGCGTTGCAGCATATACTGATCACTGACAGGCAGTCAGTCAGTCTGTGCGCATAGTGTAAAATTTAGAATGCACCACTATTCTTTATTATTCAGTTCTACTCTGTAGTTCTATACTGTAGCGCCCGGTCTTCAGTTATTTGCCTGCTCATCAGCACAGCTAGCTACAGCTGCGGGCTGTGGGCCAGCACACACACAGAAGAACTTGCGTATCATGTTCAAGTGGCTCTGAGCTATAGAAGCAAAAAAACTGCATAAGAATGCGTCTCAAGTTTGAATTGCTTGTAGGGCTTCTGCTTTTGCTGCGCATTTTTTTTAAGCATCAACTGCAATTTTTTTCCTTTATTTTTTGTTGCTATTTTAGCCTCGAAAGCTACTTCTTCGTCTATTTTCCGCGCTGCCATTTCCACATCAGCTTCCAGCTGCTTTGCATATTTTGCTCTTTGTTGCCAACAGTTTTTCACGCTTCGTTCTGGGGTGTCACATTCGACGCTATGCCGTCAGTTCGCCAGTCACTCAGCTCAGCACAGCTCAGCTACTTTGGCTGACATTCATTTACTAGTTGTGTATGGCAGGCAGCAGCAGTTGTAGTTGCCATTTGATGTTGCAATTTTTGTGGTATTTGTGGCGTAAAATTTGCGAAAAATAAAATGAGAACAATCTCATTTGATTGCAACATCGCTTGACATCACATCACAACGTCGACGTAGTAAACCAAGCGCTGCATAAAAATCGCATTGAATTTAATGCAGTATTAGATGACAGACGGACGGACGGACGAACGGAAAGACGGACAGCAACAATACGGCAACATCAAGTGCCACATCAGCAACACCTTGAGGTGTTCATTTTCATTTTCGTGGTTCTGCTGCTGTTGTTAATTATGCAGTTTTTAATTTTTTGTTTTTGTTTTCGTATAATTTGTCTGCAACGTAATGCAGGCCTTCGAGCGTAATGAGGTTGCGCTATGAAAATTGCTATTGAGTTATTTTTTTTTGTTTAAGTTTTTTCTATGTAACATATTTTGCATATACACAACATACTCGCATGTAGATGCACTTCCAGCTGTTGCTGACAAGCATATAATATACCATGTATATTTCATCTAATGCCAACAAAATGTGTTGCACAAACATTTGCTTTCGTTGGAAATCCAGAAATCGTAAGAAAAATAGCTAACATATTAACTCGCAAATACAGTGCGTTTGACAATTAAATTAACTAACTAACTTAATACAGAAAAGTCAATAGGTTTGCATAAATTGGCATATATTTCATCTTTGTATACTTTCACAATATTCCAAGTATGCACAAAGTAATGAATCGCCATAAGCACTCTAAAAACTCGATTGAAATAATTTAGAAAACGCAGTCGAAATAACAGAAGATACTTTTAAAAATTTTTAAAGAGTTATCCAGAATTGCAATAGAAACCAAATTGATGACACATGCAATTATCATCCAAAGTTAATTAAGGTCAACTAAATTTTATATTTTATTATTTAACGAATATTGGTGGGTCATACAATCGCAAACATTTCGTACAGAAACTCTAGGAATTGAGGCAGGCAGATGGTATTTTATCATCATTTGTTCTTCCATTATGAATTAGATCCCAATAAATAGCTGATTTCTAGAAACGATTGCCTATAAAAATCCACCCAAACAGATGCTTGCATAGATACGAACGTCAACGACGCCTAAAGGTTGGATTTATAACTGATAATGAAATACTCTAATTCTTGATATATTCAAAATGGAACGAAATGAAAATAGAACTAGAAATATAAATGATTCGAATATAATTATTTTTACTACCAGAGTAATAGCTTTCTTAGCCCTAAAAATATGCATTTCAAAGCACAAGTTTTTCTGGTTTTAATCCCATTTCGTTATCCCTTGGGGGTATACACTATTACATACAACTATAAGCATCCCTCTCATGCTTTATGATGGTGTTTTCTAAAAGGTTTCATCATGGATCGTGCACCATACAAGACAAAGCCCAAAAAGCCACATCTACCTTTTATTTGTGATCCAAACCTTCAATAAGAATGGGGTCTGATACATTAAAAATATAGGCTGTCGTGTAACAAATTACTTAGGGTTTATGGGCCGCCATCATGGTACCGCTGGGACTATAATCACCAGTACTATATGCCTAACTGCATATCAAAGAGCATATATCGTTAAGGAATCTTCATTGGTAAAAAGCTTTACTTTGGGAATATCGCAATTCTTTAAAGTTTCCTTCTTCGCATCTCTGTGAACAAAGATTCTAGAGAATCCATCAAACTTTTGCAGATTATTTTTCTGAACTTTACAGATCTGAATATATTCAGAAAATCAGAACTTTAAAAGAGTATTTCATCTACCTGGTCTCTGCAGCGTATTAAAGGCGAGGATCTATTTTAGAAGTCTGCAAGCTTTTGCTAGAGGGATACATCTCATATTGGACCAATATGAACCTATATAGAACATTTTATTAAATTTGAAGTAAGTGCACTAAAATTCCTTGATTTTAGCTAAATAAATAAGAAAAACCAATCATTTTTCATATAAAAACTCACAAAGGAGATCAATACCAATTTCTCAATGGTATCACCGACAGTCAGACAGACAGACATTTGTAAATATGGAGACAATCCTTTCTAATGAAATATTTTTTAGTATTGACGCAAAATACACAAAATTTGAATATAACAACAACAACAAAATTTGGTTTATTGAAAAACTCAGAAAGGAGGAACAGTAGTGGTTGGATTTCGATCTATATAGATAATTTTATAATAATTAACTGATATAAACAAATATCAAAATTCGAATGAACACAGTTAGTAGCTAAGTAAAGAAATGGAATTCCAGATCACAGTAACATTTCTCAGAATATTGACCAGATTATGGATGCATTGGTGATGCCAATACCATACTAAATGTTTAAGGTCGCAATCAATGTTCAAACCATTACACTTCATGGATAAATTTATTAAAATTCAGAGCAGTCATTAATATGCATTTGCACATCGATGAGTATGCAACTAGATGCAGTTTTATGCAACTTAGACACTGTTTGAAACACTCTCTAATGTATATCTCTCCATACCACCCTGTTTGTTCGTTGTTGGTCTGCAATAAGTATCTAACCCAACTCGAAATAGCATACGTGCTGCCAGATCGGGTTTAGATGCCCCCTTGATAAGACTATAAACGCTTTTGCGGTTGGGCTTTGTCCAAAATCATTTCATTATGGTTATTACTGGTTACGGTTTGCTGTACTTCTTCAAGCTAAGCTTCTAAGCACTTCTCATTCCAAATTACTCAAATATAAAAACACATCTCAGCAGAGAAGACTTACAACTGCTCATGGAATCACGTAAGGCCATCTTCGGCTGAGGTTTCATCTCAATTAAATGGGTCTCCCAAAAGAAACTGTTGTAGATTATCTCTAGAAGAAGAGATATTCTACAATCAGTTGCTGTCTCTAGCCCGACTGAGAAAAGAACAATTAAAAAGCAAAAGACAGACTGTCAAGGTTCAAGCTTATAAAAGAGACAGAAAGTTTTCTTCCACTATCAACCTATACATATCAAGCTACGACACAAAAGACAACAATTTGTCGCAGTCCTCATATTTACATCAGGATTGCACTCCACATTTTCTACCTTCGATCTATCATGATTGTCATGCCATTCAAGTCCAGACACTACGCCACGCCATGTTTATGATTATGGTTGTGTTATCTCTCCTCCTTTGCGAATCCAAAACAAGCTATTCGGAAGGAGCTTTCCTTATATAATCTGTCTATCTTTTTCACAATAATATTTTCATTCGAATGCACTTGGTACTGAGGAAAGAAATTTCACACAACCAATTTCAAGCGTCTTTAAACGGCATTACCTTCTGAGATGCCATAAATCAAACATTTCTTTCCAACTTAGAAACCGAAATAGATGATTATAGTGCTGGCAATAAATAGTTTGGTTTCAAATAAACAAATTTGATATTCTAAACCAATTTAGATAGAGGGACACTGCTATGAGCAGTTACGAGTCGAACTGGTAGTATAATGGTACTTCTTTGGAGTATTTTTTAAGCTTATCCTTCTATCTATTTACACTTATTGATGTCTTCGGTAAATTTACCATTAACAATATCTTAGTATTATATTATTATAACAATCTACTTATATACAAGATAGCACACCCTATATTCTAAGCATCAAATTAGTTCCCACTGCCCATTTGAGACTCACTGCAATTCAAATGTTTCAATTCGGGTCAAGAACAATACTTTCCGTTCTGCTATTGAACTGAAACTGAAAACGTTTGCAACTAAAGCAAAATAATAGTCTGTCATTTACACTAAACAAAAGCAACAAACTTTATGCTTTATTTATATTTGTGCCAAGAGTCAATATTCAAAGGTTGCTTTGCAAAGAATAGCAATTAAATTTGCAGAAACGTGCAGACAATATTTCATTGATAAACACATACATGCATACATACACACAAATAAACTGCATAAAATCGTCATAAATTTGTTTTTCTAAGCCATATAATTATATTACGCACTGTAGTATTTTAAGTTTTAACTATATTGGCTGCCCTTTGCTGTTTGCTAGTTTCTTTAAGCGCTTAAAGCGTTGAAAATAATAAATAAAACTTGTAACTGCTGCAACAATTGCTGTTGTTGTTGTTTTTGTTGTTGCTTTTGCTGTTGGTCCAAATGTTGCAAATGCCAATTCGGGCGCTTGCTAACGAAAACCGGTTTGAACTCGATTTTGTTGTTAGTAGTCAGAGTTGTCTGCTGCAATGCTTTCCCACAACTCGCTTATAAAACTAAAGAAAAAAAAATGAAAAAAAAAAGAAAAACGAATGCAGTCCAAATGAAAATGACCCAACCGCTTGGCTTACTATATATACTTCTGTTATATACTCAAACAAACTATATCGTTACTATTTACACTTACACAAATATGCTAACTTGCCATCTCATTCTTGCAGCTTCAATTGCCCGCTTAAATTGTATTTTGTATCGGGAACCTGGTCTACTGTGGAAAAAAACGAAACTATGAAAGACTATTTATAAAAAAAAACCAGCGCAGTACACCCGCTTCTACCTCGCGGCGCTCATTTTAGAGACTGCACGATTTTTTTGTTATGTTGCAACAACTGCCAATGCAACATGGCTGGAGACAGCAGCAACAGCAACAACAACAACTTTGACAACGACAACAGCTACAAGAAGAACAACTAGCGCGCTAGATGAGTCATTTGTGGTCAGCCAATATTCCCCATTAACAACAGTTGCTGCTAGAACAGTCAAAGGCATCTATTGTTGCGCTTTAATTTGCATGAGAAGCCACATAACAGGGCAAAATGTTAGAAACTTCCGGTTCTTTGAGGACAATGGTTTCTAGAAATTCGATGCGACAGAAGAAGAAGCCTTAAATAGTTGCTTGGAAAAATGATGCCATAAATGCAATCAATTAAATTAAGAACTTCCAGTTGAGTTCTGGAAGAAGTGCGTGTGAGATATAAAGAAGCACGGCTGGTTTCTGAAGGCTCTCCAAAATAAAAACTTTTGCAAGCAGTGTCTTAAGTACAAGAATTTAAATGGTATATATGACATTCGCTACAGCTTTATGTTCATTTATCAGCTTGAAGTAGTGAACAACAACAACAAATACATCTCTTAGATCTGTATATGTTGCGTATCTTCAAATTTAGCCGCAAAGGACTGACAGCACATGTGACACGTGCAATATGTTATTAAATAAAGTTCTTCGACTGCTACTCAACTTCATATACAAATAAATCACTTTCGCCTCAGGTATCAATCTCTGCCAGCAACATGAAAACCAAACTCAAATAGCATTTATAAGAAGAAGAAGAAGAAGAGAAAAAAAAGAGGTGAAGAGTTATATGGTAACAATGCAAAAGACGGACGGGTTGGATGGTCTGGCTTTTGCGGCACACAGAAATGCGGATACAATAAAAGTTTTTCTTGCTGCGATTCTTTCTTGCTGGCTGGCTTTCTTTCTTTCATCTTGCGTATATGCCAAAGTGCACCCCATGGAGCAATCAGTCGATGCTTGGTCGGATGCAGTGAGTGCCAGCAGCAGGAGCTGAACATATAAAATGTCACACGGACGGACAGAGAGACAGGACATACCTATATGTATATATATTTATTAATGGCAGCTGTTTTTGACAAAAGTCAAACTCGTACACTAACATCTGAAGCAACACATCCGCAGACATAAAAGTTTATTAAATTTACAAGCAACTTTTATGCTGTTACTTTTTGACATTTTTTCGTTGCTCATTGAGCAAATACTCCGGCAATATTTTTGTATTATACGCTACGCAGTTTGTATTGAGAAAGTATTTTAAATTTGTCATACAGTTTGCAATTTCTTGAGAGAAGTCTGGTTTTTAAACAGTTGAACGTCATGAGAGCATATAGACTTGTGGAACTACGTGTTTCAATTTTTTTTCTTCTTGGCAAACTTCTTGCAAGCCTTTTGGCATTATTTAGCAGGTTGAAGTTGTAGCGGCTTGTGTGCTGGATGATTTCGTGTTGTATGGTGTTCTGCCTTAAATCTCGCTGTAGTGTTGTGTTGAGGACGTATCAGGGGCATCCTGTAATCTCACGAAGACTTTTTTTTTGCAGCTTTTGGATTCGCTGCCTGTGTGTTTTGGCTACGATGCCCCATATTTGTATTGCGTATCTACAAATAGGAGACACCGCACAGTTGTAAACTGCGCGCTTGCAGCTTACTTCTCGTAATGAGCATCCAAAAAAGCTGCCTTAGTCTGAGGAAATATCTAGATATTAAATTATTGACATGTCGTCCAAATGTAAGGCGCTTATCCAGCGTCACACCTAGGTACTTGATCTCGTTCTGCTCCACTTTTGTACTTCCCTATATTTAATTTAATATTCCATCGTTTGGCCCAATTCTCCAGCTCGTGGACATACTCCTGCACCCCGTCTGCTGCATCATATTCGCATTTGGCGTTGTTGAGAATTGCACGTCGTCTGCGTAAGATGCCGATATAACTTTCTCGGGTGGCATTATCCCCTCATCGGGGACAGGGAGATCGGCAGTATACAAGGAGTACAGCAAAGATCTCAGCACACTTCCTGGTTGAACTTCGGCTTTCCAAGTAAGACCGTATCATCAAGTAGAAAGGGGATTGAAGGATAGCCTTGTTTTTTGCTAAAAGACCAGCGAGCCAAAGGTTTCCTGCCAGAAAATCTAATTGGTGCCCTTTGGTAAGCTCCAAACTCTGTTACCCGCTTCGCGAAAATTCTTTCCAAACCTTTATCAGGGAAGGTAGGTGGCTTATTCGACGATAAGAGCTAGCCATATCTTCAGGCGTGCCAGGCTTATGGATCATTGTGAACCTCGCTAGTTTTCATTTACTAGGGAAATACTGCATCCTCAACATTGCGTTAAATATTTACGTCAAACAGAGGAGCGCACGCCTTGGCAATGCCTTTAAGGTACAATATTATAAAAAATTCTGTCCTCCCTTTTTTCTTTTTTTTCCTTTTCGCTTAACTTGTTGATATCTTTGCTAAAACATTTCAAACAAATTTTAATAAAATTTATGTTCAAAACTTTTCAACAAAAGTATGATGCAGAAGGCAATCTCTTTAGGGACATCTTACTTGATCTATAGATCAATGCAGTAAAGTTCAAAATACAAATCATTTTTTACTACTTTTAGAACTCATGTGTAGTGTATAAAAGTTTCAACATACCACAACTTAAATCTTTACAGTAATTCCAATATATATGCTGTTGCTCTTATATCAAAAAAAAAAAAAAAAAACAGTCAATATGTAAAAACAACTTCTACGACAATAAAGCCAAAAAAAAGGAACCACAATACATATTACTTATGATTGCGCAGGCGGATTTCCATTTAAATGAACTTCAGGAATTAAAAACAGAAAAAAAAAAAACGATATACAATATCTGACTAAACCAAGTTATAAAGTACTTGCAAAATAAATAAAACTTGAAATTCATAAAATAAAAAAACAAGACAAAAAAGAAAAATAATAATAAAAATCGCTGACAAAAACTTATACCGGAAAAACGACATTGAAATACAACTTGTCACATGTCACATTTTGTGGCTGATGATCATTTTTTCGCTTTTTTTCACTGTCAGTTGCAGCCTCCAACAGACATAAAAAACTCCTTTGTATATACTAGTTGCTGTTGCTGGTAGAGTACTTAAATATGACTTTGAATGTGGTTTTCCATATGTGTAGCACGCTCAGAACATGCAAACAGACAGACAGACAGACTGACAGACGGACATACAAACTGTAAGCAAAATATACAAACGTAAGCTGTTGTCTCTTATACTCCATACAATGTGTTGGTGTTTAAGGAGATTGAGGTCTGAAGTGTGCTGAGTGAGCGCGCGACGCCATAAGTGAAAGGAAGTTGACCTCTAAAGTTTAATGCATTTAAATAAATCTCATAAAAAAAAAACAAAACAAAACAAAAACAAAAATTTACGAAGATCTTATAAAATCTTAACACACTCTGCTAAATAAAAACCAGATGCATATTTTAATTGGCAGAGATATTTAAATTTTATAATCAAATAAAAAGAAATTAATGCGAGAGACTAATATATTTATATGACGAGTACTTTGTTATTTTTTTTATTAAGTTTTTGTGTTTTTAAGCAATTTTCTTTGGCAAATGTCTACAAATAAAGTTGTGGGTGCCTTTCACTTTCATTTTTTGAAATGAAAGTATCTTTTTGTAGATTATACAAAGTAAGACAAATATTCTATGGTGCATTGGTTGAAAGTAAACATTAAGTTTGTGTACATGTACGAACCACATAAAGAGTCATTTCGATATATGACGACTTGTATGTCTGTCCTTCTCGCTGTCTGTATGCACAAACAGATTTTGTAGACAGTTGAATGTAAATATTAAGAGTGTGCTTATCTTACTTTAGATAAAGTTTAGTATATGAATGCGCAAACCTCACTATTAGGAAAAGCTCCCATGCAAAACTGTCCCATAAAAGTATCATATATGAATTCAGATTGGAGTGTAGCCCCACATACTAGTCCATGGTACAATATTCCACTTCCCATTCGCGTTTGCTTACTTAGCAAGTATTTTAGACGGTTGAGCTCTTTACCAAACAGATTCCGATCGATACATTGGTTCAATATATACCATTAAAATGTTATGAAACGTAGAATCTGTTAGAGCTGACATATATTAAGCCATATCAGTCCAGCCTATTTAATGAAATATAGTTAAAAAAATCCAACCAAAGAGTATTTCCGACAGTAAGAGTATAGGTCGCCAAACAAACACAAATGTTTCCCTAGCTTATGACCAAGCAATGCAAAACAAAAAGGTAGAAAATTAATAAGAAAAAATAACTTATTGTAATGCCATACTAGCAGCCTTAACAGTTGATCTAAGTGGGAGCGAAATTCGCATAAACTAACAGATTTAAGAGCTGTACTAACAACGAGGCGGAAAGTTTTTGGTTTTCTTTTTTCTCACACATTAATCTCAATTATTTCCCTCGATAAAGCAAAATTCAAAGTGATTACTTAGATAATTGTCATTGTCGCTTGCTGCCAATCACAAATGCCCAAAACAATCACATATCACAATGCATGCAGCAGTCTCTCGCTTGGTCAGCCTTCAAACCACAACGAGTGATAAATCCCACACACACACAGTTTGTCCAATGTCTGTCGATGCTCTGCTTCTGCTTCTGCAGCTGAAGCTGACTCAGTTTCAGTTTCCATTTCAAAATCAGTCTCAATGTTCAATATTTCTGATTGACATTTTGAGTGGCATTTTTTACTTGGACGCCTCTATACAAAATACGAGACTAAGCCAAAAATAAAAACAATTCAAAGCACTCTAATTCAGCATTAACAGCAATTAATGAATGAAATGTGCTTTTTTTTTTGTGTTTGTTTGTTATTGAAAACTGTAGTCAAGAGGCGTTAATTGCTAAACAAAAATAAAAAGAAAAACAATTATGTGACACAAAAAATAATTATGAAACTGAAAGACAATATAACACACAGGTGCCAGCGTTATTTGATAGGCTTTGAATCGAAAAAAGTAGACTGCTTGCAAAAGTTTTAAAGCGCCATTTAAACGCTGATTTTTTTTTATCACTTTTTTGCTGGCTTCGTTGCCAAAATGATGTCAGAGCGGAAGTTAGTCAATCTTATGGCTTCCTTTCGAGATGCGCTACGCTGATAAAGTCGCATAATATATTATATAAGCTTCTTTTAGTTGAAAGATGAAAAAAACATTCTTGTTTCAAATTTCCGTTTGCTAAAATAATAAAAAGGAAAAGTTATGCGTGAACAGCGGAAAATATAGCATAACAGGCCAAGGCCAAACATATAAATCTGCCAGCAGACATACTTAAAATTTTTTGTGCATAAAATAACAAACCACTGAGAAATATTTAATCGTAATAATGCAAAAAAAATGTTAAAGAAATTTCATTTTAATTATGACAAATTTATAATTAGTAGCAATAATAATAGTAATAAAAAAACAGACAAAAGCAGCTTTGAAATTTATGGTTTTTTTAAATATATGCATTTTTTATATATAAAAAATCCATTTTATTATCTATTGTTGAAAGAATGCATGAATGGTTCAACGCACCACGGGTGACGGCTTTGTGCGCAATTTAATATTTTATTTAATAATTTCTTTCAATATACAATTTTTTTTTTGTATTAATCTTTTTCAAGGTGTTAGAGTGCAAAAATCTAAGAAAGTTGTGATCGCGTGCTTGCAACTTTCCAATAGCTACACATTTTTGTTTATTTTTTAGGTGAAGGGCATATTAAGTTTCTATATATGGAAAGGCATACTAGAAGCTTTAAAGTGTCGACTAGGCTTCAAATCATTATAACTAAAAAATGTTATGCTTAGCATAAAGTCACTTAGATTGGATATATAGGGTGTCGTCGTAGCAAAGCATATTCTACTGCAACAAAGTTTCTTATTTTTAGACAGTTTTGAATCATGTTCTACATTTTATTACTATATAATAAAAAAAGTTTTAATTTTTAACTGATGAAAATTATATTTTTTATTTACACTTAAGTACAATAACATTGAAATTGTTTAATGTATTGTGAAAATGAATTCCATTAAATATTATGGTGCAAAAGTTAATACGTATGATTTATGTTTTAAATAATTGCAACAAAAAATGTTTTAATTTATAAATGTGAACCAAAAAGAAGAAAAACATTAACTTCGGTCGAAACGAAGCTGAAATACCATACAAACACGAAATTTAGTATCTGTAAGAGTTATTCGTCATTCGTGGTTAGCACGGAAAATCCATTCCGAAAAACTATGACCCATTTCATTCGAAAAACCCATGCAGGGCAGTGTAATTAATATACGATTTTAGCTAACGGGTACAGGGTATAAAAAATTCAAATTTATTGGAATACAAATTTTAAGAAATACTGAATGATATCAAGATCAATTTCTTCAAGGCCCTACTAAGTCATGCTAACCCAAATAAGCACCATGTGCTATAGTCTATGAAAAACCATACGTCTTATTATGATACAATCCCTTGGTCATACACCCATCAAGCGTCCGGACAACACATGCTGTCATTCGGATACAGAAATAGATTTAGCCTTTACTGCTTAGTTATAAAACCGATTTATGCACTTTAAGACATGGATTACTTCTTCTACTGAGCTGCTAACCATCACCTCATTCTGCCAGTTAAGGTTCGGATTTAAATTAAATAGTTCAAAACCACAAATGTCCATGGCTACGATGGAGTAACGGTACAATTGTATACTAAAACTCTTTCGGAAATGTAAGTGATGTTCTTCTTCTTGAAAATAAGCTGTGATTATGATAGCTCCTAAGCCTAATAAGCACTTGAATCATGTTGGTTCTTACAGACACCTCATTGATACCAATCTTCTCTAAGATATTTGAGCGAAACTACGTGGTTGAATATCTATAGAATACCAACCAGATAGAGCATAAGTGTTTAATTCACAAAAAATTTCAATGGTCACAAATAAGATGCTTCCATGATAGAAGAGCAGATTGTAGCTAACAATTTAAATACGAAATTATATCTAGGAGGAGATCTTCATTTCGAATGACTTTTTATATAAAAAACAAGAAAGCACGCTTCAGTCGTCTGTGCTCGCCTTCGATATACCCTTTACTTCCATTGAACCAAATATTTATAAACAGGATATATTTTTATCTGAATCCGTGGGGCATATACAATAAGAATTTGTAAAAGATGCAACAAATTTGTCATTTCAAGTTAAACTAAATCAAAATAAATTGTTTTTCTATCAAAAACCAAGAAAGAAGTCCTTCTAATGGTCCAATATGGAACTATATGAACTACTTCATTAGAATTTTAATAAGATATAGCAAATTTGGTATTTTTAGCTAAATAAAAAGAAAAACGAAGATTTTTTTTACAAAGAACTTAGAAAGGAATGTTTGGTTTCTATGGATACAATCCCTTAGGGAGGACCAAGCACGTTCATTATATACTACTTATCGTAAGAGAGAATAGGATAGACTAAATAGGCAAACTAGAACGCTTTATCTTTTACAATCTAAAGTTCTTTATATTTATACGGTCAGCCAGACGGACATGTCTATATCGAATCGACTGTTTATAGGGGATCACCCCTATTAGTGGTCTAATATCAACTTTATGGATTTGTTTTATTGGCTGAATTAACAATCACAATTTTTTTTTAATACAAAAACAGAAGAAGGAGTGTATATTTTTTATGGTGCTACTTCTTTTATTGGTCCGATTTTGGTACTTTATGGATTATTTTATAAGCATTAAAGTAATATAAATAAAATTTCGCTTCTCTAGCTAAATTAATAAAAACAATAAAATTTAATTCACACAGAAGAGGTTACTCTTTAGGGAAGGCTTGGTCTATTCATTGAATATAAGTTATTTGAAGAATAAATAACAGAGTCAAAATATTTAAACTTGAAGGCTCTATCTCTTATAGTCTTCAGTTTTCGTTTTTAATTCGTACAGACAGAGAGGCGGATATATCTATAGCGACTTCTGGCGCTTATCAAGGGTCAAGATCGATCAAGGTTTGTCTCACCCCCTTTTGCCTGTTACATTTATTTGCTCAAAACTAATTTACTATTTTGGCTTACGGGTACAGTGTATAATAAATTTATGTTCATCGAAATTAAAATTAATTACTAATTAATAAATATTTTCTAAGCAAAGCTCTTTACGCTAAAAAATTAAAATTTGTGTTAAATTCTTCATTGTTTTTGCAATAGACAGTCACTTTAGGGAGTTGCAGTGGCGCCTACACAATCACTTGAGCTAAAAAAAAAAAATAGCCTTGACTAATTAAGCTTTGAGGCAAGCATCAATACTTGCCCACTACTATCTGTTGAATACTTAGTTTTAACTACTTATTGTTTAGAATGGCTTAATGGCGCTATTGAATTTTAAAGAATGTCTTCCGGCAAACATTAATTAAAGCAAGCAATTTTTTTTAAACTCAATTTAGATATTAAATTTATGTAAGTTGCAGATAGACATAAATTGTACTGCTATGTGTATATACTTGTATTACATTAAATTAATTGCTTAAATTTTTTGCGAAATATTTACACAATTAAACTTTATTTTTTTATTTATAATTTATAAAATATTTAACTTTTAATTGTAGTCAATCCATTGTCATGTTATCGCATAGCATCCAGTGAGAGCAATAGATCATATGCGCGACTATATTTTTATGGCAAACGCGTATAAATCATTTATGAACAATTAAAATATAAAACGATTCAAGTGTCAAAATATGTGGTAATATATTTATTTATTTATTTTTTTTACATTTTACTTTTTTTTATTTAGCCACATAAATTGTTGTTGTTAACATATTTGTTATTTTACTCTTTTAGAAAGTGAATGCGGCTTCTGTTTAAAGTGTAAAAAAAAAAAAGATACAAAAAAAGATACACAAATTTAAGAACACACTTTGCTTTTATATATATTTCATTATTTGACCAAACCTCAAAAAAAAATCAAATATTTTGTCTGCCTAATCAAAAAAAAAAAAAATATTGCTGCGAGTTATTTATTTATACAAGCAAATTTGCCTAATCATCGTCTTTTAGATATAGATACAATAACTGAACTGTCCTTCAACACTACGCCTGTCATACTTGAACAAACTGAAAACATTTTACTTTCATTTCTAATTATTATAATATTCAATAAATGATCTTTATCGCATCGAACGTTGGCAATCGTGCGCTTAATTTCGACGCGACTGTCCGTCCGTCTTTCCGTCTGTCTGTCTGTCACGCCGTGGGCCACAAAAAACTTTCAGTTTGTTATTATTTTTGTTAATAACTTTTTAGATTTGAAATGTTTTTTTTTCTTCTTGGTATTTTCTGTTAATTGTGCTGAGTTAGAAAAAAACGATTTACCTTTTGCTATGCACTTCAAAACGCTGCTGCTGTTGTGTAGTCGCTCATCAGAGTTAGTTAGTTAACTGCAAGATACAAAAAAAAAAACAAAAAAAATAGAACGTTACAAAATTAATTGTTTGCTAAGATGAGTGTTGAAAAATAAGGGCATAATCCATCATAATTATAACAATTAGTTCTAGCTAAGTAAAAGCAAAGCTGCCTTTCGACAGCTGCAATTTACTTTCTTTCAGTTTACAATTCACTTCAATTTGCAGCCTGCGGTGCGCAACATAAATTCCTAAATATTGTACTTCACTTGTAAGCAATTTCACAGTTGAAGTTTTTGAATTTAGTGCAACAGCATAATTTAATAATAATAAAAAGAAATTACAATGATTAGAAGAAAGTACCAGCTGCAGACAGCTGCTAATTGTAGCCTACTAACCTGAAAATTTCTAAGTTGTGTGTAATAAGGCCTAGAACAATTGTATCTAACAATTTATATGAAAATATTTAGCATAAATATGCGAATTGACAGTGAAATTGTATTGTGTGACTGTGACTGTGCAGCCATTGTATAAATCAACGAACCGCACGAAACTTGTTTCTGCAAACTTGTCTACTTTTTAAAGCTATTTGTCGATTTAAGTGCGCATGAATTTTAGGCCAATAATTCCAAGAGTGAGAGTAAATCAAATTTTCGTTTATGTCATTTATGTCGTCTACTAGGCCAGCATGTCGCTATTTAATTGCATTATTTATGCCTATTTACTTTATATGATTCATAGCTATGTGCAACTAATTTAAACTATTTAAAACATTTCATAACGGTTCGCAATGCACAATTGCATTTTATATGTTGCCGCTTTTGAGTTAGATTTGTATCTCAATATCAGTCCGCTGTCGACAACGACAATTGCCAACGCTTTTAACCGCAATTACTGCTGCTTAAAAGTAAACCGTTTTCATCCGGTTGACACCCAGCAGAAAAGTTGTTAATACAAAGCGTTAAAGTTTCTACGTTAGTTGTTGCTGCCTTTTGTCGCTTTGCACCTTTTGCTAGTATCTGCTTTTTGTCGCTTTTTAGCTTATTTTGTGCGAGACAGTGTATAAAGCTATGAGATACTTTAGAGTAAGCGGCGCACAAAGCAATTCATTATCGCTCCATATACTTATATATAGAAAAATACCTATACTTAATACAAAAAATAAAAGGAGAAATAATAAAGAAACTAGTAAAGTTGCTGTGTATATACGACTTTTAAATATACTATACACTCTATCACTCAGTGAACTGTCTTTCTCTCAAGTTGCACCAAAAAACAAAAATTTTCAAAATTTCATTAAAATGGGTTGAGACTAACGAACATCGGACATGAGCTTTTTATTTATGTTTATACATTATTTTATGGATATTATGGATATGCTTATGCTTTCGCATGAGTAAAAATATTTAAAATTGGTCGTTTTATCTTTTATATACTCATTGATCTCGTTATTGATACATACGGAAGATTCACAGACGAACATAGCTGTATGGACAATAATTTTCATGTTGACCCAGCATATAAATTCGGTAAATCGTAAAATTTTTATAATGATGCTTAAATTCTAATAGTAACCAATAGCCAATCCATCTATAGAAATTTGGTATTATATATAAGGTATTATGAGTCATTGGGTACCTATTGCAGCTAACTTACTTTAATTAGTTTTTTTGTAGGAGCGTTACCTTCTCGTAGTTATAATCCAGGGAAAGTAACCTCCTTGAGAATGAAAAAAAATGTTTTTAATTTTTTTTTTTTTTAATTTATTCAATGTAGACCCCTTCTAGATCGCTTCACTTATTTCAGCGATTTTCCAAATATTTAATCCCGTCCGAAAAGTAATTATTCGGAAGGTTTGCAATATACTTCTCCGGAATGAATATAGTGATGAGGCATCTTTTAAGTTTTAGGAAGAAATATTAGTCTAAAGAAGCCAAATCGGGCGAATAAGGTGGATGAGGAAGCAATTGGAGTCCTAAATCGTTGGTTTTAGTCATGGTTGCGATGCTTTTGTGTGCCGGCACATTGTTTTCCAAAAACAAAATTTTTTTTCCTTCATGTGATGCCGTTTCGAAGCGATTTCGGCCTTCAATCGCTCCCATAATGCGCAGTAATTCTCGCTGTTGATGGTTGAAGACAATCTATGACAATCCCAAACGGATCCCATGACCTTTCAGATCCATTAAGCCTTCCTCGGCAGCTTCGACACACTTGTGCATAATATTTTTTTTTTTTGTTATTGCAGCATATCGTGGCGGTCAATAAGTTTTCTTTTCACCTCACCTAATATACATATTTATGGAATATTCGATGCCTTCTAAAAGGCAGAGACTTGAATTGACGGATCTTAACTAACAAAAAAAAAAAAAACAAGTAAGGAAATTACAGTCGGGCGTAACCGTCTGTAAGAGGCCCTGTACCAGTTTAGGTCGCCTAACAAACACATTAAATGTTTCCCGAGCTTATGACCAAGCTTATGACCACTTCAACTTCTTGAACTGTAGTTTAGGGAAATTCGATGTCAAACGAGAAACCACTCCCTTTTAGACAACAGTATACTTCTACACGAAATTCCGTCCCCGTTTTCGTCTCGGTCCGCGGGCCAATAAAAGTTTTATTTCAAAATTTATTCACAAATAACTTATTCAGAAATTCTTTAAGCAATGAACTCAATTGTACTACGTTGTACTACGACTTGATTGCACAATTTTTTTCAAACACTGCTCGGCATCAGCAGGGAAAATGCAGCAGTTGATTCGCATACTTTCAGTGCTCTAATTCTCCAAAGCAGTCCTATAAGTGTGCATAGTTCTATGTCCTTATACAGAGTAAGCCCTAAAAGTATAAAACCTCGTCCCCATTTTCGTCTCGTTTTTTTTTTTCATTCAGCCTACTTATCTTAAATCTAAACACCATTATAAATTTACTAGATGACCATTTTTATATGATTAAGCTGTATAAATTTTTCATTACTGTCGAAACAAACTGTTGAACGAGAAAGATAAGAGTATTCCGTTGCAAACTTAACCAAAAACTTTATATACCCAATTCACAATATATGTAGTAGAAAAAATCTGTTCATATGTCTGTCTGCCTATATGTAAAACTCCATATGTGAAGAAAAAGTAGTCTCGCCAGTTTTGTAATGCCAGCAGCTAAAATAAGAAAAAAAGGAAAAAACAAAATCATTACAAGCTGCGTTTTTAAGACAATTGTAAACTGCAAAGTCCACATGTCTGTCTGTCTACCCCACAGTGGGTCCAAATGTCTATCTGCACAGAGATACACAGTTCATTCATTTGTCCGTTGGCGTTGCTTTAATTATTTAATTCTTTGCATTTGCATTAATGTAACTAACTAATTTATTTTTTTTGTTTTTTGTACTGATTTAAATATATATCCGTCAGCTGGTTTCGCGCAACACTTCGGCTTCAGTGCAACTCAAGCAACATAGAGACACGACAACAATTTGAAACTAAGCCATTTTGAGCTATTCACTGATCACGCTTTGTCTACAGTCACGGACTTCAAATGAACACCAAAAGCAAAGAGCATTGCGGTGTCTGAATGCACTCTAGAAATCGGATACTCCCACTCAAACGCGCACGTAGCGTGCAATGTGACGAAATAATAGACATGACAAGACAAGCTGTTGGCTGAGATACATTTTGTAGCTTTTGCGTAGCTTATTAACTAAAATTGTTTGTAAAGAATTTCACCTAAATATGCAAAAATCTTAAGCCACGTTTTTGACCCTAAAATGTGAGCCGGTTATTATTTTTTTTTTTTGTATCTTTCTAACACAAATCAAACACTATAATATGCTAATAGCTGCAATACGTCGCCAAAAGTTTACAAATATGTAAATTGTTTATTTTATGAATCATGCATAGCTTGGCATTTGCGTGACTGGCCGAATTTCGAAGCCTAATTCCAAACACTGCATGCCGTCTGTGCTATCTGGCTGTCCGTCTGTAGCTGTATCTATAGCTCATTTTATGCGTGGGTTAACCAGACAAGGCGACGCACATTCATAAAGCAATACTTTGAAATTAATGAATACACCAACAACAACAACAACAACAGCAAAACGCGCGTCCAAGTTGAAAAAATGCAGTTGACCAAATATGCGCAAATCAAGCGTTGAGGTTAAACAGCAACAACAACAACAGATACAAATGTAACTTCTTCTCGCTATATAAATACAAGCGCTACAAAGTAGCTGCTGCTGCTGTGACTGTAAAAACGAGAAAAAGATACAAAACCAACTTGAAAACTTGATGTAGGTCAAATGAAGTCTTTTTCATCTTTGCTACTTCTTGCGCTTCTTTTTACAGAAAAATAAAAAACCCGCCAACTGTTTCCCTGTTTAGCTACGCTTTGGTCTGTGTTATGCTGGGTTTTCAGTTTGTATCTATATTTGTTACAGGTTCAGTTTCCGCTTTATTGTGACTTCTTCGAGTTGTTTGTGCTTATTTTATTATTGTTATTACTAGCAACATCAACCGACGTCTCTGCTAGATTTCTTTTGTAACTACGCACAGCCGCTTTAGTTAGTTCTTGTTTTCTATTTAGTGCAGCTGACAGTTGCCGCTCAAGGTGTCTTTATATAAGCTTAAGTCTGTCTTTATTGCATTTAAACTTACCGCCTGACAATTGCAATTTGCTAGAACAAAGCTGTGCATCCGCCTGCTTTAAAATTTGTTAAAAAAAAATAAAAAAAAAAATACCAATTCAAATCCACTTAGACACGCCAACAATTGCACAGTGAACATTGAAAAGCCAAGCAATTGAACCTTATTGTCTAAAATTTTTGGAAAAATAAATAAAATAAAAACTATATCAAATATCAAATAGCAAATAGCAAACAAAACCTTAAATAAGTCCATGAACGTGATCAATTATTGTAGCTATTGTATTTGCACTTCATAGATACATTTCGTTTTTTTGTACAAATTTTCTAAAAATAATATCTCATAAACTCAATAACAATAGACAAAATGAAATTCATAACAAACAAATCAAAAAAAAAACTTCAGAGTCAAGGCTGTATTTTATAACAGCTAACAAAGCGCCGCGCAGATACATAGCTACTTGGTTATATTGGCGCAAGTTTAGATACAATAGCAGCGCACAGTTGAAACAAATACATGCAAAAAAAAAAAAAAACAAATAAATAAATAAATAATATGAATCAATAGCATCAATGTCAGCTTTTAATTGTTGCGCTGTTAGAAATAAAGCAACTGCAAAGTCTTCAACAATTAGTAACAAAACGTTTTATTATTAAGCGCCGTAGTTAATAGGCTGCAGCTGAATTGCAGTGCTGAAATTTTTGATGCATAAAAGCTTTGACTAAGCGGTTTTTATTAACGCCATTTCAAGTGCGTCAAATGTATCTATGTATCTATGATGCAGTTTTATAGCTTTTTTTTTTTTACAGCTGTTAGCTGCATTTCGTCTTGCTTACTTAAGCTAACTGAACTTGACTTCCGTTATGTAAAGTCTGCGCAGCGTCATTGATTTAGTAGCTTTTTGCATTGCATTGTACCACTGTATTGTTCGAGATTTATTTTATTTTATATATGATTTTTTTTTACCATTATAATTACTGCTATACAAGATTTATTTTTCTTAAAATGTTGCAGCGATTTATTGTCTGACATTCTAATGGATTTGCTTTTTATATATTTTGCTTTAGAGGCTATTTGAAAAAAAGGCATTAAGCGTATATTAAGCTAAAGATGCATTCACTGTCTGAAAGAGAATATATTGTAGCTGCAGATACTGTACGAACTAAAGAGTATATACGTCTATAAAGCTCCATAAAAATGTATTCCAAAGTTAATAAATTAGAATAATAATTTCAGATATGGTTTGAATGGTCGAATAAGGTTTATGAAGACAACTTTTGAGGCTTATAGTGATTTGATTTGCTTTTTATATATAAACGACAAACAACTGACAAAAATCGAAACTTTACTCTCATTTATTAACAAGAAGCTTGAATGCAATATTCATGCAGTACGAATTGTGGCAAATGTTAAATGTAAGAAACGCATGGAAGGCCAATATCAAGCATTTTTTATAGATTGGGAGCATGTCAGGACATACAAGCAACAGATAGACATTTAGTTGAACTTCCAAAGAAGTTTGATGATATTGTTCAATGCCATTGCTGTCATAAGTTCCAACACACTCAAAGGAACTGCCATTAAGCAGTGGAAGTGACAGCATCGGTTGATATTGCTCAGAAGAAGAAGCATTATCGGAACATCTATTTGAAGACTGTACAGCTTAAGCATTGCGCAATTTCTGCATAGCTTATTCAATACTTTAATTAGAGTGACAGGACTAGATAAAATGTTGTTTGTAGAAAAATTCTACAATAGATTTAATAAAATGCTACATTGGAGAATCCATTAAAAAGGAATGAATACAAGCAGCCTACTATTCAATTCAAAATTTCACTTCATTGGTGAATCTTCAAAAGGAACGCATTTTATTCCAAGAGGTTTTGGTATGTGCGATATAGTTTTTTATACACAAAAAACATATGACCCTAGAAATTGAAAATTTTAATTAAACTTTACAGAAAATAATGCATTCGATGCGCAGCAAGTTTTTCGAACCCCAACCTTGCAACTGTATGACCCAGAAATATGTTTTATAAGAAAAAGCAAATTGCGCTGATTCATGCCACCAAATATGAGCTTTAACATCCTATTATATATTAATAGTTAAACTCGTTTCTTTGTCCTCCTTTTACGGCTATATTATTAGACCAATTTTGATGAATAATTTACCAATTGAATGGCATTTAGCTGCTGACTGTGCAAAACTCAATGGAAATTAAGTTTTGTTAATTAAAACTTATCATCTAGTACTGCACAGCTATACAGGGTGGGCGCGAAAGTAGAATGTTATGAATTAAATTTGAAAATATTAAAAAATATGAACCAATATGAACCATGAATCATCTCACTGTACACCATTTTCTTTAAAATCTGTTGCTCAAACTAATTAAAACTTGTTGATACATAGTTTGTGAAATAGCTTCGGTCTTTCGACCTTCATCTGGGCAATCGTGGTAGGATTAATGCAGTGCACTTGAATCTTCGTGTATCTCTACAGAAAAGAGTTTTCCTGTTTCAGATTTGTGCTCCTGAGTGGTCATCGGCGTGATTTGAGTACACCTGTCAACATATCATTTTCTATTGCCAATCAGGTTTTGGTTGTTTGACATTTTACACCCATTGAATGTATGAGTTAATTAATGAATGAATGATTGAGTGAATGAATGGATGTATGAATGATTAAGTGAATGAATGGGTGAATGAATGAATGATTGGGTGAATGAATGAATTAATGATTGAATGAATGTATGATTGAATCAATGAATTAATGATTGATTGAATGAGTGAATTAATAAATGACTGAGTAAATGAATCATCAAATAAAATGCGTGAATGAATAATCAATCTCTGTGTGAATGCATGAGTAAATGAATGGTTGATTGATTAATATGCACTAATGTGAACCATGAATCAATTCACTGTACACTATTTTCTTTCAAATCTGTTGCTCAAACTAAATAAAACTTGCTGACACATAGTTTGTGAAATAGTTTTACTATATCAATTCGGGTGTTTCGGTCTGATGGCCTTCATCTGCGCCGTACACTTGATTGAATAAGTGAATTAATAAATGACTGTGTGAATGAATTAATGATTACAAAAATTAGTGAAAAATAGATGAGTGAAAGTATCAATCGAGTAAATGAACTAATGAGTAAGTTAATGAATGATTAAGTGAACGAATGAGTTAATGAATGATTGATTGATTAAATGAATGAGTGAATGAATGAGTAAATGAATGATTGACTGATTGAATGAATAAATGAATGAGAATAAATGAATGAGTGAATGAATGAATAAGTGAATGTGTGAACAAATGAACGAATGAGAAAATTTATGAATGATTAAACGAATAAATGAGTAAGTGAATTAATGAATGAGTAAATTTATAAATAATTGAATACATGGGATAAATTCGAATTCGATTTTAGCAACGATCCAACGCTTGCCACAGCATCAAATGAGTTAAATATGTATGCTGGTATGAGTGTCACAATCACAATAGACCATCGAACATTATTTTAAATTAAAGGAAATATGGGTTTACAGTTAGCTTATTCAGCTATTGTTGGCGCAAGATATAGCGAATTACTTTGCAAACGCATTATAGCTTATTAACAGACTGATCATAGCAGATGACTTATAACAAATGTTGCAACTACATATGTTCAGTGCACTCTGAGTACTCTGAATGCTGTCTTCTTCATTAATTGCTTCATGACGCTTAGCATACTCATTTACCCAATTTCATTGCTTTTGAGTGTTGAATCTTAAACATGCAGTGGAACTCAAAGAAATCTAATAATGCGTGTGTGTTGTACTCGAAAAAGAATGCATGAATCTATAGTACTCGCTTTGACTCACACTTTGAATGAACTGCTATACTTGCTCTTACTCAACAATTTTAAAGCAAATTACTTTTATTTCGCACAATTCTGTTTTCAAAAGCTTGTTTCTAAAAATTTTAATTTTAATTGACTACAAGCGCGTTTTCATTTACTGATTGTGAATTGATTCAATGATTTTGAAACATTTATTCCCATTCATTCCCATTCATTCACATTCATTCAAATTTATTTGTAGCCAATGTCCTTTTAATTATTTCAAGCTTACGAAGTTGAATGCTATCAAAAAATGAATGAGTGAATGAATGCGAAATTAAATGAGATACAATCGTGCTGCTTGCTGTCTCAATTCAGAATAATTCGTTTGCATTACTTTACACCTAATTTAATTTGAAGCAAGAGATTGCTGTTGAAGACTTCTTATTGACAACTGAATTTAATTGAAACATCGCAGAATTAGAATGAATGAATGTTTCGGTTATTTACGCATTCAAAATGCATTGAAATAACATTTTAAATTTTCATTCAAAGTAAATTCTAGTGAAGCTTGGCTGTTTTCATTAATGAATTGAAAGTGAATGAATGATGATGAGTATTCACTATGCTGCAGGAATGAATTCATTCATGCTTGACTTTTTTAAGAATTTATCAATATTTACGAGTACATATATTCCTCGCTTTTAATTGGAGTGTAAAGGACCAATGAAGGCTTGAACTGGAATGTTTACTGAAACATTCCATATATATATTTTGAGCTGTGAGTAATTATCGCCTAGATCACTTATAGTTTTTTCTGTAATAGTTTAGTATACACAGTGCTCCAATTTTAAATACTACATAAGATACCTAACCAATTTAATTAATAAATGTTTTTTAGGCTCATTAATTCATATCAGCACTTAAGTGAACTTTATAGGTTAGTAAGCCTACTTTTCCATAAATTTTCGCCAACATATTTTGGTACTTTACTAACTATTAACGCAAAAACTCTTTAACCCAGTTACTAGCACAAAAAACAAAACAACTTTGCAACACATCAAATTCCATTTGTCTTTTGTATTTTTCCTTTGGCAAATCGATTAGACTTATCCAATTTGAGTACAAACGACTAATTGATTTTGATTTCATAATATCTACGAGTATGTTCATTCATCACACACTAAACTGTTTTCTTTGTTTACAAAAATTCGCTTTCGCAGCGAATGCGCACAGCATGAGCGCATTTAAAGTTTCATTAGTGTTTCGCAGCAATTACAGCAAAGATACGAAATGTAAAAGGAATGTTCGCTCGTTCGTTGTATCCACAAATATTGTATAAACGCTCGCTGTACATTAACATTAAAATATTGTAAACATTTCGTGTAAGTGCAAAGCAACTGAAAAATTTATAATTACTATTTATTGAAGTTTGGCCTTTCACGCCCTTCAAAAAAGCAAAAAATGTGCGAAACGAAATGCGCGAAATGAAGTGAAATAAATTTGCAGATACTAATGGGAAAATCTGTTTGTGTGTGGTATGCAGCAAAAAGTAGCGCATTGACTGCTAAAGAAGTTGTAAAACATAAGCGGATAATGTGAGGCAATGGGAAAAGGAAAAGGAAAAAGGGTAACAGGAAATTATGAAGATGGACCACAGACAACGCGATGCGGGGCATTGCCTTTTAAAAGTTATTAGCGTGTTGAGCGTGGTTATGTGAAATACGCTTTTCTTTTTTTTTTTTTTTGCTTTTTTCTTTCTTTTATGCTTACATTTATTTCATTAAAAGACATAAATTGTGCTGCGGAAAAATGTGTGTAAAGAAACGCACAAAAAATTGCAAAAAAACTGGCGTAGCTGAGAATGCAGCGCATTGCATGTTGCAATATGGCAAAAGTTGAGGAAAGAGTAAAATGTTTTATGTTTGCTGTCTTCGCTATTTATTTATTTGATTTTTTTTTTCTGACTCACTCTTTTATACTTTCTTCTTTTTTTTTTCCATTGCGCTTTTCATTTACGATTTTTCTTTGTATACAGCAACGAAATGAAATGCAATTCAATGAAAAACTTGCAGCGAAAAGCGTATGAGGCGCGAGAAGTTTGCTTGCAGCATTGCAGCAGCCGCCGCTTTTGAGTTTCTGATGCGCCAAATTATTACCACACACAAACACGAACACACACACACACACACATAGACACATTCATTCTGCGCCGCCATTAACATTGGTAATGGCTCATTCATGAGCGTCACTGCACGCGGAACTCATTTGTCAAAGCCTCATTCATGGCTAATGGCCTCCGCAACCTCGTTCTCCAATATGTTTGGCTGCCTAGCTCCTGACTCTTCTTCTCTTTGACAGTTTTTGTGTCTTTCCTTTTACTATTTTCCTTTGGCTTTATTGCAATTCTTTCTTTCTTTAACCTTTTTTACAAACGTTTGTATGGGAATTTTACTTTTTGACAGTGGTAGGCGTGGATGACACTGCGTATGCGTAATGCAGTAAAAGTTAATTTTCTTTGTTGGGTTTTAATTGAAAATTTATAGAAAATTTATTTTAAGCTACGTGTGCGGTGGTTTCTTTTTTTTTTTTTTTTTTTGTTGCTTGTTTTTAATACGTAGTGCAAAGCTTTAAGTGTGTGCAAGATAAATAGGTTGTACGAAATGCTTTTATTAGGTGTGACACTATTGGAAGTTTATCGTGTTTGAATATTGCTTAGCGGCTTGGACAGTGCTTTGATAATGAAATCAATATAAAGAAGAAGTCAAAAATGGGGGAAGTTTTTATTGATAGTAGCCCTCATCATGTGATAAACACGGTCACTGTATATGAAAGGGACATCGGAGATATAAATACCCAAGTTTAAAGGCTCTTTCTCTTAGGGATTCCAATACATTTATCGATTTTCAAATACACATGGCCAGGCAGATGGAAATGTCTAACCAACTCGATGTTGATCGTAAATATGTATTGTCTTCTTTAGGCTGATACATAATATGTTTCCAAAAAAAAAAAAAAACCTTGCATTGCTTTTTCGAATTGATATTGTCGCCATATGTCTTACAGAGGAACAAATAAAAAACATCTTAGCCTAAGAAAAGTGATAGACGTTCGATTCAAATGCTAGGTTACTTCGCCCGACTCATTGGGTGAGATCACAGATAAAACAGTTTAAAAATTAGTGAAGCAAATCATGAAAGTCAATCAGATGCTTATATGGTCCTGAGGAATACTTGCTGGATTAACGATTTTCAGTAGTTAGTTGTCAGTTCTATTAGCTCCCTTTTTCAGTAATTCAAGCATAGACGACGCGGCCAATTTACTATATAACATTTCAATATTTCATTAAGACTCTATAAAATTGAGGTAAGGATCTGTGAGGTCATCAATAATTCTATCTAATAAGAGAGAGAGCGAGGAGTTTTGTCTTAATAGCTTGACGCATAGCTGTGCGTTCAGGAAATTTAGTCATTACTTTAGGGTAAGTCATTCTTTTGTAGACTTGTCGCTATTGAGTTAAATGTTCCATATTTTCGCCTTTACTTCTAATTGCAAGATATGCACATATTCTTGAAGATCGCCTGTCGCCTAACATCATCGAAAAATGATGCAATAGGCTTTGTATGTGATGTTATGCCCATGGCTTCAGAAACTGGGAAAGGAAGGTCTGTTGTAAAGATAAAAATACAAAATAGATCCCAAGGTACTATTCTACGGTATCCCAGCTTAGATTGGATGAGTGCCTAAAGTACCTGATGGCAATTTAACAGAAAATTTCCACTCGTCTTTGAAATATCTCGGAAAAACATCTTTGACTTTGGCCAACATATCAGTGTTCCACCAAGGTTTATAAAAATACTTTTACTATTCTTTGGTCTCAAAAGCACTAAAGATATGGTTGTCCATACGATGGAGCTATTTAGTAGTGCGAGAACTTCAAAATTGTCTACCGGTATAAGACTACGTGCGACGAAAAGTTTCTCCTTAAAAAAGACTAATCGCTTCTAATGAAGTTGGAAACTATTGCGCTGCACTTCTCAGTACACTGCCCAAACTTTTTTGGGCCGGATTACAGTTTCTTTAAAGTCATATAAAAATATTTTAAAGGCTTAAATTCAAGTTCTGTAAGGAATTCACTTATCAACAGACTTTTATATGCAGAAACGTGTGAATAGAATATTATTATGGAAAAAGAAAAACGAAAATTTGTCAATAAAATTAACCAATATTTAATTTCGAATATGAAACAAGAAAGAACGCTACAGACGAGTAGACTCTACTTGGAGATTTGCAGCACCCACATTGAACCTTAAATTTGTTTGAGACATATTTACCAATTTAGATCATTGGATTACTTTAAGATACAATAATTTTTTCGTTTCAAGCTAAATTAAATCAATGCAAAAGGTTTTTCTTAAAAAAACCCATAAAAAAGGGGATAGATTCATATAGAACAAACTCTTCTAGTAATTTGGTATACAAATTTTAAATCTCTATCTTTTATAGGCTTCAAGCTCTTCGATGTTCATACGAACAGGCAGACAGACGGACATGCCTATATCCACTCAACATCTTCTATGGGGCTTCCCCCGTTTTGTGGTCCGACCCAAACTATTATGGAAAACTTTATTCGGATTAAAGTTTCTAGCTGCATTAACAACAACAACAACAAACATTTTTCATAGAAAATCCAGAAACGTGGTCCAGATATGCATGGCGCTGCCTTTTCTAATGGCACGATCTATATCCAGTGGATCTATCTAATAGGCCTATATGTAATATTTTGCAAGGATTAATGAAAAAAAAATCATATATAGCTAAATAACCATCAACAATATACAGTTTATTCTTACAGAAATTCTGATCAAGTACGGTTAGTACGATTCCCACTTAAGAGAGAGGGGATTAGCAAGTACATTGAATAAAAATAATCTAAAGAAGGAATAGGAGCGTCTAAATATGGAAACTTGTGAGCTCTATCTGTAATAGTCTCGTATTTCTCAGTTCGAAACGTGATATTGATTAAGAATGCATATATTTTTTTAGAATTTGCTTCGCGGCATAAATTTGCATAAGCCTAATATACCCTTTTATCAGGATAAAAACTATATTTGTTAAAAATAGGAATTACTATTAAAACTTCAATTTCTTTATTGTTAATTTTGGAGTTCAATATATTTTTAAAGTTCAATATTTAAGTTTGCACCTGAAAGTGCTAAGGACTTTCCGCCTTATTGACTTAATTTTATAGAAAACGTTATACGTGCTGCTATCTATAATCAGGGTCTAGCCCTGCTATGTGAAGGTGTGATTATGCTATTAGGGCTTTGTCTGCATTAGCTTGTATACATTTTTGTTGGAGAGACGTTGCACGACTGCACCCATTTTTACTTTTTATTTATGCTTAAAAAAAAAATAGTTTTGTTGTTACTTTTACTTATACTTGTTGTTGTTATTAGGCTTCACTTTCGCGCTCGCTGACTTTTGATCATGATCTTAACTCGTTTCATAAATTTTTTTTCTTATTCCAACGCACCACATACGCATGCAAATGAGTTGTAGGCGTTTAGGCCAAAGTCTTTCTATGCAAACACGTACTTCACCACTCTTTAAAAAAAAAAAAACTTCGCTTCTACACTCCTACACATACGCCGGCCTGCCATTAATTTTTAATTGATTGTGCACGTACACAAAGCATTGCTGACGAGCCTTTGAGGCAAACAGATAGGCTCATATAGATGTATCTATATACGAGTATTGTGTGTATGCATGCACAGTAGGTCTTGCTAGCGGCTATTTTCACTGCACCGCTCCATGCATAAATCTTCGAACTGTGTCAATCGCATCAAAGTCACGTAATCTGTGTGACATTTTCACTGAATCGTTAAAATTGAAAATTTATATGCCAAAGCGAGACGCACACACAACAGCATATTGCAACGCATTGAGGTAGTCCATCAGACCAACGCGTCTCGCAGCTAACTTGTAGCTCTTTAATAGTGTAGTAGTAGTGAGGCTTGTTATAGGCCACAATTGTATTAGGTACTTTTTTTTGCAATAAAATACATTTTAATGCGTTTACGCCGCTGCTACTTTTTGATTGAATTCGACGAAGTTGGTAAATGTCACTGCTTGCAGCTAAAAATTAAGCCAAGGTTTGCTAGATTTTAAGTCAGATAGTTCGCACAACCAACTATCGGACCGGATAGCGCAGTTTTTTAACAAGTTCAAAATGTTGCAAAAATTGGCATTGCATTAAGCATTAATCTTGTGGCTCACCTATGTCCGAGCTAATCTATAGTAATTTATCAAAAAAATTCAAACTAAAAATCGCCACGCAAAAAGTGATTAATGTCAAAGTCAAAGTTTAATCCAACAACAACAGCAAACACAAATGACGGCATTTGTGCAATAATCTAAGCAAAACTTGAAATGTATAAACTTGGTTAATAGTTAGGCTTAAATATTTTATTTGTAAGTTACATAAAAGCAAATTAATCAACAGCAAATGCAAAGCGTTTTCCCACAATTTAAAACGAAGCGTGTCAAATGTTGAAGCGACAAACACAGACAAACCATTCGAAATAAAAATTAAAAAAAAAAAAAAATTATTCAAGCTTGTCAAAACATAAAGAAAAAAACAAACAATTTCAGCTTTTTACTGTGTGTTGACCAAAATCTTTCATGGCTGACACTGGCGACCTGCAAGTCTACGCTCGTCATGACCCTTAAAATTTGAATGTGCTACAATACACATCAAAATGGAAATCGCGTACAAGGTGCCGGCATGGCAGCTGAGCTTTTCTTTTCATTTCTATTGTTTTGAAGCCGTCTGCCGTTGAAATGGCAAGTTTTAAATTAAAAATTACTAAAAGCGCATTTCCGCTCCGCAGCAGTTGAAGAAGAATCTTGTTAAAAGTATGAAATATGTTTGTATTTTATGTAGACAATAAAAGCCATGAACCGAGGTGCTGATTTTGCGCTCCATGACATGTTGTTTTTTTTTTTTCTGTTTTTTGTCTGCTTTTTGCTGCACGGATTTCTTTTTTCTTTAGTCTGTTTTGTTGTTGTTGTTGCTGTTGTTGCCTATACATATTTTGCGTTAATGTTGTTTACTTTTTTGTCACTGTTTTTCATTGTTTTGGCGTCATCAACGTGGCTGCTTCTGTAGCTTTTGCTGCTGCTAACATTCACCTACTTTTCAACACATTTGCAGCAGCAACATTTGCTGCATGCGAAAGCAAAACTGAATGAATGAATCGCCGTCCATGGCATGCTTGAATCCATTTGCTGCACTTGCAGCTGAAGAAGCAACAGCAACAGCAACAGCAGCAGACAGCAGCACATCAGGTAAAATCACAAGAAGCGGAAACAGCAGCAAGCGAAATGAAAAAATCAACAAAGCGTTGAGCAAACGATATAGAAATGTTTTAGATACATGTTTATACACTGAAAGAAATGCATGACAAGATATCAATTGTAAATATGGAGAACAATAGCATTGAAAGCTTTGGTTAGTTGTAGGTGGAGTAGTGCAACGAAGTCATATATTTGTATTCGATTGCAAAAATGTTTTCTTTGCTTTAAATCGGAAGAGAAGTAGACTAGGAACAAGAAAATAAGTCAAAAAAGGTAGTTTTTTACTTTATATTCATATTTGGGTAATAAGAAACAGTATGAAGAGTCTTCATGGTACTCAAATGAACTTTGTGTGAAACCTTCTATTTGGTGAGATTAAGTTTGCAGCTGTTGGGCACTAAATCATCCCGTTTCAACACTTTTAGACTTTTTTATTTAAGGCTCCATCAAATCGTAGTTGGTAATCGGTAGATGGTAACAAATCAATAAACTGAAGTCGAACGGCAGTTGCTGGCTATGGTTAAACTCTGGATCAGTTATACATAAATGCAACATTTCATAGCTGGTCAGGCTCAAAACCTGTATGGCATAGACTATATAAAGCATCTTTAGAAATGGTCAAATTTTTTAATCTGTCTTCAATATTTTTAAATATGAGAAAACTAGAAATCTACACCAAAACATGTCGCACAGTGTACTTTTTGTTAAGACTTTGTATGTATGACTGCACAGTCTCGCAATCAACTGATTTGCAGTCGAAGGCAAGAAAAAAAAAGCAGACTAAGAAGAAAGTTAATTAGGCTTAAAAAGCGAATGAGTGCGCAGCATTGCCGCCGTTGGTTGCCAACAACGTTGAACGTTGCCATTAAAAGTAAAGTTGCCGCTTGCCGCATTTACCAAAATGAAGAAAGAAGACGATGTACAATGGCAACACTGGTCACTCTGTACGTCAGTAGACTACGGCGACTATCCATCTAAGCCACACAACTTTGTAAAGTTAGACAACAGCGACGTCGTCGTCGGCAGTCGGCAGTCGGCAATCGCCAGTCAATGCTACACGAATAGTTTAGATGAGTAGAAAGAAAAAAAGGCGAATAATACGTACAACGCTTGGTAAAAGCCAATTAAAAATTCTTATGCGCTTTTCATTTGCCATGTCTGCACCATTCTCATCTTCATTGCTTTAAATGTGCGCAAGTTTTAATTTAGTAAGGAATAAGAAATCAACGAGTTGTATATTAATTAAGTTTATGCATTTATTAAGCATAGCCAATAAGTTTCACCAATTACGAGGCACTAGCTTAGTTTAAGGGCAAAGTTTGCTTTTGTTTTAATCCGCTCGTCTATGAATGATGGCAAAACTTTCAAATGAAAATTTTTTATTCGATTGTGACAAACGCTTAAAGCGTCAATCTAATCAATTTCGCCTCGTCGGTCTACCTATCGACGACGAATTGAATCGATGCCAAATTGCCTATTTCAAAATGGTTTTTGTTGGCGAAAAGCGCGCTTAACGTTAATTCGAGTAGAGTCGATTCGAGTCCAGTGTAGTATTAAACTTTCAAATTAAGCGTTTGCTAAGCGTTTCGATGTCGTACGATGGAGGCTGTTATGTTGTTATGTGGGTTTGTATGTAGAAGTTGTTGTTGAAATCAAACGATTAACACTTTGATTGTTTATAAGCATGTTTTGTCATTAATGCCTCGAAGTTAGTGTTTATGTACGCATATACATGCGTGTTCATTTGGGCCAAAGTTAATGCACAGCACCGGAGCCTCTTGCGAAGGGCACCGTACACACTGCTGCTGCGGGCGACATCAACTAATTTTAGGCTTAGCCCTAATCAAAGTTGAGTAGTCGCAGCTAAGCGTGAGCGAAAGGCAGTATGTGTGTGTGAGAGAGTGAGCTAGGAATAGAGCTTAAAGCAGACATTTGCACAGGTCGACAGCTCTAACCAGCCAGTCAGCCACTTATTAGCTGTATATGAGTGTGTGAAAATTAGAGATGGAACTTTAGTACGTTTTGTACGCAAAATTTTAAAATAAACTTGTGAAATTCCGGAGCAGTCCTAGTTGAATGCAAAAAACACGAAGTCTCTATCTATTACCGTTTCCGAGATCCTTTCGTTCGTACAGACGGACGGACGGACAGACGGACATGGCTATATCGACTCCTCTATCACTCCTGACCATAATGGGGGTAACTTTGGGGGGTCTCCGACAATTAGTTCTTCCTGTTACATACATTTGCACAAAACCAATAGGCTCTTGTACCTTCGGTACAGGGCTTAAAAACTGAAAGCTATACAAATGCATACTCAAGCATGACTTTCAAATAGGCTCATATTTCTTTCCCTCTCTCTTTCTTCTTCCCTATGATGCATTTCTATTTTGTTTTACAAAATACCCATCACTATCAAATTATTTGTCCAGTACTCAGTGACTCACCACGACTCTATGAAAGCGCGTTGTGCCAACTAATGCCACAATTTAATGGTCTACATGGTAAGGCTGCGTTGCGCTGTTGTCTGTCTGTGGCTCTGCTCTGCTCTGCTTGGCTGTACTCCAGTTGAACGTGCCGACCAGCAGTATTCGAGCAGCTATCCTGTGACTGACCACATACGCACACTCAGATATGCAGCACAGGAGTAGTATATTGTATTCTACAATACAAGACTATGAATGACCACAATAGCCAAGCGTGCGCACCCACAATTACAGACAAACATACACCAACACACAGAGACATATATACACGGCACATTCATATGGGTTACGCTTTCCCGCCTGTGCGCTTGGCTGCCAAAAGTTGAGGTTTTTCGTCCGGCTACAACTCCTTTTGCATTTTGTCCACTTGTATATTCAATTCTGCCCGTTATCCAAAACTTTTTATTTAATTTAAATATGCACAACGAATTCAACTTCAAGCCGAGTTGAGTCGTTCACAGTTTTGTGTATTTCATTTGTGTCTGCCGTTGAATTATTAATATTTAAAATTAATTTTCTACTGCACTGTAGTATGGCGTTTATGATTTAACAATTCGCAGCGAAATTTTGTGATTTTATTTATGCATTTAAGTCCAATGTGCATTAGTTGGAAAAGTTCCTCCAAGCACTGTTTGCGTGTTAAGCATGAGCAAAATGCTGCATGCTGTCCGTCTGTCGGGTTTTTCTTTTAGTTTAATAAACATAAAAAAATGAAAAACACTTCATGAGTTTCATTTTGTGAGTTACCAATCAGAAGTGCGTGAAGCCGCAGCAGCGCGTGATTTCATTATACCACTGCTGCTCTTCCCCCTTTGAAAATTACCACAGCAGCCTTAGAGCGTTTAATTAACACCTGAACGTGTTCTAAGTGTTGACAAGGAAGCTTAAGACGCCGTGCATATTGATAATGATCAAGCAGCTACTGTAGTTGCTTTCGTTTATATTTTTTTTTTTTAGAAAAAAAAAAAAACGCTTAGTTCATGTGATTCTCTGCTACTCGTAGATCTCAAGCGCGAGCAATGACTTCTCTTGCATATAAAAAAAATTCTTAGAACTTTGTAGAAACGTTGCTTTACTTTGAATTTGTAGAATGTTTACTTTGTATTTAAGAGTAAAAGTAAATAAAACTTTAGAATCTGAGCTTCATTTGAAAGTCTATCACAAGCAGCTGTGATTTTTCGTGGTATTGAAATGCGACATAAATTTAATAAGCCTCTGCGATATTGTTCTGTATGACTGGGAATGATAAGCGCACAGATTTGGTATTTTAGGAAGGTATTGTAGAAAGTAGAGTTTTTTCCTGAGATGTAACAAAAATTCTCGGTGTCAGAAATAGCTAACAATAGAATGTTTTAGTTGAAACCGAAAACTATTGTCTCCGTAGTTATCTAATAATTCTGAACATGAAAAAAGACGAAGTAGTTGGTGTCTTCTGGCACGCCCTCATCGGGTATTGGACGGTCAGTGACGATCGAGAATTTTAATCTTGCAAATAGATGATATTTCCGGCTGAGCAATAGGGTCTGTCTCGCCTCTTTCTGCGCGTTATGTGCCAAATTCTATGAACTGTTTATAAAGAATTTATTATTATGAGACCTAAAAACATGCACAACAACAAATTAAATATTATTTTTTAAATAGTTCATACACAGTACTTCTTAATAAGAACAAGCTAAAGCATTTCCATAATTTATTTTTCTAGCACCTCGCAAACTATTTGCAAGTTTCCACAATTTTACGCGTATGCAGTATAATGACTTATCACGCTTTTCACTGCAAATGCGCTACACTTAAATGCCTATCCTACAAATGCAAATGTGTGTATGTATACACGAGTATCTTGTTCTGCACATTCTAATGTGTACTACTTTAGCTGTTAAACTACCGGAGCTGATAATGCGGCTGACTGGCTGGCTGGTTGGCTGGCTGCTGTTGCGGTTGCTGCCGCTAATCAATAATTTTCCAGCAAACGTTTGCCAATGTGGCAAGCATGTTGCTGCTAATTGGCAACGGCAACAGTTTTCGATTGCTAGACCAATACTGCCGACATTCGGGCAATGTTTGCTTCCTTCCACAGCGGCGCAGTTTCATTTCGTTTCGCTTTGCATTCGAGATACTCGTAAACTGCAATTCTATGCTGTTTAGTTCATTGAAATGAGTGAGTGAATGACTGACTGACTCGTTTCGAAGCGGCTGCATGATTAATCGCCGTCCGTTATGCTTTTAAGCATTTATACAGATACTGATGACGGCAAGGCTTATGCAAATTAAAGCGTGAAATCAGTCAGCCTCTTCTAAGCTGGGCTTCTGTAGCTGCTCTCAAGTGTAACTATAAATATTTTAGCTATATAAGTAATTATGACGCGGCAGCTTATGGATTTTGGTCGACTTTACGCATGCGTAGCGCACTTTAGACATTCACTGTTGGCAACATTGCATAAGCTTATAGAGCAACAGCTGCACTCAGTCGCTTGTAAAATAACAATAAAAATTATATGCAAAGAAAAAAACAAAAACAAGAAAATTAGAAATTGCTTTTATTTCTTGATGCGTCAAATAGATACAAAAAAAAAACTAAAATAATAAAAATGAAAAATTGTAACAAATTTACAAACAATGCCCGATTTTATATGCACATTTAGTAGTTCATTATTTGTTGTTGTTGTTTATTACATAAAGCAAAGCACTACCTGAATTAATATGTTGCTTGTTTGCTGGCTTAGTTTCACTGTTCATATATGGTATATAGCTCGAAGGGAAGTTGCAGCACTCAAACGCAACACTGGTTAACCACATTTAGACAGTGATGGGTTAAGTACTTGTACAATACAATGAAATATATATGCTAAAGCGGTAGCAGCCAGGGGCAATTCAACTCGATATATGTGTACATATGCAGATATATATAGCTATAACACTCTGCATATCAAGTGCTATAATATATATCATTGTTTTTAGTAATTATAGCAACGGAACTGAATAGTCAATGCGTTGTTGTCGATTTATAGATGCGGAAAGCGTTTATAATATCCCTACTAATTTAGTTACGCTTGCTGTAAGATATGCCTATTAAAAAAAAAACACACACACACACAAATAAAAATAAAAAAGGTGAAGATGTTAAGCTTCAAAAGCAATTTATACAAGACCCATTAAAAAGCTTAGGTGTTGAAAATTAAAATTTGTGCTACCATGTTTTGGAGTAGCTATGAAGTCAGTTAACAAATTTTTATTATTATTGAATAAATGACATCATTGATTGGGAGATTGGGACTCGTTTGCTCAAGTTCACATTGTAAGAAAAGTTGTTGACTGCCATTCACTTGGGAATGATTCTTGTTACAAATGGTCCAAGCAACTCACACGTCCGTATCTCCTGGGTAGCTTCTGAACACCAGTTCAGAGGTGTGCTAACGTGAGAAGCCGTTGGGGCGCCTCTCCTTTAATAAGTGGTTGGTGCGCTGGGCTTGGGACCCATCACTTTAAAAAAATAAACCTCCAATGAATACGAATAGGAAGCTTCGGAAGGAACACTATGATGACGACCACCGCAAACGATATAAGGTTCACGATTTAAGGATATGCACCTGGAATGTCTGCACCCTTATTGATGTCCTCGAAAGATGCAAGGCTAACATCACCGCAATCCAAGAATTCCGAAGCATCCTGTGACATCTACTACAGCTGCCATGCGAGTAAGCATGAATTTGGATGTGGTTTCGTGGTGAGTAGGAAACTACGTGACCTCGTCTCCAGGTTCACACCTGTTAACGAGCGTCTAGTCGCCATACGCATCAAGGCTATATATTTTTATATTAGCCTGATTTAGGCGCGGGCCCCGACGGAAAAGAAAGACGACGATGCTAAAGATGAGTTCTATGAGCGTTTGGAACGTCTGTACGAGTGCTGTCAAAAACAGGAATCACTGAGACTATGGAGGAGTCATTTCTCCAAACTACTCGGAGGAGATGAAGTGCACAATTCCGCCGATAGAGAAATGACACTGGAACCACCAGTTCCGAGGTCAATTCAGTTTTTAAAAAATAATAAAGCGGTGATGCGCTGCCAGCTGAGTTATTTAAGACCTGCGGCGAGGAGTTGGATTGAAGTATGCACCAACTTTTATACAAGATATGGTCCAATGACACATATCCAATGACTGGAATCTCAGTGTTCTCTGTCCTATCTTTAAGAAAGGAGACCCCGCTGTTTGCGCCAACTACCGCGGAATAAGTCTCCTTTCCATTGGATATAAGACTCTGTCAAGCGTATTGTGTAATAGGCTAAAGCCATATACGGATTCACTGATAGGACTATGTCAGTGTGGCTTTAGACCAAAAAGGTCGTCCACTGACCAAATATTCACATTACGCCAAATCTTGGAAAAGACCCTTGAGTCCAACAAAGACACTCACCACCTATTTGTCGATTATAAAGCCGCTTTCGACACGCCGAAACGATCGAAGACGGTTTAAGGCTATTTAAATAAGTACTTATGCCGTTCATTCGAAAAATGTGTTAAAGCCATTATCGGGCCATAATTCTTTAAAAACATTGAAACTGTTATAATACCACGATTATAAACGTTCCCAGTAGTACATGAATATGTTCTATAAGATCTTTCGTTTAAAGAAGATGATGCCACAAGCCACACAAAAATCAGGCCTTAGCATAAATAACAGGTGTAATGCGAACTTGTTCTTCTTTTAAATCACATCGAACAACAGTCATAGAGGGCCATTTTTGGACCATGAAGATATTATAGTGGCAGGGCGGCCAACGCCAGCCATAGAGCTGCACAATTTTTTACAAATATTTCCAAAAAACTAGTTCGATTGATTTGAAGTGAATTAAAAAAATTCAAGAATTATTTAGAGGCAGTCTCTAAATTTTCTTTCAATAACATTAAACGGTAACTAAAATAATTTTCGTGCACTTGTATTTTATTAAAATTGACTTCAGCACTTTCTGTATGGTTACACCTATACAATAATTCTTAAGGATTATACCCAAATCTTTGCTGCGTGTTTCCTACGGCTCAGCGGCCACTTAAGCCACTCATAGGCAATTTTCAGAGCTATATCAAGTCAAATATTAAATTGATAAAATTTGTGCCGAAAGACTTTTGTATGTCTGTTCTTGCTTGTTTCTGATGTGTGAGTCTGCTTTCGGCAATTTCCCCTTCATAATTAGCAGGTAAAGCTGCTGACAGATGTTCGACTGGATTAGTTCTACGCAACCTTTTTAGCCTTATAAAAGAGTTGGTTTATAAGCCCGACATATGGAATTTCAATTATATCACTTGCTAATGCATTTATTATGATTGATTTTCACGAATTTAGGAAAAAAACGGATAAACACATTTTATAACCCAATTTTATAGCCCAATTGCGTTGCAGGTATACGTAACCCATTTCCCCTAATTACTAATTAATGTCTAACAATCTTGCCTACCTGTGCAACTGCACATCTGTGCACTACCTGTTAATCCTGCCGCCCTTATATCGACTAAAAAGTATAAAAGCTGACAGCATCCTTAGGGATTTTATCATTCAACGCATTGCAGTTCAGACGTACACTTCGGTATAAATCACAGTACTTCGAAATTTAGCAAAACTATTGCCAATAATTCAAACACAAATGGACGACATGGATATGGAATATGAATATTGGAATCCATCAACTGATTTGGCAGAAACTGCTCCTCCCAGAGCACTCAGCTATGCACTCTTTATGCATTGCCAGGAAGTACGCCGTCGACAGCGCCGAAACATTGACATCGCCACTACAAAGATACACCTGACTAATGAGCTAATTTTGGATTGTACTAATACACAGGATCTGGGTATAATGTTGCGAGAGATGGAGTACAAAAGTGTACTTGAGCAGAATATGAGGCACAATTGCCAGTACATGAATCACCAACAACTGGAACAGCTACATGCAAAGTATGAGGATCTATTCTAATGGACTTGTATATAGAACAGCCACAAATGTGTTAGTGAAGCTGAATATAAGAGTTTCGCAAATTAATTCAAATTTTGTACAGCAAACTCAACAAATATAATAATTATTGGCCTTAATACTTGGCCTTAGTTAACTTACTTCTTAATTGTAATCTATTAAATGTAAGCTAAAAAAAATTAAACACATCTCCAAAAAAATTAATTCAAATTTTTTTGCCTTATGCAACATACAGGCAGGTGTTAAGGCTCGTTACGCGCTGCTTAGTATTCACTCGACTTGCATGACTTGTGGCACTTCTAAAAGCCACAAAGTTTTTATGCGTTTCAAGAATTTTACGCTTAGCAAAAGAAACACGAACTCTCAGAAAAAAAAATGGCGTTGCGCTGCGTAGTTGTGTAGTTTTCGATTTCCGGCGGCCATTATGCATTTTTGGTTTTACTAACTCTTTGGCTCGCTTTTTTCACTGCACACACTACCTGCCGGGTATATTTTTTGTGCGATACGCTTGATTTGTCACACAAAGTCCCAACGGGAAGAAATGAACCTGTCGGCGTGCCAATACAGTACAGGTTTTTAGTAATTTTTTTTTTTTGCTTCACAAGTCTCTCTTTTTCTCTGGCTCGCTCGGTAACACTTGTGTGTTCTACTGTGGTCTTCCGTTCTGCTGACTGAATGCTTGGCTTTCTTCTTCTAGCTGCAGCTAACTTCAATGTTTTTTGGCTTTTCTTCTTTCAAACTGTCTGTTTATTTGTTGATACCCTACGCATTTAGTTTATAAAGAATTAAAGAAAGGTTTAAAGACTTCAAGTATGTAGCTGACTAGCTGTCACAGATTTATCTGCCTACCTTGCTTTATTCTATGGAAATCATTCAGATCATTCTCTATATTTTACCGCGTAAAATCCGGACAAAATTTTTAACTCGAGGGATGTAGTGGGAAGGCATACTGCATCAAATTGAACAGCTGTTGGATGTGCTATGAAAATTTAAAGACTTCTCTGGTACTGCTAGCATCACGGTTCACAAGATTGAGTTGAGTTATGCCAGGCCGGTGAAACAAAAATAATTTCCACGGAACGCGTGGTAATTATTATGAAGGTGAATAAACTGCTTCGTAATGGACGCATAAAGCCATCTAGGACCACCAAAGCGCAAGAAGCATGCTGCTCAAGAAGAACAAAGGGGTCTAGAGTCTATAAGTACAGTATTGGTGCCAAGAATAGTGTTAATTCATTTATATTTGAAGATACTGACTGATTCTGGTGCAACTGGCAGTCAAACATTCATAGTGCCTTATAGAGTACTGTTCCAGTAAAAGATAAAACATCATTCGGCTATGGCAACATTTCAAAGTTTTCGTTGGTTCAGAGACGACATATTTGATCTGAGCGACAAGGAGCTTCAAAATCGGCTCAGTAAGTTTAAAGGCCATCAATTGCTGACTCTTTTTGGTTGTAGAGGACACCCAAAAACAAATAATGCTAGCCGTGCCATTGATCCTTATATTAACCAGTCATTTTCTTATACCTACGTATCATAGGAGAGGTTCCAAGGATTGGAAAATGGATGCCTCATGAATTGAACGATAGGCAGATGTAGCGACGTCAAAACTTATGTGAAATCTGGCTCATCAGGCATAAAAGAAGAAAAGTCGTTTCTGCATCGGACTATGACTGACACCCGTCAAGATTAGTCCCAAACTATTGGAGACACTAAAATTGGAGCTACTTCCCCATGGCATTCACCAGACATGGCTACTACCGGCTAACACCTGTTTTTGTTGATGGATCACGCGCTTGGAGAGCAGTAATTAAATTCTTACGATTATGACCGAATAGATTGCCTCGAAAGGGAATGAAATTTTTGGTTTGATATCCAAAAATTGTCCGAGATAAGGAAGAAATGTATTGCTAGTGAGGGCCAGTACTTTGTATAATTTATTTTTTGATTATTTTATACAGTTTTAATCCATATAAAGTGCTATTAAAGGGTAAAGATTGGTTGTTAATAAATATTTTAATTATTCTGTTTAACCTTCAGCAATAATTTTTCTCAAAACTTTATCTGTAGCGTCTAAAGATGTCGTTGTGATATTGTAAATTATTATATTTATTTTTCTTTTCAGCTGTTTTGCTGACTGTTGTTGAATGCTGAGTGCGTCGTTTCAAAATGAGCGCACTTGCATTTAGTTAGTTGCATGTTGCAAGACCCCCACAGTCCGCTCTCTCACTCACAATCACTCTGCTGTGTCTGTACCTACCGTCTAGAGCTGACAAGTCTTCACGCCAAGACCAAGAACCGGCACTGAATGCTGGACACTGGTCTGGACATGGACTGTTGGACAACCAACGAATCTTGTTTACTATTCTAAGTGCTTGATGCTGTTATTGGTGCTGTTGTTGTTGTTGTTTTTATTTTGGTTGTTGTTGTTGTTTTTATTTTGGTTGTTGTTGTTACTTTTTGTGGCTGTTACTGACCTTTTTTTTTTGCTGATTTGTTTTTTTTTTTTTGTTTCTGTTGCGTGTCTGTTATTTATGCGTCTTGTTGTCCCAATTCTTGAAATATACTGCATGCAGCAAACAAAAACAAAAAACTGAATCTCTCTTTGGCTCTCGTGCGGTTTTCAATTTTAAAGTGCTTTTCAATTAAATAAGCAGCAGCAACAGCAATAACAAAAAAAAATTTGCAGATAAAGCTCGAAAATGCGAATACGCTGCATGAAAAAAAAAAAGAAAATCAAAAGCGGTAGTGCCGTGTCAACGACTTCACAATAGCCTATAGCTACTTGTATGGTATTTAAAGATCAATTATAACCAAAAAATAATCAAACAATTTATTTTCCAAAACTCTAAAATGAAAGGCTGCCCCCTTATAGTGGGGTTGGGGAAATAGATAAGAAAAGTGTTTATAACCAAACTTTAATACTTTTCTTTTATAGTCAAAAGGACAAACAGTCTATATTGGAGCTCATACAGTCTTTATGAGACTTGCTACTGTACCTACTGCCTATTACATACATATGCATAAAATTAATGTACCCTATTAATCTTCGCAAAAAGGGTATAAAAACTGCATATATAGCTAGATAGAAGCCCGTTGTATCGAATGCTACGCACTTTTATGCCATTCAGCATTTTTTTCAATTGCACACTTCTTTGCTTACCCATACCCATAAATAGGCTTTTTGTGCTGTTGTTGTTGTTGTAGCAGCGTTGATGTTGTCGTTGTTTATTAATGGATACATACCTGAAAAGAGTAAAACAAAAAAAAAGTCGAAACAGAAATCAGTAAAAAATATTTAATATGTCGGAAATTTAATATAACAGAAAAAAATTATTTTAAAATTCTTTTGGTTGCTATTTTATAAGAGAAGGATATTCGATGAATGAATGACAGACAATGTGTGTGAAAAATGCATTTGTTGTTGTGCTCAAATTTTATATGGGAATTGGATAAATCTGTATTTTAAATGAAGCTTGTTATTTGTATAAAATTTCTTAAGCAATGTTTGATTCTGTAAAACTGAAACGTTTAATATGAAACAATGCGAGAGGAGCGCTGGTACTCTGTGAATTCGTATAAATTTTGTCTTAAAGAGTTTGAGAGAAAGAGATTATGATTATTAAAATCCTTAAAAACTGAAGCGTTTAAATTTTTTTTTTATTTGTGATTAGCAGAGTTTGCTGTCAGATAGGTGGCTCATTCGCTCATAGTCGACTACAAGTGAAATTATGTTCATCAGTAGTTTGCTATAAATTGATTTCTCATTCAACATAATATCGAAATTTTGATCCATGATGTTATAGCACTTTGATGAAAATTTTAGCAAATGCCTATTTAGAGGTTTTTTGGTTAGGTTGCATTGGTCGGAAGCTCACCACATATTATGGCTAAACAAAGTCACTTTTCCTTTTTATTCATATTCAACTTTTTTGCTTTACTATATTTCTATACTCAACTTGAAAGAACTTCAATGCATCATTTAAAAAAATAAGCAACAAGTATATGACTCTGTTTTTATTTTACCTGAGAATATCTGCATAATTCAGTTTCTTCTTTGTTGTTACAGCTTCAACGGAATTTGTGCTTGGAGGCTTTCAAGTATGTTCCATCTGTAGTAATTTTTAGTAGAATCACATAAACGAGTATACACTTTGCTCATCCTCAGTTCAGTGTGTGTCCTTTTAAAGTGTCTTATTTGAAAAAATGTCTATAGCTCTTTGAACTTTAAAAATTAATGGGGAGTCCGCATGGGACTGGGTGGTATTATATTGATATATACGACATTTGTTGTTTCAAGGTAAAATAACCCAAAAGAAAATGTTTTCTATACAAAAATCTAGAAAGATGGACAGATTTACATGGAGGCTAACCCTTAGTATGATATTGACCTATATGGAGTATTCAGTTAGACTTGAAGTCAAATTGGGAGTTTATAGCTTAATAACCGAAAATAATATTTTTCATACAAAATCATAGAAAGTAGAACAGATTTATATGCGCGGTACCTATTGTAGTGTTCTGATCTAGATCTATATGGAATATTTTTTTAGATTAATTATATATAGAGGAATATTGTTGTTCCTAGTTAAATAAACCACAACAATAGAACACTTTTTCATACAAAAATTCAAAAAGAGGTGACCATTTGCATGAAAAATGTTTATGTAGTCTTCCTCGACTCTTTCTGCCTCTTAAAATTGTGCATAGAGGCTCAAAGTCTCCTGGCATGTTCCATCAATGCAAATTCTTAATATATTAGCTGATTCTCCCTTGCCCAGTAGAGTTTAAATCCTTATATAACATCGCTGATTGAAATACGATATATACCCGTCATGTTTAGCGGCGCCCGGTGTATAATTAATGTATTAAAGCATTTTGTGTCTAATTATGCAAATAAATTAATTATAGTCGGGCAAAATAAACCCTCTTTTTCAATGGATCTTACTTTGGGAGGCTGGGTATCGCATTCTCCGATTTCTACCAAACTTAATGGGATAACGTCTTCCGATCCAATTAACATATTTTCCAAATTTCATTCCTGTACCTCAAACGGGTGGAAAGATACGTTGATTTGTTTATCGCCCAATGGGAGGGGGATCAAAGTATTACCTTTCTCGATCTTATTGACATGTGTACCAAATTCCATTTCAGTACATCAAATATATGCAAAGAAATGTTGAACTTTGTTTATCGCCCCTTTGATTTGGACTGAACTGAACAGGATTAAGTTTTTCTGTCCCACTACCACAAATGATTCAACTTCAACTAAAATTTCAATTAGCAACTCAAATTTCTCAAATACATAAAACAATTTTCTTTGACACAAATATAAATTTGCCTAACTCTCAACTACTCAACTACTTTGTTTGTCAAGCAATTGAACAAACGACCTAACAAACACACCCTAACACTTAATGCAGTTTGTCAAAAATAAATATTTTATGCGTATGAAAATCATATGGAAAGCCGATGCGTTTACGCATTATCGCGCCACAATGGCTGCGAAGTTTTTCAATTTTCTTCAAATGCAATCAACATAAACACGATTTGACGTTCACAGTTCGATTTATGGCATTCGCACATTCATCAACAATTTTACAGCGTTTTCTACTTTTTTTTTTTTCAATTTTTTGCAATATTTTTTTTTGCTGCACAATATCTCCTGAGCTATGGCTTATATGTACCTAAACATACAATATATATAAAGATATATCTTTAGTTTTTAGCTCATTATTGATTTACACGCTTTGTATTTGTTGTTGTATTTCTACGCTACTTCATACCAGACTTTAATGTCCGTTTTCTATTTTTTGTTGTTGTTGTTTCTATTGCATTTTACAGACATGTTTGCTAATTTTCCACACGTTTTCTCGTCTATTGTCCATAAGATTGCTAAAGAAATGGAAATAATACAAGTTTTATGTGACAACAAATAAAATGACAACAACAAAACAACAACAACAACGTCTAATATTGGTGTTGCTGTCTATAACAATATTACAGTTAAATACAGCATTTTCTCAACTTCATTAGGAAATATATGTAGATATGCAGACAAACATCTTTTGTTTAAAGAAAGAAAACTTTACAGCACTTGATAAGATATAAAGCATTTTGAAAAGATATGGAGAGAGCAATGGAGAGTAAAACTATGAAGAAATTTATAGAAAATATGGATCTTGAGGGCATAATGGTAAACACGTGAAATACTAATGTGAAGTGCTAAAGATGGTCTTAGGGTTAGAACTATACAAGTTTCATTATACGGACAATTTTATACTCTAAAGATCCGACTTGAATACTCTCCAACTACAAATCAAAGCCTTCAAATATTGATCATATTCTAACAAACATTTCTTTCCTCCTAACTGAACCAACTACAGATAACAATCTCTTCTCGGCCCATCACTATCTTACCGGCAGTTCCCAAAGGCAGACTGGATAACATTGTAAAAAATTTGGAGCTCAGCCATTCATAACACTTCAGATCCTAATATTAGAGTTCTTAGAAAACCAATTATTCGACATTTTTCAAAGCAGGGCTTCTTATATTCAAATTTGTTATATGATAACAAACTTTCCACAGTTGATCCTATTTCTAAAACATTCTGAAAAACTTCATATACTAAATTTCAAAAATTTCAAGAATAATAAAAAATACTCTATTTGTAGCTTCTGATAAAACAACCAAGTAATTACCTCCAGTGATGAAAAAGTCAATTTGTGATGCGAAATACTCGAACAAAATACCTAATTTAACGGACTTGCTATCCGATACCGATACTTTTATTCATATCAATACTTCTCTGGCTGATATTGAAACGAACACTGTTTTATTTCTCTTGTATTTAATTATAATTCGATCGCTGAAAAATAAATAATCGACTGGTACCGATCTTAAATCTTGTACTATGAATCGAATATTCTGCCAAAATTTGTTATTATTAAAGTAAAATTACTTACTTCCCACATAATTAGCAAATAGTCGAGGCTCAGCCTGTTCTAAAGCGTGGTAAGCCATCCATTTCTACTGATAGCTACCAAACCAATCAATTTAATGAGTGGCTTCACAAATATGTTCCAATAATTGCTTTTCATCCGGTTAATGCTTGAGTTCCTCAAGGAAGTGTTCTGGGTCCTATGCTCTACACTATATTCACAGCTGATATACCTGTCTCAGACACGGTGAGTGCAGCAACGTATGCAGATGATACAGGAACAAGTGAAGATCCTGTTAAAGCATCACATCTACTCTATTTTCAGCTAGCTATGATAGAGGACTGGCTCCAAAAATGGAAAATTTACATAAACGCCCAAATATCAGCACATGTTACGTTTACAATTAGAAGGAGTACATGTCAATGGATGTGTGATTAAGTACTTAGGTGTGCACCTTGATCGTATACTAACGTGGAAAGAACAAATAAAAGGGAAACTAGCACTGAAAACGGGCCGGACGTATTGGCTGATCGGTCGTAAATCCCAACTAAGCCTCGAAAACAAAATTCCTACAACTATGGGGCACTGCTAGCAACTCCAACATAGAGATACTCCAAAGGTACCAAAACAAACTGCTACGATATATTGCTCCAACCAAGCTCAGCTGGAGATTGGTGATGCCTCACTCTATATGAAATTTATACGCTTGACATACCTCTTTCAGTTAATTGGGTTACCTCAGTATTTGCCGATGATACAGAAATTAAAATTTCGAAATCAGCTCGATTGTACTTCTTCGGGTATCCAATTCAACTACCTTAAAAATAATCTACAAATAGGCCTCAACAAGAAAACTTTAAAACGTCTAAAAGAATCTTTGAATAATTTTTATGTTTTTGTCTAAAAGCTGAAGCTTTATATTCATATATGCAAAAAAAATTAAATAAATCAATGAAATAATCTTTACTCTATACTTTCATAAATCAAGATTATCTAATTAAAATAAATTTATCATATTTTTGCCAATCATGCTGCACGTATCAGAATGACGTGGAACGACTGCGCCAATAAATATTCTAAGCCACTGTAAATAGAACAAAATAAATTTATTAAAATAAACTTCAATCTACAAAGCTAAATATTTTTCCAGAGCTCATCTCCACATATTATACAAAAAATCACACTTTCAATAAATCCATTCAACATAGTTTAATTCGACCCGTTCTTTTAGTTGTAATTAATTTAGCTTAAGTCGAATTAAAGTCTCAAACTTTAAGTTTCGTCACATTTTTACGCTCTCATATTATGTTACAGTTGAAAGCCTATTATTCAGTGTAATTTAACTAGCTAAGAAAAATTTATATATTTTTTGGGTTTAATAAATAAGTAAATAATATTAAAGCAGCTACATAAATCTTCAGCGTTGTCTTTGTAAGCCGCTTTGAATGTGTATGGTTTGCTGTGCGACCTTTAATCGCGCAAACTTAAAGGCGGATATGAATATTTAAAGCCATATACACATATATATGTATTTAAAATCTACAATATAATATATTTTTATACAAATAGTATCGAATTTTTTTGCACAAACTGCGGGTGGCATTTTAATGCTTTACTTTTTTTTGGGTTCAACATTTGCATTCGCTTTGTGTAATGAATATGTAGCTACTATATATGAATTTATATTATTGTTGTGTGCGTGTGTGTATCTGTGTGGCGTTTGAAAAATTAAAAACCATTATTACAATGAATTTATTGTAATTTTTTCGTTTTGCTTTTGTTTATATATCTTTTTTTTAATTTTTTTTGCAGCGTTTTGTAAGTGAAAGTATAATTGCAACAAGCGCACAAAACGCCCAGACACAAACGCATACGTAAATGATATATATAATTTTTTTTATATATATACAAACATATATGATATATATAAGCGCTTCTGGTAAACGATACAAACGAATGTACAGAGAAATAGGCATAGTATGCCTGTTCGTCCGTTTGTAACGTTTAAAAAATGCGCTTAAACACGCCCTTATTTTTTTTTGTTGTTCGCTCTACGCCTTTTAACAATGAAAAATGCCAAATTGTAACAGCCAACAAAAATGCAAAAAGCATTGAATCAAAAGTGCAATAACATTCATAAAACACATTCAACAAATGCAACAAATAACTCACAAAAAAGAAAGAAATTAAATCAAAAAATGTTAAAGTTTTTTGTGCGGCTTTTGTCAGCAATAAAAAATTTGTATTTTGTTACAATTATTGTAGGGCGTTGAAATTTCGCGGCTGTTGACAATGCCTGCAAAAAAGCCTTATTTTTTTTGCTGATTGGCATTTGATTGTTGTGAGCTTTGCATATTCTTTTTAGTAAGTTAAAACATTTGCCTTTCCAAAACTTTTTTCTCCCTTAAACATTAAAAACTGCAAAGATAAATATGCCTAATGGCGTTAATTTTCTTAAACACATGTTTCATTAATTTCTACCATTTAACTTTGTCTAAATTGCCATATAAACGTGCCTCCATCATCATCGCTGATTTCTACTCAGCTGCGCGCCATGAAAGTCTTCTGTGCAGGCGCATCTTTCACTTTGCAATTATTGCAATTCAAGTCGTTTTGACTATTTGTTGTTTGTCTGACGACGACATTGTTGGACAAACTTGACAATGGTCAACTGTGCGCGTGCCGTGCTTAGGCTTGTATATAATTTGTACGATTAACTGCGTTTAAAACCTGCATTATTCGACATCATCATTATAAAAGGGGAGAGAAAAAAAAAACTGCATAGAAGAAGTACAAGCGAAGTAAATTGGCAAGGTGACCATATTTTTGTTAGTTACGCGCTGATAAATGCCTAATATGCGCGCGTCTAAGAGTTATAATTTCTTAAAGATTTCAACACTTTAGGACATTCATTAAATGTTATACACTACACCACAACATCAACTTTCACCTTTTCTTTAAACAATTTAAACAATTAGTAAAATTAGTGAAAGTAATTTTTGCACATTAATAGAGGATTATTTTGCCTAAAAGCACATTTTATTCTAAGACTTTGAAGGAGCAATGCAGTGCCAAAATAAGGAAGACTAAACATATTCAATGAAACCAATGAAAATGACATTTGCACAAGATCTTTATCTCGCTCTCTTTCGTCCCCTCTTTTTTTCTGTGTGTGTGTCTTTCAATGCATACAATTATATATTGAGTTACAATGCATATGCAGCATCTAAGAATGAATTGCACAGAGCGGATTAAGAAGTTACAGGGCGGATTAGTTTATGCACAGGTCACCGTAGGCTTGCGATCATTGCGGAACGCTGGAGCCTGAATCAAGACCATCAGTTTGGTTTCCGCTTTGGTCATGGCACAGTGGACCAACTCCACAGAATCAACAACCACAAATTGCAATCATATGACTGATGGCAATGTCATCTTTGGATATATCCAACAGGCTTTCGTTTTAGTTAGCACCCAGTTCTACTTGGAGGGCCGTTCCTTCAGGGTCAAAGTCAGAGCAAGTCAGTCATTCCCTCATCCAGTAATCGCAGGAGTGCCACAAGGAAGCGTCCTTGTTTCTTTTCTCATCAGTTTATATGCAGCAGACATAGCTGGTCTTGATGCTGATATTCTTGGAGCTCCAGACGCATCCCTACTATTGGCCTCATATGCAAAAAATGTGCAAAATAATATGATTTCACATTTAAATGGAATTAGTTTTCACGTTGCTAGGTTATATCTGGAAGCATGTATATTTTACAAATACCAAGGCGTCATACACGATAGAAGTCTTACGATCCTGAGATACGTCACAATGGTATAAAAAACAGTCTTATGCAAAGCTAGAAAAATAGCTGACTATATGCATATCCGTTCTGACTCCTATATGGAAGTTATCGCTTCAGGTATACGGAATTGTCGCCAAGTTCCACCTGAACGAAATTCAAGTCGCCCAAAGCAAAGTACTAAGAACTATGTGCAATGCTGAAAGGCACATGCGCACCAGGGACATTGAAAAGAGACCTTGGACTCCCTAAAGTTGACGATGTCATAATTTTAAACCAGTCAGATTTATGCAAACTTTTCTATCTTTTCTTTTATCATCTGGAAGTCTTATTTCGTAGAGCTTTGCTTTATATTTTTCGATTTATTATCTCTGACCAATTATTATTGGTAGTTCTTTAGATTTGATAATTTATGAATAGCTTGACAGGCAGCAAAGGCAAAAAAATATTATTCAAAATTTTAAGAACTGCAATAAAAAAATGTCAATCACACATTTCTAGCTGTCAACTTGCTCCAATAATAAATACCTCAACTAATGGGCGCAATGTGCAACAAACAAATAAACAAAAGTGCAAACTAAAGTCAAGCCCAGCAATTGTTGCTGCTGTCAGTTTTTGCTGTTCATTTTGCAAATGTTGCTGCTACAATTGATATATTATTGCCTAACAATGCACTGAATATCATATTCACATTTTGATGTTTGATTGCAATCAAAGTTAGAAAACAACGCAACAGAGAACAACCAACTATTATGACAGCAAAAACCGAATACAAAGACAGCAACAAATTGTTGCTGCTGTGCCTTCTGTTGCTGCTGTTGCTGCTGCTGCTGCTGCTGCTGCTGTTACGATTGTTGTTGTTGTTGTGGTCATTGTTTGAATAACAAGCAAAGCAAAGCACAGCAGAGTAACGAATCATGTTGCTCATTGCTCTCTTACCATTTACCGCTTACATGCCGACCGACCGACCGACCGACCGCTTTGCTTGTCACTAACTAGTCGTGTACTAAGTTGTCTAGTATGAAAAATGGATCTGCTCCAGAAGATTTCAGTAATCTCGTTCGTCACACTTGGTTGCTCAAGTACGAATTTATGAATGCAACCAACGATGGATTTTTGCTGTTGCTTTTGGCTTTTGTGTTGAGTGTATATGAGTCTATAGTTGGTTGTGATTGTTGTTGTTGCTGTTTGTGTTGTTGTAGTCAGTGCTGGGCTTGAGAAGCCCTAAGTTTTATTAACTCGTAACGCTTTGTTATTAGTCGTGCTGCTATGCATCTTTGCGCTGTTTCATTTTGATTCTATGAATATCTATGAATGACTAAATGTGGGCTGTATGAAAAGTTTCAGAAATTTGAAAAAAATAATTAATAAATGGCGCCCAACGTGAGACTTCAATGATGGTTACAACTATATCAACTAAATTTATAGCTGAAATAGCTAACACTGCCAAATCTATTCTAAATAAATATTCAGACAAGATTCAGGTTGCAATAAAATGGCGCCCAACAACACAAAGCAATTCCTCATTTCAGAATATTTCACATTTTTAAATTTATGAAACTCTTCAATTAAGTCTTGTATAACATATAAAATATTGTTGCTACAAACTTTTCTCTGATAATATTGAAGCGCACTGCCATGAAATATTAAGTTGGCATGTGTGAAACTTGGACAAAAAATGAAAAGCGAAATGGAAAATGAATGCACTCAAGAATGTTACGCCAGAGTAATCAAAGCGCAACTGATATCAGCGTACAGTGAGCAGCATTTGTTTGACTCAGATGATATAATATGTAGCAGCTACTCATATGCAACATACCACAATGACGACAACGACAGCAACGACGACGACGATGTCTACGAGGACGTTGTCAATATCTTTTGGGATTTTATATATTTTTGCATTTAATTGGTAACAGCAGTCAAAGCCACAAATAGAGAAATAAGTGAATAGCTTCTTTAGTTACACAGTAGCTGGGGCTGCTGCTGCTGCTGCTGTATTCGACGTTCGTTCGCTTGGCTGGCTGCCTTTACTGGTCACGGCTAGCAACAATTGTTGCAGCTATCGGTTATCAGCAACATTCATTATGCTGCAAAATAAACGAAATAGTTGCACAAAATTTTGTTTGATTGACTGCGTCGCTTGATGATTGTTTGTGTTGTGTTGTGTTGTGGCGGTTGCAGCTACTCGGATGACGCTGATGTTGCAGCAGAAATTGTAATTAAACTGATTTGCATAGAAAATGATATGGCTCTGCTTCGCCTTACGAAATCTCAAGAGCTCAAGAAACTCCAACGCGTATAAAATGCCGGCGTTCGTTGACTTTTCTTTTTTTTATTTTCATTTTGCAATATTAGGCGGACAAAAAAATAGAAATTATATAAAATTAAGTTGTGAATTTTTAATTTTTTGAATGCCTAAATATGTTGCTCAACATTTGCTGTATGAACTCTTTAAATTTTTTGCATTGTAACTTTGAAATTATGTGAATTGACTCGCTTTTGTCATACTTAAGTGGGCGAATTTTTAAACTCGAGCAGTAATTCGTAAGATTTTTAAGAAAGTTGGGCATTCACATGCAAATAATATATGCAATATATATTTTGTTTTGTTTTTATTTAATTAATAAAATTGGTTTGCCCTAATCTGGAGTGCTAAAGGTATTTTCGAAAGGTGGAGAGACAGACAATGCTTTATAAGGACACTACATAACATAACGCAAACAAATGGGGTTACATTTTTTTTACTTTTCCCTTCTTTCCTTCTTTCTTATCAGTGATTCAGTTTCAGCTCACATAGACAATGCATTCAAATAATAGCGAAGCTAGCGGAACAAATGTGTAATGTCAGCAGTCAAGGTTTCCTTTTCTCTTTCTCTCTCTTTCTTTCGAAATATAACAGTTATATCAAATTTGAGTCTGTCTTGTAGCATGTTTTCCGAGCGTATCTATATGAGCATGTTGACAGGGTTTTTTTAAAGTTGTTTATGCATGATTAAAGCATTCATTTTTTTACTACTTTATTTCTATAAACTTTTTAGCTTGTAAGCGAAAATCACCATATCTCGTTTTTTTTTTTTCTAATTAATATCTCACGTAATTGCAATAAAAAAGCTGCTTATTTTGTATTAGAAATCTTAACAGCATTAAGTGTAGATAAAAAATAAATTTTAGAAAAGAAGTAAAAGTCATATAATATGTGGTTCGTGACTGTATGATAGCCGGCATACAATAAGTTACTTGTAGAGCTTATGTTGATACTACAGGAAAAATGTGAGCTGTGTGTAACCAAGTATCGCTTCTCTCGTTGTGTTAAGAAGCATCTGATGAATCGCTTTAAACGTAAAAATATTGGGAGTACACAGTACAGTTCTACACATTTTCAAAAGACGCCACTGGCTGCTATATGGTGTGGGATTATCCACTTGCACAATTGATTATTAATTTATAAGATTTTAAATGTAGCTCCATAAAACTCACCATTATGCATTTCATGTATTGACTGTATTGTTGAACTAAAACCCTGATTTGGAGTTTGTTTTGTATCAGAGCTATCAATAAAAGAGGTCATGCAGTTCCAACTTGGATAGTATGAATGAATGCTGAAACCTGAGAGATCAACTCAACGTGTCTCGCTGATCTAACGTATATATTGATATACTCTGTACCTCATTCTGTTAGTTACAAATCTCCTTTAAAATAAGAAAAACTATTAAAAACTTAACAAATATAAATTATAAAAAATTATAACGCATATACAAAACCAAAAGCAAATTAATTGCAGCTACTGCCAATGAAGATGGTGTCCTTGGGCGTTGTTAATACCACAAATTAGCACAGCAGCCAAGGTATAATTAAAAAAAAACAACAAACGCTGCTCAATAAAAACAGTGTCACTAAGTAATGCAAAAGCAGCAGATACAAGTAACTTGTATGCAAAAAAATAAAATTAAAAATATCTACTTCATGTTTTTTAACTGCGAGTAGTAAGCAAGAAGCAAAAGTTAAAGCTGCAACCGCTAACAACAATGCCAAAGTGCAAAGGGCAAACGAAAGAGACAGATGCAACAGACAAAAAGAGCAAAACTAGCTGCAGCAGCAGTAGTTAAAATAGTTACTGTGCGGTATATGTTGCCAATAACAACAGCCAAAGCTGGCAACACCGCAAGCAAGGAGAAATAGCAGCAGCAACAGTCGTCGTCGTCGTCGTCATCATTGCTACAGCAAATGGCAAACGAGCAACGCTCTCGCAAAAGTAATTGTAACAATTTCAATATATTGTAGTGTAGCAGGGCAAAAAAAAAACCAAAAAAAAAAAAAATACTTTATCGAATGTCGTTGGCGTCTCCAACTGCAGCCGAGCCAACTGACAAGCAACTCCTCTTGCTATAGCCGCACGTACCGCAATAAAACAAAGGCGCACAACACGTCAACAACATGCGGCGTCGTCGTCGTCGATGCCAGCAACAACAACATGCACGTAGCATGTTGTCAATTGTATAATTCCCAAGCAGCAACAACAGCAGCAAAAAGATACATTTTCGTTCATCTACTGCAGCAACATTTCTTCTGTTGCTGCTTTTGGTTTGGCGGTTTGAAATACATTTTTTTTTTTTTTTTTTGGTAACAAATTTAAATTAAATTTAATGCACAAAACGTTTAAAATTGCAATGACAGCAACAACTGCAACAGCAACAACAACAAAAAAACATTTGGTGTTTTACTATCAGATTTGTTGCAACAAACAAAAAAAGGTCTACGTTGCTTCATTGTGCACAAATTTTTCTAAAAAAGGCCAGCTTTTTAGTGTTAGTGTTAGGTATGCTCCATTATGGCAAATGGAGTTGTATTGGAGCAGTAAAATATTTACAACAAAAATCTTTCAATATAAAGTTATGCAAATCTTTAAACTCGAACCAGAAATTTTCAGCTTCGGTAAAGATTCCATTTTAATATTAATCTCAAACTGGATGGGAGAAAAATTAAATTTGCATCGATTATATGCTTAGAAGTAAAGCACTAAGCTTGTATGTAGGGCAAAATTCGTCTGTACAGTATATCTTGTTTCAAAATTCAAAAAGGCTTATTATGTCACTTCAACGGAGTTTATTCAACAGTTTCCCATTTAAAAACAGCTTGGCAGAGTCTGAAACTCTATTAAAAATTGCAGCCAGGAGGACGTCAGAACGTCTGTCAATTTTTTCCAAGCTTCTGAAATATTTTCACCTAGGCATACAACAGGAACTAAAGAAACAAAAAAATAAAGTATAACATAGTAGAACCAGAAGCATCTTCAACCTTAAGGTCTTACTTCAGTTTAGGTTTTACAAAAGATGCAGGAAAATATATATTTAAAGGAGAAGAAAGCTTACGGAGAAATCCTGAAAGAGCTGTAGACAAAGGGTGGTGATTTTTATTTGAAAAAAAAGATGCCTGATCTGTGTAGAAGATGCATCACAGAAATTTGTGGTCAAAGAAAGTAAGAAGCCAATAATAGATTTGAAAAAAAATCCCTTCTCACTGCTGCTGAATGGTGGCAAACTGAAGAGGTGCTTTATAAATTTCGTCAAGCAAAGGCCAGGTATCACCACTCATGCAGCATTATATTCCTGAATAAAGAAACTGGTCTCGTATTGCCAATTGAACCAACTGAAGATGAAAATGTGTCTCTAACAGTTACCTATATTTCCAAATACATCTGGGAAAATGAAGATCAATACCAATTCACTCATTTACAAATTATGGAAGACTTCGAAGGATTTTCCCCTACTCATAAAGCTTTGTTTAATATGCTGAAAAGAAAATGTAAGGATGACCTTATTGTCATGAGTGAAGTGTTTAAAAATAAGCCAACTGAACTAGGGCTGCTACAAAAAATATTTCTAGTCTGAACAACAAAACATGTTGCCAGATGCTATCTGACGTCTAAAGTCTTACATTTTTTATGCCTAAATGAGTTCTGGATGCTCAAAACATCGAATTTAAGGGTCATCCGGCGTACAGCTCCGACTTGACACCAAATGACTTCTTTCTGCTCTCTCACATCAAAAAAAAAAACTGCGCGGACAGCGGTTTTCAACTCCAGAAGAAGCTGTTGATGCCGTCAAAACGCATCTTTTGGAGGTATCTCTTCTGGAGTGACAAAACTGCTTCACAAAATGGTTCGGGCGAATGCAAAAGTTTATCGTTATTAATGGTGAATATTTTGAAAAACATTTCTTTTCATAAATTAACGTTTTTTCATGGTTAGGCTAGAAATATATGTTGCAACCCTCGTAATGATACTCTTTTCGCGGTGTACATCCAACAATTGAATTGAACTATTGAAACTAATCACAGAACATATATTTATAAACACATAAACCCATTCAATATTTAGGTGGGCCCCATTTAGACAAATAACTTTTGGTTGCATATAATTGCATCTTTGTCGCTTAGTTCGTTGTTAAGTCTCTGACAGCAAACTGCGGGATCTATGACATTTCGAACGTTTCGAATAGCCGCTACATATTGCATGCCGCATGCTGCATGCTGCACGTAATATGATTAAGCGCAAATGCCAAAGATATGAAGGCTAATAGACAAAGCTAATACAACAAGTTGAGATTTCAAACTGTGCTGAGAGTAAAGCGCAAAAGGCAAACAGACGGACTAACGGACAGATATCTAGGCAGGCAGGAGTGCATACAAAATGCAACAACGCCCACGCGGCATGGCGTTCCACTCTGATATTAAATATAAATATCGACTGAGGAACTCTATATATAAGTTTAAAGTTTTATGCTGCTGCACCACACCCATAGCATAGAGTGGCATATAACAAAGTTAGGCAACAGGTTTCGTGCGCGCTACATATTCTTTTTGTAAGGTGAAAGGTAGCCATGAAACGATTGTTGTTGCACTCTCTTGTTAAAGTATATGCAACGCCTACTTGCAGCATCTTGTCATTAACTAATAATAGCTAATCAATAGCTTATTTTAGTTGTTTGCTTTGGAAAATAAATTAAACAATTTTCATATTTAATTGCCGACAACACCTTGAAAAAAAAAAAGTGCGAATATTTTAATTGGCAACAAGTTTTTCAGAATATTTTTTCAATATTTTATAGAAAAAAAATACGCGTTCGAGGCGACAAACTATTATACAAGCAACCAATATAGAAACCAAAATAGCGAACGCGGATAATTGAAAAGAAAAAAAAAAAATTAATAATAGTTAAAAGGTAATTGTAGGTAAATGTCAAAGCGACAATTGCTTCATGCTCACTCACTCACGGCTTCATGGTTTCATGGCTTGTTTGCACTCGTTGTGTGTATATAGAAGTGAATGGTACAAGAGTCAGTTGCAGATACAGATACAGACAACTCGAACAAGTGCACAAAATACACATTGGTCAGCGTCGCACACTAAATGGGGTCTTGGAACATAGCGCAATTGTGCCAACGGGCAACTGAGTCTGTGACAAATCGCCACCAGCACTGAGACAAATATGCTAATTATGCGTTAATAAGTATCTAGATACAAAAAGACAGCGAAGAATAGCATTGCATTTGAAGTGCAAGCAAACAAGCAAATGTCAGCTTATAAGTTTAGTTTAGACTGTGGTCAGTTGCCAACTCAGCGTTTCGTACATATATGCAGGTTATAGATACATTTATAACTATGGCAGCAGAGATACATTTGTGCGACTATTGCCACCACAGTGTTAATTGACAGCAGCAGTAGTCGTCGTCGTCGTCGTCGCTGTCGCTGTGTAGTAGTCTGTGTGCGCTTATTCAAAGCCAAAGCCGCATGTATTCAAAATTGAAACCGATGCTGATTCGAAGTCAGTCTGCGGTCTGAAGAATTATTGCAAAATATAATTGAGCGCCGCAAGCGTTTGACTTTTTTTGTGTAGCTTTTGTCGATTTGATTTTGTTGCTCTTTGCTTAATTATCGTTTTTGACTTTTTTATTTTTTTATTTTTTCATTTATTGAATTATGAGTTGCCTATATATATTTATTTTTCGAATGTCAGTCAAAATTTCGTGATGTCGTGATTTGTTGGCTTTTATATATATATATATATATATATATATATATATATATATACTATATAAATATAAAAAATTTATTTTTTGCGGCGTTAATTTTATTGCTGAAGTCATTTGTCAGCTTCAACAATTTTTCAAGTAGAACAAAAATAAAACAAAAAAAATAGCAAAAATATTTTTAATCCAAAAAATTTATTTTTGAAATATTTGTCCCTGAAATTTGAGCTTAAAAAATGATGATTTAATGATGCTGTTGGCGCCAGTTTTATAAATTGTTTGAAAATTAATCTGACAAATGTTATTATGCGAAAATTATGTTCCTTAGCATGTTTTTGAATATTATTTTTGACGATTGGTCAAGTAATTTATATGGATTTGTTTGTGGCAGTTTTTAAATAGTTTATTATAAAATTTATTTTTAGATGGCCAAAAATTTTCTTGTATTCAAAAATAAATTAATATATTATACTTTTTTAATGTGGTAGTAAATTATTTCCTACATCTAAAACTTTCCAAAAGTTAACATAAATAACAGCTAATACAGAATTTGTATACATATTATAGCGATGCTATAAGGAAACTCATTTTTCTTCTCTTTATCTTTAGCTCCTGCTTGGCGATTACAACGCCACGATTGGGAAGGAAGGAATCTTTTGCCGAACCGTCGGAAATTTTAGCCTTTACGAGATAACTAATCGATTTCGCCGCAGGCCGAAACATGGTAGTAACTAGAACCAGATTGCAACACTTTTACATCCACAAGGCTACATGGCTGAATTCAGATCAAATAACAAGCAACCAAATTGATCATGTTTTGATTGACGGAAGGCACGCATCGAGCGTGTTGGACGTGCTAACGTTACGTGGTACCAACATTCACTCGGACCACTATCTTCTCGCAGCCAAGGTACGCACTAGGCTCAGCGTAGCGCACGCCGCACGTTCCAACAAGTAACGAAAGCTAGCCGTCGGCAAGCTGCAATCAGAACAAACCGCCGAATGCTTTTTAAAGACACTCTCCCGACTGCTCCGGGACACTTCTCCGCATTTTCAAGATATATGTGAGCAGTGTAAACATATCACGACGCAATCACACACAACGCTTTCTCAGGGTAGGAAAGAACCTATCCGACCGTTTTTGATACCAGAGACGATTCAGGCATGGCGATGCTCTGTCGTGCAATTTTTTTACTCTTCTGATAAAATACATGTCACGCCAGTGCCCGTACATACAGAGTATGTCGGGCTCGATCTTCCAAAAGGAAGTGATGCTGCTCGCTTACGCTGATGACATCGAAACGCATCGGACTGGCGAGTCAGTAAGACGTTCTCAGAGATTGAAAAACAGTCTCGGCTCATGGGTCTAGCGGTGAATGAGGACAAGAGGAAGTACTTGGTGTCTACTCGAAGACCGTCATCGCGTCTTGGACGGTCAGTGACGATGGAGAATTTCTACTTGATTGTTGTAGAAAACTTCGTCTATCTTAGATCTTAGATGAAACAGCATTGGAAATCTTCGAGAAGAAGATCCTTCGTAGGCTTTTCGGCGACGAGTTTAGGCGCCGTATGAACGGCGAGCTTTCCGAGCTATTCGATGAGTTTGACATACTCTAGCACATAAAATTCCAGCGGCTGCACTGTTCTGGTCACATCATTTGAATGGATGAAAGAGCTCCAGCACGATTGGAGAACTACCGGGCAAGCTTTGGAATGACCAGGTATGGAGAGATTTCTTCGTACTTGGCATTCAAAACGGCGCTAGTGCTCACAAGATTATGGAGGCTGGCGCACTTTCTTAAATTCGGCCATAACTGGAAGACGGTCTATGGCCATTGAAGTAAGCATCTTTAGCTTTAATACGAATACGTAATTTTTTCGTTGAGGAATAAAATTTCCTTCTTACAAAAGCTGATTATAAAAAAAATTGGAGAAATATATTCTATTTGCCTAATGCAGTACATATTATGTATTGACAACATAAATATATAGCATAGCATTGTGAATCTACTTCAATTATATTAACTGACCTCGAAAAACAATTTACTCGGTTTCCAGCGAAAAGTTCCCCTTTTAAGTGTTACTAAATTTATTTCGAAACATAAAAATGAGAACATCATGAGAAAGAAATTCTTACAAAATTTATGTTACTACAAAAAGTTCTCCGAAAGAAGTTCTCCCTTTTACTATTGTACTTCTAAATGCTATGCGTTAGCAAAGCAAAGACAAAGCACAGTTAGCCAGCCAGCTGTTGTTGTAATAAAGCCTTTTATTTTTAGCTGACATTTAAGCAAGATTTGTAACACCTTTTCCTATATGGCGCGACTTTATTTTATTTTATTTCTTTTTAAATATTTTACATGCTTTGGTTTATTACAAGATTTAGTCATAAATTTTACAATGTCACGTTATAAATTTTGGCAAAAAAGAAGAAGAAAAAACATAAAACAAAAGGTAGCAAAAGCAGTTGACAACTTTTTGTTTTATTTTTACCTTTTGTTATTTATTTTATTTTATTTCATTTTATTTATTTCTTAACTTTTGCAAACATATTTTTTATATATTTTGTTGCTTTTTAGTTGATTTTTTATTTATTTTGTTGTTTCTTTGCTTAATTTATGCAACGAACCAGTTTCAGTTCGTAATTTTGTCTCTTTTTTTTGGAGACTATATATAAAATCCAATTTTTGATATTTCAATATGCATATGGTAAACACAAAAAGTTTTATTTTAATTCGTTTCGCTGTGGTTTCAATTTAAAAGTTTTAATTAATCTTTGATTCTGACGATGCCAGTTTGAAGTGCAACTAATTTCTATGTTTTTTTTTTCTTCTTTTATCGTTTTGTCGTTTGTATTTATATAATTTATTTTTTTTTTATAGCTCACAAATTTATTACCATTTAAAGCTGTGTTCTAACTGGTTTGCAGCGGTTCTGGACGTCAGCTAAAACATTGTAGCTGCGGCCATTATCTTTTTTTTTAACGATTTATTCAAACAAAACTTGTACATTAATGCGTTAAAGTATTTTGACAAGAAAGAAGTCTCACTTATTTTTGATAATATCATGAATATTAATGAGTGATATAATCCAAGCATAATTTTTTATTGTTGAAAAAAATTGTTGTATAAAGGCAATTATTAATAGCTAATGAGTCCATCACTAGTATCGATAAGCAGCTGCAATCAATGAAGTATCGATTAACGATGACTTCATGCAGTTGCTGCAAAACGTGTTTCTCTTTATTTTTCTCTTTATTAAAATGTTTCTTTCTCTGCACAGAGCAATAAAGTGCTGAGTAAGCGTTAGCAATAATCAATGATACTCAAAGCTCTGAAAAAAAAAACAGAAAATTGCGAACTGTAATGAAATCAATTTCATTAATTTATTGGAAATGCCGGGTATTCCACTGATCACACTTTTTTTTGCACTTTTAACAATAACTTATGGCATCAACATCAAAATACATTCTGATTATGCATACCTGAGTACACAACGCTGCTATTGGGTAAAGACATGTTTCAGAAGGTAAACTGCAAAGAAGTGATGACCACGTCGTCACCATCTAGTAGAATCATGTTTAACTCGAATTTTTTCTTTCTTTTAAAGCTTTTCGAATTAATTAATTGTTCATATTCAAGCACTCTTTAAGTTTCTATTTCATTTAGGAACTCTTTAAGCTATTTTTTTCCAGTTTCTTAAGGGTGGCCCAAGTCAATCGACATTTCCTTTCACATTTCTCTTTATATATATTTTTTTTATTATTGTAACATCAACTTTGCAGCAATTTAGCTAATGAGCCTAGCCTTCCAAAATTATATCAGATAACTTGTGAGTTTATATGTTATTTGTTCAGTAAACTTTTATATTAAAATCACACCAAATACAGCTTAAATCACCTAACTCTCTTCTAACTAATCATTTATATTGCTTTTAAAGTGCTCATATGAATAGCTAAATTTTTCCGATTTTATCGCTCATTAAACTCCAATAACTTTTTCACATAACTCACATGATTTTTCTTTCTTGTCCATATACTTTTGTATACTATTGTAAATATATGTAAATTTTTTTTTTTTTCATTTTTTGTATCATACATTTTTAGTTACTGTTTTTTATCCCCTTTGTCGATTTGCTTTGCCGTTATTTAAATAAATCGTTTTGCATTCGCTTTGCTCGGCACTCAGCTGTTTGACTTTTGCTTTTGGTCAATGCAAACAACTTTTTATACCCTACTTATATATTTGTTTAGTTTGAAGAAGAGTATTACTTGTGTGTTAGGAAATATGTAACATATGAAATTTGTAACAGCGAAAAGTTTGTGTTCTGTTTGTCTGTATCATTCGTACAACTTGGTAGCGACCCTGCGACCTACAGATTACAACTTGTTACCATCTTTTGGTAGCACCAATATATCCTGGCAGCACTAATATTTCTTAGCAACTCTGGACTGTTGGTAGATATGAACGACAACAGCAGCCAACTTAACTATCTCTCCGTTCAAGATCGTAACACGACAAGACGTACAAAATATATATCGAAACTTTGTCTAAATATCTTAAATTAATCTAATCCATTTAAGTAGTGATAAAAAAAATAATTCACTACAAATTTGTCCTACAAGGCTTCTCTCTCCTTCTCGTTTTCTCTCTTTGTCTCTCCTGCTCTCTCATAGTCTCACGCAACACACTAAAAATAGTAATCATTTATGTAAAGTTGAGAATACGAAAGAGATATTCCAACGATATATTCAACTACTTGGCTGGTGACTCACAACTAAGTAGCTCACCATTTCAGATTATTATTAATGAGTTACCATTTAAATTAGCAGATCGGAAAAATGCTTGCTTAATCTATTTTCACTTAAAGAAAAATACTCGATTGCAGTCTACATATCAATAATGAATAATAATACATGGTACCTGATATTAAGAAATAATATCAAAAAATTTAAGCGTGAAAGAGATAGCGAGTTGTCTCGTTTCAACGAAAAAGGCTGAAAGACTACTTTTAATTTTTTTGGGGATCTTTTTAACTATTTTGGAAGGTATTGAGAAGCATCAACTTCTGTACTCTCCTTCTTGTAGAATGTCTTTTTTATGTGACATAAAAAAATTTGTGCTGTGTGGCGGCTTGAACATTTTTAATACAAATATGATTCTTAGATCGAAATTAATTTAATCCTATCACATCAAGATTTTGCTCTAACCTCAAAAATTACCAAATTTAAACTATTTTTTGAGTTTATATTAAAATTGTAATGTAAATTGAATAGGTTTGGATTCAGAGACCCCAAGAACATAAAGTAAACATGGTCTGATCTCCAAAATGAGGTGACCAAAATAAAACCATACAAATAGAACCCCATCTTAATACAGCTCTTCATTAGCTTCTACATATGCATTGCCTAGACTGGCTGCAATATATTGCGATCTTTGAGCATATTAAACCTCTAATAGGTGATCCTGCCATTGGCTATGGACTTAGACTAGTGTCCAGCACACGCCATAACACCGTGTATAAGGATTTTCTCTGCCGCAGCGCTGCTGCACACGTACAGTATAAACTTTCGTGTTGTTTCGCTTCTACAATATTTTTCTGTTAAGTCACTGTCGTGCCGCTGTTATGCTGTAATGCCGCTGTTGATGCTTTTATGGAATGTTTCTAAAAAAACAAGTATTATAAGAATTTGCTCATACAAAAACTTAAAAAGATGTGTAGGCTTGGCTCCGACTATGTTTACAAAATTTTTTGGAATCGCTTAGTCCTAATTCGTAGCCAATTAACATTTGAACTTTGCCGTAGGCTCTGTGAACCTATAAAATAACTCATTTTATGGGTGATAAGAAAATGGATTTCAGGTTCATCGAACCAAAATTGGATAGTTGGATAGATGGATATATTTTTAGATGGATAAATGGATAGATAGATAGATGAATAGATGGATAGATGGAAGCCAGTATCCGTGCAATGAAAGGGTTTGTTTTCAGCATTCCAGACATCTCATTTTATAGAGTTTTTACGATTTCAGATTCTTGTGATTTTCAATTCACGAATTTTAGAGCATATAACTCGCTATGGTTCAGTGGTTGGAGTATTTTCTAAACTCACTTCGAATTTACAAAATTTTGAGAATGAAAACTCCATTTATCTTCATTGCATTGACTCAGTATATGAGAATATACACATTCTTCAATACAATGCCTCGTTTTGGAAAAGTCTTCTGAAACTAACTATTAAGGACTGCATTAATTTTTGAAATGATGTGTGAGACTACTTCGAATGTTTTCTAAATAAATAATCTGGTGATATTTGTAAAAAAGAGTATTTTGCATCAATTCAATTTTGGAATAGTTTTCTCCATTTTTGTATTTGTATAATTTACATGCTTAAGACAACCAATATTTCTAAAACTAATTTTAATATAATTTATTTGTTTTTAAAAATGTATAACTAACTGAACTATTAAACTCAAATCAAGCTTTACAAAAATTTAATTATAGAGTACAAATATTTCAGATTACAGAACGATTTATGCCTCTTCTTTTCATAAATTTCTGCAGCTTGTATAAAAAACTTTAGTTTCAATGAAAAATAAATGCAACAAAATATTTAAATTTTTGTTTGTTAATTTTTTTTATTACAACTTAATCCATTATGTTTTTTTGTTTTATTATAAACTATTATTAATTGCTTGTAAACCTAAAAAGCTAATATTTTTATATATAAAAATAAACTAAATAATATCCGTTTAATTTTAAACGTTGTCAGTTGTATTCCTCTCCTCCGTCTCACTGGTTGCCGCTGCCTTTTTGACCTTCTAAGCTTTGTTCAACATTTTAATGTGACTGTGTAGCTTCCGTTTGAAGACAAGCACCCGAGTGATGGCTTTAAGATCATCCGTGCTGCACGCTTTCATATTCTTAACAGTGCGCGAGATCAGTTCGTCCGTGATCTCGATTTTGGTGCGCGACAATTCCACTTGTCGTGATTTGCGGCGCGCTAGTTCAACGCGGTACATATACAAATGATAGGAGACTGTGGCTTGCAAGTTCTTCGATGTTGTTGAATCCATTCTAAAATATTTGTATTTTTTTATTTTAAAAATATAAAAACAAGTTTTTGTCAATTTTTGTAGAAATCAAAACACTTGTGCTGCGACGTTTGGCGTTTGAATGATATCCTTGCATAGTGTGACGCAGTATTTATATGCGCTAATGCAGGTAGCTGACCCTTTTCTATGGTTTGACCTGTGGCGCCTTAATTAACAAGCAGGTAGTTCTGTTTTATGCACAAATATTTAGTGCAAATATTTCGTTCTCTTAAACCTGCAACTGACCTAAGTCATTATGTATGCCAATAATTGTTGTGGGAACAATAGATTGTCGTCTGCTGTTGATATATCTGCATAAGCATAGCTAAAATAGGTTCAAAATAGAAGTAGCAGGCAGACATCTGGCGTTGTTATTCTTGCATGCAAAAACATGCAAAAGTGAGATACTTTGCACATTGAGATACATTCAAGTGGCAGCTAATCTGGGTAATTAAAATAGTGGGTAATTTTAAGCGCAGGATTAATGAAATTTGTTGTGCCGAAAACCCAGACTAGTCTTCTTGGAAATACTATGCAATTCTATACGCTATATGCGTTATTTCGTTGCATTTGTTTCATAAATCATAAACTCTTTTGCAGCTCTTTCAAATGTATTCGAATGCATTTCATGCTTTCAAATTATGCCTGCAGAGCTCATTAAATGAATTTTTAATTAAAATTATTTGAAAAATTCTTTTGTATTTAAGTCGGCTAATAGACCTTTCATATGCTCTACCCAAAATAACTCACACAAAAAATTGTAAGTCATTAAAAAAAAAAACAAAAACACTTCCGAAAACAATCAGCATAACATATTAATATGTCATTAGAGCAAATACTACTCTCAAATGTAGAAAAGTATTTTCTTTATATTTTAAAATGTTAATCTTATGCAAACCTTCTAGAACTAATATACTTTCCCTTTAGCTAACACACTACATGGCTTTTCATATGAAGCAGCTCATTTGTAGGCATTGTTTGTCAGCTATGCACAAAATCCTTGCTTCCTGGTAATTCATTAAGCAAAAATTTCGAGCAAAGTGCAACAGAAAAATACACCCAAATGAAAGTAAAAGTGCAAGTGGCAAAATAGAACAATGAAAATGAAAAACAAAACTGCACAAAAGGACGCGTATTCAGTTTTCAGCGCCGCGTGAAAAGTGAATGCGAAATCCTTTTATGACAGTCGACATTGGTCGCACGGTAGCACAAATTAGAAAAACAAAAGGATTAAGAATCGGATTAAAATATTGGAAAGTCCACGTGCCGTCGGCAGTCAGTTTTTATTGCGGTCGCTTGCCCACAAAGGACATGCGCGAGCAGGTATCAATTTGTTATTAGCTGTTGCTGCTGAAAACAAAATGAATGCCATGCAACGAAAGGCCATTTTGAGAAAAAAAAATTAAACTCAATCATTAATCAGTAAATAAAAAAGTTAAATTATGTTCGTTCGACTTGTTTTTTTTTTTTGTTCTCTTTGTTCACACTTGAATTTCCGCTTAACGCCTTTGTAGGCCTGACTAATCTGTATGAATGAATGCCAAACTGCATTTACCATATATGAAAATAATATTTATCGCATTGGCATTCATAAAATGGTCATTATACACGCACACCTCAAGTAAATTAACATACATAAAAGAAGTTGAACGTATTAATGAAACTTTCACTGAAAAATGTTTATTACAACCTTTTTGTATTGACTCAAGACTTGGCTTTGCGTCAGTTTTGTTTGGTTTTGGTCTTTTCTTTATTATTATTATTTCTTGCGTTTCGCTCTTAACTCTTCAAACGTAAAAGAATTCTTTTTTTTTTTTTTATATATTTTACATACATGTTGTTGCGCCCTACACACATGGACAGACGTACAGCAGATAATAAAAAAAAAACGATTTTCAAGAACTGCTGACAGCAGCGTCTTGTCAGCGTATTTTTACTTTCTTTAGCGCGTTGTTGTTGTTTATTAATATTGTACCTACATGTTATATAGTATATAGAGTATATATAATGTGGTCAAAATAGTTTATGACTTTTTGACTGAGTCAGCATAATAGAACGCACCTTTTTAGCTATCGTTTATAGACTCTAAAAAAAAACCCAGAGCTATATAAACACTTTGTTATGAAATTGTATATGAATTTAGCTGAAATTAGACATTTCTAGATTGCGAAATATGAACACATTTTTTTTAACGTTAAAGAACAATAAAAAACAACAAAATGTGTTTGAAGAAAATGAGTATTGGAAATAGCTACAGAGACATTTGTTATGGGCTCTCGATACCCTTTTAAAAACCTTCATAGCTAATAACAATACAGTCTTGCTTAAGTTAACTTTTTCCATACTGAAAATTAAGTTTTTAAGAAATCCGGGTTCTATTCTACACAATTCATACTTAATAGCGTAAATTAATTCTTTAACTGAAATATGGTCCTTATAAATTCGGTAAGAATTCACCATGAATTTTCTATTGGATTTAAGTCAGAAGAGCAGGCTGTCCACTCCCAAAAATTTATGTTTTTTGAGACAAACTAACGCTTTGTTTAACTGTCATGCAATAATATGCATTATCCTCAGCTTCCTGATCTGTAATTGGTAGCAATGCCCTCTCAAACCCTAGAAAATAATATGCACTATTCATCCGTGAAGAAATAAAATTGAATTTAGAAGTTTTTCTTGGGAGAAATTGCTTTCTCCAAATATAACTTATAATAATGTGTTAGGGGCCTTCCTTTTATATGCATAGTATATGCATCAATAAAAGTCCAAAGTTAGAAATCCGATTTTAGTACGGGCAGCAGTTTGAGAATCTAGCGAAAGACCAGCATGGTTTAATTGGTTCCGAAATATACAGTTAATAAATAATAAATATATAGGCAAGCTTAGTAGTGCCTTGCCTAGCGAAAGTCTGTAACAAGTAGGAAAATTAAAAAAAGCTATGAATCACTCTATAAGAGCATAAAGAAACAAAAATTGACGAAAAAGTCATCCCATATTAATAAAAAGCATTAAGAGTTCTCACTCCTAACCACTTAAGCCATAAAATGAAGCTGCAAATCAATTGCTAGCAATTTAAATTCCATGTTTTATGATACTTCACCCAATTACGCTAAGCAACGAAGTAGTTACAAAAAAAAAAACAAGTTGCTGAAACTCTCTTGCTTCGGTCAAATTTTGTTGTCCGAATGCAATTAAGTTAAAAAAATTTGCGCATATCATCAAAAAATGTCTTAGCTTTCAATATTGAAAGACTGAATCGAATTATGTCAACAAACATCTATTAATCAAGTTATATAAATTTTTTCGAGTGGCCCAGTTAGTTCTTTGGCTATAACTCGAGAAATGTAAGTCTGAGCATTACTAACTGCAGCCTTATTTAAAGTTAATTGCATAAAGTTGACCAATTTTGATTCAGTCAACTGAAGGAACCTCCAATGTAGGTTCATTTTGTTACATCTTACTCAGTCATATATTTTTATCTAAAAATCCAAATAATTTCGTCATTTTCCGACGGAAAACATATTTTTGTTCATGGATTTGGATCCAGTAAATTAAAATTAATCGAATAATTTGATTATGAGCCAAGGACCTTCGATGGAGGTTAAGTTTTTTAATTAATTTTATTATCCAGTAACTTATTATGAGAACATTTTTAATCAATGTTAAAAATTAACAGTTGTGGAAAGAAAAAATAAAAGCAAGTAGCAGAATATCTATTACCGAAAAGAAAATCGTGTCATTCTATATCTATGAGCTGTATGAAACAATTTAATTAAGAATTTTCAACGCTTGAAAGTGATTGCCAACAAAAATCATTAATAAGAATGTTAGCTCATTATTGGCGGTCACTTAAGAGCGCATTTTTAACCGTTAGAAATATAGTTTTTTATTTAGCCAATCAACATAAACATTTGTGAAGTATGCCAGACCGAAAAAAACACCAAACATGAATTGCATTTTTTTTTATTAATTTTCATAAATTTCAGATATTGATTCGATAAAAAAATGCCCTACTCATTGCTGCAAAGTATAATAAAAAAGCGATTCGTTTCGAACTTTTCTTTTCCAATAAAATTCGTAAGTAAATATTTGTATTTGCATTTTATACACTGCTTTCTTTGCTAAGCCGTGGATAATCAAAAGTAAATGAAAGTAAGTTCGTAAAGGAATGTGAGTTGGCACTTTTTTCAACTATATTTTAATTAAATTTCAATTAATTGTAATACTTTATGCAGCGCACTGAGTCAGTGTAGGTGTTTGCAATGCAAGTCAGCACCATTTAGCGGGCGTTGCTGTCTGCGGAACCTGAAAGAGTTGTTTAAAAAAGTGTTGCATTGTAACTGTTATTGAATAATTAAAGCCAATTCAGCGCCCACTTTGAATTAAATTATGCACAAATAACCGACATACAATTATATTTAATTTATTTATAGCGGAAATTCTATTCACTTTTTTTATAAAATTGCTTTAGGTGCAAAAATAGCACAAATTTTTGCCATACTATAGAAATACATATATGTACATATGCACCGATTTGAGCGCGCTATGCGTAGAACTACCCAAACCGCTAAGTAGCAGGTAGCAAATTGCACATTTAACTCAGCTAACGTGGCTTCCGTTTGGTATAAATAGCCACGAAAATACCCAAAGGACATCATTCACATCCTGAAACGCAAAGTGTCAACTTAGTGTCAAGCAGAGAAGACTTTGTAAACAGTTTTCGCAATTCAGTAGTTCGCAGTTCATCGTTCGCTTCGCAAAAACAAAAGAAAAGTAAAGAAAATGGATTCTCGTCGCGCTGCAGTTAAACCGCAAGCCAGTGTAGGCTATCAGCTATTTCTATACAAAAACGAACTGGCACGCCGCAACTCACACCAGGCGCTACTCTCACGCACCAAAATACGCATTACAGATGCCTTGGTCTCACACACCTATAGGCGTTTGCAAAAATGCGACGTCGAAGAGTTAAAGGACTGCAAACGTGGCCTACAATACAAGGAACACTTAATGGCCGAACTCTGCACTACAAGACGCCCGAGGAGTGTCGTTGTTGCTGGCGATCGTTCACCAAGACCAGTGAAGGGCCAGAAACGTACTTCGACTATGGTGGTTCTGGTGGAACTGAATAAAAAGGTTATACTTTACGGACCGGAGATATTTGTTTGAAATAAAAACTTCTGTGGTACTAGTTGTGCATGCGATTAGTTAGTTTGTAATAATTTATTATAAATAAACTTTCAAAGTAATTGTATCTATTTTTTTTACTAATAATTATTTTGGATTTGATATGTTCTAAAATTCTGAAAATAATGGCTTAATAAGAAATAAGAAATTTAACCATTTTACAGAATTAAGAAATCATTTCATTTAATAGCTCAAAAAGCGGGTGTATCTGGTCTTATAAGTCAGTTTAACTTAGGAATTAGATTATGTAACAAAAATCTAAATTTAAGTGCCTCATTTTTTTTTTCGATATATAATTTTATGAATCTATAAGTGAAAATGAAGAGTTAAGTTTTTTTTTTTTTGTATTAAGCCTCCTAGAAGTCATAGCCTTTTTCATAACTTTTCCGATTAATGACTACATAGCATAAATAAGTTTAATAAATAAAAAAATATTAATAAAATTTTATTACAAATATAAAAAAAAATAATTGTCATTTACAGTTTTACTCATGCAACTTCCGAAAGTGTTTCCGGAACTGGGAAATTCCACTGTTAAAGCGTTAATAATTGTGGTCAAAAGTTTTACGGTGGCACATTTTAATTTATTCCGGTCCCCTAAAACTCGCGTTTTATACTCTACACAAGAAGAAAATTAAAAACATTTTTCACTTTAGTAAATTGAAGCTCTAAGGCGTGGAAAGGAGTTCAAAAAAATATGCGTTAAGGTACATATTTCTCCTTTGCTGGTTTTATAATCTTCAAGTTTGTATATTTAGATGCTCTTCAGATAAATGGTATTCACCTAAAGAAAAATTTACCTTGTTCAGATAAATTTTATTCAATGTACATACCAAATCAAACCACTAAAAGAGGTGACGCCCATTCAATTCGTGTGTCTGGATGTGCGTATGAAGTTTGTACATTTAGAGTCTCCAATTCCCTTTTCGTATTAGTATTTAATAAAGGGGCTAACACATCCTTGTTAGGCCCTGTACCGAAGGTACAAGAGCCTATTAGTTTTGTGCAAATGTATGTAACAGGTAGAAATAATAATCGGAGACCCCCAAAGTTACCCCCATTATGGTCAGGAGCGATAGAGGAGTCGATATAGACATGTCCGTCCGTCCGTCCGTCCGTCTGTGTGAACGAAAGGATCTCGGAAACTGTAATAGATAGAGACTTCGTGTTTTTTGCATTCGACTAGGACTGCTCCGGAATTTTACAAGTTTATTTTAAAAACTTTCTCAGCCCATCATCTCACTACTGAACAACTCATTCCGATGCTTCAATTACTTTACTTTTAGGTGAAAAGTTCTGACTAAGGGTTATTGTAACATTGTTTAAGCTATTAAAATGCTTTAAACTGTGCAGCTCAAATTTACCACAAATCTACTTAAAAAAACTATTGTACTAGGCAAAAGCCTGTTTTTTTCTTCTTATTCTAAACTTTAACAAACACAACCAAGAAGAAGAAGAAGTAGTATATAGTACATACATACAACTATGAAGTAGTTAGCTATGTCTGTTTGCACGACTATTTTGTACTTTGTCTGTTCCTCTGCACGTTCAACTATTCTGTAGTCTGTCCGTGTTATCTAGCTAAAAGCCAAAATGTATGCCGTCGTCGTCGTCGTCAGCATAGTTTCTTAAATGCCTCCATTGCGCGCAACTAAACCGCAGAGCAGAGTTGAGCTGTTGCTGATGCTGCTAAACTTGCCACAGACAATGGCAGCGCAGCGCAGCTCAAAAGTTGTCTTTTTAAATTTTTTGCGTCTGCGCAGAAAAAATGCCAGCGCATAATTCCCACGAAAGAGTCAGTCGCGCTTGTTTTTCCTCAACCTCAACTTCAACTGCAACTTCAACTCAATGTTTCATCGACTGCTTTGATTGCAGCTATTTTCACATTGCTGCTCTTAACGCTTTGATAGACGCGTCTAAAGAATGCGGTTTAAAGTTCAGCTTCAATATTTCGCGTTCGAAAGACTTTGAAGATTTATGCTAAACGTTTTCAAGCTTTGACATTTTCCGCGCAGCTTTGAGCTACTTTTTTTTGTATATTTCTTCAAATAAAATTAGTCTCTGTTATGCAAATTCATAACAAACATCACCAAAATCATCACGCGGTGAAATGTTTTCTAATGAATAAATTAATGAAGCGTATATAGTAAAGCAGAATCACATAAACAATTTGGCTCATTAGCAGCCGATTTTGAGCAGTAGCAACCGCGTAGTAGTTGGCTCAGTTCAAAGTAGACAGTTCAAAGCAGCAACAGCTTAAAGGTCGTTCCAGCGACGCCGTTGTTGACGCGCTTTGATTTGTTGCTCTTAAGTTTTCAAGTGGGCTATTTGATAAGTTTCTAATAATCTTGGCTGTTGATAAAATGTTTAATGTGAAATTGAAGAATCGCTTAGTTCTAAATTATGCAATATTTAGAACTTTTGCCATAAAATTATGTAAATGTTATATTTCATTGAGCTATTGGCTTCAATCTTACTGGAAGCTTATATATATTAGTCAATTGTGTTCATTAATTAACAACTTATTCAAATGCAAATGTTTACTAAACTAATTATGCATATTCGCATTTGTTCTGATACTCTAATTTCAGTACTATTGTTCTGAAGGTTGAAGTAAAATGTTTATGTAGCTAAAAGTATTTCATTAATGCAACACATATTAAAATGACACACCTACTTTGCGCTATCGTACCGTAGAAATATATAACATATAGTAAAAGTGGACAAACTTTTGTTAGAAACGGTTTACATATAGATGAATATTTCAATTATAAAAGAAAATTCTTATTTCTTCAAGATAGATGGAGCTCGAATCACAAGAACAACAAAAATATTCAAAAAAAGGCATAGTGTAGGGGTACATTGTTGAGATTTTTTATTGGCTTACTGTCTGGTATACTGAAGAATATATGTATTGCCAGGTGTAATGACGGCAAGATTTACGGGTAAACTTAAGAGAAAATTGATGAATACAACAAAATATTACACTATTTTATTTGTAGATGTGCAGAGGCGACATTTAATCAAAATCGTGCAAAAATATTGGGCGTAAAAGGCTTTTAAAAAAATGGCAACTTGTTACATACGGTATACACAGTAGCTTACGCGTGAAATATTTATACGTGCTGTTCAGCAAAAGTACGGATTTCAGTGAAAGAGAATTCGTAGCATACAAGCAATCTATATATGCATAGTTGGACTGATTGATCAATGATCAGGCCAAACGGTTAAGGTTAGAAACCCAATTTCTGAACAATGATTTTCAATTATATTGAATCTGTGACCATCTTGCCTGCAGTTCCAATTATTTCCGCAATATCTTAATCATTTTCGGACTTCAAGTGTTAATATTCATCCTGTGCTCACATTTTTCCAAGTGGGCCAAATAGTGTGGGTTGCTGCTTGCTGAGTATTTTATTTTGTTTGGCAGTGTTTTGAAAAATTTGTCAGCTTAGGTGTGGAATTGTTAGTCATAGTCATGGATCCGCCATTTTGAATTTTTAGAACCATTTCGACTGCATTTGACAAACATTATTATTGCAATATAAACCTGAAAATGTTTTTACCTTTTTTTTTGGTCATTACCCCACTTTGATTCTCTGCATTTCATAAAGTGGTCATATGCTCATCTGTTGCAGGGATCACCATAACCATTTGGCATAAAAAATTTAAAAAAAAAAACGGGCAAATATACATGGGGCTTCCCGAGGCTCTTTAAGAGTTCATCCGATTTGTTTTCAATACTATTTTATGCTTAGGCTTGAAAGTCACAGCTGAAAGTTGGAACCTAAAAACTGTCGTACTCCGATTTTGAAAAATTGCTTAAAATATTCTTATTTTGATGGAACTTTTATTGAATTACTGTAGAACTACTAATGTGTTCTGATATATTTTGAAAGTACATCGGGAAAAATATGATCCACTGAAAAAACGTATAAAAGAAAAATTAATTTGATGTTTGTTTGTAAGCGCATAACTTTACAGTGGCTGAATCGATATTGAATTATATTTTCCCTGCAGTTCGAAAATGGTTTTTAGGCAAAAATTTTACATGGAACAAATTTCTGAAAATTTCGAAAACTTCGATTATTTAAAGCTTTTTTGATAGAATTTTTTTATAATTTCTATAATTCTGGAAATGCTAAAAAAAACATTTTGAGACAATTACAAAATTGGATAATTTAGACCAATTCTGATAATGTAGTTTGTTACAGTTTTAAAAAGCATCTTGAAAAATAAAAACCTCTGCGAGAAACGCAGTTCCATATACCCATATAAAATAGAAACGCGAAATAAATTGCTGTGCATGACTGATAAAAGGAACATCCCACTCTGAATTCGTTGATTTATGAGAGATGAAGTTTGATCAAGATATTGACCATAAAATTTTTACCTAAATTCTAATAAGCCGCTGCGAGATCGGCTATATCCTATTTAATGTTTGTTGTAAAGCGTATAACTTGGGAACAACTGAACCGATTTAATTAATTTTTAATGTTTGTAGAAATCCGATTAAGGTTTCTAGAAAAAATTTAAATTGGAAAAGTTTGGGAAGAATATACTTGTAGTCTATTTTTTCCAAGTTTGTTGGTTTGGTGTTAGAAAGTGGGGCCACAATAATTTTCTTTGCTCCATTGAAATATTTTTGTTGTACTGAATTAGTGGCTAGAATTAGTGCATGGGTTCTAAGAGTCGTAAGCACTTTAGATTATTAAAAAAAAGTCAGCCCGCCCTTCGAAGACAGTTTATTAGTTAGGATGAGTTCAGACGGCGTCAGATATTTGATAAATTTCTCATATATGCATTAAAAGTATTTCCAACCTTTAACTTAAAAAAAAACAAACGAAATCCACGAAAATCGCAAAGAACATCTGATTTGGTACTTTTATTCAAAATAATTAAATGGCGTGGGTAACAAAATATTTACCAAGTTTGAAAATATTTTCTATTCTACTAAATAATAAAAAAAAAATGTAATTTTCTCTCTTCGCCTAAAGCTCCGAAACGGCTGGACCAATTTTTTTTGACATATTCCAAAATTTCTTGATTATGCTTAACATGGATGATTTTAGTCTCATCGGCCAACTTTTTATAAACAAATTTTTTTATGAAAATTTTCTATGTGCTGTGTTTTAATTGGTTTGTTTTATTAATTTTTATTCATTGTTTTTGAATTCGATTTGTATGTAGAAAATTTGGAAAACTCGAAACCTGTCAACATTTTGTTGCCATCAATTGTGAGTCGAATTAATCTGCAAAATTTTCTATATGGATTTTAGTGAGATAAAACTTTGCAGCTAATATATAAGATTTTTTTCAATTAAAAAAATTTATACAAATTATTTTTCTTTTTTAACAAACAGTTGACTGCACCTCAAGCCTACTAAACCCCAAATATATATTTTAAAAAGGTGCCTAAACCCAACTTAATTATATATTTCGTTTTTGTAAACTAATTTTCCACATTTCCTACCAATTTGTCAAACAACCCTCATAAGCAGCGCATCAAATGTCATTGTGCTTCTTAAGTATCTCTATATGAGCACAGTTTGAGCGCTTCATTTTTTATATTTCTGCTCAGAGCGTTCAGGTCTTATAAGAAGCGTTGAAAAGGGTCACAAAAACAAGAAATAATAAAAACGACAGGTGTCTAAAAATGTTGATTAACGTCCGAGTTAAAAGTTTAAAGAAGTTGCTCTATATATGAAATTGGAGATGGCGTTGGATATGCGTAAAAATTGAGTTGCTCTACTTTGCTTCGACTATGTAAATAAAATTAAAGAATATATTTACCTTGGGCAAAAGTTTTTGTTTTTGTAAATATTCCAAAATAAATGTGGTAGTGATTTTATATATTTGTTGTTGTTTTTGTTGTTGTTCTATAAGCAACCAAACTTTCTAGTTAAATATTATTCTTTCGACAACACTTAACATGTTAATTACACTGTAAACAAAATTTGATAATAAGTGTTGTTGTTGTTGTTTTTATTTATTTATTTTATGTACACTACACTTTTTATTTAAATTTTTTGCTGCTTTAAATTATTTTAGCTTTTGGAGATATATTTTATGCATTTTTTTTTTTTGAACACTGCTAAACTGAACACCAGTAAAATTTTTATGTATAAATTTTTTTCACTTATTTTAAGCTTTTTTTTTTGTTAAATTATTTTTTATTCATGTTTTGTAAATATATAAAATGCGCTTTTTCGGAGGTTTTTATTTTTAAATTAAAATTTTTTCAATATAATTTTTTTAACTGCTATTTTAAGCCAAGTTTTTAAGTCTTTATGTATCTTTTTTTTATTTATTAATTTTTATAAAATACAAAAACAAAACCAAAGCACTGCACGCACACACTCACACAAACACGGAAAAGGCGCTCACACACAACACGTAAGAATCGCTTCGAAGTGTTCGAAGTCGGAATCGAAGTTTTTTTTTTTTTTTTTGTTGCTCCGTTTGAAACTTGAAACGCGAACAAGTAAATTGGAGCACAAAATGCCGTCAAGAGCAAAGCAGGCAGGCAGTCAGGCTGGAATGACGCGCGGAGCGAGGTATGTGTATTCAACTGCTACGGCTGCTTCTGCTATAATTGTTGTTGCTTTCGTTCTTATTGGCCAAAAAAAAATCAAACAAAAAAAACCGAATTGGCTTTAAATAAATTTTAGGAAAAATTATGCGCGACGTCGTCTTTCGTTTCGAATGCCGTTCGAATCGCGTACGAACGCGTCAACGGTTCACTTGCGAATGCTTAAAGCGTTTCAAGCTTGGCTCGGCTCAGCGCAGCAAACCAGATGAGACCAACCAACTTGAACAAGTCTGCGTTAAATTCGAAAAGCAGCAACAGCAGCAGCAGCAAGTTCGAATTCGATGTATAAAAGAAGTTTACAGTCTGACTGGGAGAGAGAGTGAGCGCGTAAGAGTGCTTGTTTTAATGCGTGCTCACTTGTTAGCCATGATCGCTTGTATGAGAGCAATTCTGTCTCTCTGCAGTTTGTTGCTTAAGTCTTTTGTTAACCGTTGGAAAAATCGAAGAAGCCATAGAAAATGAGCGCAATAAACTATTTATTTTATACAAGGGCTAATTCGTAAGTTGCATAATTTTACTTTATGTCAAGAGTAATTGATATTTTTTTGTTAAAGTTACACAAAATGCGAACAGAACTATTTTTTACGAGGGTAGTTTTTGAGCTTACATAACTGACATAGCGATAATCGTCAATTGAATATATATATTGCTAATTGGATGCGTGTAAAAATAATATATTATTTAAATTAATATAAGATTCACGAATTTTGCTGCCCCTATCTTAACTTAAAACAACAAAAATTCTATTATAAAAATATTTTCCTTTGTTTTATTTTAATTAAAAGTTGGCACAAATATTTCGTTTTCTTAATCTGTAATTTTCTTACAGTGCCACTCGCTTGATAATTTTTACTTTTTTCTTCTTTTTGACTAACTTTGCATGACACTTTAAAAAACTTCTAAATCATATCTTGTTCACTGCATGCGCGCTCAAGTTTGTTGCCAGAGTCTTTTGTTCTTCAACTGAGAGCATAACAGCAGCTGAGTATTAAAGAGCGCGCTTAACAAAACTTGTGAGCATGAGCATCAGTTAGTGAGAGCCCCTATGTGCTATAGATAGCATATTCTATTGATTTATTGTTTAAAAATAACTGTTAACTTTTTTTCTTGTTTCGTTTTGTTGTTTGCGGTTGTTGTTTTTGTGGCAAGAGCAGATGATGTTCATGATTATTTTTTTTTTGTTAAAAAATTCTGTGATATGGTTTTTTTTTTTTGTAAATGTTCAAACTTGCATTCTGTTGCTAGAGTCTATCTCAACTTTCGCTCGTCTCCATTTTGAATGCAACTTTTACTCTTAGCCCTGATCGTTCGTTCGGTTTTTTTTCAGTAGATATGCTCTGCTCTGCTTATGCCACAAATTATCACATAATTTATGAAAATCGTTTATAAAGACTAAGCTGGGGGCCTACATTTGTAAGCGCCTCACTGGCCCTGTGCACAGCTGTGGCGTTATCGCTTAACTGTATTTCTTTTTGTTAATTTGCTTAATCTTCTGTTTTACTCATGCTTCTTTTTATTTAAGCTAATGGAAGATTTTGCTTGCAGCTATTCTCTTAAGATGAAGCATCTTTTTTCATAATTAAAGACAGTATAACTTTGAAACTAATAGAAAAAAATAAGAGATTTAAATGAACAGCAAAAATAGGAACTATTTATAAGAATTTGGAAAAAGCCAATAAGTTTCTAATTGAGTTTGGATGCAATTCTAAATTACACTCAATTTAATTGGAACTTGGGTCTCATATGTCGTTTAGGTTTCTAAGCATCCAAGTTGAAAAGCTACAAAATATTTTTATTGATCTTCAAAATTATTCTCATATCTTTTATATACAAAATGTCCAATTAAAATTTTATTAATAAAAAAAATTCAAAGAAAAAGGATTTATATTATTGAATTTGATCTATGTTCCATGTGGTAGCAACAGCAAAAGGAACTCATGTTAATAATCTCTTGCATCGCTTGAACACCTTTTGGGATGCTTTTTTTTGCTATTGCAATGATTCAGGTTTCTTAATGGGTACAAATGCTATTGGTTGCATCCACAATACCACAAGAGTCACAAAATGAAGGTAGCGCCTCTTGCGCCTCACCTCTTAAGTCATCCGTCATCCTCCGTAAAAAATTTATCAAAATTTGAGATTTCTTGCTTCATCACAGCGAAGATTCCCAGTCCTTATACATGGCTTAGCATGTTCAAACTTTTGACTGAAGATTTTGAGCAATCAGCAAAGATGCATTTCCCAAACAAGTGTTCTTCTGGATTCAGCGTTAATTTATCTCTGTTGAATTTTCTGCACTTCAACGGACCATATTATCTTCCATCTACATATGTATTTCTGTCTGGAAAATTCTCCATGTCTATCAGCACATCGCAATCTGTTAAGCAAATATATGCTGTGATTTTTTTATTATTTAGTTTAAGAATTGTGCAGGCTTACCCCTTCTAAAGTTGATAAAGTACTATTCCTCGTAGTCCAAATGCCCTCCTCCTTTTATATACGGGCTTGGGACCGTCAATGGCGGAGTTTTCTTAGTTTTTTTCATAATTAATTTTGAATTTTGATTGCCGAAATATGTACGCTTAATTTAGTCCGAAACTTCTACGCCAAAAAATCTGATTTTGATACTCATGGAGTAACATGCCAAACCGAAATTCAATTCAATTCAATTTTTTTTTTTTTTTTATGTAATTATGTTTGCCCCATAGTATTTAGCCTCTACTGCAAGCGGACTTGTGGCATGCTGGTTTCTTCGGCCGACATGCCGGTTTTCGCGGTCGACAAGCAGGCTTGCACGGCTTCTTTTTCGGTCGGCAAGCAGGCTTGCAAGGCTTTTTTTTCGGTCTACACGGGCGCTTTTTTGGTCTACATGCCGGTCTACACGGTTTCTTTTTCGGACGACAGCTAGGTTTTGGCTTACAGCGTCGTCGTTTTGGTGGCGTCTTTGGCGGACAATTGATTCCCGGTGGGCAACTATTCTTATTTCCGCATGTGTCAGACGCTTCCTTCGCATGCATATACAGTAAAAATGAGCAAAGAATAAATAATACGTTTTACTTTTTCACTTACCGGCGCATAGCGCTTTCTGTCTTCGCTTGTAAGCGAATGCCATTTTGAAGTAGCACGCATTAGTAGCTCATCATCGTCGAGCCTATCGCGATTTGCAGCGTAGAAACTTTTTACAAAATTCAAAAAAGTTGCTCTACGCGACATTTTTTCGAATATGCAATAATTCTCGGAACGTGATAATCGCAACAAAAAAAATTAACCAAGAACACCAAAACAAAAAAATATATATATATAAAATTTACACTAGTAAAATTTCTATAAGCGTTCTGCTCCGAACACAAACTAAAACTGAAGTTATAAGCGGAAGTTTGAAGTCCTTAAGTTAACACAAAACTCAGAGATTACTAAGCTTGAATGGGTAGAAAAATTTAAAAGAAAGTTTTTTTTATTTTAAAAGACGTAAGCTGCTTAGTTTAGTATGTTTCAATTTTCGGAAGTATTTCTTGTCGGAATGAGTTCTGACCATCAAAATAATATATAAGGACAAATTTAAGTTCCTATGCCAGCGTTCGAAGTATCAAAAAGAATATGTTTATGGAATCTCTGGTTCAGAACATTGAAAAACTGATCTTTGGCAGTCCATTTTGTCCTCCGATTTTTTATTTGAATATACAAAAGACTCTTCAGAACTAACGCATACCAAAATCATGGACAGGAAATATATTTCAATAAACACAAAAAATTAAGCGGAGGTCCACAAAGTAAAATTGACTTGGACATGTTTTATGCCCAGCTGACTTTTACGTGTTTCGGGTCGCTGATTATGATCCCGGTATCCGTATAACGCCATTAAGTCAGCATCAAGGACAAATCAAGTTCAATAACCTTAAATCGATATATTTAAATTTTTATACCCTGGATTCAGAAAGAGCGGAAATTTTATGATGGATGGGTAGATAATAGATGGATATATCTTTGACCTTTTTCATGTACCGACTTGTCAAGGTCAACTGGAGGTCAATTTCCTCATTTGAACTCTCGGCTAAATGGTTCTTTATGTTTTTGCTTATATATACCCTACTTATAAGTATTATTTACACATTTTTTAAAACAAAAGAAATTAATTTTGACAACAGAACAATTACATGTCTCCGGCAGCAATGCTTGTTGTTTATTTAGTCTCATTTTTATGACTCTAAGTTAATTGTTCGTGTTGTGCTCTTTTATTAAACTTATTATAAATGTGAGATGATTTATTAACAATATTCTCATAAACTTTCAAACGGAAAATGTTAAACAAACTAAATAAACTAAAGCAATAAACTGTCTAACAAATAATTATTTACGATAATCGTATGTAAATAAATGGCTTCAAGTAAAAGTGGGACAAACAAACAGTTCAAAACTAACTAACAACGAACAACTAACAAACAACAGCAACAATAATATGAATAAAACGAGAAAGAACGCTGCCGACGAGTGTGTACGACTTTGTGATACACTGTAGCTGGTCTAAAGGGGCTTAAATTAAATAATATATTTGTGTAGAATGGGGTGCAATCTGAATATATGTGGGTTATTTTAACAGATTTAACGGATGATACTTTAAAATAAGCTTAATTAAAAGCAAAAAATACCAATAAATGGAAAAACGGTGGGCAACACTACCTCACACTGGTTCCATCTGAACTTTTGTGACATATTTTTTGGATTAATGAAAGATACTAGCTTAATTAACAACAACAAAAACAGAATATTTCTACTGCTTCTCATTTTAGCTGCTAGTTACAAACTTAATATACCCTTTACTTAAATAATTATAGGGTATAAACAGTAAGAGACAGACGTAGAAATAATAAATATAGATACATAGAAATAACAACAACAACAACAACACTGTGAACAATAAGAAAACTAACAATAAGGAGAACATTCAACTAAAATGTCAATTGTGAAAATTGTAAATAAATATTTTAACATCAAATGCAACAACAACAAATACGAGAAGTATGATGACAACCACAACAACAATAAATCAGATCATATCATCAGCTGCTGCTGTTTCTGTGGTTATTGTGGCTTTTACGAATACACGGTCTGTCTATCTGTCTGCCTGTCTGTCCCGCAGCTTTTTTTTTTTTATAACAAAATCTGAATACAGCGGATTCAATGACTTTGCATTGCACATGAAATGATATGCATTTATTTTGTTGTTGTTGTTGTTGTTGTTTAGTGAAAATGGCAAAATGAAAAGCCCTATAAAATGGCAGAAAGCATAGGCAAGAGAACCAATAGAGACATGGATTGACAATGACAACAGAACTATAAAGCAGCAAGAAATTACCAGTAGCATAAGTGTGTAATAAGTAATCGATTGCCTCTTCAATACTTTGTGAATAGATTGATTACAAGTCTATATACTTTTATTTAAGCATGTAGGCGGCATGCAAACGATACCACGTTTCAATTACATTTCACACACTTTGTGTATAGAGTTGTTAGCAGATGAAATATGTCTTCATATACTTTCTGATTTTTTAAGAAGTATTACTATTCCACAAAAGATATATCATGTTAGACGTTTAAAAATTTTATTCGTGAATATTATATAGAAACTCCACAGGCACACAACTGTATATACAAAATGTCCCGAGAACGATCGATTACATGTGTTAATGCATTGTGTGTTGTCAACGTATCACATGCAGCTGTGCGCTACTGGCAATAAACGCTAAAAAGAGATGTATGGAGAGTTGAATGTGAGGTCAGTGAAAGATAAAAAAAATACAGCACACAAAAAAAGGCATTAAGCAGAGACACAACTGGCGGCTGCAAAAGTTCACGCTTGAGAGCTTGCAACGTGCAAGAAGCGCGAAAAAGAGCCACAGCTAAACATGAATTTAAAAAAAATAACTAAAATGAGGAAGTAGCTGGAAAGAATATAAGAACAGCTGCTCATGAGGCAGATGCTTAAAAAGTGTCCATTAAGAAAGGTTTACCTTATTCTAATTACCTTTGTTATGCCCATAATATGATCGGAAGACTTTCAGATATTTTATACCATATCGCCATTTCCACTTTATGGAATTTATGGAACCTAAAGTCACTACAATCCAAAAGAAAGAATAAATGCATCCATGAACTTCGAAGTTATTTTTCTTCAAGCTATATACTCGCCAGTAATAATTTTGATCGATATTTGTGTGCCTTTAAACACAATACTATTTGAAATTCCTAATTATGATACAATTTTTCACTCAGAAAAACTTCTTCCACAGTTCTATAATCACAAACAACAAAAGATCAACACCAAACCCTATTAAGAATCAATTGCTCATGGGAGATTCAAGAATATTTTAAGATTATGGGATGATGGTTCCCATTATTTCTACCTATTTATCATTTTATATTTATTTTTACCTATTTATTCATTCATTCATTCCTACTTATTATCCTCTGCCTATTGCTCCTTTTATTCAAACATTTCTACATGCTTTCCTGAACATTTTATTACGGAACTATGAGATTTCTGACATCTATGATCAGTTACCCAGTCGCCCCAACAGTGCTTATGAAATTATGGCGACTTTAAAAGATCTGACACTTTAGATCTGAGACCTAGATTGAGGAAGGGCTTGCACAATCTCATGCTGATAGCTTTTCAGTCCAAAGCGGTAGTCTCTCTGGCTTTCATCGTCCACGTGGTGGTGAAATTAGGAAACATTCCATCACAATGGAAAAAGGTCAGAATCTGTTTGATTCACAAGGCTGGACATTCTATTCATACTGACCAAACAGTCTGCTGTCCACTGTAGCAAAGCTCTTCGAGAGGTGCCTCTTAACAAGACTATTTGGTATCGAGAGGTTGAAAAGAAGGATACCAACTTTTTAGTTTGGTTTTCGTAAGTCTCATGGAATGCCGAAGCAGTTCAATAGGTAGTATGTGGTGGCTTATCTTGATATAAGACAGGCCTTTGGTGGAGTACGGCACGATGGCCTTCGCCTCAGCTATTAGGGCAAAATGTTTTAACCGTCTGGATCGTCAATTGATCTAGATGTAGCGGAGTCAACAAAGAGAGCAATCAATGCTGGTGTGCCACAAGGAATCGTGCTGGAGCCAATAGATTAATCACTGTTCATCAGCGATATTCCCCCAAGCCTCTTCTATGTTTATAGAAGCACTTTTAGATTGCTACGTTTATTGGCAATACAGCCATTCTGACCATAGACAAGTGTGTGTAGACACACACACCGATATATTCCAAGTATATCTTCTTGAGTTTTGGCAAAACACTGAAGCATCGATGTAAACCTGTACAAGCGTGATGCAGGCACTGTGCCTAGGATTCTACCTCCAAGATTAGCATCTGGATCACCAGCCCGAATAGGCGAATCACTTTTAGGACCCACATTTCTGAAATCTTTCAGCGCCAAGATACGACCACTTGGCAGATTCCTCATATACAGGAACCAATTATATTCTGCAATAGCAGAAACCAGCTATCACTGTGGAATAAGATAGATGGTTTAGCTTAGCGCTATGGGATGCAGGTCTATTTCAAAGCTGCTTTGAAAGATAAGGGTTCTCTAAGCGAAGGACCTTCGCAACTTTTCTGGCACTACTTAGTATATGCGAAGGGCGATCCTTTAAAGAGACGTAAATATTCCCAAAATGGAGCAAGTTGTGGCAAATTTATAGCGACTTAAATCCCTGTAATCTACAGCTCCCCCTTCCTAGAATAAGTTGTTAAATTAGTTTTTGATTTAAATTTAATTCAAGTTGAATTTTCAATAATAGAAAAATTAAATAAATTGGAGTTCTCACACTGCTTGAAATTCAACCATTATAGCAACTTTTTTTGTTTCACATATAATTTGTCCATATGGCAACACTGTCTATATGCAAATTGAGTGAGCGGAGAGAGCTGATGTCTGCAAAAAGAGAATAGGAGCTAATAGGCTCTAATGATTAGATAGATAGCTTTACATAGATTCAGACTAACTTAGGTCCAATGTTTTAGAAAAAAAAGGCATGGTACACTGTTTATGTTGAAATTCTTAAAAAAAATGTCAATCAGATATTTTGTGTTTAATGGGTTTAAAAAGGGTGGTAAAGATTTGCATTTTCCTATCTGCCTTGGCAGTGATTTGGCGATATCATAAAATGTGTTGTATAAACACGCTAAGAGCCTATACTGCCTTACCCACATTCATCACCGACACCCCAAAAATATGCAACACTTTACTAGCGTTACAAACTGCAGCTAAGAACCAAACAATTTATAGCATATCTTAGGGTGCTACCAGCTACAGTAAAGCTTTAACCAAAATGTTTACCCAAAAACTTTCCGCTGAACGAGAATCTTTTTCAAACAACCAAAGCCGCACGCCAGTCCATAATTGATATGTAAAATCTGACGCCGCGCTGTCACTTTCGATTACAAGGTGTGAAAATCTACACCAAACACAAACGAAATGTATCTTGTATCTATACGATTGGCTGTTTTTGGTACGTAAAACGACAATTAGCTGCTAATCAGCTTCAAGTTTATAGCAAATGTTACAGCATACTTCGTAGTTGCAATCTATAATGATATATCCAACAGTTTATATACATCGATCGAGTATTTGTGGCTGTATTTCGGTTTGACTCAACGCCTACTAAGTGCGTTCGTACGCTGCTTTAGCTTCAGCTGCCGTCTGCCATATGAAATTGCAATTTCATTAAACTTGTAATTATGAGCTTCATCGGTTTAATGCTCAGTCCTCAACGTTTAAGCCTAATTGCCGCACTTAATGGGGAGGCAGGCATTACGAGGCATTTTGTGACAGGCGCATGTTAATAAGTCTGCCGTTGAGTAAATGCGGCAATTAAACGACGTGCGCTGAAAATTATAGAACATTGCTAATTGCAGTATCTGGAGCGCCTTGAGTTGAGTGCGCCAATCATGTCAATGCCAACCTAAGTGCTTGCACCCGAAATTTGTTATTCGTATTAAACTATGATTTTTTTTTAATAATCAAACAACATTTTAACTCAATCCAAGTAGTATAGGAATTATATTTCCAGTACAATTTTTTCTAATGCGCATAATTGTTTCGTCGTTTTAAGCTACTTTACTATATTTTTTAATAAAAAAAAAATATATATATATATATTGTGACTCAGTGAAAGTAAAATAGTTACAAGATGTCTCTCCAAATCGCTGAAATTGCGGAGGAGAAGGCTAAGGCACCGCCGCCTGCAGCTGCACCGGAAGCCAAAACTAAAGACGATAAGTCCATACCCAACTATATGAAGTATATACTGGGCGGCTTGGCCGGCATGCTGGGTACAGTCATTGTACAGCCGCTCGATCTGGTGAAGACGCGCATGCAAATCGATTCGGGCGCCGGCGGTGCACGTGAGTATGCCAGTTCGTTTGATTGCATACAGAAAGTCCTGGCGGCGGAGGGTTTCTTTTCCTTCTACAATGGCTTGGGCGCTGGACTCTTGCGCCAGGCTACCTACACCACAGCACGCATGGGTGTCTATCAGACTGAGATACAGATGTATCGCGATCGTTATGGTAAGGCACCGCCTGTAGCCGCCAGCGCACTGATGGGCATAATGGCTGGTGCTGTGGGCGCTTTTGTGGGCAATCCAGCTGAGGTGGCACTCATTCGCATGATGGCTGATAAGAAGGCACCGCCAGATGAGCGTCGCAACTATAAGCATGTCGCCGATGCCTTGTTACGTATAATGCGTGAAGAGGGCATCTTTGGTCTGTGGCGCGGTTGCATGCCGACCGTCATACGTGCCATGGTCGTCAATATGGTGCAACTGGCTTCGTATTCGCAATTCAAGGCCTTCTACAAACGCTACATTGACGAGGGTCTGCCATTGCATATTGCTGCCAGCATGTCTTCGGGTTTCTTTACCTGTGTCGCTTCGATGCCGCTGGATATGGCAAAGACACGTATTCAAAATCAGAAGGGTGATGAGTATAAGGGTACAATCGATGTCATGATCAAGGTTGTAAAGCAGGATGGTGTCTTCGCATTGTGGAAGGGTTTCATACCATATTTCTGTCGTATTGGACCGCATACCGTGTTTGCATTTGTATTCCTGGAGCAGCTGACTAAGGCTTATTACAAATATGTGCTCGGCGTGGAGCCTAAATCGAACTTGTAAACGTTTTTGGAGTTTAGACCAAAAGGTGTTAAATGTTATTAATTAAATTATTAAAATGGAATGAATTAGAAAGAACTTAGAGAAATCTTTTTCTTTTAATTTCACAAATTTATTCGCATGCGATCTACGTTTAGCTTTTTTAGCTCTCGCATGCGATAAATATTACAGCTCGGCTGCGACGCGTCGCTTTTAATCAAATATAAGCTGCTACTTTATAGCTTCGTGCTACTCACAGCGTCGCGTTGCTTATCAGTTGCGATTCTGCGATCGGTTTGTGCGGTTCGGTAAGCTGTTGGCAAAAATCTTATAAGTGTAGATACTTTTTGTATCTCTAAGCATATTTGTGCATTATCCTTGATCTAGTATACACGGAATCATATTAAAGTGAGCAAAATTACAGACAGCTTCAAGTTCAAAAAAGAATTATATAGTAAATAAGCTAGTGTTATTCTGTATCTTCTTAATGCGCTACAACAAAATCTTTTATGTGAATCCAAAACCCGCTGCGGAAGTGTTAATTTAAAAAATAAATTCAAGTGGCACTCACAGCTCACTGAGCCATGAAAGTGCATGCATTGTGTCGAGTGTTATCGTTGCAAAAATAAAATTTTAATACAAAAATTAAATAAGAAAATCTAAAATGAAATAATTTAAAAAAAAGGAAATAATAAAAAATTTATTTTCTTTATAATGTGCCATCCAAAGTGCTAATTCAAATGCTGCGCGCTTTGGGAATGTCTTGCGAGTGTACTATTACACAATAGAAATTTTCGCATAATTTATAACAAAATTAAGTGATTTTATTTTGCAGTGCAGTCGTAGTAAGATATATATTTTTTTTTCTTTTCGTTTAATCGTGCAATAAATATTCATAAAAGTGAAAATAAAAAATTGTTGCAATTTGCTTTGTTGTCATAGAAATTTGTGCCGCTGCTAAACAATTCGATCAGCTGCAATCAAACGGTAAGTTAGTAAAATATTTAATTCAATCTTTAGATAATCTCAAGTTTTTTATACACTACTATCAGCGGCATGCTGATATGTATATTTGTTTGTAATTGCAATTGGCATCAAGTGTTTCAATAGATTAGCGTTTGATTGATTGATAGATTTCTAAAGCCAGTGAAATGCTTTGAAAGTTGACACAAAAATTGGAAGTGTTTTGATATTTGATGTCTAATTGCTTTAATTGATAGCTGTTTCAAAACTAAATGCTGCTAACAAATCACTCAAGAACGCAGACAGTTATTTAAATTAATAAAACAATTATTTTGTCTTAGAGAAATTTTGCTCGTATTTATAATTGATGCTTGTGCAGCGCAACTGTCTGTAATTGATTTATAGATTTAACTGCCAGATTTGAGCAGTTTTAAATGCTATCAATCTACTTGCTACAATCTCAGTGCAGCATCTTTATAACATTATAAAGCCGCTATGGTATGCAAAGTTAAACCAAAAGCCGTACCCAACACGCGTCAGCAGCTATTTGCATTCGAAATTCATTAACCAACCATAATAAAGACAATAAAAACAATCAAGATGCACGCAAATACTTAAGAGGGATGCTTAATAAATTTTTAAAGCACAATGACTTTATATTTACCCAGAACGCTTGTATTCTTTTCGTTTCAAAAATACTCGATAATCTTCAAGTATTTGTTCATAGCCTGACAGACGGACATATCAATATCGAACAATATACTCTGGTGCTCACTTTTCACTACTTTTGACGGTAATCGGTCTGAATCGGTCCGAATTGAACGTTCACTAAGTGACAGAAATTTCGTTGCTTATTGCCCCATTTTATCCCTCTTAATTTGTTGGCGATGGGAGGAATATTTTTTAAAAAAATTGAGTAAAATAAATTATTATTATTTGTCCCCCTTGAACCTTAAATTTGAATAGTAAATAAGTTCTTATCTGAATTCTTGTAGGATATTTTATTGAAATACATGTAAGATGCACCAAATTTTTTATTTCATCTAAACTCAACCACAAAAAAATAATTTTCTTACAAAACAGGTGGGTCTGACATGAATCTATGTATATGGAATATTTCATTACAATTAAAATTAGTTACACCAAGTTTGGAAATTTTGTCCAAACTAACAAAAAACACCATTAATTGTATTCATAAACTTTATATAGGTACTATTCTTCCGAGAGGTTCTGCACCTTCACTACCTATCTGAACAATTAAATATTCAAACTTGAATGCTCAATCTTTTATAGTCTTCAAGTTCTTGATGTTCATAGCCATCCAGATGGGTGGACATGTCTATATTGCCTTGACTTTTTATGGGGACCACCTTGATTTGAACTCTAATGGATTATTTTATTAGCCTAGAAACAAAATACAACTAATTCATCATTTCAAGCCTAACTATCAACAACAATTTTTTTTCTCATACAAAAACCCAGATATGTGGGAGAGATTTGTATGAGGGTCACCCATTCTAGTGGACCGATCTGAATCTTAATAAAATAATATTTAGTTTATATCAGCATAAAGATCTAAGCCCTACAGTCGAGCGAAATACTAACTAAAAGCGATTCCGGAGCATGGGCAATTCTGAAGAGCATTTGAGCAAAGAATTTCTAAGCCAGAAACTTCTTGCTAGTCAATAGTAAAAAATATTCAGCCAAAATAAGCCGAACTTGGCTATGCAGCTGCCAATTGCATTAGATGACAAAAAGACCAAACAACAACAAATACAGAGAAAGAAACATAATTAAAACTAACAGAGTTGCCCATTGCTGTCGCATTGCTGCACAAATATTTAAGCCAGTGAGTATTTTTTTGCTTACCCTGTCCCATAAAAAGGATTGTTTTGTTGTTGTTTCAACAGCTTTTTATTGTTGTAGTAAAAAAGAAAATGGAAACAGAAACAGAAATCAGTAAAGATATTCGAAAGATCTGTAATTTAAGAGGCTTTTCGATAAACGAGTGATAATTCTTACACCCAAAACTTGAACCGATTTTAATAAAAAAAATAGTTTCTGCACTTTATACATTTCCAAACAATATATACATGAATATAAATATATGTTGTTGTACATTTTTGTTTTCAGTTCCGTTTAAGATAACAATCTGTGATGATAAAGAAACATGAAAAACAAATATAAAGTTAAATAACAGCTGTCATCTATGATCTTTGGATAAAAGATGATATGTATTATATTATCATAAAATCAACAAAGTTAGCAACTATAATCTAACCAGGAGACGTTTAGAAATTTAGATAACTTTTATCGTTTCCACATTATCCATTAAATTCAGGCGTGCTGCCGTTTTCACTTTAGTTCAACATGTTATCTCTGAATCTTAATTCCATTTTAAACAAATATACCTTAAAAATGACTTTAATCTATGAAACTAAAAAATATGATTACATATTTACTGAAATAATAGCACGCCAAATAAGGTGAAAGCAAGTGCACGCCTGATGGAGCTAGAAATTGCTATGAAATTTAGAACTAATTGCATTTAGGCAGAAAATCTCTATACTATTTGATAAACATTATATAAAGTCTAAAACTTCTTCTAATGAGGTGCAATTATAAATTATGGAAAATAACCATTTTCCATTATAACGCAAGCTCGCGGAACGGTATGTGAAATGCAGGGAAGTGCAAAAATTTGCGAAATGACTTCGCTTTGTTAACGTTTATGAAATGGTTTTACAAGGCTGCTAATTATATTACGTGAATCTAGAAACCTGGTGTTACTACAATAAATCAGATAGCAACAGAAGCCGCAAGGTCAGATTTTTCTTTATTATAAATTATTGAGTAACATTTCTTTGTAACAGAAACCAAAAATTTGTATCTCAACGTAAAAACTGGAACTGCTCGTAAATAGTGAAAATTTTAAAACCGATAACAATCCTACTAACATAGTTTATGAGGATGTATACATGGATAGATGGTTGGATGGATGAATGTTAGTTACTCTTTCACGCCTAAACCGTTGAACCAAATATATGGCACGTCATTCACACCTTTGCATCTATTTGAGATACAGCGATAAAATTGGAAGCATTCCTTTTAAGATAGTCAAAATCGTAGAGGGCAATACCCATACTCTTATACAAACGATATAAACATTTTTATATCTTTGCATCCATTTGTCATAAAGAGATGCAATTTTGGTATAAATGTAAATGGGATCGGGAGAAGTAAGATCCATTGATGAAGTGTGAACAGTTTACTTTATATCATTGTTAGTGGTAATTCAATCGGGGATGGGGACAACGTGTTGTTGTCACCACAAAAATAATCTGGTAGTAAATGACCGTCTGTAAGCTGGTGCCGTCATTGAGCATTAGTATGGCAAACATCCACAAAAAATTTCATGAAAATTTGCCCATCAAATAGAGTTGTTCGCGATAAGTCCCACAGGAAATTGCTTCAATAATTTGTTTAAAGAAATACATCAGTTGCGTTAAAATGGAGATGTTAAAAAAAAAAATTAATTTTTTATACTACATGGTTTTTCTTGAATCCAAACATATTAGTACTCTATGTGGAATGTTTCACCTCTAAGTTCAATGTTTTGTTAATATTCTACTTCAATAAATATGCCTCAAAAAAAATTATAGAACATCATACCAAAAGTTTTTTTTTCAGATTTGGTCTATGGAACGTTAATCATTATGAAATATTCCATATATTAGGTTCCGATCGGACCACTAGAAAGGGCAGCTGCTATACAAAATTGTAGTTAAAACAAATTTTGTACCAATCCTTCCATAAGCCCTGTCTTTTTTGTATTCATAAGTACTAGTTTGGATATAAGAGTAGCATTTATTGATCTCTGCGGCCCTTCTACATGGCCGCAGAGATCAAGCGATTTAATCTTCTTTGGGGTTATATGAAGTCATTCATGTACGATGATGCCGCCAGCACTATTGAAGATCATAAATTTGGAGTGAGGTAATTGCCATAGAGCCGGATTTCCAGAGTGTCCATTGGAATAATGTCAATGTCGATTTAAGCTAAACGAAACTGCTACATGTTTTTCTTAGAATGATTTGTATGGAGACTACCACTTCTAGTGGTCTCAAATGGATCTATATGGAATAGTTGAGGTTGGAATTGAAGTAAGATATAAAAGGAATGGGAATGTCTTAAACTCCAAACTTGTTCTCGGATTTTCTGGCAGGCGCATATTTCTATAGCAACTCGGGTTTTCATGCTGGTAATTTATGGAGTTTGCATCTCAGCCTTCTGTCTCATGCAGGCTGCAGGGTATTAAAAGGTCTTTCGATTGTAGCTACGATAGGAAGTGATGGTCTTCTATATAATTTGACTTGCACCGTTTCTCAAAAATACTAAAAGGACTTCAATTTAAAAATTACTTTTACCTTTTCATAAATTATGCAACATCCCTCGCATATATAGCACATACAAAAAAAAGTATCTTGTATCTCAGCACAATACAATATGTATCTGTGTACACTGATATTATTATTGCAAGCATGTTTACATGCTACTTAACAAGCGCAGAACATGCACGCTCATTTTCAATGTTGGCCTGGCGGCTGGTGTTTTTGACTTTTTTTCCTTAATAACGAATAAATTTAATTGTAAATTTCGCGCGAATTATGAATGAAAAAAAGAAAAGCTTTTATAAAAACAAAGAAGATAAAGTAAAAACAAATTAAATACAATGGCGCGCGACGCTACACATTAAAAGTCAAATAAATTTTAATTTAATTAAATTTGCAACATTGTCGAACTACTTTTTGTTAGTTTTCAGTAAAAGATTTTACGCTTTTATGTAATTGGAATTTATTTAAATTTGTTTTATAAATGCAAATAAATGTAAGCTTTAAAAACAAATACTTGTAATGCATTTTTTTTGTAGCTATAGCAACTTCAGATACATGTTTCATAAAGAAATTAGCTTTGGGAATTTTTTATATTTTTGTTTTATTATTTATTTATTTATTTATTTATTTATGAATGTTTTTTCTATTGTTTTTTTTTTGTCGAATAAATTTTAATAGATTGCGGTCTGTTTACATTCATTAAATTGTTTTTATTTCAGGTATCTAAAGATCGTTGAACACAAAATTAAGAAAAAAAAAAACATAAAAAACCCCTTTTTCTGTAATTAATTTATTTTATTTTTTTGTAGCATCAAACGTACTAAACCTATAATTAGTATAAATAACGCAAGTGCTTATAAATATAAACACTAAACAGATAGAAAACCAGTTTGAGAACAACGAATTTTGAGTAGAAAGTACCCGATTTAGCTACAAAACTGCGTAAATATTTTAAAATTTTAAAACAAAACCCACAACAATATAAAAATAAATATCTATTCATATAAAACAATATTCAGTAACTTTGATTGCCAGTTTGTGATAAAAATTGAGTGCGGCAATTGTCTTAATATGAAAATTGCAGCAAGTCAAAGGCAAGGCACGACAAGATACAAGATACTCATAGATTGTATCTCATCCGCATGCACGCACTGGCAATGATAATGACCAAAGCCAGCAGCGCAGTAGCATAATGATGATGATGATGACGCTGATGATTGTGTTTGATGAACAAATAAATAGCTTAAGAGATATGATATCATTAAATTAAAAAAAAAATAATGCTTTATGTTGCCGGGCCAAACATGTGACTCAAGTAGCGCTTGACCTTTGCACTCAAAGATGCCGCCGCATATCGTATATCGCATGCGCCTGTGACTAAGCCGTTCCAACTGCTGTATGCAGATGTGGGCGATTTAATTGACTTCGTATTTACTTTCGACAAAGAAATATAAAAACGAGCGCACTAATTACTCTAAATATTTGCTTAAATATTTTACACAGTGATTTTTTTTCTATTTATTTATTTATACCCTTCACACTTATAGTTTGCAAAGCGTGTTAGCAATTGTTTGTAAAGTTTGTGACGCATTGTAGAAGGCAAAAGTAGGTAAATAGATTTTCGTTTTAATTTTTATCAGCTAATCGAGATGCGCTTATCTAGCCAATTCAGTTTTTCTGTCCGTCCCTCTGTCTGGTTCTGGCTATGCATTTTATTTACTTAGTTTCATATAAAATACTTCAAACAAAAACTTGGTATTTAGAATTTTTTTCATGCAAGCAGTTGGCATAAACTATCGACCTAAAATTACTGAAATGTTTTTGTTGCGAAGCTTTTATATTCGTAAGGCTTTAAGTCCAAATTATCTTTGTATGTTCCCTATACCACTTTTCGAATAGATCTTACTTCTCTCAATCACATTAACATGTACACCAAATAGCACCGATTGGCGGTGCTATTTGATAACTGTTTATATGGTGGATGGGACATCGCCACCTCTAATTTTCACCGAACTCATGATTGATCTTCTTCCGATCCCAATAACATGTATACCCAATATCATTCCTGTACCTTAAATGAATGCAAAGATATGACGAATTTTGACAGCTATTTTTATGGAAGGTGGGGTATCACCCCTTCAATTTTGATCATACACATGATGAGATCTTCTCCCGGTCTCATTAAGATGTAAATATCATACCTGTAACCTAAATGGATGCAAAGATATGATGCATTTGAATTTTGTTTAACGTTTATATGGAGGGCAAGGCAACGCCCCCTCCGATTTTAAATAAATGTAGCCTATGTTACTCCTTATAACATCAGCTCTCAGATGAAATGAAAGTCCCGTCAAAATCGGTTTAGCCGTTACGGACATTAGCCGGAAAAAATATCCAGGCAGACAAAGAGACATAATTATTTGTGTTTTTGGTATAAGCACCTTCTATACGAGGGACACTATTTATATTTGGGGAATAGCAAATATGTATTAGCAAACATTTTTAATTGAAAATAGCTTTATTGTTTTTCAAAATTATCTCCATAAAAATTTGTGAACTTTTGCATTCGCTCAAACCAATTTTCGAAACAATTTTTACACTCCGATTGGGCCACCTTCAAAACATGAGTTGTGAATCACCCATTAACAGCTTGTTGGGGCGTAGGAAAACGTTCACCACACAGTTTATCTTTAAAGTTTGGGAATAAAAAGAAAATATTTGATGATAAGTCAGGGCTATACGGAGAATGTCCCATCAATTCGATGTGTTGAGGGCTCAAAAATTCTCTTTGTGTGAGCCAAAGTGTGGGAGCTTGTCATGGTGGAGAGTGATTCGTCATCAGCGGTTGGTTTTACGAATTTCTCCGAAGACTTCCGGCAACTAAATGGTCGGTACCATTCAGAATTTACCGTACTATTTTGCACAAGCGGAACAGTGGCCACATCACTCATTCGTCTTTGTGCGAACTACGACCTTTACTGAATTTATCATACCAGCGATATATCGTGGTTTTTGATGGTGCTTCATCGCTATATAAAGAACTGTGTTCATCGACACACTTGTTGAGATAATCCTCATCGAAATTTGTGAAAAATAATTCAACATAAATTTTCCTCACTCACTCACTGTAAACAACACATATAGCGCTTGTATATAAATACTTTGTGAGTACGTTCATGCTAAAAAATGTCTAACTTTATTTTAGTATTGCCAGATTTTACGTATTGGCATAAGTGTTGCCACTTACCGAATTATAAATAGTGTCCCTCGTAAATTTTTTAATGTCAATATGCCTACGGTTCCAATTAATAATGCTCTAGTGAATATCATAGAACTTTTCCGAGTTAGTTTCATATAATCTTTTCTCTTTCTTTTTTTTCTCTTTTTTCTTACCCAAAATATTTTAATTAATTTGTATCCAGCTTTATGTTACCTCATGTGAACGGTATTAAAACTACGTCTACACCGAAATAAATGTTTGATCTTGTTTATTTATTTGACTATACACACAATACTATAATATTTTGTTGTTGTTTATTTTTTGGGTACACATACCTCCATTGATTCTATGCCGCGACGAGAACGATGTCTCATGTGACTTTCGTTGGCAGGCAGCCTCCAATTGATAATAACGAGATTATTAAACCAGTTGACAGTGCGCAAAAGAGATAGCTAGACAAAAAGCAATCTGTACTCGTTCGCAATTATGTACGTACATATATATTGTATAGAGATGGTGTTACCTCCATCCGTCTGTCTGTCTGTCTTTCTGTCTGTCTGTTTTGGCAACGCGTCGCTGAACCGCGCTGCACGAGTGAATTTAAACAAATCTATGGCACTCACACTGAAGGCGGTAAAGTGCCTGCAACATGCATCACGTGCGCGTTTTGGTTTAACTACGCCAGTTTGTGATGCTTCAATAACCTAGCTGCTCGATTTTTGATTTCTTTGTTCATGAAGATACTTTTTGCATTGCTAAAATGATACTTTAGATACTTTTCATTCTTATAAAAAAAAATAAGTGTAAAAAGTTCAATTGAAAAGTTTTGTTGTTCAAAAAATATATATGAATCGGTATTTGATTAATACATATTATTAATAGGTCAAAAAAGTTTCATACGAATGAAATGTCTTCTCCAAAAACCTCAAAAATCCTTCAACCTGTTTTTGCAATTCCAATAATTGAACAATTTTAATCTCTCTAATTTCATTGACTTCAAATTACGTATTATATGGACTGCTTCGTCTAATCATTAATATTTTATTAATTATAATTAATTGATTAGTTACAGATTATTTAGAATATTATTGAAAAAAGAAAAACAGCGATAAGTTCTAGAAAAACTGCTGATGAACTTCGATAGTAAACAGCAATCTGGCATTGAGACACTCGAAATGACTCAAATATTTTGCAAAAACATCAAAGAGATGGGGGACGTTTAATCATATACCGATTTATTGCTTTACTAACTTTATAAACTTAATGAAATATTTAAAAATTAATCTCAAAATGCAACTCACAATGAGACTGTGAATCAAGCTTTAATATAAGACTTTGTGGAAAGGAGTCTCTATCCCGATGAATAAGGAAGTAATTGATGCTCTTAACACCTGAAAAATGGTGCAAATCTTCTGGAAACACAGCCACCAAAGCATAGACGGTAACGTAGTGATAAATGGCCAAACAAAAGAAGTCCTCTACTACTTCAATAGGAAACAACAGATGAAAAAATATGCTTGTAGACGCTAGACGTCAAGCTAGATCATTCAGTCAGCTGGCTTAACCTATCAGGCCAGCCGTACTTTAAGACAAAGTTAAGGCATTACCCGACAAAGACAAATGCTAAACACAACCAAAACTTGTTCATTGGGATTTGATCGTACAACCTATTGGTTTAGTTTTAAATGTTCAATCCAAACATATTGGAAGACCATTACAGAACCGATTAAAACCAACCTGACAACGGATGAATCAAGGGGTCCTATTCCACCCAATATATGCCAGACATTTATCCTTCTGATTATTACGTGTTATAATTAATCAATATTAGCCAATCTGATCAACAATATCCTAAGATAGTTGGAGCTCCTTGGTCTTAAGCTAGGCAAACATTTAATGTGTTTGTTAGGCGACCTGTACTGGTACAGGGTTTCTTATAGTCGGTTATGCCCGACTGAAATTTTCTTACTTGTTTTTTTTTTTGATTTCTGCAGCATATACGTCTTAAATATTTAATAATTCAGAATATTATAAACATTTTATAAATCTGCAAATAAAAGCATTTAAAACAGTTCATTTTTTATCAAAATCGGTTCTATACTGTGGGCGTAATGTATCACAAAAAATATACTGTCCTAAAAATATAAAATTCAAGCAAAAACCTTGTAATAGTTCGATTCACATATGAAAATAATAAAGGAGTATACGGCAGAACCATTTCTCCGTACATGTGAGACCCAAACACACAAACAACTTTTCACTCTTAAACTCAAACATTTTGCTATGTACGGACTTTTACTGCAGCTACGCTATATATTTTTAAATAAACTATATTTGCATACATCATTATTATAGAACAGAATATGATAATGCGATATAAAAATATTTACATGTCGCTGTACCTGCACGCTTTACACACAGTTTGACATATTTACAACACAATCCGACGACACAGAGTGACAGGCAGTAGCGTAGCCTCAAATCAACGTCCGAACGTCAGCCGGCCGGCTGATTACCCCGTGTCGCATTTTGCGGTGTAATTTTTCAATTGACGCCCATTATGGTTAAGCGTAGCCAGTGACCCAAGTCCCGTCCCAGACAAACTTAAACTAATAAGAATAATAAAAATAATAATAAAAGCAGCAGGCAACGACGTCGCCGACTGAGAAGCGACAGCAAGAAAAACGCAAACTTAGGCACAAACTATTACTTTGACAAGCCACAAGCACGCAGCTCTCCTGTATTTATGGCGCATAGACGAGTACATTCGCCTTAGAATATATACAGCAAATACTTCAACAAGTGCCGCGCAGCTACAGTCGCTGCTGCAGTCGGCGACGGCTAACTAATTCAGTCACTGAGTTAGTTAGTCAAAGCTGCCGCTTAGCACTTTAGTCACTTTAGTTGCGCGTCAGAGGTCAAACGAAACGTATCGAACGAAGTGTATAAGAAGAGCGCCGCAACAGTGAAAAGTATTTCATTATCCTGTCACAAAGGCTACGCCGCGCGCGCAAGCACTTAAAGCAATTAACGACTCGGCGGCGACTAATTGTGAAACGTTTTAATGAGTGAGCGCTTTGCACGTAGTTACCGCTTAATGAAAGCGACGCAATAAACGCAAAGTGTAGTGTATTTCCTTGAATTTCTCTGCTCAAGAGCAGCAAATAAAAAATCGTATTACGTATACGCGGTGTGCAACCATTGTGTCGCGGTGTAAAATGTAATTTGCTGATTTTCGGTTAATCAAAATCGGTTGCAAAAAGATAAAAAAAAAACGCAAGCAGACAATAAGAAAAGCAAAAATTTTTTTTGTTTTGTTTTTTAAAGCGAAATGTATTCCGCTTTTTTCATTTTCAATTTCAATTTTTCGTCAAGTTTTCATTTCATTTGTGTTTCGTGACTTTGATGTGTGTTGCCGCAGGATACTGGCCGCCTTTACCTAGGTATATAGAGTTGTATACATGCTTGCCTGTGTATATCGTCATGCAACATGTGTGAATTGTCAGTTGCGCTTGTGTGGGTGTTTGACACAATATACACATACGAGGGCAATTCGATTAGTGTAAATAATTTTGCAAAATAAATGAGTAAATATTTTTTTTTTTTCCAATTTTGATTTTAATGAGTTCCGAAGATTCCAGGGACCACAAAAATAGACTGACGAAGGCCCATGATTTTTTCAATGTTCTGAGAGTTCACTTATGAGCCGTAATGGAACAAGAGATACCATAAATAAATCATTTCGTATCTGAAATAGTTTCTTCCCTCGTGACTATGTGTGGCTTATGCGATGGTTCATCAATTCACTTCAGTTAAACTATCTATGAGTTGTGTCGCATTCTGATCTATTTCTAAAGCTTTTTCGGGAGTGTACGGTGAAACACTTAGTGTCCTTGGAATACTAGTTGTTATCCTTTGCAGTCGCGAAGAGCTGTTTTAGCTTTTGAACTATCAGATCTTGCTTTTCACAGCCTTTCTTATACAAAAGCTGCTTCAGACAGATGTGTCGCAGAGATGTATTCTGTAACATACAAAAGCGTGTGTTCCTTTTTCACCTTTATTTTTTTCGAACCACACTCGTCCAAATACACAGACAACACATAATAAAGGCTTTGTTTGTAAAGTGTTGGTCGCAGGCGCAGTAACAGCAAAGAAAATCGTTAGAAAAACTAAACAATAACAAATGTATCCTTGAAGTACATATGTGTGTGAGTGTTAGTGTATATGACTAAACAAATTCGCACGAAACGCCAACAACAACAACAACAAAATAACAATAAAAAAGTAACAACAACCAAAACCTTCTTTAGTCACGCAAAAGCAACAACACACTTTGACCTCATTCGCATGGTTTACTTATACACTGCAACCCCACTGCAGCCCCTTTTCGCCATTTTCTACTTATTAAACCATAAAAGCATTGGTTTTCTGTGCGTGTGTTAGTGTATTAGTGTAGTGTCTGTGTTTTTATGCCACGTTCTCTCATAACAGGAAGCAAGTAAATTAAATCAATAAGATATCAGCTGTGTGTGCTCAAATTATTAAATCGTCATCATCTATGAAGAGTAAATTATTTTGTAATATTTTGTCTCGCTATGTAAATCGGAAATTTTTAGTAATTTTACAAATAATTGTGCTAAAAAAATGTGTTTAAATTGTTTAATAATTAAATTAAAAGTGGAAATTTCATTTAAAGTGGAAATAAATTTGTACAAATAATAAAAATGAATATAATAAAAATTAAATATATCCAATTAGAAATTAAAATATTTTCGTTGAGAAAATTACCAACATGCAATCATTTTATTTGCTTTGCTAATTAATTTCAAATTTTAAAGCATTTTTCTGATGTTCTAATTTGTGTAAAGTGTTAAATATTGTGTGAAAATATAAAAATTAGAAAATTACTAATTAAAGTGTGGTGCAAATGTATGCTACTATAAGCCAAATGATTTGGAGTATGTGTTCGAAAAATATGATCTCGTGGTGTAATACAAAAATAAGGTATTGTACGAATTATATAGTAAATATTATAAAAAATATATTACTTGAAATATAACACCTTAAGGACTAAACGACGAAACCGCGAAGGACAGTCCTGAATGAGAAACAGCAACTGCAACATATTAATGTCTCTTATGTACCAGCAATAAAACTTAAAATATCGCAGTGACTCTGCTTCTCTAGTATAATCCCGAATTAGTCCGGAACCTCAGTGCATTCATCAATTCTTCAATTCTCCAATGATCGTTTCCATTGCTGCAGTATGGCAGTTGGGCATAGAAAGACGGCCTAGGCCTTGCCATCGTGATATGTATCCAAATTTTAGTCTTTGGAGAGATGACCAAGAATACGTTTACAAACCCAAGGAGCTCTCTTTGCCTTTTTTCAATATATTTCTGAATCCGTCTAGTGTCTTTATTCAGGGCTACATTAAAATTGTGACTTCATCGAAATATATCAGAATAAAATGTTTTATTTGTATACTGGACGACAATCCTGTTTGTATATTTTGGAGAACGATACTAGTACATCATTCTTTCAGTTACATCATTCGATCATAACATAAAGAACTAAGCACATAGCATTTGAGACAGTACGACCAAACTTCCAGTATCGTGATTATGTGATTAACTAATGCTCTGTAAAGAGGGTCACTAATCTCGAGAGACCATGATAGTGGTTGAAAAGTGCGCCCTAACGGATATTTTAATGGCTTTGACTTTAACAGACACGTACCTAAGAAGAATGTTGTGTCACATTGTATACATCCAAGCAATGGTGGTATGATTGACTAGTTCTATTCTTCCATAAATCTTCTACTTCCATGATATTAGTATGTCTCCCAAATTGGATCTAATCTTCATTAAACTTATTATGAGTTCAAGCCAGACATATAAGCAGCTACTGTACTGAAGTTGGGAAGGGACACGATTGCCCAATGAACCTTATCTTTATCAAGAAAACTTCCTCAAGATGCACAGTTCTGGTCTCATCATTAAGGGTCAGTCACCAAACTACGACCACATAAATGAGAAAACTTGGAGAATTGAGGACTATTTGTGTAGGACTATAAGAAATTACTTTTTTTCTTGTTAATCCTGCGACTTTACTGCAGTGTCTCGTTTTTACAAATTAATGTTCAAATCTGTCCTTCTGCAAATATCAATTCCAAGAAATTGTGATGAAGGACAGAACATTTATTTTTAAGCAATAATCTTATATTCACTGGTAAGAAGCTACAGCTCGGTCTATAGGACCAAATTTGGCGGTATATTTCCTTACAATACCCAGCTACAAACTTAAGTAGTATCTTACTCTTATGTTCTATAAAAGGGCGCTGAGGTTCCTATTTTATGGTGTACCCCGCATCCGATTGAGGGTTTTTTAAGCGATATTTTCGGAAAAGGTTGTCTTTTAAGAAAATATAATACAACGCATGGGTATACATTTGTGTTGATTTTGGCTAAACACCTCCACCTCCGTGAGTGTACCTCCAACAACTAATCTTAAAAGTGTTGCTATGCCAAGTGAGGACATCAGATTACTGCAATTAAGCAAATGTTTGAACAGCTGCAAAGGAAAATATACATGCTTTGTTCAATATAAATTCTTCTGTACTGAAAACAATTGAATGAAGGGCAGTTTCAATTGTTTTCCTCCAGTGCTGTGTTGTTGAAATATCGTAGTTCTTAAATTAAAATCTGCTAACCGATACAGGCAGTCGCTGTGCCATTGGAAATACTTCTTCTTGAAATAGGGAAAAATAGGATTCCTTGTTGGAGCTTTTGTCCATTGATATTCAAAGTAAAACTCCATACAAGTGAAATCAAGCGATAGTCCTGTGTCTATATTAGTCCGATGTCATTGGAATTATATTTGATGATTATTTTAAGACGGCGGAGCTACTTCTTGTAGCACTTTCAAGCCTTTGCAGTGCCTCTTCTATGATTCAAGTTTGTATTGCCTTATGAATATTTTAGATTCAGAAAAGATCTTAACTCATCACAACAACCTTAAAGCTTTGCTCCATTTGTAAGTGGTACAAATCGTTCAATTATGGTCGGGAGATTTCAATGTAGAAGATTTTCAATGTATCGGCACACGAAATTTCGTTCACAACGCAAAATTTAACAAAAATACGTTGATCAATATTTTCACTCTTTATAAAAAATCTTCAAGCACTACTAAAGGTCGACGCAAATAACTGCGGTAAACACACTAATTGAAAGTTCTCGCTAAAATTTTGCATCATAATTAGGAACAATGTTACCAACCTGGAAAAAACCTGCCTAGCTAATACCAGGGAGATTTAAATTAAGAATTTTCGAAACACTCTAAAAAAATTAGATTTACAATCGCAAAAAAGCTAATGTAAATTCTTCTGTGTAATAAAATGAAATAAAAATTAAAATAAAATATTTAAAATTCAAAAAGTGCCTGCAATGATTTGCATATATCGAAAAAAAATAAAAAAATAAATAATATTTAATACTGTGTTAATAAGTGCGCAAAAATTAAATCAAATAAAGCAGCAACAAATTTAATTCGCATATCTGTGCAAAATTACATTCCAAATCAATTATGCAGTTTTAATAAAATTTTCTCGAGCATTAACTGATGCACGATAAATAAATTCACATCCAACAAATATTAAGATTGACACAAAGGGTAAGCAATGGCTCAAGATGGATGAAATACTTAGCAGATTTTGCAAAGTTAATATAGCGTGTAAGTGTAATTTGAAAACCGGAGAGAGCGGCAGAGACAAGCGGAAAAGTCAACGCAACGCAACGCAACATTTTGTGCAAACAATTTGAAATTTCAATAAATAATATTTTGTCTAAACAAATGCAGCTGAGTTTGTGTAGAACGACAGATGCCAGACGGCAGCAGATACAAATTCAACTGCAACACAAAATGCAAATTTTAATTAATATTCAAAACACAAATAAATTATTTAAACTGCGTCTAAGTGTTAGTGTGTATGTGTGTGTGTATGCTTATAAACAAACAAACAAACAACTAAATGCCAACATGTAAAACTAATAGCAGCAACAACAACAAAAATAATCAAACAAGTGGAAATAAATGTAGAATAAGTTGCTATGTGTAGATGATGTATCTGGAGCAGGCAAAACACGCAGCACGCAGCGTTGAAACTTCAACTGAACTGCATAAACTTTGAGAAAGTCGTCATTACATTACAATAACAACAGCACACGCAGCAGCATACAGCAGGAAACATCAAGGATCAAGGATATTTCTTTATATGTGTAACAGCAGTAGCGAGCATGCAATGTCGTCTATGATGAATGCATAGAAACACGAAACGCATGCATTAAATCATTTTAAAGTACTTTAAGTAATTTAATTTGTTCGAGCAAAATGTACGCCACAAATTGTTGTAAATGAATTGTTACACGACACTGTCGTAGCGAAAGGGGTTGGAGGGGCGGTCTAGCGAATTGTCAGTCAGTCACTTCATGTTTTATGTGTTTACTTAAAGGCGGCGCGTTGTCAAGCAATAAATTTGAAACACAACTAGCAAAGTTTTTGTAAGCTTTAATTTAATGTTTCTTGAGTAATTGTTTTAAGTTGATAGCTTAAAATTTGACTTTTGATCGAGTTGATACGCTATAATCGACCGAAATGGATCAATAATAATAATTATAGCGAGGCTAGCAGATGCGGCTGATGAAAGGTGAGAAGAATATAATTAAACACAGCAACAAATAGTAAGACAGAACGCAAATATAATAATCAACAAAAAGGCGACAAAAATTTTCTCTTTCTACTTTCTTTCTCTCTTTTTCTTTACATCGGTTACAAAAAAACACATTATAACGAGGCTATTTGATTCGAAAGAGAAAAAGGTTTAGCGGTTAATTATACCCAGAAGGCATTCAACAGAAAGCTTGGCATATGGTTTTTCGTAGGCCTTTAAAGAAATGAGTCTCACCAATGGTATTAACATTATAGATACTCCAACACAGTTTTTGGATAGCTTGCTTCTCGAAAGTTTGGAAAATGCATTACTTACAACAATCTGCTCTCAATCATTTAATGGATGCTAGTATCGCTGAAAAAATTCTCTGATTTTTATGCAATTTTTAACTTTGAACCATCTATTAGAATATTTTCATTATTTGATCCCATCAAAGTGTTCTCTAGATTTATACAACCTGTCTGCAGCACTTGTAAGTATAATCTTTTCTAAGCATTCTCTAGGAATCTAAATAGTTTCTAACTTTAATTCAACCAAAAAAAATTTCAGAAATAAATGTTATTTCTTATTGTAATCCATCAACTAGTGTGCTTTATTTAGTAGATCTCCTCCAGAGTTCTAAAAGATTTTAAGTGATTTTTCATCAAATTGTCTTCAACACTTGAAAAGAAGATCTTTTAATGTTCTTTAAAAATCCAAGTAATTTCCAACCGTATAACAACTACAGAATTCTATATAATTTCTAGCATTGATCCATCCTCTGATGTACTTTATTTATATGATCTTCTTAAAATGTTATCCAGATTTCTTAGACATTTAGCGATTTATCATTACACGGTCTACAATACTTGCAAGGAAGATCTTTTTAAGGTGTTCCCCAAGAATTCAAGTAATTTCTAACTATAAGAAATCTCCAGAATTCTATGCCGTTTCTTATTTTGATACATCAACTTTATTTATATGATCTCCTCATACTGGTCTCCAGAATTCGAAGCCATTTTAAGTGATTTTATATCAGACTGTCTGAAATACTTGTAACGAAGATCTTTTCAGGATGTTTTCTAGGAATCTAAATATTTTTTTACTTTAATCCAATCAAGAATTCTCTGGCTTACATTAGTATACTTTATTTATATGATCACCTCATAGAAATCTACAGAACTCTGAGAGTTTCTTCAATCGAAACTTTCTGCACCACTTGTTAGGAAGAATATTTTAAGTTGATCTCCAGTAGTATAAGTAATTTCTAATTTTGAAACCACAATAAGATATCTCCAGAATTTTATATCATTTCTAATATGGATCAATTCACTAGTATACTTTATTTAATGGTCTTCTTATAATGTTCTCCATAATTCATTTGTAATCTTCTATCAGATTGCCTGCAATATTTGTAAGGAAGATCGTTTCAGGGTGTTCTCCAGGAGTCCATACAATTTTTTAGTTTTTGTGCATCTATTTTCTTAATAGAGGGCAATCTCAGTGTTCTCCAATTACTAACTATTTCAGAAACTTCACTCTATTACTCGTCTGAACAATTTAGAACAATATATGTTAGATCGCTGTCTGTTTATGTTTCTATTGCTAATACATATATTTCTTTCTCTGCATACAGTGCTGAAGTGATAGTCAAGGTATAGCATACATCCCATATATACAAATGTAGGGAAAAAGTGCGAACTATATTGTAATTATCAACTATATAACTCCGACCGGAAGAAGATTTATAGCTTTCTATCATTTCAAAGAACAGGCTATGCAACGCATTTTGTTTAAAAGTATCTTAGCAGCCATTTGACCTATCAAATTAATATTTTATTATATATTTTTTCCTACGCCTATGTTCACAAAGTTCTTATTGCTCTGTTTCTTTCTTCAAGCACGTGATGATGATGACGATGATGCTGACTGTCATAAGTAAAGTAAACGTCTGTCAAGAGCAGTGCAGCATGCATATTTGCCGCTGTAGCATGCTCAGTGCCGACGGGTGTGTAGGGCCTTCTTAATGCATTCATTCATTCGTTTATTCATTCATGCAGCGTGACTTTATACAGAAACCCATACACGCACGCACGCAGATACTCGAACACATATTTGTGTATTTATGTAGCAGTTGGCACTTTCACTGTAAGCGCACCCGCTCCGCTCCACGCCAGCTGTTGATGCCACCCAGTTGACGACGACGGTGACAAACAACTTTGCATGCATGCATAGTTTAAAATACAAAATTCAGTAAATATTTGTCTATACAACCACATACACAGATACACGTATACAAACGTACTTGTACAAGTATATTGCATGTCTGTTCATTTGTTTGACACTGCAGCGTTGCCCTCTGACCCCAAACGACGCTACAGTTTGACGCCCACGCTTGCAAGTTGACAGTTTGCCGGCAACGCGGCTGCGTTGCTGCTGCGGCAACAATTCGTTCAATTTCATGCAATCAAGTTATTTTAATTCATTACGCTTTCGCGGGCACTTGGGAGTCGTGCATGCGTGTGTGTGTGTGAGTATCTATGTGTATCGCTGCCTATAGATTTTAATGTATGAGTGCGCAATGCATGACGTTGACATTTAATTCTGCAATGGTATGCGTTTGTGTATCTGTGTGTGTTATGCATCATGCGCACACATATACACACATAGCACACACTTCTGTTCACACTCCCAATGCGCACACTGAGGCGTCAGTCAGTGTGTCAGACATCTGTCATTTAATTTAATTCGATTCTTTTTTCTCTCTCTTTTTCTCCCATTTTTGCTATGCTCTATGGCTTTTGATGATGTTCACAGAGATACAAGTGCTTTAGCGAATATTTTGATTTCTAAAAGTATTTACAACTTTTATATTCAAAATGGAACTTTGTAAAAATACGAAATTTGAATTTTACCATTTATTTCACGGGAAATATGCATGTAACGATCCCTATCGAATTCTATGTTCTGTTTATAATAAGTATTACTTTTTAAATGCCGTCTCTCCAGGTCTCTCTATTAATTCTATTCGTAATGCCATATTAGCAGCTAATTTTTAATTTTTTAGTATTATCTTTAATTTGATACTTATTATAAGAATATTAATACTACATTGAAGCAACAGATTTAATACTTTTATTATGTTGTTGTTAATTTTAAATAAATAAATAAATAAACTACTAAATAACAGATTTCAATGCATCGATTATGCCATCAAGTAGCTTAAAATTTTTTTCTAAAACTTCTGCACTTTGTAACCACTAAGCAAAGTTGATATAAAAATTATAAATTTATTTAATGCTGATTTAAGCACTTTACTAACTTACAACACTTTAGTACTTGAAAATGTCTGAGTAACTTAATACAAACCACAATTGCTTTGTTTGTTCATCTTCTTCTTTCTACCCTAGCAGCTATAGAGCACAACAACAATAAAAACAAAGTATATTATGTCATTGCACCAAATTCCCATTTACATCATCATCATCAGTCAATGTCTTTCAGTTTCAATGCTAAAATGAGTTGCAATGAAACTACTATCACACTTCAGCTAAACCAAAATACAAAGTTTCCCTTTTGGTCCTTACTGCTCCTTCAAGTGCAAAGTGAAGGCAACTTCATTTCACGCCATGCAATGCAACACTGCGTGGCATTTAACGAACTTTTATGTTACACACTTCCGCCGGAAATGTGTCTATATGTACGACTATATCTCACACTCTCTCTCTCTCTCTCTCTCTCTGCTACAATCTTTCATTCTTCGCTGCGCGTATATCTTTTTGTATGCTCGAAGTGCGGATGTTGAGTTGCATTTGAGATGATTTTCAAGTTCTCAAAAAGCAGCAGCGTAAATGCAATTTAAATGGCAAAAAGTGTCAAAAATTCACAAATAATGATGCTCAGATTCAAGCTCTGATGCTGATGCGCTGATATGTCTGCGAAAGTGTGTTGAAGGAAATTAGTATCTCGCTCTTTTTTTCTCTATTTTTTGAGTCATTGCTTTGCTTTGGGTATTTGCAGCTCAAACGAGTTCATTTATAAATTGGCATGACATGCACAAAACTACTGACAGATCGCGCAAAGCTTCAACTACTCACAATGCAGCTAAGCAAATTTTAATTGAGTACGAGTACGCGTAGTTGCCATGAAACGCCATAAACTTTAACGCTTACTTTGCAAAATACTCATTTGCTGCTGTTGTCAGCAGTCAAGCAAATTAATAAACCACAAAAATCTTGAAATGAGTTTTTCTTTATTTCGTTCGTACTCCTTCATAATTATTGATGCATGCAACGTTGCAGGAAGTGTAACTAAAATCCAACTTGCATTTGCGCATATTCCACGCTCGAAAAGTTGTCTGATTTTGAGGTCATTGCGTGCAAAAATAATAATAAAAAAAATACATCTTTTGCATCTATCGAGTATCTATCGAACGTTAGTGCTAGGTGCGGATATGCCAAAGTTCTGGGAAATGCTATTATTCTGGCTGCTGTTCATGTTGTTGCTTTTGTATTTCTAACTTTGGGCAAAGTTGTTGCGCTGCTTTGCTCTTCTGCGTATTCATGCATAACATTGCAATATTTTGCGAAAATGCTGAACTGAAAATATCCTTTGTCATGGATATCATTATGAGCGGAGCAGCTGCGGCGGCATTGGCAGGGTTTACTTTGTTTTAATCAATGTGGTCAAAGTGCAAATTTTTAAGACCAAGTAGAACTTTTTATATGAATATCAATATAAAATATTTATTACTGCAGCAGGATGCAAAAATTGAACTTGAGAAATTACTAACTTTTAACTTGTGGCTGCATTATATTTTGCAGTTCAAAATAGTTTCCTAAAATTGTAACATTTTATGACGGTCAGTGCAGTGCAGGATGGACTCAAGTGGCAGCCATGCCAAAATAACTTTGTATAACTCTTAGCAATTTTTACTGATAGTCAAAAATTAAAATTTTATTAAATTAAATAAAAATTTGTAAAATTCCACAGCAAAGTGTACTGCAAAAAAGTAAGCAAAACTCATCGAACATCTAAGTTTGTTTGCAAAATTCCGCTTTAAAGATGCTTTCAAGTGCTTGGAAATATTTACAATTTTAACTAAAGTCGACAAGTGTTCAATTTCAGTTTGGTATCTATTATTCGTGTGAAGCAATGGAATCAGAACTGAAGCCACAATCGAACACTCAAAAAGTATCTCAGTTGAAAATTAAACAAATTTAAATTTTGTAACCGATAAGATATATGATAGACCACCATTTTGAAAGTTATTGATGAGTTATTATTTTTTGTTTCTTAAAATATAAAAGAAAAAGGTACATCGTGAATAATGATATGAATAATGACGAGAATTTATGCTTCCATAAAATGAAAAAGACGAACATATTAAATTCATTTGTTTCCAATGTATTTTGCACGAGATTCTTATTTTCTGCAAACCTTTTAAAACGATATCTCGTTTAAATGCATCACTAATCGTGAACCGTGTCACCGGCGAATGGTAGGCTCAAGTAAAAGTAGCCGTACGATGCAGGGTCTCAGAAACCCAGTATCGGCGGTGAGCAAGCGGAGCTGTCCTCGAAGGGGGGCTAACTTTGTAATTTTTTTTTTTTTGTAGGCAAAAGTTCGAAATATGTAATAAAATACATTTTTTAACGAATTTTTCAATAATTAGGGGGGCCAAGGCCCCACACCCCTTGACCCACCCTGGATACGCCCTTGCGCATCTCAATAGCGTGAAGTTAAAGATACCACTGAAGAAGCTAAAGACCCATGAATTGATTTGAATGGGCTGCCCTTTTTTTAGTGGTCATATGATATGAACATATATACAATAGAATATTGTTTTAAGAATTTAAGAAAGGTACACCAAATCTATTCCGAAGAAAAACAACATAGAATGCTGTAGACGAATGTTCTCGACCTCGAGATATCCTGTGAACCACAATAAAATGATTTTCATAAAAACCCTAGGGAAGAGGACTGATTTGATTGGAGACAAACTTCTCTAGAGGACTGCTAAGAACATATTTGGAATATTTTATTAGAATTGAAGTAAACTGCATAAAAATTGACATTTTAACTAAATTATCAGGAAAATCGTGGCTCAAATTATGATTGTTTTCTCCTCTTTTTTGACCCATTTTTACTCTGTTTTTTCCACTTTTTGCATAAGATGATTTTATAGTACAAAGTGTCTAAATGAGAAATCTTCAAACATTTAAACATAATCCGACACTAATTATTTTATGATATTTTTAACTTTTCTGATTTTAACATTAATTATTTAAGCAAAAGTAACAAGTTCAAACGTGCAGTAGCACATTTATTGCTATATAAAATATTTAACATGTGCATTGAAGGATTTTCTCGTGAACTTGTTATAAAATATGTATGTTGTCTAAATACAGCAGTTTAGTATATTACTACAATACAATCTTGTACACAGGACACAGCTGTCGTTTTGTACGCCCAAAGGCAGCGGAAACTTTGCTGCATGCAACAATGACAACATCGAGCGTAATCCGCTGCAACTGTCATATAAGTCTGCACCCTCAACTCACCCACTGTCATAAAAGTTATATGATGTCATCAATTTAGACCTGCGGCAAAATCAGGCACAAAAACACTTTGCCTTAGAAGCGCCTTTTATTGAACGTCAACCCAGACAGACAGACAGACAGACGATTTGCATAGACGCAGGTAAATTATTTGTTTTCGCAAGTTTAAACGTGTTAAGCAACCGCGCCGGAAAATACAGATCGAATTAGCGTTTTATTACACCGCATTAAGATGATAGCTGCACGCGTCATAGTTAATTACTGCTTAATGGTGGCAGATCATCATAAAAAGGATAGCATTGCAGGTAAAAAATTTGCTATAAAAGCTGGCGCATTTTTTCGATTGCCAACATTCACAGATCAAACATCAAAGTGTTAACTACTCTAAACGTAAATTAATATTTAGTGAGAATTATTAAACGCAATCGAAACAAAATGGCGCCACGAAAACAAAATCAAAATGAATACAACAATCGCAAGCCTATTATTAGCAGACCGTCATCTGTATGGTCATTGCCGAAACCGCTGATACCAATGAAAGCCATACGATCAGCAATGCGGGATGCTGTGGATAAAGTTATTCAACCACGGTTGCTGTCACGGCAACAACCAACATCAGCCAACGTGCAACAACCTATGCCTGTACAGCATTCAGTAAGACGCAATTTGTTCGGAGTGGAAAGAGTACCGCACCAAGCTCATATGCACCGTCTAAGCCAATCACCTTTGCAAAGACCGGTGCATAGACTGAATCAAACATCGAACCAACCACCGATGCAACGATTACTGAAAAATCCCGTGCATCAACCAACGGGGCAAATACTTAGAACACAACCTCAGCAAAAGGTGATTCGTCTAACGTATCAATTACCGTTGCAACAACTGATGCAGCTACCACCGAATAAGCCACATATGGTGCATCTAAAACCGATGCTAACACCGGCACAGCAACCAGAACCAGCTACGATTCAACCACTAAATACTCCAGTCAATCGCCTAAAGATGCAGTTAACACCGTTGCCAACATCGATGCAGCAAGCTCCGGCCCAACCACCAACTTTTCCAATAATCCATCACCTAAAAAAAGAACTTACACCGTTACCGCAGCGTCAACTGTTGCCAACACCGACACAGCAACCAAAACAAGCTTCGGCCCAAACACCAAATATTCCAGTCCATCAGTTAACACCGATGCCGAAGCGTCAACCGTTGCCAACACCGAATTTTCCACTCCATCACCAAAAGATGCAGCTAACACCGATACCGAAGCGTCAACCTATGCAGATACCAAACAGCAGTCCAGTCCCACAGCAGAAACCTTTTGCTCCAACTAAGCATAACACCGCATTTACGCTCTTCTTGCATCGCGCGGGACTGCGACGTCCTCAATTAAATTACGAGCACTTCTATTGCACCAAGATACAATTGACACATGAGCTAATTGTAAATGGACAGAGTAAAATTGGACAATTCAGCTATGACGATTTGCAGGCACTTAATCGCCAAAAGGCGTTTCAGCAGAATCTTCAGAATTTAGTGCATTCTAAGCGTCAGCACTTTGCACAGCTCAAGGTCTCGCAGCGCAATGAAATGTTGCAGCGTTTCAGACAACGGATGACCAAGCATAAACCGCTGAAACGTCTCCAGAAGTAAGAACTCTTTGTCGAAGAATAGTATTTAGGATTTTGAAATAAGTTGTTCTGTATTGTTATTCTAAATTCGAAAAAAATTGTATTTTAAAAATTTTAACTAAAAAAATTTTAATTCTAGAAGTAAGAACACTTCGTCCATGTGAAAGAATAGTATTTAAGATTCTATAATTAAGTCCGCCTTTAAATGTTTATGAAATTGTTTGTAATTCTTAAATTCAAAAAAAAAATGTAGGTAAAACATTCAAAACAAAACTTTTAACTCCAGTCTTAACTTAGGGAAATAAAATTTCAATAGTTTTAAATCAAAAGAACATTTTTTTTTACTTTTTCTACAGCAGGAAAATTCAACTCTATTGAGTAAGCCAGTCCACCCCAAAAATTATTAATCACTTCTCGCTGTTGAAGAAATTTCACAGATTTTCGATTGGACCTCAAATTGTAAATAGGGAGATAATCACACAAGCTTGAGAAGTTTTGAAAAGATCCAGATGATGCTACATCTCTCTTAGATCCTCAGATATATATTTATTTTGACTCTATTAATTTCGTAAATCATAGATCAATTGAAGTTGCTATATCTCAAGAAATGAAAAAGGGTATTAAACAAACCGAGATTTTTTTTCTAATATAAATAAACTCCATTTTTAAATACGAATCAATGCTAAATAATTTTTTTATTTGCTATTAGCTAAAAAAATATTTAGTCCTCCCTCTCTCTCTTTCTCTCTAATTTGCAAATATCGCAACATATTCAAAGCCATTGTTTGGTTATTTCAGTGTATCCTCTCTCAACTGCAGAGAGATGTTTTTTAGAGGTAAAACACAGCAGCAAGCAGTGAAAACCAGCAGGTAGCAGTGCAATCGGCAGATGACAGGTAAATAACAACAACTGGTATAAAAAACAATTTCTCTCTTTTTCATTCTCAGAAATAGTTTATTGGTTATTGTTTTTGTTTTTTTTTTTCTATTTATCTCGGATAATTTAGGGAAGATATGGGTTTCCTACTAATTAAATTTCTACTCAAAATATTTTTAAGAAAATCAATCAGAAAAAAAAATTATTTTTTCTTAGAATAATACTTTAATTTCTATCTCACTTTGCATATATTTCATAGTTTTGATGCTTGGATCCAAAAGTCATTCGATATTTGCTTTACAGGACCTTTTTGGAGGACGAATTAACACTCCTATGATTATTGAAATATCAAATGACTCAATAAGAAGCAGAAAGAGCTTTTCCTATTTTTTATTGAACAAGAAAGAACACAACATTCGAATGTGCTCGGCTTCGAGATACTGTACTCCCATCGAACCTTAAATTTTTATAGAGAATATTCCTATCCAGATTCGTGTAAAATATTAAAATGAGATATGTACAATATATACAAAAGTTTTCGATTGAAGATAAGCTAAACCACAAAAAAAAGGTTTTACCTATAAAAACCCAGGCTACTTCTCCTAGTGTTCCGACAAGGATCTATATAAAATATTTTATTACAACTTGAATAAAATACACCAACTATGACAAATTTAGCTAAAATAACAAGAAAAATCAAAGTAATCTCATGTAAAAACTCAGAATGGCTGGGCAAGTTTTGCTGATTTCTATCCCCTAAAATAGGGTTGCTACTTTCAATAATCGTTACTGATCTGAGGTAGTAATAGGAGACACTTGAATGCTCTATCATTAATAGTCTCCAATTTTCTGTTTTACATAGCCAGACAGACTAAATATTTATATATTGTCTCAACTTTTTGTAGGATGACTACCCCTTTTAGTGGTCCGATATAGACCTTAATAAAATATAAAATTAGGTTTAATGCAAAATCCACCTAATTCAACGTTTCTAGCTGAATTAAACACAATCACATCAAATAAAAAACCTTAAATGTGGAGAAGACTTGTATGGGTGCTAATCCTTTTTTTAGTGCTCCAAACTAAATATAAAAGGAAGTCTGTACAAGTATAAGGAGTAACGTGAGATAAAGCAAAACTAGCTAATCTCACTACATCAATAAACAATTTTCTTAATAATTCAGACAGTGTAGACGGTTTACATTGACTCGGCTCTTGATGATGATCCATAATATTTTGATATATTTACGAATAAAAAATGGTTACTTTGTAAATTTCTTGGCTAACGAGTCTACTTTAAGCAAAAAAAAATATTTTGTGATTCAAACTCTTCACAGCTTTCACTCTGGATGACTGAGCAAGTCAACAAACGTTGAAAACATTGAAGTATTGAAGCAAATTGTTATGAAGAATCCCTATTAGAGAAGTTGCAGCAGATATTGTTACTGCATATCGGTTGGGCATACAATTTTTTCTTGACATGACATGATTTTCACATGAAATGTGTGACGCAAAATATGTTCCGAATTCACGATCGTTCAAGATCGTACGCTAGAAGAACGCAAATCTATATCAAAAACTGCTTCGAGGATTGGTAAAATCGCTGGAACAAGTTTATTATAGTTAAAGGTGATTACTTAGCAGAGGACAACAAAAATATAAAGGAATAAAATTTTATTTTCGAAAAAAATAGATCACCAACACATAAACACACCTGGTGTACGTTTGCCTTCTTTAATTAATATTTAAACCGCAATAAATAAACAAAATTTAAGAAGAACAATTAATGTAAAAAGGATATACCTGCGGTTGCAATAAATTAGCAAATTGTAACATGTTCGTTTGATGCAAAAATGATCTACCTGCGATTGAACCCTTTTTCGGTGGGTGGGTGGTTCAGGTAAAAATTTTCGGCTATATAAGGCTGCACAACTTTTTAGTCAGCAGCATTCGCAGAAGAAACATCAAAGTGTTAAGAACTCTGAGCCTAAATTATTATTTAGCAAAATTTTCATGCAAAATATTACACAAAGTTGCAACAAAATGGCGCCACGAAAACCTCTGCAAAATAATCACAATAAACTTGGCATTCAGAAGCCTATTATTAGCAGACCGTCGGGAGCAGCTGTATGGTCAAAGCCAAAACCGTTGATGGATATCCCGTTGGAAGGAATGCGATCAGCAATGCAAGATGCATTGGAACGAGTTCTACAACCACACTTAAAACATAAGCAACGTCCTTTGCAAGCACGGAAGCAACGTCGAAGCCAATCGCCGGTGGAAAGACATATTCCATTACCAATTCAGCAATGGAATCAACAACCGGTGCAAAGACAGAATCAGATATCAAATCAACCACCGATGCAGCCAACACCGTATATTCCTGTCTATCGTCAAATGAATGGACTAACACCGATGCAGCAGTGCCAACCGAATCATCCAAATAAGGTGCATCCAACACCAAATTTTCCTATGCATCATCAAACGATGGAACTAACACCGATGCCGCAGTGGCAACCAAATAATCAATATATGATGCAGCCAGCACCGAATACGGCTGTCCATTGTCAAATGAATGGTCTCACACCGATGCAACAGCATCAACCGAATAATCCACATACGATCCAGCCAACACCAGTATATCGTCAAATGAATGGACTTACACCGATGCCGCAGTGGCAACCAAATAATCCACAAATGTTCCAGCCAATACCGAGTATCGCAGTACACCGTCAAATGAATGGACTAACACCGATGCCATGGCGTCAACCGGTCCAACCACCGAAACCTGTTGTCAATGTTGCTGCCACATATAAGCGTACCACCGCATATACGCTCTTCTTGCACCGTGCGGAACTGCGACGCCGTCCAACACACTATCAGCGCATCTTTTCCACCAAAATACAATTGACACATGAGCTTATTGTAAATGTACAAAATAAAACTGGACCATGCAGCTCTGAAGATTTAAAGATAGTTAATCGCGAAAAGAACTTTCAGCAGGAGCTACAGAATACATTGCATGCTAAGAGTCAGTACTTTCAACAGGTCATGGTCTGGCAGCGTAATGCAATGTTGCAGCGTTTCAGAGAACGCTTGATGCTCAAGCAAAAACCGCTGAAACGTCTCCAGAAGTAAGAACTCTACGTCGAATAGTAGATAAGATTCTAAAATTAAGTTATTTCGTATTATAATTCTTAAACTAGAAAAAATTGTATTTTAAAAAATTTAAACAAAATAATTTTATTGAAGAAAATGTAAACAAAAAAATTGTATTTAAAAAAAAATTAAAAAAAATTGTATTTAAAAAATTAAGAACAAAAAAATTGTATTTAAAAAATTAAGAAAAAAATTGTAAATCTAGTTTTAAGCTGAACTTAGGGAAATAAAATTTCTATAATTTTCAATCAAAAGAAATCAATTTGTTAAGCTTTTTTTCCATAGAAAGAAAACTCAGCTTAATTGAGTGAACCACTCCACCCCATAAAAGTGTGTCACTTCATTCTATTGGCATCAATTCACAGTTGAAGATTGGGCGAAATAGTTAAAAAAAAGTTCGACCGATTTTGAAAAGAACCAGATTACGATAATTTGACATAAAATCACTCCATAAAGTGGGTGTCTTCAATGCTAAGTTCGTTGCTGGAGGACACTTAATATATCTGATTATTTTAAGCTGAATATGAAACACGATGTTCATATTTTGATCGCTGATATATATGATCCAGCATAACTTAAGACAAATCTACTATTAATGATTTTTGTCCTATTTGCTTTTTTGCAGTACTAAACCTCAACGCCTTAGCAACTCCCACGCAATGAAGCAACGCCATGATGAACAAAAAACCACCGCAAAATTTCAAAAACTGTTGCTGCCACGCTGCCTGCCACTGTTGCTTCTGCTGACAAATGCTTGTCATGCACTGCCCGCCGCAACCAATACACAACTTATGCTGCCAATGTCAAATAATACGCTCGGCGGTGGTAGTAGTCTGGGTGGCAGCTTAGATGGCAACATAGGCGCAGGTGCAGCGGGCAGTCTAGGCGGTGCACCAATGAGCAGTAATAGCAACAGCAGCAGCGGCAGTATTAACAGCGCAGGCGCTATTAACAGCGCCGGCAACAGCGATTTAATAAACACGAACTCCGGCGGCATAGGCGGCATTATTGGTAGTGTCGGCAGCACAGGCAACAGCGGCGCTGCCAACAATAGCAACATAATAGCTCTGCCAAAGGAGAAAATCTACGATAAATGCAGCGGTCCCAGTGATCCAGGTCCGTGTAAGCAGTACATTTACAAATGGCGCTATGAGCCCACAACGAACGAGTGCACCACCTTCATTTGGGGCGGCTGCGAGGGTAATGCACAGAATCGCTTTAGCACCGAGGCGGAGTGTCTATTTCACTGCATTGGTGGACTACGTAAGCCAGCGAGAATATTTGATGTACAGCATTACTTAAGTTTCTGTCCATTCTTTCTCAGATACGCTACCACCATTTTTACAGTCTACCACACGCGAACCAAGCACAACAGAGTCGGCACCCTTATCGGCTGCCTACACTGCCATGCCAACATTTGGTGGTGGTGGCGGCGGTAGTGCTAGTGATGAATATGGCGGCGGTGGGAGTGGCACCACGCCGGTGCCCATTGAGCAACGTGGACCTGAGTTGACGTTTGCCGAAACAGGTCAGGAGAAAACATTCGTCTTCGCCAAGAATAACACTTTCATACAAATGGACGGCGACATCATACAGACTTTTCAATTAAGGTGAGTGTTCGGCACAGCCAGCCGCCAGCCAGTTTGAATATGAATAAAAATATTTCACTTGCTCGAACGGCAACAGCGGAGCAACGAGTGCACTTGAGCACAGGTCAATTCAACTGTTCAGAGTTGCGCCCGGCAGCTTTTCCTTTCAACTTTTGCTTGCGGTGCAACCTCAATTTCCTGCTCCTTTTTTCAATTTTTTTTTTTTTTTGTCACTGGCATACTCCGACACTCTTGTTCCGTATTATTGCATTTTTCATGCCACATTCTCAGGTGATTTCTTTATTCGTAAATCGTGTCAGCTGAATTTTTCTAAGAGTTTTCTTGCTTAATCCGTTTAAGATATTGTTGGCAAGCGTTGCAAAGCTTCACCAACAGCAGCAGGAGCAGCAAATTGCATACAATCTCAATTTTTATGAATAGCTGACAGCAACAGCAGCAACTCTCTGAATTTCGCATTTGACCTCATTCGTCTTAAATGTAAGTTTAAATTTTGCAACATGTTTAAACGTTTGCTAATACAAGTAGTATCTGACAATCAAAGGACACGCTGCCATTTGCTTGTCCAAGCCAAACGACAACTTTAAGCCTGCGTAACAATGTCGGCTCAAGAGAAATGCTTTCTAAATTCAATTAAAGCAAACATTTGCCATTTGCATTTAAAATTTTGATAGTAAAGATTATTTATATAGAAAAAAAACACCGTAAGATGGCAGCTCAGTAAATAGAGCATAACACTGGCAGCATCCTGCATGTTTGGGCCAAGTAGTTGGGCTGTATCTAGTAGTAGTCGGGAGATGAAGCGTAAATTTTAGAAAGGAAAAGTTGAAATAGTTGAAACCGAATTTTGAATACCTTTTACAAATAGTTTGTGACCTAGTATCAACTATGCTAAAGAGTCAGCTGAAGTATGGCTCCAAAATTAATTTAAAGTCGTGTCAAATTGATCTCCGTATCAAAAATTATCTTAGAACTATAACGAAATTAGACGAAGAAATTTCTCCAGGTTTTCAAGTAGATAGAATTGTGATCAACATGGTGAGATGATTTAATCTTGGGGTTTAGTCGTTCTCCCATCCAACAGTCTGAAAGTCTATCTGAGGGAAAATTTTTTTGAATGGAGATGTCTTAAAAAACTAAACATATGGTAAAAGACTAGGCAATCCAAGATCCACTGTGAAACAATGAATCTTACTGGTTCCAATAATTCCTATCTGGATGGCCCTTTTTAATCTATTTGAGATTCAATGACCCTTACTGCGGTTAATGAACTTTCCTAGAATAAAATTTTGCTAAATCGTCACCGAGACGTTGTTGAAATGGTGTAAAGAGCGCTCCTTTCCTTTCTAAATTTTGGCAGACGGCAGTCTTCTGCAACTCTGTCTAATGTTATGATGAAATTTTTTACCTATCCAAGTTTTCTATGAAGTACCGGAGAAAAAACGTCCATTTTAGCGAGTAATGACTCTTGGTGCATATTATTCTGTCCAACCACTCGAACTTCTCTAGCTGGCTCATCGCAACTATGGCACTATTAAGTCTCAGAGACAATTTTTGAACCATCTAATTAAGTGTTGTCATCCGGAATGGAGAAATCCAAAATTTTTAAATTCGGAAAAATGTCGGATAACGTCATATTTTCCGACATCCCTAGTTACTTCTTCATTTTCCAAGCAATTTTCAAAAATTAAGTAACAAATGTTGACAAAGATTTTATGAGCCAAGCTTTGATAAGAAATAGTAAAATTATTATTTAGGTCCCAGTTTGAGTTGAAAACTTTGTTTTGGGTTCATTCGGAATTGAAGAGCCAATTGGAGACAATTGTTTCGATTTCAATTACGAAATATCATTCACTAAGCTATGTCAAACAAATTTTAGGTTATGTACATGCCTATTGCTGTGAAGACACTGTAGTTTATTTTTATTATTTATTTTTTGCATTTGCAAATTTCTATGAAAACAAATATACCCTAAGTAAATAGTATAGTACGCTACACATGCTAACACGAAAAGCTTCAGAGCTTCTGTTAAATAAATATATTTTCCTATACTTGAAGTTTTGTTTAATTGTTGTAGACTGGTAAATAAATTTATTAGCTCAAATAGCAGCAGCTTGCACACTCTTACAATATATATCTCTCCTTTGCACTCTTTATACATATAGATATATATAATATTTAAAACGGCTCTATCTAGACGTATAAAGCTATAGATTACTCTGACACTACACTACACAGAACTTACGAGTAAATTTTCTTTCTCTTTACAGACTCTGCCGTGAGATTTCATTTCAATTTCGCACTCGACTGCCGCACGGACTGTTAGTCTATCACAATGTTAAGAATCCGGATCGCATTAATTTGGATCCGTATGCGTTGTATGTGATAGTCGAAAAGGGTCAACTGAAGGTGGTACATGTCTTTGGCAAACATTCAACGAGTGTCACTGTCGGCGAGGGCTTAAATCGGGATGAATGGCATAGTGTCATGGTGAGTAGTGAATAGTTCAGGGAACGAGTGCGAGTGAGTGAATGAATGCATGTCCAAGTGCAATGCCATGCACAGCTAAGCACATAAGTGTAGGTCAGGTCAGAAGTCTTTTAGACACATTCATGTACGAATAGTACTCGTACTATATAAGTAACTACATATATGTATATATGTACATATCAGACAGAGCAGCAGCAATTAGTAAGATTGCATGCTTGCTGTCGTTTCGGTTGTTGTTGTTGTTCTTGCCATTGCCATTCACCTTCAACCCTCGAGTGCTTATCAAACTTTTGTTACTAAAGCCGAGTTGATTTATGTACGCAATCGCTGCCATACGCATGCATACCTTCAGTTAGAGTATCAAAAGCAGCAGCAGCAGCAGGAGTAGCAACGTCACCATCATCATCATCAATAACAGGTGCCCGCGTGTAGTCTATGTTCCAACAAATGCTTCCATCATCAGCAGTAGCATCATCATCCACTTGGCATGCAGCTCAACATGAACTCCATCTATTCTTTTTTTTTTTCTTCATTTTCCGATGCAATGAGATCCATAGCATCTAATGTTGCTAATGCGAAATTGCATTTTCATGCACGCATACCACTGACAAATAAAAACAGACCAAGTATGTAGTTACATGCAGCTAAAGTACACCGAAATTTCGTAAGTTCGACTCATGTGGGGAGCTAATAAATCTACACCGAATTAACCATAAATTAAAAAAGGTGAAGTCTTTTAGATTTGATAAAAACAAAAAAAGAGAGGTGGTTTAATAATATATATTATATATGATACAAACTTTGCGTTTTAATATAAAATAGAAAGAAAAACAAACATTTTTTTCATTCAACAATTCAGAAAGGAGGACAGGTTTTTATGGATACTAACCCATAAAGGAGGATTTATTAAACACCATTTATCTGTAGAGGGAATAGACGATATTAAATATCTCAACTTGAAATTTCTAACTTTACTAGTCTCTAAGTTCTTGTTGTTCACGACGAACAACTCTATATCGACTTGACTTTTTGTAGGGGCCACCTTTTTCAGTGGTCTGATTTGGACCCAAATTGAATGTGTTATTAAGATTCATTAAAAATACACCAAATTTGGTATTTTTAGCTAAATTAACAACAACAAAATGTTTCTATAGATTTGTATAGGGTTACCCATTCTAGTGGTCCGATCTAGGCCTCAATGCAATATTTTATAATGATTAACGTAAGGTGGACCAAATATTTTAAAAATTGTTCAAAGACTCAAAATCTTCTGGCGCTTATTTTGTCTTATTATAGACAAGTTATTTTGTCCATAATTTCCAAATCAACTATCCAAACTATCATTAATCCCTACAGATATCAAACGCTGCAACGTCTCACCTTCCAATAGACTCACTCACGCTCATAAATAACACGCAAAATTCCTAATGAATTTCAGCTGATCTCTATTTTTTGCGCTAGAGTCCGTCCATGTATGTATCTACGTGTGTACACGTATGGGTGGTATATATAGCATGCTACTATTTCATAGCACAAAATTTATCGCATGCAAACACACATATAGCCAAACATATATCGGTCGGTGCTACTATAAAGATAGAAAGTGCCAAATGAAAAACGCGCATAAATTCATAAATTCTGTTAGCCTCCGTTCGTTCATTTGTACATTTGTTTACTCGCTCACTCACGCACATCTCTTTCACAAGCGGCGTCCATTTGTTTGTTTATTGGTTTGTCCTGTTTTTTTTTATTATCCTTCCTTGAATATGATGTTGTTCTTGCTGTACACAGGTGCGCATCGATGTACATGGCGCAAGATTAATTGCACGCGTCGATAATAGTCAAGAAGAGGTCTATCTCAAAGGTCTGAATCACGAGTACAACTATGGAGTCTCAACGAATTTGCCTTCGGTGGTGCTGGTCGGAGGTGAGTAATAAAACGATTAATTGATAAAGTGTAGTTAGGAAGTGAGACAGAGAAAAAGTAAGCAGAAAGTGTAAGCCAAAATTGTGACAGATGATATATGTGAATGTTTATAAAACTCAGAATTTCGTTGCTTTATAATTGAAGTAGAAGGTAGTTTGTTAATAAATATTTGAAGTTGTTTTTAACAGAACTATATGAGTAACAAATTAAGTGTGAGAAAAGCAAACTTTTATGGGTCCGATATTTTGTTATAGACAAATTTGTAAAGAATTTAATATCGAGCAGAAATTGATTTTTTGTTCTGGATTGTAAAAGTGAAATTTATTTAAAATTTGCCTAAATTTTTGCGATCACAGCAGATTCGTTTTCACCAATGTACAGAACTGCAGTTCAAGTGTGGTTGGATAAGTCAACGACTTCTTGAATTCCTCGGATAGTAATTTTAGTAAAATAGAACCGAAACCAAGGACCATCAATTTCAATGGTTATGAAGCAGTTTACTGAGCTCCGTTTTGGTCGTACCAGTCCAAAAAAACTCCTCATGTCAGAAATCGTCGATAAAATTCATGGAATGATATTGGACGATCTGAGAATGATAGTCTGTTAGGTGGCTGAAGCTGTAGCCGTCCCAACTGAGCGGCTACATCACATTTTACATGATTATTTGGACATGAAAATGCTATCCGTGCGATGGTTGCCACTTCACTTTGTTTTACTGACCATTTGAAAGAAGTGTTTGACGATGTTCAACCACAACCCCAGAAGTATGGATCTATCACATCACACTAAGGAATAATCCATGGCAGTGGGTTTCTATAGGATAGTGCTCCAAAGTAGGCCATGGATTATCTGTCGGCAACAAGGACATGAATTTTGGCGTTTTTAGCTAAAGTAATATCAAAATCAAATATTGGTTCGCTCCGATTAGGACCTTTATGAAATATTTTACACTTATTGAGATACGATAGACCAAATAAATAAACAACAACAATATACATACAAAAAATGCTGAAGGAATGGTAGATTTGTATGGCTGGAGGCATCCCCCGTAGTGAGGGGAGTTGGTACCTACATTGTATACAAGTGATCTTAAGAAGAAAAAGGAGTAACTAAACATCAAAACTTAAAGATTCTATCTTTTATAGTATCTAAGTTCTGTATATAATGACAGCCAGACAGACGGACATGTCCATATTGAGTCGACTTTTGAAGCTGATCAATAATATTAGTATGTGGGATCTACCTCGCCGACTAATATACCCTTTTAACAAACTAGTGTAGTGTATAAAAATAGAACACTCGCACATTTTTTATATTTTAGAATCCTTGAATGCTGCATCATTAGCCAACAATCTATAGAAAAATAGTGTCCAAATAAATGTTTGCTTGAATGGTCGAAGCATTTTCAATGAAAGTATTAGCGTGGATTTGATAATACGACATGTTGGCAACTAGTTTCAAAAGAGACTCAAATCTAAAAAATCTAGTTTAAAAAAAATTGCATTTCCAACTGATGCACTGACTAGACTGAATGAAACTGCAAATAGTGAATTAAATTTTTTATCTTAAAATTTAGCGCCATGAAGCAACGCTTTCGTTCAATTAGAAATATAAAAACGCTTATGACACAAACTAAATTTTAGACGTGAAACCTAAAAGCGCTGAAATTTGACAAACAGAAAAGTTTTTAATTGAAAAAATTTCCAACAAAATATTTTAGTTTGTTTACGGAAAAAGTTTGGCAAAACATTTAAAATTCATTTTGTTTTTTCTCTGTATTTTATTTTCATGCTAATTAATCTTCATTATCCGATGAAACACCAAAACTATTCCATAAATACGGTAATGTTACGGAAATTAAACTAAAGGACTCTCATCGGAGGAGAAACTGCATGGCGTTAAGTATATCATTGAATCCTTTGTTGGCTGTATACGCAATATAGTGCTTAGCTCGGGCAAGGCTGCTTCGGATTTGCTGCCCATTGCACCATTGGTGGCCACCAAGCATGAGAATGTCAATGAAGGCTGCTCGGACAAATGTCATTCGCGGCACAATCTGTGCTTTGTAGGCTCACACTGCATAAATCACTATTCAGGCATCTCATGCGATTGCTTTGGCACACACTACGAAGGCGAGCATTGTGATATTTACAGTAAGTATGCTACAATAATTAAAAAAAAAAATATTTATCCGTTCGCCTTTCAACTCTAATGACTCGACCTAAATTATGCAAAGTGTACATTTGACTTTTGACTGGCTGCAAAATTAGTTTGTTGAGCTTAAAATTTATATACAGCGCTGCTAGCCGCTTATTTAAAATATTTAGTTAATGACATAAACCCAATTTCAGGCTGCCATAATCGCAATTAAGTCACGCGAGGCCATTAAATATGCAAACCCATTAAAAATTGAGCATCTCATTTACGTTTTTGACATTAGACAATTAAGCGCAGGCGGACAAAAGCTTGGCTGGACAAACAGTCAGACGGACGGATGGACAGACGGACAGTGAAAGGATATCGCTGCTGTCACATGAAGTAATGGCGGCGCCGCCATAGTTATAGACCGCAGACATGTGGCCAGCTGTAGTGGTATAGTGTATCTATGTGTGTCTATGTGGATTACTGCATATGTATACGTGTATATATGTGTGTGTGTGTGTGTTTTCATTTTGTGCAAAATTTGCATGCAGCAAATGATGTCCAAAAAATGCGCTTTTGAAATTGGACAAATCGAAAAACGAAATGGAAACAGGCGTCAAAGTTTTAAGCAAGAGTGCATAAAATGTATATATGCATGTGTATATATGTGTGTGTGTATGTATATGTAGCTGTGTGCGTGTGAGTGACAGCTTTTGATATTTCAGACAACTGCAAATTGCGAATATTTTGTCGAAAATGCTTTTTGTACTTTCTAAATGACGCTGTCAAGGACAGACATCAATGCACTTCTATACACGCAAACACTCACACATGTACATTTAATTGCAGCACATGTGTAAGTTGTAATTGTGGTAGTGTGCGAGGATGATACAGAAAGTATTTATATATACAAAACTTTTAATATTTTGAAACCTTTTCAAATTGGCAGCTAGAAGAGTTGGTAAAGGGTAAGCTCAAATTAGTATGCAATATCATTTGTGTGCTTTCTGCATATTATGCCAACTTAAATGAACAAAAACAAAAATTTTTATAATAAACATCGAAAAATTGTCTGACTTTTCTATCAAATTCAACTTCGAAATTTCGGAAATTAAATTTGCAACAAATCCCTCTTTCCATTATTAAATCGCGAGTATTGCATAAAATTTTATATACAAACTAAATTCTCAAATTATATTATTCGAATTCAAATTAAAAAAAGTGTCCTCAAATTTAAGTTCACACAAAATGGCGAAACATAATATCGGTGTCGTATCTTTTCGTCGCCACACGGATGAAAGTTTGGGCAAATTTGCACAACGCATGCTTACACAAAAACAACAGCTCGACTATCATTGGACGCATGCGGCACACTCTCGCATACAAAATAAACCAAAGGATATACAGCAGGGCACCTTTCTGAATGTCTCCCGCATGGCAGCAAATCTGGCTGCCAAACAGGAGGTATTCCGCAAGAATATGAAGCTGCTGTCGATCGTTAATCGCACGCAGCGTATTATGGGTGCCATTGACTCGTACAATAATCGAGTTCACATAAACAATGCACGTCTAAATGCTTCAAAAGCGCGCCTGCGCAGCATACAGCGTGAAAATCATGAACTCGGCTGTCGACTGTTGAGCGTCAAATCCTTTGTGGATACACATAATCCAAAGGTACCACCACCGAAACCTTTTATTGCCTCCGGCATCAATAGCACCGTAATCGATGCGTATCGCAATGATTTGCCTATGCCACGTCCTAGCATGCGACAGGCACGAAAACTGTTACGCCCACTTGTCTACTTTGATGTGGGCGTAAAGAATGTACGTCCACTGGGACGCATTGTCATGGAACTGTATACCGAAGCAAGCCCCGAAGTGGTGCTGGAATTGGTACGCGCCTGCACGTACAATGATCGTCATTTAATAAAATTTATACGCATCTTTCCTGAGCTCTGGATTGAGGCGGAGATTAACACAACGGGTCATGATATCGTGGATAATCATTTTATACCGAAGCTGATTGATTCGCGTTCTGCTCCGGGTGTGCTCTCCTACTCACGGGATTACAGTCGACATTTTCCACCGGGTCTGATAAATTTTTCAATTAGCTTTAAGCCGCTTGCACCGGAGGGCTCATTTCAGCGCATTTCATTTGGACATGTCTGTCGTGGGATGCGCGTTCTACATGCAATTACGGATTATGGCACAAAGAATGGCAAGACGAAAAAGATCATCGAGATACTCAAATGTGGTTTAATTTAGAAAAATTTTAGAAATGTATTGGAATGAAAAAATGCATGTTTGAGGTTGTATCTAAATCTACTATATATAAAAAATTTTATTGTTATTACTTTAAAATTTATTTAATTGTTAGCTTGATTTGCGGTTTCGCCCAGACACAGAAAAGTCGAACTATTCAAACTTATCCAATGAATCTTGCCTTTACTGAACCCATTACAATATATGTCAAATTTTCTCTCGCTTATATGGGGGTGGGGCAACTCACCCGTCGATTTTGACAAGAAGTAACCTAAGTAATTTTCCAACGTCCCTTCGCCCTATGGAATGTCCTTCTCTCTATTCATCGTTCGTATGTGTAAGCATAGATCTCAGAAAAAATGAGATGTAGAGACTTGTAACTTTCGGCAATCCTTATCCATAGCTAATTCTTATACATGACTAACTCTTGGTACGACGAGAAGCGTCGCAGTGCTATCAGCGGGAGCAGTCGGGAGCAACGCAAACTGTTACAGGGCGAAATCGAGAGAAACGAAGAGAAGAGAAACGACTTTTCAGATGCATGAAAAAGAAACAAGAAAGGCGGGAGTGTGAAATGTTGAATATTCTATCAAAAGGTCAAGCGTCTGACTAAAAGTTTTAAACCTGGAGAAACTTTCTGCAACGATGGAAATCTGATTACAGATGAACAGGAATCACTGAGATTAGGGAGGAGTCATTTCTCCAACATACTCGGATGCGATGAAGCGCACAATACCACCGATAGAGAAATGACACCGGAACCACCAGTTAATGCTGGCACTACTGTAGAGCCACCGGACTATAACGAGGTCGATTCGGTTATTAAAAAGCTAAAAATCAACAAAGATTCAGGCTCTGATTGACAGGCAGCTGAGATTTTCAATACCGGCACCGAAGAGTTGGTCAGGAGTATGCACCAACTTTTATGAAAGATATGGTCTGATGAACGCATACCCAATGACTGGAATCTCAGTGTTCTCTTTCCTATCTTTAAGAAAGGAGACCTCGCTGTTTGCGCCAACTACCACGGAATAAGTCTAAGTGTAAGTGTAATATAGGATGAAGCCATATACGGATTCACTAATAGGACTATATCAGTGTGGCTTCAGAACAAGAAGTTCGACCAATGACTAAATATTCACATTTCAACAAATCCCGGAAAAGTCCCATGAATTTAATATAGATACATTTCACCTATTTATCGATTATAAAGCTGCTTTCAACAAGCCGATACAAACGAAGTTTTTCGCATTAGGTATCCCGGCAAACATCGTTCGTGTTTGCATATAAGTAGATATGACTTACCTTACCATCTCCCTTTTACCATCGTCTTTTATTGTCCACATAGCAATTGGGTATGATATCTTCATATTCGCAACTGGGTATGACATCTTCATATTCGCAACAGGGTACGAAGAAATCATGAAAACCCAAATACAAACTGCGACATGTTCATTTTTTTACACATGTTTTGCATTACAAAATAAAAAAAAAAAAAAAAGACAAAAACAAAATAAATATAAACACAAATGCAAAATATTGGCTATGCTGCGCAAAAGCAAAACAAAAAAAAAAACAGAAACAAAATTTTTCACGGTGCACGAGTAAAACTTTACATGCCGCTTGCTACGTGAAAAATATATGCCGCACTTTTATTTTTTAATAGACGAATGCGGCACTTATTCATTTATAGATTACACTAATTATTTTACAATAAAACACATTTTAAAATTTGCCAATTTTTATAATTTAGCAAGAACTAAACAAAAGCAAACAAACTTAAACAAAAAATAACACAAACAAGAACAAAATGCAATTTTTTCCGCGGTGTACGAGTAAAACTTTACATGCCGATTTTTACGTGTAAAACTATATGCCGCGTTTATATTTCATAGCAATTTAATGCTACATATATTCATTTACCGATTGCACTAATTATTTTATTATAAAACACAATTTAAATTAGTAATTTTTAATAATTTCACACACAATTTTCGACAACTAATTATGCTGCAGTGAAAGACTAAACGGTGAATGGTTAATAAGAAGCGAGACAGAGAGAGCTTAAGAATTCGGAGCGTGGGAGTAATTTAGAGCGAAATAAAAGATCATAGAAATGCATTTTGTTGTTATTGTTGTATTTTAACTTTTATTTACGCAATTAGTGATGGACAAAGCTTTGTCTTGTAAAGAACTTTCCATTAAAATTTAAAAACGCTGCATACTTTTTGGCGTAAAAATTGTTCACTGCCTACGCTGCAGCATGTGTCTGACTCTGTGTGTGGCAGCTGTGGCCATTATCAGCGTTCACGTGTGTGGCACGACAGATAAGCACTAAGTACTTTTTCTGCTACTTTTCTACAATATGTAGCTGGATTTTTTTCTTTTTTTGTCTATATATAATGCGCGCCGCGGCCAAAAAAACTCAACGAACATGCCTTGCACATTTGCACAACAGCATACCGCCTTCATGCTGTCCTTTGAGCCTTGCCAACGCCTGTTTATGCGCGCGTTTTGAGCAGCTTTTGCTGTACGCTGCAGTTCAAACAAAATCATCATCTTTTTTTTTTTTTTGCTTGCATAATGCAAAGGACAATGGTGCTGCAGCAGTAGCTGCACTGCGAGTGGGTTAAAAAATTTTCGCGCTGCTCAGCAAAAACTTGTTTAAATTGGTTGGTTTTGTGTAGCAAACATTGCAACAAGAAATTAAAAAAAAATGGATTGGCCTGCTACATGCAGCACATTCGAAGCTTTTAGACGCTACCCAAGTTGATAAGGATATATGTGCGTTCTGTTGATTGCATTGATATGTTTGGGAGATAAATTGGAAAATTGGCGAAAAAATATAAGAAATATTGAGGAAGGATAAAATTATGAGTGTAGAAAACATGTATAAATTGAACGCTGTTCCCCTCCTTTTAATAGGTCACCACTGTCGTCAAATTTAGTTAATTTTTTCTGTGTACTACTGTCTCCTTGTCATGAACTTACCCACAGCTTTTGCTTGTGTAGCGTACAACATAGACAAGCGCTGGCTGGAGTGTTGACTGACCAAACTGACATCGAGCAAACTCTCTCTCCCTCTATATGTATATAAAAAATCGTAATGTAAATATTTAAAACCGCGCAACTGCAGCACATAATGTCTGTTGGCATAAAAGTTAGCCAGACTTAAAGTACTTAGTTCAGACCATTCCTTTTTGTTTTTCTGTAGACATAATATTAATCTATTTAAACTTTTTTCATATAGCTGCCACCATTATAACGCTACGCGGCGCCAGTTATGTCTCCTATCGCATCTATGACTGGAAGGATCGTGTACACTCCTCCACGACACGCATCAGTATTATGTTTCGTACACAATTCGATGATTCGGCGCTCTTCTATGCGAGTGGTGAATCTCTAAAGCATCAGTATATAGCAGCCTCGATAAAGAATCAATCGATCTATGTCGAAATGGATTTCGGCGACAATGTCATGTCGACAGTGCTCACGGATGAGCTAACCAGCAGCTATTGGCATAATCTGACTATATATCATGAACAGCGTACAGTACGCATTATACTCGATCAACAGATGAAAGTAATCGAACTACCACCAACGACAAGCGCTAATCTGCTCTTCGATCCAGAGATCTACTTCGGTGGTGGACCAGATCTACACAAAAAGAAGGGCCTAGCATCGCATAATAATTTTGTGGGCAGTTTAAAGTATGTCTACTACAATGATATATCCATATTATATGAACTGCAACGTGGCAATCCGAAGATGCATTATCATGGTAAGCAGTGGTGATAAGAGATAACTTCAAATTTTTATAACAAATTAACTTACAGGCGTACTTGAGGCTGAATTTCGTGAGAACGAAGTTAATGTCATACCCATCACATATCCTTTTGCTACATCGCACATTTGGTGGCCCATAAATCATGTCGAGAAATTCAATATTAAATTCGATTTCCGCAGCAGTCGTCCGGGTGCAGTATTGGCCTATAGTGATGTAACAACGGCCGCCGGAAATGGCTTTTGGGAGGTAAGTGTGTTGCCTAACTAAGCAAATATATATCTCTGACTCGCTCGCATATATAAATATATTGCATTTGCGCATTCTTAAAGATTTATTGCATGCGCATGAAAAATATATTTCATGCGATAAAAACTATTTCGCATATAACAAATTATTGATATACGCAATTTTATGGCTTTTAATATTTATCGATAAATGATTGTCAATGAAATGGCCAACCCCTCACCCACTTATATATTTCAGTGTATGTCATTTGATATATTACACCTACATAGAAGTATATCCCATGCGAATTTGTATGCAATGTTGCAACTGTCTGTTGTTGTTGTTGTTTCTTTTGTCTATTTGTTAAGAGTGTCAGTGACACTTTGCTCCATAAGCGCTCAGTTGTTTAAATAGTTGACAGTTTATTTTACACCTAATGTCGCCTCTTACTCTTTGCCCCATAATGGTCTGTAATTTTTGTTCAAATATTAAAATGTCATTTGAAAATAAATGAATTTATTTTGGCGTTTAATAATGCAGTGAAATGGCTCACTTTCACTATATATAAACAACTTTTAGATATATTTATTTTATTTTTTTAATTGTTGCTGTTTGAAATTCATGGAAATATCTCATATAATACAATTTTTTCCTATATAGAAATATGTATTACTGAATTGGCAAAGTTAAAAATGTTTGTCTGTGCGGAAGCGTTGCATAACTCGTTTGATTCTGAGGCAGCTGCATACAATTTTATGCTTGAAGGAGCCATGTTTTGAATAATAAGTCTCCGAATGTAATATCTTAATCCATAACTTTGAAAACTTTGTAATATGTTGATCATGTTTTGATTGACGGAAGGCACGCATCGATCGACGTGCGAACGTTACGCGGTCTCAACATCGACTCGACTTTCTACTATTCGACTTTCGACTATTAGATCCACATTCTTCGTCTATTTTATTATCATAAGTCCTTGACTATCAAACGTTTTATATATATAATATAGAGAGGATTTCTTGATGTGTTAAAGGCTGTTCTCAAGATTCCGTACTTTCTTTGGGTTTATAAATAGTTATTGCTGCATCTGGACTACCTCAAACATCTCTGAGGCTGCCTTAGTTGTGTCATTGCTATTGTTGCCGGTATTGTGACTTCTACCCGGCAGCTTTCACACATACCTATTGGCATAATTTGGTAGACTGTCACTGTAGTGGCTGGAGATGAAGCCGAACTGCTCTTCAACCGGTGACAAGTTGAGGTCTCTGTAGAGGGTAGAGTTGTGGACGTACGAGAAACATCCAGTGATGTGACGCATCGTCTCAGTTTCCTGTGCAGTCGATGCGACATGGAAGCAGGCACCAGATACCAGATTGGATTAATTATTCTGCATGAGGAACTTGCTTCTGCTGTACGTCACCACCTCGGCTTGAATATTGGGCTTTTAGGTGACCCTCCTTGCTTGAAAGGGCCGTCGTAGATCAGCTGCCAACGGAGGGTAAAGCATATGTTACACCAATTCCTGATTTAAGCTTCACGTTCTACATATGGGCTCAGTCGGCGAAAGCATCTACGTACGTCTTCACGATATTCCATATATACATTGCCTGCATATGAAGCCAAAAGCAGATATGTTTGTGAAGTTTCAAGCGACTAGGCATCGGGACTAAGTATGTCTGCTGAAAATAAACTAAAGACAAAACGACCAAGAGCGCTTCCTTGTGGAAGTCCTGCAATTGCTGAGTGAGGGAGCAGACTCGCCCTGACTATGATCCTGAAAGAACGGCCCTCCAAGTAGGACCATATCGGGGCAAAATAGCACGAGGGCAGTAACTTCCTGAACATTTGCAGGAGGCACGCTAGAATGAACTCAATATGTTGTCGGTGACTCTGTGGAACTGCTCTACTGTGCCATGGAAACCGAACTGGTGATGCAGGAGTAGGCTACGGAACATCGCACTGATCGCAAGCCTAGCATTGATCATTCTTTCCCAATCCTTCGAGATCGGTAGCAGTAAACCACTCGACTGATAGGAATCTGAGTCCATTTTGAGTTTGCCAGGCTTGGGAATTATTGTGATGACTTCTAGCTTGCTCGCGATCGGAAAATACTGTAGCCTAACTATGTCATTGAAAATCATAAGCATCTGCAACGTGCGGAGTCCCGGGGTTAAGGCTTCAACATCCTCGAGTCCATATGGGTCCTGAGGTATGTTGAGTTGGAGTGGTACTGAATGGGAGAATCTTTTAGCAATTATTTGCCTCTTGAAGGTGTGTTGCAAAGATATTACGTATTCTTACTCGGAGCGGCTCCAGTTGCTGACAGAGTAGAGATCTTCCAAGATCTTCCAGATCTTCACATGAAGTGAAACTGTGAAGCTGGTAAAAACTGCCTTAACTTATTAACTCGTGACGCTACACAGCTTATGTTCTGTTCTGTTTGGTTCAACATTTTTGAGGAAGACACCAATCCATTATATCTCCTGCTACAATTAAAAAAATATGGTATTTCACTTTTTAAACATGAACTATTTTCCTTAAAATAGCAAAATTTTTTGTTTAAAATGTTTCCCATTTATGAACTGATACCAAAAATGTATTTTACTGCAACTCCATATATCTATAATATATATTGTACATGTATTTACCGATATATATATGTATATATAGACTATATATACAATTTATATTAAATATTGCCGCCAGCATACAGACTACAAATTTTTTGCTACTCGTGCTGTTGCATTTTTTATTGCGCAACTCATCTGATACGCCAATACCCGGTTTTATCGAAACTGCAAAATCTAACCAAAACCTTTCATGTTTACATAAATTTGCGCCTGTCAAATGCGACAATTATTGCAAAAGTTTAAATAAATAATAATCGCCTATCGCTTGCTCATTCGCCATTTTGTACTCGGTTTTTATTCTTTTTTTTTTTTTTGGCCATTTCACTGCGCATTTCGATAGGCCGTCCATTTTTTGTTTTGTCTGTGTGTCGTTGTATGTTTAGTTTAGACAGGACATGTTTGTCCTTCATGCAGCTACATGCATTACATTTAATAATTCGAATACTTTTGTGCACTCGAATACAAAATTTCGCATTTCAAATAATTTTTATTGCAACCGAATTCGTATTTATTGCGAAATATTTTTGTTGTATTGTTATACAAATATTTGTTTTTGTTTTTGTTTCTGTTTCTGTTTGTTGCAACACATTGACAGCGATAAATTTGATTTTTCTCGGCGCTGTGCCTCGCTATCTTGTGCAAATGTCGATTTTATATTGCTATATAGTATATATATATATATATATAGTCGCATAGATATGCTTTGCGTAAATTTTTGAAAATTGGTTTGACATGCAACAAATTTTATAACGATAAGTGTTGCATTTTATATTTGAGTTTACTTATTTTGTTTTATGCAATATATAACTGATGCAATATATATATATTGGTACGAGTGGAGTTCCAGAAGTTTCTGAACTGATATACGGCGATTGGTTGATGGTCAAAATATGATTTTTGGTCAAAAAATCGGTCACAAGTGTCGATTGATGAGATGGCAAATTATCGTGCAACAAACGCCAATTTCTTTCTTCACGATATTCTAACCGAATACGATGGATACGACGGAGGAAACGCCCCATAAAATGGCCCATAAATTGTTTGGAGCGGTGTAACGAACTCTTGGTGAATAATGCCCTACGAATCGTAGAAATAAATCAACATTGTCTACATTTTTTTAGTTTTGGTTCACCGGGCAGCTTCCAGTCGGTTTCAGGGTAGTATTGAAAACACCATGTCTCGTCACCAGTAATACTGTTTAAATGAAAGTTTGGATCCTTTTTGGCATCTTTAATGATGTCTTTCGAATGTTGAATCCGAAGCGCATTTTCCTCGTCTTTCAATTGATGCGGAACAAATCGTGCATACACTGTCCTGAAGCCCAAGTGATTGGCCAAAATACGATGGATTGAGTCTTGGGATAATCCCAATTTCGATTCCATGACAATTATTCCCATAAACTTGTTTCATCAATTCGTGAGTTTCGGAAAAGTTTTACCAAGTTTTAAACAAAACTTAATATTGGATCTGTGTTCAACACTCATTTTTGCACCGATGATGTCAATGACGAATGTCCCTTTCTAACATTTGGTGATGTTTCATTTCGCGGTAACCCATTTGGTGTTAACCTAGTTGACGGTAACTCATTTGGCAGTACCCCATTTGACAGTGGTCCTCTCTGTGGCAATCAATCTGTGGAGGTAGTCAATTTTAGGAGGTTGTACATTCTTGGAAGTCGTCCATTTTTATAGGTCGTTTATTTTTATAGGTGGTCCATTTTTAAAGTCCATCTTTAGAGTTGGTCCATTTTTAGAGTTAGTCCATTTTTAAATGTGGTCCATTTTTAGAGGTGGTCCATTTTCCGAGGTTGTTCATTTTGAGAGGTGCTCCACTTTTAAAGGTTGTCCATCTTTAGAGTTGGTCTATTTTTAGAGGTGGCCTATTTTTAAAGTTGGTCCATTTTTATAGGTCATCCATTTTTAAAGGTGGTACATCTTTAGAATTGGTCCATTTTTAGTGGTTGCTCATTTTAAGAGGTGGTCTATTTTTAAAAGTTGTCCATCTTTAGAGTTGCTCTATTTTTAAAGGGGGTCCATTTTAGAGAACAATTATTTTTAGAGATAGTCCATTTTTAGAGGTGTTTTATTTTTAAAGGTTGTCAATTTTTGGAGACTATCCATTTTTTGAACTGGTCAATTTTTAGTGGTCGTCCATTTTTAGAAGTGGTCCATTTGACAAGATGGTCCATTTTTAGAGGTCGTCCATTTTTAAATGTGGTCCATTTGACATTTAGCGGTGATCCATTAGGTGGGTTTTTTTTTTTTGGCAATTGTACACTCGGTGTTGGTCCTTTCCGTTGTATACCTTTAAGCGATGGTCCATTTCATGGTAGTCCTTTTAGCGGTAGTCCATTTGATAGTAGTAATTTATACGTTGGTTCACTTGGTAGTAGCCCTTTTACCGGTGATCCATTTTGTAGCAGTTCTTTTAGCACTCGTTCATTTCGTAGAGGCCCATTTGGCGATAGTCCATTCCATGGTATATTTGGTGTTTACCCATTTCGAGGTGGTTTATTTGGTGATAGCCAATTTGGCTTAAGTCCAATTGGTAATTATGGCCGCCTAATTGGTGAAACGATGGTGGTTCATTTGGTGATCTCTATATGGCTCGTAACTCTTTTAGCGGAAGACCACTTGGGATGATCTATTAAGTAGATGTCCATGTGATGGTAGAACTTATGAGTTAGTGATCCATACTTAGAGAAAGTTCGCTCATGCCCACTAAAAAGTAGATTTGAAGGTTCTCAGAATGGTATGTGCTCACAAGGGAGAAAATTTGTGTTCATTGCGATGAAAAAATCCACAACTTAGACAAAAGCGAAGCGTTCACTGCTGGTATTGTATGACATGAAGTAAGTTTAGTCTTCCAAAATTTCGCACTGTATCTCTCTAACTTTTTATTTTTTCTATCTCTCCTTCTTCAATATGTATTTTCTATACAAAACGAATTTCGCTTCGAAAATATTTTATAACAAATATGAAGCAATATTTTATAATCGCCAAAAAACAGACAAAAATCAAATAAAAACTAATATGTTGCAACTATTTCTTTCTTTTTCTCCCTCCCACACTTTCTATTTTCATGCAACCGAAATGCGAATTCATTGCCGCTGCCACATGGCGTATGAAAAACGCTAAACGTGCAACATCCGCTGCTGCCTGCCGTGTGTCAATGGCAAAATGAAACGAAATAAAACACCGAACACCGAAAACTAAACAACGTCAACATGACATGCAACGATAACCGTTAACCCATACGGAATGCGGCACGAACGAACGAACGAACGATTGAACCAACGACTGCTGTCGCTGCCGGAAATGTATAACAAAACGGAAATTACAAAATGGCGGCACACAACTGTACACGCTACAGATACGTTTGACATCCGACAAGCTAAGCTTCGATCTGGTGCCCGATGTCAATAACAATGTCACACATTCGACTGTGATCAAGACAAATCGCGCTACCTCATGGCATTCGGTGGAGCTGAACTATGAACGCGGTGAGATACGCTTCACCGTGGACTATCGCTATACGTTGACGCAGATGTTCGGTTTGACTTTTAACATTGGCGACAAACTCATCATTGGCAGCAGTCTAAAGTCCGCAGCACTTGGCCTAGTTGGCTGCATACGTGACATAGAGATCAATGGTTATCTGATAGAACCACGTCAAGTGGTGAAAACGGAGCGCGTTGTAGGTGAGGTGGCCTTGGATAATTGCAATTATATAGATCCGTGCAAGCGACCCAATACCTGCGAACATGATGGCAAATGTTTTGTCAAAGATGATCGTGTCACATGCGATTGCAAACACACGGGCTACATAGGCAAGAATTGTCACTTCACCAAATATCGCAAGACCTGCGAAGAGTTGGCACTGCTGGGTTTCACCAAATCGGATGTCTATTTGATTGATATCGATGGCAATGGTGTCTTTCCGCCGGCACATGTAAAATGTGATTTTCAAAGTTTGGAGAATGCTACAAAGACTATAGTGGAGCATAATCTACCCAGTCAGGTGGATGTGCGTAGTGTACGTGAGGAGGACTTTAGTTTCAATATACGCTATCGTGAATTCTCGCCGGATATGCTGCAGGAGCTGATCTCACATTCGTTGTACTGTACGCAATATATTAAGTACGATTGCTATCGTGCGCAGTTGGAACTACACTCGGCAACATGGTTTGCATCATCGGCGAAGAATCTTACCGTGGACTTTCTGGGCAATGTGAAACGGTAAGTGTAAATTGATGATGAATTATATTACTTTATATCGCTCTATACTTGCGAAAATTCTGTTAGGACCGATTAAAAGCAACGAAGCTTCTAATCGGTCCTAAAATAATACTGCTGAACCATTTGATTGGGCATTTGTTGTGATGGTCCTCTTTACTTCTATTTATAATATTCATTTTGGAGATTGCCACTCTGCATCTCCAGTTTTTTTTACGGTTTCCATTTTAAACCATCAAACGCGTTCCACCAATTGGATTACAACCATATGGACCACTTCTAAAGGGACTTCTACAGAGTGGAACAATACCAAATTGGCTATTGTGAAATAAACCACATTCAAATAGGCAACCACGAAATGGACAACCACTAAATGATCCACCACCAAATGGATTACCACAAAATGGATGACCGCTAAAAGGACTACCGCCAAAAGGACTACCACAAAATGGATGACCGCTAAAAGGACTACCACGAAATGGATGACCGCTAAAAGGACTACCACGATATGGATGACCACTAAAAGGACTACCACGAAATGGATGACCGCTAAAAGGACTACCACGATATGGATGACCACTAAAAGGACTACCACGAAATGGATGACCGCTAAAAGGACTACCACGATATGGATGACCGCTAAAAGGACTACCACGAAATGGATGACCGCTAAAAGGACTACCACTAAAAGGACTACCACGAAATGGATGACCGCTAAAAGGACTACCACTAAGTGACCACCGTTAAATGAAGCACTAAGTCATTTGGAGTTTCTGCTCGATCTTCTAAGTATTCGTCATTCGTGTCACTTATTTCTACTTCCTCTGGGAAGTATTCGTTTTCGTCATGTTAAGAAGAGTCGCGCTCGTTCTCGCTACCAAGAATGTTGATAGTTCCAGAGACTTGATGGATGGACGTTGCTATTCTCTTATACGGAAACATGTTCATATAACAAAGTGGCAACACCCAGTTTTAAAGTTTATCATTTTTTTATGTTTTAGTGCTAAATCTGATCCAACTATTTACTTCAAATAATTGCTATATATACGAGGGTTCCGAATAGTGAAACAACGAATATGCATTATTTTCTTATCTTTCCAAATATTCTCGATTAAGGTCTATACAAAAGCATCACTCTATCGAATAGAGCCGATTTTCTAATTGACATTTCAAAATAATGAAATTTGAAAGTGTATGATGCAGAAATGCAACACCGCCATATAAAGGAATATTATTGTGTTTAGTAGGTTGACCAAGCAAGTAACCACTATGCAACCACCAGAGAAATGCTTAAAGTCAGAGGCACACATAAACTCGTATTTTGTGTTTAATTTACTGGCATTGCATGCTGCATATTTGCTATACACTTCCGCATTCGGTTTGCACTAGAATGCACAGAATTTTACTACGTCTACGTCAAACCCATGACTTGACTGCATGTCCGTCCAACGTCCAACTTTGTATAAACAATTAATGTTTCAGTCTATTTGGTTAACAATGCTGCTGCTCCTACAGCTGCTGCTCAAGCACAAGTTTGAATTGCTTTTGCTTGTAGTTTAGACGAGTATCTATGAAATACAACTTGCATATATGCGATACTTCTGTGTAGGACCACAGCAATAAATCTTACGACAACCAGAGTACTATGAGTACTTATTACTCTGTCTTGGCTTCTAACTGCATCATATTAATTCTGGTTGCAGCACACACACACACACACACACACACTGAGAAGGACATAATAAAGCTGACATTTTAAACAAGCACACATCACTTTCATAAAGCATCGATTCCATTTCCGGTTCATTTGTGTCAACCACAGACAGACAGACGGACGGACAGACGGACGGACAGACGGACGGAGCATATAAGAGTGTCTGTCCACTACAGTTGTCATGGATTCTATTGATCTATGCTTTGCTTTACTATTTAGTTTGTGGCATCATCCTGCTGCATGTGTAAGCTGTTAGGTATGAACTCTTTGTTGCATATAAGCGAGCCACAATACAATAACAAGCAATGAGCTACAACTTAAAGCGTACTTAAGCAACGATATATTTCTAATTAGTACTCGTGTTACACAATGGTTATATATTGCTTCTGCAGGAGCAAGCTATAAGCGAAGGAGTACTTGTACTCTATGCAGAGATTTCATGGCGTAATATTTCTGCACTTAGTTTTGTCAATATTTGTCTACAATTATGCTTGGTAGGTAGACAGCATAAGCCACTTATTACATTTAATGCTATTAGAGTTCGCTCTCAAACATGAAATTTGACCATTGGTAATTGAGAATACAAAACGTGACACGTAACATTCGTCAGTGCGTTAATAATTATGTAACTCGACATTAATTGAAGCAATGCATTAGCATAAATAATGGATAGAAATGAATGAGCTGATTAAGCATTCATTTTTGCGTCAAAAAACTTCAATGGTTAAGAAGTGGTTTACTGAGTTCCCTCATGGTCATACCAGCAAAAGTCCATGTCCCACAAAAATAACAAAGCGGCAGGCTCTGATGGGCTGCCAGCTGAGTTATTTAAGACTGGCGGCGAAGAGTTGGTCAGGAGTATGCACCAACTTTTATGCAAGATATGGTCCGATGAACGCTTACCCAATGACTGGAATCTCGGTGTTCTCTGTCCTATCTTTAAGAAAGGACACCCCGCTGTGGGCGCCAACAACCGCGGAATAAGTCTCCTTTCCATTGGATATAAGACTCTATCGAGCGTATTGTGTCATAGGCTGAAGCCATATACCGATTTACTGATAGAACGATATCAGTGTGGCTTCAGACCAAAAAGGTCGACCAGTGACCAAATATTCACATTACGCCAAATCTTGGAAAAGACCCGGGAGTTTAACAAAGACACACAACACCTATTTGTCGACTATAAAGAAGCATTCGACACGCCCTGTCTGCACTAGGTATCCCGGCAAAGATTGTCCGTCTTTGCATGACGTCGCTATCTAACATACAAAGCGTTGTCAGGGTGGGGAAAAACCTCTCCGAACCCTGCTCTGTCTTGCGATTTTTTCAATCTGCTGATGGAATACATCCTACGCCAATGCCCGAGTATGCCGGGCTCGATCTTCCAAAAGAAAGTGATGCTGCGATGACATCAATAACATCGAACACGCGAGTCAGCAAGGCATTCTACGAGATTGAAAAACAGTCTCGGCTCATGGGTCTAGCGTTGAATGAGAACAAGACGAAGTACCTGGTGTCTTCTCGCACTCCGTCATTGCGTCTTGGATGATCAGTGACGATGGAGAATTTCAACTTCAGTGTTTTAGAAAACTTCGTCTATCCTGTATTCCAGATAATCAGCAACAACAACGTCAGCCTGGAGATCAGGCGAAGAATCACGCATGCAAACGATGACTTTTTGGGCTGAGCAAGCAAATGCGAAGTAAAGCCCTCTCTCGAAAGACGAAATTAAAGATCTATAGACCGTGATTGAGTCGGATGAGACAGCGTTGAAATTCTTTGAGAGGAAGATTCTTCACAGAATTTTCGGTCCTATTAGAGTCGGCGACGAGTTTAGGTCCCGTACAAACCGCGAGCTGTACGTGCATTTCGATGAGGTTGACATAGTTCAGCGCATAAACTTTCAGCGGCTGCATTGGATTGGTCACCTCATTCGAATGGATGAAAGAGCTTCAGCATGCATGATTGGAGAACGCCGAAATAGATTACGACCGGGCATGTGTTGGGATGACCAGGTATGGAGATATCTCTTCGTACTTGGCATTCAAAACGACTGGCGCCAGTGCTCACAGGACTATGGAGGCTGGCGCGCCTTCCTAATAGCGGCCACGACCGGAAGACGGTTGACGGCCATATAACTAACTAACTAACATACCCTTACACAGTATAATAAATGTGTCACGGACTGCTTCAAAACTACATATATTAACAGCTTTGGAAAGAATATTTGTAAAAAAGACAAACCATGTCTGCCCAAAACTGTATGGCAAAGTTGTGTCGTATCTCTACGAAAATGGTGGATCGAGATAAGATCCGCTCTTAAGTTCAGGGAACTCTGATGAACTACCTGTGCCTGTACCATCGACATTGTCAACTTTTATTGTGCCAGATAAGATGGATATCATGCCCAGTCAGGAGTGATAGAGGAGTCGTTAGAGCCATGTCCATCTGTCCGTCTGATTTTATAAGAAATTTAATTTGAACGCGCTATGATGCTTCCGTCCTCCCTTTTCTTTTTATACATAAAAAAATGTGTTATAAGGCACTTATTCGTGTAGTCAGAAGTGGTCATAAGCTTGGTCATAAGCTAGGGACACATGTATGGTGTTTAATAGGCTACCAGTACTGGTACATGGCCTCTTACATTCGGTTACGCCCGACTGTAATTTTCTTACTTATTATTAATATTGATTAGTTAACATTCGATTTACCTCACATATTTACCGAAGCGATGCACACCAATTAGACATAAAACAGTTGATTATCAAAAAGTAATTATATTTTCACTACGAACTATCATAAAAGTGCGTTCACAGTGATGTGTGATTACTTTTAATTTGGCACAATTAATCAAATTAGTGTCAATACCCTACGTGTACTGCTTGCGCAAACTAAAGGTTCTTTACATACAAACGAACAGACAAATAAATAATCGGACGGACAGACAAGACTATATCGACTCAAATTATATTTTGCTGATTAAATGTATAAACTATATGGACTCTGCTGCGTACAATTTTTACCGTGCATACAAACTTTTAATTTTCTTTTATTTTTATTCACTTTAAAAAAATTTTAAAATATCAACTTTGAAATAAAATTTTTTAAAAAAATATTTTTATTTTATAAATAAAATTAAAATTAAAAAAAAACATATTTGTCAGAAGTGGGATTCGAACCCACGCCTACAGAGTAGACTGCGACCTGAACGCAGCGCCTTAGACCGCTCGGCCATCCTGACTATATAAACCGATTCGACTAAAAAAATCTACTTGATGTCAGAAGTTTCGTATATATTGAACAAATGTGCTATTAATAGATGGCTTGCTATATATGTAGTATGTAAAAAAAAAATGCAAATTAATTTGTTTATACAATTAAAATGGAATATGTACAATGCTCCACTTGGGCAGTAGACAAGCGCTGCGCTGCGTTACTTTTGTTATGCGATCTGAACGAAAGCTATATATGTATATATATGTGTGTGTATAAACAATATATATAGATTTATGTACATATATACTCGTATATACCGGCTTAACATAATCCAAATGCTATACAATTTGATAAGAGGGTGGTATAATAAATTCTTTTCAAGTTTTTTATAAACAAAAGTTTAGAACTTTGGTTAAACTTGCTTATCGCTTTCGAGCATAAACAGATAAGCAATTAACAGATAAATTAGATAAAGATTAGATAATAGAAAATAATGTTTTTTTTTACAATGAAATGATTGACGATCACGATCGAACAATAGCTTTCGCATTGCGTAGGTCAGTATATCGCTATGCGACTAATAAAGTAATAAATTGATTGATAAAGTAAAAACCTGATTAGAAATATACAGAGAAAAAAGTATTCCATATGCATTGCTTGTAAAATATTTAAAATATTTTCTTTCCATATCATGCAGATACTAAAAAATTTAATATACAGCAGTGTTCGCATTTTTCATCCAACGAACTTGAAAAAATCCAGTTTTGATAGCAAAAAAGCTAAGCTTAGACTTCTTAAAGTAAAATTGCTTTACTTCCAGAAATAGAAATGTATTCCTTGTCTTTGCTGCAACTCGTTGAAGCGTAAATCTTTATAGCAATGTATACAAAAAAAAAAAAATATAATATATATAAATAAAAGGGTTACAATAATATTTATAACTTACTGCCTAGAAATAACAATGCTGTCGCCAGCTGACTACTGCCTAAAGTTATGTCAGTTAAATATGTTTCCACTTGAGCGCTGTAGCTATTTATATGGGTGAAGTTTTTTTGTTTTTCTGCAAAATAATGCTACTTGAATTTCAAATTTACGCTTTTTCCGCCTAATTTCTTGCGTATGGCGCAATATGGTTAAGCGTTTTGCTTAAATAATTCATCAAACCCAAAGAAACAAAAAAAAAAGGATACGCTAGAATAGCAAGGCAAGCCTAGTGCGGCAAGGCAACAGCTGGCGTCAGCAATTTAAAGCAGGAAAAAAAATCAGTTCAACAATTGTGCTTTTCGTTTAGGCGCATCCTTTTACGCACATACAGACAGACAGACTAATTTCCTTTCTTACTCAATCAATGGCTCTGTTTTTTTTCTTTTTTTTATACCAATCATTGCAAGGCTATCAGTGCGTATACGCATTCATTGTGCACTATATGCCACTTTGAATTCACATTTTTTTCTTCTATTATTTCGTGCGGCTTTGTCCACCACTAACCAACTTCATTTGACAACAATTCAAGAAGCGTGCGCCACACAGTCATTCATTCATTTGCACAAGCGTTCGCACATCCATCATAGCCGCTCATAGTTTGGTCTTCACTCATACAAAATTTGACAGCTTTGTTGGTTGTTTGTTTTTTTTTCAGTTTTTTTCTAAACAAAATTCGACTGTGTAAAAAAAGCGTAGAACCAATGGCGGCAGCAGGCATAAACGGAAACGGAAGTGCACACATGCATGCAAAACCGCACAAACACTAACACGGCGTATGAGTAATATCAACGTACATTGTTAGGAGGAGCGGCAAAGTGGCAGGGCATAGCTTAAAGCAAACGGCACGATAAATCGCAAAAGAAATCAGTCGTCGTCAGTAGTAGTCGTCAAACAAAGATGTTAGTCAAGCACTCACACACGTACACACTCATACAGAAACAAGCAAATACGCCGAGTTGTATTGTATGAACATACACAAACTGTATGTAGTATGTACTCGTATTTATGTATGTATGTGTGTATAAAAGAGTGTGAAAAGTGTTTGTTTGCTTGTATGTGTATATCTGTATAACCTGGAGTTATTTAAGCAACTCAAATATGCAGCATGTTTAACAAAAAAAAAAAAAAACAAAAAGAAATCGAATCTGCAGCATTCAAATGCAATTGTTGGAGGGTTGTTCGTTAAGAGTGTGAAAAAAAATAACAGAGTTTGAAGAAAATTTTAAATGAGACTAATTGCCTTGGGAAACGTTGCGATTGAAGACTTCCTGTTTAATGCTGAGCCTAATGAAGCTGAATTCGATTTGTGGAGAGCTACCAAATATTTTAAGCGCCCAGCTCGTTGTTTAATTCCCATTAAGACAGCTAATGCGGATTGTTGTCACATTGATCAAGAAGAAGCTTACTCATTCGTTGTAAATCTTCAGAAACAATTTACATCGTTCGCGCATTACAGCAGTACACACGAAACAGAGGTAGACAGAGTGGTCGAAGCACCTTACAGTCACAATATTGCGATAACTTCAGCCATTTTGGAATAGCTTACAAACAAAATAAGACTTCTGACAAGGAAAAAGTCTTCTGCATACGACGGAATCATAGCAACAGACCTATCTTCCGGCCAGAAACGATCTCAAACGGTGACCTATGGCAAGCTACAAACACCGAATCTATCAACATGGAAAGAAAAAGAGCGTAAGTGGAATTGAATAGGTCACATCTTGCGCAAGCAAGACGACAACGTCGGGTTCAGGGCAACGTGGTATGAATTAAGAGCCTTTTCAGTTGATAAAAATCGTTGGAAAGCATTTATTTCACACTATGCTCCAACTAGAAGCGATACTTTATTAAGGAATAAAAAGAAGGAACATGAGCCTGAACATGTGCATTCTCGATTTGCTCTCCGAAGTAAGAAAATGCTCGCACATTAGACAGATTCAACAATCAAGTTAGATGCAAAATATAAATTGTCATTTACAACTCAAACACATTTATAATTCGCAACTAGTTTTAGCTACGATTTCCTATACTGAACATGTATGTCTTGCTTCAACATTATAGCATACTACATATGGGCCTTAGGAGGTGTGCTTAAGTAAGTGAAGTATTTTTGCTTTAGGAGCGGTCATACTTAACCAAATAAAAATGGACATAGCTAGATCAACATGACGTGTTGCGCTCATTATAAATGTTTATACATTATGTGTTGTCTGTTGCATACTCTTTGGGTATTATATCTCCGAGTTGGAGCGTTAAATTGATATAGATTTTAAGATACGTCTAAATCTGTTCGTTTAAACGAGATAATATTATTTTAAAACATTTGTGAATGTTTCTAACGAGCCTCTCACTATTATAAACAATTTGGCAAAAACAACGCATGCCAAATTCTTCGTGTGACTCTCGTCTGAACTATATACACATTACGTGACCAAAGCAAAAGTTTTTCTTTTTTATCATATTTTCATCTAAAAGTGCTTCTTTTTTGTTAACATACTCCATTTTATTTTTGCTTCGATTTGCAGCGGTGCCTGTCCGTGTTCGGTGAACAAAACATGTGTGGACCCAAATCAATCATGCAATTGTGATGTTAAGGAGAACAAATGGAATTCCGATGAAGGCTACTATTCCGATCCACATAGCTTAGGCATAACGCATATGTATTTCTTACAGCAGAAAGATCTCGATGATGAAGCACAGGGACGCATAACGCTTGGACCGCTGGAGTGTGTTGAAACGAGTGAGTTACAGACATTTTTTTTTGATTGCATAAAATCCATTTACAAAATACAAAAATCTCATTTCCACAGATACACAACGCTATGTGGTCACCTTTACCACCTCACAGTCATACATTGAAGTGCCCGGCTGGCGTAAGGGTGACATTGCCTTCTCGTTTCGCACCACCGGCGAAAAGGCCATTTTACTCTTTCAGCCACCAATACGACCACACTATCCGTCGTTCATGGTTGCGCTGACCGGCGACTACCAGCTGACGTTCAATTTTACGCTGAGCACGGGCACAACGCGCGAACTGGTGATTAACTCGCACCGCAGACTCAACGCCGGCGAATGGCATAAAATATGGATCGACTACAATGAGTATCATGTGCGATTCATGATAAATACCGATTACCAAATGGTCGATCTGTTGCCCGAAGAGGAGTTTGGACCATTTGAGGGCAGCATGTATATTGGTGGCGCTACAGCGTGAGTAAAAAAGCATAAAAATAAAAAAAAAATATCAAAAAAAAAATGAGAACAAATGTTAACTGCGGTGAAAGCGAAAGCTTTGATACGCTTTTTATGAACTAACAGGATGATTGGTCGACTGTATTATACCCTACAGCAAACATAGTCATATGCAACAAAGCAAATGAGTTCATCTAATCGGTACACAAGACTTTAAACTGGCAGCTCACTGTATAAGCGTCTGCAATGCATGGAAAGACACAGCGAGACGTGTCTTCTATTTCCATTTTCTTCCGCATTACCATTATTGCTGAACATAAGCGATACCAAACACTTTATTGAAAACTGAATTGTTACAAACTGTATGACAAAACGTATATACCATTCCAAATATATTTAAAGCATATGCAGCAATCTGTTGTTGTTGCCAGCAGAAATAAAATGAGGAAATGTAAAATCTGCGCATGTAAATTTTTATTGCGCTGCTATGTCCTCGCATTGCAATAATAATCGCTCGCGCCATGGGCGTTCAATCGACTGTATGCACTGCGCGTATGTGTAGGGAGGACTACTGACTGCTGTTGGTGTTGTTGGGTTTGGTGGTCATTGCGGTTGCCACAGTTTATTGCAGCAGTTAGTATTTAATTATAAAAGAAAGAGAAATGCGTGCGGTAGAGGCTGTCAATTTTTATTTTTCATTTTTTATTTGCTGCATTTGAACAACATTCAAAGTTAAAAGCTAATCAAAGCATTTTTTTTTTTTTTTTTGAATTTAATTTCTTTAATTTCTTGCCACTATTTGAAGTGCCACTTCTAAACTGCTTTGCTATGTGTTCAAAATTGATGTGATTTATAAATAAATGTGCACAGCACTTGAGGTATACGAATGCCACTTGCCACAGACTGCTACAGCAGCACATGTTCAATTATGCATTGAAGTAAAACATTGCAACTCATCAGCGTCAAACCACAAACCGCCAGCGCCTCATAAAATATCGATGAGCCGCAAGCACGTGAAGTAATTAAGAGTAAAGCACTTCGGATATACTTGAACTAACCCACTCAACTCAATGCAACGCAACGTTGTCCTGGCCAACATTTCACAGCTTCTGCTGCATTTAATGAGTTCAATTTATTAAAATACATAAAAAACTCATTACCAGCAGTTGTAAAATATGCAATATCCTTTCTTCCTTTCTCTCTTACGCCATTTTCTTATTTTACACTTCCGCTCGGTTCACAGCATTCCAATAAGAAAATCTGTGCTTCATAAATATTGTAAATGAAGCAATCAACATATTGATTGAGTTCGGAAATTTATTGGCCTCATCTTGACATGCATGCTGGCAGGCTAACTGCCTGCCTGCTGCCTGCCTGCCTGCACTTTTCGCACTGTCTGCTCGAACAAAAAAAGGAAATAAATAATTTTAAAGCTACTTCAATCTGAATTGATCGTAATAAATATGTTTATAGCATGCAGCGCAGACTAATTAAAGTTGCCGTGATTTCACATTTCAGGCCACAGCTTGGTGAAGTATTAAAAAATCATTTGCGACTTTGACCATGCTAAGATAATGGATTGATATATCGAAATGTTAAAATTTTAAACTATTCGTAGTCGTAACTAGACAAAAACTAAATAATTTTAATACTTCGAACATGTATTATCTCGAAGAAAAATCGTACAAACACATGCTCGCATGGGCTAGTGATTAGCCCGTAAATTCCGCATTGCTCTTTCATGTGTCGTAGAGCTCCTGGCGAACTGCTCGCATCATCAATTGAACTTTAGCGTGCATTAGAGCATAATGCAAAAACTGAAGAAACAAAGTGCACAATCGGGACTTGTTTGAAAGCGAAATTGGGTGTCGTTCGCTATATGACAGAGTAGCGTGAGACAAGCGACCATCAACCCGAATCAAATCTTCTGCATCATCAAATTAAGGGATGGAAGTGAACTTTTTAAAGGTTTCGGTTGACCTTTCTCCAGCAAGAAATATTCTTGAGGGTTGTAGTGCTTTTTTGCTGCAAGAACTAAATGCACCTTAGCCTTGTTTATGTCAGCATTCTGTATATTAGAACCTACATGAGATTTGTTTCTTGATTCAACCATCATTAGGTTACGTGCTGTGGTTCTCAACGCTCGAGGGTAGGAAGTAAAATCCGAGCAAACATCCCAACCTTCTTGAACAGTATGCAAGACATCTACATTCCATGGTGGTCCGTTCGCAACGCCCGCTAGCAACGTACGTCTTCCAGACATGAGGTGGTTTTTCCAACCAAGCCAGTTCGATAGATGAATCTGACCATATATGCAGTTTGTGTGAGAACGGCTGCACATTACTTACAACTCAAGTCGAGGGAGACTGAGTGTTTATAATGGAGCTACTTTGCTTTTCACTACGAGCAGTCTGGATGAAATCATGCCTTCGGGAGAGGCAATGCGTTAATAGAGCGCAGCGCAATTAGCTTTCTCAGAAGCGCCACAAAATTCGTGAAGCTGTATAGTCGGGCCGAGGGAAAACCCAATCCAGCATGGTGTTCGGATTGCCTCAATAGCAGAAAGATTTTTCCAAAAATTTATGCCATCTTAGAGAAAAAGGCTCTTGTCGGGGCATTTTTTTAGAAATAAGTTTCTCCGACACCAAATCTTGTGGATTTAAGTGATCAGTGGGCAGCTCTTTATATTTAAAACCGTAATAGGTCGACATTGTAAGTCCCTCAAATAGTAAATAGTAATAAAATGGAAACAGCAACAACAAAATCTTGTGTTTATTGATATAATTGAATTGTTTTGAATCATGTGGAAGGTGCAAAATTTTATAATAAACTCGTAAAATTCCGACGAAGTCCTAGTCGAATGCAAAGTCGAATGCAATGAGCTACAAAATGACTTGAATACTCTTTTTAAATTATTTTTAAACTGTTTAGAACATTAAATGCAACATAAGCGCGAATAATATGGATCAATCTTATAGATTTAAATACAGCATATGCACTGAATTCTATTGAAACCAACTACGCCCACATGCAAAGCAGTCACTTGCACTGCACCATGGTGTACACGCCATGAAATTTTATACGCCAGTCCAGCCATTACGCTAAAATGCAAATATTTACCAGACGACACAAACGAAAATGCATAAAACTTTGCTGTTGCACTGCTATTGAATTTTGCAATGCGCCAACGTTGTCGAATATACTAAAAACCAAATGTTAACCATAGCTGGAGGAGCACAGTTGCAGCAAGCGACCAGATACAACAGCAACAGCTAAAATACTCTAATGATGCCACTCAGTCGGGTAATGCATACGTGTTAACAAGTTGCATTGCGCTCTGCTGTTGGACAGTGGATATTGCATTAGTGATGAAAAATTTTGTCGTGCGCATCAAACAGAGGCGCGTATGTTCATTTAGTTGCATCCTGCCCATCCCGTCCGTATAGCAAACAAACAGCGCCGGAATCGATTACAAAATATGCGCATTACTATGTGTATTTCTTGTTGTTGTTGTTGTTGTTGTAAATGTCATTATTGCATTTTCTACTTGTCTTGTTGTTGTTGTATGTGTAGTCACCGTACGTACAGCTGCAGCTGATGCTGCAGGATATGCCCAAGGGGCCATGCGCGACATATGCACAACGACTGTTTTTGGGCGAAGGCTGAGCTGGGTATGGCTGCCCCTGAATGAATGAAAAGTGCTTAATTGCTTGTGACGGCGTTAAATAAATTTTTAATTGCTTCGCACTTTTCACGTTTGCAAGCTTAATAGGATTTTCGCATAGTATATATCGCAGAGCAGCACTTTTGCACCTTGCTGCGTTGCGCTTTTGAGTTGAGCTACTTTTTTTTTTTTGCTATCTTTTTTTTTCGTGCTTTTTTTTTTTTGCCGTACATTTGTATTTTTGGGCATGCGTCTGCCTGTCATAGGAACTTAAAATATAAAAAAAAAAAACTATAGCAAAAGTAAATCCTTTTAAGTCGACTGACTGACTGCTGCCAGCCGGATTGCAACTTCATCCGTTCAAATCCTTGCACGCTTCTTCCCATGAGTCCTTGATGCCACATCATTTGCAAAGCAAAGCAGAAAATTCATTTTACAATATTCACACACACACACACACACACACTCACGGACTACCCTTTAGTGTGTTGCACTGCATCCCACGAGACGTATGAGTGTTAAGTTATTTTCAGCGTTTTTTTTTCATTTGCTAACACATACACAAGCATATTTACATGCATATGTGTAGGTATATACATAAGCTTACAAATATGCAACGCATTCTTCTGCATAGTGCACACTGGTCCAAAATATAATAAAAAAAAATCATATTAATATGAAGCAGCTTTTTTGGTTCCGGATCGAAGCCGTTTAATGTTAGACCTGGGGAATGTTATCTCTTTTGTGTGAAGCATACAAACACCGACTTAGTCGGAATCAGTTTGAAGTCTGGAGTTTTCAGTTAGCGTACTCAGATATGTTTGGGTTGTATCTGTGGCAACTGCGTCGAGATTCTAGACCCAAATCGTTTACATCCGGAGTTGGCATGTTGGCAGTGAAGGAAGTGCAAAGAGCGCTGTGGTACACCTGCCTGGTCTCCACATACTCGGAAAGTATTGCACCACCAACAAAAGCATTGAAGGGTAATGTCAGTAGGTGAAGCGCGCTCTCCGACAAAGGCTAATGTGTACGAAACTTCCGGGTTTTTTGGTGTCTTATGATGACTGCGGCTTCCTCAATACTGGAAGGTGTGTGTGGCAGACGGTGACGTAAAAATAACCAGGATATTAGCAGAATCCTGCACCCTTGGTATAACATGCGGCTTAAATTGCTCATCTAGGGCGGCACCAAATACGATTAGGGCTCTGCTATGCCACTTGTCGTAACGACTGGCGTTTTGTAGTTTGTGGTGCCCTTTCAAAGGAATGAAATACTGTTTATTATATCAAGGGAGCGCGAGTGAATCTTACAGAGGACACGCTTGTCTCTTCATTGTCATTGTGCCTGAACGATTGGGCTCTTCCGTTACAAAGGTCTGTATGTGTTTGCCGTACTCACATTAAGCTACATCTATAGCAGCTTCAGAGTCGAAGACGCGACTTCTTTGCACAAACGCTGGCTTGTTAGGCGCTTGAATACTTCTTAGTTTATTTTGCGATTAAATAACCTCACAGCTGGGACAAAGCACGTAGCTGTCAGATCTTTAGTGATAATTAGAGGACGCTGATTCGAGCTAAGATCGTGCCAGACTTCAATCTTCAGCTGTTATTGTGGTATTTGTATGTACAGATCAAACTATGTACTTGAAAGTTGTTTATTGGAGCGACATTCCAGGCGCTCGTCAAATCTATTTTTGGGTACATCGCCCTTCTTTTTCAGCGAAGTCTATGCACAAAACTCGAAGGCCAGGCAACGTAGTTCCATAGCTCCCTACTTATTAATACTGAGTTCCTACGTAGGAACAAATATTCTCTGTTACAAAACGAGCTGGCAAATCAGCGGCTCATCCAGTCCTCATTAGACTATTTGACCAATCCTAATTTCAATTAAGTTATTCAAATCACAGGCTCAGAGATGATAAGCATCAGACCGTCTAAGAAGGTTCTAGTGTCATTTGCCGATGATATAAACATTTTGTAGTGAGAGACATCATATGGACTCCAAGAATACCTGTTCGTCTGTGTAGTCTGTCTCGACCGAAATTTACCTTGATGATACTACGTTGCGCCAAGCTAGCAAGGTTAAGTACTTAAGGTTCTATCTGAGAAACAGTTCAATTAATGATGCTGTCCTAGCTTCTTAGACGGAACAATAAACTGCGGGAAATTGGGGATATCACTGCGAGGTCGAGAGGCTAATGGTTCCAAACTTTCCATACTATAGTAATTGCTTATGAGTGCTGTATTCGCAATTCTATTTGAACCCAACTAGGATAATGTCGAGTAGCCAAATATATTCTTCTCCATCAGTTAAATAGGCGGCCTCTAATCGACTGGGTAGACCACTTGGCAGATCCTATAAGAATGAGAAAATGTCAGCATTACTAAGACTCGGAACCGAAATATTTCAGGTGCAAGAAGTTAAAATCAGCAGCTATTAATTTTTTTGTTTCTGACTAACGATTTCTCAACTACTATTCGTTTGCCCTAATGATTTAGCTAACTACTGTTCGTTAGTCCTTACGATTTAGCTAACTACTAGCCGTTAGACCTGGTTATTTATTAAACAACTATTCCTTAGGCCTAACGAGTTGCCTAACTACTGATCGCTAGAACTTTTAGCTAAACAATGCATAACTTTCTGAAATTTTAACAAATATTTCTGTATTTTCTAACCACTATGCAATAAAAAAAAAGGACAAAAAAAGGGATTAAGCTGCTAATGACTTAATAGAATGCACGCAAAATTTTTAGCTGATGCGTCGTTTACAATTTACGCTACACTTGAATCAAATTGAACTTGATGTGAAATATTTATTAAAGGACTAACAAAAAAATCTAATAAAAACAATTATTATAAACAATTTTAAAAAGTCACAATCCGCCCTAAGCGCATCAGTAAATTTCGCTTTTTATTTTAATAACCATTTATTTTCGCGTAATTCCAAAACAATTACAAAACGTTAACAAGCGCCCAGAAGTATTTCCTCGCTTTAAAGTTTGTTCAATGTTCAAAGCAAAGCGTTTGCAACGCAAAAAAAAAATGAAGAAAATCCCCAAAAAAAAGTTAATGAAATTTACATAATTTACAGTTTTTTTTTTTTCTTCTTCCACTTTTAAGTTTGCTTTGCGAAACAAAAGCAAGCAAGGACAAATGTCCTTTACTTTAATTTTCAAAAGCTTATACTTGAGATTTTTATTGGACAATTCATTGTTGACTAAAACAAGAGCGAAGCAACGAAATGAAGTAAGAAAGAACAGAAAAGAAAAGTTGCAAATAAAATCGAACAGACACAGTCGGGAGTAGAAACTTTGGCATGGCGCTGCTTAAAGTGAAAGGATGTTAGTGAAAACTTTGGCATGCTGACGCACTTCCGCCAGACAGATAACTGACTGAATGGCTGGTTAGCTGACTGCAACAACAGAAGTTGCTCGAAGCAACAGATCAGTTGGTTAGATGTGAAGGATATACAGTGCAGTGCATTGACAGCTGATGCTGAGATACATTTTGAAGCAGACTAGTGAGTGAAGGGGAGTGAATGCAGAAGACATGCAGTCAATCAATTTGCATACAACTACTATTTATTTTTTTTATTATGCGTAAATCCCTACGTAGCATAGGGTGGAGACCAATGTGCATAAGCACTATGCAAAAGTTCAACGCACTTTTAAGTCACAAAATTATATGCACAGCTTTTTATAGCTATTCGCATTGTCCACTTACTTCTGTTGATGCCCGTCAGTATCTCCTTTTCCCACTGACTATATGGATCAACTTGCAGTGGAGAAGAATCTAACAATGTATTATAGCTAACAACTGTTCGTTAAACCTAACGATTAAGCTAACTACTGTTCGTTAGGTCTAATGATTTGCCTAACTACTAATCATTAGTACCGAAGATTTAGCTAATTTATGAGCTATGACAGATACAAATCAAGATACATTTTTTTTCCAATATTTTTTTTGTTTTTCTATGCAGCGATCTACTGAAAAAACTCTCTGTAAAGGCGGGACTTATAGGCTGCTTCCGTGGTCTTGTAGTTAATGGTGAAATACTTGACATCTATACCTACATGTCTGTGCATCTATCGGAGATCATCAAGGACTGCAAGCCATCATGTGTACCTTCACCGTGTAAAAATGGTGCACAATGCAAGGAGCTATGGAGCACATTTAAATGTGTTTGCAACAATCCATGGGCACACATTGGCGAGTTCTGTGAGACTAGTAAGTACATATTTTTGTAAAAGTTTTAGTCTAAAGTTAAACAAACCCTTTTACATTCACAGATATCAACGAAAAGGCGCTCACCTTTATCAATCGTGAATCGTTTTTAATGCGTAATTATCTCAGTGTCACCGCTGCGCCCGCGCTACTACTGCCCATGATGGAAATGGAACGCGATATACTTAAGAGCATCCTGACGCAGAATATTTTGATCAATTTGCGTACCTACGATATAAATGCCTTGGTCCTGTATGCGAATGATCATTATAATAATTTTGTACATCTTTATCTGAGCGCAAATCGGGAGATTGTTTTTCTATATAACTATGGCGACGAAATTGTTAATCTGACGCTTCAGGATGAAACTGTCGGCAGTCTGAAGAGCATACAGGTTGCGGTCATACGCAGCGAACAAGAGACGCGTATGCATGTGAATACGCGAAGTGTTAGCATTGATCGTGGTACACTATTGCTCGATGAGTATGCGAATAGACCATGGAGTAATCCAGAAAAGGGTGAGTATTACAATAAGAGATTATGCCAATTTATTCGTATATAATTAATATATCAAAGAGCGTCTAAGTAGAAAGAAATATAAAGCGTTATATTTAGTGAGAGGCTTCAGAAAAGTAACAATTCACAAAAATAGATTTGCTGTGGAGCTAAGCGCATTCTCACTTTTCCAATGGGTCTTACTGCTGCTGATCCCATTAACATATATACCAAATATCATATCGAATTTTGTTTTTCGCATCTATGAGGTATGGCTCCCTTCGATTTTTACCAAACTCATAATGTGATAATTTGATATAGCCTATACCCTTCCTCGATAAATGTGTTATCCAACAATGAAAGAATTTTGTAATTCTAACCCGTAGTTCCTGAGATTAGCGCGTTCAACCGAACAAACTCTTCAGCTTTATAATATTTGTAAAGATGGAGGCGGATACTCTCCATTTTGTGGTCTACAATTTACAATACACAAGTTTTCTTAAATATGTCAGCTTGGTATAAACGATTTTTTTTTTTGAGGTTCCATAATATCGTCTTTAAGTCATCTTTTGCAGTTAAGATGAGCTTCTTTTATAGATTAATTTTCGGATTAATGTTCCATATAGACATGTAGGACTTTGATATAAAAAGCGTGACACACATCATGAACTTCAAATAAACTTAATTATTCGAATGCATTATGGGAAGGACTTGCCCTAAAAATGGGCCTGTCATACTTACTAATACCATATGGATACCAATTCGGGTAATCGAGAAATTACAAAATTTGCAACCCTGACTCAAGCCGATGAAGTAATCAATAATATATACACTTTTTGGAGTCTACGATATCTCCTTGAATAAGTCACAAGAGCTTAGGGGATCAATGAACTAAAACACATCGAACTTCCCTCCAATGAACTCATTTGGGCTCGTTGTGCAAAACTTAGGATAAATAGTCCAACAGGGGACATTTCGATTGCTGCAACTTACATCTCTCGCCAAACAGTGTTGATCAAAAGCATGATCGAGCATCTTTTAGATAACATTGGAGGCAGGTTTATATTTTGAGGCAAATGGTATGCGGCTTTCGGCTCTATAATACGGATACAGAACTGTACATGTCAGAAGAACCTAACTAATGGAACGTACCTACCAACGAACACCAAAAGAGTACAACACATTGTGGACTTTGACATATTTAAAGGCATTGTTCATTCCAATGTAACGCTTTTTTCTAGAGAAGGCAACGACATGGAGGTCGCAAATCTATGGTGTCTCGTAGTAGCTGAGAAAAGACGCCTGTGAAGAATGTAGCACCTCAGACGTATCCTAAAGCCAAGACAGCTTTTAACCGAATAACTCCTCAGTGGGCTAAGAAAACAAGGCATTGACGAGTTTCTCGAAACAGTTGAACACCCTCAACCGTTCTACAACTTATGGTCAGCTACCAAATATCACAAAAGTCCTACAAAAGGAGTTACCACAGTTAAGAATGTGAGTAGATTCTACTGCCGCTCAGATAAAGTCAAAGCTGGTAGGGTCTTAACTATGGTTCCTCGGGAGTACACACCCTAGAGATACTTGAGAAGATTCAAGGACTTAAAACAACAAAGTCGCTATGATGGTGTAGAAGGGAAACCATTGAAGTGCAACCACTCAGCTACATTGAGCTTCTAAAAAATTGTTCATAGATGCATACAGCTTGGCTACTTCTCTACTCATTGAAAATGCGCCGAGGTTCTTTTTATACCAAAGTAAATGAAGCCTATGGAATATACTGAAACAAATTCCAGAGTATTTTTGCGTAGACTTTTGCTTATTATGGAGTAAGAACGGCTGACTCCAGACCGTCGCAGTTAAAACTGTATGCTTCTCAGGCCGTAACATGTTTCTATCCGTCTGTATGCTGATATGTTTGCTTTCAAATGCTGACAACAAAGAAAGAAACAAAAAACATTTGACAAATTGCAATTCTTTTATTTAAAATAGTTTACTAAAATTTAGCTAAGCTTATCCGCCAAATGCTCTACAATCATTTCCAACGACTACTGGTGGCACCCTTCTGCTTAGCATTCGTAGTCTGACCACTATTTTGTGCCTCCTCCTGTGCTGCCAACTCCTCATCGATGAGCAACTCGAAATTACCCAAAGCATCTGCACTTGGTATTTTATTCCAACGCACATCGGGTACACCATCCGGTGGCAGCACCACCGCCAAAATATTATCAATAAGTTTATACTTCAATATACGATCATTCACCGTAGTCGACGTCAGCGATGGTGAGGCATTAACCTCCACCAGCCAAGGCTTCAGATTATTATCAATAATTATATCATAGCCATAACACTCAAAGCAATGTCGATCGCTGGCCATAACAGGCGCTACAGCACGCAACGAATGCACTATCAGCCAGGATATGGCACCGAATAAACGCTCAGTTACCTCCTTGCCACGTGTACCCTCCAGATAGATAGCCAAATTCTGCACAGACCACTTGCCACCGTGTAGTGTATTATATTCGCCGCCATGCTTCTGTACGCTGACATTTGTCAAATGCACATACATGTTGTCCAGCTCCGTAACACTTGTATCATACTTCACTGTGCAGAAGCGACAGAATCCTTGCTTGAAGAGATACGCCTTCAGTGGGCGAAATGATGTAACCAAGACATAGAGCCGCAAATCGAACTTCTTGCCACCAATCAGCAGCGGATTATCAATATAGCGCGAGATGACATAGCTCTCCTTGGCTATCTGCGGATGAAATGGACCCTTAGCCTCGCGTGACCACTTCTTCAGCTTGGATAGTTTATTTATCAGAAAAATGCCGGCGCCTTGTGATTTACCGCACGGCTTCATAATCCAAGTGCTTAGCGGAAATTTGCGATACTCCTCGACAAACATATTATAATCGGCCGGCAGCACAAATGTGGTCGGCACAAAATCCAAAAACAAATAACGCGTACCGCTGCAACTATTCGAATCGGCTTTCTCCGCCAATGGATTGCCATCACGTTCGAGATCCTTGCGATAGCGTTTGATGTTCTTCACCAGTAAATCCTTACGTGAGAGCTCATAATGATTGGGAAAATGATTAATCATTTGATTGTCGTGCATGCGATAGCCACTATCAACGCTGAAGATGTTGCGGCATGTCTGTATGCCGGCCCAGTAAAAGTGCCAATCCTCATCGCCGTTCACTTGATGCCAGCCACGCTTCTCAAAGTTACTCACCAGCACCGATTTGTCCAGATCGGTACAGAAGCCGATTTTTATTTTATCATGTGCATTGCCAGCACCGCCCGCAACGCCGGCACCATTAATACCGCCGCCGACATTAAGGCTCGAAGATGGCAGCCTGCCGTACATGACGCTGCTTAGACACTGCGGCGTCGAGGAATTTGCGTATTTGCGATTCTGTATGGCCTGCAGTCGTATGGTGTTGATGAGCGTAGAGAGCACCTTTTCACATTGCAGCGTTCTGGGCGTTTTTACTTCTAAGTGCTCTTCTTCTGCATCGCTTTGCAGCGCTTCGGATGAGTCGTCTTCAAATGATTCTGCTTCCTCTGTTGCAAGTAAATTAAACCGTGTGGAATATAGTCAAATTATTGAACTAACAAAGCAGTTTGTTGCAATGCAACGCAAGCATTTGACAAAAGTTGTTTGTTTATTTTTTTTATTTACCCAAATAATCCATGCTGTCATAGCTTTTTCGGTTGCTAGGATACATATTTGAAATGGTTAAACTTGACTAAAACCGCGAAAAACGAAAAAAGAAAGCGTTACAAACTCAAATTTTTGAATCTTGATTAAAATATCTTGTCTATACTCATTTATAAGAAAAAAAAACTTATAAAATGGTTTGTCACATTTTTGTCAAAAAATTCTGTAATAAAAAACTTACAAAATTCTATTTTATATAACTAAAATGTGACGCAATATCGATTTCGAAGAATAAGTAGCTCAAACAATACAAAGAGCAATAATAACAAATCAAATCAAATATTGCAGTGAAATTGTGGAAATCCTGCTAGAATTCTCGAATCGAATGCATAAGCACTTATGTAATTAAATGCGATTGCCGCATGGAGTCAACATACACTTGTATGGAGAACCACACGGACGAACGGACAGAACACGTTACGATATACGCAGAAATGCAGACGCATCCAGCAAATAGAGTGCCCCAGCTATGAAACATGCGGCATATCAAATATTTCAATTAGGCAAACTTAAACTCAAAATTCTAATAAACGTACGAGTACGACTCTAATAGAAGCATTTCATGTACGGAAACCATTGCCCATCTATGCAATGCGATGCCTAGTTGTGTAGTGTAGCGAAGGGTATTGCCACCTAACCGCTTTATAAAGCAAAACCAAGATCCGCAACCAAACCAAACCAAACTAAAGCAAATCACCAAGCTGCCGAAAATGTGTAAGCGACCGGTTGCAATGTTACACTATGGCTGCCTCAAATGCAGTTGCAGCATTAGAGACTACACGTATTATAGAACAAAAACAACAACAGGCATTGGAGAAGCGCATAAGCTCAAAACAACTTTATATATATGTAGAAAATACCAGGGATGAGTCGACTCTCGAAGTAAGTATGGAAGCATAAAAATACGAAATAATTTTCATTTCCAAATAAATTGTAAGGAGGTGAACTGGTAAAAATATTCTGGTTTTTTACAATTTAAAGGGGTCTCTGTCCAAATTGCGACAATAGATGTGTCAACTGATACACAGCTGTCACTCAAATGTCAAAAAGACTGACCCCTCACTTTTTTCCATCTGTCAAACAACTAAACAAAATAGCTGTGTGGAACCATACATTTTTTTTATCTCCCGCTCAGGATAAAATCGATCACCCTGGTACTCTCTGCTCATGATCTCAATCAATCTTGCATCTTAAGTGCCCTAAAAACGTAATCATTGCAAATACTCCCCATTTTTAATATTGCAAGCTTACGGATACGATGAACAGGGATCAGGCAACATGTACCCCATTAGCACTGCTACCAGAGGTTATCCTGCATTCCGTACTTTCTTACGCACTCTCAGCCGTGGGAATATACATAGTCCTAACATTATTGACATCTTAACATCTTGTTGAACTAATGACTGGTAAAATCAAATAGCAGAAGAGTCTTGAACCAGCTCTTATCGTATTGTCGCAACGATGTTCTACTCTCGATTTGATATGTCATAAGGCTTAGTCTTATCAGTAACTCTATAGAATGCAATGATCTCTATGGTATGCCACCGTGACTCTCAAATGCTGCCTTCGTTGACCGAGACAACATATTAATTTTTCTTTGATTATTGAAGCAACGTCGCCCATGTTCAAGGCACCGGACGTTCCTTGCTGCGATTGTTCAGAATGCTTCACCACATGTTTTTTATCATGCAGCAGACTATGTTGCATGTCTCCATAGAAGCGACACATAGTTCTTGAGTTATATGAGTTACACTGTCAAAAATGGTGCAAAGTTACCAAGCAGTTCTGCCAATAACCAAGGCGACGAACCAGCTAGAGCAGTGGTCGGCACCAACACAGTCATATCTTTGCATTGCGTTAGTGTGCGAATTAACATAATGATAACAGACGTCAAGCCTGTGACGTAAAAGTTGCATAGCGTGGTGTAGCATTAACAGTAACTGATTAATTTTACTTTGCTTCAACAGCGCCTTAACAGTGCCACGACAAGCGACTTAACAGAAAGATGTCGTAGCAACGACGCCACGGCGTGTGCCACGGTGTGTGTCAACCGCTGATAAAGAGCCAATTATCGAGTACGATTATCGAATACAGTGCTCTTGTACTAAAGTCCATTTAATAATTGCTGCAATTTATGAACCTCCTTGTCCTTGTCACATCGTCCGATAAACCTGTTGCTAGTATTCTCCAAAGTCTTTGAAAGAATGCTCTTTGGTAGAGTACTCCCTTTGTTGGAAAGAAGTAGAATTATCCCAGAGCACCAATACAGATTTAAGCATGAGTGTCCGTAACAGTACCACTGGGTTGTTAATATAATCATAGAAACTCAAAAACATGGAACTCTGCAGTCTTCTTAGACGTGGAATGAGTGCTAGATAGAGTCTATCATAAAGGACTTCTACATAAGAAAAATAAATTCCTACTTTCATCATTCTTCCTGTTCATGAAATCTTATCTTAGTAAGAAAGCTTACTGAGTTGTGATTACATATGAGGTATGTGAAATAAATGTTATGGCCTGCTCTTTACATTCTATATACATTAAACTAGCCGACTGTCATTAATTCACATATATGTACGTATGCTGACGACACAGCCATGCTGACATTACACACAACGTACTCGTGGTCATGCCGTGCACGTGTTGTCGATTGCATAAGCATATGATTTACGTGCTTCGAAATGTAGCAGTTAAAAATGAATTTCTGAAATTAATTAATTGGTATTCAGTAAAATTAATTTAATTATTAAGTCTCCAGGATTTTGTTTAATGCGTTCAAAATTCTGTGATAAAATTATTTTATTTATTTTAATATATTTAAACAAATTTTTACAATTTTTTTTTTAATTTGTTTCGTCATTTTGCAGCCCTATAATCTATATATAAACATACAGACATATATATATAGTTACTTATGTAGTAGTACACACATACATACATACAAACATACTCGTTTGTGTTTACGCATTTTCATTTGATTTCATTGATTTTATGCTTGTTTGTTTGTTTTTCTTCTGTCACGCAGAGGTTCTTTCGCCGCATCGTCCACCCGCGCCGCCCACTGAATACTTTCAATTCCATGTCGGCGGTTACGATCCAGCAAATCTATTGCGACCAAATGCAGATGCGCCAGCATTAGAGGGCTACATTGGCTGTGTGCGAGGACTGAAAATCGGCGCACAATTGATCGATTTGGCGGAAATCAATGAAAGGAATATAGCGCCGAGTAAGTACGAGTATATAATTCAGAGCGAGTTGAAAGCCGGACACAGGCAGACATGCCATAGTGTGTTGGTATGCAATTTCCTTTATGTAAGTGCGGCGCATAGTGAAATGCGAAATTCAAATGCAAATTCGAATGTAAATTCCTGCTTGCAAACGCCTAGCACGCCTAGTGGTATGCAATGAAAATTTACGCATTGCAAGATGCCAACAGTTCAAAGACGGTTAAGCACTTTTTTTACGATGCATTAAAGGAAATTGCCGCCGCATATATGATGATGTCTAAATCAATTTAATTTCCTACATTTGCAGTACAAGATGGCGTACTGCCCAATTGTCAGATTAAATGCGATGCAGAGCCCTGCAAGAATGGTGGCATCTGTAAGGAGAATTTCGCCAAACAGTTCTCGACATGCGATTGCGAGCACACCAGCTTTCTTGGAGAATTCTGTATGGAAGAGAAGGGTGCCGACTTCAGTGGTGAATCGACACTGCAGCGTAAATTTGAAGTACACGGACGCGTAAATTATGTGCGTCTACAGTTGGCCTTTTCGTCCTTTGATCTGCGACGCGCTAATCGCATAATGCTGCTGCTGCAGACCGCTGAGGAACGTAGCTACTATCTAATGATTGCCATTACCGCAGATGGTTATCTGCTCTTCGAGGAGGATCGTGAGGGTGGTCAGGCAGTTGGTGCACGCTTAGATCGGAATTTCCTGAACAGCGCACGTCATTCGGTCTACTATATACGCAATGGTACAGAGGCGAGTTTGTATATTGATCGTGAACAGGTACCGCTGCTGGATATACAGGCACGTATACTGACCACAGGCGGTGAAATGGGCGCTAATCGTGCACAGATTGGTGGCATCAATACAACAGACTCACGTTTTGCGGTCTTCAAGAGTTACAGTGGCTGTTTGTCGAGTGAGTATGCATGCAGCATGTTTTTTTTTTTAGTTTAGTGCTGTCAAATGTTGCCGCCATAAATTCAATAGCAATGTGCTATTAATTCTTAAAGCATCGTTGCATCACTGACAAGGGTCGCAAAGGCAAAGGCTATGGTTGCTATAGTAGTTTGTTGCTTTTATTTTTGTATTGTATTGTTCGACGGCACCCACTTACTACAGCTGACACACCCATTCAAAGTACATACAAAGCACAATGCTTGTTTGTTATTTCCGCTTGTTTGAACAACTTTCATCGTAGTCGTCGTCGTCGTCCTTTGGCATGTCCTTTTCAGCGTTTGTTTGTTTGTTTGTTTTTTATGCGCTTTGTCTTGGCCAACTTTTGCGTATGGGTCATCAACGTTTGCTAAAAACGCATTCTACAATCTCTGACTTTGTGCCATACCTTCCCGCTGTTGCATATTCTGCTAAAAAAAAGTTAAACAACAAAAAGTGATGCAAAGTGTTGCTGCGATTTTATGAAGTAGCATCGCGCAACAATATACGCTGTTGTTATTGTTATACACTGTAGTCGTAGAGTAAAAGGGTTTATTAAGTTTGTATAAATGTATGTAACAGCCAAAAGGATGTATTACATAAATTATTAAACTTTTTAAGTCCACTTGATATAGACTTGTTCGCCTGTCCGTCTGCCTTTATGTTTGAGTAACAAGATCTTAGAAACTATAAGAGATATAGCCTTATATTTTAAATATTTAGACTCTCCTATGCCTTCTTCAAATAAAATTTTCAGAAATGAGGTGTAGCCCTCGTACAAACTTAATCACCATTTTCGAACTTTTCTTTAATGAATTATTTGTACGTCTGACACTTTGTTTGAGTATCAAGAGCTTAAAATCTATAAAAGATGGAGACTTTAAGTTAATATATTTAGACTCTTCTGCCCGCTCTTGAGTTAAAGTGTACTAAGTGAGTGGTGTCCCCCATACAAACCTTCCGCTACCTTTTATTTTTTTTTAAATATAAATCGGCATAAAACCCCCAAACAAATCTATGCTGCCGTACAGAGTATCTCAAAGTCGCTCATCTGCCGCATTCTTTTTTTCTTCCTTGCTGTTGTTGTTGTGATTGTGCTTGTCCCATTGTCGTCTTTTCGTCCTGACAACGCTTCGCTTTAGTTTAACTTTAGCGCAATAAAAACTACATTGCATAACGGCTAAGGACTCACGCGCTTTCAAACGCTTTTTTAGTCTCACGACGATGCATAAATGTTCAACGTTGCAGCGTAGATGCAGCTTGCAACATTGTTGACCGAAAAATTAAATTTATTTCCCGGCGATAAAAAGTCATTTCCGAAAAATTTGCAATAAATTTACACTTGTTCTTCTTCTTTTTCATCGTCTTTGCCAGCTTTTGTTGTTGTTGTTTTTGCTTACTATGTCGAGTGTCATGTCGGGAGCAGAGATATATAGCGTACTGCTCATTTTTTAACCCCTACAGCAGAAAATAAGGAAATTTACTCTGCGCTGCTGTATATTTTGATTAAAGTTTGTTGTTGCTCTGACTATATATTAAAAAAAAAATAGAAATAGAAAATATAAACTGGAAAATGAAGTGAAAGCTGCATAAAAGTTGATTTTAGTTTAGCTTAAAAGAAAAAATATTAACGTATTAATATATGCAAAGAACTTTGTGTTATAAGAATATATCACTGCGATGCAATAACCTTTGCAAACTCTAATTTCAAATTAAGTAAAAGCAAAAAACCCATGAAACAATTAACAACCAAAACACTTGCAGCACTAAACATAAATTGCTTTTAGAGCAAATATTGAAACAGTTTAGCCAAAGCTTTAAATTGATTGTCTCGAACAATGCAAACCAATCTCTACACACGACTCCAGTGAAACCAAAACCAAAGCCTATCATTAACGCACTTGAATTTCAATTTCAATTTGCATTAATAACGCCAACCAGCTCGAATGAACACTAATCTCAATTGGGCATTTGTTGGCTCCAACTTCCAACTCTCTCTCTCTCTCTTTCTCTTTCTGTCTTTCTAACAGATATCTATATAGGAGTGAATGGACACATTATGAAACCATTGGAGGAGTATATGCTTTTTACCAAATCGGGTGCAGACAATATAACCGTAATAAATCCACAAGGCGTACGCAGCGCACAGTGCAATGCAAAATTCGATGTACTGGAGCAGCCGTCGCAGGAGCCAATGGCCAATGTCAGCACAGTGAGTACTACATGTATAAATAATTGTAAACAATGGAGAGCGCATAAGGAAGTACTTAGTATTTCACACCCGCCTACAGCAAATGCGTGTCTGAACAATGAGTTTGTTGTACATAAAATTTTATAGCATTCACTTGTTACTAATTAAACGCTTTTGTCACTAGAATGCCGAAGCCTGGGTTGAAGAGCCACCACAGCGTGTACCCTACATATCGAAATATGTCTACGATGTTGACAAGAAGGAGGACTCCACACAGGTGGTCTTCATTGCACTGACAGCAATATTTGTTATCATTGTCATCTGTTGTCTGCTCGAGGTCTATCGCAGTCATTTGGCGTACAAGAAACGCATTGAACGCGAGACCGACGAGGATATTATCTGGTCCAAGGAGCAGGCAACAAAAATGCATGAATCGCCTGGCACCGGTGTCAGCGGTGTACAGCCTTATGTCTACAAAGCGGTAAGACAATATTTCAAATTAATTTTTAATTAATTGTTTGCTGTCGCATGTGACATTTGGAGGGGCAGGGGGTGGCGTCGGTCGGCGTATATTTTATTGTTTTGCTTCACTTTACTTTACTATGCTTTGCAGCTGCCACAGGACGATAAGAAGCCCAACAATGGCGCACCTTTGGTTGGTATCTTAAAGAATGGCAGCACAGCAACAGGAACAACGGCTGCAACGAGTACGCCAACAGCTACAACAATAGAAAATGGCGCCAAGAAAAATGGCAGCGGCGACATAACCTTAGAAGGACGCATTGACGAGGAGAGCGAACATAGCGATGAGGAAGCAAATCAGCTTGATAAGGACGCGCATACGGCGAAAACGGCGGCAGCTGTCGAGGGAGAGATTGTGACACATAATGGCAGCATAGACATAGTAGAGCCTCTAACGCAAGAAGTTGACGTCGAGCAGCAAAAATTAGTCGCTTTGAGTGAAAATGAAAATGAAAAGCTGCCAGAAACTACGGTGGAGCCGAAAGTAGCGACACAGAATGAAAATGGTGCGTAATGAGAAGAAAGAAATTTGCTTTCATTTAATTAAATATATTATTTATGCGCGTTGATTAGCATACTTTTTTGTAAGTACTAATGGCATAGAACACGGATAAAATGCAAAACACATATTTTTGTTAAGCAGTGAGAGTGGAACACACACTTAGTCGCTTCTAATTTAAGCAATTAAGCATGCTGCTGGGGTCACGACCATTTCAGCTGAAGCTAGCCTCTTGATGTTTATGATAGGGAGCAAAACAGAGTCTATTCTCTTTCAAGTCCAGTTGGTAGGATCCTTTGGTCTATCATATGAACATTATATTTGGTGATAGACCCACAGAATATATTGGGCGGCAGCTGCATATATTAGGGGTAGAAAGTTGACTTTACGAAAGGTTTTAAGAACATCCTACAGCAAATATTGTTTATGGAGGTATCATTGGTTTTTGGTAAATAGAGAGCTGCCAGGAATAGTTGAGCAATTTAAATGAGATCCTCAAGATCAGCATCTGCGTGGTGGAAAATCTTGACAACCTCTTGTAGAGTCGTGTTGTTCTGAAGAAGATTGACAAACTTCAGAACATAGTTCAAAATGTTTCCTTGGATTGCCAAACCACTCGATGTAGAAAAAACCCACTACCAAACACAATGGTGCTACCTGCAAGGTTTAATGGATCAGACACTGGTGAAAAAAATCGAAGAACAAAGTGTTCCTTGCTTTTTGAAGACTTGTTTGATTAAAGATGGAGGGGATAAACCGTCAACTTTAGCAGATGACTGCGACGTCGATAACATGCTCCAAGCTCTCAAGACTCCTCTCCAAATGGATCTCCCAATTAAGGCTGTTCGATCTGTGGAAATAGTTGACGCAATCTGGAAGCTGTCCGCGAACAAGGCCTCAGGACACGGCAATATATGTCATAAAACACTAAAAGCTCTGCCAATGAGGGTGCTCCTCTACATAACGTTAATATTTAACGCTTTGCTGAGGATGTAATATTTTTACACCACAAGGAAGATAGCCAGAATCGACCGATAAGTCTCCTACCTTCTTTGTGGAAGGTATGGGAACGATTCTTGATTGGTAGAATATCAAGCAGCCCTGCCTGAACATCAATTCGGCTTTAGATCTGGTCATGACACAATAGAGGAAGTCCACAGAGTGGTCAACAATGTCGTGAATGCGTTTGACGAGAAGGAGTACTGCAATGGGATATTTCTCGATGTGCATGAAGCCTTCGATAGAGTATGGCATGCTGGGACTCATGGCTAAGATTAAGACGCTACTCCCAGCACCCTTTTTTCTGATAGTCCGATCTTATCTGAGGTAACTCCACTTCCAGGTGAAAGTGTCTGTCTTCACATTTTTCGTTGCTCCCATCTGGAGGTACGGTGTGTAGCTGTGGAATATTTGTGCCAAAACACAACGAAATCGCATCCAGGTGATGCAATAATCTTTGCAATACTCTAAAATTCTTATTCAAGCGCTACTAATGTGGTAGTGGACAACACAAATTGCCCAATTGGGAAAGTATAAGGATATGAGAACCAGTTAAGAGGGATCGTAATGTTCGTTTGGAGCTTTATATACCTTTTTCTTCCTTATACAATATATCTTCTTCTCGACACTTTAATTTTTTCCATTTTATTCTTTATCCAGAAAAGAAAATAGTTGTTTTGATAAAATTTCAAATTAAATACAAATTTATTATGCCACACTTGTATACCAACCAAACAAAACTGAGTTCTGAATACTTATTACTTCATCTTCAATATAAATCTCACATATTCCACATGCATATACCGTAATGCATTTCAAGACTAAAAACACAAAACAATAAAAATTGCCAAAAACTAAACTTTTTCGCTTTTTTTTTTAATTTTTTAACAGTTGCAAACGAAACAACTCAGCCAACTGCTGCCAACGAAACGTCATCCACACAAACACAACCACCAACAGCTGATGCAACAGCAGCGCCCACCGTGAATGGCGGCACTGGTAGCACTACAGCGCAAAACGGAAACGGAAGTAGCAGCAACAGCAATAGCAACAACAATGGCCGCCCACCAACACCGGTAAGCAGCCGCAGTAACAGCATCGAGGGCAGCACACAAAACTTATACAAATTGGCACCACTGAGCACGATTAGCGAAACGAGTTTGCTCGAAATCTAATCTAAAAATTGTAACACAACCAACTAACTTGCTACCCTCCCCGCGCTGCATGTACATAACTGCACCTTGAAATGTAACTGCATGCTACATAAGCAAACAAACACACACATGTACTTACAAGTATTTATGCAAGTAGAGAACAGGCGTTAAGAAATTATACAAAGTGTAGACATATGTGTATGCACTAATTTGTTTGTGTATTTTCGCAGTCAGCCAGCTCTAGTTGCATATCTTATTTATATACAAAATATTGTATGCCATATTTATTTTTTGTTTTTTTGTTTTATTTTTAAGCTGTACATAATATTATGTTCACTCATTGCATTTCAATTTGATGATGATTTTTCTCTGCTAGTTTTTCACATTATTTAATTGCAAATTTTTTACAAAGTATTACTTAAAAACAAAAACAAAACAGAAAAACAATTCGTTTAAGCATAAAATGTTGCAGTCTGCTTTAAAGTTAATTAAACGAAACCGCATGTTATTTTTATTTTATTTTATTTATTTTATTTTATTATTTTTCGCTATTGTTGTTGTTGTTAATTGTTGCAATTGTTTATTGCATTTTTAATTACTTTCACACTAGCAACATTAGAGCGAGATAGTTAGTTAGACAGTAGTGCGTAAGGGAGTCAGAAAGTGTCCTACCAAAGTGCATATAAGCATTTAATTATTGCACGTATTTAAATTTTCATTAATTTATTTTAGATTATGTTGTTGTCCATATATATTATAGGCTCTCTCTCTATCTCTCTCAATCTATTTGTTGCTGCTATTTTATAGTGTCTCCTCTCTGTCACTCAGTGCATCTAAATGATTTTGTTTTCATTAAAATTTATAGGCACTCATTTGTTAATTAGTCTAATAAAATATTTAGTGCAATTGAGTTGTTTTTGTTTTCTTCCATGTTGTAAAATACGTAAATAATTTTACAATTTGTGCAGAATTTATATAAATGGAAAAGTGTCCACTGAGCGAAGAGAAAGTCATTAGAAAGTGCCAAAGTCGATTTTAGGTGTAAATAATTTCGGTTGTAATTCTTCAAATTTTGTCAAAATTGACCACCTAGCACTGAGTTGTGCTCTTAGGGCCACTTACCGGGGGTTCACCACATAACTAGGTATTAGGATTTGAAAAATGATTGTGTCCGTTGTGATTTCGAAATAAAAAGGTTTTCTTAAACATACAAGGTTACAAATTGCAAGTTAAAAAGTATTCTGAATCTCCGAAATGGCTGAACCGATTTTAATGACAATTCAATTGGCGACAGACCCTATATAAGAGTAAAAAAAAGATATCCCATTATAAAGGGTTGCTCCGATACAAATCTTTCTCCCTTCCTAGGGTTTTGTAATAAAATTTCAGAGATCCAGATAGGTTCATATTCCAAATACAAATTTAAAGATCAATGGCGAGGAATATCGAATAATATAAGTCAACGCCTTCCCAAAGCATCGATTCTCAACGTGCGATGATATTTCGTTCGACTCATATTCGGATTATTGCAAACATAAAGTAATAAATCTATTGTTTAGAGCAAAAATTAAAGATAACCATGCTCTAAAAGGGGAAGCTTAGTATGTTTGCTTCAAATGTTTAATGTCTCATGCTTCTTCAAAAAAAAATCTTATCGATATGAACTAACGAAGCTATTCTTGAGGTTTCTTTATTACAAATAAGCCACTTACACCGCATAAATTCTAAAATTCTAATTTTTAAGGCAAAAACTTATGCCCAACTGCAACACAACTTTAAAAGAAAAATGCAATGACAGTCCATCAAACCAAAGCAAACATTTCTGACAACTCACGCACGCACTTTCAATGCGTGGCTGCATCAAAAACTGCCTCAACACAGCACAGCAAAGCACAGCATTTTTGCATTTGGTAGAGTAAAAACTTTTCACAACGCTTGCTGAGTAATCAGCAAGAACTGCAGCAACTCAAACTCGAAACTCGAACAAAGTAGCACCAAAAACAATGCCAAAGAAGAAAGTCTTCACTGCTTTTCTATGCGAGCTGTTCGAGCGAAAGTTTTGAAAAAGCAAATCGAAAATCTTACGTTTTTATAGAAACTTGCCATTTGCTGTGTCTGTGTGTGTGTTTGTGTTTTCGAAAATTTTGATAGTAGTACCTACTATATAGTATAGACAAGACTGCTAAGAAATACATACTTATACAAAGAAAACGCAGATTTGAAAGTGAAAACTCAGGGAAATTCAATTTTCTAAAGTTGGCTGAGCTTAAGTAAGCAAAAGCAGGCAGCCAGGCAGGCAGCGTAAGGAGCGTAGACAAAGGACTTGCGGCACTACGACTGCTGCTTTTTTGACAGCCAAACTAAAAGCCAATAAGTTCAAACTTTTGTTTTGTCAGCTTTTGGAAAACACGCTGCTACACTACTGCTACTGTTTCTTCCACTTATAGAAGTTCTTTTTGTTTTTTTAGCCTTTGGTAAAATATATTTTTAGTTTATTTTGGCATTAGCTGCTGCGTTGCATTTTCTGCTGCATACAAATATTGGCGAAGCATACAAAGAAGTGTATTGCTGCACAGAAGAACTTTTGTGACTTTCATGTGCGCCAGTCGCGTAAATTGCCACAAAATGGCACAAAACTGAAAGGCTTTGTTAGCATTGTTCTCTGTGTGTTTGCAATTGTGCTTGATACTTGTATATAAATGCAACGAAATAAACACAAACAAAAACGAATTATCTTGGCATAATAAAATGAAAAGAAATATAGAAACAAGTTGCGGTTGGCATATCTAAAGGCTGAGTATTGTAGTCAATTGTTGTCTTTGTCAAGAATTTGTTTGGCTTGTAGAATAATTTAAATAAGCACATTTTTATTTTTCTAATCTAAAGTTATCGGAAGAAATAAGTTAATTTACTTTTATAAATAAAAGCATTTAACCTAAATATTGATCTGACAAATTTCAGATAATTTTTTAAATTAGAAATATTGTGACTCGAAATATATTCGGGAAAATTGACTGACGCGAACGTTTGCTTTTGCGTCGAGTAGGTAGAAAAATATATGATTGGATTAACTTGAATTAAATTAACTTGAATTAAACTCATACGAAAGAATTTTGAAAAGTAATAAAACTCAAATTATTGTGGAAAATATTATTACATTTTGCAACGTAATCTCCTTTCAGCACGACACACTTATTCCCAGAATCAGTTTTCCATAATCTCCTCATTTGATGAAAATATTTTGCCAACGAGTCATTTTAACATGTTCGGCAACAAATATTAATCGGAAAGGGTTAATTCTGGAGAACAATGCACGCTTCATTTATTCAAGTGTAATCCGTTGCATTGTCATAATTAAAGAGGTTTTTTTTATAACCTGTCCTGAAGGATCAAAGTTATACTAAGCCTGTGCACATGTTTATAGCAGGCAAAAGGAGGCGTTGCAGGCTACTTTAAAGTATAAACAATCTTAATCACCCACAAAAGACGTGTCGATATGTAAATGTTCGTCTATACGTTTGTTCATCGTTCGTATGTGTGTACAGTGAGAACTCGCTGGAGACACCAAACTTAGATATTTACAATTACCTGAATCATACACAGGTAGAAAGACATTATTGGGACACAGACAACATGTCTATTTGTCCGGCATATAGAGCAGCTCGATATTCAGCCAACGGACAGGTAAACGCAAACAAACACAGCAGAGCAGATGACAAACATAAGTCGCCTTAAGAAATGCAGCAGCAGTGTATTAGGAAGTCGTAAACACATGACTGCAACATCCTTAAGTGTTTTCTTCTTCAAATAAAGCCGGTTGCTATTGATTTCTATTTTATTTGCTATTTTTTTAATATACATAGAACAAGAAACTTAGACTTTGTGAAACCTAAAGACAATTGCCAACACTATTTTGTGTCTTCTTCAAAGCGCGCAAGTCCGCTTTTGTCCAATGTTTTAACTGTTTCTTTCTGTTTGATGTGTAGCTTGGTTTCATGATTTATCAATGTTTATGAATTGATGCAGAAATTCCTTGGATTTGCTAAAATTTGTTCAAAAACTGCTTTAAAATGCTTTTTTGGTTTGCATTTGTTGCTCGATTAATAGCAAACGCAGCAGTCATCTCGCACAAGGATTCTACATTCCAAATTATTATACCCTGTACCTATAGGGAAAAAGTGTATATTAATTTTATGCGAATGTATGTAAAAGGCATAAAGACGCCCGAGAAACCTTATAAGCCTTTATATACACTTGATCAGCATCGAAAGTTAAGTCAATATCGACCAGTCCGTCTGTCTGGCTGTTCCTTTGAACATCAAAAACTTGGCGAGTAAATCGGATCAACAGAAGGGGTGGCCCCCCATGTAAAATTGTTCCATCATCCTCGGTTTTTATATGAAAAAATTATGTTGTTGTTGTTAAATCAGCTAGAAACACTGAATTCGGTTTAATTCACTTCAATGATAATGAAATATTTTATAAAGCTTCAAATCGCTCCACTAAAAGAGTTAGTCCCAGTACAAAAATTTAGGCCGATATACATGTCCGTCTGTCTGGCTTTCCGTATGAGCATGAAGAACTTGGATACTATTAAAGAAAAAGGCTTCAAGTTTAGATATTTAGTCTCTCTCATTCCCTTTTCAGATTAGTATATAATAAGTCTACTAACAACTCTCTAAGTGAAGGCTGAGGAGTAATTTAATCACCACTCCAAGTCGATTGCTTCCATTTGCAGAAAATACATAATTTGCTTCAATGAAACATATCGATGAAATATCGTGAAATTTTTTCAAGATTGGGTTGAATCAAACTTCTCAAATTTAGTAAACTTAATCTATCAAAAATTATTTTGAATTTCGAGAAGAGCAAGGGTTCAAGAGTTGATTCCTTGCTCTACTTGAAATATAAAATAATTCTTAAAACAATTTCCGGTTTTATCAAAGATACGGCATTTAAATCAGAGTTTCTGTGCAAGGACGAACCTAAATTGCTTCTACAGGCGAAAGTTTTACGTCGTATGACTGAATGTAAGGCCTATGTCCAAGGTTCGACCTTGCGCAAAAACATCAACTTTGCTACCTTTGAGTACAATGCTCAGCTATAGAATGACTAGACCCTTGTCCATAGTATGAGCCAATCAGAGAACGCAGAAGTCGCCACTTCGGATGAATATGTTTGTTTGAACATAAATATTTGTTTTAATACACATCTTCGGAAAAAGTCAGGATGGAGTAATGTATACTTGATGGAAGGGATTCTTGGAGTTAGAGTATCCACGAGTAGCTGTTTGTACCACAATATCAAGATGAGGTTTTCCTCAGCATTAAGGATGTAGTGGCATCTGTCTTTTTTCTCATATAGTCACTCACTAGAATAATTAAGAAAAATTTATTTAAAAATTAAAATTTTAGAACTTCGCTACTTTTATTTCTCGTTAAATAAATAGTTGTTGGTGTAGTCTAGTATTTAATTTTTTTCTGTATAAAAATGTAGTACATCTTCAGCGCCTCCCAAATTATTATTTTCGCTAATTCTTGCACCAAATGTACGAATAATTTGGGCAACTTATGAGAAAGCAACGAAACTTTGGTGAAACTCATTAGTTAATGGAACAAAAAGTGTTAATACACAATGTACGAGTAGATATGTATTTCACTTTATAGCTTGTACATAATTTCAATTAAAAGTGATATCTCCCTAATTATAATTAAGTCTAAAAATTTATAGAATTATTCCAGCTACTTGCATGTGTAAATTTATCCAAATAAAAATTATATATATTCCCCAACTACCTTTTGAATAAAAATTAAGGCATCCAATTAAAACTTCTTCACCAAAAACTTCTACAAAATAATTTAAAGTAGTATATAGAGAAAAGCACGTTGTGAGAATCAAATAAAATAAAATATAAGCGCAACAAAATTAATATTAAAAAAAAATAAAACTACTTACAAACAGCAACGAAATGCGCGACAGAAATGTTAATTAAAATATTTGCATGAATGTATGACAAGCAGAGAGAGAGAAAGAAGGAATATGTTGTGTATATATGATGCAAGCAGCATGAAACAAAAAGCGATTGCATGACAAAGCAAAGAGCGACACTAGAACAACAAGCAACCAACAAACAATAAGAAAAGCAAGCAACAACAAAAACAAAACAAAAAGAACGTAACGAAACTAATTAAAGAATATATCGTTATTTACGAAGTTTTTAATAAAAAAGAAATGCCATTCTCTCAAAAACACCATTGACTTTCGACAGCAAAATGAGAATCAAAAACAACAGCAGCAGCAGCAGCTACCAACAAAGCAGCAACAGCAACGACATATTCAACAGCAACAACAACAACAACAACAAAATATAAAACGACGCAAACCCACTGTCAGACGACAAGTATCCTGGGGTCCACCAACTGTAGCTGAAACGGATGTGGATCTGGTTGGTAGTAGTAGCAGCAGCAGCACCAATGGCAGCAACAAACCGACAGCAACAACGGCAACAGCGCGAACAAACAAACAAAATGGCTACTACGGCATCAACAGACGCGCCACATCAACGCGAAACTAGCAGCAGATTGAGCTGTGCTGAATATTGAGTAATAAATAAAAATTTTACGCCAGTGCCGAGCTATGCGCATATCATTCTTTATTCTCGAATATTTCGTTTAATAATGAATTACTACGCAAAAAGAAAAAGGATTGGTTTTTTTTAACAGTTTTTATTTTAATTTTTACAAAGAGTATATATCACTTGACAAAATAAGTCGCTATTCCAGTTAGCATATTTTTTTTACGTTATACGCGATACTTTTTTTCATATGTAAATAATTTTTGTGTGATATTTGGTAATAAAGTTTAGAAAAGCATTTTTTTCTCGTTTAAATCTAAAAATCAAATTTAACTATTTTGTCTCATTTGTAGTGCATGCGTGTTTTGATGTGGTTTAATTGCGAATTTATAATTAAAACTTGCTTTTAATGAGTTTTATATTTTGTGGCTTAGTGGGTGATAGAAAATAATATAATGCATCTATTTAGAAAACTTAAACAAGCTAATAAGCGACAGTTTTTTTTTATTTATTTAATTTAAATGCTTTAATAATGTTTTCCGTTATTTTATCTCTCAATTATCGTTCACTGTATAGCTCCAACTACTGACATATCGAATGTGACTGCTGTGAGTTTGATAAATGATAAACGACACATTACAATTTTGGACTACACATTCATTCTACTGCTCTGTTTAAATTTATTTATACAAAAAAAAAACATCCTTCACCCCCCTTTAACCTTAAAATTTTATTGGAGATATAATTTTATAAGTATTGGTGTGAGATTCTTTCAACGAATTAGATGGGCTCGCCTGCTCCGTCGAATTCCACATTCCATTTCTGTACCCGAGTAATTTTCGCATCCGGACTGGGATTACGTTCCTGTTCCGTACTCATCGTGTCGTCTCCAACGACTTCTCTAACCATCTTTGTTTACTTAGCTTGTTTGAAGCGGATGTGCGCTGGCTCTGGCGCCAGTTTAACGACGTCTCTGGATGTAGTATCCTCAGCGTATGCCCAGAGTCTTCCACAACAGAAATTTATTTAATTGTGTCGAGGCTAAGGCGTAGTTTGCAAGCTTGGTGCAGGTGATGCTCCGCTGTAGGTCACTGGTCAGTTTGCCAGTCGAAGACTAATAGTACCCAGCAACTTTGCCGTTCCGAGACGAACTAAAACTAACTTATAACTTGCTTAGCTGTGATCTTTAGGGCAGGCTTTTATGAGTACTACCCCTTAGAGAGAGGTTTAAACGTTCATTAAGCACTAATCTAAACAGGGAATAGGAGACACTACACATCTAAGCTTAAAACTTATATCTCTAACAGTCTCCATGTTCTTATTGTTCATAGCCAGACAGACGGACATGTATATATCGAATCGACATTTTGTATGAAGCTGTACCTTCTAGTAGTCCGATTTGTACCATTATGGAATATTTTATTCCGATAGAACTAAAATGCACCATGCAGTGCATGATACAGCTTCAGCAAGTGAAAACAGATAATTATCTCCTCAAACTCTACCAATCACAGATGCCTACGAAAAATCGCGATCCAGACTTCACCGTTGCAGCACTCATAAGCAAACATTTTGCAAAGCTTAAAATTTTTTGAGGTTACCTGGAGGTTACCTGGAGGTTACCATATTCTTGAAGTGGCTGGTGAGAGTCAATCTTCTACCATAGACAATATACAGATATGGTGTCTCCTTTTCTTGTTTATGTAAAATAAACACTCACTGTCCTCTTCGGATTTCGCATCTCAGATGTATCTGCGCCAACCGTTGCAGAGTTCGAGTTTACAATGATGCAGTCATCGGCGTAGACAGCCATCGGTGTTGTTTGGGTTGTACAACAAAGTGCTGCAGTATTTGGTGTGGCCATGTCGGCAGCGAACGTTGAGATTAGGGGACGAGTATTCCAAGTTTTGATGAATGTTCTCCACTTACTCTGAGCATAAAGGACGATTATGAGCGAATCAGGTGAAAGCAGCTCATTTTTGACTATGGCGAGTAACCCAGGGTGCAAGATATATTTAAATAAAAATTCCATATTCTTTGAGAGAGAGGCAATAAAGCGCAAACATTCTCTGTAATAGAATCGCTTAACTATACTTTTTAGATCCAAGGTTACGGCCAGCTTTCTTCGAAGGAACCGAGTTGAATATCAGAAAACTAGTACAAAATAATGGAGTGGGAAAAATGCTGAAGAAGCTAAAAATTAAATGAATGCTCTTAGAATTTACCTAAACTTAAGATAAATATTTTTTCTAACCGATATCCCCTGTTCGCCTTATTTGGGTAAATAAAGAATTTATATTAATATTTAGGCCTTCTATATAAAAAAATCTTTAAACTATTTGATTTAAATTAAAGGAGAAATAGTAGAAACTGGGTTTAGTAATTTTTATTGCATTTTATTATCATCATAAAAGGTTACAGCAATTCATTTTTATACCCTACCCATAGGGCCAAGTGTAGTTTCTGCTTGACCGGAACATTGAACAAGAAATTTTTTCAACCTAAGTACTGATGCTATGCAAGTATCCCTTTTGAAATTTGATTATTCCGACGGCTTGCCCAGCTCCAGAAACTCTGAATGAAGTTTTTCGTATTAAGAGAAATTAATTAAATAAAATTCAAAGCTTCATTTCAAACAATTTCTAACACACTTCCAAACTTTAAATGAAAACAGTGTGCAACATTTTTGGTTTCATTATAAAACTTATGAGTTTTTCAGTTCCTCCTCCACCAACACCAACAACACCATCACCAGCAGCTGCCCTTTACAAGTAGTTGAAATGTGTTTGTATGAAAAATCACACAACATTTTAATCTCATAATCTGAATTTATGACCAGACTCAATTTCGTTATACTTAACGACATTTTATGCGGTTATTTTATGCTAGAACAGTCCGTGCTGCGTGACACACCTCCTGCTACTACGCCTTTCATTTATGTTGCATGTTCCTCCATCCATGGAGACATGGTCATATGGCACTGCTGCCACTTGTGTTGCTGTGGTTGCCACTTGTGGTTGTGTTTGCAACAACTAGTATAAAGGTTCTTCTTTTTTTTTTTTTTAATGTTAGCACCAGCAACAACAACAAGAACAACAACATCTATGTACAAGGCGTGTTAAGTACGTTTGTACATATGTACATGAAAAGTGTTTGTTGCAAGTTTGTCTGAGAGTATGTGCTAGAAACTGATTTTATGCAGCACACAAAACATTTTACTTAAAATACTGACCAACAAAGCCACTAACAAGCTGTTGGTAGTTCTTCTAAAGGCGCTTAAATACATATGTACGAGACTATATGAAGGACTCGTCTACTTCAAATACCAGCAACATCTTACATACATAATCTACACATATTGTATATGCATCCTGAGCATTAAGGCACCCATTATGCTTTCATCAAATTTTTGTGGCCTTCGTTTGGTTTGTAATTGATTTAGAAAAAAAGGTTTCTTTTTTGTAAGAATTTTGAGTTGTTGTGCTGGAAAGTTTTACTTAATATTGAAATTTCGTAAGAGCGTTTATAGAAAGTGCAAGTTTGAAGTGTTTCCTAGCAGAAAGTTTCTACTAGAAGTCAAACAGTTTGAAATTCAAGTATGGTCAAAATCGGATGAGGCTATGTTCCACACCCCATACAAGTGACAAACAGAATTCAACATTTCTTTGCAGTCACATCATAAGTTTGGTAAAAATCGGAGAGGGCGCCACCCAGCCACCATATAGCCGTCTGCGATTTTGACTAAATTTAATAGGATAACTTCTCCCACCCCTATTAAATCAAATGGTTGGAAAGATATGTTGAATTTGGTTTATTGTTTATATGAGGGTATGGCATTGTCTCCTCCGATTTGGACCAAACTTAACAGGATTACTTCTCCCATTAATATCCGTACCAAATTTTATTTCTACACATCAACAAGTTGCAAATAAATGTTAAATATGGTTTGTCGCTTGTTTTGGGTATGGAGCATCGTCCATTTTGAATTGGGGCAAGCTTAACAGGATTACTTTTTTGATCAGTTTAATATGTATACCAAATTTCATCTCTGTACCACATATAGTTGCGAAGATATGACAAATTTTGGTAATGAAATATATAGGGGCGAGGCAAAACACCCTCCGTAGTATTGTTGTATTACTCTGCGCGGGAGTGTACTCAATAGCTTCCAAAAGTTTCATAGTGAAAGGATGAATGGTGTAGGAATCTGTAAAAGAGATAGAAATCAACAAGCTTCTGCATGTTTTTTACACAGTACCCGCAGATGCGAGACAGACTCCAAAAAATGTTCTTCATCAGCATGAAGACTGGAATTGTTCGTCCTAACATCTGTCCATCTCTCTGACTGTCCGTATGAACAAGCAGAACTGGGACATTATAAGAGATAGATCCTTCAAGATTCAATATTTAGACTCTCCTATTCCTTCTTCAGCTAAATTGAATCGTTAATCTTTATAAAATATTTCATATAGGTCCAGGTTCATATTGGACCACTGCAAGTAGTAGCCACGATCTAGGTTTTTTTAAGACAACAATTGTTGGTAATTCATCTACAAATGCTGACTTTGGTATATTTTACATCAAACCTAATAAAATGACCAATAAAATTCCAAGCCAGAGAACTAAAAGTGGTAACCAACATAAAAAAAGTCGGCTCCATACAGATATGTCCATGTGTTTGGTGGATCGTATAAATAATTCTATTTTAGATATGTAGAGTTTTTTAGTCCCTCCTGAGATAACTAGTATTGAATGAAAACCATGTTTTTAGTTCCATACGTATGGAGCAAGAGCGTTTGGTAACAGCCTCTTTGTGGCGTCCATTGCGTGCATCGTCCTCGGTGCTCATTTCACCTCGTTTAAACTAAACCACGTCTCAACAGTTAATTTTCCTGGTGCAGAGTCCGAATAATGTTTATCAAGCCAAGCCTTGGCTTCAACAGTATTTTCAGTCTAAATCGATACAGTTGCGTATCTTCGGGTGCCAAGTCAAGAAGCAGAAACAAAAAAGCGCTCAGCATTGACGGCAAACATGGAAAAATTATGGCACGATGCCGCCTCCAGACCAAGATACATAATAACTTTTTTTTTTAGATTTGGCAACCTCTTTTGAATCCCCACTAGTTATATTATATTTTGATATTTTAAGGGACAGATTCGGGATTTGGGCTAGCTATCAATTTCTGCATTTTTAGTGCCAAGAAATAATAAACTTTATAGTTAAACCGGGTTCAATCCAAACTGTTAAACTATAAGTAGATCGGCTATAAATAGATCTAGAACAAAGGTGGTAACTTCTTATGCTACTGGCGCCACATCTTGGAATTCATGAATTTTCAATTGTAAAAAAGTACAAAGACAACAAATTTTCGTAAACTAGCTGCGCAGCATCACGTAGCCCTTTTTAGAATTTTACAGCCTTCAAAACAATTTCATATCCTTTGAAAATTTCCACAACATTCAGCTGCTTTTGTTATTAGCTACTAATTACCAAAGACAGCAAGTTGGACAAAATTCAGCGAAACAGGATTAAGAGCCAATTGCTATACACTGCATTAGCAAGACAAAGCGAGCGAGTCAACACTTGACACATAAACAGTTTTATTTAGATTTCAGACAAACATATGCAGAAAGGTTAAACAATTAAATTTTTTGCAAGCGTTAGGTGATGAATGGATTATTTTTTAATCCACTTTCACGCGAACATGTAAACAGCTTAACGCGCATATTTATGACTGCGGCAGCAACAACAACAACAAACAAGGACGATCATAAAAAACCATAACTGTGACCGAACATCCTGCAATAATAACATTGACCTGCCTTATGAATGGCAGGTCAAAAGCCGAGCGGTAAAGAATCGCCTATGGCGCCGAGATGTATAAAAATCTCGCACACTGCGCAGAGAACATCAAACGTGTCACAGCACTCGCAGCGTCAAGATCTAACAGAAGACGATTTTTTCTTAAAGTCAACTGAATAATATTCAAAAAATGTCTGCCAAAATTGCTTTAGAAATTATCAAGCAAAAACCACGCCTTTTGGCTAGTCCGACTAAGCGCAAGGCCAGTGCCTCTGAGAAACCAACTTCGCCCTCCACTGCTTATGCATTATTTTTGCATTGTAAGGAGCTGCGACGTCGCAAGGTTCATTTTGGACGTGCCTCCGTAACAAAAATTAAGCTTACCGATGAGCTTATTACACAGAAAAAACAAAACATCACCGAGGCCACCTATGAGGATCTAGAGACCTTGGCACGTGAAACGCTCTTCAAGAAGACTCTGCAGCGTCGTCTCCACTATCGTCATATGCAGATTCGGGCTATACTTAAATCCAGACGCATGGAGGAGAAGTCTCAGCAGCACGAAAACAGCGAACCCATGGAAATCGAGAAGCAGGAGGAGGAGGCGGAAGTAGTTGAGAAATGATTTAGTTTTTTTTTTTTTCTTTTTCTCATTTTAAGACAGCCTTGTGCGTGATAAGTAGTAATGTTTATATATATAAGATTGTACAGATTTTAGTTTTAAGAAATTTATTCATTTTCAATTGTAATTAAAATATTATTTTAACCCGTAATTTTGACTCAGGTATTATCCTTATTTGATGGTATAGCACAGCTAATTCTCTTTGTCGCAGTTATAGTTTAGTATGGGAATTTTTGTCGGATGGTAGTGATTTTATGGGGAAGGGGGGAGTGGCAAAATTTGAAAATAAAGTTGTAAAATTTCTGAGAAATCCTAGTCGAATGCAAAAATCACGAAATCTCTATCTATTGCCGTTTCCGAGATCCTTGCGATCAATATAAGAGATAGAGCCTACAAGTTTCGATTATTAGCCTTTTCACTGCCTCTTCAGAGGCAAGTAGTATTTAAGGACAGGGTAAGACATTCTCTAAGAAGTAGTAATAAAACAAAACTGCCGCTCCTTTCAGAGTTTTAGCTATAGCGTCAAAAATTGACGTATCTTACCTCAGTTCTAAAAATTCTTCCCTATATGTTCATATCAGATCACTACAAGGAGTAGCGTTCATACAAAACTGTCCTCCACTCCTGGGTTTTTGTAAGAAAAACGGTTTGTTGCGAATTTGTTATATATGCCACACTGATTCCGATGGTGTATATATATCCCATATACATATTTCAGGTTCAATGAAGGTAAAGAGTATATCGAAGTCAAGCACATTGCAGTGCAGCTTTCATTTTTATTTCTCTCTAAAGGGGTATTTAAATATTTTTTCTATGACGAAAAATCAAGAATAATTTTCGCTCACAAAGATTGAACTTGAATAGCTACAGCGACATTTGTTTCAGGTTTTTACAAAAACACTATTTTAACTGTAATATATATACCTAATCAATCGTACTGAGCAACACTTGTATTTAAACCAATAATACAGATTTTGAAGAGATCGCTACAAAATTTTTAGGATGTACAAGCAACTATCTTTCGCTTTAATGGCTACCTGATAGTCGGATTAAGGGATTAAGTAAGGTACTCCGCCTATCAGGTAACAAATGGATAATCCAATTATCAAGTCGGGACTGTACGGGGAAAATTTGCGATACCATGCATGCTCAGGTAGTTGATCCGTTGAGCAGCAGATGTGGGGGGATTAACTGATACAGTTTCCAAATTGCTACTTTAATTCGATTAACAGGTGTCATATAAACAATCCTATTATCAAGTCGGGACTGTACGGGGAACCTTTCTGGTACTTTACATGCACAGGTAGTTGATCAACGAGCAGCAGATGTGGGTGGATTAACTGATACAGTTTCCAAATTGCTACAGGCTGTTGACCCTTTTTTTAATCCTTTCACCAGGTCATATGCTTAAGTGTTCATCTGTTCCCAAATAACTTGTAAACTAATTATAATTAGGTCAATGAGGTATTGTTAGAAGTGTTTTGATCCGTCAGCTGGTTATAGGCTATGTGACAAGTTGTTTATTTAATCTATACATATAATGAAATTGTTGATGAAATTTTTGTTTGTTTGTGTACGCATCACGCAAAAGCTACTCATTGGATTCGAAATGGAGTAACTGAAAGATTAGACGCATAGTTGTGACTAACATTTACCGAGTATTTATCAAAAATCGATCAATAGAGTCAAAAGATATTATTATTAAAATATATATTAAATTTTTAAGCGTAAAATGTGCTGAACACTAACGCTATTCAAACTTTTTCCGTTTTCAAACGTATAACATACGCAGCGTGCTACTCAAACTGTAAGTAATTCAGTTACCTCAAACTGTATCGATATTAGACAAATATTGAATAGTTTCTGCATAAAAATTTCAGATGAGAATAGTTTCTTGTTTCATACTATTTAGAGAATAAGAAGAAGCACAAACGTCGATACCAAACAGTGTGTATTTCAATTTCACTGCGCTGCGGGAGTCTGTATGAGATAGTATTTTGTAAAACAAGGAAAAAGGTTCTTCAAGGTGTTTAAGGAGTATGGGTGACATCACTGAGACCTTGAGTTTAGGTCTTGCTTGGTTCAACCAACTGTGTGCCAGGCAACTTTGACGAGAGGAGTCGGACAATTATAGTATGGGTTAGTTAGGCTTTAGTTATTGGTATCAATCCAGCCCAGATGTGGTCTATAATATGGATTTATCTAAATGATATGAAAAATGTCATTTTGATATTAAAAAATATCACTATGATATGTTTAAAAGATCAATATTTCATATTTTCAAAGAAATGGTTTTTAATATTAGAAAAAAAAAAGTTATTGATGATAAATCTCTGTGATCTTTGTATTAGCATATATTGGGTTTGTTGAATTTTCAAAATGTATGTAACATAACGAAGGAAGCAATGGAGACACCATAAACTTTATATAATTGCGATGAGCACTGGATGAATCGATCTAGCCATGTCAGATATTGTTTCTCTGAGTGGAGAAAACTTGAAAAATCATAAAAATTAGTCGATATAAATGGTAAAATTTCGATTAAAGGGAGATATTAATAAAGATTAAGACACCATCACTCCTTCATCTAACCGCTATGCAGCATATAATGGATGTGAAAAATGTTTTCAAATCAAAAAATTCTGTTTATTTTAATTTTAATGTAGTTCTGAAAAACTCGGTAGCAAGTTTAGTTGCCGAATTTTTGATACTAGGTTGAAAATATTTATTCGAAGATCTGAATTTGCTTAAAAATGGTGGAAGGAAGTTTCTTCGTTTTTAGTTCAGTTGTTTAGAAAAGGTGAAAATGGGTTAATCAATGTATATGAAACTTTTTACTCAGCGACAAATGAACAAATTGTGTTGTAACACTGTTGAACTCCAAAATGCATTTTATATACATTAAAAATTTGGATTATAGAGTTTCCAATTGTTGAATTAATTTCTAAGTGTCAAGGAGAAGTTCATTTTTATCCAAGTTTTCCTTAATTCTGTACCAATTCTGTTTAAAAAGACAAAACATCCCATACTAAACTATAACTGCGAGAAAAAGAATTAGCTGTGCTACACCATCAAATAAAAACAAGTAAGGAAATACAGTCGGGCGTAACCGACTGTAAAAGGCCCTGTACCAGTTCAGGTCGCCTAACAAACATATTAAATGTTTCCCGAGCTTATGACCAAACACATGACCACTTCTCACTGCGCGAATATGAATGAAAAGAAAAAGGGGGGTTGTTCAAATTCAATTGCTTATAAAATCGCCATTTATTATCCGATTTTGATGAACTTTTTGGATTTTTGCTTAAGAGAGACGTTATCTCTATATTGTTACACTCAATTTTTTTTGTGCCGAAGAAATTTTCACCCTAAGGGGTGATTTTATGGGGAAGGGGGGAGGGCAAAATTTTAAAATAAACTTGTGAAATTCCGGAGCAATCCTAGTCGAATGCAAAAAACACGAAGTCTCTATCTATTACCGTTTCCGAGATCCTTTCGTTCATACGGACGGACGGACGGACGGACGGACAGACGGACAGACGGACATGGCTATATCGACTCCTCTATCACTCCTGACCATAATGGTGGTAACTTTGGGGGGTCTCCGACCATTATTTCTACCTGTTACATACATTTGCACAAACCCAATAGGCTCTTGTACCTTCGGTACAGGGCCTAACAAGGTCCAAAGTTCAAATTACGAGTTTAAATAAAATTTTAATTACAATTGAAAATGAATAAATTTCTTAAAACTAAAATCTGTACAATCTTATATATATAAACATTACTACTTATCACGCACAAGGCTGTCTTAAAATGAGAAAAAGAAAAAAAAAAAAACTAAATCATTTCTCAACTACTTCCGCCTCCTCCTCCTGCTTCTCGATTTCCATGGGTTCGCTGTTTTCGTGCTGCTGAGACTTCTCCTCCATGCGTCTGGATTTAAGTATAGCCCGAATCTGCATATGACGATAGTGGAGACGACGCTGCAGAGTCTTCTTGAAGAGCGTTTCACGTGCCAAGGTCTCTAGATCCTCATAGGTGGCCTCGGTGATGTTTTGTTTTTTCTGTGTAATAAGCTCATCGGTAAGCTTAATTTTTGTTACGGAGGCACGTCCAAAATGAACCTTGCGACGTCGCAGCTCCTTACAATGCAAAAATAATGCATAAGCAGTGGAGGGCGAAGTTGGTTTCTCAGAGGCACTGGCCTTGCGCTTAGTCGGACTAGCCAAAAGGCGTGGCTTTTGCTTGATAATTTCTAAAGCAATTTTGGCAGACATTTTTTGAATATTATTCAGTTGACTTTAAGAAAAAATCGTCTAAAAATTCTTCCGTTAGATCTTGACGCTGCGATTGCTGTGACACGTTTGATGTTCTCTGCGCAGTGCGCGAGATTTTTATACATCTTTGCGCTATGGGCGATCGACTTGCGCGTTCGGCTTTTGACCTGCCATTCATAAGGCAGGTCAATAGACAAACCTACACGGTCACAAGTATGATTTTTTATGATCGTCCTTGTTTGTTGTTGTTGTATGCGCGTTAAGCTGTTAACATATGCGCGTGAAAGTGGATTAAAAAATAATCCATTCATTAACTAACGCTTGCCAAAAATTTAATTGAAATTTATGTAACAGGTAGAATTAATGGTCGGAGACCGCCCAAAGTTACGCACATTATGGTCAGGAGTGATAGAGGAGTCGATATAGCCATGTCCGTCTGTCCGTCCATATGAATGAAATGATCTCGGAAACGGTAATAGATAGAGACTTCGTGTTTTTTGTATTCGACTAGGATTTCTCCGGAATTTCACAAGTTTGTTTTGAAATTTTGACCCTTCACCATAAAATCACCCCCAAGGCTAAAAATTTCTTCGGCACAAAAATAATTAAGAATGCCAGTGTGGAGATAACGTTCAATTCGACTCTGACATTTTCTGTATGTATGATCACTGGAGTCACTGCGCATCACCCTGTCTCTCTTAGTATGAAAGGGTTCGGAGAAGTTCATTCCTATCCTGACAACGCTTCGTGTATGTAATAGCGTCATCATGCAAGTCAAATGATCTTTGCCGGGATGTGGACGTATTCGTACCGGCGTGTCGAAAGCGGCTTTATAGTCGACCAATAGTTGGTGTGTGTCTTTGTTTTATTTTGAGGATTTGTCATAAAGCTACACTGTCCTATTAGTGAATCCGTAAATGGCTTCAGGCTATTACAGAATACATGCGACCGAATCTGATATCCGATGGAAATAAGACTTATTCCGCGGTAGTTGACGCAGACAGCGGGGTCTCCTTTCTTAATAGGACAAAGAATACTGAGATTCCAGTCATTGGATATGCCTTCATCGAACCACATATCTTATATATCGTACTTACTCTCATGAAAGCTTTAGTAAATGTCACAGTATGCTATTTTGTGAGCAGCCCTATCCTATCCATTGTATTTCGTGGATTGCAGTGATGTCAGCTTTGTATCTTTCGAGGACGTCAACCAGCATCATCCCTAATCCACTCCAAATGCATATCCGTAATTCGTGATTTGTGGGGGTCGTCATCATATGGTTCAAGCGCAACGCAAGAGTTGGCTTTGTATTGGAGATACATCTTTCAAGATTAGACACATAACATTCCAAATCCCTTTCCATAAACAAGCCAATTTAAATAATGACACCAAAGCTACTATGTTTGTATGAAATATCCTTTGAGTTGGTATACTTTCTTATCGGCTGTAATATTGAAAATCCAAATTAAAAAAGGCGTCAGTCAGTGCTAGTGGAGTATTTGGTTGAAAGTTACATTCGTGGACCTATTATTGCGTAGGGTGGATCCCTTTCCATGACATATATTTATTAAAATCGATATCTGGTATTTACCGGGTGGCTGGAGAATTCACTAGCGCCAGCGAAGTCTTAAATACATAAAAGATTCCCTTTAAAAGAAAATAAAGTTCTTAAATTGAGTACCTAGCTGCAGACTATATATATTAAGCTCCAAGAAATGCTGTCACCATTCGACTTGTAAACTTACTTCAATGCAACCAATTGAAGTCATTTTGAAGCCTTTAAATGCATTGCAGCTACTATGAATTTTCTTTAAATATTTCTGGCATTCATTTGCATTTTAAAACACCACAGGTAGACAAATTTACACATGTCGCACATAATGATAACAAGGGATATATATTTGCGAAAGACAGACATACGGACGGACAGGAGGCGAAAGTGGCAAACAAACTTGGATGTCGTTGTGGCGACGACATTGCGTCTGCAAACAATAAAATTTAAAACCTGCAATTGTGTAAAACAAATTTACACATAATTTTACAAGTGGAATAATAAACTCAAATAAAATGCATCTGCATAAATTTCGCACGAGTCGAAGGGCGAGCAAATATACAAGGAGCGAACCGATGGTAGCTTGGCTAAATGGATCATGATGGTACAGAAACCAACTGGGCTATGCGTTGGGTGCATGCAGCAAATTTCTTTTTAGACTACATAAATTTTAATTAAATGTCACTCATACGCCAAGTACAATAGCTGCTCCTGCTCCTGCTGCTGTTGCTGCTGTGTGAGAGAAAGCATTTCTAATATACTCGAAGTGTGTATGGCTGTGTCGCAAATGAATGCACATAAAAATTGCACGATCTTCAGAACTACAGAAAATAGCACATGAATAAAGGACATAATGTGCAATTTGAACTTAAAGAAGCGCAAATAGGACACACAATTTTCTACAAAATTGCAGTAACATTTGCTGAACAAATATTTTTCGTTTTTAATAAAACTTTTACGACATGTACTCGCTCCAAAAAAATGAAAGAAATTTTCAATAATTTCTAAAAAAAAAAAACGGCGACAACAATTGCGCAAATGACCAAACATATGTTTCAAAGGACATTTTTCCACACAAACACACACACCACACACAGCCTAAGAGCCACAGCTGCTGTTGTAGCAAAAGTTTGCCTTTTGTTGCCATATTTTGAGCATATTCTTCATGTCCTTGACAAATTAACTCAAGTGCTCAATGAAGTGTTTATTGTACATTTTATACAATATAAGAAAAAAAAAAAACTTTTTACAGAACTTTACAGCACAGCTTCAAGGACCTCTATTCGTTGTGGTCACGCGCCATTGCGAAACGCATATGCTTGAAGTTGTGCGATAGAGCAGGATACAAAGCGAGTATAGGAAAGAGAAGAAAGCGAGCGTCTGGGTCTCTTAAAGTGTAAACAATTTGTTATTAATTTCCGCGCTGGAAGTTCTATACAAGCCAACAAACAGTATAAAGGACAAAAACAACAAATTGCCAACTTTAACTTAATGCGAAAAGTTATTAAGTGTTGTTGTTGTTGTTATTGTAATTGTTAACAGCGATTTTCGCATGTAAAACAATGCATTAAATTGTTTTAAATTAAAAATTATTAATTCGACGCATGTAACTAATTAGGAATTAATTGATTAATCATTGTTTAAAATTGATTACATTCATTCCTGGAAAAAGGTCAAAGTAATACATCGCACATTATTCAAAAAAGAGTATTTCTACATGAAAAAGTTGGAAGGACATTTTCAAGTTGTTTACTTATGATTGCAGCATTCTTACTAAGTAGTTCACATTGACCATTTGCAAAGAGTATTAAAACTTAGAATTCACAAAAGTTAACCAAACATTATGCTCTCTCTCCATGTGCTTTGTGCATCAATAATGAACCAATTGACAAAAACTTCTTTGCAAATTTGCTGACCACTTGAATGATGCAGCATAGTTTTCAAGCATTTGTTGCGCATTTGATGTTCAAGTAAAACATGGCGTCGTCCTTTATACAAAAAGAAAAGTTAATGTAATACTCACCCGAACTACCAACCAACGGCTGCAACTTAGTCAAGGACGTGAAAATGTTTGTGATTTCTGCATTTTATGTGCGAATATGTTTTAACGTTTTTATGCAAAAACCTTCAACACTGCCAAGTGCAATGTTACCTTTGCACGCAAATGAAAATAAAAGCAAACAATGTACCTGAGAAAAAAAAGCATTTAAAATATTTCATTTATGCTCGTTCAACACTTTTCCATTCATACAAGGACTAATGCAAACATTCACCGGATTCAAATAATAAAAACAATTGAAGGCATTCACTTAAACCAAATGTAGCTTCATTCTTGCAGTTGGGTATTAAACCAAACAGTTCATAGAGCTTCTTGATTTTCGAGGTACTAAATGAGCCATCAGTATGGCTTCGTTATAAAATTAATTAGATTAACTAGATTAATCGCTAGATTTCAACCAAACGTCAGGGTACAATTGCTCACGACGTGAAAAAGAATAAATAGTTCCAGGGTACACTTCGTAGGTTAAGTGATATAAGGTGTTCAGTATTGATATATCATCCATCATGAAACAATCCATAACCGAACTGCAAACTCTATTACACATTCAAAACTTCATGAACGACAAAGGATACACTTTGTAAACACCGTTACGACTTCATTTATCTTTCAAAAACCGTTTCATGATACCATAGACTAATAATCTTGGACCACTATTTCGCCTTCATCGAAACTTCTCACTAATCAAATAAGTCTGTCCCGTAGCTCTACTACAGCAACAGCCTCGTTTCATCAGAATCAGGTGGGCAACCATACCAGCTTGTCCTCAAAAGGTATCTAAATCCCACCATGAGCAATTGATCACCTTAATGGATTTTAATCAAAATCAACCTAATAACCAGTCTCGCTTAATAAGTTCACTTTTGTTTTGAGACCTCGTCATGAGGCACGATAACAGATGCTTTAGAAGAACATTGTCCGATAAAATTCTGCACGGAATCTGACAAAATACCTGCCAGAACTCACGAATTGTTTTAGAAAGCCTATAGGGTATCTGCTCTATCGTATGTTAAAAATTTTTAACTTTGATGATGACTTCCTTTCTAAGCGACCATCAACATGTGTGTGTGTTATATTTTTTTTATTCAAATCCTCAAATTAGTATACCGCTATTAAGTGATACTTCGAATATTCCGAAAAAATGTTCGAAAAGATATCGCAACTGTCTGTTGCAAACGAGTTTGAAGATATTGACGGTTGAACTTACTTTCCCAACTTGGGGTAGGATTTTCGGGAAAACATGTATGTTTAACTATTTCTTATGTAGAGTAACTAACCGAGTTTGAATACGATCAAGTGGAAAAAATGTTCTCATACAACAAATGATCATTGGTTTGGAAGAAGTGGATTTGGTGACACTTTGCCCAGCCACACAAATCTGCTAGTCTATGAGTTTCTGGCCAAATACAACAAGGCAACGTTGCCATACTTCAGTTAGAACCTTGCCTCATTCTACATGTTTGTTGACGAATATCAAGATCACACTCAAAGGACAACGTTTTAAGAAAATTTAAACTTCTTCGATAGGCGTGAGAAATGATTTAAACGAGGTTCTGTCGAGGAATTCAAGTGGATGTACCGTTTAGATTTAAGATGGTCCGTTCGTCTGTATAACTCTCTGAGTGGTAAATTCTATGAGTACTTAAAGCAATTAAACTAACGGCATAAAACTATATATGTTACGTTGTTTTTTTTTTTAAATAACTTCAATTACTCGTAAACTTAACAAATAATAACAAACATTTATTTTTTTTTTTTGTTTCTTTTAACTATATATGTACTAAATCCTACTTTACTAAATAAAACATTTTTTTTCAAACCATTACTAAAAAATAAACAAGTCCCCCAAAACTTTTGACATAGACCTTGCATCGAAACTCAAACATAGCAGAAAACTATATTTGCTCTCGACTATAATGGTTTCTGTGGTAGTTAATGCGTATAAAAAGTAGAGTAGACATTGAACACGGCCACGTTTTTTAATGCACGCTTCTGCTGCCGCAAAGGCAACACTTGAACCAAGGACAGCAGACGCATTACATCTAACAAAATGTTTGCAGTTTAAATTTATGTATGTGACAGGTATTTTGCACAAAAATCACAGCAAAAGAGCAAAATTTCTTAATTTTCTTTATACTTTAATAAATTCATTTACAAATTTTTCTCTTCTGTAAATTTTTATTACCAACTAACTTCTCCATAAAATGCACCACTCTCTACTAATATATTTATGCTGATATTTTAGCCAAATAGAATTAAACCTTAAAAAAATAAAAAAACGAAACGTTTCCTAAAAATAGAAAACAAACCAAAAAACAAATACCTACTCCACCCAACCCAACAGGTTAGACGCCGCAAATCAACAAAGCGTGAAGCTGCCGATGATGATAACAGCTCAAAGTCGAATGTCTATGTGCCGCCACCCGTCTTTTTGGAATCGACAATGCAACGACAGTTTGGTAATCCAATTAGCTACCTTGGTGGACCACGTCTGCAACCGCGTAATCGCAATAGCATCGAATCGATATTATCACTGGATTAGTGCTGCCTGCCGTAGTCTACCTTAAAGTCTGCATGCTATTTTTTTTTTAGTACATCTTATGAATATAGTGTGCATCCTAGTCGTTAAAGTTTGCAATGTCCTGTATTTCTTTGCAGTAGTTTTAAGCTTTTGTTGTCTATACTTAAAATGACTTCTAAAACTAGTAGAGTTCCTTTATTTTTTGTTTGATTTGGCTTTGTCCACCAATTTATTATAAGTGTCTACCTAATCTCTAGCGGCCAGTCAACTTAAAATTAGTTTTATTATTAACTATTTTTAAGTTACGTTTTGTTAAAATTTAAAAACAAAAATAAATTGAACAAATTTTAAATATGCTTTTGAATTCAATACGCGACGACATAACGTTTTATAGGGAAGATGTAACTATCAAACATTTAATGTATATATTAAATGAAATTATATTTAAAATTCAGCCTATTGTCGAGTTTAAAACAAAAAATCATTGTTTCATTAACATACATTTATACAAAGCGTTATTAAATAGTTTATCTACAAAACATTATTATCGTACATCCGATCGGCTACTGAATTTGTTCCACTACAAATCTATTTAAGAAAACTTCAGCATGTGCACCTTTCAAGGCATGTATAGCGCGTTGATGTAATTTTGGCGTATTCTTTCTATCGCCAAATTCCTCTTCGAATTTAATATAATCCAACCAGACATCCGGTTCGCTGGCGCCAAAGAAAAGTGTCATATGCTCATAACACTGACGATAATGCCTAATGTCCTCAGCAGACTGTAAATACAAAAGACAAATATAATTATTTTTTATTTAAATAAATATGCAACGCAGTACTTACACGCTGTTCTGTAAGCGCTGATTCCAGTTCAGCCATCTTTTGATGCAAAGCCAGATTTTGCGGCGGTAAATGCATTAACACATTATAAACGCTCCGCGCCTTTGCAATGCCAATACATTTTGCACAATAAACCAAATAATCACAACGCATTGTTATATAATCAGTACTATTATTATTACAAGCCGCACTATATAAAGCCAAAACTTTCGCTTGACTTTCAGCGCTCTTATCCAACTTATGAAAAGCAATAGTACGCGTCCATATTGAATATGCCTCGTTGCCAAATTTTTGCGTAGCAATCTGCCATAGTTCATCGACTTTCTCTGCATTATTATCAGCTATATACAGATCAATTAGTAGTTCAAACATTTTCAAAGTGTTTTGCTGCTGTAGTGCCTCGCTGAGTATACGCTCAGCTGTTGCAGCACCATTTGGTGTACAGAGTAGCAAATTGCGGTAGGTCATATAGTGCTCGGCGCACATAAGATTAGATTCATGCGCCTCGCGCAGTGCAGCTGCAAGATATTTGCGCTTTAATTTTGATTCGGCAGATAAGTCTTTGTTGAGTTGCAGCATAGCGTTTATGAAAAATGTATACATGCGCGTAGTTTTGAGCTGCCAGAAGAAAAAAATCAAAAATTATTTAATATATTAATTTTAGTTACTGAGTAAAATATTACCGTTGACACAGCCATGCGATAGGTATTAAAACACTGTTCAAGGCGTTGACTCAACGGACGCAACTTCCAAATACTCTTTGCTTTTTTTAAATGCTGCACTGCTTCATCAATATTTTCGTCATTTTGTTCTAATTCTGGTTCCTCCTGGTTTATATTTTTTAAATCATTAATGCTCAGACCGCGCAATTCACGCTGTGCCAATGTATCCCAAAGTATTTCGTCGCGTGGAAATTTATGTTGCAGATCTTCCAGTATCATAAGTTGTATTTTTGCCGACATATTTACAAAGTCCGTTTCTTCACATTTAGTCAACAATTCCAAGTAGTAAGCAATATTTTTTATATGCGTTTTACTTTCGCGATACACTGCCACAACACGCTCCAAGCCAATGTCCTGCTCCGATACAGTATTATTGTCTAAATTAAGTTTCGTGCTCATATGTGCAGCATGATTTAGTAGTAGCGTAAAAAAACTTTTATATAAAATTTCCGAGCTGGGATGACGATCTAAACCACGTAAAAAGAAACTCTTGACGCGTGTCATATCCTGATTTAGCTCAAATGCCCAAATGGCTGCATCACACCAATATTTAGGTTTATCACCATGGAACTGCAAGGAGCGTCAAATTAGAATAAGACTTCGAAAGCCGTAAAAATTGTTTGCTTACCGTAAGCATTTTCTCGTATATGCCGGACACTTCATGCGGCACCGACTTTTTGCTAAATTGCAAAAATTGCTTCCAGAATTTTTCGTCGTGTGCAAACTTTTGCAAACCTTCGCGATACATGCGTACAATGCGTGTAGCCACTAAGGCTTTTAAATTAGTCAACACGATTCCCTGTAGCTGCTCCTTTTCGGTTATCAATTTGTGCATCTTCATTTCGTAATTGATGAATTCCAAATAGGCTATTGGTGTCTTCATGCTTGCTGTCAGCTTAAGTGCTAAACTGTCGCGTTTCCGTATGCAGTCTCTGCGCAAAAAATATGAAAATAAATTTGATGCATGCAAAAATTTGCCACTATTTACCTGATCTGCTCATCGCTCAGCAATTCGTATTGTTTCATCTGTTCATATTCAGGCAGCATACGCTCCTGCATCTCCGATACAAATTCCGCCATGTTTATTGCAGTTTTCTTTGAACAATTTAATTAAACTTAAAGTAAACGCAATGGAAATGCAGCGCGTAAATAATGAAAATAAAGGCGCACGTGTTGCAAGTCTGTTTACTTCAATGAGTGCTGCCAACTTGTTGCGTAAATTAAATTAACGCTAGATGTCGTCTGTGCTATTGTACAGACGCACATTGGCACAAGTGCAAAAATATTCGATTTTTGAACTAAATTATTGCCGCCAAAAAATATGAAACCAATAATTTATTATTTTTAGCATGTACATCTGTTAATTTTATTATTGTTTTTGCTTACATACTAGGTGGGCTGCAAACGTAGTTTTTACTACTTCTACTGTTGAGGCTTATTTCGATGCTGATGGAGTCCAATAGCTAATTCTGATCATCCTAAATACCATTAAGAACAGTAAAGCAGCCGGTTCTAATAGCTTCCGTGACTGCAATGGTACAACGCTACTTAATACCGTTTAGAACGATATTGGTGTTCATACTAGAACGCACCTTTTGTTGAGTGCTTGCCAGCATCGGATAATGTAAAGCCATGCTATATCCTGTCGCCAACACTCTTACTCTATTTGCTTGGCCGTCTGATGAAGATTAAAATCGTGATGCTTGCTGGCACTATATAAATCGATTACGGAACAACATAGGCATCATTTCGGTTCAATTATCAATCGTCTTTCTTGCTCGATTTACATACCAAATATCGAATACTAAACATATTTAGTTTCATCGTATGGAGTTGGAGAAGACGCAGAGTCCAGTCGCTATTTTCTAAGCTTTCCAATAATTTATTGTATAAGCTTAATACTCTTCCTTTCGAAAAATATTTACTGCAGACATTATTTAAAACAAATAAAATTTGAGTAGAGTTTCTTTAGTTTATTGCCAGTTATAAAAGACATTTATAAAATAAATTGTAGTGTATGTATGTGTTTTCCTTTAACTATTTCATTCGATTAGACAATCTAAATTAATTCCGTTTTATAAAATATGTTGCTTGACAAATTTACATACATATGTAAGTGTAACACTTATTGTTATGAATTATGATAAAAATTATCATACACGGAAGTAAAAATAAGGATGTTCCATTATCAGATTAACTTAGGGCTTTAACTTTATGCTTAAGTATAAGATGTAAACTAACTAAAAAAAAGTTAGTGAGTCTGACGGATTATTTAAACAAAAAGCAACGACTGCTGCTGTTGCTGGAATTGTTGTCGTTGTTGCATGTAAACGCGCTACGGAGCTTGCGTTTTATTATATTTTGCAGCCTGTCGCTTAATTGGCTTCTATAACCAATTACGGCTGCCACGTCATATGTTGTTCTCCTTTGTTTTGCCTGCATTTTCTTCGTTCTTGGTTGCACCTGTTGCTGGTGTAGCAATGGCAGCAGACGTTGATTCCTCTGTGTCGTTAGTGTCGGCTGCAAATGAATTTAAAAAAGATTTAATAAACAAAAATATTTTAAAAGTTTATGTAGTGTACTACTCACCCTTGTCTGTCTTTTCATCCTTGACATCTGTGCTGCTCTCCACTGATGGTTTGCTCTCCTTTTCCAAACGCGGCCTCTTGCGCTGACCTTTGTATGAACGATTGTCGCGACGTCCGCCTTCACCCTCATCCTCTGAATCAGAATATTCATTCTCGGGCACAATGCGTTTGTCTTTATCGCTTTGCGGCAAACGTTCATCCTTGTTTACCTTATCTTCATCGTCGGATTCATCGTTAATCGCATCCTCGGGTATAGCCTGTATCTGTACACCTGGTGCATGTGGTAGCATGCGTAGATTCTCAAAAAGACGATTCTTAATCTTTTCTAAATACTCCGATGTATTCTGGTTTGTCATATTACTGGGGCTGATGTGTAGTTTAAAGTCCGGTCCAAAATACTCAAAATAATCATTGTACGGCAGCTCATTGGCTATTTCCACAGCGAGCGCTACTGAAGTTTCATAGGTCCAGCAACGTGAGACATTACGTATGGTATAGCCACCGCCACCAACCATTAAGAATGGCAGATTATATTTCTTTACGAACTCCACGCACTTGCCGTGTCCCTTTACCGTCAGATTAAAGCAACCCAGGCGATCGCCAGTTAACGAATCTGCACCGCACTGCAGTACAACGGCGGCCGGTTGGAATGTCTCCATTACCTTGGATATAATCGGCTCAAATATCGATTCATATGCCTCGTCATCCATGCCGTCACGCAGTGGTATATTTACGGCATAATATTTGCCTTTGCCGGCACCAATATCGCGCAGATCACCAGTGCCCGGGAAATACTCGCCATATTTGTGAAAACTGACAGTCATAACGCGATCTGTTGTATAAAATGCCTCTTCCACACCATCACCGTGGTGCACGTCAATGTCAATATATAAAACGCGTTGATGATATTTCAACAGCTCCAGTATGCCCAGCACAATGTCATTGACATAGCAGAAACCAGATGCCTCCGATTTTTTTGCATGATGTAAGCCACCACCCCAATTTATGCAAATTTCCGATGCTTGTTTGTTAAGTTTTACCGCAGCAGCAACTGAGCCGCCGGCAGACAACTGACAGAACTCGTAGAGACCATCAAAGACCGGACAATCTTCACCCACATTGAAACGCTGCATCTGTTTATTGTACTCCGTCATATTATCGGGTCTGATGGAGCGCAGAAAACGTACGTACTCGTCCGAATGGAACTTCGTCATTTCATCGGCAGTCGCTTTGTGTGGACGCTGTAATTGAGACGTGACAGTTACATACATATATTATTTATGTATATGCATATACATATGCACGTATAGGTTTGCGAAATTTCGCATACTTACATAAATCTCCATTTTGCGGTAAAGACCATAATTAAGCAGTAAATTATGTGTCATACGTATGCGATGTGGCTTCATCGGATGTCCCTGTCCATAGTAATAGTTACCAATGTCACCTAAAATAAAAGGAAAATATTGTTAATACTTGAAATATTTCTAATTGCAAATACAACAAAATTTTAAAATTTTCACGCAACTGTAAAATAAAATTTTTACATCGACAGTCCCATGGCGTCTGTTTTACAGCGCACTTTCGCTCGAAACAAACGTTCTTTTTGCGCGACTACATACACGTACACAGCGGCGAAAGCAAGAACAAAAGATAAAAACGGGCGCGTGTGTATGTATGTGTATATGTGCGGCCGGTGAAGAATGACTACGGTCGTTGTCGAAAAGTGCGCTGTGGTGCGCTTGGTTGGTACAGTCGAAATAATTTTGTAAATTTGCAAATTCGCTACTTTAAAATTTTGCGAGCGGGATTAAAATTTTGTTATTTGCAATAAGACTCAAATACTCTTAAAAAAAATTAATAAATGCTTATAACTATTGTTCTTATAATTTTTTTTCATCACTTAATAAGTTTTTCATAATTTAATGTTCTCTTTATTTAATATATACTTACTGTCATAGTAGTAGCAAACGCGTTTCTTGCTATGTGATTGCATTTTTATGTGTTACACAGCAACAAAGTCAAAAATTAATTACACTAATTAAAATACTTGCTGCGTCCGTTCGAATAAATTTATTTTACTTAATACAATACACACAAAACAGCCGCGTGTTTATTTTCCATTTGCTTCTACTGCGAAAGTGACACTACATACTAGCGATGTGAGTTAGTTCGGTGCGGGCAACATCGATATTTGTATCATTACTATCGACCATCGGTCCGTATCTTCTTTCGTTAATCGGACTCGGACTCGCTCGAAAAAAAAACCCCAATCACTGGCAACGCTATTCATTTGGCAACGCTGCGGATGATTTGTCTAATTTAAAGTACATGTGAAAATAATTTTAGTATAAAAAGTTCGGCAACAAATAAACCAAATCATGGCTGTACGTGTAATCAACGATGAAGCACACTTTCAAACGGAGCTTGCCGCTGCCGGCATACGCTTAGTGGTGGTTGATTTCACTGCAAGCTGGTGCGGACCCTGCCAGCGCATTGGTCCTCTATTCGAAATGCTGCCAAATAAGTTTCCGAAAGCAATATTCCTTAAGGTCGATGTCGATAAATGTCAGGACACCGCTGCCAGTCAGGGCGTTTCGGCAATGCCGACTTTCATCTTCTACAGAAACAGAACCAAGATTGATCGCGTACAAGGCGCTGACATAAACGCGCTGGAATCAAAGATTCAGGATCACATTGGCACTGCGGCTGGTGGTGATGAATCAGGCGAAGACTACGGACAAGGCTTGGTAGGTGCAGATGCTGCTTTATAATAATCAATGCAGTGTAACAAGAAATGCTTTTTTTCAGATGGAGCTAAACACATTCATATCGAAACAGGAATGTGAATGCCTAAACGAGGCCGATGATCATGTTTTGGATCATGCGCTTACGTCCACCGGTGGCTACTTGCAGTCCGACTGTGATGAGCAACTGATTTTGTCCATCACATTCAATCAATTGGTCAAAATACATTCGCTTAAGTTCAAGGCGCCCGCAGAGCTTGGACCCAAGGAAATTAAGCTGTTCATTAATCAGCCACGTACAATTGACTTTGATATGGCTGAGTCCATGAACAGCGTACAAAACTTAAGGTGTGTGCTTTTAGCTTTTGTGTTAAGTTTCTCTAACTCTTTAAGCTGTACGCTTTATCATTGCAGCATTACTGAGAAGGACTTGCAGAACGGACAACCTGTCAACCTACGCTATGTGAAATTCCAGAATGTGCAAAACATCCAAATCTATGTGAAGAACAATCAATCAGGCGGCGAGACTACACAAATTGACTATATCGGATTTATTGGTTCGCCAATATTAACCACAAAGATGAACGATTTCAAGCGCGTTGCCGGCAAGAAAGGCGAAAGCCACTAGAAACAGTCTTTGATACAACAAACCCACGGTTACACCGAGCTAGCTGTGCGTATTGTGTTTATACAGAGAGTTCATTTAAAAATGTTTTTACCTTTCGTCTAGAAATATATAATTATAAAAAAACAAAATGCATAGCATAACAATTCTATAAATTCTGCACCCGTGTAAAGCAGTTTTCAACAATAACAAACTAAATTTAACACTTAAAGACTAGATTTCTGGCGTTCTAAATCTTTGCAAAGCATTTGCCACGCTTTGTCGGCCTGTTTCTGCGTGAAATCGTAGTCCCATTGAGAACTGAAGACGACATTGGACTTCGCTACAATCTCTTGATTGCTAGGTTGGCTTGCCAAGCGTTTGCGCGCCTCTTCTTCACTCAACTTATTGCGCTCCATAACGCGGCGCACTGCCTCCTCGGGTGGCACTATCATGGACCATACTTCATGACACTCTGTTTCCCAGCCGGCCTTTAACAGCACGGCTGCCTCAAGTACGACCACTTTCGGCACTGCTGCGCTATCAGGCGCATTCCGTAATAATGCCAAACGACGTTTTACCTCAAGCATCAACTCCGGCCAGACAATGCCATTTAGTGCTTCCAGCTGTTGCGGATTAGCGAATACTAAGGGTCCCAGCTTAGTGCGATCTATGCGTGCGTCGACAGCAAGTATTTCATTGCCAAAATGTGCTACGATTTTATCATAGCACACCTGACCGGGCTCGTAGATCTGATGCGCCACTTTATCGCAATCAATGACGTAGCCACCGAAATTGCCCAAACGTTCAGCCATTTTGCTTTTGCCAGACGCAATGCCGCCGGTCAGTCCAATAATGTAAGGCTTTGGTGGTAAATGCGGGCGCAGCACCGCCTTGTGCAGACGTGTGCCGAGTAGATCTATGCGTGTATTACTGGAGCTAACCTTTGACTCGTGTATGCCGTCGTGTACGTTACTCTCAACAATATCTATGACGAATATATCGAGTGCGCACAAGTTCTTTGCCGTACGTATCTCATTGACCTTCTGACCGCCGCGCATCGTCTCAGCACTAACAACAATCATATCCATTTTGGGATCATGTTGTGTCGGTCCGAAAGCATCGTCAATGGGTACAATATCGTACTGTAGGGTATTATCTATTTCGACTAAAAATTCACGCAATAGTCGTATGCGTTCCTCCACGGGTAATATCAATTCCGGTAAGGTTTTTGCTACAAAAGAAATTACAAATATTTTAAATTTATTCAGTAATTAACAAATTAATACACACTTTTAGTCATTGCTGATGTCGTTACGCCCACAACCAGACGCTTACTGGAGCGCAGTACTGCTTGCGTTAGGAATATCTTGTGACCCAAATGTATGCGATCGAAGGTACCACCCAGTACTACATCGTTGTACATTTTCAATGATTGCGCGTTTGTTTCTTTGTTATCAGCGAGATCATTTGTTGCACTATTATTGTCTCCGAGGTAAATTGTTTCCGCCGTAATGTTAAGTTCGCGACGTAATCTTTTACACAACTCTGACTGGCTGCTAGCATCGCTAAAAATCATGTCGACAGGTTTAATGTTCAAACGCTCATTGGTTTTCTTTAGTGGACCGACCAATATGCGCATATCCAGCTTATGTCCAATATGCGCCCCACTATCGGCGTAAAGCTGCGAGATTATGCGGCCCCAAGTGGGCGCTGGTTGCTCCGTTGTTGTGGGCACATTCAGATGTATGTACAAGGAATTGACGTACTTTTCTATGGCACGCAAAGATTTGCCAATATGTTTAATATTGGATACCACTAACAAACCGGTGGACGACATAACTGGTAGAGTTGGAATTAAGACGGACTTTGAACATAACTTTTTGTTGTTATTTGCGTGAAAGCTGTTTATGCACCCCTGGTAGAAAAAACAATCGGTAACATAACTCATCGCAGCTTCAATAAATCGATAATTTCTTATCGATAACATATGCTACCCTGTCACCAGTTACTGCTTTCGCTTTACAGCACTAAACCTCATCTTAGTTGGAAAGAAAAGGGACGCAGACCAGCCAAATAGCGCATACTTCTTATTGTTTTTCATTGAATCAAATCGGATTTTGCTTTTATTATGTCCCGCCAAGCTACGCGAGTAGACGGAAAGAAAGTGGTAAGTCGCTAGTCCGTGGCCGTTGCAGCCAGACTGATTCGGGTGGGCATAAGTTTAGTTGTATTAATTGATGATAAGCCACCCACCCTCAATCGGCTTCATTCGATTTTGCAGTAAGATTGAGGCAGAATTGAATACGTACACGCCGTACCGTACCAACGTTGCAACGCAAGCTAAACCATAATGGAAAACGTACTAAACAATGCGCGCCAGCAGAAATTGCATCAGGCGCAGTTGACCGCTGTTGCCACTGGAGCTAGCAGTGGGGCAAACGGAGCCACACAACAATTACAAATGATACCAATGCCGCTCATGACGACAGCAGGCGCTGCGCAGATCATTATCGGACAACAACCGCAGCAGGCTCAAGCTGCAGGCATACAATCGCAACTGATACCGTTGCAGGCTAATCAGATAATGTTGCAGCCGCAACAAGCGGCTGCGCCACAAATGCAGGTGATGCAACTACCTGATGGACAAACAATCTTCTACCAAGCACCAGCGCCCACTACCATTACCATAGATCATACGGGTCAAGCGGCGGCAGCGCAAGCTGTTGCTGCAGCACAAGCAGCTGCTCAAGCACCACAAATAATTAATATTAATGGTCAGTTTATGCAAATAACTCCGGCTGTTGCAGCGAATCCAACACCGCAAGTTGGACAACAGATTATAATGGTACCGCAATCCGCAATGACGTCACTGAATGCAGCAGCTGCTGCTGCAGCGGCAGCAACGTCAAATACAACAAATTCAACGGCGGCACTGAATACAGCAAATATAGTACAAACGTTGCAGCAACAGCAGCAGCAACAACAACAACAGCAGCAGACACATACGACGACAGGCACAAACACCAATAACAATACCAGCAGCATGACACACACAGCGGATGCCTCTAGCAATACAACACCGACAACTGTCTCAAACGGAACAGAAGAGGAAAATTCTCGTGGCGAAGCAGACGAAGAGCCGTTGTACGTGAATGCTAAGCAATATAAACGTATACTCATAAGACGTCAAGCGCGCGCCAAGCTGGAATCGCGCATACCAAAGGAGCGTTCAAAGTATTTGCACGAATCACGTCATCGTCATGCAATGAATCGTGTACGAGGAGAGGGTGGACGGTTTCACTCGGCACAAGAGAAGAATAGCGATCAAAGTGATTTAAATGCTGCATCGAGCATGTCCAGTAATCAGATTGTGAGTCGTGCTTCAGTACCACGGCCAGCACCAAAGCTTATAGCGCCACACCAGTCGGTGACCACCATAACAATAAAGTCATCGCAAATCAAATAGGACCAGGCGGTGCAGTGTTCATGACTGTACGTAACGAAAAGCCGCCAAATCGGCTTAGTGTGCAATACAGTTTATAGCTGCAAGTTGATTTTAACGTACGTCCTACAACTTTCTCAAAGTTGTAGACGGATATTTGGTTGCCTCAAAACCCGCTCATATCAAAAACTGGATTTGTACCGAGTAAATTTTAATACCGCTTAAGCATTGTTTTTGGTCTAACTAATCTATTAGTTGGAGCGTAACATCCAAGGGAGTGAGAGCAGTTGTCACTTCCGTTCAGTGTACGAAATTACTTAAATCTAATGTCTAGTTTTACGCCGTCAATTTAGTACTAAGGTAGCATATAAGCACAAATATGCCTAATTAAGTGTGCGTAAAAAATAAATGTAAGAGTATATTAGTATTTTAACTTAATGCTTATAAGAGTCGTCGCCAAACTGCTGAATGAGTCTGGTTGCCAGCCACTGCTACTGTATTACTGGGTTCTAGCGTCTTCAACATCATTGCTCGGTTTTTTGTCTTTTTCTCTGCCATTTTAGAACTCCGAGTTCCTGACGCTTACCTACGGCGCACTGGTCACACAGATGCTGCGTGATTACGAGAACGTCGAAGATGTTAACAAGCAGCTGGAACGCATCGGGTATAATATGGGTATGCGCTTGATTGAGGATTTTTTGGCTCGGACCTCGGCGCCGCGTTGTCTGGAGATGCGTGAAACTGCCGACCGTATACAGCATGCATTTCGCATCTATCTCAATGTACAGCCGACAATCTCAAATTGGTCTGCAGCATCCGACGAATTTTCGCTGCTCTTCGAGACAAACCCGTTGACGGAGTTTGTTGAATTGCCAACAGATCTGGGTAATCTGCGCTACAGCGCAATTTTAAGCGGCTCCATACGTGGTGCATTGGAGATGGTGCAGCTGGAGGTACAGTGTTGGTTTGCGCAGGTAAGCTGTGTGTGTCATCGTCGTGATAAATCACTCTCTTTAATCATCAAAATTGGTCATCACAGGATCAGCTGAAGGGCGACAATGTCACAGAGTTGCGGATTAAGTTCGTGCGTCGCTTAGAGGAGGCCATACCAGCTGGCGAAGATTAATGGAAAGAGAATAGAGCATGGATATAACACGGGCTAGAAACACATACAACATGGCTTTAGTTTTAAGCTGCATTCCACTGCGAAATTTTGTTTAAGGCACGCGCGCGCAAATGACTTTTTGAGAATCAATCGAAACAACATTTTAAACAATTTTAGTTTTATTTTAAACTTTATACAAGTTTCTTGAAAAGAAATATATATGTATATATAAATGTATATATGTATGTATTAAATATGTATGCATGTAATTTAATTGATGTCTCAATTATGCTTTGAAATAAGTGTTTTTAGTTAGGCGTGTGACGTGCTGTTTTAATTGTGGATAATGAGTATGGCATGTGTTAGCTTTGTAGGCAATTTGATTGGCATTTATACAGCTCATTTTTTTGGTTTTCTTTTGTTACAGCTCAATTCGGTTCAGTATACAAGGCACATTTCAATTTTATCAGGTTATATAGAAACAAGTTTAAAAAAAAGAAACACAAATCAAAAAAATTATATATATAAAGTTAATTTTTTTTGGTATAACTAGCAAATACTTAAAGGGCGCACTAAATACTTGGTTGAACCGCTTTGGGTTATATATGTAACTGGGTTATTTGTATCTTTAAATTTGGTAAATACATATATGGAGCGTATGCTAATCGTCTAGTTAATTCGCTTGAGCTTGATTCTGTTGCTGTTGTGGACAAAGCATTAAGTTTAGGTTCCGGCGCGTGAGCACTTTGCGTAGCGCTTGCAAAGTTTTAATGCAGATGACGACACAGCAACCGTTGGCTATACCCTCGGAAGGACTCTTGCATGTGCATGAGTTGTTACTCTTCAAAGCATTTGGCTGCGATGGTGGCGCGCTGACAGTAGTGTTATTTGTTGTTGAACAGCAACCAATAACGCTGCTGCTACTACTTCTAGCTGCTACTGGCTTTGTAGAACAGCAACCAGCGACCGTTGCTGGTTCATTATTCGAACAACAGCCAGTAACGCTAGTATTGTTAGCGTCACCGCAACCACAGCCACCAGTTGAAGTTTGTGGCGCTGCAGGTTTACTGCAGCAACCGCTAGCGTTTACTTTTGGCTTTGAAGCACAGCAACTACTAGCATTTGCTACAGTTTTCGGCGCAAGAGCCGCACCGCCGCAGCAACCACCACCACTACTGCCACTTTGTCCGCTGCGTACATCCATTGAAGCCAAGTTTTGCAGCAGCATAGCAACATCTTCTATATTTTGATTCATCGCTGCCTCGCGCTTACTCACTGTTTTCTGTTTATCGCCGCTGCCACAACTGCGTAGTCCTGTACTGACACCAGCTCTGGCCGGCGTACGCTTGCCATTATTTGTTTCTTTGACTGGTTCTACTTTTCCGCATGGCCTGTCGTTGGCACAATCGCCATGGCAGCTTTGTTTTTGATCACATTTACAGTTGGTACAATTGCAGATGCCAGCATCTGCAGTAATCTGCTTTAAAGTTGGTTTATTGTTGCGTATGTCCAGTTCAATTAGACCGGAAGCATCGCTGGGTACTTGTTCGGCCTGGTGCAATGTTTCTTGCAATAGACTGCTGTTATTATCGATTGTCATAAGTATGTCATTGAGCAACGAATCAGTTTCCATATCCTCGTCATTGTCATATGTACCATCTCTTAGTAAATCTTCAATGTTTTGTACGCTGTGTAGCTGGTCCAATGTCGGTATAATATCATTGACATTATTGCTTTCCAAAGGCTGTGCAATTTCAACGTCCATTTGTGTTGGCACTTGTTCTGTCTGTATTTGTTGACCAATAGCTATACCACCTTCATGCGTGTAGTTAGTTATAGCATTGGCATAATTCTGTTTTAAATCAACAAAACTTGGCATTTCAGTGGGCAGCGCAACGCCAGAGGATGCATCCATTGATGCCATAGGAACTATTGGCTTTGACACAAGAACACCGGCATCGCACCATGGACTTGGTAACTCCTCTTCGGCAGCATAAGAAACCTGAAAGGCTTGTGATGTTTCCGGCAGCGGAAGTTGTGCCATTTTGGACATTATGTTATATTCCTGTACATCATTGTGGTTTGTTTGTGGCAGCTGCAATAGATACATATTGCCAGCACCATCATACAACGATTCGGATTGTAATATTGTACTCTCCAGCGGTAGCGTGTGTACTGCTATGCCGCTATCATCACTTGTCGACTCGGCGCTATGGTGGCCAGCGGACGTATTGTGCAAGATCAAAGTTGACTGTACGCTTTCGTCCGGCGTAGATGTTAATGTTTCTGCATCAACAGTTGGCGACTCAACTTGCGGTACTTGCTGTTGTTGTTTTTGTGCACGTTTTGATTTCTTCTTTGTGCTGCGCAGTAATTGACGCTGATGTGTCTTCTTGTGCGATTTGAGGCTGTGCGAAGTGCTAAAAGATTTCTGACAACTGGTCTCCTCGCAAGGATATGGCTTTTCGCCAGTGTGCGTACGTCGATGAGTCTTTAGATGATGTGAAGCGGTAAAAGCCTTACCGCAATCATCCTCTGGACACTTATACGGACGTTCTTGTGTATGTGTGCGTACATGCTTCTTCAGATCGCTCAGCGTAGTGAAGCATTTGTGACATATTTCACAATTAAATGTTTCGCCGTTGTGCAGACGTAGATGTGCATGTAATCTGCAGAAGAATGACGTATTATTTGAGCATAATTAAAACTAAAGAAACGTTTACCTGTAGCGTGTATTAAATGCTTTATCACAGCCGTTTACAGCGCATTCATATGGCTTGACCTTTGTGTGTACGCGTACATGTATCTTAAGGCTGTACGAAGTAAGAAACGCTTTACCGCAACCATCTTCCGTGCATTTAAAACCGTAGTCGCCTTTCAAAAAAGAAAGAAAGTAAGAATTGATTACGAGTTTCCAATAAGCACAACTTACCCGTATGTGTTTTCAGATGTGTGCGTAGATTGCCAATTGTGCTGTAGCTACGATTACAATGCTCATAGTTGCAACGATAGCGACTGAGCGATTCATCCGAACTCTGTATGCAAACAAGTAGTGTTTAGGGATTAGTAACATACTCAACAAAAATATGATTTTCTTGATACTTAGACAAATAAATAGTTATAAAGTCAGAAGTTCGGAAAACTACGTTTTATTTTAATGTTTTTTTCTTTTTGCCAATTGGGCAAAGACATGCAGTTTATTAGAGTGGGGAAATATTTACATACAGAGTAGTTTAGTTTACAGCATAGAAAGCCACTGCATTTAGTTTATTTTCATTTTGTTGTAATTTAAACAATCAATACTACGCACCGGCACTCTCTAGAGAGTTTCTTTTTTTGTTAAAAAGTTGTTACGTCTGCCTAGGACAAGATTTGACAAGACAATGACAACGAGTCCAACAACTGGCCAAGTTGTTTAGCATTACAACTGCGCACAAGCGTCGACGGCTATTGAGGTTATATATTTAGCGTTTTACTAATTAATAATTATTATTTTATTTTTATTTTGAATTATTTTTTAGTCATTTAATGGCGCTACAAAAAGCGTTAGTCAATGAACTCATACGGGTAGCATTAATGCTCTTTATACCTCATACGCATTCGACATGGACATCGGCGAGTCATCCTTCTCTTTGTGTAATTCGCCCGGACGTACGCATAAGGAAAAATCATCAGTTGGACTGTTTTCATCCAAGTAACTAGAAATCAGCGTAATTTTTTGATTAATCATTATAGAATGTAGACACAGATTAGTACATAGTTTTTTGTTTTGTTTTTTGATCAGTAAGCGTGGCAATAGCACTGCTATATACACTTGTTTTAGAAGCACAAATAGTCACAATAGCACAATAATACCTAGAACTAGTTTTTAGTCATTATAGAGTAGTAGTACACATTGCGCAGACGCAACGGCTTAAGCTAGACGAAGCTGTCATTTATCAAAATTTGTTCGAAAGCTGCTAATTCCGCGTGACAGGGTGTTAATCCGTTGCTTTATAGTGCAAACAAAGAATATGAGCAATTATTACACATGTTTACGAGTGTCGGTGTGCGTGAAGAGATGGTCATGGCCAAACAACAGCAGACTACGTCGACATTTCTAAATTGAAAAAACAAAAACATCACCACGAACTAGACGAAAAACCATCGACAAACAGCGCACAGCCTGAGTGACAGCGCAGTGCTAGCTGTCGCGGTAAAGGTATTCCGGCTATAGAATCCGTAACAAAAATGCTACAGCAAAACCACGCTGAGATATATACGAATTTATGTATATTGGAAATATGATTGAAACACTCATAGATTTAAAAATAGCAAACTAAGAAATGAAAAATTATTGTACTTTAAAAAAAGTTTTCAGCTTATTTATACCCTATCATATATGGTATACACGTAGTAGTATCATTAAGGTCATATCAATTTTATGAGTGCTACACACTGATTTTTATACCCTGCACAAAAAATATGGTATTTGAGGTTTGTTTAAATGCTCAAAAAATGTATATAAAAAAGCGAAGAAAGCTAGATCTAACAATGATTCGTTAGTGATTCTAAAAGAACTATACCCAATGCATAAGACTCTCTATCTGCTGTACTGTTAACAGTTTATCTTCACACTTCATAACTCACAGAAGTTCTACAGCAATTGTAAAAAATTGGTCTAACCTAATCTTCTAATCTAAATCGGACAAAAATCATCGACTTTTATTAAACAAAAAATATACACAGGCTTCAAAATAGTTAAGCACTTCAACTTTAGCTCTTGCTTGTTCAAAATATTTTATTAAATCGTGATGAACTTATTAATTGTATATTCAAATAATTTAAAATCAAATATGCCAATTCGATCCATGAGTCTAGTTCAAAAAATGCCAAAAAGAGATCCAGCAGCAAAAACCTGTTTCGTAGAAAACAAACTATTTTTCTGAAGAAGAGAATGTTGATTTATGCAGTGTTTTCAAAGAATATTACTGAAGCACGCTACTTTTAAACAATATCTAAGTGACACTAATTTCGTCAGAATATAGCCCCCACTGTTGTCTTCACATATCGTCCTTCATAACTAAGTACTAGTCAAATCTGATAATAAATTAAGTTTTTATGAAAACATCCTTTGATGTTAGTTTAAAAGTATTTGTATATAGTTTTCAAAATTGCCTATAAACTAAAACTCCTAAATTATATTGAAAATAACCAACATAAATCTTTAATTTTTGTTTTGTTTTCCCTCCAACTCGTTTGGTATAAAAATGTTCTAAAAGGTATAAGTGCGTCGGTGCAACCATAATTAATGTTTTTGTTGGATGATGCTTTTTTGATATCGAGAAATCTTAAAAAAAAAAAAAATATCTATATATTTTGGGGGAAATCTAAAAACGCTCAGCGACGAACGACGACGATGCAACTATTTTTAGAAGCAAACAAATGTTTTAGCTCAATTATGGACAGCAGACGGTGGCAACAGCGACGGCGTTAAAAGAGGGTAAATAGTGGTGGGTGTAGGCACTACACCCCACACAGCATATAATTACAGGCATTGCCACTATTAAATATTTTATTTAAAATGGTCTACAAAAGTGGGTACCAATTGGCATGATTCAGCACGTGAAAATATACAAATTAACAATTAGCAATATATTGGATGAAGATAGAAAAGACGTGTAGGACAAAGCGACAGATGTTGTTGGTCCTTGCGTAGACTAAGCAGCACAAGAAAAATATGGCTTTTGCTGAATTGTTGTGTTTGTTGTAACAATAATTTGCCAAAAAATTCTTTTTCGACAATGTTCTTTTAATTAGAGAAAATTCAAAATATGTGTGGGCAGTGGCAGCCGCTCGAACATGATGCTGATGGGCAGCGGGCAGCAAGCCAGAGTCGCGTCACGCAGCAACTAGTTAGTATATATTGTAAACCATGCTGACGCTTGCTGCTTGTCTTTATAAGGCATATATACATATATATATGTATATATAAACCGAAACATACATACAAGTGTGTAAACATATACTTATCGAAGAGATTGTCTATAGAAAAGATATGCACATGCACGCATATAGCAAAAACAAAAAATCTAAAAATAAAGAAAATGAAAAATCGGCATACAAATCTGTATACAATAGCGTGAAGGCGTCTAACAGCAACAAGAACAACAACAACAACAACATAAAATATACATGCATCTATAGGTTAAAACGTTTGAAAAAGAAAAGCATGACAAGATTAGCTTTTGCTCTGTTCGGGAATACCTCTGATTATCAATTAAATATGCAGGAGAATTTGGCGTGGAAGAATTTGTAGCTTCAGCAACTGGGGCAGTGCTCACAAACCTATTGTCGCCGATGTTTGTTGTGGTTGCAGCTGCTGCATTTTGTGCATCCGAAGACGGTGCTAACATGCGCAAGGATACCATTGTGGGTGGATGCACTTGCACCAGTTTTTGATTTTCAAACTGGTACTCGAGCGTAAAGCAAATATCGTCTGCATTGTCCAAGTATGTATAACTCGGAGGTTCGGTTGTGTCCTCGTTCAAGTGTAATGTTTCTAAGGTCATAAGATTTTCCGGTGTAGTATCGGTATTTGTCATTTCCAGGATATGGTGGCTTGGTGATAATGAGGATGGTGTTGGTGGATTATGCGGAGATGTTTGTAGTTGTGTTAGTGTCGTCGTTGTCGTTTCTGGTGACAATAGTAACGCTGTTGTCATTGATTCAAGGTATGTATCCTCATTCATAATTTCAAGTATCTGTTCGGTGGCACGTTGTTGTTCAAGGGGGTCCATGTATACAGAGTATGATCCTAAATCCGAACTGTCCGTTAGTCCTATGCTTAATTCTAAAGGTTGCAGCACCTGTTGATCACTGTAGGCGACGACAGTAGACTGTGTTGTTTGTTGCGGCTGCGTTTGGTGTTGGGTTGCTGTTGCTGATTCATCGGAAGCCGCATCGATCGATGTTGGTGTTAATAGCGTCGCCAACGTATGTGATTCGTTGAATTGCGTTCTCATGTCCTCAAAATCATCATATTCCAACTTGAATTGTGTTGGTGATTGTGAAGTGCGCGACGTAATGGAATCGTTGATATCATAATTCCTGTTGTCTGATAACGTTTGTTGGCCGTGAAAAAGCGTGAGAGGCGAAGATGCGTTTGTCATATTTTGTGTGGCCATAATCTGTGTGCCAATACTTAATTATTTATAATTTTTCTATATATATTACTTGCGGAAATTCGTCGCTACACTTTTCACTCGTTACGCGTTATTTTAGCAAACCGAAAGTGCAAGAAAATTTTAAACAAAAATAGAGCAAACACATCCAGCCACCAGTTGAGTACAGATGTCTTCTTCTATTTGCCTTGTCGATTTGTTCTTTCGAGTTCGTTTCGATGATTTGACATTCACAGTGAAATCGTATATTTTTCGCGATTACCTTTTTTATCGAAGTTGTCGTTGAAAAGACAGAAAAAAACATTTGTATAGATAGGTGATAAGAGCAGATCGAACAATTATTTAAAAAAAAAACGCATTATTATATGCACAGTTAATAATGACTGCACTAAAAGCGCCTTCGCTGCAGTCGTTATTAGATTCGGATCGTGGTTCCACCGATAGTTTGCTAGCCGAATCTTTACAGCTGGACTTTGAGGATGTAAGTTTTGCCGCTGTTTGTCAACACCCACATAACGCACGAAAAATTAATTCTTTAATTATTTTTTACAAATAGTTGGATGACATAGAGTACTCTATACCGCCCACAGACATACTGCCATCTCTGGAAACAGTACTTAGCGAATTTGAGCCAGATTCAGATGTTGCATCGGAGTTGGGTATACCATCTGTAACACCCACACCTTCTATTGCCGAGGATGGCGCAGTACGTGGTGATGGACGTGTTGGTGGCGGTTCTATTATGCGTTATACCCTACTACATGGGATATCAGCGCAGTTGACTTCTGCTGCGGAACGTGTTAACGCAGGCACGGCGTCAGCGTGTGCGGTTTCCGCCCACATTGCTGTTGGCACTTCACACGGGCACATACTCAACTTTGATGTAACGCAAACACTGCGCTGGGCACATCAGGATAAGCACGCACAAGGTGCAGTCTCCTGTTTGGCTTTTAATGCAGAATGTACGCGTTTACTGGCAGGCTACTCACGTGGTCTAGTCATAATGCTCGATACTCATTCGGGCGATGTTTTGCGTGAACTATTCGAAGTGATAACACCGAACTCTGGTGTGCTGCATCTTAAGTGGACTTCACGTTCATCCTTGGCGTTGTGTGCTGATGCAGGTGGATCCGTTTGGTCGCTAAATTTTACACGTAAACTTGGAATACGTGGCTGTACTTCACGATGCCTCTTTAGCGGTGCACGCGGTGAAGTTTGTGCAGTTGAACCTCTTATAATGGATACTGGCGGCAGTGTAAATCATCAACATGAGCTGGATCAATACTGTATCGTTGCGTTGGCTACGCTCTCTAAATACTTCATAGTTACTGTACGACCACGTTTAAAGGTGATCAAATACCATGCACTACAAGGTCCTCCGCAGTGCCTGCCGCTGCTGGCTTGGCACATGGTGCTAATACAAGCTGCCGATAATACACGTTCTGTCGATCCTGTGCTTGTCGTAGGACGCGGCAATCAGTTGTTTTTTCATCAGCTTTTCGTTTCGAATGGACGCATTACATTGCTCTACCTGAGACATGTACAACTGCAGACCAGTTTGCTCTCCGCACACTGGCTAGGTCCGAAATGTGTTGCATCTTTCGATACGTCCGAAATACTGCATTTAGTAGATGTACGTTCTAGCAAGGAATTGGAGTGCATCGATATGGCCAATGCGGGACTTGTATATGGCTCTTCGCAATTTAAAGGCTTGGCCACCGGTGGTAATGTATCGCCCGCATTTGCTTTAGCAGGCACCAATGCCTGTTACAACTCACTTGTGGCGCGCGGTACTCAACTGTATATACTAGGCGCTCGTTCTCTACATATAATTGGTGTACGCAGCTGGTCAGAGCGCATCAGTTATTTGGTAAGCTAATTAAAAATATATTGCGTTAGTACTGTAACTGTAAAATGCATATAATTTAGGTTAAAAACCATCGCTGGCAGGAGGCGTGTAATCTTGCACTCGAGGGCTACAATGCATCAGCCGAACGTCCGCGTAAGCGCGCACAGGCTAGAGAACGCATTATCATGTTGTTTAGAGAATACATTGCTGCCTCTGCACGTGCACCTGACTACTGCCTTGGTGGTATTGTTAAATGTTTAATAGCAATTGGTGAACTGGACATGCTATGGTCTCAACTCTGGGATCGTCTGCAAAATAAGGACACCTTTTTGCAACTAATATCGGAGCATATAGAAAACGACCAAATCACTTCAGTTAATCCTATTATATCACAAGCTTTGGTCGACTATTGGCTGCAACATGACACTGTCAAACTAGAAGATTTGATTTTGAAACTCGATTGGACATGTCTTGACCTCAATCAAGTGCTGAAGGCTGTGAAACAGCAGAAGCTGTACCGCGCACAGATCTATATCAATACGCATGCGCTAAACGATTATGTTGCGGCGCTGCAGGAACTGGTGCCACAAATTGCGCAGACGCAAACACCTGACTTGGGCAATTGCCTGTTGGTATACATATCGAGTTGTTTGGCCGGACGTGGTTATCCAAGCGGTGATATTCCAATTGAGCAAGTGCAGCTTGTGAAAAATGATGTGTTGCGTTGTCTTACTTCGTTACATTCCAGTACAAGTGAAACGAATGAAGCGGCGTATCCATATTTACGCGCACTACTCAAGTTCGATACGCGTGAAACGCTCAATGTGATCTCGTTAGCGTTTCAAGAAAAAGAGTTCAGCAATGAGCTTGGCTATTCACATCGGAAACGTATTATTTACATACTATTGGAGATTATGACGCCGGAAAATGCAACTGTAAGTTTAAAGATGTTTTTTTAAGACAAGATAATAATTATATATTTAATTGCAGTGGGCAGAAATCGGCTGTCTACTCAATTTTATAGCACAGCAGATCTCGCAACAGTGCTTGCCACACGATCTTCAACTACTTGAACAGGTGCTAAACTATTTGGCCAAGGAACACATTGCCAATGAGAGCGCACGACAGCACTCTGAGCGTGAAAGTGCCTGGCACGAGCTGCTAACCAATAATTGTCTCACGGAGATCAGTGATGATGAGACACAATTAGAGCTTGCACAGCGAGCCAGGTGTTTTCATGTAGTTGAATATCTGTTAGAACGGCTGCAACGTTACGATAGAATACTAGATTGTTATATCGAGAATAGTGCCCGCCATGAAACCATGTTCGCATACATCGAACGTTACGTCAACAAACCTGAGCGAAAGATCTATGCGCAATTTTGCAGACATCTGAGGCAATTGCTGGAAATCAATGCAACCGAAACAGCGCGCATTGTGGCATTACACTTCGTAGCACATATAAACGAGTTACAGGAGTTGCTGTTGGAGGATGACAGACTACTTTTCATATTTTTGCAGAGTTTACATAAACGGCATACGCATTTAAGCGCTGAACAGTATGAGCTACTGTTGGAACTGTGCTGTGTATATGAAACACCGGAACAAGTTGACGAGTACCTATGTTCCACAGAAGGCTATCGCGTAGAAGAGGCAGTGAAAATAGTAAAACGCCATAAACTTGTTAAACCGCAAATATATCTCGCAGAATTGAGCAAAAACTATGCAATAGCATTTGATTTATCCATGACATTAATGACAGCTGCCGATGCAAAAGACGAAACCGAACAATATGCGCAACAGATTTCTGATATGCTTTCACGTGCAGCACTTGAAATGGCGTCATCGGAGCTCGAGAATTGTTGGTTTACATTGCTACAATTTATACTGCCACGTACGGATTTGCAATCCATTACCAAATCAATGCTGCACGCTGCCTCACAGCATATTAATCTACACAATCTAGTGCAATTGGTTATGAATACACAGACTTCGGGAAATTTTGGTGATATCAAGGATCTGCTGATGAGTATGCTCTCTAATTCGCGCTATCAAACGGAAGCATTACGCATTACTGCTGCAATATTGTGCAAAGATTTGCATAATGAATTTGCACAGGCACGGAAGCAGGTACGTCGTGGTCTTTGGGTTACAATGGTGCGTTGTGTTGTGTGCCAGCAGCGCTTACATGATCAGACAACGAATACAATTGTACTTGGACCATGTGCACATGCTATGCACGAGCAATGTTTTAAAAAATTTGCTGAAGAATGTAGGTACATTACCGTTAATGGGCACAGTGAGGAGCAAGAGTGTGCTGATCATGATGTGGTTGAATCACCATACAGCTGTCCACGATGTAGTATGGAACTTAATGAGCAGATCTTTCAGCAAATGCTGCAGTTGTCAAAACCTAGTCTTAGCAGCCAATTTAAACATTTGACTCAGCAACAAACAAAGCCGACATCTGAGCTTGGCATGCTGCAGCTTAAGGCACCGCCACGCAGATTTTGTTGATTAACGACTATTTTACGAACTATCGATTTATATAAACAAGTATATAAAAGTATATAACTATATATATTTATGCTGTAAATATCTATAAAGTATTATTAGTTAACTAAATATAAATATAACGAATTATCGTAAATATTTGCTGTTTAACTCCGTTGCTGCTGCATATTGATGCTCTCCGCCGGAAACAATTGATTATAGTGCTGTATAAATTCGTTGCACTGCTCCGCTGTCAATTTGTAGAAACAATTTATTTTAGTACGTAATGTATTTAAGTAAAAACTTACATTTCGGAAAACACATTGTCTCATATTGACGCAAATTGCGCATCTGAAAATAACGAAACACGCTATGGAAGATCAGATCATCTTTAGTATTTTGAGCAGCCTCCAAAAACTTGCGCGCCGGTATTTTTTCGCTGCCTAATGAATTTTTGGCCAGACGTAGTGCATCAATAACTTTGCCCTGGCCCAGCAGCACTTCGATAATGATCTAAAAAGCATTTGTATTATTTACTATATTAACTATCAAGACATAGCCTTACCTCATGTGCTTGTATTTTGCCTAACATATCCAGTGCTACTTGCGAAATGGCTGCATCGACATCGGAATGTGAGAGTAGAAAACAGGCTATTGATTTGGATTCCATTAACATTGAGTAGCTGACTAGTCGGCGCAGTGTATCAAAATTACGATTGTTTATCAGTTCACTGATAATCATTTTACTAAGTTCCTCCTGGGCGGAAATATTAAATTTGTTCAACGATTGTAAGTAGAGCATGAGCACAGTCTCCGCATAGGGGCGCCGCGCTATAACTTGGAATATATGCGCATGCATATCCGTCTGCTCGATAAGTACAATTGGCGGTGCCGGCAATTTAGGTATGCTCTTAACATTCGATGGCTGTGCTGTTTGCGTTTGCAGTTCCAAATGCACCCACGATGAATAGATTTTGTTGATCTTGTCAAAGATAGTCTCCAGCACAGGTAATAATGTGCCATTAAACTGGTCGTCTACTAGCTGGCGTATGACTTTGAGTAACACTTGCTTGCCAGTTGCGCTGCGCTGTAGCAAAAACTCAGTTAAGCGTATGCGATCCGAAAGCATGGTACAGAGTGGCTCAATGCAAAGATTCAAATACCACATACAGCCCAGTTTAGCATCGATCACAATGTTTGGTTGAAACAACACCCAGTTTGTGGAATCTACAAAGCATAAAAACATATAAATGAAAGGAAAAAGGATTTTTTTAGTATAAAGCATTTACACAATTCGCATGGCATTATTTGTCCATCTGGCGATAACGATGGCAACTTCAGTCCAAAGGGGCGTATTGAACGACCCGGTATAATGGGTGCATGATAAGTAATATCATTTATAATTTCACCAGATAGCGATATATCGAATAAGAGCGATGTCGCCGACGCCTGATGATGTACTACAATCAAATTGTCTACTGTGTTAATAGCGAAGCGACCGTTTAGCGCCAAACGTAAAACATGGCACTTGCGCGGAGCCAGACCTGGTCCATTCAACAGATGCACCTCTACTTCCATCATGCCGGTTGTGTTGTTTGTTTGCAGTATTAATACGGACATGACACCATAGATTTGACCCAGTGTTACCTTGCTCTCCTGCACCTCACGACTGGGATTGCCCACTGTCAAAGTGTATAAACTTATATTGCATATATGTGTATGCGATTTAATTTTATAGACATAACTTACAATCCACTTTCGGCAGTTTGGTAATGGTTTTTTGTTTAACCAGTACCGGTACCAATGCATTGTTTTCCGTTGTACAGAGTAAAGCCACATTGGCTTCACAGCACCAGGCAAACCACTTAACATTGATGCTTAATGCCTTGGCAGAGCGTACCTGACGTTTTTCCGGCAAAACCGTAAAGATTTCAACGCCTGTATTCGAAATAAGCGCACACTCACGATTGTGCACCCAGACAAAACCGTAAATGAGCGTCTTTAGCTGATGTACAATGATATCCTGCAGCTGTGGCTGTTCGCCATGAAAGCATATAAATTCTACGGCATTCTCTTTGCGCTGCACCGCCAATACTTGATTGTCCGGTGAGAATTTTATAGAACGTATAGTGCCACCACGGTCGCTCATACAAAATGATAAGACAGCATCCTCAGTGGGTCCTTTAACAACAACGCCGGTAGCGCCGCCCGAGCGTACTGCAAAGATCTGTTGTGGTTTTGTGAAAAAAATTATGTGCCAATATATAAAACTTTCGGCTTAAAACATGCGCACCTGTTTGTTGGAATCATCAAAGAATACATTTGTCAATTGACTAACTGCATCGAAGCGTATGGGTTTGCTCGACAGCTCAATGTAGTTTATGGCGTTGACATTATCCATTTTAATTTTAAAAATCAAATACTTTTCTATGCATAAATGGTTTTTAAGCTTTGTCTTTGTTGTTAAACACAACAGCTGTGAATCTGTGCAGTGAGCACAGCTGTGAATGCAAACCGGAAGTTAAAATTGTAAATGATTAGGTACGCTCCAGACTCAAGTATCAACAGCAGCCCTGGTTAAATTTGCACTATCAGCTGTTTTCAGTAGCGTCATAAAAAGTAAGTACAATATTTTTGTTTACTTATTTATTTATTTTAATGGCTTACTTTTAGTGGATTCTAGAAAAAAAAGAAAAGCTTGGAATTTATACCAGGAAAACCTACTTATCGATATTTGGAAAAAGAAACTGCCGGACTTGCATAGCGCTAGGAAAAACACGCATGTTCATGAAGAAATGGCCAAACTAATAACAGCTCACAATTTTAAAGTGAACCGTGCAGAAATTAAGGCTAAAATGGAAACGTTGAAACGTAAATACATGTAAGTAGTAATTATTTAAGGAGATCTAGGAGTGTATATCTACATAACTTTTATTATTCCCGTTGCAGTAATGAGAAAATCCAAATTGAACAATTTAGTTTAACAACTTCAAATTGGATACATTTTAACGAATTGGCAACAATTGTAGAAAAAAGCGCTTGTAAGTAAATGATTTATATACTAAAAGACAATAAATATTTTGTGTGTTTTGTGCAGGCTTTACAACGTCTACATGCCCATCGCCAACAGACAATCAACAATCAGAAGAGAGCCTTGACGAATCAACACTGCAGGACGATGCCATAAACAACTCATTTGAAGAGCCACAGAATGAAATTGAAATAAAATCAGTTGCAATGAAAGCGACGCACTCGAACGATGTTTGCCGCGCCTGCTTGACTACACTGAGTGACACAGTAGCGCATTATCTATTTGATGCAGCGCAATTAGCCAAGAAGTTCGCGTCCTGCAGCCCTTTAATAAAGCCAGTTGTGGGCGATAGTTTGCCAAAAATGATCTGCACTAGCTGTAATGCCAAATTACTTGAATTTTATAAGTTTCAAGTAATGTGTTTGGCCTCAGACAAACATCTACGGAAAACCAAATGCGGCAAAATGTTGCCTTCAACCCCGGCTGAGCATAAAAAGCCTGCCTATAGCTTTGAGTTAATAAACACAACGAATGCACAGAACCAAAAGGCAAAAGCAATTGAAAAAAGACTTAAACCCATGAATACTATTATGCAGACGCAGCAATGTTTAGAGTTCGGTGTAAAAAACGAAGATGACATTGAAATTGATGAACAGCATGATCCTTTAAATCAGGAAGATGATTTGGATAAGCTATTCAACCCACTGCAGCTTTCAAACAATGACCACAATAATTTGTCTGCTAATAGTGAAGAGGATAACAGTGAAACCGAAGCTCATAATGATGTTCTTGAAGAAGCAGCTGCTGACATTCCATTGCAGCAAAAGCATAAAAGCAATACCGGCAGCATGCCGACGCTCTATGAATGTGATATCTGTCCACTGCGATTTACGGTAGAACATCGTTTTATTGCACATCAGCGCGTACACAAAGGTCTGGTGCCATATCCTTGCACTTATGAAGGTTGTGACAAAGGTTTCAACAGTAAATACTTTCTAACACGACATCTGCTGAAACACGAAGGCAAGCAATTCACTTACTCGTGCGATCAGCCCGACTGCACTAAAGCCTACAGTCAAAATAGTGCATTAGTCAAGCATTTGCGTTATGCTCACAGTATCGGACCAGAACTGAATTTATATATTTGTGAAACATGCGGCAAAGTACAAAAAACACGTTCATTGCTGGAGCAACATCGTTATACACACACCGACAAATCAAAAATGCCGTTCGTCTGCAAGGAGCCCGGCTGTCAGAAACGCTTTGCGAATAGTTCAAATTTCAAGGTGCATATGATGCGTCATGCTGGCATTAAGAAGCACGTTTGCCCTATTTGTGGCATACGAAAAACGGCCAGTAATGAGCTTAAGATACACATTAACTATCATACGCGAGAGCGCACCTGGTCGTGCCGCTATTGTGACAAGATCTATTATACTTCAAGCCATCGAATAGCACATGAGCGTCAAATGCATGAGCGTGTCAAGAAATTTTCATGTCGTTACTGCGAACTTGCATTCACACGGCAAAAGACACTCAAGTTTCATGAGATGAGGCATACGGGTGAGAAACCGTACGAGTGTGGCGAGTGTGGTAGAAGTTTTAGACAGCCAAGTGCTTTAAAAACGCATCGTAAGATACACGAACGAGAGAAAACGACAACTAAACTAGATGCCGAGGACTCTATCGAGTACGAAGATCTCGAGGTATTGCAGGAATAGAAAATTTGTGTAGTGTTTATTTAAGTTTAAAAATGTATGCCACATTGCATATGATAATTATTAATTAGGATTAAATTGAAAATATGTTATAAGTAAATGTTTACCGCTAATGCGGAGGCCATAAATAGAATTAAATAATTTATAAACATGCAATAATATTTTATGCTTTTTCTTCATAATTTTTATTTACAATTTAATATTTTAAATATTCGGTTAAAATATTAAGCGATGCTAGTTGGCGCCTATTTTATTTAAGACGTACATAAAACTACAAACCAGACGTTCGAAACGTAACTTTCGAATCGAGCCTTAGTTGTTAGCTATGTAATGCTTCGATAGTCTTATCGATAACTTTTAGCTATTCATACGACAGCCCTGGTTAGTTTTCAATTATCAGCTGTTTTTGCAAGCGTCTTGAAAAGTGAGTAAATTATTTGTTTATTTACATTTAATTTAATGTTTTTTTTTATTTAGTGCATTCGAGAAAAAGAAGAAAAGCTTGGCAATTATTTCATGAAAATCTGCTCATCGATATTTGGAAAAAGAAATTGCCGGACTTTAATAGTGCAAGGAAAAATACGCATGTTCATGAAGAAATTGCCAAACTAATAACCGAGCAGAATTTTGAAGTGAACCGTGCAGAAATAAAGGCTAAAATGGATACATTGAAACGAAAATACATGTAAGTAGCAATTAATTTGTAGGAAATCGTATGCATTTAATAATAATAGATCAATTGCAGTAATGAGAAAATCCAAATTGAACACTTTGGTGCAGCAATGTCAAATTGGATTCATTTTAATGAATTGTCGGCAATTATGGAAAAAAGCGCTTGTAAGTAATTTCGTTACACATACGCCTGTATATAAAATTTAAAAAAACGAAAACCTCTTTTGTGATTTTTATGCAGGTTATCCAACGACTACAAGCACTTCTCCAACAGGCATTCAACAATTAGAAGAGAGCCTTGACGAATCAGCAGTGCTCGACGACGACTGCACAAACATCTCATTTGAAGAGGCACAGCTTAAAACAGAAGCAAATTCCGTTGAAATAGAAGATTCGCATACGAATGACATTTGCCGCGCCTGTTTGGTTGCACTGAGAGACACAGTAGCACATTATCTATTCGATGCAGCACAATTAGCCAAAAAGTTCGCATCCTGCAGTACTTTAATAAAGCCAGTTGTGGGTGATAATTTGCCCAAAATGATATGCAGTAGCTGTAATGACAAGTTACTTGAATTTCACAAATTTCAAATAATGTGCTTGGCATCAGACAAACAGCTACGAAAAATAAACTTGGATGCATTGCCACCAAGCGTAAAAAATGAAGTTTGCATTGAAATTGAAACACAGAATGATCCTTTAAATCAGGACGATGAATTGAATAATATACCAGCTACCTGTGAAGTGGACAGTGAAGCCGAAGCTCAATATTATCATTCTGAACAAGAAAAAGAAGATGAAGAGGAAACTGATGACATTCCATTGCAACATCTAACCAAAAGCATCACCGGCAACTCGCCGGTGCTCTACGAATGTGATATCTGTCCAATGCGTTTCACGGTAGAACATCGTTTTATTGCACATCAACGTCTACACAAAGGTCTCGTCGCATATCCTTGCACCTATGACGGTTGCAACAAAGGTTTTAAGAGCAAATACTTTCTGACACGACATCTACTGAAGCACGAAGGAAAACAAAGCGCTTACATTTGCGATCAACCCGATTGCGATAAAGTCTACACACAGACTAGTGCACTTAATCATCATTTGAAATATTCACACAACATCGAAACAGAACAGAATTCATACATTTGTGAAATATGCGGTAAAGTACAAAGAACACGTTCTTTGCTGGTACAGCATCGTTATTCACACGGCGACAAATCGAAAATGCCATACGCCTGCAAGGAGCCCGGCTGTCAGAAACGTTTTGCAAGTAGTTCAAATTTCAAGGTACATATGATGCGTCATGCAGGCATTAAGAAACATGTATGTCCCATTTGTAACATGCAAAAAACATCGAGTACCGAGCTGAAGATACATATTAACTTTCACACGCGTGAGCATACCTGGCCGTGTCGCTATTGCAATAAGCTTTTCTATACTTCTGGCAATCGTTTAGCACATGAGCGTATAATGCACGAACGCCTAAAGAAATATTCATGTAGTTACTGTGAAGTTTCATTTACCAGACAAAAATCACTGAAGTTTCACGAGATGAGGCATACGGGTGAGAAACCGTACGAGTGTGGCGTGTGCGGTAGAAGTTTTAGACAGCCAAGTGCATTGAAAAAGCATCGCCAAATTCATGAACGAGCGCAAGCGTCGAATAAGCTAGAAGACGACGATGAATATATCGAGTACGAAGAATTGGAAGAACTTATTGAATAGAAAAAGTATGAAATTGTACATGTTTGTTTTAATATAATTTGTCATATTTCAAATGGGGACCATGAATTTTAATTTAAATTAAATTACGTGTGCGTAGCGTAAACTTGTATATTAATTTTTGCAAATGGATGCCACACGCAGCAGGAGGCTCGTGAGACTTTAGGACAAATTTATATACATTCGATACGGAACTGTCCGTCTGCCCGCATAAACAGAGAGTTTCTTTAATATAATTTATATTAAACGATAATGTATATCAAACGAAAGTACAGCATCAGAAGGATATTAACACATCCTTCTGATGACGTACTATTCCCGCTATGTGTGCAGTGTATAAAATTGAGCTTGGGAACGGTCACACTACACAGCTGTGCCATTTTAAACAGCTGTTATCCATTGTGAAAATATTTTTGTTTAAACCAAACGCGCCTCGCCTTATTAATATATTAAAGAAACATGCGTACAACTTTTTATTGTAAACACAATAAACAAAAAACAAACGTAGTGGAAACTGTACATTCGAAACACTTGTGTCGCGCTTGTTTAACAACACTGAGCGGTTGGACAGGACAGTTCCTACTAAATGCTACGCAATTAGCCAACAAATTCTCGTCATGCAGCAATTTACCAAAGCCAAGTGTGGAGGATAACTTGCCGAAAATGCTTTGCATAAGCTGCAAAGACAAGTTACTTGACTTCTACAAATTTCGGACCATGTGCCGGGCATCAGACAAACAGCTACGGGTATCAACCTATGGAAACAGATTGCCACCGCCAAATATGAGAGAGTTAGATAGCGATGTTTGCGAAAAACTTTGTGTTGACTTGGAAACTTCAAATACACAAATGCCCATTGAGGATATAATTCCGCCACAACATTCATTAAATTTCGTCCTAAAAATGGAGTCTGAAATTGATATTGATTGCCAAAATGATCCTTTAACTCTTGAAGATAAAACTGTTAACTTAAACAATTCATTGCAGTCAAACAACCAAACCAAAATTGATGTAGAAAAAAATGTTAAATTTGACGAAGTTATTACTGAATGTTTGAACATTCCTCTTCAGGTTTTCGATGACAACATATCGGATGAAAGTGAAGCAGAAGATGTGCCCGTTAATCAGGAAGATGGTTTTGATTTTACATTACATGCTTGCAACACAAACACGTTCGATACCATCGAAAATGACAACCAAGATGATGCATCGCAGCATATGAGTATTATAGGCAACAATCGGATAAATGGCGTCTACAAATGTGAAATCTGTTCAATGCGATTTAAGGCTGAGCATTGCTTTATTGCACATCAACGGAAACACAAAGGTCTGGTCGCATATCCTTGCACATACGCGGGTTGTACAAAAGGTTTTAAAAGTATATTCCTTCTTAATAGACATCTACAGCTTACACACAAAGAAGAAAAACCGCTCTTTTCATGTAATCAACGCGGCTGCGACGAAGTTTTCTTGCAAAAGAAATCATTAATCGACCATAAGCTTGAGTCACACAAAGACGAGTCTGAGGAGAGTTCAAACATTTGTGAAATATGTGGCAAAAGCTTTACAAAACCTTCCTTGCTTAGCTTACATCGTTACAAACACAGTATTGAACAGGAACCGAAATCATACATTTGTGAAACATGCGGCAAAGCTCTAAAAACACGTTCTTTGCTGGAACAACATCGTTACTCACATGGCGACAAATCGGAAATGCCGTACGCCTGCAATGAACCTGGTTGTCAGAAACGCTTTTCGAATAGTTCAAATTTCAAGGAGCACACTTTGCGTCATGCTGGTATTAAGAAGCATGTATGTCCAATTTGTGGTATTGCGAAAACAGCCAGTAATGAGCTCAAGATACATATTAATTTTCACACGCGGGAGAGAATCTGGTCGTGTCGCTATTGTGACAAGATCTATTATACTTCGAGCCATCGGATAGCACATGAGCGTGCAGTGCACGAACGTGACAAGAAATTTTCATGTCGTTACTGTGAACTTTCATTTATCAGCAAAAAAACGCTCAAGTTTCATGAGATGAGACACACGGGTGAGAAACCGTACCAGTGCGACGAGTGTGGTAGGAAATTTAGACAGCCCAGTGCATTGAAAGTCCATCTTAAAATTCACGAACGGGAGAAAGCGTCAAATCAGCTAGACGATGAGGACTATATCGAGCTCGAAGAACTCCAGGAGCTGAGTGAATAGAAAATTTAAGTTGTTTGTTTTGCTATAAGATTAATAAATTTTAATGTAATTGAAAATCTTTTACCGTTTTAATTTTTTGCTGTAATGAAATGTTAAAGCGGAGTATATATAAATTATAGGGACTCCAATGGTTGGAATAAGCTTTACAGACAAGATAGGAAGGGTACATAAATATTGCAAATGAAAACAGAAAACGGTCATACTGCACAGCTGTGACTTTAAAGCAGCTGTAAGCTCTTGTAAAAATATTTTAGTTTAAACCAAAAACGCTTAACATATATATTAAAAAAACATGCGTACAACTTATTATTTCAAGCGCAATAAACAAAAAACAAACGAAATGGAAAATGAACACACGAGACGTTTGTGCCGTGCTTGTTTAGCTACACTAAGCGGTTGGACAGGACATTATCTACTGGATGCTACACAATTAGCCAACAAGTTCGCAGCCTGCACCACTTTACCAAAGCCGATTATGGAGGATTATTTGCCCAAAATGCTTTGCACAGGCTGCAAAGACAAGTTACTTGACTTCTATAAGTTTCAATTAATGTGTCTTGAATCAGATAAATATCTGCGTGAATTAGGCGCCGGAGAAACACTGTCATCGCCGACTGTAAGCGACGTTCGCAAAAATAAAATTTTTAATATGGAAACACAAATCTCAGCTAAGTCAAATAAACTTAAAGATACAAATGTTTTGTATGAAAGTGGGCAAACTGTAAAAAAGCCTATACCAATCAAAAAACAGCAGCACACCTTAAAGTACGTCGTAAAAATTGAGCCTGAATTTGAAATTGATGCCCAAAATGATCCCTTAACGCTGGAAGATGAAACTTTTACAACTCTTGCTGTCTGTGAAGATTTCATTAAAACGAATACAGATGAAGATGTTTTTGTAGAGGAAGATGAAGTTGATAGTATGACAGTCGTTCCAGTCGTTGCAATGTCCAACAAATTTTCGGATGAAAGTGATATAGAAACTGAAGGTGATGATGTTTCGGATCAGGAAGAAGAATTTGATATTAACGTTCCATTACAGACTTGCAACAAAAGTAAAACAATCGAAAGTGTGAGTGAAGATGATTCATTACAGCAGCCGAATGAAATGGAACCCATTCAGCTACCTCCTGCCTACAAATGTGATATCTGTGCAATGCGCTTCAAGGTCAAACATCGTTTCCTAGCACACCAACGCGAACACAAAGGTCTGGTCGCATATCCTTGTACCTACCCGGGATGTGGTAAAGATTTCAAAACTATACACAATCTGAATAGACATCTACAGGGTAAACATAAAGAAGAAAAACGTCTGCATACATGCAATCAATTCGGTTGTGACAAAGTATTCCTGCAAAAGAAAACTCTTATCACACACATGCGTAACGCGCACAATATTGAACCCGAAGCGGCTTCATACATCTGTGAAATATGTGGTAAAAGCTTTAAAAAATCTTCATTGCTTACCGTACATCGTTACACACATAGCGATAAATCGCAATTACCTTTTGTCTGCACGGAACCAAGCTGCCAGAAACGTTTCGCGCATGGCTCCAATTTAAAGGTGCACATGATGCGTCATGCAGGCATTAAGAAGTATGAATGTCCGCTTTGTGGCGAGAAGAAGACTTCAAGTACTGAGCTTAAGATACACATTAATTTTCATACGCGGGAGAAGACCTGGCCGTGTCGTCATTGTGGCAAACTCTATTATACTTCAAGTCTACGGTCGGCGCATGAGCGTATAATACACGAACGCGCTAAGATTTATGCATGTCATTACTGCGAAGCATCATTTACCAGAAAAATGACACTAACATATCATGAGATGACGCACACCGGAGAGAAACCCTTTGAATGCGAAGTATGTGGTAATCATTTTAGGCATCCAGGTGCTTTTCGAAATCATCGCAAGACTCATCAAAGGGAGAAAGCTACGAAGTCTTTAAAAGGAGCTGCAGCAGTAGACTACGAGGAACTGGAGGAGTTAAATGACTAAAATATTATTTACTTAAAGTTAAAACTTGGAAGCTAACAATATGATTTATAGGCCTTCAGCTTTACTGTATGTAATATAATAGGTGTTGCTAAATAGTATATAAAACTTAATTAAAAATAGTATTGGTGGATTTAGGAACTAGTATTGTACTTAAAATAACAGGTTTACATGATTGTTGCTGTTCTTTAGTCTTTTTAAGATAAAAATAATGTTAAATAAAGTACATAATGTAAAATAAAACTAAGTTTTGTTTATTTAAAAGTTTTTTTGTGTAAAATATAAAGGAGGTTTGAGAGAACGGATGGGTAAAATATTATATATTACTAGTATAGGTTTTTCTTGTTTAAAAATTGGTTTCTCTAGTCATTTGTAAGAGTTTTTCGCTCACACACGATACTCCTTGATTTTCTCACGAATATCCTGCTAATATTATAAATTCGAAAATTTGTATGTATGTATGGATGCATGTATGGATGTTCCTCTCTTACCGCTCAACCAATTCGTCTGAATTTTGGTATAGGGATAGATGGGATGATGGAAAAGAACATAGGCTACGTTTTGACAATATCGGAGGGGGCGTTGCCACCACCCCCCCCCATATAAGCGTCAATCAAAATTTGTCATATCTTTGCATTCATTTGAGGTACAGAGATGAAATTTGGTGGACATGTTAAGAGGATGAGGAGAAGTCAACCTGTTAAGTTTGGACAAAATCGGAGGGGGTGTTGAAATGCAAAGTGAAAATTCGAAAATCATGTGCCGCGCCTGTGCAACTGCTCTAAGCTGTTGGACAGGACATTATCTACTGGATGCTACACAATTAGCCACGAAGTTCGCAACCTGCATTACTTTACCAAAGCCGATTATGGAGGATAGTTTGCCCAAAATGCTTTGCACAGGTTGCAAAGACAAATTACTTGATTTCTATCAATTTCAAGTAATGTGCATTGAATCAGACAAACATCTGCGGATTTTTGGCGCCGGAAAAACGTTGCCATCGCAGCATTCCTCTGAGATTGTCGTAAAGACGGACCCTGAAATTGAGATTGATTCGCAAAATGATCCATTAGATGGGATAAATGATACTACTAATATCAATGCTACGTCCACAGATGATATCGAAATAAAGACAGAAGAAGAATTTATAGATGAGGATGATGGTATAAATGTGAGTGAAATTAAAACCTTAAAGAACTTTTAAGTTTAGCGAAATAAAGTTTATCATAAAATCGTTTCATTGCAATATCGCGCCTGCTACCGACGCAAATGGCATTGAAATGGCAACACAAAGTGTTGATGCTTTGGATTATTGGAAAAAAATTGATAACACGTACTGGTATCTAGTGCCTACGCATGTGATTTATGTCCAATGCGTTTCACGGCGGAACATTTTTGAATTGCGCACCAACGCGAAGGTCTGATCGCATGTCCATGCACCTACGAGGGCTGTAAGGCAGGTTTAAGAAATATATACCTACTGAATAGACATATCAATAGAATACACAACGGAAATAAACAACTTTACAACTGCACTAGTCCTGGTTGCAAGAAAATTTACTCCCTTAATAAAGTCGTACTTTGAACATATGCGCAAAGCTCACAATATCGAACTGGATCCATACATTTGTGAAATTTGTGGTAAACGCTTTCTAAATTCTTCATTAGTGCTTGTACATCGTTACATACACAGCGAAGAAAAGCCAATTGTATGTGATATGGAATTCCAAAAAGACCTTTGTCAGCAAGATAAAATTGACGATACAACAGTTCCATTGCAGACTATCAACAAAAGTAACAATGAAGCTAACATTCAAATGGATGTACAAAGTATTTCTTCAGATGACGACAATGAAGTTCATAACTCTCCATTGCAACATTTGAAGAGACTAGTATATACTCCTTACAAATGTAAACTCTGTGGCATGCGCTTCAAAGACGAGCATCGTTTTCTTGCACACCAACGGGAGCACGACGGCCTGGCTCCATATCCATGCACATACGAAGGCTGTAACGAAGGTTTCAAAAACTTATTCATTCTAAGCCGACATAAGATTAACAACCACAAAGAAAAACCACGTTTATACGCGTGCAGTGTTCTCCAGAGGTTAGCTGGAATGCAGATTGAAATCAAACGGACATTGCAATTTGCTCCATCAATTAAAAATTAAATTTAAAAAACCCTAGGCGCGTAAAAATACCGTTACCGGAGATTTTATGGTATTTCATATAAAAATTAAGTACGGTCACACCGAACAGCTGTGACATTCAATAAAGCTGTTTGTTTTATGGTAAAAACAATTTAGTTAAAAGACGCAGCTCGTTTCTAAGCAAATATGAAAACAATTTATTATAGAATCCGCGAGAAAGTAAAAACGCCAATTGAGCAAACGACTCACAAATGTCGTGCCTGTTTAACAGCACTGGGAGAAGCAACCGGACATTATTTATTCGATGCAATGCAATTAGCCAACAAATTCTACGCCTGCAGCACCTTAACCATGCCAATTGTGGAGGATAACTTGCCTAAAATGCTCTGCACCGGCTGTAAAAACAAGTTACTTGACTTTTATAAATTTCAAGTTATGTGCCGTGAATCAGACAAACAGCTACGGGAATTAAACGCAGGAAAAGCTATGAGAGCGCCTGCTTCAACGAAGTTTGGAAGGGAAAATCGTGTAAAGCCTGTATTGGAATCGAAGTTAAATTTGCTAAAAGATGTTTATAACAATGCACAAAATCCTACTGAAATGGAGACGCTGAAAAAAGAAAAGATCTCTGGAAAACGGCAGAATTCTTTAGAATGCGGCATGAAGAACTCATCTCAAAGTGAAACAGATTACCAAACAAATCCTTTACATCAATATACAAAAATAATCACCAACGCGTCAGCTAGCTATGAATATTATAACGAAGATGATCCTTTAGAACGTGATGAGGAAGCAGATAGTGTGAGCATTGCATTGACGTTAACCAGTAGTCCTACTTCCAATGAAGAAGACAGAGAAACGGATTCACAAAACGATCAGGAAGATGAAATAGCAAGTGTCGAGATACCATTGAAAGTTTCCAACAAAAATATTACATACACGCCTGTTACCAACGAAGATGACATTGAAATGGAAGCACTAAGTAATTTTTCTGAACAGGAGGGTGAAACTAATGTCGTACAGTTTCAGCGTAATAAAAATTTGACCCAACATCCTTGCACATATGTAGGCTGTTACAAAGTTTATAGAACCCAACATATGCTAAATCGTCATAAACACAGCCAACACGGCGAAGCTCCACACTTCTACTCGTGCAATCAACCCGACTGTGACAAAGCGTACAGCAAAAAAGCTTCGTATGTTATGCATATGCGAAAATCACACAATATCGATCCTGTACAGTGTTCATTCGTTTGTGAACTATGCGGCAAAAGTTTTAAAAGATCAAATTTATTGAAGCTACATCGTTACACACACGGCGACAAATCGCAATTACCATTCGCCTGCACCGAACCAGGCTGCCAGCAACGCTTTTCAGATAATTCCAATTTCAAGGTGCATTTGAAGCGTCATGCAGGCATTAAGAAGTATGTATGTCCGCATTGTGGCGATAGGAAAACTTCTAGTAGTGAGCTGAAGATACACATTAACTATCATACCAGGGAGAACACCTGGGCATGTCGTCAGTGCTCTAGGGTTTTCTATAGCGCAAGCGAACGTACAAATCACGAGCGTATTGTGCACGAGAACTCAAGGAATTATCTTTGCCAATACTGTGAAGCATCATTTACAAGACCGCGCGAGCTTAAGTTCCATGAGATGACGCACACTGGTGAGAAATCGCTTAAATGTGACCATTGTGGTAAAAAGTTTAGACACCGTGGTGCTTTGTATACACATCGCAAGAGGCATGAACGGCAAAATGAGGCCATGAAACTAAAGCAATCGGAGACTGTCGACTACGAAGAACTGGAGGAACTGATTAAAGCGCCGGAAATATAACTTACTTGTAAGTTTTAAAATAAATTCAATTGTTTACAAATATTTATGAATGATGTTTATATCTATTTTCATATAAAGTCGATTTGATTAACTGCAATAATGGATGCATGGAATGCGCACTACAATCGGCTGTACTCATCAATTAAATGACCAAATGTTACTCTAGTTATCTATATAAATAATTTGTTTTCTAATTCTAAAAATGACTCCGAAAATTTACAATATTAAATTTTTTACAACGAATACATATTTTTCTTGACAATGGACTCACCTTAGCGGAATATATATCCAAACCGTCGTGGACACATGTCATGCAAAAGTATGTGAACGATATTCAAGCTTGCATGGAGAGCTCATTTTCAATGAGGGGTTACTAGCGCACAAAGATAGCTTGGCTACACACTTGGTAAATGGTAAATGATGTTCCAATTTGAATTTGAATGACTTTTAAACGTTGCAGATGACCAAAGCACATGACCATTCTATGTTTGACTTTTATGCTTAACCGCAAAAAACAACAACAACTCCACCAAAACAGCTGTGGCATGTCAACAGCTGTTCATTGTTTACAGTGAAAATAGTTTCAAAAATTGCATTTTTAAGCAAATTATGATTTAAAATTTATTAATGCATGCAAAACCAGTTTAAAACAATTAAAATGCAAGGTGAGCAGTCAAACACACTGTGCCGCGCCTGTTTAAATACTTTGAGTGCAGCGACAGCACATAATCTATTCGATGCAGTGCAATTAGCCACAAAGTTCGCATCCTGCAGCACTTTAAACAAGCCAATAATGGAGGATAGTTTGCCCAAAATGATCTGTTCCAGCTGTAAAGATAAGTTACTTGCCTTTTATGAATTTCAAATCATGTGCTTGGCATCAGACAAACAACTACGGGAAATAAAAATTGGAAAAGCATCCTACTTGACATTTGATTGTGTTGAGGACGAGAATCCGGTTTATGATTTGGAGGCACAAGCGACGCTGCCAATAGTTATAACAGCAACGGATTTACTTACAACAACTAAAAGAAAAAGAAAAGTACGTACGCCCAAAATACGGCAAACTATTGTTGCTGAACTGCAGCTGGCAGATAAAACTGCAAGTGATAATTCAATACAAAATAAAACATTAAATCAGGAAGTTGCCAGCGTAAGTATACAAAACTTAGCTACTTATAATATAATAACTTATGCATTAACCTTTAACAGCAGACACAAGATAGCTACAAATGTGAACACTGCACTTTGCGCTTCTTTGCGGAGCATCGTCTTATTGCACACAAGCGTCTTCACGACGGGCTAATTCCATATCCTTGCACATACGCTGGCTGTACGAAGGGTTTCAATCGCAAACATGCACTAAACAAACATCTACAGGATCATGAAGGCAAACATCAATTCTACGCATGCGAACAGCCTGGCTGCGACAAATTCTACAAACATAAACCAACGCTTGTTATGCACTTGCGTCGTTTTCACAAAGTTGGCAACGAATTGAAAACGCATATTTGTGAAGTTTGTGGTAAACTCTTTAAATCATCTGCCATACTTAACGAACATCGGTTTACACATCGCGAAAAGGCAGAACTACCATTTGTCTGCAAGGAAGCGGAGTGCCAGCAACGCTTTTCGAATCGAGAAAAGCTCAAGGTGCACATGTTGCGACATGCGGGCATTAAAAACTTTGTCTGTCCACATTGTGGCATGCGTAAGACAACACGACAGGAACTTAAGATACACATAAACTATCATACGCTGGAACGTACCTGGTCGTGTCGGCATTGCACGAAAGTCTGCAATAGCGCAGGCAATCTTAAAATGCATGTACGTACAGTGCATGAGCTGGCCAAGGATTATGCGTGTCGCTATTGTGAGCGTACATTTGGCAAGCCGGATACGCGTAAATATCATGAGATGCGGCATACGGGCGAGAAACCGCATGCATGTGCTGTATGTGGAAAATGTTTTAGGCAGCCGTGTGCATTGCGTACGCATCGCAAGATACATTTGCGGCAGCAAACGTTAGAGGCGCCGCCTGAAACTTAGCAAGTTTTGCGAAAATAATTGCAAAATATTTTTTTTTTATAAATAATTGTATGTATTTCTGGTTTTTTTTCAAGCTTTTGTCTACAAAGCATTTAAACTTATAAATGCGTTTTTTATTTAATTCTTTTTTTTAAATATAAATATATATAAAATTATTAATAATATAAATTTAGCGCAAAGTATATAAATATGCACTTATATGTATATACAAAAAGTTAAACTTAAAAGAAAAAAATATATGTATAAAATGTATGCCTGTATTTAATTCAAAATTTATGTATTCGCTTTGCGTTTATAAATTGTAGATATGCCTCCACTACTTTTTTTTTTAAAGAAAACACTTTTATTTCTAACTTTTATTTTTTTTTCGATTGTTTTTAAATAATGTGCAGCAGCTATTGGAAAATGATTTTTATAAATATTTTGTTTTTAATATGTCATGCAAATGTTATAAATAAATTCATCATATAATCGTTTCATCAACGCCATCATATGTAATAAAATCGTTGTAAATATGTTGTAATTTTCTGTGTGTGTAAATATTTATGTTTTACTAATTTAAATATTATTTTCTTCAACGTATACATCATCATACTATATATACAGCATATAGAAAAAGGCCAGAATAAGACTCGAAATCGGTGTTTTACTTTCTCGGTTGTTGAATTTAAGTTTTGCTTTATATTTTACATTTTTAGAAAATGCTCTTCATTAATTATTTTATTTTTTTAATTACATTACAATAATATATTTAGGCTAAATATCACCCACGATTATATCGTTGTTTTAACACTATATAAAAACTAGACTCATACACAGAATATCTGAATTTTTGTTTTTTTTTTTTGTTTTATGTGTTATTTCCCTACTTTAAGTGTATACATATATGTATCTACAATGTATATAAACTGTTGCTATATAATACATTTAATGCTCAAAACGTAAATTGCTGCTTACGTCTAACTTAATATAATTATTTATGTACTAAGTTCCTGTGTACGATGTACTATTTTTTATATATATATGTTTTTTTTATAATGTATCTAATAAGTATTTTAAGTGTATATAAATAATTTTCGTTTAAGCTCGCTGAATGTTTCATTATATAAGAGAAGGATAAAAAAAAAACGAGGAAAAAAGGCTAAATTCGGTTGAACCGTAGCTTTAATACCCTTCACACACACACACGGTATGCCAGTAGCGCTTAATAAATTTTCTAAGTTCATCTTAAACAGTAGCTGGAACATGGCCAAACACATCTACGTGACGTGGCAAAAGAAACGGAAAAAGGTTTCATTGTTTCAGGACCGTTGAGAGAAATTGAAGATGAGAAACTGAATAGTGTTATGACTTAACTTTATATATAAAACGAAAATATTCTAAAGCTTATCAAAACAGTTTGTATGTGGGTTTTCCGGAGTCGCTAATTTAGCCACCTCTGCCTCTGTCTTGAAGGCATGTTTGGACGAATGTGAATTCTATTATTCCTGATTAAAAATTTCAGGCTTTGATATTACAGAAGATGTCTGAAATTGCCTAAAATCCAAACCATAGATTTATTTATTTAAGCTGCTGGGATGCCTAACCGCCAAACAATATCCAGCAAAGATTTGAACAACTTCTAGCTTCTATTTAATTATCGCTCTGCAGAGGTTAGTGTAAGCACAAAGGACCTACGTTGGCAACAGTGAGACATTGCTTTGACAAATTTTAGCCTAATCTCAGAGACTTTCTGCGTTCTCACAAATATTCTTGAACGAAACATTGATCCACTCAAATTCATTGTTTTACACTTCATAGAAGGAGGAGTAGCAAAACTGAATATTGCATCCTGCAGATTTGGCTTCCTTCGTTTCTTTTTTTAAATGAAGAATGTCTCGGTTAAAAGAAAAACTGACTGGCGATGGCACCAGTGAGAGGATGGCTAAGGAAAACTTCGAAGCATTGCTGTGAGAAATTTACAGCTAGAGGTCCTGAAAGTGTCCGGAAAGGAAGAAACTGAGGATACTGTTGATCACCGAACCGGGTAAGTTGATATGAAACCCAAAACTCTTTCGACCAATTTTTAGGCCCTGTACCGAAGGTACAAGAGCCTATTGGTTTTGTGCAAATGTATGTAACAGGTAGAAATAATAATCGGAGACCCCCCAAAGTTACCCCCATTATGGTCAGGAGCGATAGAGGAGTCGATATAGACATGTCCGTCTGTCCGTCTGGCCGTCCGTATGAACGAAGGGATCTCGGAAACGGTAATAGATAGAGACTTCGTGTTTTTTGCATTCGACTAGGACTGCTCCGGAATTTTACAAGTTTATTTTAAAAACTTGCCCCTCCCCCCCTTCCCCATAAAATCACCCCCAAGGGTAAAAATTTCTTCGGCACAAAAAAAAGTAAGTATGCCAGTATAGAGATATCGTCCTTCTTAGCAAAAATCCGAAAAGTTCATCAAAATCGGATAATAAATGACGATTTTATAAGCAATTGAATTTGAGCGACCCCCTTTTTCGTTTCATACATAAAAAAATGGTTTAAAAGGCACTTAGTCGTGCAGTGAGAAGTGGTCATGTGTATGGTCATAAGCTTGGGGAACATTTAATGTGTTTGTTAGGCGACCTGCACTGGTACAGGGCCTCTTACAGTCGGTTACGCCCGACTGTGATTTTCTTACTTGTTTTTCTGAACATCATGGGGAAGATTTTTTAAAGCCTAATAGCGGAAGGATTGATGATGCTCTCCATCAAGCTGTCAAATTGTTTCGAGTCAATGACTCCTCTAGGGATAGACATGATCCCTAGCCCCCTTCTCTTATGGGAAGTTTAAACACCCACTCTGGTAAGATCATGTACGCATTTTTTGCCAGTTTTTGGATTCCCATCAATTGGGGCTCATGGACTTAAAATATCTTGGAATGGACATGAAACTTCTTGAATTAGTCACAGTTCCTTTTATGGTGACAATGGAACTACTTGGAATGGTCAATCCGGCGAAGTTTCTGCATAGGGGCTAAATGTACTTCAGAGTGGGCGTGGCAAGAACATAAACTGCTTCCAATAAAAATAGAGTTCTATTTCTAGTTATAGTTCCATATATTATAGTATATAAATCTAAGCATACATGTAAAGTACGCTAACAGCCAGAGAGACAGACGGACACTGTTTTTGTTTCAACCAGCTGTTAAAAATTTTACATATTTGGGGCAGCTCCTTTGCCTACTGCAAAGCGTTATGTGTGTAGGGAGGGCCTAATAAACTAAAAACAAACAAATGTATATTAAATTGGTTGTACCTAAAATTTAAACGTTAACCCATTATATATTATATATTTATATATACTAATCGTATAATATGCCATGCAACTTCAGACATAGTCCGAGGGCACAGTTGTTGTGCTTGTCTCATTGATAGCAGCCAGTCTTGGTATTCGTCGCTGTGCAGTCGACGCGGCCGAGCCAAGATTTGCATCGATGGTGGAGAGTGCAATAGCAGCAACACCGCCACCATTACCACCGCCCATACCACCGCCAACATTGCTGTTGCCCGAATTATCCCAATTTGGTAATGGTTGTGACATAACATTCAGACCAACAATCTCGTATGCACCCTGATTGCTGCCACTGGCACCGCCAGGCATTGCCGTAACCGAGAGATCTGAGTAGTAGGCGCTGCTGGGCGCCGACGAAACGACCATTGGAATGTCCTGTTCGTGTGCTTGGAAATTGTACTTCTGTAAATAGTTAAAAAAGGATTTTAAATATATTTCATGGAAATATTTTACTAAAATTACTTACCTCGCCACACTGACTGTAGGCGGTATTCTGATATGATGGATTTGCCGAACGCACCGATTCACGATCCAGTTCTGCATAGAGCGCTTCGCTAACACCGACCGGACTATAAGCATCATCCATATGCGTATAGTGATTCTCGGCCGGTGATGATGATGGCGGTCCAATTTGATCGGGTCCAGCTGATGAACGTCGACTGCCACCAAGCCAAGTCCAGACACCGGAGTTGCTGGTTGGACGACGTATGCTATCCGCTGAATGCTTAATCGAAATGGGCGAACGATTCTGTGTGCCATTACGATTGTTGCGACACCACCACGGCTGTTGGCGACCACCTGTAAATAATTCGAAGTGTATAAATTGCGTTTTAGTCATAAAGTAAAGCATTAAATGACGTGGTTCGATTCCATTGTCTTTTTTGTGCCGCAAAAATGCGCCATAAATCAAAGACCAATCCATTCACTGCAAGAATTTAAACAAAGGCCCAAATTGTCTTAAGGGGTATGTATGTATGACTGACCGAGTGACTGACTAAACTGTATGCAGGCATGTTGCATTCTAGAACGCTTAGCCATAAATAAACAATTTATAGTTTGCAAACATTTTGTTTTGCTATGCAAATCTGCAGATGCATTCATTGGTGCTTCTTGTCCTACACTGCTCCGTACCACATCATTATTCTAATCTATGATTAATATTTAATGTGACATTTGCCTGCAGCTCCTGCAACGCTTACGACTTCATTACACATACGACGAGTCGAGACGTACGAGTACGTGTACGTGCTGCATTTGCCGCATTGCAATCGTTGCAGCTATCAGAAACTTCATAAATAGCTTTTAAAGACCAGCGCGGCGACATTTACAGCCGGAGGCGCTCATTCGAATGTTTGCTGCTTGTTCGCCTGTCGCGTTTAGTTAACAAAAATTTACACACTCTGAATATTGAAATCGGTGACAAGAAATATTTTGTTTCGTTCGCTTGAAAGCGAAAAAAACAAAAAAGCTGCATCAGCTGCAACAACAGCAGCAGCAGCAACAATCGCTTAAGCGACAACAACTTTTGTGCCGAGATAAGCGTTTGCAGATAGTGTTCGAAATGAATTTACTAACTTGACTGGCTGTTGGTGGCACTCTGCGCATATAAGGTAGCCGAAAATAATTTATAAATTTTTGGAAATATTCGTATTAAATTTTTTTTTTTTTTCAATACGGTTTAAGCGAAGCTTTCGTACACTTTTTGTGATTTTAAAGGACAGCCAAATAGATTTGAAGATGAAGAATTGCAGGCATTGCTTGATAAAGATGTCATCCAAACGCAGAAAAGAACCATTTCCAAAAGATTGGAAATTTGGTGCCGTATGAATTGAAATACATATAGATATATCGAACACCCATTCATATAGTCGGAAATGTTGCTTGAACGCCACAAAAAGAAGTAATTTTTGCAACGGATTGTCACTGGTGATGCAAAATGGATTCATTACGATAACCCCAAGCGCAAGAAATCGTATGTGAAGACAGGCCGAGCATCAACATATACGGCAATGCCGAATATCAATGGCGCCAAGGTAATGCTCTGTATTTGATGGGATCACTAGGGTGTATTGTACTAAGAGGAAAGGGGACCTCTATCGAATACAATTGATTCGTTTGAAGAGAGCGATCGCAGAAAAACGAGAAAAATATGTAACCAGACACGAATCCATAACTTTCCATCATGACAACGCTCGGCCACATGTTGCAGGATCAATTAAAAACTATGCGGAAAACAGTGGGTGGAAAGTTCTATCTCACCTACCTTATAGCCCAGACATAGCTCCTTCTGAACTGCTTGTCCACCGGAACAGGGTATCATAAATTGGATCGATTCGTTCTTGGTCGCTAAGCCGGAGAAGTTCTTTCAAGACAAAATCCACAAACTGCCAGAAAGATGGGCAAACGTCGTAGCTTTCGATGGACAATATTTTGAACATTGAATGAACATACTCCCAATACTTTGGAGTTTAGAGGTTCTCAATGGATGAATGCACTCAAGTATAATGTATCTCAATCCTAGTATGAACTTCTTCTTTTATAACAAAATTTTGTAAACAAAATTGTTAACCGAACAATTATACCGCATATCACTATTGATTGAGTAGCGTACAAAAAAAATTAAATATGTTTAGATAGGCAACAGAAAGCGTAAGTGTTGTTGTTGGCTGTCGCTTGTAGTTAGTGCAATAACAACAAAAATCAACAGTAGCAAACAACTTTAACAACATATATGTACGATACGAAAAAACAAAAAAAAAAAATAAACAACCATTAAAAACACTACCGAAATTGAACGCCAAACACGACGACAGACGGACAGCCAAATAGTCAGAAAGTCAACCGAGCCGACAGATATTCAGATGCATTTATGCAGATACAAGATACACACACACACACATGCATACATTATTAAGTTAATTTGGCATATCTGAATGGAGGCATTCATGCGAGTGTTCGCATAATCGCACAAAAGTATGAAAACATTCACAATCACTTTAAGCTAGATATGCAAAAGGGGGGTTGTTTGAAAAGTTTCGAAGATTTTTATGGCCAATTAATATTTTATGCCAGAACTTTTGTATACGACCAATTTTCAAGCAGTACGCATGGTGCAACTAGCTGGGAATTAGTTTTGGATGACGGTCAGTATGTGTATTTGTGTGTATGCCATGTGCCAGTAAATGATCTGATATGCAAAACGGCAAATGATTGCTATAGCTGATTGTTAGTGCGGCGTAACAGCGAAACTGAGGGGTTTGAGCAGTATTTATTATTTGTATGGGAAAATGTATGAGCGAACTGTAATAAAAATATTTATAAAATCAATTTTTGTTACTTATATGTAATTTTGAATGATATTTTTGTGTTTTTAGTGTCACTTTTTCGTTTCAAATCAATTGTATACAAATTAATTGACTTCAACACTGAGCCACTAGTAAACCGGAAACGGATATGACATTCTTAATTCTAAAAGCATAATCGAATTATCTCAACGAGTTGCTGTTATCGATAACATTTCAACTCGCCGCTAAATATTCTTTACAAAAAAAAAAAAAAAACTTCTTGTCTTTTTTTAGGCATATGCAACATTGTTTGTGAAACAAGTACCCAACATATTTTTAAATATATTAACTTTAAATTCGCTTCAATTTGTCCGCTGGCAAAAGCTTTCGGTTTATCGTTATCCGTTTTAATTATTTTTACAGTTTCATAATTAAAAGTATCACGCAACTCGTTGATGTCAAGCGTGTCTAGAAGCGCTGTAGCACGGCTTGTCTTTGCAGGAAACTTGTTTTAATTTTTATTTATTTTCTTTTCTTTTTATATTTTTTATGTGCAACAGAAGCACAGCCGCAGACGGCAGCCGCAGAGCAGCAGCAGCAACTTCGTTTTAATTTGTAAGTACAAATTTTGATGAATGATGTACGCCTGCACACATTCGTGTATACGAAATGAAAATGCATAAGTGCAGCTTAGACTGGTAGGACCGATAGACCGACAGACAGTCGATCCGACAAACAACAGACACAGGAGCAGCAACTGGGCGTCTAGCTAATTGGCTGCACTATGTGTACGTGTATAGAGTATCTACAAGCACACAGGAATCGTTGCTCCAGAAATTGTTGTGCAAACAATTGCCAGGAACACGTTCAAAAATCGTGCATGTGAAAAAAACGAAAAAGAAATCGTTTTTTTTGTATTTTATTTAGTTTAGTTTTAAGTTTTTTGATTTAGTTGTAAGCTGTTTGGTGAAGCATTTGTCAGTACATGATCATCGATTTCTATGTTTGAACTGTTCTCCACCCTGCATTCAGGCACAACTCATGATGCACTATTTCTGTTTTTCGAATTTGTTGCTGGCGCCCAACTTCTGTTAATTTCACTGTTGCTGCTGTTGCTGTTGCTGCTGCTGATGACTTCTGTCCTGGACAAATTGTCGTCGTCGTCGTCGTCAGAGTTGTCGACCGCTTTTAATGTCACAGTAGCCAATTAGCTGACTGAACTGAAGAAATGTTGGCAGCATTTTTTTGAGAGAATCGAAAAACAGTCGAAAATTAACGGATTCGAAATTGTAGATATTGTTTTTTTTTTCTTTTCCTTGGTTACGGTTTTTACAAGGTTTTATTTAGAAGTTCATGAAGTAGCCACTCATACAACTATCTGCATAAAATTTAAAATCCATTACAGGTTCTCGAATTGTCTAACTGAGCGTCAGGAGCCAATTCTTTGAGCGACGGTTCAAAGATATGGGTGAGCATGCATCAAAATTGTATCACTACATTGATTTTAGGGCAAACATAATCGAGTGTGTTCACTGAGCTCCTCAGCATATCAAGCTATTTCCAAAGATTAAGATTGAGATCAGGTGAAACCAATTCTGCCTTCCATCAGATGCAAGCAGGACTTCCGCAGGGCAGACCTTCCTATCCCTGACGACGATACATGAATGCGATCTTTCCGTCAATTGTGGACCGATTTTGATTAGCAAAATGCATCATATCTTTCCATAGATCTGAGGTAAAGTGACTGCTTGAATATAAGATGACGATGACGGGACGATTGCTAGATGCTCTCTGTTTCTGGAAACCCTGACATTCCCTTACAAACCAAACATATTCGGACAAACGAAACATCAATGGTGAGAATTAAGTGACTGATTAAATGGTTATTGAAGACGAGGTAACGAGATCTGCCTCTTAAAATAAGGGCAACACAATTGTGTCTTGTGAAGATTGTTGCTGCCATTCTTATTAACTTAATGGCGGAAAATCGCGAGAATCATTCTCGCTGATATCAAAGACTTAACTATTTGGAATCACGATGTGAAAAATCTTAAGAATTTAATTTGAAATCATTTGGAATTACTAAGAAAATCTTCGAAATTAAAATGAACTGCCAACAAATTGTTAATTTTGAGCCACCAACGCTAAACTGTGGAGTATGTGTCAGGGAGTATGATCCATGAAGTATGGTAAAAATCATTCTACGGTTGAAATGTGTCAAAACATTCACGGTCCGGTTAACAATAAGTGTGCTACGTGTGATGAATAGCATAAGAAAAAGGTTGCAAATGCCCCTTCTGTTGGTTTCGAGTGCTTTTCTATAATATACTCAAAAATTTCCCGGTTTGTGAACTATCATCATAGCCGTATGATGAACAATTTTTCCATTTGCGCTGACAATAAGCTCGGCTTTGTTAAAATTACAGAGTTTCTGATAGATGAAGATTTACCATTACAACTCCTCACATTCTAATATGCAGATTATGTTCACAGGAAAGTATTTTCCCTACAATATCTGAACTCTTGATTGCATTTAAATCTTATAATGAAGCGCAATGATTCTACGGAATATGAATACGAAGCTGCTTATTATGCGGTACTTGGCGAACATTCTTTTCGTTCTAATTCTCCTCATCGACCATCTTTAAGACCTAAGATTCTTAAACTCGTAGACGACATTTCATGAGAACTCTCATGAAGCATTTAATCGATCAAAAATTCAATTTGTGTCACTTTGAAAATTTGTCGGAACTTTTGAATCGTTTCATGTTTTGTTTTTTAAGATTTTTTCGGGCGTGCGCAGCAGCCGATGAGAGAAAAATAAATAAAGAAAGAAATGCACTAATGCAGCTACAAATCGTTAAACTGTCAGCAACGTTTAAACATGACTACTTTAAAAAATCCCGACAGAAAGACAGACGGACAAATTGTGTGTGGAGTATGTTTCCTAAGTGTGTGTGTGTGTGTGAAAGTAAGCGCAAAATGGCGCTGCTAAAGCGCCGCGGCATGCAACAAGCTTAAAGAATTTTTTGCGTTGTAAGCGATCGGCTGCGCTTAAATTCCACTGATTTTTTGCTTCCTCGAAATGTTTTCTTTTTTCGAAATGTTTTACGAATGCAATTGACCCAGAGTTGAAATGAGGCAAAACAGTCAAAAAAAATAAAAAACAAAAAAACCTTAAGTAGTTGGCTTAAAAGTCTGCATTTGGGTTGAAGTGTTAAAGGTTCTACCGTGTGAAGCTGCTAATTTTTTAAAAATAAAAATAATTTTAACTTCAACTTACCATTAGCATTTGCTGATTTAATTCTGCAAAGATAAAATAAAAAAATATAATTAATAAATATTTCTTTAACCAAAATTTATAAACAAAACAAAAAAAAAAGACCTCAAAGCATCTCCACTTCAAAATGCAATCTCAAACAAAAAAGAAAATCAAAAGACTTAAGACACAAACTTCGCTCAAAAACAGTGGCAATCAATTTGAAGAGTGACGTGCCACAACGATGCAACACAGAATAAAACGGAATGGATTGAAAAATGTAGATAAACTATTGCAAAATATAACTACCAGATAACAATTCCATTTGCGAAAAACAACAGAATTGCATTACAACAACAACAACAACAGCAGCAACAACAACAACAACAACAGCATCCATAAGATCAAAGTTAGACACATAGGCTTAGTCATTTGTTACGACATAACGATGTGATTAGATTAGAGTGCAGCAGCGCCAATTTTATAAAAAGCTCATACATAGATACAAGCGGGAGCTGTGCCGTACAGCCGGGCATAAAATATCAAAGTAAAAGAAGAAGAAGCAAAAGATGTTGCTTGTTTGCCATTTAAACCGGCTCTTGAAACTACACACGCAACATAAACTCGTAGCACGGCTGGAATGGCAACAAACACACCGCAACAACGACCGACGTCTCCGTCTCCGTCTCCGGCGTCGACTGATGCTGTTTCCAGCAAGAAATGTCGCAGGTGTCGCCAAAGCTAGGCACAAATGCCATGGGATGCATGGATTTATTTATAGTTGATGTGCTGGACACATCTGGAAAATGTATCATGTAACATGTACGCGTATATGTTAAACAGGAAAAGGAACTCTTTTACGCATGCGAGCGGTGTAGTGCGGTGTAGTACGGTGGTGCATGTAAAGAGGTACTGCAGTGCACCGAAGACAGCTGAAAGTAAAATACTTAAAGAGTACATGTGCAGCGCAAAAAATTGATCATGAATAAACGACAGAAAGTTTTATAGATTTTTATAAATATTTAAGTTTAAAATTTGGTTTGGTTTATTTAGAGGATTGGAGCCAGGAAAGAAAGAGAATCTAAAAAAGTGTGTATAACAGGCAGAAGTCTGTGATGTAGACCCCATAGGTATAACAATTCTAGATTAATATTAAATGGCAAATGAAGATATGTCCGTCTGTCTGGCTATCCTTCATACGGGTAACAAGAACTTTGCAACTATGTATAAGAGTTAGAGCCTTCAATTTTGGATATTAAGATTTTCCAATTGCTTCTTTAAGTAACTAAAAAGTCGAGTCTTCATACATACATACATATCAGACAAAATATATTTTACACATAACGTCTTACACGTAACGTCGTACACGTAACGTCTTACACGAAATGTCTTACACGTAACGTCTTACACGAAACGTATTACAAATAACGTCTTACACGTAACGTCTTACACGTAACGTCTTACACATAACGTCTTACACGTAACGTCATATACATAACGTCTTATAAGTAACGTCTTACACATAACGTCTTACACGTAACGTTTACACGTCAGAAATCGGAAAACATCTCAAACATCTTGTATATCGGATCAAAGAAGAGGTATCGCGTTGAGTGAAACTACAGAATGGAAGAGAAGGGGAAATGGTCACGTAGCAAACCTAAGATCTTTTAAAGAGTGGGGAGAACGCGCTTGTGTGTATAGTACATATTTAACTTAAATATTGTGCAAAGTGAAACGGAATTGAAGAGGGGAAAAGCATTGAGTGCTAATGCACGAGTAAGAGAGATAGAGGTGCTTTTGTTGTTGTTGCTCCTGTTTGGTTCTGTGCATGGTGAAATAACAATGGTGAAATAAGCATGTTGAAATACAATAAATTAGAATCCATGGATATCTGAATAATTTGCTGTACCGTTCATTTGTTTCTTTTGTGCCACTGAAAAATTTCTTTAAGAATTAAAATCAAATCTGGATATTTGTCAGTTGTAGCTGAAAATCAAGAAGTAAATTCCACACGCTTTTATATTGATTTGATGTTTCCATATAATTCTTAGAGTAGATTTTAATACAGATTTTAACAAAAACAAATTATTATCTTCTCAAAGACCAAGTCAAATTATCCGACAAAGTCAACAACAAAACATGGAGCAACGATAGACGCTATCATGGTGCACTAATACAAGGTAACGCAACTCCACACCTTTAAGCAACGATTGGAATTACATTGTTTTTCTGAAATAGCTCGTACTAAGTGCAACTACTTGTTGAATAAAATACAGAACAAAGTGCAACTATTTTAAGTGCGCATGCATAAAGTGGCGTCACTATGCATTATTACACTTTGTGACACAAAATGATGAAATAAATTAGTAATATTATTGAACACATCTCTGGTGACTATTTTAAAACTTGAATCGATTTTATTTACCAGTTTCACTTAAATAGTGTGCTTATGTAGGTGCGTCACATTATTTTTTTTGTATAGAAAACTTTTTATATTATTTTGGAAGCCGATATAGTGGCTTCTTATGAATGAAAGTTTCACATTTGGTGGCAATTTCGTTTTCAATGCCCGAAAAATCATAGAAATAGACAGCGTACTCGACTTTTAGTTAAATTTGAAATTCTAGCCGCCTCCCAGAGGTTATTAAGGGGCTGCTAGGTTCGGTTTCAACGCCTCACAAAGACAACTTAATCGACTTTTCTTGTAAATGGAAATGTCAACTACTGTGAGGTGGTGAAAGTGGGTTCTAGGGTCATATAATATAGAGGTATGTACTCTGGTTCACGTCCGTTTTTAATTTTGTGTGCATGTTTTATCTCTACAGAAAAATCTAAGAACAAAAATATTCGCACAAAGATTTTGTCTAATTAATTCTTCGATTGCTATTTAATATTTCTGTCCGTCTCCCCGACTATTAAAATTATTAATAAACAATTTCAAATGCCATGCATTGTCAATTTAAAAATAGAAACATTTTTTAATTAACTTAAACAATTTTAATTAGTTTATAATCCAAATAAATGCTGCAATTCTAAACTAAACAAAAATTGCTTTAAAACGGCTAATAAAGCGCATGAAAAACATTTTTTAATAAACATTTTCCATTAAGAAAAACTGGCATATTTCTCCAGAAGACATTTTACACGTTCGGATGTTGTGTTCTCCTTAATTTATTTGTTTTTGAAAGACTGCATTTTTGTTTTTTTTTTTTTTCGTGCACATTGCCGCCCGACATAATTTCCAATTAGTTACATTTTGTTGTTGTTTATACGATTTATTTTTACCAAGATTTTTCATGCACTAGTTTTTCTGGGTCAATTGCGTAGCGTTTCTTTAATGGATTGATTGTGCGTATTACTGATTTTCCATCAATTAACTTTCTGTCTAAGCAATCAATCCGTCCATACATATTGAGCAGCCTGCAGCATAGTCGTTCTATGATTGCAAATAGCTGTCAGTGGTGCACTTAGACAGACAGCAGACAGACAGACAGACAGACAGACGGACAGATAGACGGTTTAGGCTTTTCTTTTCTCAGCAGCAAAACTTGATCGATTATAATGTTAACTTCGAGTGAATTGCTGTTACACGCTTTGGAAATTCAATTTAATTGAACAAGCCTCATCGAGTTGAGCTGAACTGAACTGAGAGCTGAGTCGAGCTTAGACAAGTTTGTTGCGCTAATTTTTGAAAACTGTTTTGCTTTATATTTTCATAATTTAGCTTGGCAAAATGATTGAGTAAACGTTTTTTTTGTGTTTTAAGTAGGCAACGCCTATTAGATACAAAAGTATCTCAAACATCTTTTTTTCTTTACATATTAAAATGCAAATAGTTTTAAATATTTGGCAACCTTCAATCGGCTTAGTTCATTATGCGCTGCGATCGGTCAATCGACAGACAGACAGACAGACAGCCGGTTAGACAGTCAGCGAGACAGTATCTCTTAGTTCGTTTCAAACAAGCATGAATTATTTATTGCGCCATTAAATGAAAATTGGCATCGTATATGCAAATAAGTGTAACCAATATTACATGTAATTGCTACTAATTTGGCAGCGAACATGTCACGCAGCATCGACTGCCGACAGCTCGACTGTACCGTGCCATTGCGAAACCTTTGCATCTCGTGCCATGTCCGAAACTGTCTGTCCGCCCGTTCAAATCTATCTGTCTGCATGTCTGTTGCTACATTGGTACATCTATTGCTAGTTGGATGCTGTCGTTTGCAGTATCATTCATTCATTCACTCATTCATATATTTAGCCATTTGCAATTGCCGTAAATACCGTGCGAATGCGTGTCATATGCAAGTCTGTCGTGCATTGCCTGTCTGCCTGTCTATGCTGCCCATTGCCAACAGTTTTGCTATGCAAAATTGTGTATTGCCTACGCGCCATTGCCATCGCCATCGCCACCGTCACTTGTATTTGTCACATTCGACAACCGACTTTGCTGGCACACACAAATTACATTATTTCAAAAAATTAATTTTATGCAAACATGCCGCCGCCAAAAAAACAAAAAAAAAAACACACACACACAAAAAGGGGCGGAGAGTTCTACTTACTAACAACATATCGCATCGATAGCTCGCCAAATGCTACATGACAATTTAATTGAAAGTGACACCGGGTTTTAAACTCGATTCAATAGACTGTATGGCATTCTATACATATATGATACATAGATACATTTAGTAGCGCATATACAGTGTCCTTGTGGTCATTACTCATATTTCGAGGTATTACTTTGATAAATTTCGGCAACTAAAATATTTGCATTTATACTTGTTAACAACTATTAGTATATGAGCTGTTAGAATCATGAGTAAACGACTGCGAAATACCCTGCCAACATTCCAAAGTAAGCATATATTGACTCTGTATGCCATACTTGAATACTGAATGGAAGAGGAGACAATAATATGTCCAATTAGAACAGCAGTTGGTAATTCAGTTTGCAGCATGCAACATGTTGGCAAATTTGAGCCAGACATTATGCTGCTCGACCGAGCAAGTTCGCACATAATTGGTTCGAGCCTGTTCTACAATGTGATTTCAGATTAGAAGAGATACGAGAAACAATGATGATCCTCAAAAGAAAGTTCAAAGGTAAGAAGGTTCTCCATGATTTCAAACGTTATGCAATTTCGATTTAAATGAATTCAATTTGAGGCTGGAAGGTGTCTCTTGATTTTTGCGAGTAGTCCCATGTGCCATACACGATCAAACGCCAGTTGCACGTCAACAAAGACATCATTATAGTAATCTTTGTTGCTTTATGCTCTACGGATATGATTTACCACGCTGTGGACGTCCTCAATAGCACCGTGGACTTCCCTGATGCCAAGCTGGTGCATTGGTAAGTCTTCTCCAAGATCCGCATACCTGGCAAGCCTTCATACAATAAGCCTCTAAAACACCTTGTAGAGTGAAGGGCGAAGTCTTATTGGTCGGTACGACACAGGATCGTTCTCCGACTTACCAAGTTTATGGGTCATCAGAAGTCTTTGCCCAATAGCGCCGTGCCCTTTTGTAAGTCAAACTGTTGGATTGCTAAGATTTCTCCAAGATCCACACGCCTGGCAAGCCCTAATACAATAAGCATCTCAAGCAACTTGGAGAGTGAAGGGCGAAGGCTTATTGGTCGGTACGACTCAGGATCGTTCTCCGGCTTAACAAGTTTATGGATCAACAGAACTATTGCTAGCCTCCAGCTGACCGGGTAGTATTGCATCCCAAGTAAAGCATTGAAAATCAATACAAAAAAAAAGAACGGTTCGCATCGGCTGAGCCTTCTGGCTATTGTGACATATTTTGTCAAGCCCCGGGGATTTCCTCCTCGGCAGACGTTTGATAGCATCGACTACCTCAGTCTACTCTTAAAGGTGTTATAGGTAGGTTCATCTGTATCTTCTCTCTAGATCTTAAGCGTCTCTTTTAGTAGTCGACTAGTTAATTGCCAAAAAAAAACCTTATCCTCTGGAAGGTGGCTGCGAAAAAATCTCCAACTTGTGCCAAATCAAGTTCCCTCTCTCACTATTAAGACAATACAGAGTTGAGGGATTTGAATCGCTGACAGCACTACCCGACAGAGCTGCTGCATTATGTATATTTTGGGTCAAAAGTTCCACTGCAACATCTGTGTTCTAAGAGGTCTTCAGCTTCATATTCAAATGCATCAATTAAGCGAGCTTTCTTTGGAACCTTGAGGATTGAGTGTGCATATTAATAATTAGCGCCAGAAGTATCTCGCAGTTCTCCGGTAGTTTTATCAACCCATCGGAAATGCCTTGGTGTAGAGCAAAGTAGAGTGCCTCTAGCATTGCTATTGCGATCTTCCCAACCTGAAAACGGTGAGGTATAATGAACGAATTTTTTTATAATTGTAATTTTTAGACGGAGATGGTCTAGCATTCCATATGAGATTTTGTCAACAGGATGTGTGGGCTTTATTTGAGAGAAATTGGGATGACAAATTTGAAACATTGGAATCTGATAAGCAGTAGGAGCAGAAGTCTTCAACAATATCTTTGTTCTAAAAAGACTTATTTCTAGTTTAGAAAATTAATGCTGTAATTAATTCGAGTTAGCAAACTTTCTGAGTCACTATATATCACAACTTCGATGTCTTATTATTTATTTTTTGCTTTCTGTCATAAAATTCATTCAGATTTTTGTCGAACTGCCTATGCTGTCCGCCTCTATAAAGACAACAACACACGCTTGACCCATTAAATGTAACTTGTCTCGCCATTTCTGCTGGCACTAAAAACAAACCTAAACATGTAACGTGTGTTAAAAAAGTACACTACACTACAACATAGTACAACACATACGAAATGTCGATACAATATTCGGCAAATTCAAAAGTTTTTGCTTTGGGCGCAAATCGTGCGCGGGTTTTTGTTTTATTTTTTTTAGTTTTGTTTCATTAAGCAATTAAATAATAAAGCACATTGTATGTTTCTTTATATATAATATATATATATATATATATATATATATATATTTTTCCTAGATTGTTCAGAAATTCTTGCGCTATTTATGCGCTGCTCAATTGTTTTGTAGGCGTTTAATTGAATTGTTGTTATTGCTTTTAATAGACTCCGCGTGCCGTGGACAAAAGACGTCCAAGAATGGTTTATGTTTCGTATAGGTTTTTATGTTTTCATTAAAGTTATGCGCTATACAGTTAGTTTTTCTAAGGGGTATTATAAGTTTGAGATACATTTTGTAATGCTATTATTTATAAATTTTTATGCAGTTATAAAATACAGTGCTTTAATCAACTTTAGATACATCTTATACCAGCTCAACATGAACTGCAGACAGTCTGACATAATTAAGCAAGATTTTCGCTTATTATTTATTCAAATTGTGTAGCGTATTAAATTTTTATTACTATCGAAATTTTTTTAATTTTTTCTTTAATATTTTATTTATTATTTTTTTTATATTGTATCTCAGTTAATTGCTTTTATATGTTTCTATGTTATATGCCCTTGTTTTGCTTGCTATTAACTATTTTTATTTTGTATTTTTTTTTTATTATTTTTTGTTGTAGAAGTAATCATTCATTCATTCGTTGCGCTTACTTACCTTCTACATCTTAGAACTATGACCATTACTATAGCACCTATAAGAGCTGATATGATTGAAACTATGATTAGGGTGAATGCCCAGCCAAGTTCGCCTTTGGTATCTGCAATGAAATGAAATTGAAGTAGAAAATGAGTTAGCGCGAGATATTATGGTTCGTATCTACAAGTATTAACTATGAATAGCATTATTTATATTTTTTTTTTCTTTTTTTTTTAATAGTGCCATAAAATGTTTGTGTATAACATGGCTATAACTTTTTATGAGCTGCTGTACTAGTTACACTTTAACGGATACACAACAAGATACAACATTGAGATCTAGATCTATTTTTTTTTCTTTTTTATATTTATACGGATAAATGCAATATGTATCTTGTTATTGCAATGCATGCGATTAGCTTTTTAGCTGCATTTACATCGCGTTAATTAGCTTATGTGAGATTAAGGAGGAGTTTGCTAGAATATAAAATGAACAGCAAAATAAAAAATAGTCAAGTAACACTGAACTATAAAGCTTGAGTTGAGAAGTAGATACATGAGCGTATATCTATTGAATAATGCAATTAAAGTAGCTCGACATAGCCCCTTCGATTGGGGCCAAAAATCATAGGGCTACTTACTCCCTATCGCATTGACGTGTAACACTCTTCTCACTCTCACTCTCTCCAATTTTGACCAAACTTAATAGGAACACTTCCCCACGATCCCATTGACATAAATACCAAATTTCATATTTGTAGCTCAAGGGAATGCAAAGTTATGACAAATTTTGTTTACCGCTTATATGTGGGGTGGAACATCGCCTACTCCGATTTTAACATAAGGAAGCCTGTGTTCTTTTCCAACGTCCCATCTATTTCTATACCAAAATTCATACAAATTGGTTAACACCCACACAACATATCCCACATTAGTAGTGCTCTGATATAGTCAAATCTGGAATATTCAGAAAAGCATAGAAAGAGGCAGCCGATTTGTATGGCTTGTATGGATGAGATGTGCATCGACCCAAATTAAATGATGTAGGCTACTTACGCCCACGACGTAGTAATTTTCTATGTATTCCACTGTGAGTCCGAAATAGCGGACGCGTATCTCCACCTTTTGAAGACATAGACGTGGAACTAAACACTAAACTGAGCCAACGTGATGCTTTATACTGAGGAGCAATGTTTCTCAGGCTATACATCCGTGCGGGGACATCACTTCCTATTTAAAGAAGGGAAAATACCTTTGTCTTAGCCTTGCTCATATCTCTCTTATTATGCTGCAGAAGCAAAATAAATAAGCTTTACTGGCTACTCAATGGGAGAAGCATACACTCTCTCGAGAATAAGCGCACAGTCTACACCCGAATCAGATTGCCCCTATATGGAGATACGACATAGAGTTATTGGGAACAGCTGCTAAAACTCAACGGCAGAGCGTGCAGAAATATTTAGCCAGGTCTGCAAAAATATTTAGCAAGGACTGTATTTATTTCACCAGGGCTGCATAAATATTTTTTACCAGGGCTGCATAAATATTTTTACCAGGGTTGCATACATATTTTAACCAGGGCTACATAACTATATTCAACAGGGCTGCATGCATTTTTTATCACGGTTACATAAGTACTTTACCAGGGCTACATAAATATTTTTACCAGGGCTGGATAAATATATTTACCAGGACTGCAAAAACATTTTTACCAGGGCTGCATAAATATTTTACCAGGGCTGCATAAATAATTTTACCAGGGCTGCATACAAATTTTACCAGGGATGCATAAATAATTGACCAGGGTTGCATACATATTTTTGCCAGGGCTGCATAACTATTTTCAACAGGGCTGCATAATTTTATTTACCAGGGCTGCATGCATTTTTTATCACGGCTACATAAATATTTTTACCAGGGCTGCATAAATATATTTACCAGGGCTGCAAAACCCTTTTTACCAGGGCTGCATAAATACTTTTCCAGGGCTGCATAAATATTTTTACCAGGGCTGCATAATAAGTTATACCAGGGCTGCATAAATATTTTAGCAGGGATGCATAATTAGTTTTAACAGGGCTGCATACATATTTTACGAGGGCTGCATAATTACTTTAACAGGGCTACATAACTATTTTTTACCAGGCATGTATAAATAAGTTACCAGGGCTGCATGCATACCTTTACCAGGGCTGTACAACTATTTAATCAGGGCTGCATAAATATTTCACCATTATGTACTTCAATGCCCTTTTATGGGACGCCCAACAAAAGTGACGCAAATGTTTCACAACAGATTTGGAAGGAGATGGTTTCTCTCTCTCTCTTTAAAAAAAGGTTTTTACGGTTCTTGACGCTCAATAGACCGCTCAGCCTGTGGAAATATTTCGATGTCATGTTTTGAGATTGATCCACGTCTATCTAAAATCTATTGAACTGTTAGAATATCTGTTATCGACCTGATATTAAATTGAGAAGCAAAAGAATAATCGATATTTTTATGAAATAATAAATTGATAACTGCAGCATATCGAACGATTTAAAATCGATTAAACGACATTTCCTGTGTGAAAATAAGCAAAGAAGCTTGGCAAGAATTTTTAAACACATGTTGTCTAGTGTTGTTCTACATGAAATTTTGAAAGCAATATCAAAAATGTAAGTCAACGTCTCAAAGCACAGTTCGTGAGCTGCAACAATTAGGCACTTCAATCAAGCCATCCTCCGAAGAGTAGGCTCCAATTGCTGCCAGCTGGCACGAATAGTTGGCTTAAAGTGTGACCAACGCCATGAACAGGCGATTAAAATTGCAAAAGGCTAAATTGAATGCGCAATAATGCAAGAAATTAAGCAAGACTTGCTGATGAGGGCGGCGGTAATAGCGGAGATATAATATAGAAATCGGTGGTCATGTGTAAAAGAGATAGACAAACTAAAAAACATGGCAAATAGCTAACGTGCGAGAGAGAAAAGCACATTTAACGATGCAAAATTAATTACAAAGTTTATTATCTTAACAACTCGATGCTGCTTCTGCTGCTGCTGGTGATTTAGAATATTTATAGTCGAGTTAAATGAGCGTACATTTATCACGGACAGACGGACATTTGATTGTGCTTGAGTGCAAAAGAGATAGCATACAAAGCGCGCACGAGGACGCTCGAGGCAAAGTGACTTGTACAAATAAAAAATTTGACCCTTTTTTGCGTTTTGCATTTAAGCCAAGTTAACCGTGTGAATGTGCAAAAGAGACAAAAGAGCGAAAGAGAGAGTACGCAGCATTAGCGCAGCAGCAGCAGCAGCTGTTATCACAAAGTGGCAATCTGGCCAAAAGGCAAGCGTTGAGCTTGAGCGACAGGGACGAGCTGTATATAAATGAATGGCAAAAGGTTAAATTCAGCAGAAATCAACACGCATATAAATATTTCAACTGCTTGCTAGCTGGCTGGCTGGATTGTATCTCTGTGTGTTTGTGTATCTTCTATCTGCATAACTCTCTTTCGCTCTTCTCGCTCTATATACGACGTTTGTATTATCCTTCGGCAAAGATAAAACGCGCCAAGTGAGTCAGTCACTGAGTAATTTACTGAACTTCTGTTCTGTTCACCAGTCTGTCCTCGTAGTTTGTGCTGTAGTATGTAGTAAAAAAATTTGACCCCATTTTATGTATAATTTCACCGTGCTTGAGCTTTGCATGCTGTTTGCTCCTTTTCTGTATGATCCTATGTACCTTGTCTGTTGCTTTTGTTGTTATTGTTGTTGCTGCTGCTACTCCTTGTTGGCTCATTGTCAGTTGCTTAAATATTTATGCTGCCAGTTATTCATTCATTATTTTTTTTTGTTTTTATTTCACGCGCTTCTTAACTTAAAGGACAGCACACATCTCGGCAGCAACATTACATATATAGTATATAGCTTAAGGTCTTATTACAAACTTCTTAAAAAAAAGTTGGAGGTAATTCGGTAAAAATTATAATAAATTTTCGATAAAGATTATTGCCAAAAGAGTGCAACTGAAAGTTTAAGGTGCATAAAAATGGATCTCTACAAGAACAAAGCATTATTAACAAATACTACTCTTTGGCAACCAGGCACTTGAAATTAACCATTCTGCCCATCACTAAATTAAAAAACAACAACAACAAAATGCATTTCTATGATCTTTTTTATCGCTTTAACTTTTGAACTGCTCGTTGCTGATTACTCCGACGCACAGCAATTCTTAAGCTCTTTCTCACTCTCTCTCTTCCAATGGACCATTCACCATGGCATGTAAATCATTCATTTCAGTCTATGGCAAAAAATGTCAAATTTATTTGCGTGTGTAAAATTATAAAAATAAGACAATTTAAATTATGTTTTATATTAAAATAATATGTGCAATCTTTAAATGAATAAGTGCAGCAGTCATTTGATATGAAATATAAGTGCGGCATATATTTCTACGCGTAGAAATCAGCAAGTAAAGTTTTAGTCGTTCGGGTTGAAAAAAGTGAATGCATTTTGTTGTTGTTTGTTTTTGTTTGTTTAGCGCTTGCAAAATTATCAAAAATAGGCAATTAAATATGTGTTTTATATAAATAAAAATCGCGCATTATATAAATGAATAAGTGCAGCAGTCATCTGCTATTAAATATAAGTGCGGCATATATTTTTAAGCATAAAAAGTTGCGCGTAAAGTTGTTCTCATGCGCAATGAAAAGAAATGCAATTTGCAATTTGCTTTTGCGCAGCAAAGCCAATATTTTGTGTTTGCAATTTTTTTGTTTTTTTTTTTTGTTTTGCAATAAAAGTGATAAATTGCCACGTATGCCCGATTAAGCTTACATGATGACGTACCCTGTTGCGAATATGAAGATGTCATACTCAATTGCCATGATAATACGGGAGTATGGTAAGTCAGTTCTATATATTGTTTATATTACTATTGAAATTATTGTAAATATATTAAATCTCCTTTTCGTACAATAAAAAATATATTCAGGAACTTTTCAATCCTATCCAAAAAAATTAAATTGAAGAAAGCAAAAAAAATAAAAACGAAATAAATTCGTAATTAATAACAAACAAAAGAAGACAAGCAGCAGAAGAACAGCAGCAGCAGCAGCAGCGAATGCGTATGAAAATTAAATTTTTTATTGTATAAAATCGTAAATTATAAATTCAGAGTATTTCAATGTTCGACCGAGCGTACGCAATGTAATTGTAATTTTGCGAAATGAGGAAGTGTCCGCCCTCCGGATGTGTGCTAATAAGACGATGGACGGCCAAGTGCTGAGAAGTGAATACCATTGGACAACTTGGAATGTATTCAACAATAATAAGATAGTTGCCAATGGGCAGCGTCAGCTGTCATTTGCCGCCTGCATTAATAGGTAGGGCGTGTATTGGGAGTCGTCGCCTATAGACACAATTAGATGTATGTATAGCAATTTGAAAGATATATATTTAAAAAATAATAATTTCAAACAATGCTGACTTGCTTTGTCATTTAACAATTTACATACATAATTTATATGAATTAGAAAGAAGCATATTATGAAACTTTTTGCTTTTATAGATACAAAAGTATCTTTTAATGCTTTTTGCCATGGTTAAAGCAAATAAGACAAACATAATAAATGAACCATTACTAAACAATAACAATTGTATAGCTCAGCCGATTTGCAACAAAATAATTTGGCATCCCACACATAAAATCATCGAATACGATTAGTTTTAAATATTTACATGAACCGTAACCGCAAGAAATCGTTATTCTTCTAAAACTTCTCAGAACTTTGTTAGGTTTCTGCGAAAAAATTGCAATGAAAAATGTGCAGCTGTTTGTTATGCGCTGTAAGCGGAGGATTAAAGGGTATATTAAGTTGGTGTAAAATTATGTAACAGACAGTAGAAGACGATTTAGAGCATTAAAAATCAATGCGATATAGATATGTCCGTCTTTCTGGTTGTAATTACTCCTTAAAGATCTAAATCGAACCACTAGAAGTGGTAGACCCATACAAAAGTCAAGGCGGACCACTAAAATGGATAGGCGCAAAAAAAAAATTGGAATCGATATAGACTCGTCCAACTCTCTGGTTGTAAATATTTCATGTAGGTGTAAATCGATTGCCCAAAAGTGTTGAAAATAGTCGATATAGACGTCCGTCTGTCTGGCTGGCTGTCTGTATGAACATCAAGCACATGGAGACTACACAAGATAGAGACTTCAACTGTAGATATCTAGTCTCTCCTATTTCCACTTTAGATAAACTCTAATAAAATATTTCATAGAGGTTCAAATTGGAGCACTAGCAGGTGTAGTTCCCATTCAAACCTATGGCTCTGCCTGCTTGTAGTGTATCTCAAAGTCGTGTACACTCCACTACATTATACTTGCTTGTTGTGTTATTAATTTTGTGCTGAACTTTAGTGTAAGTTGGCGTTAGATGCAAAAAAAAAAAAAAAAATTATGCTTTAAGACAAAAGATGTCAATAAATTTAAGAATAGATGGAACACAGAATTTTGTTGCAACAGCGGGAGAGATATGTAAGCAAACAAATGCACAAACGGACAAAATGCACACAACAACTTCCTATGAAAAGCAAAATGAAGCAAGTTAAACGAGCGTACAAATGAGATACATCTATGAGATACAAAACTGCAAAGCAAGTCGTCAACGTTTGCTGCTGCCGCTGCTGCTGCTGCTGTCAGCAATTGTAATAATCGAATCGTCGTCGTCGTTGTTGTTGCTGCTCCTCGCCAACGACAAATGTTGATGATTGATTGCGCGGAAATCGGCAAAACGCGAAAGAGATTTATGACTTACGCGAAGACATTAACGTACGAGAAAATGTATCTCGATCTGAACTGAACTGCTGGCTGAATGTATCTTATATCTGCTGTCGCTTGCAACGCTAGGCTAAAGTGACAGCAATTTTTGTTGTTTGTTGGCATTATCTCTGCATTGGCTCTGAAATAGTTTTCTATGCTAATTTGGACAGTTTAGCGTCGCAATTGTGCGCCTTATCGTTCGATTATTAACGCCGCCGTTCGCAACGCATTCCGCAACTACTTACTACAAACGTGGCACCGTGGTACAACTCCGCACCCATTTGCTGGCTGAAATTTGCCACCTGCAGTTGGCTTTTTCGTTGTTTTTCGGGTCAAAGTAGTTGTAAATCATTTACAAAATGTTGCCACGAAACGAATCGAAGCAGTTGCAGTAGCAACACACTGCACAGCACAGCACAGCTGAGTCTTGAGGTTTGAGCGTGCGCCCAGGATTTTTTTTGTAGTCACAGTTGGAGTCGCTGCAGTTGCATTTTTAATTGCCACCAGTTACACTTAGTATTCGTTTTCCACAAAAGCCAAAATGCGACACAATTTTATCTAATATCAAGTAATGCAGACGCCGACGGCGCAGTTTTTATTTGGAATATATATATATATATCTGTATATATATTTTATATATGTATTTAAAAGCAAATCCAGTACGACTCAATTAATGCAAAAAAACGAAACTGTTTGCCAAAAAACAAACAAACCAACTCCACTCACAATGCCGACAAAATGCTTTCGTGTAAATTAAGCAATTAAAAAATAATCGAAAAATGTTTACAAGTGTGTGGGAGTTGACTTTTTGAGTAGTTTTTGGCATTAAATGGCTGTAATTTCAAAATTCGTAACTTTAATTGAAAATTTGATTGGTTCAATTAATATTTTGTTAATTAATCTATACAGGATATCAATGATTTTTGAATTAATGGTGTCTTAAATATGATATTTGTATGAAATATTTATAAAGAGTTTGCTTAAATTTAAAGATTTTTAACTCTTCGAGTTATGTTCAATAAATAATATATGAAGATTTTGATCAGCAGCGTCAGGAGATCCCTAAGAAGTGAAATCATTGATAAAACATACATAATTAATTTTAATGTAAAAAAAAATTATATTGATTTGTCCAGATTTTATTAAAATGTAAAATTCAACACACGAACGTGCCAGAAGTGGTTTGCAAGGTTTAAAATTGGCAATTTCGACTTAGAAACACGTCCCGGACAGCCAAAAAAGGTTTGAAGTTGAATAATTTGAGGCATTGCTCGATGAAGATGTATGCCAAACGCAAAAAGAACTTGCAAAAGCTTTGGGAATTGATCAAACAACAATTTCCAGTCGTTTAAAAGCATTGGGATTCATCCAAAAGCTTGAAAATTGGGTGCCGTCTGAATTGAAACCTAGAGACATCGAACACCGATTCTGCATGTCGGAAATCTTGCGAGAACGCCACAAAAAGAAGTAATTTTTGCATCCCAAGCTCACTTCCATAGTAAAACCGAACTTCCGCAGTAAAACTGAAGTTTTTGTGGGATGGAATTCATAAACTGCTAGAAAGATAAGCAAACGTCGTAGCTGATATGAAGTATATTTTATAAAAAACTCATAAGTGGACGGAGGAGGACGGAGCTCTGCCCGATTCTGACAGTAATCCATAACATACTAGTGTTATATTTTCTGTAAAATGACGTATGATGAAATCGAAATTGAATTGTGTTCTGCTTACGATGACCAAGCATCATCTTTAGCGAAAGTGAAAGGATGACAACTGAACCCTAACGCGGCTATATTAATTTTATGGATGAAGAATGCAGTGAATATCCAAAAGAAGCCCTTAACGAAGAAATCATTGTTTTGAAAGATTGAAGAGTGAAAGTGCTTGAGATGACTAACATGTTAAATATCTCAATGGAATGCGAGTATCATGGCTTACACTAAAATTTGGGTTTGAAGAAGCTATGCGAGCTGCATTTAGAGACTATCGAGCAAAACCAAGTTGGTGTACATTTGCATCATAAACAATAGCTACTAACTATAAATCAGCTTACTAACTTTAGTTGTATGAGCTGCGCTTCAAAGATTAATGAATGAATCAATGAACGAAGCAATGAATGTATCAATGATTCAATCAATAATTCAATGAAAGTATCCATGAATGTGCAATGCATTGTATGTGTGCATTTTTATTATAAAACAAAGCTACTATCCATAAGTAAGCACTCAAACATTTGTTACATCAGCTGTGCGTTGATGCTGATTGAATGATTCAATGAATGAATGCTTCATTCAGGTCAAGTACCCTTAAGTACACATCATAGATATGTACTTACAAATTTCAGTTGAAAAAGTTTGCTATATTTCTAAAAATTTTAAAGCTTACACAGTAGCATATGCAAGCTAAATAAATATTTCTGTTTCTAGTAGTACTATATTCTGCTCATACATTTTCCAGACCATAATTACAAAAACAATTAGTCACAATTAACAACATTAAGTGGTAACCATGCACAGACCATCAAAGAACTATTGTAGAAACAAAAACAACAACAAAAAATGTAGCGCAATGAAAGAACTAAACTCATATTCATTCATACCCCGTTTCTACTGTTTATACTCAGCGCATTTCAATGGAAAACCCAACATGCGTTGCTTCAGGCTATCCATTCACACACACACCTGACACTCTGCAGTGCAGCTCTATGACAACCTTTGCCTCCCTTACTCTTGTCAACCAACATTAATTAAGTGTGGCAATTAGTTGCATATACCCAAACAACATGTAGAGCGTTGGGTTGTGCGTATAACCTCAATTACAGAATTACAAATGCAATTGTGCGGCTAAAGAAAAAAAAAAATAAATAATAAAGAAAAAAGATATAAAACAATACAAAAATGAATTACTTTATAAAGGTACACGAATATACATTTCTAACCTTCATTTGTAAATTTGTTTCATACATTTATTTAGAATAATTTTTTTTCTATGTGGCTTTTGTTTGTTTTATGAATTTATACGCCTGCAATTGTTTCGTTGTGGTCAATTAAATTATATCAAATTATATACGAAACATAGATCGACTGCCAAAGGCTCATAATCATTAACAGCGGCACAAGCAAGTATGGTGTGAGTAGGGCAAAGTGCATTTTAATGACTCAATTCGGAACAGTTTGTGGAAGCCTAATGAAAATGTTACTGAATATTTTTATAAAAATTAGAGAAAACTATGTTTTGAGTAAGAAAGTTTTTTTTTACACGCTATATAATATAAGATTCTCAACATAGAACAAACATTGATCTCGGGTCTGATAATAGTTCATATATATAATACTAAAGGTCACTGAATCCATTTCATTGATTACTCTTTGGCAAGCTGGCATTTAAAATGAACTACTTTGTCCATCACTAACTGCGTAAATAAAAATTAAAAAACAATAACAACAAAATGCATTTCTATGATCTTTTTTATTGCTCTAACTTTTGAACTTCTCGTTGCTGATTACTCCCACGCACAGCAATTCTTAAGCACTTTCTCACTCTCTCTTCTAATTGACCATTCACCATGGTGTGTAACTCATTCGTTTCAGTATATGGCAAAAATTGTCAAATTTGTTTGCGCGTGTAAAATTATAAAAATTATACAATTTAAATTATGTTTTATATTAAAATAATATGTGCAATCTTTAAATGAATAAGTGCAGCAGTCATTTGATATGAAATATAAGTGCGGCATATATTTCTACGCGTAGAAATCAGCAAGTAAAGTTTTATTCGTTCGGGTTGAAAAAAGTGAATGCATTTTGTTGTTGTTTGTTTAGCGCTTGCAAAATTATCAAAAATAGGCAATTAAAAATGTGTTATATATAAAAAAAAATCGCGCATTGTATAAATGAATAAGTGCAGCAGTCATCTGCTATTAAATATTAGTGTGGCAATTATTTCTTAGTGTAAAAAGCTGCACGTATAGTTTTTCTCATAAGCAATGAAAACAAACGCAATTTGCAATTTGCTTTTGCGCAGCATGACCGATATTTTATCTTTGAGTTTTTATTTATTTTGTGTTTGTATTTTTTTGGTGTTTGTTTTTTTTTGTTATGCAAAAAATAAAAAATAAAATATTAAGAAATGTTAAAATTGAGACTTATTTCCGATAAAGTTTTTATGATTTTTTCGTACCCAGTTGTTAATATGAAGATGTCATACCCAATTGCCATATGTCCAATATAAAAATGCAAAGATGAGGTAAGTAACACCTATATTGTATCTATGGCTAATGAGAAGTATATTGAAACTCATTTAGAATTGATACAACATGAATGTGGATGATAACTTAGATGACCTCCGGTCTTGGCCGCATTTAGGAAGGCGCATCAGCTGCTGTAATCTTAGGCGCACTGGCGCCAGTTGTAACAGCTCTGCCGACTCTGAAGCTTGACCTTTACATAAAATTTCCGAGCTTTGTTTCTGTCACATAATTTCTCAACATCCTCAAAGTCCCGCCTTTCTTTCTTCTTCTAAAAATGCATAAGTCAGTTCTTTCTACTCTCTCCTTTTTTCTCGATATCGCCTTCTAACTGCTTGCGTTGCTCCCGACTGTAGATTTCCTAATTCCGAATTTACAAAAGAATATTTCTTCAGTTCTGCTCAAACAAAGAATTAGAAGGTAGAAGAATTTCAATCGAAATCCTTCACCTGCACCTTACAGAAATACATAAAAAAACAGGTTTAAACGAAAACCTACTAAAATGCAACATTAGATATAGATATCAAAATTGAGTCATTAAAATGCGGATAAAAAGTGTCTCTATGCTCTGCGTATTTATACCTGCCTTCTTTTTTTCCTCGTTTTGGAAAGTGAAAAGACAATTTCGAAGTTTCCTGTTGGAGCGTGTAAATCTCATTAAGGAATTGTGTTAAATTTTTGTTTGGTTTCTCGCGTTTGTTGCTCTATTAGCCGGTATAGCAAAGACTATAACAAGATAAACATCTTTTAGACTTTTTACGAATGTGCACGGCATACAAAGCAGGCAGTGACTAGATTTATTTTCAAACTATTTATTGGTAGCACCCATATCAAAATAAAATATTTTATTTTTCTCTTCTTTTGTATAACCAAAATTTTTGTTTGCGTCGATGAAGTGTCATTAATATTCGCGCCCTTCTCGCATTCACACTCGAAACTCAAACGAAAAATGCCGCTTTTAAAAATTGTATTTCAGAGAAGTTTGGAGAAATATTTTCATAGAAATGCCACCGCAGCATTAAATTTAATTAAGCCATCTCGAAGTCATATTAAGCTGAAATATTTCTTAGTTTTTAAGTTTTTAAATAATTACATAAATGTTTAGAAGATAATAATTTGGTGGGGCATTGTTATGCAAATCAAGCAAACTGGAAGCCGCAGACAGACAGAGATAGGCGAAATATAATTGAGACATTTTCAACGGCTGCCTACGACAAAGTCAGTTTCACAAGATATGCATTCCGCTTGTCCGTCCCGCCATGCCATTGTCCCGCTGTCTCAATAAATATATATTGTCTTTGAGGTTGATTATACAATAAATCTCACGCTGCCAACTGCCATATTTTTTCTCTCACTTCTATGTATTTTGCATTTTCCAGCATTCTTTTGCATATTAAATTGGAACCTGGTTTTATTAATATATGAACGGACGGATGGACGGCTGGACGGCTGGACAGCTACTCCGACATATGTTTCTATTTCATCGCTGTTGTTTTTCTGTCTGTCTCAGTTGTCATTTGACAAATGACAACTCATTTCGTTAACCAATATGCTGTCTCGTTTTAGCATGGTTAAGAACGAACTGTTGTCTCTCATATATGCATTTTCTTGGTATCTAGTATGTCTATATTATTAATTGTATCTTTCTCTTTCGCTCACTCTCTATTTCGGTTACCTTTTAACGATCGTTATCAGCTAGTAATGCCTAATTTATGTGGCAACTCGTTATTTAAACTTAATTCTTTACCATTTTTTTTTTCGTCTCTTTTGGTTTTTGTCATTATTTATGCGCGGCTTAAGTGATATTTCGTTTCTTTTGTTTTAATTTTTATTATTACACACACTTTTTCTCCTTGTCTAATAAATTTAGTTGTTTCCAGTAGTATTTCTTTATAAGTTTATATACTATTAATGGTGTCCGCCGTTATAGTTTGGGTTTAGTAGGTGTCTCATGAAGGGCAGCGACGACGCACTAATTGTTTTTGCTAATTAATCATTGTTTATGGTTTATTTGGTAGTTTATGTGAGAAAAGAAGACAGGAAATATAAGCTAAATAAATATTAATTATAATTAAATAACATAAAATGTATTGCAGTACGTATGCAGCGCTTTACGGCTTGAATAATAAACCGATTTTTATGATTTATAGATCGTTTAATGAGATTTATCTTTGAAAATTTGCATGACTGGCTTATAAAAGTAAATAAAATAGGGAATATCATTAAAAAACGAGAGAAATAAGAAATTCCAATGAATGGCCTTTCCATTTCGTGCCACTGTGCACAGTGCTGCGCATGCGTAATAAAAAAAATGCAACAACCAAAAACTGACAAATTGAAAAATGTTGCCACCATGTAAATAAATAATAATAAAAAAAATTGAAAGACGAAACACCAAAAGTAGCTAAATAAATTTTTATTTATGTTCAGGAAGCTGAAGAACTCTGAAATTTTTATCAAAAGCCAAAATAATAAATTAAGCAACAGTGTTGGATCGCATGAACCGAATGAATCCGAATCGTTTGGGATCGTATGCCACGGCTGGAATCGACTTGACTTGGTGATAATCAAATGAAAAAGTAATAAAAGTGCAACATTTTTATACGAGTCTTGAAATGAAAATATTTTTTTCTTCTGTTGTTGTTGAAATGTAGGCACGCAAAATTTTTTAAATGGAACTTGAAGCATTTGCCTCCGCGATGCCAAATGTGTTGACGACGCTGGCAACGACGGACGACAAGCAGCGATGTTGTTGGAACGAAAAGTCGTTAAATGCAACAAAAAGGGAATGGGAAGTGTGTTGCATAAAAAATAAAAAAAATAAAAATCAAATAGAGGGGAAAATGAGGCAAAATATGTACATAAACTGTTGCAAATGTCAGCCAAATAAAATAAAAACTAAAGCCAACGAGGGGCAAAACCGCGAAGAAAAAAGTGCAAAGAAGTCAACACGATGGCATGCTTTATGTCAACTCTTACAGCAGCAGCAGCAGCAGCAGCGAAGGCATGTAGTGGAGTTAGGTAGGCATAGCATAGGATTGGTACGGAGCAAAATGGTGTTTTGCAGATTGGACCTCCAGCGGCGGCGCCAGGCAACTCGTATAAAAAAAAAAAAAAAAAAAACATAAACGCCGAAATATGCCGAAAATTTTCGTGTCATTTCATTACAAAAAAGAGAGTGGACACAATTTCACGTGAAATTTGCATGAAATGCGCGACAAATGGGATTACAAGGTGAACAAAAGAAGTCGGAGTTATAAGAGTGAAACATATATGTGAAGAAAAGTTCTTAGTGCGAGGGTTGTGGAAGAAGTTGAAGAAAAATGTGGAGGAAAGGAACTCATATGGTACTAAAAATTTTGAATATAAGAACTGCATCGAAAAATAGTTGAAAAATGTTGGCATAAAGGAGAGAAGACTTAGGAGAGAAGTCTTAGAAAAATATTATTTTCTTCCCGCTGATGGACATCAATGATACATGTTGCAACATTTCTTATCCAAGCAATCCAAAAGTTATTTTTTATGCAAATCTTAGCGAAGCATCCAAAATAAATGCTCCCTCACTTAAGTATTTGAGATCTTCTAACCTACATATATATCATACATGTCTAAATGAGTAGACTTTTCAATTAATACAATTTTTATATGAGAGCTTTGAGAACTCTACTGCTGGAACTCTTCCACAGTTTTCTCCACATTATTGAACCATTGCAAAAACTTCAATGCTTTAGGAATCTCACAGGCGTTAACTGTTCCATTTATTAAAAAGAAATACATCAGAAGGAAAAGCAACAATAAAAATACGATACGAAGACAAGTCTAGATGATAAAGTGTTAAAATATTATCTAGAAAAAAAAGGTGGAGATACGTCCGTAGTTAAAATAAGGTCTCAAAAGAGTAATACATCAGAGTATCGTTAAGGTATCGTTAGAAAGTTATGAGGATAATGTATAAGAATGTGGTTTTGTGGCAAAATACCGATTTTTAATGGAATGTTCCATAGGTATTCTAGCGAAGTTTTGTACCAAAACATTATTCAATGAAATCCATCAAATCTTGGTCCTTGGTTTTACCATCTGTAAAACTTGCTAATTTTTATCAAGAAATATAATTAAAAAGATAAAACTGCATTATTGTGAATCATTCATAGACAAAAACTTCGAGATCTTCTTCTTCTTGTTTTCCTATTATTCCCTTAAAAAACGACAAAATTAAATAAAATGTTGAGCAATTGTACGTTGGGGTAACTTCATTGACCAATTTTAACTAATTAAACATCAAAATAGCGGCCAACCATTCAAAACGTGGTGGTCCAACCTGCACATTATAAGTGTTTGTATATTGTTTGGGAATTAAAAAAAATTTCGCAGCATTAACGGATTTCACGAAATGATGTAAAAAAACTTTCATAAGATTTTATACGCTTGGATTGATAGAAGTATAAGAAATATGAATTGTGAGGTCTTAACACTATAAAAGTTTGCTCTCTTGCAGTGGAGTGCTATGAAGAAATCTTGGTGGTCCAACCTATTGTAGTTGTAAGAAAAATGTTGTTTGGATTGGATGGGACGTTTGAATCAGCTGGGTTGGGACACCACATTTTATACTATAAAATCTGTCTGCCGTCATTTTATATTTGTCGCAAACATCATGTATTTGGTTTGTGTTGCATTATCCGATGGTCATTTCTTGAAGATGTGTCGCAACAACCCTGATCATCTTTTAAATTTGTTATAACTTTTTTCTAACGAAGATCTTGTGCAATTTTGTAGCTAGAAATCTTAACATTCGAATCGGATGGCCAAACCTTGGATGGATGTCCCAACTCACCCGAGAATTTTTTAAGCGAATTTTTTTAATACTGTTTGCAATCGGTTTTAACTCATTTCTACCAAGGATTTTGGACAGTTTTGTAGCTAGAAATCTCACCAATTGAGTCGGAGAGCTTTTTCATTTTTAAAGGGCTGTCTCAACTCAACCGAAATATTGTTCAAACGGCCGATTTTAAATCAAAGCCTATTTTTTGTAGATATTACTTCCAAACATCATCTATTTTTTTGCTTATATCCACCGTACAGTCTTATCTTAGACTTAAAATAATTTCCAATCACTTTCCAATCGATTTCCATTAATTTATTGAACCACCCTCATGTGTACACAACGCCCGAAGACAATTTCATATAATTACGACTAATTTGGGACAATTTTGCTCATTGTTTGCTTTTCGAGAAAGTAAACGAAAAAGTATCTCAATTGTTTGTTTGTTTGTAAGTAAGCAATTTGTATTGTCAGTTTGTGCATTTTTTTCAGCTTAACGTCTTCCGTAAAATGCAATGCAAGCCATTCCAATCAATATCAGACATACCGAAAATTTTTTCTCTGCTCTTTACTGAAGTTTTTGTAGCAAACTTTCTACGACAAATGAACCACCACGCATCCATCGGGACAAGTTGTTGTAGGACAGAAATGTGTCACACAAATTGAATTTCCATTTCCATATGCTGGCTGCAAATTGAATTTATTTCTTCATTTGGCAAAGTGCAGACTGAGTTTTTCTCTATTCTATTGTGTGTACGAGTAGTAGAGTACCAAATCTCGACGACGACGACGGGGCAACATGCCAAGCTCAAAATCAAGCGATGCAGAAGTGTGAAGCAGATCCTTACAAGCTGCCAGGAACAATGCCAAGATTGGTGGGAAAAGAAAAAAAACTTTGGCAGTCAAATGACAAATGGAAATGGCACTGAAACTGAAACTGGCAGAAATTTTCGCGAACAACCAAATTGTTGGCAATGGCGACATCTCCTTGCCCTGCTCGAAGACGGCAGGAAGTATTTACAAAATATTTATTGCTTAGCAAGGAAAAACTTTTTCCAAGTTGAATTTTAATTAGTTTTGTATATATACTCTATATATATATATATAAATTTGCCATTTTGCTCCAAACACAATCACTTTCACAAAGTCCTTCGCCATCAGCTCACTTTTAAGTGCATAAATCTTTTGTGCTTGAGTGCGAACAACTTTTTAAGCAATTAAATCAATTTGAAGATTTTTTGTGAAAAATTATACAAAATTTTTCTTTGATTTCTTTTCTCTTAGATTTGAAATATGTTTCGATTCGGCATGCTTCTTTTTTTCTTTTTTTTGAAAAATGTAACCCATTCATGAGCACTTAAAAACTTCTCATCATCATTTAATGCTTCAGTAAAATATAAAATTTTAATTAGTGCGGAAAAGCCTTTTTTGTTTTAGTAGTTTTTATGTATTTTTCATTTTTTATTATTGTTTTTCTCCTCAGATCCGTTTTTATGTTGAAAAATAGAACTCAATTTGCATCTGACAGAAGGCATTTTTATGCGCCGCGTAAAGCATTTCAAGATTTTCATTTTATATTTTCTTTATTTGTGGAATTTCATAAAATTTGTTATAAATGTCAACGAGGCATTTAGTGGATTATTTTCTCGGTCGCTATTGGTTTGGAAATTTTTGTTTTATTATTTTCCTCTCTCCGAGCTAATGGAAAATTATGCACGCACAGGTTAAGTCAAATGAAAGATATAAATTTTAATAGAAATTCTTTTCGAAATGATTTTGGAAATTAATTTATATGCCACTGCCTAAAAACGTGACATATATCAATTAATTTTATGTGAGGCAGCACAAGTCGAAAGTGGTAGCATTCGAAATGATAATTTAAAAAGAACTTTAAGTTAATATTTAGTTAGAACTTTATGGGTTTGATTTGTTTTTACAGGTCTTAGCTGTAGTCAGAGCGAATGACTATTGATAATGAATGGATAGTTCTTAAAAAATTTACTTCTGTGGAGCTATATGAAGTATCAAAGAGGTTTGGAATGCTGAAAGACATCAAGTAGAAATTGTGCTAACTTTATCGATTAAAATTCAAAATAGTTTGCAAAATGCTATTAAAAATGTAGCTGACTGCCAAAAATTCTTCAGTAAGATGCAAATTCCGAGTCAAAACAACTAAATAACGAACAACCATAGACGGGGAACAAATTTTTTTCATTGACAATTATACCAATTGAGTTCTCCGACTTCCTGAATGAAATATACTCTTCTGTGAAGGGTTAAACAGAGTAACTTAGAAGTAATATCTCTTCATATAGGAGTGTAACATTGAATATGGAGAGGAACAGATTCGAAAAGATCAGAGAAACATCTTACATTAACTGGAAATGGATTGTATATTTTTTATTTTCAAGTATACCGATAGAGTTCTCTACCTTCATGATTGACATCTTCTATATGATGGTCAGTACTCCGTTCACAGATGTACAGAGTGGTATTCCTTTCATAAGACTTAACCCAAAAGTATTTTTTTTCAAATTGGAGACTAACATTAGATGTAAAGGAGAGAACAGATATGTGAAGATCGCAGAAACTTCTTATATAACTGAAAAGCAGAGGTGAATTTTTCAAAAGTTGTCGGAGAGGCCAAAAACAATCAAATAACTTCTATAAAATTTAATACTGATGATTTTGTGGACTGGGCTTGAGAATAAGAATATTTGAGAGCATCTAAGGTGTATAAACTTCATTCAATGGCTGAAACTGGGTAAAAAGCATTTCTGATAAGTCATACAAGTCCTGCTTGACGTCTGTTAATTTATTTCCCAACCCTTTACAAGTGTTTCGAACTATAAAGTGGCTATTTCTCGTCGGATATTAGCTTTTAGATCTGCGAGAGTTAGTCGGACGCTTCACAGGAAGCACCTTCATTACAGACGTCGATTGCGGTTGTGAAGAACAAGTTCTAAGACTTTTCTTACAAATTCTGACCCGAACTGTGCAACGTTGGCAGTTAATAAGTGCCTGGTAATTTTCTTGAAATGTTTCAGTGGAACAATTCCAAAACCTTTAATGGTTAACTTTCGGGCAACAAAAGCCCCATCGCTCAAGATTATCTTTAGTCAAAATAAAAGTGTTTCACTGCCATATTTTCAAAGAAATTTGTAAATTCCCAGCGATGTAAGCTATAAGTTTGCAGAATTCGTTGGTCGTGAAGCTGTGCCTCGAGAACTTTTTGAAAATTTTTAATGGCACAAATCCAAAAATTTATATGTTTGATGATATTTTAAAAAAATTCAAAGTAATCAATTAATTTCTATATTAATCTCCTACAAATTTACATATTTACAAGTAAAACTTTAATTATACAAGATATCCATGAAAAAATTCGTGGAATACTTAAAACTTCTTTTCCCAATTTTGAAACCACTAATTCATTGCTCAATAATATTGTGACCAACTGAACGCATAAAATCCAGCTAAATTTTATGACTTACAAAATTTTCCAGTTAATATAAACAGCAACTCTACACGCTTGCCACACATCAATGCTTCCAAACTACCCACAAGATCTCCAGCTAAGATTTTTATAGGCATTCACATCGATTTGCTAATAAAATTCCATAAAAATTAGATCTCATATAAATTACAACAGTGCGACTTATAGAAAAATCATGTTCGCTGTCAACTGTGAAGCAGCATTTTAAAAAGCATTTCGCGTGCGACTAGATACAAAAAAAAAAAAAATAAACAAAAAAAATAGGTATGAACACATTCTCAGGTGTATTTACGAGCGTCCATTTGCATAACTCATTTGTCGCGGGCACCCAAGGCGGAAATCGTTCGTCGAAGTCATTAAAACTAGTCCGAAAACAGCAACAACAAAAATTCATCTTCAGTTCAGTAAAATTTATTTTATGAACTGTAAACGATTTTAAATGTAACAGAGGCAAAACTACTCTCCCCACCAACGTTCGATTGTACACCGGTTAGTTTCAATATTTACTCAAAAAACACCTAATTCGTAATTCGAAAATATTTTTTATTTTTTACGACACCAAACAAACATTTCTCTGTCCATAATGAAAAACTTCTGCAATTCAGAGAGTTCGAATGTGTTATTATTTTATGACTTCTGCTGCCGTCTATTTAATTTTTGATTAACTGATGCGTGGCCGTTGATAAACTTCGCTGGTTAACCGTTTATTTGTTTATAGTATTTCGAATTCGGTCGATTGTTTGTCTATTTGACTTGCGATCGATGTTGGGAGATAATCAACCACAAATTGCCAGACTTCGCTCGCCTACTGCGAATGGAGAACAGTGATCCTAACTATTTACTATGACGCTTCAAACGGGCGTGCTTTAAGTAGGCAGCAGCAGCAACGTTTTACCGCTCCTCACGCTTCGAAGTTTGGTGGACTATAAAAAGAGAAACATTTGCATAATGATATAAATCGCCGGTCTGTGCTGCTATTTGGTAATATTATGTAGTAAAATTTTTTATTACTATGCGTCGCCTGCTCAGCTAGCCTGTTCATGTTTGTTTAATTGTCTTTTATTGAAGGTATTAAGTGGTATTTAAAATTTTTTTCCATGCATTACAAATATGGAATATGGTTTTTATTGGTTTACAATAAAATCGGACCAAAAAAATAAAAGTGGTTTTGTGGGTTGTAAAGGGTAAACAATTTGTTTTATTAATGAACATACTTCATTAGGCGGAAATTGATTTCCCTTAAATATTGGTGTTGCTTTGGTTGTTGTTGCTGCTGTTTGGTTTTGTGTATGGTGAAATAGCAATGGTGAAATAAGCATGGTGAACTAATTAAAATCCATGTGTATCTTCGCTCTAGCAACCGATGACGCGAGAGCTAAGTGAACCAAATTTAAAATCATTTGGCTCACGGCAGAGTTTTGCGATTTTCAGGACGCTTTTCTGAGCTAAGCAACAAATAAAAAATTTACTGAAAAAACTTCTCTAAAGCATCACCATTATCTACACAAATTAAAGTAACTACGCAACAAACCGCAAAATTTTTTTTTTGCCACACATTTGCATTGTTATAATTTGTATCTAGTATCTCATAATGCTTTAAATTCTTACGCAAAATTGCAAACGGAAGTTGAGTGCATTCTTCGCACTTACGCCTTGAAGCGATAAAAAAAAAATAAAAAAGAAGATGCAAATATTCATATTTCATGGAATTTTCATAATTTCTGCTTACATTTTTGTAGGGTTTGAAATGTTTGTCCCTATTCATATTTTTTGTTGTTGTATCTTTGTGGTTTTGGGCTTTGTGCGTTTGTTTGACTGACTGTGTATCTTTGTATCTGTTTATCTGTTTTTGTGTGAACTGCGGCAACAATCACACACATTCGCTTCATAAAGAAAAAGTAAACAATTTGAAAATGTGCGGCATGACTAAAAAAAAAAAAAAAAGAAGATGTAACAGCATCAGCTCAGCTCAACAGCAACATACGACAAAGTATTACTCGGGCAGGCTGCTTGGATTCACTCTGTGAAACGATCGAACGTATGAGAATTATTATTAGCCAAATGCATTAAAAAAAAATTGTAGGGAAGTAAGCGGGCGGCTGCCTTCGAACTATGAAAGAATATTCAATATTTTTAACTTTGTTGTTTACATTTTGCATTTTTATTGCACTGTGAAGAATGGAGTGAAAAAAAAGAAGAAGACTCTTCTCTGTTTCATTTTGCTATTTTTTATACACTTCATGTGTGTTGGGGAATTGGGTATGGTTAGTTTTTTAAATGGTTTGTAAAGGTTTATTTAAATCTCTTTCCGGGAGAGCTTTACCTTTCAAGCAGAACTTCTTAAACTTAAGGAAAATCTACTAGAAAACAACCATGAATTGGAAGGTGTTTACCCATACTGTTTACCTATACTAGAGTTCGCCCAATGTCCAAATTTTGCAATATCCTCAAGTCTATTTATTTCGGAGCGATCTTAAGAATGAATCTTAAAAGAATCTCAATTTGAAAGCTTTTTGGTATGGTTTTCAGAGGACCCTGTCTTAAATTCATTTAATTATGCACCCAAATTTATCCATACAAAAGCCATTTAGTACTTCTAATTGATTCTCGGACCATATGACAAGCGGTCCAATTTTCACCAAACCTTTCAAATCATTTTCAGAGCGATCAAATAATAATATTTTAGGTCTTATAATTAAGTTTCTAATTAGTGTGTCTGCTTTTAATAAAATTGGACCATCAAGTTTTTTTAAGAAGCACAATGAAAAAAGCGAAGTCCTCCAAAATAAATTTTCGATGATTCAAAAAAGACCTACTTGTAAGTTTTTGGCAAATATTAAATTTTAGGCATACTTCACCCGATTACCAACTAATAATTCAGTATAATTTCAACCGATTTCTGAGTACTCATTGCCTTAGGAAGAAATAGAAGTATGTGTCTTGCATTTTTGAATAAAAATTTGCACTCAATAGTACAAATTTTAACTTCAACATGATGACGTTGATGTACTAGAAAAATAGGTTCTTTCAAAGTAAAGCTAAATTGTTCACACTTGTTCAATAGATATTACTTCACCCGAACCCAATTTACCAAATTGTAGCGCAAACGGATGCAAAAATATGACCAATTTTATTGTTCGCTTATATGGGGAGTGGGGCATCGCCCCTTCCGATTTAAATACAAAGTAGCCTATGTTGTATTCCAAGGTTCCATTTATTGCTGTACCAAAATTCATACAAATTGGATCAGCAGTTTAGGCGTGATGCGCGCTCAAAAAAATAGAAATTTGTCTACGACTTGTATTAGTGAAGATTGTGACACCGTCAACTAATTGCAGGTTCGACCAAATGAGTGAAATAGTACTTCATTGCTTCAATTCTACTAAATCGACTAATTTGAGGTAACAAATAGCATGTACAGTCTTCATATAAAATTTCACTTCTTCGAGTAGGGTATAAAAACTTCGTTTTTATTAAAACCTTTTTTTGTTTTTTAATTTTAAACAATTAATGTTGGCTGTTGGATTATGCTGTGCTATGCTCCATCAGTCTTACTGGTTATATTGCGTTGCATACACTCGACAGGAGCGTGGCATGAGCTGTTGTGCTATTGAACTGTTGTGAAGGTGGGGGCGGTGTAGAGTGTTGGATGGTATGCAGGAGCGTAGAGCTGCTGCTGGACCACACACAGCTGCGAAATTCTGTTGTTGATTTTGCTGCTTTTATTGTGTTTTGTGAAATTGTTTTTAATGCGGGCGCCAGTCTTCAACAGGAAGAAGAACAACAACAAAAAATACAGATTGAAGCGAGGCAGCAAACAAAATAAGAATTAAAGAAATAATGGCATTTTTTATGCTTGATTAAAATAGTTTCAGTTTAATTTTATTTTAATTACATTTGATATTGTAAACAAAAACAAAATCAAAAAGAAGGCACATAAGTTCATATTTCAATGCTGCCGCGACTGAAGTCTACCGATTTAAATTTATAAATAAATAAACAGCAGCAGCAAATGAAGATCAAAGACAAAACAATAAATTGGATGATATGGAGGAGGCTTGAGTTAGTCGTCGCAGACAAACGCTTGTCAACTTGCTAAATAGGCAAACGCATAGATCGGCGGCGACAGCCAACAATTCGGATGATGATGAGGACGTCGCCGAATGCGTCAAGATCAAAGGAAATCTTAGATGCCACAAAACAAGGCAGAAAACCACAAGCCGGCGCGCGAGAAAATAGACAACGTGCAGCAGCAACATTTAGTAAAAAATTAAAAATCAATTTTTTATAGGCAACTCAAGAGTTTTCTCCTCGACTGTGGAAAATAGTCGATTTCAAAAAATGGTGGCGGCTCATTAGCAGCGTCGAGAAGAAGACGACTATGAAAATAATTTGTTTTGCAGCAATTTTCCCAACTTTTCTTGGGTTATTTTTTTTCCGCATTAATTTTAAAAATTTCGAAATTTTGCACTGAGGCGACAAATATTTGAAAATCTGCCAGCAGAGTCTTCCCCGACTTCATATATATATTGTCTATGATGCGTTACATCGTTGCGTCTCGTTGTGGTGGGTGTTATTTTTGGCTTGGCAATCATTTCCTAATGAGTCGCAGTCGACGTCTGTAGATACTATTTATATCTTGACTCGGTAAAGTTTTTTACACATAAATTTCGCCTAATTGAAAGTGCTATGAAGTATCTGATTAACACCGTCGCCAGGGATTAGTGTCTAGTTTGTTTATGTTGGATTAGTTTTGGGAATTTCTATTGGATGCTGAGTAATTGATTTTAAACTTTATGCACAGCCCAATAGAAAGTATATTCGCGATATTCCAACAGTTTAGCAATGGAACGTTTGGAATGCTGCTAAGATTCTTGATTAGAAGTAGAAGAATATTCTTGTAAGTTGAAAGCACACAGTGCTGTAGGAGCTGTACTTGACCAAGCTTAAGATGTTGAGTTGATGATTGAAGTTTTTTTTCAAGATCAATCCGAAACGAAGAGATGACCAATCGATCGGATCAAAAATGATCCGTCAATAGAACAAATGTTTGATCAGCTGTGTGGCCTATATATCGTTGATATAAAGTTCAACCATTTCTTCTGATTTGTCACGATCATTTCCCGGAAAAATTTGTTCCAACAACTCCGGCAAAAAATCCAAACCACATGAATTTTCTTGAAAGACATGTGGATCCGTATTGCTGTCCAATTAGCCGAAAATGAACTTCATCGCTGGAGATGATATTTCGATGAAATTAAGAGTGTTCTTCAAATATTTGCTGAGCACAATAGGAGAAATTTTGGTGCTCAAACGATCCAGACTTTCCTCTTCTTGATATAATTTGACCTTGTAAGAGTGTAGGCCAATTTCTCTATGCGAAATTCGGTACAATGTGATATTAGAGAATCCCAACAGTTCACTGTTTCACAGGGAAAGAAACACAAACGTATGAACCATATATAAAATATTTTGAAGTCTAGAAGACAACTGTCAACAAATACTACAGAAAACCAAAATATTTTTAACTAAGCAACTTACGTCTTTTCAAAAAATAAATATTTTACACATAAAAATCTTCCGACCATAGTAACCTCCGACTTTTAAGTTAGCTTAGGAAGTTCAGAATTCCGCTTATAGCTTCAGTTTTCAATTGTGTTCGGAGCAGAACGGTTATAAAAATTTTTCTTGTAATAAATTTTATACATTTTTTTGTGTTCTCTATTTTTTTTTGTTATCGACTTATTTTGTGACCATTGTGTTCCAAAAATGTCGCGTAGAGCAACTTTTATGAAATTTGTAAAATGTTTCTATGATGCAAATCGCGATAGACTCGACGAAGAACAGCTTCTCATGCGAGCCACTTCGAAGTGGCGAACGCTTACAAGCGAAGAAAGGAAGCGTTACGAGCCGGTAAGTGAATGCGCCATTTCAGAAGAATTATTTATTTTTTTACGTTGCTCATTTTCACTGTGTAGCCGAAGGATGCATGCGGCGCAGACGGTGGTTTAGATACTTGTTGTCCACCGAAACAAAGAAAACTTGGCTGCCGCCCCAAGAAGAAACCGTGTAAACGTAAGCCGGCGTGTAGGCCCAAAAAGCGGCCATGCAGACCGAAAAAGAAGCCGTGCCGGCCGAAAAAACCCGCTTGTCGCCGGAAGAAACCAGCATGTCGGCCGAAAAAACCATCATGCCGCAAGTCCGCTTGCAGCAGAGGCTAAGTACTATTGAGCATACATAATTACATAAAAAAAAAAAAAATACGGTTTGGCATGTTACTCCTTGAGTAACAAAATCAAATTTTTGGTGTAGAAGTTTCGGACTAAATTAAGCGTCTATTTTTCGGCAATCAAAATTCAAAATTAAAAAAAAACTAATGAAACTCCGCCATTGACGGTCCCAAGCCCGTATACGAAAGGAGGAGGGTACACGCACTACGAGGAAATTCAGGCCGCCGGCTACATTGGTATCGAATGAATAACTTCCTACTGGATAAAAAGTTATGTGGATGGAACCTGGACCTGGATACTGGACCTGGGAAATATTCGCTTGGAGATCGCAATGGACAAAATCGACACACATACGCCACCATATACTGCGATAATCCAATTAAACCATCTCAGCTCTTTGACAAAGGATGCCTTACTGCAGACTTAATTTTTCCAATCGATTACATTTTTCGCTGATCGGTCACAATCTTCTGTCAAGAGTTTGAATATGCTAAACCATGCGTTTGCTTTCCAGAATGAGGACAAGTAGAGGATGACTTGACGAAGGATGACTTAATTTCAAGCACTCCACTATGGTAAGCAAGACGAAACTTGTTCTTAGAACAAAAACATCCAGTGAAGTGTAAGAGGCGGTTACTCCCGTAGTACTTCGGCTATATAAAGCACCTAAAGAATGGACCACCATTATGCACAGCCGGCCTGGAAAGTATTATACTTAAAATTCTTCATTTAGAAGCCTGAACCATCGCGTTCAAGAGGCGATGAATTCCGAGTGACCCTGTTGCTTGGTGGAACATATATTTGGAAGCGTGAACTATCTCAATAGCAAATAAAGCACCATACAAAGCGTTTGAGATTAGAGTGATCAAATATGCCTTGACAAAAAAAAACAACACAGAGTTGCCAACTCTTGCTCCAAAAATTTTAATTTGCTGCTATACTAAGATTTTTCTTAAATAGTTCTAATATAAGCCCAAAAAGGTATTAATTTTTTGTCAAATTTATATTGGTTCCACTTTTGACTGTCTAAATAAATTGTAAGCAGTTCAAATTTTGTGACTGGCTCAGGAAGAAAACAAAACCAAAAAAAAAAAAAAATAAATTAAACGCCAACAAAACGAAAAAAAAAAAACAAAAATGAATAAATAAAACAAATCGAAAGCTCAACTAATGTCATTATAACGCTTTGATCTGAACATTTGAATATAAATTGAGATTTTGCATGACGACGGCTGCGACATGGCTGGAGACTTCAACCAAAGCAGCCGAGAGAGACGTGCATGAAGTTCCGCTCCATGCTCGACTTTGGCCTGCTGCACGGCTTGCTCTCTTACAAATTGACAGCTGAATAAAATGTTATTATATTTACACCATAATTTGCATGGCAATTAATCACCTGGCATGCGAGCAGCGATGAATTTGAACCACGACGACGGCAACGGCGGTATGAGCGCGACGGCGTCAGCGGCGTCGTTTGGTAAATATCATTTATGTTGTATTTAAATAGCTGCTATTCATTTTTTGTTTAACTGCGCTGATTTTATAGATCTTTCTTTCTTTTTTTTTTTTAAACTTGTTTGTGCCTTTTTGTTATAATTTATGAGCGTCGTCGTCGACATTGTTCCAGGAATTCTCTGCCAAATTACTAACGACCAAAAATCCTAAACGTTGAAAAGGTGAAAAAAAATTTCTGAAAGCGAAGCATGACTGTTTTTTTTTTTGCTCCCACACTCTTCAGCATTAGTGCGAAATGTCTAAATTATGGCGAGTCCAGTCTGCCATGGCTGCCGTTCTCATCCTTTCTATGTATGTTTTGGATACCCTTCATATGAATTGTTTCATAAATTTGCTTGGAATGTTGAATATAATGAAAGTTGGGATATACTTAAATTTCAAGTAATTGGAAGTTGTATTTCTGGTTGATGTGCGCGATAAGTTCTAAAGATGACGAGTAGAACATACCGCTGGATAAGATATATCTCTTTGAAGTCTTGCAATTTAGGTGCAGACTAGGCCATGTCTTGGTTATGATTTTTACTTTCGAAAGGAACAAAAAATCACACACTTTTTATTATATGAAGGTTGAAGGGTTATTTTCTTGATCGGGCGAGTTGAATTAACCATATCCGTCTGCCTATCCCTGCTCGAGCGCCAGTTTATTTAAACTATTTATGGTAACCACACAAAGAATGTGCATTCATGATCCGATAAGTGGGATAATAAATCAAATATGCCATCTATATATCTGTCTATATACCAGGCTACCCCTACTCGGTCGCCAGATAGCCATATTTCCTCTACTGTATAATCTAACTTTCAATGATCATATGAAACTCATACTAATTGGATATAGGGTGAATGTACTATGCATGCTTTGCTCTATTGCTAATGGTCAGAAATATTTAACCTCTTGGGCTCATCATAAAAAAGATCGATTTTGAGCTCTTCACACGAAAATATAAGTTACCGAGCTTCAGACTTCAGCGGGTCAAAAAATTAAAAAAAGCGAATCTTGTTGCAATTTTAGATTCAAAACAGAAGTCTGAAGAAAAAAATGAGGAAGACACTGTAGTCGTCAGGCTAATGGTAACCTATGGAGCCTTGGACTAGTGTCGAGTAGCTAATATTAAATCTCAACAGCTCATCCTCCATAAGGTACAAAGACAAGACTACCTGGTTAAAACTGGGTGCGTGAAATCTGGAACCTTTAAGCATCTTCTTTTAGAATTTAATGACGGAATAACCACTTAAAAACAATATTTGCGGAGAGAAGACTAGAAGCAAAGAACGTACAGAAATCCTATTCCGTAGGATCGAAGACGGAAGTCTGGAAAATTTACTGGCTACCCAATAGGTGTGGTGTGTTCCAGGCAGTAATTTATGCAGGCTGGCAGCCGGTTAAACTGATTAACTAATTTATACCCTATCGGATAACCCAAGGAACATGAATCTAAGTCCACAGTCAGATGGCAATTAGGACATCATGTCGCAAAAACATTCTAACTAACAAGTTCAATGCTAGTTAACTACTAGATCACAATTAGTTGCCTACTAGTTCACTACTAGTTCCCTACTAGTTCACTACTAGTTCACTACTATTTCACTACTAGTTCACTACTAGTTCACTACTAGTTCACTACTAGTTCAACACTAGTTCATTTCTAGTTCAACACTAGTTCATTTTTAGTTCACTACTAGTTCAAATCTAGTTCTGAAGCAGATACCTGAGCTCCTTCACTTTAACACAAAAAAGTTGAGCATATAACCGGTAGTAGATGGAAATATCCAAAAACCTCCACCACCAAAAACCTTTGCATGAAGACTTGCAAAGTCTAGCAAACCTGCCAATGGAGATTCGGGCAAATTTTATTGACTCAAAGCGGCAATCGATTGCAACTAATATTCTCAACGCCTAGTAAGATAAAATATTTCTAGAATAACACATCACATTAGACCAATTGGCCTCTGGTTGAACTCAAATAGTTTATCCAAAAGCTATATGTACACAATTTATGGTTTCACAATTTTGAAAATCTTAAGAAAATGCTTAAAGGCTAAATTTTGAACAGTATTGGAGTATACTTCTGCCTTAGTGGCTTTGTGGATAAGATAAATGGTTGTCCTTGAAGCGTGGGAAATCAAATGGTGTTCTATAAGCTAATAGTTTATGGTTTGGTGGCATCAACAAACCTCACCAACATTTTTCTTTATATTTTCTTTAATAGTTAAAGAAAAAAGAATATTTTATGTATTCTACCTTAACTGTGCAGCATATTTAAGCTTCGGTACTACCCCATTGAAGCAATTTTTCTTCATTTTTGTGTGTTGCTCCGTTGTTAAGCATAACGAATTGTTTTTGTGGCTCATTTGTATCATTTATGTTTTTATTTTCGTGTTTTTACAGCAGAAGCCTTGCCTGCTCCACCTCCACAATTGTGTTTTTTATGGCGAATTAAGTTCTCTGAACAATCGTTATGATATAAATATATAGATAAACTAATACATAAACACACTCGTATAGCCATTTTTTTTATAAATATTTATAGCACCTCACTCGGTCAACACTCATGCAAAGTGGCCGCAGACATTTTTATGCGATTTGGATGCCCTTTTTATGCGCGTATCATCTGCTTTATTCATTTATATATGGACATATTTGTCATAAAAAAGGGTAATCATGGGGCGTGTCTTACACACATAAATAGAAATATTTACAACAATTTGTTGCATAATAAAAAAAAAAAAGCTTCACAGTTTAGGTTCTAATGCTTGGGGGTGTTTTTTTTCTTCTGTGTTTCCATGTGTGAAACTTCCTCAGCTACTCCACTCTGAATGCCTCAATTAGGCTACATAAATTCTCTGCTTGCTGGCTGTTCTTTGATAGACAAATTTTGGCAGCTTGTTCTTTTTTATGATCGCCTCATAAATTCGTATAAATAAATTTTCGCTGCAATAAAAACGATGAATAAGGCATCATATTAATGCGTTATTAGCCTTAAGCAATATTGTTGGCATTTGAAGCTTTCTGACTTGTTGTGTTGTCTGGTGACGGATTGTGTGCATAAAGTGTTTGGGCATAATAGCATACATTTTGAGAAGATTTATTAGATGTTGCCTCAATATTTATTCGTATATGACATACATTTGTCTCTAAACATATTTTGCAGGATTTATTTTGTGATTAATCTCCAATTAGTATGGAAGTTTGGAATTGCAAATCATTTATATTGTTTAGATTTGAATAACACAGTTTTTTTTTTAACACCGAGCTGTTTCTATGCGCCTTGCTCCATTGTTTCAATGACTTCGATGGGGAAAAAAATATTTCTTAAAAAATTTCCAATGCCTTACATGGTCAAAAATAAAAAAAGGATTGTCTTTTATCAATTTTAAAAAATATTTCATCAAGGTTGTCCCAATAATTGCCTCAATCACTTCTATGAACCAAGTTTATGGTTCTTCTGATGACTTCCATGCACCAAAAATAAAACAAAAATTTTTTTACTAAGCTCATATTTTTATTTGCAATTTAAAAAAATTAAAATAGATATTTTGAAATTTTTGTTTGTCCATTTTTCTATGTGCTTGTTCGTGCTTATCTCCGTAACGATGGAACCGATTTTGACGAAATTTTTAAACTCGGAGATATTTCAGAGATTAATGGTATTAGATATCAATCTGTGATCTCGAAATTACCGTTATTCCTAAGTTCCAGTGTTTATTAGCAAATTACAAAATTCAAAACAAAATTTTAAAATTTTTATCTGTCCATTTTTTTTTTCTTCGTTCATATCTCTAAAATAATGGAATCGATTTTGACGAATTTTTCACAGCTAGGCTAATAATTTTTTAGAGCGTAACATTGAATATTGACATGCTGTGTGTTCGGGGAAAGGAGCACTAAAACTCCAAAGAATCGAACAAAACTTTTTAAAATTTTTTTTTCTAAACCATTTTCAACTGACTTCAATTACGGACTGCACCCACATACGAATAGACAACTGCATGTCACAAAAAAATAAAAAAAATATACAAATAAATTAGACAACCCAGTCGAAATGAAGACATTTGTCAAATTTTATGCGCTTAAATGAATATGCCACAAACGATACAAAGGCAGGTTGCACTCTAACACATAACGCTCTGCCTGCCGCACTGTTCCTGGACAGACTGCAATATATATTTGTGTTTTTTTTTATTTGGTAGACAATACCTGCCTAGTATACAAAATACAGTCTGAGGCGACGGTTAGAGTTGGCGTTTTGGGGCAAGTGTTGCAAATTAGTTGACACGATGGCTGGCCGACGCCACTCGTTGCGGCATGGTGCGAAACCATAAAAGGAATTAAACGTACAAATTTACAAACGAACAGCAGACGTCGAACAAAAATGCGAACACGAAACTCATTCGAATGAATAAAGTCATTTGTGTTTTATATGGAATCGAGTCGAGCAAAAAATAAAAAAAAAAAAAGGTTGAAATACATTTCGGTTTGGTTTGGTTTGCCACTAGCTTCGAACGCTATAATTAGACTAATAACGCCAGGGTAGACAAACCAGGCAGGCAGACCAGGCAAACCGAACCGAACCGACAGTCACTCAACTGAGGAGTGCGGCAAGGGCACAACTTTTACTATGCATAATGACTTAATTTGTGCCGACGGGCGGCAATTCTAGGAAATCCTTTTTTGTGATCTGATGAAATTCTAGCAAATGGGTATACAAAAACAAAGAAACAAATTTATAGGGGCTTGCATAATTTAGTTTATTTTTTTTCTTCAAAGTATTTCAAAGTGTGAATTTAGATTAGAAATGTTGGAACATATATTTCTTTAACATTTGTAGAGTACGCCCTCGAACATGTAGTACGCCCGATTTCATTATCATCTATTTTTACAAGCCATGAGACAAATGAGTGCGATAATATCGACGCACGAAGCCAGCCGCCGGGCAGCTGTAGAGGATGCGGCTGAGCTGCCGCTAAGAAAAATGCGCAAAAATTAAATTCACGCCACAAGAGTAATGCAAATGCTCATTGGAGAAGCTGAAGTCGTAGCAGCTGTGTAACGCCCCAACATCAAGTTGATAAATTGTTATCAGCGATCGAAGTGCAGATCGGAGCGATGCGGCATTGGCTGTATTGAATTTTTAATTGAAAAAGACGCTTTCAAAAGTAACTCGCTTTGTGTCTTTGCGTACTTGTGTGTTTGTGTGTGTGTGTGTGCGTGCGTAACTGTGTGCAAATATTGAAACCATTTTTCATAACTAGCGCACGAACGAACGAACGAACGAGTAAGACAGTTCGGTTGCCACCTACCCATAAGAAGTAATAAGTAAAAAAAAAAATAAAAAAAAAACCGACTTACCTATCGAACCATCCAGCGAATAGGCATTCCGTTGCCATGCCCATGTGCATAGATCACAGGTGGTAAGTCCGTCTGCAGCGACATTCTCATCGAGAAACGGTGGACGTGGCGGTGGCGGTACAAAGTGTCCATTCCATAGACCATTCTCGCTAGCATCGAATGCTAGCGGCGAATCAAATGTATCCACTTCAATGGCATTTGACCACCAATCTTCATTGTCGAGATCCAAAATGGGATTATAGCCAGCACCACTGCCCGCCGTTTCGTCACTATTATCGTTTGTGTCATAGGGCGCAGGTAGTTGATTCTCGGGCGTTGCTAGCGAGTCTAGCCGTGAATTGGGAAATACGGAGCGTACTGTTGTCGATGCCGCCGCGGCTGCAGCGTTTAGATATATGTCCGCCCCAATTGGTCCGGGCAGACGTGGAAACATTTCCATAGCTTTTGCTGCTACTTGGGTGTTTCAAATACTTTCGAAATGTTTGTCACTTTTTGCTACCGCATTAAGCATTTGGTGTGTGGCAGTGCATATAGTTTCTGGAATTTAAAAGAAAAGTTGTTTTAAATATAAGTTTTAGAGTGTAGAAGTAGAAATTTGAAGGGAAATTTAATAATAAGTAAAGTTTTTACTGTTCGGATCACTAGAGTAGCTACTCCCATACAAATCTGCACCTCCTTTCTGGGGTTTTCTATGTACATAATTTTGCTGTTGTTGTTAATGCAGCTAGAAACTCCAAATTTGCTGTATTTTCCGTTAATTAAAATAAAATATACTAAAAAGATCCAAATCGGACCACTTAACGGGGCGGCCTTCATAGATAGAATTGATAGAGTCGATATAGACATGTCCGACTGTCTGGCTGTCCGTATAAACATTGAGAATACTAGAAACTTAGAGTTCAAGTTAAACTAAACACAAATCCATAAAAAATCAGGTACATGTATAAGTTCTCTAGCGTCATCGAATGATCATACATCAACAAAAATCTCCTACGCTGCATTACAAACTACTGAACCAGCATATAATTAGCCAAATTGCACAAATCGTATGTAGTGTATTAAAATTCACTTAAAGCCTTATTAGACCTTCACCTGGCTAGTGGCTGACTGGCTTGCAATTTAATAAAGTCTTTAGACAGCTGTCTTTCCAATAAACAATGAACACCAAATGGGCGTGACTTACATTATCGCTTGCTCTATCTGACTATATATAGCTAACTGTACAAATATTGACCGCTTGCCGCTGATATCTGACCAACATTAATCAAATCGAACAGCAAAATAATAGAAGAAAAAAATACAAAACAACAACAAACTGTGACACTAATGAAGTTTTCGTACAAGACTTTCTCAATGCGAAAAATTGCCAAACATAAATCAGCAATTTATTTCTGTAAGACTATTGCATGAGGGCATGTGTAATAAAGATAAAACATATATTTATAATGAAAATTGCAAGTGAAAAGTTCATTAGGTCAAAATTACTCAAGATACAAAAAAAAAAAAAAAGACAAGATACAAGTATCTGAAGCAAACTAATCAACATTGCCCATTGGGGGGAAAAAAAAAAGAATTGTTTAAAAAATGAAAACGGAAAACAAAAAAGCGAAATGAAGCGAAATAAAAAAGCAAAATAATTTATCATAATCATTGCGATTGATTCGTTACAAAAAAAAAAAAACTTTCAGGCAAGCAGATACTTTTTTTTTTTTTGTATCTATATAGCGCAAATACTCGATTCAGACGCGATTCGATCAACTTATCAAGCGTATAAATGCTCAATGAAAACGCATTACTGCGAAACTTTGCTGCTTTGAAGTTTTGGATCATTGTCTCACCAGTCTCACGATTTCTTTTGGCTACGAGAAAATGTTATACATAGATACAAGATACAAGCTGTAGTAGTAAAGAGTGCAGACTGATTGCACGTAGCGTTTTGAATGACTGACCAAGCGAACCTGAAACGCGGTTGACCACAGAAACCGCGAAAGTTCCATAAAATGTTGAACACTGCCATCGAAGCCGCCGCCGATGCTTATTGTTTTATTGTTGCCTTAATATTATCAATCATGCGTACAGAAGAAAAAAATTTTATAAAAAATTCTGAATATCATAAAATATATTCCTTTTATTTGATGGAGCAGTTAGAGCTTACTATTTGTGGATATGTTCCAAAAGATTTCTCAAACAATATGAAGTTGTCGTATACCAAAACAGAAGAAAAAAGATCGGTCTAAGCCACACTTAAATTCAAAATAGCTTAAATTCTGGTGCTAATTGCTGGACCTGGTTGGGTTGAGACACGTTCCTAAAGTATATGTGTAGTATCCGTTTATAGGAAACTCGTAAATCATATTTATAGTGTGATACAAATAGCCAAAAGTTTTGCAGAGTCGAACAGTGCATCGAACTATGTTTTATAATAATCTCCAAAATATCGTTAATACCAATAAAGAACGAAGATAGTTCTAGGTAAAACGACTTGATATTTGATGATGATCATGAATGTTATATATTCAGTGAGTAGGACGAAGTTATTTTGTTAGATGGTGAATAAATTTTAATGTTGAGATCGAAACTCCTTAGACTGAAATTGCGAATTGAAAGAGTTTATAAAGTTAAAAAAAAAAAAAAAAAATATTATGAAACAATTAAGACCACTTAAATCCCTCTTTAGGCATACTTCAAACCGCTGTAGTCCTTTTTAATATGCGCTGCAGTGAAACTGTCCAAAATTTACTAAATATAACATACAATTTATGCTTTAAGCTCATAAATCAAAATGCACACAAGCCACTTTGAACTTTTAACTTGCAATTTGGCGCATCAATGTAGTTCGTTCGTTTTTTTTTTTTGTAAAGCGCGGCGACCTCATTTCATCCTTATTTTTTTTTCTGTGATTTTTTTTGACACAGTGCTTTTGGCATATTAAGTGCGAACGAGCGTTATAATTTATATTTTAAGCAATACTGACTAACATTAACAGCTCTTTGGCAGGCAGTCAGGCCGCAAAAAAAAAAAAAAGAACCTCAAAAGTCGAAAAACATGAACAGGCCAACTCAGAATTGAGACACTGAAGAATTATGGTTTTGACCCACATCGACGGCGGCAGCAGCATCGAATGCATGCGAGTATATATTTTTCCACACACACACTCATACACACACATGTACGTCGAATATTTGTGCAATTTTTATTAACTGCAAACAAGCAAATTTAAGCGAGAAATGCCAAAAGGAAAACCGCAGCACAGCAAATATTGCGCAAGGTTGGCAACACTATTGGCGACGGACGGAAGGCATTGTGGGTCCATAATAACAATTTAGGCTTGTTTGGCGTCTCAAGCGCTCGTTTTTCACATTAATTACAAATTACAGATTTATTAGGTACGACTTACTGGGCCGGGGCTCCCCTGCCCAACAAATGTTGTAAACGTTGTTTGCAGCTTCCTGTGCAGCGGTACGACGAACGCACTTTAATGTCCTAAAACGCACAGATCGTACACAAGTTGGTTAAAATATTAATGAGTCGTGTAATTTGTGGCTTTGTAATAAATTAATTTTTAGCGCGTTGCATACGCCAATCCAATGGATTGCAATCCAAAGCATTGCCACGTACGTCCTTCATACGTTGCGGCAGCGGCGGCGGCGGCTCAAGTGCTGCGTTTATAAATTTGCATATGCCATAGGAGTACTCGTATATGCATATGCCTGGTTTTTATGTGCGACAAGTGGCATTAAGAACTTGCCGCGTCGCCGTGTCTGTTGCATAGCGTTAAACTGCATATCTGTATCTCAACCCAACTCAACTCTACTCTGCTTGCTCTACACTATAATATATTTGTAACAACAGTTGGTCTTTCAAGTACGCGCGCACTTGAGTGCCTCACATCTCTTATATCTAGCCCTACGCGAAGTCTGATTAGACTCAATTCGTTGAATTGGACCACCAAAAGTGGCAGACAACAGCGGCAGCAGCAGCAGCCGTTGGAGTTCCAGTCACAGTACCAAGGCTGCAACAACTTCAACATCATTCAATGAACAGTCAGGCAGGCAGGCAGCCAGCAAAATGGCCACAATTTCCTCAGACGCGCAGTGCATGAGCGCGCTAAGGCAATAATCGACTCTCTTTTGGCCGGGCTTCAATGCGAGGGTGGTTCAATACAATTTAGTGGAGATTATTTATTAAAATAAAAGAAGATTATTAATTTAAAAAGTTTGAATATTGCTACATCAGAATTCCTGACATAATCCTACCCCATTTTTGATGAAACATGCATTCCGGGTCAAGAAGATAAAACCATTAAAGCTAAAACACGTGTCAGAAACATCGGATCATGGCAGGGAAAATAAGATTCGTCCGATAAAGGCCGTCATATATTTTAATATAGCTGGGAAGAAAACATGTTGATCTAAACTTCTAGCTTATGCGGTTAAGGAGTTATGCCTACTGCTTTCAACACATGGGAGATTGCCCAAGGCTTCACTCTAGCAGAAAACTTATCAAAAGTAGCTTCGAAGAGTGTTCACTGTTGACAGCATTGCTTGAATAATTGTCAATGGACTACAGTATACAAATTTGATGCTGAGGTTATAAAGGAGCTATGAAGAATGAAATCTCGCTTCAAGGATGCTGTAAGAAGTTGTCATAAATGAGTGAAGAACGTTCATGAAATATTTATTGGCAACTTTTCCTTCTTTGATAAATCAACTCCAAAATTCTATTTTGAATTGTGAAGATCTCCATTAAGTTCAAGAAACATAGAAGAAAATAATTTTATTTTGAATTGTGAAGATCTCCATTAAGTTCAAGAAACATAGAAGAAAATAATTTTATTTGCAACCCTTCCTTTGATAAATCAAGTCCGAGGTTCTAGCATGGTGAAGATCTCCATTGAATACCAGAAAATCCAATTTCTTTTGAAGTTAAAGAAACGTAAATGAAATTAACAAAACTTCCTTCTTTGATAATTCCATTCCGAATTTCTAGAATGGTGAAGATCTCCATTGGACACCAGAAGACCCAGTTTATTTAGATATTTAAAGTCAGAACAAAAAAATAGTTGCATAGGCAACCCATTCTTCTTTGATAAATGAACTCCGAAATTCTAGAGTAGTAAAGATCTCTAATGAAGATTAGCTTAGATCCAATGAAACCGAACCTTTTACACCCTTCACATAAACATTGAAATATATAGACGAGTATATAAAAAAGACTGCTTAATGAGTTTTTATTAAAAATTATGAGCCTCTTTAATTTATCGAAGACTTCTCAAACTTCCCATGTATAATTAAAAGAGTGTGTGAAGAATTTTAAATTCGAAAATAAAAATTGCATGAAAAATCGTGAGTCGCAAATGGCTTCGTTTCTTGGTTGGCTGTGGTTTTGCTTGGACTGTGTTGTTGTATGGATGGATGGATGGATAGCTTGAATTGCTTGAATGAATGGTTGTTGGTTTGTTGCCTGCTGCTGGAAGATCTACTCTTATAGCTGTTGAGTATATATATCCTACTCATCACTTGAGAAAACCAGAAACAAACGCTGACGGACAGCCATACGGACGGACGGACAATCAAACCTACAGCGTAACAGAGAAAACTCAAAAACTTGAAGAGTACAAAGAAAAAGCACTTCATGGACCGAACGACCGACCGACCGCATGGTTGCTCCTCGTGCACCATCAACTTTTCACTCATTTAATAGCACACTCACGCTCTACACCTGTTAAGCTACAACTATGAATATGAGGCATTGTGTGTATAACTTAGTCGCTCTGTCTGTCTGTCTGTCCGAATATCTGCAACACAAAAATTATGGGAAACCACAAAAGGCAGCAGCAACAACAGCAACAATTCGAGCTTGTTTCAGTTCACTTTTGCTTACGCTCCTCTTAATAAAGTTATTATAATTTAAGCGTTTTGATTATGCGCCGCGGATGCGGGCAAAATGCTGTCCGTCCGTCCGACTGTCTGTCTGTCTATCTCTTTCTGTGTTTAAAATACCAAAACGATTCCTGTTTCAACTACAATGCATACAAAAACCAACAACAACAACAAATCGCATGCGCAAACGAAAGTTTCGTGTTGCAGCAGCAGCAGCAAGCAACAGCGCCCGCTGGCCGATCTGTACATTGGAGTCCGGACGGATGAGGTCCGTCCACTCCTTTGAAGTGTGTTTAACAGCAAACGAACGCGCGCGTTTTCGAGTGTTTGCCAAAGTTGCAAAATATCTGCAAGTAGGTGAGTTTCTATATGTATGCAGTAGAGTATGTTGTGTAGGGGGTTAATCGTTCTGATTGGTTGCTATTTGCTCAGCATTTGATAGTGTATATGTGTGTGTGTGTATGGCTAAGTGGATGTTGCATGCCGTGCATGCATCCCGTTGGCAAAAATCGCGCAAGCATGTAAATTAATAGAGCTGTTTTATGCAGCGAATTTTAACTCATGTACCATGTTCCATGCACATCACATCGACCATCCAACTGCACTGGTACATGGCGGTCTCTAGCCATGCATCGGTGGCCATTGTAGTGCTCAAAATGTCCGTCTAGTATACAATGTGTATTTTAGTCTGTTAGGCGAGGCATGAAGTCATAAAAATTGAAGTAGAAGTTTACATAAATAGCATATAGCTTTGAAGATTTCGAAGATTCTAAGAAAATGTATGGTTTGGTTTGAGGATCACTATGAGATAATACCAAAAAATAAAAATAAAATAAAAAATTTTAGGAATTTGTTTCTGCAAGAGCTAAAATGGCAAACAGCACGTATATAAACTCTTTGCCATATCTGAATGGATTTTCCTTGGGATTATTTGAAGATTTTTAGACAAGACTCTGGCGGTTAGACCTCAAATACCGCATATTACAATAAAAATATCTTATCAAAAATTTCAACAGCATTCCTTCTTGTTTATGAATATTTAATAAGATCTTAGAACCTAATGCCAACTATTTCAATGGATCATTTAATAGAATCATTGACCCAATATCTTCCACGCTAGCAATTCGATGAGTCAAAAGATCATGTTACGCAAACCAACTTTGTCTATTCAGGTTACAATGTATTACTGAACTTAAAAGTGAAGATCTTACAGGTTATATGTTATATTTTAGAACTATTCATGAAGGAACCTATCAAGCTCCTAATATATACCAAACGATGACACAAAAGACTTCAGTTTAGACAAGAAATTCAAGATCCACATAAATGCCAAGATCTATCCATTTGACTCTAGTCCTCGATTGTCGCCGTAAAGACCAAATTAATTTTTTTGGTTCTATGTTCCACGCAGTCCATCTCTTTCACACCATTATTTTTTCTCTGGATACTAGGTATTCATTCACAATAGAGGTATCACTAGAGACAGTTTTCGAGGATATAAGAATTGTTTCCAAATTTATCTCGGAATGAACATAAAATAATATCTTAAGGCGAGCAAACATAGTTTGTCAGTTAAGCCAGAGAATATTTTGTCATTTTGCCTAAATTGTTTCGTTTTGCGCTCCATTCTCCACTCCAGTCTGTCTCTCCAGAAGTCTTAATATCGCATTTGTAGCAAAGATTCTCATTACTAAATAAAGTAAATTAGATCCAATATAATATTCAGTGCATTCTTCAGTTATATTATGCACTACATACGCTCACAAACTTATTTTATTAACTACTTTCCAAACAATTATGCCATCAAACAAGAGATCCCTTTCAACGACCTCACACCAATTTTCACTTTTCACAAGGAAAACAAAAACAACAATACACAATTCACAAGACCAAAAGCAACCAAAAAAAGTAAATGTGAAAAAAAGTGAAAAGGTGACGATTACATTTCGCTCATGCTCTGTGGCATATGACTGCGCTGCGCCAGACACTGGTTGTTTCCTTGAGGATCGTGATCAACACAGCGCCAGTTCAGTTTGAAAATGCCCGTCCATCGATTGGATTGCGTGTAGTTTTCCATTTCACTTACACTTGCGCGAACATGTCTGTCGGATCATTGGATCAGCAGCAGCATTGAATGCTTGCAACAATAATAACAAAATACATATTTTGCAGCAATCACAATTCTGTGATCTTTTGCCCTTTATGTCGAGCGCGATTACGCCAGCGGCGGCAACTGTGACTGCCAAATGGTTGGCAACGATGGAAACGATGGAAACGAAACGATCGAAGCAATGATAGCCTAGCTAGCTGGGCTGCAACCAGCCAACCAACCGATCAGATCGGATCGACTTGACTTGGTTTGATGCGGCGGGACCTACCTAGCAGCTTGTCCAGAAATTTGTGAGGAAACCTGCAGCGACTGTTGCTGCTGCGGCTGCTGCTCGACTTGCAATTTGAAATGCATACCGCCGCCGTTGCTGCCACCGCCACCACCACACATAAACCGAGTGTGTAGCAAGCAATTCGATCGATGTATCTTGAAAAGCATCTCGATTGCATCTTATGGTTAACTCCTCGTCTGACTGACTCAAGCGTGATTCCCGCATGGTATGCGCATTTAAGCACTTGGTGTGCAGCATAGAAATTGATTTTGAACTTGCATCTATGTAGCATGGAAATTCCAGCCAGTCATAACAATTTTTTGCTTGCCACCTTAACGCCGCATTTGGTTTTGGTTTGTTGTGACTAATATGTTTCAAAGAAATGCCATAAATTAAATTTCTTGAATGGCTTTTATGCGAGTTAACACTATTTTGTTTAAAATTTTTATTAAAAAATAAAAAAAAGAAACAACAAAAGCTCATTAAATCATAAAACAATGGGGTAGCCACTAAAACTAGTCAATAAAAAAATCAACAAATTCAAATGTTTAAAAATTTAAAAGATCAGCAAAGCAGTCAACCGAAAATAGATGCTTTTTTTACGATGTTCCCAGCCAAATAGCAGTCACAGTCAGAGTAGCATTTAACTCATTCAAACTCACGATTAAAATTATGCCAATGTGTGTTGACAGTGTTGTAAAGTGCTACGCTCATAAAAATCAAACTGAGTGCTGAGTTGGCTGAGATTTTTATGGTTTTTTGATTTTGTTAATGTTTATAAATGAGTGTGGCATTTGAATGAATGCATTGTACGCTGAGAACTTCCATATAAATTGATTGTGTCATGAATTATTCCGTAACAAAATCAATCGTAAAAATTAATTTGTTTAATTTTTTGGAAATTGTTGTAAGAAATATGACACCAAAAAAACGTTGAAGTTCGTTTCGTTTGCATATGGAGATGTTTAGAAAGAAGTTTTAGTGATATCCATTAGAAACTGTTTCGACGCTCTAATTTGAATTTTAATACAAAACTCCGTTAAAAGCTCTCAAGCTTAGTCAAAGTTCTGCTACTGTAGATAAAGTTTCTTAATAAACTTTTTTGTAGAAGGCAAACGATGAAGAAAGTAGCTACAGAAGCACATTTTGAAGATATCTTTGAGTTAAGGCAATAAGATTAATGCTAAATTATACTAGTTGTGAATTATAAAAACTTTTGAGCATTAAACAGAATACGACAATATACTGAACAACTTGCGGAGAGAGTTCTGTGCAGCTTATGGTCGAATGTTCAGATCACTCAAAAGAGGACGAAACGCCAGAAATCGTCCAAAAATCCATGGAATGATATTGGATGATGGGAGAATGAAAGTGCTTGAGGTGCCTTAGGCTGTAGGTATCTCAACTGAGAATAAGCGTAAAACTGTCACCGACTAGTTAAGACTATATGCGATTGTAGGATCCATGGGCTACCCCATCCAGCATATTCTGCAGCTTTATTGCTCTGTGACTATTTTCTGTTTTCAAAACTGTTTGAAAAGGTGGCACGTTACAGAGTTAGGTCGAATGTAGAAAAAAACGCCTTGAGAAAGCCTTTTTTTCGGAAGGTAGTATCCTTAAACATCTGACTTTTCTGAGATTTTGAACGAAAAATTGCTGTTTTGTTGTACATTACTTTAATTCTAATGCAATATTTCATACAGGTCTATATCGAACCACTAGAAGCGACAGCCTCCATAAAAATTGATCTCCCCTTCTGTGATTTTGACAGAATTTTTTTAGGGGTTTGCTTAAAGCATCAAATTTGGTGTATCTCCAAATTAATTCCAATAAAATGTGTTACACGGATCCAGATAGAAGCATATCCTTTATAAAAATTTAAGGTTCAATAGGGAGATGTGAAGAATGACAATGACCACTAAACATCTGAACCATGGATATACACCCATCTAAAGTCACTTGTTGCAAGGGCATAATTATTCATGATGATCATGAATTGTGGTCATTGGCTATGGGAAATGATTCAATGGAAATAGTTTTAGCAGACCAAGTAGATGAATCTCTTGTTTGTAAAAAACTACGATGATGGTTCAACATGGATGAGAACATCTAATGCTCTTTCTTGGGTCGTACACTGTGTGGTCGCTCTATGTAGTGCTGAATTTTTGAGCTATTCCTATTGTGACCAACAGCGCATGTACGGAAGATTTTTTTGTTAATCTAATAACCGTTTTTTTTTTAATTGGATTACACACTTGTATCGAGTTCAGTGGTCCCTTGTTTCTCAAAGACGTTACTGCGGGTGAAAAAATATTAAGAGGCACGTTCATCATGGCTGTTAGAATGCATATGCCTGCTGGTAAGACTCCTAGTATTAGCTAGAGCTGTAGCCTTGATGGCAAAGTACTATCAATCCGAGCTAATGATAACTAAGGTGGCTAAAACTCTTTCATACATCCGTCTCGAATTCGCGTGATCTATCTATTAACAACTTTCCGGTGAACCTTAGAATTTAGATTTTATCCATTAATTTTGAGGAAACGTAAAGAGGAAGGTCCAAGATATGTTTTACCTTTTTTTAGACAGTTGGTGCAGCACCTTTCTTTGTGTACAGAGGACCGCGTTAGGAGGAGCAAAATGCGGGAAGCGTGCTATAATTTCTCACCTATGTAAAAGCAGTGATCTGTGCGGATTTAGTAGGTTGGGAAAAAGGTTGATGGTGCTAGATCAGCGGTGCGAAGTCAGCATATCCAAAGTTTGTGATGAGGGTGACGCAAGATAATGCTCTCCACTCCTTACTGTTCGTTTTGAATTTGGCTAAGATGCTCTTATCTCCTCCCTATTTCAGACGTCCTTTATCTTCTTTTCCTGGGAAGAAACTGCAACCCTTTGCTAGAGTATTGAGTATTTCGAGAGTACAGTTCCCGACAATACAATACTTAAGCTTTCAATCCCCTGCTTCAAATCTGTGCTCAAATCACCAAGATGAGCAATCGACCAAAGTCGTGTAACAAAATAAATATATATGCTGTCCATTAAACATCTGAGATAATTGAACTTAAATGAAAAAAGGAAGTTTATCCATTTCTATAGACTCCACATTGATGATCCTCCCTAGTAAATGGCCTTCTTTGCTTTTGTTTACATTTTATTTTAAAAAGTTCTAGATTTAATTTTTATATCCTTTTACCATTAGGCTTGTACACCAATTTCCTGCTCTTTCTAACTAGTCTAATGTGTACTTTTCTTCCTCAAAAAAACATTCGAAATCGTTGAAATCGTGCGCAGTACAACATTTTAACTTTAATCGCAAATTGCGACAAAGGCCATCGTAGATTTTTAACAAATAATCATGGAACATGATCGACAAAATTCAAACAACAAGACCTGTAATCACAATCGGAAAAACACCAACAATTATTGTGTGGTAATGAGCTGCTGTGCATTTCGGGGAAGCGAGAAAAAAATACACGGAAAAACGTAAATCCGCATGAATCGGGATAATTTTTTTTCTTTGGATTTTTTTCCATACAATTAGTTGAATTTTGTGCGCATGCGCAGATATTTTGTTTAACGACAAATTTAGACAAAAAATGTCGCCGCCGCCGACAACGACGATGTAAAAAACAAATAATCTCCAAGGAAAAAGTTGTGAGACGCAACAAACTAGGTGGCGCATTTGTAAACTTGGAAAGGGAAAAACTTGACTCTTGACGCAGCAGCAGCCGATGTCTACAATGAATATCTACACAGAAGAGTAGTAGACTGTCGGCCCGACGGGTTTGGTTTGGTTGGTCGGGTATAGGCACAAAAATTTTCGACAAAGTTTGAATTGCGCACACAAAAACCAAATTGCGGAAAATTACATGAAAATCGTGCAGCGCTTGTTGACTTCAAGCGGTAGATATGGGCGGTATAAGGTGCAGGCGGAGGTAGGTGGTATGTTTTGGAAAATGAGAAAAAATCGCAACACTCTGCGACATCGAAAATTTTTATGCAATTGCGTTGAAATGTATTTCCTTTATGTAATACCCTACATGTGTCATTCGTTAGTTTTGAATGGTGAACATTGAATGGAGAAATGAAAGAAACCGTTAGTAGCAAGTTTTCGATTGCGGCAGTTTCGGACGGTGGAGAGCCTTCAAAGTTTGGTAAAAAAATAATGGAAGTGTTTGAACCAGGAAGATTTTCTACTGACTACCCAAATGGTGCAAGAAGTTCAAGTGACGGAGATGCATGACAGAGGAATGTCGTCGTTTCTATCTTTGATTATATAGACAAAAGTTTTTCAGCTTAAATCAAGCCTTGGACCATTTCATAACAGTACAGTTACAGTACAGTTACATCAGAAGGAATACCAAGAAGGAATATTAAACAATGGACTAAATATTATACGCCCAAAAGGTCCTAGGTCACAGAAGATCGAATTGCGGAAGGGTTCCATAATTAATTTAGTAAAAGGTATTAAACAGCGGTTGATCCAAGACGTTTATGGATCCCCAAACGGCCCAAGAGACATTTACCGGGATTGTCTTATTACCTCGCATGGTGACCACATTCATACTGGCCACGTTTATACCTACTGCAATAACTCATGTAGAAGTTCCTTCTGCAAATGTTTGGAGGCACAAATCAATTGAAAAATCTCTCGACGAGTTATTTTAAGTTGGAAATTAATGATTCATTAATGGGGACATATCGCAATGTATTTCCAGGAAAAATTCCTGGTACACTAATTTATTGGGACCCGCCTGGAGAACATGGATAGGAAGTAGATATGAAGATATCAAAACAGCCGAAACAATGGTGACACGAAGCGAATTCGATATATTCTTTGCCGTTCCGAAACATATGACGATAATGAAGGAGTAAAAAAACTGGAAAATGGCGAAATATATAGGTGAAAAAAAATAGAGAAAGACAGACGGAGGGAAAGACTGGCGGAGAAAACTAGAGAGAGAGAAAAACAAAGTGATAAGGAGAGAGAAATAGAGTAAGCGAGAGGGAGACAAAGAGAGAGAGAGAGAGAGAGAAGGCGAGTGAGATAGAAAGTGAAATAGAGAGAGAGAAATAGAGATAAAGAAAGGGAACAACAGAAAAAAATAGAAAGAAAAATAGAGAACAAAAAAAGAGAGACAAAAAAAAAGAGAGAAAGAAATAGAGATAGAACGAAGAAAAGAAAGAAAAAAGAGAGAACGAAGAAAAGTGAGGAAGAAAAAAAGAGAGAGAGTAAAAAAGAGGGAGAGAAAGAGAGAGGTAGAGAGAACAACCACAACCAACAATTAAACCAATTTAAAGACAAAGCTTTACCAGTTATATTTCAGACTTCTCTCCCTAAATTTGGTTTTTGTTTCATTTTAAAAAAGAAATACAATTTTTAATTTGTCTTTTATCTAAAGAAGCTGGAGGATTTTCAGGAATGCTGAATTTCTTATCGAAATAAATCTCCATTTGCTTCCTAAATACATCTCTATGCCCGGTAAAAACGTAACGGATTTGAAATATCCCGCCTAGTTAAAGCATAGAGTCCAAACAAATGCCCTATAATGACTATCAACTTCTTACTCAGTTGAAGTTGCCCGGTAGCCAATTTCTGAATAAACAATGCTTAGTTAAGTTCGCTTTGGATGACTTTTCAGATGTATACCTTATGGATGACACTTGGAGGCGACTTTCAATCTCTGTGAAGAGTGTTGCCTATCTGGATTTATGGATCGAAACTAGTATCTCAATTTTTAAGACATCAATTTGAGATTAGGTATGGAGTATTGCTATGTTCTGAAGCTGAAGTAAGGTTAGAGTGACCGTGATATGACCAGTAGTACGTGCCGCTCCTATAGAAACCGTGTTAAAGCAATCAGTCTGCCCGGCTGCATATGAGTCTGTCTGTCTTTCCTTTTGTATCATATCTCCTACATATATCCTGCTACATTAATTCGTAGTGTATATAAACTTCTTGTACGTCAAACTATTTTTTTTTTTAAGATGTGTGTTTTTTTTTTTTTTTTTTTCAGCGGTTTTGCGATTCAACAAATTTAAACGTTACATGCGAGATTTCAACGCGATCATCGATCGTTGGTGCGCTCGCCAGGCTGCAATCGATTTGGCGGCTCGTGCAGCGTTTATATTTATATTTTTTTTTCCACAGACTCCCACTACGTACGGGTAGTAGTAGTCTCCGTCGTCAATTGGTTTTGAATGAGTGGAACTGCAACAGGAGCAGCAGCAGCAGCAGCAGCTGGTGCTGGTGCAGTGAATGTGGCATGCAACAAAGTGAAGTGCAATGAGTTGCATTGAAGTTGAAGTGAAGCGCATGCGCAGCGTGTAGCTACTTTGACTGTTGACTAGTTGGCTTGACTGACTGACTGACTGACTGACTGTCTGTCTGTCTGTCTGCATGACGTAACACTGCTAAACTCAACTCCTTTTCCCCTCAGGTGTGAGCTGACTGACTGTCGATTGAGCTTTTCCAGCTTATATTATTTTATTTTATTTTAGTAGTCATGTAGCTTTTCACTTTCCGCCAATTGGCCGTCATTGTTGTGCAGGAGTCGCCATCGCCGCCATCGCCGCCGTCGTCGTTGTCGTCATTGGCGATTTGTTTGGCTTTTTGTTCGCAAAAGCGAAAATATTACAGCAAACTGTCATTTTCAATTGGATTCGTTTCGATATTTATTTCAAAGGTTTTTTCATTTCTTAGACAACGGCTGCAGTTCGATTTGGAGACCTGCTGCGCCATCACAATATATATTTAAATGCAACGCTGTATAAGTTTAATTTTCTTTAGACTTTTTTTGCCTTATTGTATAAGCCAAAATGTCAATTTGGTTTTTCGATGTTCGTCGTCGTAGTCGTCGTCGTTGTTTAATTTGACTTTTTATTTGACTATATTCAAATACATTTGCCGATTCGTCGCACCTTCGAGCCTCTGCCCCTTCAAAGCTGACTGCAATTCGATTTCATTTGACTTTGTTGTGTTTGTTGTTGCGACTTCAGCTCCTTTTCTCAGCTAACCAGCCAACCAACCAACCACAACCTCATTCATTGACTTGTATTGAGTGTTAATTAAGCGTTTATTCAGCGCCAGTGTCAAAGTTGCCGATGATGTCGAAATGGCTGACTCGCTCTTTGTAGCTCTGCTACATGTGAGGAGTTTTATTTACAATATTTGATTTAGTGCGCCGCTTTGGCTCTTATTTTTCGGTTATCATTTGCCCATAATGAAAAGTCATTTGACGCAAGATTTCGAAAGCGATTTTTCGTTTCGGCAGTTTCGGCAGTTTCGACAGTCGCAACTTAATCGATCATTGTCTGTCATATATATATAGTTTGCAGAAACGTAGCAAATGAAACCAAAAATAAAATAATTCGACACAAGTCACATTTTCAAGTATTGAATCACTCCGGCATGAGTTGCGTCAGCTCTTGAATTCAATGGCTTTTGACTTGCAGCATTTTTTGGTATAAAAGCGAATAAAAAGCAAAACACGTCCTTTTGCAGCTGTCAATTGGAATTTGTTAATAGGTAGCTGAACTTCATTGATCTTTTAATTCTTAGTTTGAAAACAATTTATTCTGCTTCTTCTAATTTATGCTAAAGTTTAGAAGAAAAACAATAGCAGCTTTTGTGTCTAAATATTTGCAATTGGTGGGTTGAGCTTATAAAATTGAATAGAATAATTAAAGGAAAGGTCGCTGCTCTATATTTGCATTCAGCATATTATTTTACAGCTGTTGAAGGTGCAAAGATCTTAAGTTAAAGTGCAAGCAAATGTGTGTGCTCTGCGTGTAGGTGTGTATTGTTTTTTTTTTGTAGTTACTTCGGACAGAGTGGACACCCGACCAATTTTGTTAAGAATCATTTGTCAAAAATCAAGTCAAAAATTTCATGCTCAAGTTTGTAGTAATTCCATGTATAAGTGGGCAAATTTTGATATATTTATTTAAATTTGCTGAATTTTCTTTGATAGTCGCTGATAAGACAAGGGTAGATAGTATCAAAAAACAACGACCAACCAATACAGAGAAAGAAATATAAATTATTTAAACGAGAGACAGAGAGACCGGGTTTCTTTCATGTGGCAGGCTAAGGTTCTTTTTGTCGGAGCCGTATCCAGTGGACAATATGAAGGATTTAAACCATTTATTCTGCCCTTGCAGACAATGATGAGACATGCCGGATATTCACCAAAGCAACAGCTCGAACGAATTTACGGGAAATGTCACACCGTCATTCAGCTGTTCATCAAGAGGAAGGAGTTTTTAACGTTATCAGAGCTGACATGCGTGGTTGGATAGATAGAGGGGTTCCATGGTGTCACCCAACAGGCAAGGCATACCGCGAACTCTGCCCCTAAAGCTAGGGTACCAGGCGTGGCCAATATCTTCAGGGATGCCAGAGAGCACAACCAGTGAAGGCGTCGTTAACAGGAAGGCCATCTTAGAGGCGATTACAGAAACCAACCAATCCTACACTGCGAACGCTGCGGACAGCGTGGTGCAGGATAGTGTTAATGCGGTGCAAGAAAACCAAGATACAAGAGACTCGGCATGTCAGTAGGTACTAAAATTTGACGGACACCGGCTCACAGGGAAAATATGTATGGCGGGGAAACTGGTTATAGACACAGGGGCAATCAGGAGCTTTGTGAGGCAAGAGTTCGCGTCGAACCTTCAACTCCAAGTGAGTATGATAAATTGCGAATAGGTCAGATTGCATAATTACGCATGTTCTCAATGTGGAGGCTCGGAGGTGAGAAAACATGCCAAGTACCATTTCTAGTGTTATTAGATGAGACGGAACACGTCATATTGGGGACACTAAGACATACTGCTGCGGGACATCGATTCGGACAATTAGAGAGAAATCAATGGGACATTGACGGCGGAACCACTCCACCTCCAATGCCAATCCCTCCCAATACTCCACTGCAATGAACTCCATACCGGTGGCTACGTCCGATCATCCTACACTGTCGGCATCAGCACTCAAAATCATTAGCCAAAAGAAGACCCAAAAGCTAGGCAATAAATACTTTCTATTTAAGATGAAGAATGAAAGACGACCAATACAAATATGCATTGGCCGGGTGGAACATGGCAAGCAGGCACACTTGCTCCAAAGAACGCAGATTCAAATCAGACTTCTGAATAATATTTTTGCGTTAAGTTTCGTTGTGTGATGGTAGGTGATTGTGATAGGTGCTTGTGTAAGAGGTGCGTCACGGAAGGGTGAGGGAGGGAGAATGTGATGAGTAGGTGAGAGTGAAAGGGCTATTATTTTTTTTTTTAATAAAAGCACTTGTAGTTCGAGGTTAAGGAACGGAAAATTTGCTAGCGGGGAGAGCGTGTTGAGCGAAGTATGCTGAGTTATAACTCTTAGCTTGGCAACCATTTTCAAACGTTTTAAAATAGATTCGACCAAATTATTTGTTATTTTTGAAGTGATTTTAATTTATTCCTTATTGAGTCCTGCGAGGGAGGATATTTTGGTCCAAATTTCAACATACATTCTTAATAATATTAAAATCTGGTAAAAGAACCGGCGGTGCCGACTAATTTTTTGGATGCGTTGTCTTGATAAAATCTAAACTTTTTGTAGCGAATTTCGGTCTTTTTGAAAATTTTTTGAACATAATAGAATTGTCTTCATCTATGAACTATAAACTTCCATCTCAGGTTAATGACTGTTCGATTTGCTTTCATACATCACCAAAGCTCTTTCTTGCGAACTACTTGTGAGGTGCGTACTAGACTTAAAGAGTTCTTCATTAAGGAGTTTAATTTTTGTAATTTGATTCATGTTCTCCATTAAGAGGTTTATTTTTTTTTCCCCAAATTTTTTGCAATGCTATTAAACAATATCTTCTGAGATAATTGATGCTTTTTCATGGAGATAGTTCAAGATTTCACTATGCTTTCACTCAATATAATCTAACTCTTTTTGACTTACCAATTCTCTCAAAGCCACTTTCAAATAAAAAAAAGAAATACAGCTCATTAAAAAATTCCTTTGCTTAAATCATATCGAACATCAAACGTTCGCTAATAGTCTGCAAGCCAAATAATATTGTAGCTCCACTCCCAAAAAAAAAAAATAAAAACAAAAACCAGCAGCATTTTATAATACTCTACTCAGTAATTAAATGGCACACGAATGCGCTACACTGGGTCGGGTCTGGGTCGGGTCTGGGTCTGGTCCATTATGACAAGTGTGTGGGCAGGTCATGATGTTTACACACGAAAAGTACAAAAACAACAACGACAGCAGCAGCAGCATCAAAATCAAGTATGCTGTCAAAAGAAGCTGTTTGCGTGATTAAAGAGCACATCAATATTTTAAATAGCGACGGCAACTATGGCGACAGGCCAAAATAACTGACAGACTGACTGACTGACGAAGTGAATGACAGCCAAATAGACAGACTAACGAAACGAAAAGGGCTACTAGTAACGAAAACGCCCCAGCATCAACAGCAACAATAATAATGACAAGTGCTACTGGTTCGGTTCCCCAGCTGCTGCTATGCATCTTTATATTATAAATATATTCCGAAACAAAAGCCATAAATATGGAGATACAAAGCGATTCGAAATATTAATAGCAAAATGATTTATTGTTTATGCAGAGAAGAGCGTCGTCAGCTTGAAAACCAATTTGATTGACAACAATGTTGAAATATCAAATTAAAATTTTGAGAAAATGTTTTTAAGCCGCTTTAAAATAGGTAATTGGAGATTCAACGCGAGACTGACAGAGAGAATGCGAGATCTATTAAGCCTGGGTGTGGATGGATATTTGGAGGTCAATGACGACAATAACAACAACAAAAGGAGAATTATTTATGAATAATTGATTATAAGCCAAAATAGTATTTGAGTTTAAGTGTACAAAATTGGGTAAATCAGTTAATAACTTTTTTAAAGCCAAAAGTTTTGGAAAAAAGTTTTATTAAAGCTGATTTTTAGAGCATGAATCGTGCATAATAAAGTAATAAAAAGTATTAAATGTATTATTTCTTGATAAAATATTCAACTCAATTTTTTTTTGTACACTTAATAAAAATAATTTAGTTTTTTGGTATGTAATGTAAAATATCAGCCAACAGCAGTATTGGGAGAAGCTCAGCTGCAAATCGCCACCATACAGTTACCCACATTCAAAGTCCTCAATCTACCAACTTCCACAACTCCCTTGGTCTACAAAGGACTTTGATAAGCTTTTCAACACGTTGGAGGGAAAGTTGTTAATCGGAGGACTTCAATGCCAAACACCGATTTTGGGAGCACTTCAGAAAGTACAGGAGAGGTTCGATATTGAAGCAAGCTTTAGCGATAAACCCTAGTCACCGGCCTAACAACCTACTTCTTGCACGCCCAACAGCATAAGACTATCGAAAAGGTATTAAAGAGGTTGTGCTCATTTACTTGGTCATCATCACACTTGCCTGGCGTTATGGAATGCAAGTGTACGGCAAAAATTCACCTTAATAAGAAAAGTATTCTGCAGTAATTATCCTACGGAAGCTCATAAGCATTCTAGAGAAGGACCTAAAAGTTCCTAAAGTTGGTGGCGGCATTAAAAAGTAGACCGAAGACTATCTAGAAACACTTTGTGATCATCCCAACGGCTCATCTTAAATAGTAGAAAGGTAGGAGTTAAAATGAAGAAAAGGTTTCTTCCTAGGGACCTAGTAGTGTAGACTTCACATGAGAGCAAAATAGAAATACAAAACATTGGAAAAGCCATAAAGTTGTTTCTCTTTTCCGATAAGCGCGTTATATACGCTTGATCAGCTCTCCGATGTAGCCATATTTGTCTGGCGAAGATTTGTTTAGGGCTTTCATGTTAATTTGATACACTATATCTGAGAAAGGATAGACGAAGTAAAATATGAAAATTTTAAGGCCTTCACGTTTCTAGTCTTCGAGATCTTAACGTTCATAGAATATGTATATAATACTGCGTGAGGTCTTCAACACCACAAAGCCATTGTCGGTAGCTTGTAATCTGCTAAAATAAACTGCCAATGGTTTCTCGACTAACTTCTAAAAATGAGTAAATTAAATATGAAATTTTTTTATGGTCTTAAAAGAACTTTAGTACATAAAACTATGAATACAAATCATTGCACAGTGCAAATATCTATATAGGATATATATTTCTCGAGGAGACACCCAAATTGGCAGCGCCTGAGCAGAACCAATCAGCAAAAACAATTTGGTAAGCATATTAATGCTAAAGGATAAAGGCGCTGCATATGAGTACAACTAAAAATTTGCAGCGCCTGCGGCAAAGTTAATAGAGAAGTGTGTGCTTCACTCGTAGTATGTCCAGTGTGAGGTGTGTGTATGAAATTTGTACTTTACGACATCGTAAATGTAATTGGTTTTGGGAATACATACGGGCGGGTATAGGTTTAAAGAGTGCTGCTGCTGCTGTCTATGTCTACATTTATGTGCCTTTTACGAAGAGTTTATCTCTTGGCGATTTTGTTTGTTATTTTGAAAGTTTGTCCGCAGCAAACAGCAAACAGCAGCGGCTGAAACAAATTGTGTCATCATCGATTAAACTCAACACGCTGGAAAAGTAGCCAGTTGAACAACGTGCAACATATCTGTGCAATTATCACGCTTGCCTGCATCGCGTTGAGCCAGCAACATAACACAGCACAACACAAAGGCGGCAGCGGCGACGGCAAGCTTGTCTAGCAGTATCTGGCCTGGAAGGCTGCAGCAGTTAGTTGTAATGAATCCCTGTAGTATACGCGTGACACATAGATACATATGCCATGTATGTGTATATATATGTGTGTGTGTGTGCGACAACACTTGACACTAATTAATACGCACTTGCCTCGAACTACTGCTTGGATGTTGGCAACACATTTCAGTGCGTTGGCAGCCAGTATTGTACTCTACACAGCTACAGCTGCCCGTTTCAATCTGTCAGCTGAATTGGTGAGATTTTTGTGTGATAAAGTCGTTGAAAGTGTTACAGGTTGAAAACAACACGCCTCACTGGGTAACTGGCACATTGACTTGTTGGCCAAAGTCGGTGTCACAGCCGCCGCTGCCGCCGGAGTACTTAAAACTGCTGCTGCATGTCAAAGTATCTGTCAACGCGCCACCATGTGCAACACATTGGAAAAGTGCGCGCAAAGACAGCCGGCCAGGCCAACCCAGTCCAGTCTGTATGAACCAACATTGAATGAATGATTTTTATCAGCTGTGAAGTTTTCTTTACGCACACAGTTCACTCGCTGAATGGAAGCTGCTTCAAGTTTTGCTTTTTATCAGTTTTATTCGTATTGGTATTCATTGAGTGGAAGTTTTTAACTATGACTTGAATCAGTGAGCGATGGCATGTAGACAGAAAGGCGTGAAAGGTGTAGAGAAAGAAAGAGACAGTTTAAAGAAATATTTCTTTTTTTTGATTTAAAGTTTTATTAGAAAATTTAAGGACAGGATAGAAGTTTCTGTAGATAAATTTAGTCGCCAACGAAGATAACTCATAAGTTTAAAAATTCTGTGGAATAATGGCAAAACTATTTGAAATTGGGAGATATTAAGATTGCCCAAAGCTATTGCCTATTGAATGAAGGACATTCGGAAGAAGAACTTCAGAACACAAACACTGAATTGAAAAACTGAACGAAGGAAAGGGAAGGGAATTAGTTGATTATTTGATGAGCAAAAGATTTATGTCCAACTTCTCTCCATAAGCTGGAGAAACAGATAATTTATGTTTGTAAATGGTTGCATCTTGGTTTTGTTGCCATGGAATTAATTCTGATAGGTTTCAACTTTATCAAAATTTTGTTTCTTTGGCCTTCAACTTTTGATCGATAGTCTCTAATATTCTCCCTTCCAGTGTTAAAAATATTCAACCATTATTTTTCAGCCAATTAGTCATAATAAACTAAAGATTATTGTGCTACAGACTTCCAATAGCACAAAACATGTCACATGAATGTCTCTCTACTCAAAATTTGTCGAGTACTTATAAATTTGCGACCCAAAATGACCGGTTTTAACCGTCCTATGCGCCGTTAACATTTTAAGATTGAAGACCATAGCCGTATTATACGAGTGTCCATTCGTTCAGATTTCCTGAACGAATATGATCCATTGGAAAAATCTGGAGCGGTCTTGTAAGACATTTGACTTTAGACAGTTTATCTTTCGATGTTTATATAGCTTCCAGCCACAAAATCTTATTTGGTCCAAAGATATCAAAATTGTTTTAAAAATATTTCAATATTCGGCTCCGAATTTCTGTTCCCGAAATGAAACTGTCTAAGCCAGAGAAGAAAAATATTGCATACTTAAGGGAGTTTTATTGCATCTTAGCACCAGCACCAAACTCTTCATCACCATCAGCAACTTGAGCTGCTTCAACATGCTCGTCATCATTATCAACATCCTCATCATCAAAATAATAATAATGAACAATTTTGCACACAAATTTGAAGTACAAGTCGCGACGATGTCTGGCGACATTTAATGTATCTATTGTTGTTGTTGTTGTTGCTGTTGCAGGCTGGTACTGCTGCAATTCTCATATGCTCAAAAGCCAAAAGACAATTGGGTCTGAGAGCATAATTTGCAACTGCACGAGACATGTACACAATGTCCGTACGTCCGTCTGTCCGTCCGTTTGTTACAAGCTGTCTGCCGTCATGTGTTAGCCAAATAAGTGGTGGTAAATACCAACATACACACACAAACACACACCCACACACATCCTTTGGCTGCAGGATATATGAAGAAATTGCAACCAAAATGCTGCTGCTGCAAGCAGGTAATACAGAAGTGAGAAACAGGCAGACAAAGTTTAGACAGCCAACAGACCGTTCAAATTCTAAGTGTGAGCGCTTTTGAACTGACTTGGAAGCTGTATACACGTTGCAAGTCAGCAAGTTGCAGTGCAGTTAAAAAAAAAATAGGAGAAAAGTATCCTAGCAATGCAGTTCTTACTCTGGCTTCAATGTAATTTTAATTTTTGTTGCAGGCAAATGCACTTTGCTGGTTGCCATTGCAACTGCCAACTTGCCAACTGGCTGAAGAATGAAAGGATGTCGGCTGCTGCTGCTGCTGTTGCACTCATCTCCAAAATGGCGCACAATTTTTGTTTATTTTGTTTGCTGTGCCTCCTGTTGTTGTTTCAGGCCTAGGCACCACAACAACTTTGGCTTCGTTGGCAAACTGCCTGTAAGTGGGCAGGAGTTCAGCTAAGCCGACATTCTGTGTCCTGTGGCAAGCAGGCCACAACAAGCGGCAAACAGCAGCAACCAACACGGGCGTTAATAATGTTGCTCTACTATACAGCAACATGGCAGCAACATTATTCAGATTGGGAGGGATTGCATATATTTTATTTAGCTTTTATAGCAGACGATTTTCAGTAAAAAATCGACAAACAAAACGCAGGTTCCGAAAATTATTTATGTAACTGCTATATTGAAATTGGTCCAACGTGCACAATGCATGGCCCAACGAGCACAAAGGCTCAACATGCAATACTCGAATGTGCTCCAATGGCTCAACATTTGTAAGTGATTTTTTGAAAAACATCTGAATTCAAAAATGTCTTCAATGAAATGTAGGACCAGGTCAGGTGAAAAATTTTGAAGTTTCTCAACTTGCACGAATTATTTAATGAAGACTCATGCCAAACGCTTTAAGAATTTGAAACTTTATTGGGGTTGATCGAGAATAACTGTATGGGAGAATTGATTTTTCACCTGCGAAGATCTGCTTGATCGACAGAAATGAAAGAGATTTTCACAATTAACTGTGGCTGGCGATGAAAATTTGGATTCATAAAGACAACTCTAAGCGTTTAAAGTCATAAACTGTCCGAAATATGCTTAAATATGTCTCTGTTCGATCTGATTACATGTTCCAATCTATAACATGTTCCAACCTATGACTTTTTCACCATTGATTTCCAAGATTTGATCATATGAACAAAGATGACATCAAGTTAAATACAAGCTTCTGACTTGAAAATTTTTAAATTTAAATTCTTTCCAATCCAGCTCAATTGGCTCAAACAGCATTTAAATATAGCTGTACATCTTTTTGTGATTTTAATACTCTTCATTCGTAATGTTTTAACAGTTTCACTCTTAGTTTGTAACACCGTGAATAATGCGTTGAGACAACTCTTTATATGATCGAACTGGTTTCTAAACAGTTGAACACGTTGGGCGCCAATAGTAACTTCTAATTTAGCCGGGTCAAAAGCTGAACTAGCTCAGTATGGTGAAGCGCTTAAGTGTATGTAATGCAGAGTCCATACACTTGAGCGCTCTTTCCCGGTAAACAGACTATTTTTTAAATTGGCGCCCAACGTGGGGCAGCAAATTTTTGATAACAATTTTAACTTCTATTCACGTCTAATGGATTTTTTTGAGCTGAATGGACGTTACTACAAGTTTTTTAAGTTTTAAATAATGTTTCAAAGGTAATATGTTAAATTTTAACTGCCTAACCATGGCGCCAGTTCCAGTTCCATTGTTTCGTACTAAAAAATACCAAACTTATTAGCTTTCATGCAAATTGTAATTATTTGAGAACATTTAGAAGTGGTTTCTTCTCTAGAAATGTATAAACAAGAACGTTTCCCTGTAAAGGGTATTAGAATGCCGTTTCAACTGTAGACAAAATTCTGCTTGTTTTTTGGTTTTTTTTTTCCTTATTTTTGCAAGCTTTTTGCTTTGAATATGTTTTTTTTTTCTTCGGGTTTTCATACACATTCAGATATTTTTTATTTTTAACTTTTTTTTTTTGTGTATTTTTTTTTACGAAACTTTTTCATTTTGTGCAGTCAGTTGTTGTTGTTGGCGGTAGGCGCTCGGTAGGCGCTACACAGCCTACAAGCTACCTTCCCCGCGGCCACTTTACTTGTAGTTGTGGCAACGTCATCGTTGAAAGTGCATTGACTGAGGCACGCTGTCTGAAAATCTGCAGCAGCAGCAACTGAGTGAGTCAGTGTTGAGCAAGCAAGCAAGCAAGTAAGTGAGTGAGTGAGTGAGCTCGAAGAAGCTGCTAAAGAATCGGCATTGAAACTGGAGTTTCGTATCCTTTTTGCTGAGCAACATTTTGTACGACTCACTCACTCCTTATGTTGCAGACGCTATTATTCTCTGCCAAAGTTAGCTTAGCTTTTGTCTTTAGCTGTATGAAATCCTTTGCTTTGCTTGCCTTGACTCACTCACACCTTGCAACGTATGACGAGTACTGCTTTTGTTGCAGCATTGCAGCAGCATTTTAGGCGCTTGCACCAAGCGTACGGACCTATTTGACGTATTTGGTTGCATTCGTTTTATTTTTATTTTATTGAAAGTTTTGTAATTAACGTTTTGCACTGTTCCTGTTCCTGTTGCAGGTTCCTGCTGTGATACTTGCAGCGCGTCTGCTTTTCCATTTACTGCATTTTCTTAAGTGTTATTAGTTCGCTGCAGCAGCGTCTACCTTTGCACTATTAAATAGAAATTTTCTGTTTTTGTTTTTGGCTGTTGTACGCACCAAAGGACATGCATGCAAGTCGAAAATTTTGCAAAATGCAGACAACTTGAGTGAGTGAACGAATGATTCTTTTATTCCTGCAGCGGCATTCGAGCGTAATTCTCACTAGACGTTCCCATCACATCCTGTCTTGTCGCCAACGTCGCCGGGAGTCATGTCTGCATTTATTTGTGCTGCGTAAACAAATTGTGTGCGTGTCTGGCTGTGTATGTCCTGCTTTCTTGTAGTCTACTCTTTCTGAAAATAATGTACAAAAAATAATAAACACGAAAAGAAGATCATTGCAGTCGTGTTTGCTGGACTAAGAAATACACTGTAGACTGAACAAAAAGTTTCCCTAAAGTGGTCCCTGCTCGGGCGCCAGAAAAGAAAAATAAAACAACATAAGAAGGAAAGGAAGATCAATGTAATCGTATGTGATGGACTAACAGTTGCCCTATAGAATGAATAAAGCGACGTTATTAGAAGAGATCCCTGCTGGGGCGCCAGTAAAAATGTCTTGCAAGAAATAATACTGAAGTCGCATGAGCTGGACTAAGAGGCATCCATTACACTGAATAAAGAGTCTTTATTAGAACAGGTTCCTGCTCAGGTGCCACATCAAAAGCCGCTATCCTGCTTCCTTGTGTTGTTATTTCCGAAAAAAATGTATAATAAACAAGTTAAATCATTGCAGTCGCGGTGCTGGACTAAGAGATATCCTATAGAATGAACGAAGAGCTTTTATTAGGCAGGTCCCTGCTCGGGCGCCAGCAAAATGTAAAAAACAAAACAAAAATACAAATTTTATAAGAATGAGCTGCATTAAAAGCAGCCCTGTAGACTGAATAAAGATTCTTTATTACAATTGGCTCTGCTCGGGTGCCAAAAATGAGATCAATTTCAGCGCATAACTACATTCTGTCCATCTGTCTGCCTTTCATGTCCTCGCTCAAAATTTACCCTTAGTCTCATAGCTTTATAAGCCTGCTTTGACTGCTACCTCAATTGCACAAACTTAATATAATCAGAAGTGTAGGGTATTGCAAAAAAAAAAAAAAAAATTACGTCTGCTCATTGTCCTGTCAAATGCATTCAGGCGGCAACGCGCATGTTTTCGCAAACAATTTCGCATTCATTTAAAATCAACGTTTTTTATTTTTCAAACCATTTCTTTTTTCTGTTTTTTTGAAGTTTTAAATCCACATCATTTTTCAAAAATTTTTGTATAATTCTTACAACACATTTCTGCATTTCTTGCTGACATTTGGAGAGTTCTTGTTAGTTTGTAAAGGTTTGACTCTTCTGCACCTGTCTTTCTTTAGACGGAAACAAGTTGAGTTCATGTGGAGTAGTCGTCCTTTTGACTGCGCCGTCGACGACTTCGTCGTCGTAAATCATTAAGCCAAACATTTGCAAACAGTTTCAGCATCAGTGAACTTCACTGAACGCGAATCGAAAGCTGAAAATATTATTAAAATAATTTTTGCTTTCGAATGACGACGAAATATGTTTCATTCATTCACTTATTTTTTTTTTTTTTCTTATTCAATTTTATTTATTTATAATTTCTTTTTTTGCAAATTGTTGAAAAGTTTTTGCAAAATTTATGCGTTTGTGTGAAGAAAATCCAATTAGCTGCTGCTTGAAGAGTTTTATGTTGATCTGTGTTGAGTGCTTAAAATATTTAAATTGGCTTTGACAACAGCAGTCAACATGTTGTTGTTGGTGATGAAGGAGAAGAGTATCTCCACAGAAATGAGTGAAATAATATTTTAAATACTTAACGTATTTGTGTGTGAGAAGTGAAGTCTTAAGTTGAAAGATGTATTTCGACAGAAATGTTATGATTCAGAATGCATGGAAGGTTTTAAAGATTTTTTATAGAAGTCTGTATGAGGGACACTGTAGAAGGACTTTATTATTATAAAAGATCTTCTTTATGAGTTTAAAAATATTAATAAGAATTTTGACTTTTAAATTATTATTTTCGGACTATTAGAGCCAATCTGTACTCACTTGCACCGAACACAGTAGCAATGGACTTTTAACAGACCAACAGCTTTCATAAACAGCAAGCTATCTCAATCACTATGGAGCTTGCCAAGCAAAGCTCCATCAATCAACCATCAAAGTGAAAATATTTTATATTTACAACTCACATAGCGAGGCTATCGGTGCACAATTCATCTTCCAAAGAAATCCTATAAAATCCTATACTAAAAAATTTTATTTTGAATATCGGCTATCCTATAATTTTTTAAATAAATTTTAACTGGGGAAAAAGCAATACTGAACATTGAAGTAACGAAATAATATTTTTCGTTAGGATTGTTGAGGTTATGCTTGCTGACCGTTTGAATGAGTTCACATATAGACATTTTTGCTTCTTCCTGGAGTATCGATGTCTCTAAATTTCACTAAAACTTTATAAAGACTTTGAAACATGGGCCTTTAAAACAGAAAGCCAAATATTTGTCTATAGGAAGGCTTTCTGGTAATTGTTTGTTCATGTCTAAATAGCCATAACCGCGTAGTCCTTCAATTTTTAATATAGTTAGCGGACTTTTATTATTTATAGGGAAAAATATGTTTATATGGTTTTTGTACAACAAATTTGGTGCCTATATTTGACCAGTTCGTAAAGCTTCTTCCCACATGTAAGTACACCATTCATATTAAGCTTTAACAGGAGGAAGTGTCCATGTTGATTATTTGTGCGCGTTGGGCACATATCAATGTCTCAGTAATATGAGTATTTATCCCCTACCATTTGATATCGGTTTGACCAAGACCACAGAGTGATAACAGAGTAAAAAATCGATAATTATTGACTTATTACGCTGTAAAATAAATCGAAATATTGGTCTGTTATCGATATTTTCCTACTGCTAAAAATTATGTTATCACAATTTCAAGTCAAGAAAAGTATTTGTTTTTTTTAAACTATTTAAGCTGCTGTTAACTTATTTCGAAAGTTTTCTTTTTTTCTTAAAAGTTTTTACAAAATGCGAACATTTATCTATTGACAACACATGGCACAAACTGCTACTATTACAAAGAGTACATTTCAAGTGTTTAATATATGCAGACAAGCTTATTGCATATATTTACTTGTATACGAGACAATTTATAGCATAAATGAAGACATTTTATTGAGTTGTTTCATATAAGAATATGCATCATTATATATGCAATATATGTATGCATGTGTGTATGTATGTGTGCGTTGCGTTACATATGTAAATGATTTCTGCCATATGAATAGATCGACTAAGGAGGAAATGATGCCAGCCAGGCAGCATACAATGCAAAGCGATTCAAGCTTCAAGCTGGGAGCATGTTTAAAATTAAACAGAAAATACATTGGCTGTTTTTTTGCTGTTGAGGTGCCGATTTGCAACGCCTTCCTGCAGTGATGCGCATACACAAGTACTACCTATATATACTATATGTAAATCTATAGATTCAAAATTCAATCTCAACGTACTTGTTTTGCGTAAATTTGCAAAAATATTTATGTAAAATTTGGTTTTTAGTAGGCGTTCGATTTATGCACAAACACACAACGCATGTGTGATGTGTGTTGTGTTGTGTTGTGTGGCAAGGTGGGTGTGGCAAACAATGCCAGAGCATAGCGAAAGTAATCATAATCAAAATCATAATAACAAAAAACGCCTCTCTAGTCCTACAGATACATTTCGCGCAGTGTAGCTCAAAGTCGTGAATTAACCCTTTTTAGCTGAATAGTTGACTGGCTTGGCTGGCTGGCTGGAGCGTATATACGCGTTTCATAATAAACTCTGACAGCCGGTCGGTCGGTCGGTCGGTCCGTCGATCGCATACACTTCAGCAAACATGTCGCTGCGACAATGACAGCAATAATTTGGCAAAATTTTGCAAAAAGGGTTCACATATGTACATATTCGTGTGTATATATGTACTAAAACGCATCTTATATAGTATATATCGTATATAGGCACACAAAGGCAGCATGAAGGGCGTTGAAATTGACACCTCGATTGTGGAATGAAATATAAAAAAAAAAAAACAAATAAAAGAAACCCCTGAATTGAGCGAAGTTTTCAATTCCTGCAGTGGCAGATTGAGGACGTATGCGGCACATATTTTAAAAAATATATACGTACCTCCTATATTTTTGCAAACGTTCTCAACCAACAAAATAAAAAAGGGAGCGCACTGAAGAGGAAGAAGTACTAACATACAAGTATATAAGTGTCGTACGAACCTGTATCTGTCAGCTACAGCTCTCCATTTCGCTGCAGACACACTTTGGCAATTCATTTAATTATTATATTATATGTCGCTTTGTATATATCCTGACTGAGTATCTCTGTTGTATTTCACTTTTATAAGGATTTCATAGCTGATGCATACAGCACCATATAACTGAAGTAAAGCATATGTTTGGTAGCATAGTGTAGTGTAGTGTATGCAGCATGTCGCTTCGACAGCGTACATTGACATTGCCAGCTTGTATGAGTATCAATTGCAAACCGCATACTCCGCTCAAGCGTTATTGATAACTTTGCTTGTGGTTTGGTTTGGTTTGCTTTAGCTTGGATTGGATTGGATTGCTTGTGTTTCAAGGTTTCTGCTTGTTGTTCATTTGGTTTTAAGCCAAGTTTTTCCATTTTTTTTGGTTCAACAGCGCGAAAGTTGAGCATATAGAATTTCACCTTTGACCGCAATACTGCTTAACATGCAGTGCGAGAGATATTTTAAAGCTGCTGTGTATACTAGCAGCATTGCTACAGGGTGATAATAAGAAAGATTATTATTTTATGCGTCGATCAGTTGAGTTTGTACTACAAGAAGTGATTAGCAGTATTTTGATGAACATAGAATATAAAAATTTGCGTTGGCAGCTCTCCTTAATATCGATATCGGTCTTACTTGGGGCTATCAATCGATAACTTTATAATATGCTTTGCTGCCGATTGATCGATTCCAAATACTGTTCATTGGATTTAAGGAAGAAGTGTTGGATAGATACTCCATAGGAAGTAGTTATGTCTTTACTTTGTAATCTGCTTCTTAATGATGTTAGAAACTCCAACTAAAAGTGTGTAGAGAGACTGCTTATACAGCTGACCGGATTCTACTGTTAATGGAAAAATTCTTGCACGAAGTCAGTGATGCACTTGGCAGTATTCTAAGATAGGCACAACAGAATGTTCAAGTCACCAAACTGTTGCTCTTCACATAAAATTTTCATATATCTAATTTCCGACTTTCATCTTTGGCTACTTAAAAAAGTCAAGTATCTGGAAAACCACCTCGAATTGCCTTTCGATGATATAATATGAAACCTATTACCACCTTCCTAAAGCATACATAAGCGCAGTTAGACATCAGGAGCTAAATTTTTTTCAGGGCTTGTGCCGGAGGTCACAGTGTAGGGTACCTGCCTTGCATTTCGGTTGCGAATATGTCATTGCTACACCAGGTCGTTCTTGAAAATTTTTACTTGATATTAAGGCAGTGTACCTAAATTTTGTTGATGATAGATATGTGGTTTGAATCGGATGATCAAATCTATCTGATCTAGAATACATGCCCGTAACTAATTTAAAGCCCGTTACGGAAGAGATCGAGTATGAGCGAAAACTTATGGAAAATTTTTATTAAGAAAAGTCGTATCGACTGGCGGTTGAGTGCTTGGCACGTTCATATCTACATCGTTCGGCGACAGTTTATTTTGGATGCAATGGATTAGGATGCAAAGATATAGAGGGAATATAACTTGAGATCGCAAGAGACTTATGCTTCTCTAATCACTGAAACAAATTCGTGAATCTTGCTATATTTGTAATATAAATTTTGAAGGTTTTTGCTATGTCATTTAGAAACTACATGCGCATGAATCTTCTTTTACCAAGGACCAGCAGCGGCTAATGAGGTATTGAACGATGTTCTTCTAGTGCTTTGTATTTGACGGTATTACCTAGACTTATGGCTTCTCAAAACTGATAAAGCTTTTTGCTACCGACACAAATTGATCTCCTTGGACCAAGTAATAAAGGGAAAATCACAATAATTCGAATAGAGACGCAATAATAATCTTTTTCAGCTCCATATTTATCGGTCTTCATCTTACACACAGAACCAACTGGCATACGATGAAATGGGAAGTGCTATCGACATTAACCCTTCTAATTATGACTTGTTTCAGTACAACATTAAATACGAGAAAGCCATAAATGGGTCGAATTCTTGCCTTGCTGAAGTCCTAAGTTAAGACATCGTAAACGAAAATTATTTTTGTCGAGATTCTTACCTCGTTAGGACGTGTCATGTGTATGGGAAAAATTTTACAAATCATTTGTTCCGATACCTCTGATACCTTTGATCGATCTTTAATTTTATCTTTCCCGAAGTAGTGCCTGAAAGTGACGAATCTGCTTTAACTACGGAATTATTGAAGCGAAAACAAGTTCTTGAACCAACTCTCCATGATGGAAAGACCATGAAGGTGCCTATATGCATAATAAAGGATAGACATTTTGATGGATTCGCTGCACTATCGCGCTGGTTGCTTGACCTGATGGCTCATTAAGATGCTGAATAATTCCGGTTAACCACTCAGACTGTTTTGCGGATTTTACAAATATTAATATTACTGAACTGAGTGATGTGCAACAGATTCCCCAAAAGTGATCTATTCAACATAAAATACCCTCTATGTAGCACAAAGCACTGTAAAAATTGTTGGAAAATGTCAAAAAACTTGCATATAGTTCAGTTTAAGTTGGCCCTTTTGGTAATTATGTAGCTAAAGATTGTGAATAAATATTTAATCATCTGCTATTTAATAAATAAAAAAAACTTTCAATAAAAAGACAAAAAAAAAAAAGCCCTTCGCTACACTTCAAAAGACTTCACTAATTCAAATAACTTTGGCAAATTGCCACTCAAAGAGGAAGAAAAAAAAAATCGTATCTTATGCACTAAGTTAAAAAAACTTGCCCCAGCGAACTACTTAACATAGATTAGCTATTCATTGCCAATCTTAAGTAAGACATTAATCTAAGTTACGCTTATCTACTTGTATTTAGAGCGTTGATGTTTGCTATCTGCTAAGAAATAAATTAGTCTACTCACTAAAAGCAAAGAAATCAAATAACTTAAAGAATATTAAAAGCAGCAATTTTTCAAAGCAGCAACGGAACACTTTCCATTTAATACTTTTGCGAGCATATTTTGTGGTTTTTTGGAAAATAAGGCAAAAACTTATGAAAAATGAAAACATGGCGGCGCGCGCAAATCGCACTAAATAGTGCAATGTTGAACACCTACTATGGTCGCCTATTGGGGTCGCTCGCTCGCTATTAGCTGCTCCAGTCTGAGCACATTACACGCTCTGTCTGCCCTCGAGCAGCAAATCTCTAAATGCATTTGAACAAAAATTTTTTAACTTTCTTTGCTGGGTGTCTGTCTGCCGTATGTCTGTCTGTCTCTCCTATATGCATGGAGAATTTAGTTTTTTGTTTTATGCCAAGTTGCCGAAAATTTTGTGCCACATTTTTACTGAATTGACTTGCAGCAGCGGGGGCACTACACTCTTTGGTCCACTGGTACATTAGCCTCTATATGCAAATTTATGAAAGGAACCAACTGCGCTGTGCGAGTTTGTATGTTTATATTAATTCTTTGCTTTCTTCAGCGAGGACTTTGTCTTCGTTTTATATTTTGCTTCGACATCGTCGACGTCGTCGTCTGTAAATCAAAAAGTAAAAATTTTAAAATATGAGCGTACATTTTTAGTTGGGTGAGACCGTTGCGTTGGTATGCTACAGAGGTGGTTTGTATTGAATTTGGAGTAGAGAAGGTCTTCTGTTTGTATATGCTCCTATGGAAGGATCTGTCTTTATGATCGCTAGGAAGTATTGGTAAACTAAAAAAGGAATAGAATGCAGAATAATTTTAAAAGTTTCTGAAATTGGATTCCTGATGTTGTGACTTGAAAACTTGAAGAAAAATGACACTGCTAGAATGCCTTAATAGAGCACCTGCAAGCCAGTTCCGTGCATATTTCAGAGTGCTCAGACAAGTGAAAAAGAGAGAGGTAGCAGCCTGCAAAATAAAGGTGACAACCTGCATTTTAGCGCGCTTTTCGCATATACATGAAAAATATTCCAAATTTTATTAACTAAATTGAACGCGCCAAGCTCAAATTGAAGAGCGATTGTAAAAATGGACACTGCACCTCCTTCGAATTGATCACATTTTTTTTTTAAAGTTCCTATGATTCAAAATATGCTTACTAATCGCTGCATATTGAGCTACACTACTGAAGTTTATATTGAGAACACTCTTCAAAACTTCATTTATCGGTTACAAACTCTTCAACAGATTTCACACGACCCAATTTACTTTTACTACGTGTGTAGTGTACAATATTTAAAAATACTAAAGAGGGTCGCCTTTTTTCTGTTTTTTACTTCAGTTGGTTTTTATTTTTATTTTTCCAACTTTTGTATTAATAATTCGTGCACATTATGTGCCGATCTGCAAGGAAGATGTCGTCTTAATGACTTCATTAATATTGAGTAAAACACAAAAACGAGTGGTTGGCTTGCTTTATAAAGCGTGTAAAAATTAAAGCAAAGCCTTCTCAACGCAACGCAACTCAACCCAAACCGAATTGAAACCAAACCAAATCGAGTCGACGACTCGTTTCCGCTGCGCGACGTGAGCACTTGAATCTTTGGTATTTGAATATGAATGCGGCATGTTTTGGAGGAGTTTTTTTTTTATTTTTTTTTTTAGTAGAGTGTGGGTCAGTTAGAAAAATGAGCCTGATTTCGGCTACAAGTGCAGCTTGTTGTATTTTATTTTTTTTTTCCTTTTTTCGTTTCTTATTTTCTTGAACGCAAATGACTACTTGCATCAATTGCCAATCGGCAGCTTGGCTTGTTAAGCTTTGCTTCGATTGCAGGAAATGCAAATCGTTGGCTGCTGGCTGGCATTGAATGTGCTCGCTTTCAGCTCCTTTTTATGTCTGTACACAGCAGCACGCAATTTTGCAATTCCAATTGGCATTAAAAAATCAGCGTACAATTACTCCACAAAGTGCCATTCATAAAACAAATTATAAAAAATTATCTGCCGCATATAATTATGTGTGTGCAGTACTTAAGTAAGTAAAAAAAAGAATATATTCTACTTTATTTTGCTGTTTAATTTTTATGCGTGCCGCAAATTTTGTACTGCTGCAGTTTTTACTGCTCGAAAAAATAAACACGCACGCATTTCAACTGCAACTGCTGAGCTGAGCTGCTGTGGCATGCTAATCAGAATTAATTTTGTTGTCAACACATCTCAAACTGGCATGAGAAGCTTATTAACCTTTTTTTTGGTTGAGGGCCATATGTATGCAACTCTGTGAAGGGCAAAATGATTATTTGGCTGCTTGACGAGTGAAAAAAAAAACAGTAAGACCGAACTTAACAAATTTCCAAATTGCAGTGCATTTTTATAAATAAGCAAACAACTCAATTAAATGAAGGATATACATATTACAGGTTTATTTTACTTTGTATAGTTTAAAAAGAGTATTTGAAAAGTTTGGTAAATTAATTTAATTTCAAATTGGATGCTACACAGTTGCTAACTTAGGCTTCCTTGAGTATCTTAAGTCAAGTATTATACAAAATTTTTTATTACGCAGATTTATGGCTACACAGATTAGAGCTGAGTAGAGCTGAGCTTATCAGCGCTGTTAATTTAAACAATCATCGATTAGCGGAACGTATACCCGATTGCAAGCATAAATGTTTATTTAATTCAGTGCCTTAGCAGCTTATTTTATTAGCTTTTCCCAAACAATATGAAGCAGATAAGCAAAGCAATAGAGAAATAGGGACAGAAAACTTTGTCAACTTTGCTTTCCCTTTTCTCTCTAACCTTTCGCTCTCTACGGAACATTAAAAGCTTTGCGTACTTTATCAGCTTAAAGCATATAAGCTCAGCTCAACTCAGTTCAGCTCAACTCAGTTCAACTCGCCTTTAGTCTATTTCAAATTATTGTGAACCACATAGTGTAGACGAACAGACGGACATGTCTACAAGTATATCGACTCCTCTATCATTCCTGACCATAATGGGGGTAAGTTTAGGGGGTCTCCGACCATTATATCTACCTGTTACATACATTTGCAGAAAACCAATAGGCTCTTGTACCTTCGGTCCAGGGCGTAATAAATGGATCACTCTTTAATATGTATCGCGAAAAAAACTTTTCTTCGAAAAACTGTTTTTTATCACAAAGTAAAGGGTAGGGGGATGTATGTGAAACCATAATAAGCCACCATATCAATATTAAAGTTAATATAAAGAATAAAAAAAAAAAAACAGAAATGGGCAGTGGATTTGCATTGGAGGTACATACTTCAAAAAAGGAATGCAACGTCTAATAATATATGTATGTTGAGTGTCTATTAAAATCCACCATATCAACTTTTAAGCTGGTATTGGCTTAAAGATGTTTATTTTATACAAACACTCATAAATGGGCTGTGGGTTTGTATTGTGGTTATTGTGTTTAGACTTGGTCCAACTATTTTAGTCTAGAGAGAAAACTAAGAAAAGAAATCTAAATAACATTTTAAAGGCAACTGTACAAACCAATAAACAATCGCTCATCCTAGCTTATGCCTCACTAAATTTGCTTCAATTTCTTGCAATATATGTGCCTCAACTTAACAAATTATCGATCGACTACGAGTACATAAAAATCTTCGAACATAAATTAAAGTAGTACGAACTAAAAATGTGTACAGTTATCTAAAAAGTCATCATAAAATTAATTAGTCCATTAAAAATTTATGCTTAAAACAAAAACACTTACCCAACTACAATAATTCTGTGTGCTTTTGTGCTAAAACATGATCTTCAAAGCAGAATTGCAACGCTAAGTTGGCAGCGCCGTTTTAGCTTGAGGCACTTTAACGGCTTGCATAACACTAAAAAAAAAAGAAACCAATTTTAATTGTAATAAATTGCGTGTGTTAATAAATTGCGTCAAAATATATATTAGCCAACTGTCAGCTTAAATATAGCCGCAATAATCTATAAATAAACTTAAAGCGCATTTGGCTATTAGTTTTTTTTTTTTTATTTTGTTTCATGTACAAAACCGATTATTATAAAAAATCGATACATCGACTACAAAAGCCAAGAAAAAAAAGCCGAACTTAGTGGTTAATAACAATTTTGTGTGCTGAAATACGAATATTCGCGTCGCCGCCTCTATTGAACACCTTCCAGTTGGAGTCTGCTCAGCTCAGCTCAGCTGAATTAAGTGAGTTCGTAATTCAGCGCGAGTTGCGCTTTTTGTTTTTCTGTGTCATTTTGTTGTCGGCAAGTTGCGTTGCAGCGACAAATAAATTTCTCAAAATCATTTGTTAAATAGTAGTTATTTTTGCACAATTTGTTATTATTGGCCATTTATGGTTGGCCAAAATGGTGAAAATGAATTAAATAACTCGTCGAAATCGCTGAGCGTTTTAATGATATTTTAGCGTTATTTTATGGCTGAATGTAAAACATTTGACAGCAAATTGGTACAAAATTATTGCAAGCTGTCGGCAAAGATACGACAAAAATAAAAAAAAGAAAAGATAGTAGTTAACTAAAATAGATAAACTATGCAAAGTTAAATTGAAATACAAGTCAAACACTCACTACGCATTTTTAATAAGAACTATCTATATGTCTGTTAGCAGGAAGCTTAGTGCTTAGTGTACCGAGAACGGATGAAGTTGGGTTCCAGCATTTTACCACAGAAATTAAAACATACAAGCACAAAAACAACAGCCACTTTGGAGTTAACTGGTTTCCACAATTTTTTTTTTCACTCTTCTCCTTAGTGTTTGATGTATTTTTCCTAGGATTTTGTCTCTTTCGCTCTACTTTGCAGAAATTGTAACAAATCAAATCGATAGAAAACGAATCAGTTCCTGTTTGTTTTATTATACACTTCATATGGAGTTTTAAATGGAGTATATTTATATTGTTTATCAGAAAGACGGCTTTCTGTTAGACATATTTGTCTCACTCAGACACATGAGTCAAGTAGTAATTAAAATATTTGGAAGACACTTAACTCTTGATTATGAGAGACGAAGATGTGTAAAATTGTGAAATGAGCTTTGGTTTTTGACGTAGCCTAACAGTCTTGAGGCACTCAAATGTACACGAATTTCTGCTTGCTGAAGTCTAGTCAAATATAAAAATTTTAGAATTGATTTAAAGAAATGTTAGAAGAGTTCTCTACGCCGATGTTTCATGACGACAAGAGGTTCCAACAATATATCATCAACGGACGGAATTAGACTCAATAGAAAATTTTTAAATTTCTAACCATATCATGTCTTTTCGCAGACACTCTCTTTTTGAATATCTCCATCTGGAATATATTTCCAGAAATAATTTGTCATAAATAATATAATAATTCTTCAAATACAGTTCTAGTTCGGGAAATAGTTTTAAATATTTTTATAGTTTGAATGATTCTAAAACAGTTCTAGTTCGAGAAATAATTTTCCATAAATATGTCTGTAGTTTGGATGATCCAAATATAGTTATATCCATCAATAATTCGGGAAATATTTAGCCATAAATAACTCTATTTTTGGATGATCGAAAATCAGTTTTACTTTGGCGAAATAATTTTCATAAATATGTCTGTTATTTGAATGTTCCATAAATAAGTTCTGCTTCTGAAAGCAATGTTCCATAAAAAATTATATAGTTTGGATGATCCAAAACTGTTCTAGTTCGGGAAATATTTCTCTATATTTAATTTTAAAGTTTGATTAATCCAAAACTGGTCCAAGAACATTTCGCATAAATTATTCTATAGTTTTGATGATCCAAAAAACAATTTTATTTAGTGAAGTAATTTTTAAATCAAACTATATTTTGGATGATTCAAGAAAAGTTCTAGTTTGGGTAATATTTTTATTAAATGATTCTATAGTTTGGATAATCCATAAGCTTTTCGGGAAATAATTTTCTATATAGTTTGAATGATCCAAAATCAGTTCCAACTTTAGGAATTAAGAACAAAGGCTGTGAGTTGTTGAGTTGTTGTGAAATGTTGAGGTTCACCTCTATTCGGGAAATGATTTTCAATAAATAATTCTATGGATGATTCAAAAATAGTTCTAACCGCAAAACATATATTATTCGGGCAATTCTCAAAAATATTATTGAAAATATGGCGAAATGATGTATGTTTCTACAGAACAGTCAAGTTTCATCTACATTCATGAAATAATTATCCATAAATAGTATCTATCATTTTTTTATCGATTTAAAATTGGGTTTAGATATTTGTTAACCGTGACCGTGCCACGCCCACTTGAATATTTAGGTCAAATATGGTTCTTTCATGAAGTGCATAAAAGTTGCGTTTTAGTCGAACATTTTTTTTCTACTTTTTTCCTACATTTTTTTCCTACTATTTTCTATTTGTTTGATTTGCTGCAATTAATTGACTACAATTCGTTGGTAATGCAAGCGGTGTTGAGAAGCTGATGACGAGGTGTAGAAACAGTCGGATAAGTCGGAGGCAAACGTGCGGCAGATTGGAAGATTGACTATTGACTGGCAACCGAGTAGAAATCGATGAACGTTGTACTCGAGTATGTGCAGTTAAAACTCAGAACTTAACAGGAAAAGCGCAAAAGCGGTTGAGCAAATAAGCTAACAAACTGAGAATCATTCAGACAGATAGACTGGCGGATAGACAGACAGTTATATAGTAGACACTACCTACATATACATAGTTAGTCAGTTAGATAAACGAACACCAATCAGCGTTTGAATGCCAATACAAATGAGTGCCAACAAATGCATTCATACCACTGAGTCAATAGAAAAAAAGAAGTCATCGAGTGCAAGAATCTCTGTTAAACTTTGATAAAATATAAATTGCTATGAAGTGCTATTTGCAGCTCTAAGTTGTGTAGTATAATGCGTTGAAACTCATTTACTAGAATATCTTAATTAATAATAAGTGGAAAAAAAAATTGATAAAGAGCTATACTCGAGTTTAATTAAGATAGAAAATGTGTTTGGAGATTAATTTGAATGTATTTGATAGGGTTCGATAATGTTTTTTATGTTATAAATGGATAAAATAGCTTAGCAAGTTACGGTAACTGAATAGAATCGCTGCTGTTTCGAAACAACATTGTCTTAGTAGCTAAAAATTCTAATAGAAACTTTGTTTGCTTGCAACATTTGGTGAACTCTGAAATCTGTGTTGATCGGTTGAGATTTGCATTGTTAATTAATAACAATTAGATTCTCCCACTATCGATTAAAAAGCCACTCTGTTGGAAGCACATATCGATAACAAACGTTTGTGAATTTCGGAACACAGCCGAACAAATTTAAAGTAATCCCAAAAGTAAGTGAAAAGTCGACAGCGTTAGTCATGCGCTTTGCTTGCTATTGGTTGTGCTCGTCTGTATGTCTGTCTGTCTGTCTGTCTTTTCGTCCGTATATCCTGTCTTTTACGAAAACTCAACATTAACATTGGCATTCTAAGCGTGTAATCGTAATGCAATCGTCATCGGACTCTATCATCATCATCATCAGCACAGCATCATTAACATTATCATTATCGACGGCGCTGGCAACATCATTCTGAGCAGCACTGGCAAATTGATTCATTAGTCAAAGTGACTCTTATTTAGTAAATAAGTGTATTGGAATCGGTGCAGACAGTCAGCCATGCAATAAAAGTGCATTTAGACGCCACCACCTCCACCACCACAGCCGTTGCCCGCCGTTGTTGGTATACAAACAATCAGACAGGCAGACACTAATTTAGCATCTGTCGCATGCATTTCCTTCTGGCTGCTTGCTTGATGCATTGGAGAATTATCTGGATGTCTGGCTGAATGGATGACTACTACCCCTATAGACCCCCCCCCCACCACCTAAAGAGTAAACAGTAAAAGTAATAGTAGAGCGTGTGACTTATTTTACTGAACGATTCTTTTTTTTTTCTTTTTTTGCAAATTAACATTCATTAATTAATTCTTTTTTTCTATTTTTCTTTTTGATCAAATTGCACTTGATTTGTTAATTAAATTTCATTATTTCAAGTCGTTGCTTATCCTATCCGGCCGCAAATAGCAAACCAATTTATGTCTTGGCCAGGCTACAAATAGCAAACACGCCCAACAAGACCCATACACGATTTTTTTTCGTTATTATATAAATTTAATATTTTTTTAATAACTGCATGCAACACTGGCGTTTCATGCTGTGAAACCGGTTCATTGCATTTAACATGTACCATTGGAATATATATATATAAATTATATATACATATATAGGAGCATATCGAACGATAAAATATTGACTAGAAAAATCTCTTCGCAGTTTGTCACAATTTCGCGTTTATTAAATTTCATTTTATGCCATTAACCTTTTATGTTAAACTATTTATTTCTGGTTTTGAGTTCGATTTTTGCTCCACGTTCTTTGGTATTTTTTATTACATTTTTATGACAAATAAATGTGGAATTAGCGCGGGGCACCCGCTGTGCAAGCAGCCTAAATTAGCAACATTAAACAAATCAATGTATTCGTTTTTATTTTATTTTATTAATTTATTTATTTTTTTTTCAAGTAGAAATTCCCTTTTGGAGCTTTTGATCGGTTCGAAATAGCATCATAAAACACTCCTACTTCTGTGGTTTGGTTTTGTGCGATGTGTTTGCATTGACGGACCATTTTTTATGGCTTTCTTTCGCTGTTAAGTTGACTGAGACTAAGGTGCAGTCTCGGAATACAAATGGTGTAGTGCTTCTTAATGGAAAATGCTGTTGTTGTGGTTCCACATGGTGAAAGTTGTTAAGAAATTTACTGTGAAAAATTTGTGTGGAGTTTTATTTGAATTGGAGAAGCAAATGTAATCGAAAGGTGGAAATTTCACTAAACGGACATTTAGTTCATTGATCAGCTATTCGGCTGGTATTATTTAGTTCATTTAGTTCTTTCTGTAAATGACAAATTTTATTCTACTACAATAGTTTCCACCGTGTTCAACGGGCTTGACTTCTTGTGAGTTTTTGCTGTTCCTAAAACTGCAAAGACCCATGAGAGAACGGCACTTGACACTACTGAGTAGTAGATTCTAATAAACTATTCTATTCACTGCCTATTGGACTACTAAAACCGTTAGCCTTCATACAAATCTGTCCTTCTTTCTGGATTTTTGTAGGAAAAATATTATATTTTGTGGCATAATTTGGCTTGAAACGAAAAATTTTGCGTTGCTAACACTTATCCTAATATAATATCCTACACGGCTCCAGATAAGAATATAACATCCATACAAATTTAACGATCAAAGGTGGTTACAGGGTATATAGAAGTCGTGCACACTCAAATATAGTACAGCGTTCTTTCTTGTTGGTTATTATGTATATAACTTTAAGTATTAATGCTTTGATTCTACCTTATATACCGAATTTCTTGCTCCTTCTTACTTCCCTCTATTAATAGTGTATAACCTCCATCTCTAATTATGGTGAATGGCCTCATTGCTTCTATACATTGAAAATTAATTAAAATTATGCGAAATTTCAATTGACTTCTATAAATACTCTTGTTTCTAACTTCCGTTTCGCTTCACCTTTTTCCACTTTGAATGTTTAAAAATAATTTTTATAAATTTAGAAGATTCAATAAAATTGCTGATAAATCAATTTAACCCATTTAAGTTTCAAGTTTTCAAGTGCACGCTGAGCTGAGCGTATTATATATTTAATTCGCATGTGGATGAACAACAACTTCGAATAATTTCCTGTTGCGTTGAGCTCCAAAAAAAATTTATAAGCAAAAAAATTGCAATTCGATGCGTTTATAGCAATTCTGCTGAATGCAATTTATGACGAGTGCCCGCAAAAAAATAAATAAAATGTGAAACAATTTATTGTAAATATAAATTCTGGATGGTAAGCTTAAAAAAAAAAATTATTGACACGTTTTGTTTAAAAGAACTTGACCGTGAAAAAATGGAAAAAAATAAATAGGCAGAATTTACGCTTTTCAGTGGGTTGACGCAGCAATTAAAACGATTAAACTTAAAAAAGGCATGTTTGGAAATTTTTTTAGTGTTTAAATTTGTATAAAAGAAAAAAATTATAACATTTTTTCTTCTAAATAAAACTGCTGATGTGTAGAAAAGCCTATCTTTTACACCATCTCCTACAGCAACGCACTTCATTTTGCAAGTTTAAAATTCTGTCAGGCAGTTCTTTCCACTTGGCTTAGCTGCCATGTTGACAACTGAAACAGTATCGCGATTCGGATTTACGTATTTATATGTAATCTGCCATATAATAAGCAACACGCGATGCATTCGCAGTGCAGTCCCTGTGCCAACTTTTAGATACCATACAGCTCTCCGCTCATATTTATCGCTGCCCACAATTAATGACGCTGCTGTGAGTCGTGTGGCGAGACGTATGCGACGCGTGCGCGAAAACGCATTTTCTAGCTGCCAAACTAATCAGCGGCGTAATCTAAAACTTTCTGCCCAATAAGAAAATACGAGCGCGTCTATTACAGCTGCTGCTGCCGCTGCTGCTGCTGCTGTATATTGCAAGTGTTGCGCTATTATTTTGCGCCAGTTAAAAAAAAAGAGAAGAAAAAAAGAAGTAACGCATGCCAGGCATCAGCACAAGCAGCAGAAGTTGCAAGAAATATTTTAGCTGACGGTGGTGAAAGACCGGGAGCCACACGCGGAAATGCAACGCGGAATGCGAGCGTTTGTTGCACGCGAATAGCGGCTCTGCCCAGACAGACAGTCAGACAGACGGACATATGGTCAGATAGACGTACGCCAGCGGCAGCTGTAAAGCGATACACTTACAAATGCTGACCTAGACCTCGCATTCACTCGTTCGCTTGTTTGCTTTTTTCTATATAGACCCTTCTCTAGCCCCCTTTGCCTTAGTTCTGTAATCGCACTCGCGGCAGCCATGACTCCTCATATGGATTCTCGAGCGAATTATTGCGCAAAGTTTTTACGCGCTACTCAAATTTCATTATAAAATTTATTGAAAATGCATTTTTGATGATTTTCTTTTTAAGTTTTTTTTTTTTTTTTTTATTTCCCCCATTTTGTTGCGTTGCTTCTTTAATGGTTTTTAATTAATTTTACTGTTATGGATATGTATAGAGGAAGAGTAAACGAGATACAGTACACTATTTACTGTTATTTACAAGTAGTGTTGCATAGTGCTCTTAGCTTGTATAGGGTGTTTCAAAAAGTGCTAGAATTTTTAGTGATTATTTTTCAGAATTTGAAGGGCGAGACAAAGCTTAGGTATACTTCCGACGCCAATTTAACATATTATAGATACAAAAAACTCCATAAAAATATGGTTCTCTCGTATCTGATATGTGGAAAGGGGAAACCTTTGCAGTATTTCGCTGTTAGACTTGCTGTCTGTGCTTCATAGGTGCCTCCTATTTCCGAGAAGGTTTTAGAAGACTCTTGTAGGTTAAGAAATTGTTCTCAATCTCAGAAACGAATGTCTTCTTAGCAAACCATTTTTTTTTTATTCTATGCGTTAAGTTTCTTACTCTTGGAGGTAGCCTTCTGTGTTATATAATAGCCAAACGCTTTACGTAATCAATACGCAACACCTTAAACTTACTAAACAATAAAACTATTACGAAAAACAATTTTAAACTTATCGAAACTTAAACAATTTTAGAGAATGCCCTTTCGCTTTATGCTTTAACTTCGTATAGAACAAACGCTCCGCAAACAATTTAAGCAAGACACCAACATGACCTTTCCATATATTGTTTTTATATTGTGCAAACATGTCAGTGACGCCGCCGCCGCCGCCTTCAATAAAAGCCGTGCAACAATAACGGCTGCGCAACACTCGAGCATCATTCAGCGGATAGACAACAGTTGCAACCTAGCAAATGCAATGTAGCAGCAGACATGGGCGAACAGACGGACGGACATATAATGACGGGCGGACAGACGCTCATCAAATTCTCGCATGTTGCCTGTCAAAGCTTAGTGACATCACAGATACAATACACACACACATACAGCTACAGATAGGCAAACGATTGATGCAACCACAATTCGATGCATTCAACTCCGCGAATGTACGACGTGACATGTTGACGACTGTCTGACATTGTATTGTGTATCTGAGTGCCATATTATGTAGCTGTATCTGTTTGATTGTTGCATGTAGTTGCTAATGTTTTATTGCAACAGTTGCTGGCAACAATTCCTTTGAAAAAATTTTGCAACTTATAGTAGCGACAACTTCTTTTTCTTTGCGCGTAGTTTTTCTTAGTTTTTGCTTAGTTTTTTTTTTTAATTTTTTTTGCTCAAAGGCCTTTTCTCTTAGTTCTTTACTTATTTAGTTTTTGTGCAGTCATAATGCTTTTTGTATAATGATGAGCCAAGACGAACCGACCGAGTCGAGTGGTCTACAGTGTAATGAGGCGGCAGTGTGTGTGTGTGTGCGTTGGGGGGTTGCTGCTCCTAACGCTGCTGTCTTCGGTTTTTTTTTTCTGTGACTGCCGTTGCAAGTTGCCAGCTAGTTGTCGCATTCATTTGGCGTAACTTTCCCGCTTTTTTTTGTACACTACAAATATGTATGTACATAGTGCGTACTATCAGTTTATTGCAAGGTTTTGTAACATGCAGCGAAGTTGGAGATTATGTAGTTCAATTTGGCAAGACTCAACTTTCTATTAAGGACAGCTCTCCGAGCTGTGAGTCCGTCCGATGGGATCTTACCTTCGTATACCTATGCTTCCATTTCATTGTTAAATAAAATTTTTTTGTAACCTAATAAAGCACATTAAAACTTCGTTCATACCGCATATAAAAATGTCTCTTACAGTTTGTTGTTTTTGTTCTGTCTGCTTGCAATTAGCTGCTAACGTGCAGCAAAAATAGATAAAAAAAAGATAGACAGCATTTGCAGATAGTTCCTCGCCCTTTGCACACTTCAACGCACATTCAAACATAGCTTTCAGTTTTCAGCGCTTTACAACACTCCACTTTATTCTCTTTGCATTTCACGAGCCATGTAACTTACAGCGCTATTCTTGGAGCACTTGTGAGCTATGATATACAACTGAAAGAACAGATAGAACGACTTTGAAATGCCCTGTATGGGGGGTCTTTGTTTGAAATGTACATTTTTATGAAGGCTATATTTTAAAGTGGTTCGAACTGGATCTACATGTGGTACAACATTTGCAACATTTAGCTTTTCTAGCTAATTTATAATAAAATCAAGAAATTAATGTTATGTTATGAAGAAAACATGGGTGAGGACTAATCTGAAATGAAGGCGGACCTTAGAATGCCATTAAATGCATGCGTGTTAGCCTCTTTGACGGCATGTACGGTCCCATAGTAGCATTATTTGAACGGTTTTCCTCTGGAGAGAAAGCAAAAGCTCGTTGGAGCTTTCACGTAAATAACACAATCTACAACCACAACTTCGGTTCGAAAAGTTAATAAAGAACCTTCGCAGAGTGTTCAACAACTATAGGAGACAGACGAATATGCTTAGATGAACTCAGCATGTCGAGCTGATCAAAGAATATATATACTCTACGCAGTCCTCCATCTTTATGGGGTCTGCTAAGCATTTATTTTTTTTACTGTTACATGCATTTTCACTAACTTAATAAGCCCTTTTGCCCTATGCTTACAGGGTATAAAAGGCATGAAAAAAATAGGAAGTACTTTTAGAGTTAGATACGCATACATGGGCGTAGCTTAGCAAAGGGGTCAAGGCTTTTAAAATTTAGCTCAACTACTTGGAATACGTACGCAACGAAAAAGTAGTAGCTCACCTTCCATGCTCTTTATACATATAAAGAAACAGGGTGCGTTCCAAAAATGAAATGAGATATATTTCTTGACGTGGGGAGGAACTCTTAGCTTTACAGCGCTCTTAAGTTTAATCTTATCCGTGCATCACTGGACTCAGCAGAGTTACGTTAGATATAGCATGGGGTAAGTCTTTCGAACACAATAAAATACTGCATAAAACTCTTCGAGCTACCCTAAACCCCCACTGAACCTTAAAGTTGTAGGGGGTTTATATTCCTCTCTTGATCCGTATGTGATATTTTATTGGCATTACTATAAGAGGTACCAAATTTGTCGTTTCAAGCTAAATTAAACCATAACAAATGGTTTTTCTTAGAATACCCAATGAAGTGGAAAAAATGTTCCAAAATGGACCACAGTTCATTAGATTTTAAGGTACGTCAAATATGGAAGTTTTAAATAAAATTTTCATTTGAAAAATTTAGAAAGGAGAGGAGAAAATTATGGATACCTTCCCCTAAAGAGAGGAGCGTTCATTAAATACTACCTATATGAGAAGGGAATAGGTTATATAGCATATTTAAACTTGAAGTATCTATCACGTACAGTCTCCAATTTCTTGATGTTTATGTATAGTTATTTAGTGACCCAAAATTTGTTTATAGTCAGACAGAGTGTCTTGGCAATAGCGACTCGAGTTTTTGTAGGGGTTTGTTATTTTAGTGGTCCGAATTGGACTCTAATAAAATGTTTTACTAGGGTTGACGCAAAATACACCAAATTGTGTGCCCACCACACCTTAGGGTGGACGGACCGAACAAGGCATATAGGTATAGGAACACCTTAATAACTAAACTTGTAGGGTCTTTTTCTGATAGTCCCCAAATTGTAGATTTTAAATACGGGCAGCCAAACAAATAGACAGATATATTTTTTGGGGTCTGCCTCACATCCAACTTTTCTGTTACATACATTTGCACAGTCTTAATAAAGCATTTTGCCCTATGGGTACGGGGTATAAAAGCGGATATAGAGATAAATTGTTTGAACGAGGGCTACCTTTTTAGTGAACCTTTACATAATATTATCAGGAGCAAGGAGAATTAGGTTTGTATGGAACCTACTCCTTAGGAAGATGTGAACATATTGATTTAATACTAATTATCCGAAAAGAGAGTCTAAATATGAGGCTTCAAGACTTTATCTAAGTTCTCGTAGTTCCTAATCAAGAATATGTTAACTTAATGATTCAATGGAAAGTAGGATGGTATTACGTCATGATTGAAGATGGATGAAAATGATGATGAGTACTGAGATGATTCGGAAAAAAATGACCTGAGTGCCGACAGTTGGCAACTCTGCGGCTACCAACAACACAAGACTTGCGTAGTGCCTCTTTGGATTCAAATGTAGGCAACAACAACGCTTGTGATTTTTCCAATAATGCTGTAAGCGTCGCTTGTTAGAATGAACCAGTACAGGCGGCACATACGATATGATCTACATCTTTAGGAGTGTTTAAAGAAACTCATAAAATACTTTCAAATCTCGAACTAACTCAACGGAATTGTGGAATTTTTCTGGAGACAGTACTACATGGAAATATTGTCGCACAATATTGCAGGTGAAGAGTGCACGGATATATTACCCAACGCAAGATTTCTATGAACTGTAGCCGAAGCGGTAACTTTTGGGTGCAAAGGCACATCGAAAACTTGACTTGGAATTCGATGACAGCGATTTGAGTGCCTGGAGACAAGGACTAGCAAACTTAAACATTTCATAATAATTTACCAATTCGAAAGACAACGAAGCTTGAGAAAAAATGGAAAAATTTAGGGCATGTTTAGTTTGGTATTTATTAGGCCGAAACAATGGAAACGGAAGCACTTTGCTGTCATGTAAAAGCGTTTGCAGAGCTGAGATACTCTTTCTAATTACTCATTTCTAATCAACTAGCCATGAATACACCTAATCTAATTTCACTTTCACTGTATATTTAATTATAACAAAAATGTTGTCGATTTGCACAACAAGTGCTACCGGACAAGAAAACAAGCTAAAATTAATTTCCCAAGCTTGTCCAAATAAATCCCTTTCACTCAAATACGTTTCACTTTCAAGCCGTGTTTTTGGTTGTAAGCCAACTAATTATTTTATTATGTCATAACCATTAATTGATTGCATTTAATTGAATTGACTAAATCTAAACTCTGTACGTTTGCTCCATCATTAAAGCATGACTTAGATCATGGTGACAATTTAAAAGCTAAGCCGCTGCAGGTGTCTCCACACACTTGCCATGCGGCGACCTCAGTTGTCAGATATACAACATGTGTACCTACGAAAAACGCTGCGGGATGATTTTTCTTGGCAATAAAATAATTTATGGCAAGATTTTCGCGTGTCAACCGTTTTTGGTTAAAACAAGTTTGACATCCAAGCGATTTGAGTTTGAGTTTGAATGCCTGCAGCCAATCGATAGACACTTGATAGTATATTGCGAATATTTTCGATCGATCAGATATGGCAATGGCTTGATGCATTTTTAATGACGATTTATGCAAGCTAGCCCTGACCTTCTTGCAGCAGCAGCATGTCTGTATATATTATTGTCTCTCGTGCGATTAAACGCAGTCATAATTAAAATGTTTGCTGTATATAATAGCAATTTTCGCAAAAATAAAATAAAATGAAATGAAATAATAAAAGACCACACCGCCGCCGCATCAGATGAGTCAAGTTGCGAGTTGAAGTTGAAACTGTAGCCGTTGCCGTGAAAAAGTTGTTAATTAACGCGATATGCTGCCGCTTGCCTCGAGTTAACATTGAACTTTTGGAAGATGTTAGGCAACAGGTGACGATGACGACGACGACGATGATGATGATGAACCTATTGTCATGGCATTCACTGGCTGCTTGCTACCTTTTTTTTGGGGCACAGTGAAATATGTTTAAATATCTAATTGGAAGTGTCCCACGTATGCGGATTGGCTGTTGTTGTTAGTTAGTGTACTACTACGTTCGCGTTTGGACAACAATTTCCTTTTTAGGGTCGGTTGTTTTAACAACGCGCAGAAATGCTAAGCTTCCTCTCGCTCACGCTGTATAGAAACTTCTTTATAAATCAGTTGTTATAACAACATTCTCTGGCGTCGTCAGCTTCAGCAGCATCGTCGTCATCATCATCATCTTCATCATTGGACATGCATAACTACGTTGTACGTAAGACACAAACTTGTAGCAGAGCCACAACCAAGTTGTTAAAATTCCTGTTCTGTACTCGTCTTCATCTGTAGGCAAGGAAGCGCAAAAAAGAACAAAAAAAAAAAAAAAACAACTACCCAGCAAACCCCAGCAAACTTGCATTCAGGATGCTGCTGCTGCTGCTGCTTGGCATATGCAGCTTACAGCACTTGCAGCATGCATGTGTAGCGCTTATTATGGCTGCTGCTGCTGCTTTGTTTCTTGTTGCATCGCTTGAATACATCGTGTTAGAATAGTTGTAGCCACTCATAATCAGGTTTTGCGTTTATCTTCGAAGAAGCCTTAAGTTGACTGGGCGCAAAAAGGGTAAATGCGTCTGCACATGACTACACAAAATAGTTTGTGCCGGCCGTTGTGTCGTCGTTGTTATTGTGGTGGACCACTGCACTGCACTGGACACCACATTTCATCCATGCGAAACAACAAAAAAAAAAAAAATAAAGAAGAACCTCAAAACCTGTGCACAGCCCAAACCAATAGTAGCACCAAAACACGGCTAGTGCAGTGCTGCATGCTGCCTGCTGCAACAATTACGCGTAGAAGCGCAGCAGCAATCTGTGTTTGCTCATTGCTGCCACAAATCCTTTCAAGGTTTCAATCGATTCCTAGCTTTAGCATAGCCATGAGAGCGTATAGCGCCTTTTATTATTATTACATAGTTGCCTGGCTCACTGGCTGCCTGCCTGCCTGCCTGCCTGTAACTTTTGTTTTTCATATGCACTGCTTGGTATGCTTTTGCTTTGTTTTTGTTTTAGACTCTTTTTTTTGTTGGGTTTGGTTTGTTTACAGCCACCTTCAGATACTTTCGTATCTGCTGCTGTTGATGACGATGTTGTTGATGCCTGCAAGCTTGAAAATCATTATGAATACAGATGTACATGCATTCGGTATTCATTTGTGTGGCAATTTTTTATTTAGTACTTATGAAATGGCGCTACATTGTAGTTAGAATTGTGAGGAATGTAGAATTTGTTAGGTACTATGCCGGTATTGGGTAATACCCTATGATGACGACGCCCGCAAACTATATAAGACCACGATTTACTATATGCACCTGGACTATCCGCACCATTAATATGGATGGAGTAAATATTCAGCTGGTTGATGTCCCCGAAAGATAAAAGACTGCAATATAGGAAATACGATAGATAGTACAGGATTGCAAGAGTTTGGATACGGTTTCGTGGTAAGTCGGAAACCATCCAAATTCCAGCGGTAGCACTCGACTGGTCTCCTCATACGAATAAATGAAAGATCTCCAGCAAACATGGATTACATGGGGGCCCAAACTTGATGGAGGACGACGAAGTATAGGACAACGAAATAAAGGACGTCCGGTCACGCGTTGGAATGACCAGGTATGGAGTATTTTTTGAGTATTACGAGGTAATTGCGTGTGGCAAGTCTCATGAAAAGAAGGGATCTCTGGGCAAAGTACTTTTGAGCCAAGTCGCATCCACTGTTTCTCAACCAAAACGTAACGAATCTAGTTCCTGTTCGATTTATCACCCTACTTTTTTTCCTATAAGTGGAGGATTAAAAAAGCCATTATTCGCGGGACTTCGCGTTTGAGCAGTTACGAGAAGTTAATACAAAATATGAAGACTGCTCTTATGGACTTAACGAATATCGAGTACCACAAATATTTTGAGAACTGGTTCAAGCGCTGGCTTGAGTGTATTTCGAATGACTTCGAAGGGGGCTAAGCACAATTTTTAATATAAATTTCATTTTTTTTCATATGCTGCCTGAATTCCGTGAAAGCTGCTACACTTAAAAACTTCAAAGAAAACTGCCCTATTTTCGGTTTAGAAAAGTTTGTAAACTTTTGGCAACACTATTTTGGAGAGGCGCTCAAAAAGTCAGCCAAGCCGAAGAAAATTTGTTGCACTTTTTTAGTCAATTTTCTTTGCTTTTCTACTCACTTTTTTTTGTTGACTTTGTTATAAACGTTTTTTGTTGTTGTTGTAAGTTTTGACTTTTTTTTTCTAAGTTGACGCCATTGTTTTTTTTTTTGTTATTGTTTGTTTTATTTGTTTTTTTTTTTGTCTGTGTGTATTTCACGTGTTGCTGTTTGTTTTGGTTTTCATTTTTGCTATTTCTATGAATTGTTGCTTGTTTTTTTTTTTTGCTTTACATTTTTTGTTGTAGTGGTTTGCTGCTGCCACTCAATGACCAAAGACCCATCCATAGAATTTTCTACTTTTTTTTGTATATATTTATTGTTTTTGTTGTTGCTACTGGCTACTGCTGGCATTGCTTTTCATACAAATAATTCAACATGTTTGATTTTTGTCTTTTTTTTTGCTTTTTTTGTTTTTGCTTAGTTAGAGATTTTTTTTATTATTTTTTGCTAAGCTGCTTTTGCTTAAAATAATGTTTTTGCTTGTTTTTATTTTATTTGCTTTGCTACCATTTGTATTTATATGCATTTGTTTTTTTTTTTTATTTTTTTTTTCATATTATTTTCATATATCATTTAATAGTTTGAAAAATTTATCTCAAAAAAGTTCATTAATCATTCGGAAATATCTTTTATTTCATCGAATATCGTCACTTAATAATATTGACACTAGTTTCTTTACTTCGTCCCGCATTTCTTTAGTTTTAGTTGGAATCGCCTACGCCGTGTTTGGAAATTGAAAAAAGAAAAAAACAAAAATAAATAAACTAAAGAAAAAATTAAGTGATTATGTTTAACCGGTTAATCGAGCAACAACAAAACTGGAGAAGAACGCTGCATGGCAAGGTGTAAAAGAAGAGGAGCAGTAGTGAAAAAATGTGCGTGGAGTGCGTTAAGAGTTCTTAAAATTAAGTATTTCTTGCTTTTAACTAACTGGGTTAATAGTTTAACCATTGTTAAATGTGTTGGCCAAGTATTTAGGTTTTAATAATATTTGTTTAAAATTTCAAGCTGCTAAGTGTAAGATTCTTAAAAAATTTCTTTAAAAACTATTTTTCGATAAAACTAAAAACTTAAAGAATTCTAAATTCAATTGGGAGCGGAACGTTCCACTAGGGCGCATCTGGTTAATGCTATAAGTTTCAAAACTGATTCTCATTAACGAACTACTCAAATACAATAATACCAAAGCCTTACACCGGCTAATATGCTCCATATTAGATTGAGTCTTATAGAATATTCCATATAGGTTAAGATCGGACCCTTCGAAGAGGTATCCTCCATACAAATCTATCCCACCTTTCTAGAAAAAGTCGGGTCGATATAGACATGTTCATCTGTCTGACTATGAACAACTATAACTTGGAGACTATGAAACATAAAGCTTACAAGTTTGTATACTCGTATTCAACAAAGGTGCCAACCTCCCTCTAAGGTATAGTACCCATAAGATCCAGCTCTTTTGTCGGAGTTTCTGTGTGAAAACTTTTTGTTTTTCTTATTATTTAAGCTAAGAACGTAAAATTTATAAATCAATCAATTAAAATTTAGTAATCTATATAGATCTATATCGGATCACTAGAAGATATAGCTCCTTTCAGAAACTATATAAATTAAAAGTTCTTTAACTAAAAATGAAGATTGTTCATGGTTCAAACTCATCTAATTTACTACTCAATTCTATCAAATGGTAGCTTAAGCTATTAAGATGTTTTAGTGTAATCTCACATTTATTTCCTGAAATTTTTTCTACATCTATTGAAATTGCAAAAAACTTTTAAAGTCACCCATTTATTTAAAGCTATAGAAGCAGAAAAGTGAGAAACAAAGCAACACATTTACATGGAAATTAACTTGTTATATATGTACATCAACAACAAGAGCAACAAAAACAACAAAAACAACAACAACAAAAACAACAAACTATAAGCAGAGCTTATAAGTCCAATTTGAAGCAGCAGCTACAACAATTTTGTATAATTTCGAAATTAGAGCTCATCAACATCAAAAGCATCTTTGCTGAACAATGTCGTCGGCCTAACAGAACAGTTCAATGATTTAGTATTGAAGATACTTTTTTTATGAATAGTTAAGATGAAAGAAAGAAATAATATTCTAATTGGCATGCTATATGCATATATTTGTATAAAAATTTTAGCATATTAATAAACTGGGCAGATGTCTCTATTAATTTGCTATATATATATTTTTTTTTTTAAGAAGTTTATTTAGCGACATTTTTTCTTTTTTTTTTTTGGTTTTAATTGCTGCTGGTGTGACTTTGAACTTTGGTGTCTAGACATGCTACAAGACATCTTAATCCTTAGAGACTTGTACTTGAACTTACAGACAATGCTTCCTATTTGCATGCAGTGTATGGTATTATAATATAATATATATAAAGCGAGTGAACGCCTTAGATGACAACCCTCTATGCTAGGTGTAGCTGCTGTTGTAAAGGGTTCACTGATGCTTGTCTAAGTCAATGTAAAAGCAAAAACAAAAGCAACATATCTGTCTACTGCTGTTAGAGTGTAGCGCAAAACTTAGAGCTATAAACTTAACAAGCATATGGGAAATTGGAGACAAAGTTACAAATAAAAAGATATAAAGATTAGGTAGACGACAGACAGATACTTTTGTATCTTTTGCTATTGCAGACTTTGAGTAGTATCGCTTACTATATAAGTACTGCATGCATAAAGTCCTGCACAACATATCCTTGTTGGCAACAGACATTACTAGATAAAAGCGCTTCATGTTTGCTCTTATACATTGCGCTGCTAATTAATGCTTGCTTATTTGCGGTTTATTGGTTTTGTTGCAGTTTTTAATTAAAATACTAGCAGCAACTCTTTGCGCTTTTCTCTTTTCTGAATAGAAAACAATTAAAAAAAAAAAAAAATCATCAAACGTCATTTTAATTGCACTTCAAATCGTTTCAATAATGTCGCTGACAGCAACAGCTAAAGCGTTTTATTTATTAAATATTTTCGTTTTTGTTGTTGTTGTTGTTGTTTTTTTGCTTATGAATAATTGCTTGTCATATTTAATTTTGCAATAAAACATACTGAAAGATGCACACACACTCACTCGTAGATACATTTGTATCTATAAGTGCTACTGACATAGTGAAACCGCGAAAGAAGTGGTTAAAAATATTGTCAAAATAATGTCAAAGTGCCGCCGAAAGTTGTCAGTGACAGTTTTTAATAATAAATTTTTTATTACAATATGCGAGAGATACTAAGTGCTTATTGTCGGGCGGGTCGACAGTTCGTATGAGTAATCTGTTGCTGTGTATCTGCAAGGCTTAATTATTTTGCATACAGAAAGATACAAAGCGTATATTATAAATAAATGTTGTTTTAAGTAGAAACAGCAAAGTTTTCAAAGAATAATTATGTGCGGCTTTATGGGGAATGTTAAGTTATTTGATTAATACAGCAAAACTTCGTTTCGATGGCACACTTCTGGAGTTTCATGATTTCCCTTGAACCCAAAACTGATGTTTCGGTTTCATGTTGTGTTCATCTAAAGCTGGCAATAATCTACTTAATAGTTTATATAAATAAATGTATTCTATCCCATATTTTTTAAAAGGAATCAGTATGTCATTAAATCGTTTGATGTGCACAGATTCGTCCCGGTAAAAATTGTGTTGACGTGTCAATGTTGTTAACTGCATATATATTCTAAGCGGGAGAGTATGCTCCAGGCAATATTTGCAAAAGAAGCAGATTGTTCGGCCAGCTATCACGAAATGAAAGTCCAGTCTGTCAACTTATTAGTTAGACTCCTACTTACCAACCTACCAATTTTTCAAAGCTTCGATGATATAAGTACATTATTTGGTATCGAAATTATTTCCTATGCTTTCAGTAGTTATTATTAAGCAGACTTTTTATAATCATAAGCTACAAACCTATGAAGATCAAAGTGCCAAGGCTAAGAGAAGGTGTAGCTCATATACAGAAATATTTGCATTTAGTTAATTTTAACAATTAGTTATTATTATTTACTTGTTAAAAGTAAAAACGACTGCGAAATACGCTACCAACATTCTTATGTTGACTAATACAGAGATTTACATACTCCTTTCGTGAGTCCCCGAACCTCATTCCAGACTTCAAGTTTAGATTTTGCGCTGGCCACATTTCCACCGTACAGCTTTATAGAGTTGGGAAACACGTTTTGAAAACCCTTGAACAGAAAAAGTCTTGCTTTTAATGGAGTCTGCGTTCCTTGCCCTTATTGACTTTGTTTCGATATTAATTAAAGGATCGCTTTTTCATGAACAGTTTAAGGGCAGTAAATTAGCAATTCACTCAGTTCATAGGAGAGTGGGAGAAAAAGTCAAATATAAAATAACATATTTTGCTACCTTCCTTCAAAGAAGCATCAAGAATAAGGCGTCTTAACAAGCTGATAAACAGTCGAAGTAAGCTCCCGCTCTACAGCAAGAGTGCTTTATATCACCATGTAATAGCCCCCATATGACGATATGAAGACTCACGGATAGCATTTGCAAAGTCCGAATCTAGGCACCTTATGGCGATCTGCAACTTGCTTTAATTTGAGTAATCGATCTCATTCCACAGCAGTTGCTATAACGACAGAGTTTTAGTGGACGTCAATAACCTACCCGTTGAACTGCCTACGGCTAGACCCAATCATCGCTTGCGCAGACATAATTATGTTCACATACGACGACCTGCCGTTACACCTTTCAACGATGACATCATGACTAATCACTAATCTTTTAGGTTAAGAAAATATAACAAAACCATTTTGTTTTTACAATCAAAAAAGAATTGAAATTCTTTCGATAATACTCATGGAAAGTGTTTGGAATCTTTAAGGTGTATTTGTAACAGTTCAACATATTAAACGCCTTATTCTGTGAGTATAGTTTCTCTAAGTCTTCTCTACTCAGAGTAACTATTTCTTAGTCAGGCATAAAAATGAACGGAGCGATGCGCAGTTTGACGGACGGAAATGATTATATGGTCTCAACCTGATGATGACAGATATATGGTGTCTTCGATGCTTTCTTACTGTTATTACATTTTGAAGTGCAAAACAAAAAGTTAGAAATTTGATCAGAAAAAATGACACTGTATGCAAAGAAAAGGGAGGACGGAAGTATAATAGGTTCAAATTCAATTGCTTAAAAATCGTCATTTATTATCCGATTTTGATGAAGTTTTGGGATGTTGTGCCGAAGAAATGTTTACCCTTGAGGGGAATTTTATGGGGAAGGAGGGAGAGGGGCTACATTTTAAACTCGTAAAATTACGGCGAAGTCCTAGTCGAATACAAGAAGAACGAAGTCTCTATTTTTGTTTTCGAGATTCTTTCGTTCATACGGACGGACAGAAGGACTGTATCGACTTCTCTATCACTCCTGACCATAATGAGGTAACTTTTGGGGGTTGGTGTTGGAGGTGAATATCTCCGACCATTATTTCTACCTGTTACATACATTTGCACAAAACCAATAGGCTTTTGTACGTTCAGTACAGGGCATAAAAATTAAAAAAAAAAAAATAAAAAATTTACAAAATTTGTATTTAAAAAATGATAAACTTTTTTGGACGGATGGACTAACGGACGGACATTTGCTTAGTTACAAATCTCAAATTCCTTTGTGATACAGCCCAAAAAATGTATATATGTACTCTATGTGGATTGAAACGCCTACTTTTGACCGTTACGTACAAACTTAGTATAGCTTTGTTCCCTTAGAGCAGGATACTAGTAAAGCTACATGAATGTGTGTTTTTTTTTGTGTGTTACAGATAGTCTATACATATATACAATATATATGTACATTTTTTCTTCCTTTGGACCGTTTTCTTAACCTGTCTTTGATTCTTCTATTTACCCAATGAACAAATTTTGATTTATATATATTTTATTGCGCCTAGAAAACCTTATTCAGAAAACACAAACAATGCAAAGAAAGTGTGATCTGACCAATTCATTTGACTTCGGTTAGATATATAATAACTTAATCCTATAACATTGGATCCAACGACAACGTCAAGGGCATAGCGAAGAGCGCAAGAAATGCCATTAACTTCCTATCCTACTCTCCTATTTTCTTGTTTTTTCTGTTTAATTGAAGTATTTTTGTTGAACCGAATTAGTGGTCAACCTTTCGATGACAACTCTCAACGCCCTTGCAAATAGTAAAGAGGAAATAGTCGTCTCAATAGTGAAATGAATCTAATTTAGTGCTTCACTAAGTGACAGTATTAATAACTGATATTGTATAAATTGTACACTTTTGTGTAAAAACATTTGTGGCTAAACAGCTGAGAGCAACTGTTTAGCTAATATATCAGAGTTCCTAGCTTCAAGTTCCATGCATAGGAATTTAACTTTTATTTATTAATATTTTATTATTTCATACACATCAAAAGCTTAAAAGCATCTCTATACTATGCCACGAAGTGCATTTAAGCCTATGCTTCACCGAACTGATTATTTTACTTGGTTTATATATTGTATACTGCATAATATAAATATATATATATATATATATAATTTATATATAAAAAATATTTTTAGTGTATATTAGTTTTATTGAAATATAGAAAGCATTTCAGACACCATAAAGTATATATAATCTTGATCAGTACGAAGAGTTGAATCTATCAAGCCATTTATGTCCGTCTGTCCGTCCAACTGTATGCCTTTGAATAGCAAAAACTTAGAAAAACTAAACTCACAGAATAAGCCACTTTAAATTTTATATTTTTCAATTTTAGTTACAAATTGTGCACCAATTGTCATAAAAACATAAACACTTGATAACAGTTTCAACCTACCTCAAAATTTAGCACCTTACGTTGCAACGATGCCGGCAATAAATAATAATCCACATGAATCCAAGCTGAAAGCAGTTTTTCACTTACGCACGCCAAATATTTGTAATAAAAAATTCAATTCAAATAATTGTAAAAATGCTTTTTTGAAACCATTTAATTTATTATTTTTTGTAAATATTAAAAAAAAAAACCTTTGCACAATTTTTTTTTTATTTTGGCACCATTTTATTTTATTTTTTTTTTTATATTATTTTTTATTCAATTAACAACATTGTAAAGCATATTTTTGTATTTGTTTTTAAATAGATTTATTATTTTTATTATTTTTATATTTTTTTTTTGCACTTTAAAAGATTGCAACACGCTGTACAGCTACTTTTTGCAGGCACTTTACACGGCTCTTCATTTGCAGAATTTATTTATGCTATTAAATTATTAAATATTTATAAACAACAATTTTTTCTTGCCACATGCCAAGTGTAAAATAATTAATTGCTTAACAATTTTAATTAATAATATTTGCGAAAGCGCAACAAATTTGTCGACATTTGAGAGCGAATTTGAAGCAAGCGCTGAGTTGAGATACGCATTTGATGCCGCAAGATACGCGTTTCGATTCGAGATACTTTTTCGTATTTAATTTACAAAATTTTGACGCGCGTCGCACAGAATCGACTATGAACGTCGGCAAAGCGCTCAACAACAACTAAACGCGGGCGGGCGCGAAGTTTCTTAAGACCGACCAAAACGAACGAACGACGACGACGATGCTGATGGCGATGCAATGGTCATATCGATGTTGGCGTCGACGTTGACGTCGATGTTAACTTTGTAGCAGTAGTAGCAGCAAGAATCATAGCAACAACAACAAGCAGTGAGCGTGAGCAACATAAGCAGCAGCAGCAGCAACATCGATGAAAAATTCTGTCTCTGTTTATGTTTCACTGTCAGCGTTTCATGCTGCTGCTGACGTCGTTGTCGGCTTTCTCAGCAGCGAAATTGTGAAACGTCTGAAATTGAAACACTCACCAGTTTATAAGCAGAAAGAAAACCTGTTCCACTCGAGCACATTTCGCTGTGAGTAATTTCTATTTTATTTTTGAGCAGGTTTCGTTTGAGTTAATTACTCAATTTTCTTCAGTTTGCTGTTTACCCCTCCCCATTCCCCAAAAAATCTCCAATAAAGGTAAAAATTTTCTCGGCACAAATAGAGATAACGTCTTTCCAAGCCAAAATCCCAAAACTTCATCCAAATCGTATAATAAATGATACTTCCGTCCTCCCTTTTCTTTGCAAACATAAAAAAATGTTTTATAAGATATTTATTCGTGGATTGCAAAGTAGGAGGAGCAAAATATTTTTCGTTAGTACCCTTATTTCTTATGAATTTCCTATTCCATCAACCATTTAATTTGACTTCTTCTATTTTCCATATATTCTATTTAATTTTCATCAACTTAACACCTTTCATCTATCTTCCAACTAGCTAAATATAATCTCTGTTCCATCTTTTATCGTTTTCCATCGATTTTTCATCTATCTTCGATAAAAATTTCAACTATCTTTAATTTATTTATCTACGTTTCTTCGAATTATGTTCCAGCTATCTTTTATCTACTTTCCATATTTTCTATTTTCCATTTATATTTTATCTATCTCTCATTTATATTCAATCTTTCTTCCATAGAACTTCCACCATCTTCCTACTATCTTTTATCTATTTTACAAGAATTTTCCTTCTATTTTTCATCCATCCATCTTCCATTTAATTTTCATTTATCTTTCATCTATATATCAGTGCATAGTGAACGTTCAAATATATCATTATAAGCAATGTTGGGTGCTCTACCTGATATACTCCCGAAGATATGTTTAAGAATTGGCTATGGAATAATCTTCGAATGTGAAGACTTATGGCGACAGGGCTCTATCGGAAACGAAATTTTTACCCAAAAGAGAAGAATTGCAGGCTATAATGGATATGGATTATACCCAATCGAAAAAAAAAAAATCTGCTCCAAGCAACCTTTTCGTTTTCTCAAGCTATATGTGAGCAGTGAAGACCTATCACCCAGTCCATGGATAGGGCTGCCAAAGAACTTATTGGTTATACAAAACCTGTGAGTAATTCTTGGTATGAAAACCGACTCCTAGCAATGCGAGCTGCGAGGACTCGGTGTCCGGTGTCAGGCGAAGAAGAATGCTTGGAAATAGATGTTATTTTAGAGAAATAGAAGTAAAGCCCTCTCCAAAAACTAAAACTAAGATCTATAAGACGCTGATACTTCCCGACCTCATGTAAGGTACAGATGAACAAAAATAATTAAGACGCAATTGTTCTATTCAAAATTACATAAAGAGGGGCAAAAAAAGGCAGCTGATATTAGCAGCTAAGAATTTTAAAACTTTATTCAATAGTTTTAAAAAAGTTTCATTGGAGGGATGATGAGGGAACACAATTTAAATCTTTACTGAAAATTATTTCTATTGACAATAACACTGATAGAAGATTTGCCAGACACGTGTCCACTGTATATCATAAATTTTTAGAACCAAGCATAACATCAGATTTAACGCTCTAAGCGCAGCTGTTCCATATCTCATAGTCTTCACTAAAATTAAAACAAAAACAATGCAACCTAATATTAGACTTAAACTATTACTAAATAAGCTTTAAACTTAAACTTTGAGTGTCCAATCGTAAACCATTAAAGCAGACAAACATGCAGAATTCATAGATTCCTCGAAATAATTTATTTGTATATACAAGTAGAGACGCAAAAATCTTACACTCGGTTAATTTTCTATGGTATACTACAAAGACAGACAGACATACGAATGGACAGACAGGCAGAGAGTTCTTGAAGCTGCCAGTTGTCAGTCAGTAAGATTCGTAGTCAGAATTGAGCATAAACCAAATTCAATGCATACAATTATGCAAACACATACGCCCATTCCATAAAACAAGCGCGCTGAGATATTTGCGATGAGATATTTGTGACAAGTGTCTTTCATTAGCATAAGTAAATCTCCTTTAAATCCTCAAATTTATTTGTCAACACTTGACAATTCCATTGTTGCGATGCGATGCAATGCGAGACGAGACGATGCATGCAACCAGAGAAGAAGATTTTATGCAAACTTTGAAACATGTTGTTGCCGTATTGTCTTAACTGGCGTCCAACAGACAGCTTAAAAATAACAAACAACAAATACAGAAATCATGCTTTGTATTTGAGCTTGAAACCGCCAGCGAGTTGGCCAAGAACGAGTGAACGCTTTGACCGTATAACAACAAAGTGCGACACCGACTGTCCGTCCCGAAAAAAGAAAAACAAAAAAAAAATAAAACATTCAAAAGCCAAGTCCGGCTTAAATCAAAAGACAAATATTTGCACAGTCTACCAGACAGACAGATGCTTGGTGTTATGTAGCTACAAAACCAAGTTTTATGTGCATTTTGGCGCAAGTGTCGCACTGGAAAAAGCCACATTTCTTCTTCGTTAGTTTTTCCATGCGGTTTTCCATCAGCAAGTCAACTTTAATGCACGCTCATGCATCTTCTCGAGCAGCGTACATTTTTATTAATCTTTATGGCAAGTTTTTGCACGCCTTTCAAGCTGCCTTCGTAGCATGTATCTCTAAATCTGTGCTTGCAAGCCATTTTACATTTTACATTTTACAGCATCATCATCTCCATCGTCGTCATCATAATTGGTAAAAAGTACTCTTCAAGCGCGCCATTTTATTTGTCTAAATGTTTGCGATTTTTATGATTTAATTTGAAAGCGCATAAAAATTTATATTTTGATTTCATATAATATGCATTTTACTAGGAAGTATCTTTGCAGAGCTATGCACTGCAGCTGCTTGGATTTGTATCTTCGGTCAACACTTCATTACATTAGCAACAACAAATCCGTTGAGCCATGATGCTGCAACTGACTTGTATATGACTCCTGTCTGTCTGGCAATTTATGTATCTTGTATCTGCGTAGCTGCTGCATGTATCTGCTGCATGTGTGTTCTTATAATATGCCAGTTATTCGTTCATAATATGCCAAAGTAATCTCAAATTACTGCAAATTTTTGCGCGTCTTTTATGCGCCTATTTATTTTATTATAGAATATTGCTATGGTCCCCATTGCCCGTCGTCCTTTCACTGACTCATGTACTCAAATTTTATTGTACGCCGTGATTACATGATTCATTTATTGTATGAATCAAAACGTAGTCTCGGTTTTTCGGAAGGTTTGTAATAGTTGAACTGTGTCTGAAACTTAAGCACGTCAGGCAGGTGCGATAGTTTCTTTCTGCCGGTGAGAAGTCAGCACAATTGGTTAGATCTGGTAGTAGGTGGGACAACAGCTGAGGTGAAAGGTTGCCTTTCAATTTGTAGAGTATGCTAACGTGCCCTACCCATCGAGCCAGATCAATGACGATTATATATTGAGGCTTATCAGACCAATATATAAGAAGTTAGTTCTTCTTATTTGCTTCAATTCATTTCCGCAAATGTCCTCATTCGCCACCAGTGGTGAGTTGGGGCACAACCGATCAACCAGGCGACCAAACAAAAATTCCTCCACCGGTTCTAAGTTGCCACCGCTCTCCTTCTTAAGAATTTGTGGCAGAAAATAATAGAGTGCATAGGTCGGCGTGATAAAAGGGTTGGAAGATCACTAAATATTAAACTGTCGTAGTAAGATGTGAGTATTACATTACTCTTCCAATTAAGACTTCAAAGAGCAGAGAGCAGAAACTGTTTAGGACACAAAGTAGTAAATTATTTTTAATATATTATTCCACCTTTTACTCGATGCACTCTCCCGATTCACTTTCTCTCACGACTCCAAACAACTTGCAACTTATGTGATATGAATGCAACAAAATAGAACTAGATGCAACAACAATTTGTTGTGCAAATTGCAAAAAGCTTTTAAGCACTATCAGCGGCGTAATCTGATACGATTATCATTGCTGCGGCGCACATTAGGCAGAATCGAGACGACAGCCAAGCGAAGGATGCGCCTAGTGAGTTTAAGGCTAATCCAAGACGATGTCATTAAAAAATATTTAAAACCAATGCCAGCCCAGCCATTGAGGCAGAAGCAACTAAGACAATTGCTGACTGCACAGTTCTAGATGAGCGGAAGATGATGATGCTGTTGATGCGCTGTGTGGATGAGACGATGATGATGATGATGATGACGATGCCAATGATGACGGCTATGTACATACATAATCGTAAACATCACTTTGCATAAGAAGAACGCTTCATCAATTTTGAGCAACAAGCCGACGCAGATACTAAGTCCAAGTTGAAGCTGAAGTCGCAAGCAGCTGAAACCAAGTGCACAACTCTATCTAAAGTGATATTAATTAAAAGATCATTTATATCAGTATTCATAAAATAGCAAAATGTTGCAACAAGAGCTAAACAAGTTGCAACATGCTGCTGCTGCGGCTGTTGTTGTTGTTGTAGTTGTTGCCACAAAAATGTTGCTGACGTATTGCATTTACAAAGATGCCTCATCAATGCCAAACGAAATAAACTTGGTCATGGCTGAGAGAGTGCTGAGCCACTGACCACTGCTGACGACTGAGTGGTTGGTCAGTGTTATACAAGGAAGTTGCCAGCAGTGGAGGGGCAAGGAACTATGTATAAAGAGAAGTTGTTGCAGTTTGAGACACAACGGCAGACGGGGACAGAGTCAGAGTCACTCGCCACTCGGACGCATGCCTCACTGGACAAAGTTGTCTTCAGTGCGTTGATATTTATTGATACTGACAATGAACTCAACGTCGCCGATGACGCTGATGCGGATGCGGCAGCGGCTAAAGAAGAAGACGATGTACTAAAGTGGAGGCTTCTTCTTCTTCTTCTTTTTGAGTATGCTGACGACCAAGTGTGTAAGGAGGCAAAATTGTAGCCAAGCCGACAAGTTATGCAAATCGTGGAGACACCAAGATCAAAATAAACTTTACGCATGCGCAACGCAGCTGAGTGGGCAGGTTGGCCGAGCCGGGCTAGGCCAGCTAAGCAAGAGAAGCTTTCTGTGCGACAAGGTCACCAGTTGTCGGAGTCACCAGCAGCAAGTGGATTGCGTCGCCATACTTCAATTCAACTATTTCAAGCACGTCGCACTGTTTGCTGTCCGTCTGTCCGTCCGAAACGAGTGCAAAAGTGAAAGATTGATGGCGAAATTACTTTAAATGTATGCATAAACATGGCATTGGCCAAGCCAGGCCATGCCGGGCCGGGCCAGTTCAGTTCAGTCAGCTAAAAACCGATGCCAATGTATGGAGACGGATTTGTGTGCGCACCCAATTCGGGTGGAGCCCAGCAACTGGCAAGTGAAATTAAATAGATTTCTGTGCAAATCTGAACGAAAAAAAATAAATAAATATACAAAAGCGATTAAAGTAAAAAAAAAGAACAGATTGATCATATTCTACACTTAGGAAAAATTAATATATAAAAATTCTAGTTTAATTATTGATCTGTTTCGATGTGTTTATTACTAGGCGACCTTTAAAGGTCTTTTGTGCCCTAATCGCAGAATTTATCTACAACACTTTATCCTTGAAGAAGCTCATGAAGTTTTTAATATTTAGTGCATACACCACCCTTCCTGTCACTTGTTAGTTGCTAAGATATTTATGGCTGATGCGGGTCAAAGCTGGGCACCCTTCTAGAATATGTTCCGAAATGTCATCATCTTCCAAATAGAACATTTGCGATGCCAATTTTACATAAGTTTTTTCTAAGTCTGCTGTTCTCAGTCTAAAAAACCAGATAGGAATAGTACACCACCTCCATCCTGTCCTAATTTTGCAAGACTTTCTCGTTAGAGATTAGTCATACCCTTGCGTCCAGTAGCCAACTTGTGGGAGGAGCATACATTTGTCTCCTGTTGAGGGAGTGCCCTTGCAACTTCTGTATGAAATAAATGTTTCTTTTATATCTATAAAGGCCCAAATGGGTGTCTCTTTGGCTCTTAGAACGTCTTAAATTGAAGAGTTCATATGGTATAGAGATTTGATGGATCTGTTTGATCTATAAGAAAGTTGTTTTCTGTGCAGTGGTTTATCCATTAACTTTTTAGTCCAGATATGAATGAGGTGAGGTTTAATGGCCGAAAAGATTTCAGGTGCGTTGGTACGTCTAGGACTTATAAGAATGGAAGGTAGATAGTCGCAATCACCACCTTGCGCAGGACTCCGCAGAAATCTAGCTTTATTTGGACAGAAACTTTACCGTTAGGAATTTTAATAGGCAAGTTTATATAATATTTTTCCCCTATAAAATGCATGTTCTTGCTTTGTCTCTTCTGACATCCCAAATCAACTGCAGGTTTTAAGATCTAGAGTTACTTAAGCACTAAATACAGGTCCGACCCTTTCGTCACTGCAGATGCTGCTTTCGCTTGGTGTAGGTTGACCTGAGTACCCACCCGGTGAAGCGACGACCTCTTCTTCATATAGTTATGGTATATTTAGATTATCCATCGAGTACTGCTTGCATGGGAAGACATTGATTTCCGATGCCTTTTGTACCACCGCATCTCACACAGCCTGTATTTCAACAAAAGTAAAGAAGTCCTCGATCGTACTCGCCGGTTTGGCTACATCATACTTCTGTTCCTACTTCTTCTTCTTCTTCTTATGAATATGAGATTAAATTTTCCTGAATCTATTGTTTCGATTTTGGATTACCTGCGTCAATTGATCATCGGTCCCGATTGTGACCAGGAGTCCATTTCCAGCATCTTTACAGCGCAAGTCTCCCACAATTATGTGTTCTCCAGCGCTCCTTGGGAGGTACAGGCCAATGAGTTGCATACTGGTAGTACCCTTATAAATCCGCCCCTCTTTTCTGAGTTTTTGAATGAATAATTTGAATGAAGTATTCCATATAGCTCCAGATGGGATCAATTGAAGGGGTAGCCACCATATAAAAATTTTACCTTTCACATGGTTTCGTATGAAAAACCTTTTATTGTGGATTGGTTTAGCTTGAAATGACAAACTTTCAGATAGGAACATATACCCTATACTAATTTAAGGTTCATTGGGAGTACTTGGTATTCCGGAATTTCTAAGCCGGATTTTTGTCATTGCGAGGAGGGTTTACAAAAGTTTATACCTTGCGATTCGAACAAGCGCGTTTTTACATTGAAGCTGTTGCACTTTGATGAGGGATTCGGGGGCACGTTTCAAAGCAAAAATATTCAAGAATTACAGCAAGCATTAGCAATTTAATCTCACCTTTTAATCATAGATCATTTCGATCCGGGTCCTAAAATATATTCTTCTGAGTGTAAACACGCCTACTTAAAGACAAACCGCAGAAGCAAACAAACAAAAAATTACGTTAAAATGACTGACGTACTCTGATGAACGATCAGCATTGGACTGCGACTCAAACTGGCACTTGATGTTGCTGTTGGTGGTGGCTTAGAATTCTTGAAAAGGCTGAAGGGGGTATGCAGTAGATGAATGCAGTTCAACAGACAAATGCATGTAGAGACATGCCAACGACACAAGGCAACGCAAATTCCATTGCGCCAGTACAACAGAATTCTTGGCCATATAAGTGAAAAACGTCGCGTCGCGTCGCTAAGATGCTAAAAAGAGTAAAAGGATTGCATGTTAGTGGACTTAGTGGACTGCGGCTGCGGCGGTTGCTGCTGAGGCTGCTTCATCAACTTGTCGCATGACTTGGCTTAGCTCGATCCGATGCTGCTGCTGCTTCAATCAGTCGAATGCAATTCGAGTTGACATCATGTCGCAATCGTTTCGCGACAGACTTTCGGACGGACGGACGGACGGACAGAGATACAAACGCATGCACTTCACATGCATTGCTGAGTACTACTAGAGCAGACTGTTGTTGCAACATGTTACAAGTGCCTGCCTGCTTGCCTGGACTGTAAGACTCCTTATTTATTTCAGTTCAGTTTGTTTTTCTTTTGCTTTCTAGATTATTTGCCACAAGATCTTTGCGATCAGTCATCTGTGCAACATTGAGTGCGGCATTTGCGGCAAGTTAATCCATTGCAACAACAACATCAACAAACTGTCCACCTCATTCTGTCTGTGTGTTGTCCGCCTTCATTGCTTCGTTGCTGATTGCGTGATTGAAAGATTGAGTGCCAGCAATTAAAGTGAAGCTCTTGTATGGCCGCACATACCAATTGTCCAATTGGAGTAGCCTAATTTGGTCATTCGTTCCGTTCGTTCATTCGTTTATTCTAACCAAACTCACTCTCATCGAGCTAATCTTCCGGTTTTTAAATTGCATATTGTTGTGATAACAGGTGATTGAATTGAATTGTAGAGAAAATATTTATTAAACTATGGAAATTAATGCTTTGCTGGTATAAAGAACTGAAAGAATCGTGAAACAAGCCTATTATTGTTTGGCCGCCTGGTTGATCGACTCTGCCCCATCTCACAGTTTGCCAATAGTTCAAGGGAGCACAAATATAAAAATAACAAAATTTGAAGAAAATGGAGCAATTTGATATAACGGAGAGATATGGTAAGAGAGTAGTAAAGTTTCGCATACGCCTGTATAGATATCTAAATTAAAATTTCGATTAGCAAAAAGAAGAAACTGGTTTTGAAACAACGGTCTTGGTGAATTCCAAAGTAAGGGTTCCAGAAATAAGAGCAGAATTAAAAAATTGGGCAAAGAAGTGAAGTATATTATTTGACTTTTTCTAATAGATGAATGCTTTTTATTTATGTATGTATATACTTATATTATAAAGAGGACAAATTTGATTGTTTGTTTGTGTGTTTGTATGGAATAGGCTCCGAAACTTCTAGGACAATTTTCGCCGTTGGGAAGCTACTCTATCACCGGGTGACATAGGCTACATTTTGTTTTCAGGATCCTTCCTAAAACTCCAATAATGTAACCAAAGCTGTACAACAATTTTCTTCTAAATTCCTTACATTGTCTACGACTTTGCAGAACACAATATAATCTACAAAAAGTTTCGCAAAAAATGAATCATGGTTCGTTAATCTTGCTAAAACTTAAAAACGGCTTTTTTCGATGGGTTCGTTATAATACAGCGATAGAAAAACCCTAAAGATTAGCTGAAAAATCGAAAAATTATAAATGGGTAATTTTGTGGTAATAGATGGCGTTCGTGGTGGAACTATCAGACAATATACAATGTTGTTAATACGATCGGAAGCAAATCTCTTCATAGGTACCCTGTACCCAAAAGGTAAAAAATTATGTGTTAGGCGGAAGGAGGTGAGACAGACCCCAACAATTCCATTATTGGCTAGATCGGAGCCTTAGAAGAGATGGCTCCCATAAAAATTTGCTTCACCTTAATGGATTTTTGTTATTTTTGTTGTTGTTTTAATTCACCTAAAAATGCTGAATTTAGTGTAAATTGCGTTACTCATAATACAATATTCCCTTAGCAATCCTGATAGGAATATATCCACTAAACAAATCTAAGATTTAATGGAACTACATGATGTCTTGAAGTCGAGCATACTTCTACTACAGCATTATTTCTTCTTACGGATGTAATATAACAGCGTAGTAATGCCGCAGCCGTTTCACCGGACTTGGCCTCAAGCGAATTTTTCCTGTTACCAACAAGAAAAGACAGAAAAGCATCACTGAAAGTGCCTAAGATCACGCTAATAAGCGCATAAGTGCTTCGTGGATGGGAGAAGGCATTGACACAAGTGTATTATATCTGAGGGGGATTACTCTTTTTAAAATAATTATTGAATAAATATATTATCTCTGCTAATAAAAATAATGTCAGACATAATGTCACATAAATGCATGAACTAATATTTTCTTTAGTTTATTTCATAAAACACAACTTTCATCATGAATGCACGATGGATGACCTTTGTAAGTCACTTTCAATTAGGCTTTCAATTACAAGCATTAAAATACCTCAAAAAAAAAAAAAAAAAAGAAAGGAAATAATAAAGCGTAACTAAATAGGCGCTACAGTCCTATAATCATGACACAATTTCCGCCTGCACGAACTATTATGCAGCACTTTCAAATCATCGAAGATATATATATTCGAACATATATACACCCGCTTGTCGTGGAATCAGGAAGTTCACACAGACAAAAAAACAAACACTATATAGTTACATTAAGAAAGTTCCCCCACTCCACTGCCATACTTCCATACAGATGGCAGACAGCGTGATACAACGTGATAATATTTTACTAGTGTTCATGATGGTGATGACTTGGCGAAAAATATCGAATTGAAAATCGAGCATTAATTTTTGAACAAGTTGAACGTGTAAGCGAAATTATTTTATACACTACACTATATAGAGGGCACTTTACTACATTTGCCCGCTTACGCTGCGCTTACCGCGCTAACACAATGCCACTTGTGTTGTAAGTAGCCGATGATGTTGTTGTTGTTGATGATGATTTGTAATAAATTGAATATTAACCGGCATTAAGCGAGCGATTATTATTATAGAATTGTTAGGCTGTGCATTGTGTTCATGAGGCTCATTATTTCACATTATTATCATTATTAATATTGTTGTTGTTGTTGCACTATAAAGTTGTAAAGCAGTTGAACTAAAACACAAAACGCTTATCACATGATAAATTTTTTGGTAGAGAATAGCGCAAAATGGCGCGCGAGTAACGCCCCACAGTGACATTTTAGAAATACACTAAAATGAATGCTGAAGGGAGAGAGAGACTCACTCAGCCAGTCACACAGACAGACATTAAGTCAGTGAGATAGTCTTAGTCTCTGTCTGAGTCTGAGTTCCGTGCCCAAACCTATCATTAGTCGCAAGAAAAGGCACACTGTTTGCCATGGCATGGTTGTCTGTCCGTCTGTCTGTCTGTCTATATGGGTTGGCTGGTAGAACCCTTGATGGGCGCATAGGAAGCTCGCTCGCTTATTCGCTCTGTTCTGCTGCGGATATAAATTATGAACAATTACGCTTTGTAATAACATTTAATGACTTCATTAAAAATGCTTTCTGCCAGTGCACTTTAAGCGTTTGCAAGAACTAAACGTGAATTCAATACGTTTCATATTTGAATGAAGACTGGCTTAACTCATGCACTGAATTAGATGTTTGGCCGACCGTGCATGATATGAGTTTGAGTCAGGAAGTTGATTTAAAAGTTTTATATATCTACTAAGTTGCTCTATTGTTTTTTTCTTTTAGAAATTTGCATATGTAAGCGCATTTGTTTTAAAATAGTTGAGGGTGTCTGCATATCACACTTAGAAATGCTTTTGTTGCCTTGATTGACATTAATATCACTGTGATGGACAGCTGACATCATTTAACGGAGCACATGAATAATTAAAACCGTTAGCTGGAATATTAACAAACTTGAAGAAAATCACACATTATGTGTAAACTTGATGGAATAGTTAAAAGTTAGAAGGAGTGGATATAGAAAAATATATAATTTTGGATGCTATAAACTAATCAAAATTAAGAGTTGTTTCTCTTCATAAGAAGCCACCCTATATTATTTCAAGTTTAAATTAATTGTAAGCAAACAGTGATTCGCTCGATTCCGTTCTGGTGTAGGGGAAGTGGAAGATGCACCACGCTCCGGAAGACTTGTCGTCGAAGAAGTCGATAAAATCAAGGAAGTGATCGAGAAAGACCGACATAGTAGCAGCCGTACCATCGCCTAGGAGCTGAATATCAGTCATCTGACCGTTCAAAAGCATTTGAAGAAGCTTGGCCACACAAATTGACACAAAAAAAACCTCATGGACCGAATATCCATCTGCGAATCGCTGCTGAATCACAAAAGCGACCCATTTTTAAAGCGAATGGTGATTGGCAATGAAAAGTTGGTTACTTACGACAACGTGAAGCGCAAACGGTCGTGGGTGAAGGGTGGCGAAGCGGCTTAAACGGTTGTCAAGCCCGGATTGACGTACAGGAAGGTGTTGCTGTGTGTTTGGTGGGATTGGCAAGGAATCATTTACTATCAGCTGCTCCCCTATGGCCAAATGCTCAATTAGGTCGTTTACTGTGAACAACTGTACCGCTTGAAAGCAGTAATCGCCCAGAAGCGGCCATCTTTGGCCAATATTAGAGGAATTGTGTTCCATCAGGACAAGCTCAGACTACACACTTCGATTGTGACGCGTCAGTAGCTCCGGGAGTTCGAATGGGAGGTCATCCACCTAATAGTCCGGACCTGGCACCATCAGACTACCATCTATTCGTGTCAATGTCAAACGATTTAGCTGGACCAAACTTAACAGGATTACTTTTGTCGATCTCAATAATATGTATACCAAATTTCATCCCTGTTCCCTGTATGGCTGGGAAGATAACTTTGTTTATCCATTATATGTAGGCGGGGTATTTCCTTTGGCTGCTAGCAAATTGTCTGAGAAAATTTAGATCCCGGAGTCTAATTGCTGGCTGTCGTATGCTTTAGGAAAATGCCATTAGGTTTTAGATTTAGTATGGCATATAAAGTCCTTTGGAGGTTGATGGCAACGACCCAGATATTTCCAGGCTGGCTGCTCTGTGATCATTATCAGGTATGAGTATGTAAGATTTGTTATTAGGCACTTTCCAACAGACTGAGGAGAACAAAATAAAAAAGAAAGATCAGCCGATGCAAATACATCAAGCTACTGAAGTTCCCATGCATTCCCTTGGTTTCTTATAAACAAAAAACTCACTTGGCCAACTTCAAAAAAAATATTGCGTTCGAAGTAAAAAACAGAAACGCATAAATTAAATAAAAAATGCGCAAAAGATGAGAATTAAAATCGTGTTGAAATAAATTAATTGCATTAACTTGCAAACTCATGGCACTTCGAAGTGGGCAGACGAACAGATGGACGGACGGACGGTTGGACAAACTGGCTGACGTGGCGTCTTTCCAACTGACTGGCTGAACGCCGTCCGTCTGTCCGGAATGTTCATTCAAGTCGACAACATATCTACATATGTTTCAACAGTTGAAATATTTGTCATTTATGGATGCAGTTAGAACAGTGCCGAACAGCGGAGGAACAAGAGGGTGTGTTGAAAATTGTTGCGCCTGCAGCGTCTTGAGTGCCATCGATCAAAGTCTTATAAGTAGTAGTAGTAGTAGTGGACAGAAGCTGCAACAACCTTACTAGTGATCGCTTGTTGTTGCAGCAGTGGCAGTAAATATTATACCCCCCAACACCCCTTTGCCCACCTGCATGGCTTAACTTAGCCTTTGCCACGCAATCAGAGTTGAAGTAGCCTCGAGTCAAATGTCCACAAATTAATTTTCTTTATTAAATTTTTGCATGAAAAATGACGCGAAAAACGCTTCCGCATGCGCATACCCGACAACGCAATGCAATAATCTCAGCTGCCGTTGCCGCATATGCATACAATGAGCGAGCTCCATGCGCAGCACATTTCTCCCCATTGACTTCTAACTTTGGCTTCAAAGTTAGTTGCTCAAACTACTAAAACAATGCGCGCATGCAAAGCAACCGATTAAAAAAACGTATTCAGCTGCTGCTGCTGCTGCTGCCATTTGAGGCTGTGCCGCGGCGAAGATTCTCAACTTGCAGAACTTGCAGTAGCAAAGCATTTTGGTCTAGTCTGTGCATCATACTCATAAATTTCTGTTGCTCCTTGCAACATGAAGACAACTTCCTTTCATAAAACACAAGAACATCCAATAGCAGCAGCAGCATACAACAAACCAATAAAAAAAGCGAGTAAGTTTGTTACAATTCGGAGTAGACGACTGAGAAATACGCTGCCAGGTTTCTCATGAAGATTGTGCAAACCAAACAGTCTTCAGTACTCTTCTTGCATCAATAAAACCATTCGAGCAGCAGTCAATTATGCAACATGTTGGCATGTGCGCTCACAACAGGTTCGTGTCTGACATCGAGCATGGTCGGCAATGTATTCCACGCTTATATAATGGGCGTCACATGACATTTTTTCTACACTTTATCTGCATAAAAAATATTTAAATCTAAAGAAACAAATTTATTGGCTTTTATAGTACCCGAGAGCACCTTGCTCAAATATAGAATCCCGATCCAGAGCAAAAAAACTTCAAGCAGTCTGCCCTAGCTTTTTCTATTATTGACATAATTTTGCACAAACTAATATGCCCTTAGCTCTCGACTGTAGGGTACAACGCAGCTAAGCAAACGCAGTAACCTGCCATTCTTGACTACTTTGAGAATTTATTAAAATGAAAATTTAACCAAAAGAGGAAATAGGTTTTCCCTTTGATCAGCAGCAATAGCAGGTTTTTTTTTTTTTTGCTAGCTGCCAGCTGAGGCAGCCTCATGTTGCCAATAATCAAGAAGTTTTGCACTGCTTCGCTTTGGTTTGCTTAGTAGTTGCTGCCACATTTATATACCACGTACTTCACAACATACAGCAGCAGACAAGCAGCACAACATGTCGTTGTAGTTATTCTGCGCTTAGTTTTGTCGTTGTTGTTGCTGCTGCAACTCCTGTTGCTCCTGTTGCGCGTCTTCGTACAACTGCAAATACAGCTCCTACTAGAAGAAGAACAACAACAACGCCTGTTGCAGCTTCTTCTGTCTTTGGGTGTAAATCTAATATGTAGAAATGTCTGCCAAGTTGTTTGCAATAATTAGTCTGATTGCCTACATACGAGTGTACATGTCTACTTGTGCACTACTCTAACACGGTTAATTTGAGCAACAGCAGCTCGAATTCTCTGACTTCTCGAGGAGCAGTCATAAACAGTGCCGAGCATAGATTATGGCATCTATATATCACTTTCATACGCTCTGAGTATGTAATTCAAGTTGTTTGTAAGCAGTAGGCGGTCTCAATTGCTTTGTAGCAAAGATTTGATGCAATTTAGAATAAATTATTTCAAGTAATATATATTTGTACAGCTTTGAGATAGATATATAAAAAAATCAGTAAGTGTTAATTGTAATCTTATATATTAATAGGCAAAGAGCGAAAGTATCAGAAATAGCAGCAAGCTGTGATAAGATAGGACGTAGCGAAAAAATTAATAAAAATCATTTTGACTAAAAAAGTTTTTATCTCCTTTTCTTTTTCCGTAAGTCGTCAATCGTCGGGCAGGGGAACTACTATTCCTAATATTGACCAGTTCTTCGTATCGCCTGTGGATTCCATTTTATTTTTGTTATCATCGTCCTTGCGAAGTTCATGATGCATCCATTCATTGTGCATACGGATTTCGGATTTGTTGATAGGTCTTCTCTTTGATAATATAAGATAATTCTTTAATGACGTTAGCTATCTCTGTAACCTGCCTAGGCTTGGTGTTGATGAACATCTGCAACAATGTTTCCAAACTTTCGAGAATCTGTTAATCTTTTGTGTGTGGTAAATAAATCCTGCATGTGGCAGACAAAAGCTTTTTGAAAATCCTCCATCAGGCCACCACGAAATTGGGTCGTTCCACGGTTCTTTTGTTCAGATCGCTCTTCTGACTTCTTTAGTCAGGATTAAGCCATAACTGGCTTAGAATGGCACATAAGGAGCAGAAGCGCCAGCTGCACTATAGATATCTCTAGTAAAAATATCGACTGCTATCTTAATATGTCCATCTCTAAATGGAGGTTTCCAGATGTAACTTGAAGGCTGACACATGTTTCACAGTAAAGCCTAAGGAGTGTTCTCAACTCATATGCGTTTTTCCCTTGAAGCATCATTTTTTTTGGGTATTGGGTTATTGTATGTGTTCTTAGTTTTATACTTCCAGTCTTAAATTCCGAGTAGGCATCGAATGAAATATCAGTAAATATTCTAGTAAATGGCATACAAAAGTACGCCTAACATCGTCATCGTCGTGCTTACAATTGTATATTTTATGAAAAAAAGTGAAAAACTTCTAAAATATTCCCTCCTACTAAAGTAGACACCTGCTAAAACCGTAAACCAAAATGCCACCTAAAGAGAAGAAGGATAAGAAAAAGAAACCAATATTTATTGGTGACGTGGAATTAACCAATATGAGCCGCGATGAGGTGGAAGAGTTTGTTAAGAGCCTTCAGGAAAATTTAAAGGAATCGCGCGAAAAACGTAATAGCTTGCAAATGGAGAGAGACAGAATGCGTACATTCTGGGCCATATCACAGCAGCAAATCGGTGAGTAATATTAACTAAATTTCGAGACGACTATGAGTATACCCATTCGCACACATACTCAACATGCAGACGAAATGAAAGATGAGATTCAAAAGAGAATCAAAGAAATCGGCACAGTACAGGATAATGCCGAAACCGAAAAGACACATTTAATGCAAGAGATGAAGTATTGGGAGTTCGAGACGCCTACTAAAGTCGGTGAGATACATGCCGAGGAAGCGGCACAAATGCAGCAGTATAAAGAAGAATTCGATGAAGCGGAGGCCGAGTTGCTGAAGGAGAAGCGTGAGCTACGGCAGAAAATACGCGCTGCCGAAATCAACAGAGAGCAAGCGATGGCCGTACTGAATAAACAATATGAGGATAAATATAATCAAATTGTGCTTGAGTTTGAGCAGGAACAAGCGGATGAAGATGCCAAGCATGAAGTCGGTTTGAAGGAGCAAGAAAAGAAACTAAAATTGATGCAACGTGTACATTGTTTTGGCTATCGTGAGCGCAAGAACTCGCATATGAACGAATTGAAGAAACATCACGATATTGCCTTCAACGAACTCAAGGACTTCTATATGGATACTACTTTAAATGGTTTGGCACTGATACACAGCCTTAAGGAGCAGGTACGTTTCTCACAGAAAGAACTTGTGGACACAAAACGCCGTGCCAGAAGAGCACGCGCTGCTCGACTACCGTTGATAGAGCCGCTTAATTTGATACGCATTGAGGCGGAAGCTTTACGTCGCAAAAGTGGCTACTACAAGAACAACAACGAAAGGCTGGCTTATTTGCGAAAACGTAATAAGGAACATGAACGTAGCATTAAGGGTTTACTGTGGGAATCGGATGTTTTGATAAAGCTTATCGATGATCTACGCTTGGAGCACGAATACTTGGAGCGTTGCTTCGATGATATAGACGAAGCTTTAGATACAAGCACAATTGTGAAGACTAATATGTTGCAGGACAAAGTGTTGCAATTGGAGAAAAAGAACACAAAAATTGTGGATCAAATCAGACAAGTTGTGGCCAACTGTGCACCACTATTTCGTGCGCAACTTGTCGGGTTGGAGGAGACCGTTGACAAAGCGGTGGATGAACAAACGCATCTCATCAATGATTTGCGTTATAAATTGGCGCGTGCACGCAAGGCACACGATGATCTGATCGAAGCTTTCGAATGTAAGTGCGAGGATATGGGTGTACCTGAAGAACAGTTGGGCTATGAATTACTGCGTAAGTCTTTGGATGTGGAGTACTTACTCGGTCCGGCGGGTAATTTGACCGTAAATAAGTAGTTGAATAATGTTATATGATATTGGGGACAAAAAAAAAATGCAAAAAGAAAAAATATTTTAAAAAACAGGATATATCACACACAAACGTTTTTAACATCTGCTCAAATTTCATAAAACCATAAATCGCTATATTGACAGCAGTGGAGAATATAGATCCGCTTGGAGAAAATTGGAGAATAAAATACTTCAGCAGTTAAAATACTTAAAGGAATAACTAAATCCAAACTTCAGATACAAAAAAGAAGAATATCACAATTTTCGGGAACAATTTATCTACTTATGACGATATGTATTGAAGTTGGACCAAAAAGCTGAGATCGTTTCACTTCACATTTCAAAACAATATTATACCAAGGTACTTGCAGCAAGTGGAATTTTGCAGAAGCACTTAGCAGAAGATAAATTTAGAAACCGTTTATAATTAAAAAAAGGAAAAGAAATTATTTATTTTTTTACTTCCAATAAATTTTATTAAATGTCCTAACTCATCCGATATTTTTTTTAAACAAATATCTCGGTAGCGTGCTATTGTTCCTTCTCAATATTCTTTGGGAATCTTGTTACGAAGTTTCATACCACTTGAGTCCTCGAAGATATTAGGCTGGTACTCACCTTCCTTGAACTCAGACTAGTGATTTCGTCTGGGACTATCTACTAAGCATATAATTGTACTGTGGCGCACAGCACTTGCGCTCAGAAGGGTTAGCTTCTAATTGCCGTAAACTTCCGGCAGATGCCTATTGGTGCAATTTTCAATTATACGTATTTAAGCACTGCACGAATGCAAACGATCTATGAAACGAATGCATTTGTGCAGGGCTCTTATGTATGCCTAACTTCTTTCCAACACTTCGCAAGAGTGGCAACAATGTACGAGCATAACAGCGATTCCATCTCGGCGCATGGGAACGCTCATGCTCTGTTCAACCTTAATTTTTTCTATTGCAAAATATTTCGTAGCTTTGATAATACATTATTAAAAAAAATAATTTAAAACTCTTTCCACTATACTTCGGCGGTTTTTTTTCAACATATTTCTTGCGAACTTCACCAATGCCAATTCGCCATTATGCACACATGTAGCTTATTACTTTTAATGGGTTATGTATCTGCAGTCTGTTGTCTGAGTGCGCATTCACATTCTCTCACCTTGACAATGCGCCGCAGGATCATTCATTTTTGCAGCCCATTAGGCTTCAGAAATGGCTCAGAGACGGCGATGACTACGACGACGACGACGACATTGAAGTCGGCTGCTGCTGATGATGAGGCACATCAAACTCTTCGGCTTCGACTTACATGCGGCGACACATGAAGCTGGCTGGATGGCTGGCTGGCTGGCATTTTCAAAGTACATACGACTATGCACTGTACTTCAGATACATTTGTACATACTTAACGCACAGTTTTCCACACAGTTGGGCAGTCAAATGGGAAGACAGGTGGACAGTCATTCAGTCAGTCATTCAGTCAACTCATACAACGAACGTCACTCATTTATAGACACTCATTTCATTAGCTTTCGAGTAAAGTTGCTTTTGGTTGTTTATCATCTGTCGCTGCTGCAATGTGAAGCGTTTATTTATAAATCGAGCAAGGAGCGTTGTCCTGTTTGCCTTTTAGCCTCCTGCACTGATGATGATGCCATGCCGCCTCATTTCATATCTGTCTGTAATTTTCGGTTTGGCTAGCAAGCCAAGTGAGTAACGAATGAACGAGGAGCAGTGGTAATTTGAGAATCGCGCCACACGCGCCGCTTTTAATGACTTCATTAAAATGGCAGAGTAGATCGAAGAAGCGAATGAGTGAGTGAGTGAGTGCAGCATTATTTATATGTGAGTATATACGACTATATTGAGGAACTAGTTCGCAACGCTTAAAGCCGGCCATAGCCATGGCTTCATGCAAGTGCAACTAGCTTCTACTAAAGACTATAGCCAAGGGCTTCGATTCGACGCTTTGCGATTGAGGTGAACGAGTGTTGTTAATGACGCTGGGCAAAAGCGAAAAGGATGTCTGCATTGCATATGCATATTTTTTGTAATTTTTTGTTTACACAGGATTTGCCTCAAAAGTCGTGTAATATATTTATTTAAGGTTCTGTACTATTGTTCGCTCACCAATTCAAACCTTTTGGGTGCGCAAAAATATTAAAAGAGGTCCAGGAAAAGGTGGACGATGACATCCATTTTGGACAATCATTGTTCTGTTTATTGTATCTGTAGCCCGATTTGGTGGGTCTATGTAGAACATTTTTTAATATATGAAAATATATATCATAACTTTTTGGACATATCCTGCGCATTATTACAAGTTTCAGCAGTGGGTAAATTTAATTTTAAGTAAATATGGTAAAAGGAATGAAAAAATATTAAATTACTCTTTTTAGCTTGGTCTGTTATATGGACAGTCCTAGCTTAATTTGCTTGAAGAGTCCAAACTTGAAATAACACGAGCTCTCTATGAACTTCAAATGCCGCCCATAATTCGCTAAAGAAACTTTTTACTCAACAAACTTACCAAAGATGTTAATTTTTGTATTTTATAATTTCTTTATAATCCATTTATATATTAGCCACATAAAACAATGTAATGTAATAGTAAGATATTTTATGCAACCGATTTTCAGAAGAGGCTTGGCTACTCTAGTCGCACCCCAATGGCTATATATGCGTTGACCACAATCTGAGTCGTTACTCATGTGCCAGCACAGATAATTATGACGTTGCAACAATTCTGGTTGGTAACTTCTAGCAGCAGTAGTAGCAGCAAGAGGCAAAGATGCATGAGACGACATCCTCACAAGTGACAGTGCAACTGCGGCGGCAACAGTTGTACGAGTATGTATATGTCTGCAGCGGCGGAGGACTCACTCGCTGCCACATGCCACATTTATCATTCGTCGAAACGTTGAAAAATTAGTCATTCCTTTATTTTTGCACTATGCTGCAGCAAATCCTGCAAAACACGGCATTACTCGGCAACTTGTAGCAACATACTTGTTCATAGGTAGTTGCAACTGCCGCAGCAGCAGCAACATGCAAATGACTCTTTTAATTTTTATGAATTTCTCTGATTACAAAAATTGCTTCTGGGCTTTGGCGTTGTTGCTTTTTGCCCACGTTGGCCCACAAGGACCGCCGCATGTAGTGGAGTGCTGCATGATGTTGCCTAGATGATGCATTGCGCATCTTCATTAGTTGACGATGCGCAAATGTTAGTCCATGTGCTGCAATGTCACACAGTTGAAGATGGCGTTGCCTCATTCCCAGCCTCGTCATCATCTTCTCATGCTGTCTGTCTCACTGTCTGTCTGTGTATACTAGACTATGTAGAATAGAGGGCCAGTGGTGCGGCGGCCTCATGTGTTATGCCGTCTGTTGCTGTTGCTGCTGATCACTGACCATGTCCAAGTGCATGTCTAAGTCTGTGTTTATGGAGGTATATGGAGCACATACACCTCATAGAACATACAATATATCGGATAGTATGCACAGCTCGTGGGCTTAAATGAAAATTACAAACCAATAAATCATTGTTACAGCGTCAAACTTGTTCGCATGCCGGCCGCTCTCGTCCGGACTCGAACTTTTGGAGCACTAAGTATGTGTACGTATATATTATCCATCGATTGAAAACGTATTCGACTGCCTGTAGCCACTGTAATTAGTTGAAATTGTAATTCAAGCATTGCATTTCGATAAAAATCGAATGCCAATTAGTTATGCTGGCAAATGTGTAGGAAAGTTGATAACTTTATGCGCGAACATCGACTGCTGTTGCGTAAGTGTGTGGCTTTTTCGTAGATTTAGACGTTAATGGGAAGCGAAAAGTTGAGTTAAAATTGTTCTAAGAAATGATCTAATCGTATATGGTGTCGCAAAGTTTTTTAAAGTCTGAAAAGTGTAGAGATTAATGGAGAACTGGACGTATGATCAGGCATTATTTCATCAATTCTGTTAGTTGAGCTAAATATGAATTCAATCACTTAATGGGTTCACCAATTTGTTTTTTAAAAAAAAAGAACAGAGAATAATATTAATGATTTATACCCTTCTAACTTTATATAAAATTCAATAACCTTCAGGAGCAATTTGACTATAAATCGAAATGAAATATATAAAGAAAAAAAAATAACTCATTGATGCATATGTAACTATGGTCTGCCCTGATCTAATGTTAGATATTTTATTAAGATAGGCAATAGCCAAGTTGTAGTTAAAGTTTTGTGTAGGATTTGGTTGGAGGTAATTTTTGTATTTGTAATAATATATCAACATAGTTTGCCACTGCGAAACGCTGGTATAACGAGATCTATCGATCAAGTACAAATTTTATGAAAATCCTCAAAAAACCAGTTACTTTGCAAGTAAACTAACTGATAACTGATAATACAAGATCGTCAGTTTATACATATATAATGAAATTGAAGCAAACTGAGTCATTAGGTCCAGCGCCATACACAAAATGTTTCATGATCACTAAACATTCAAAAATATTCATTCTCGTTGGACAGAAAAAAAAAATTGACAAAGCTTGTATGGATAGGTTGGAAAAAAATCTGAAGATATACAATGGCGGAGCTTCAAAAGACGTGTATACGATTATGGGAGGTGATGAATCATGGATCTATGTATATGAGACTGAAGTAAAGTAACAGTCGACAGTATAGGTCTTCAAGGCCAAGTCAAGAAATGGTCACCAGTTTCGTCGCAAAACCATACATGTGCCCAAAGAGTCATTAGAACGATGTAGAATGGTGAATACTGAATGTGATGTACAAAAACTTAATTGCCAGAAGTCTGTAACCAGTTTGGAAGATAGGACTGCTGTATAGGCAAGGGTATATGCGGTATATGACTGTAATTCACTGTCAATGGATCCTTAGTTAGCATAGTCGACAATTCGGAACATCATGCTGTACAAAAAACGTTAATATGACTTTTGCGAATAAGCTCAGCATTGTACAGGTACTCAGTGAGCATGAATGACACTCAAGTTTTACTAGTGGAGCACTAATTGGTAATTGCGAAGTTCCGTTAAGAAATTCACTTTGGGGCTACACCAAATCAATAGATCTGTTTAGAATGTCCTCTTATCCATGAGATAGTATCTTTCCCTGGCAACGTTTATTTCGTTGCTATACCTTCTATGTTTTGTACCACTAGATAGTAGCAACGATAGCTTTGTAATGGGCTTAAAATATTTATTAAAGAATATACATATGTTAAAACTATTTGAGAATCATAACAACTTTTAAGTTTTAAGTGAGCATATAAAAATTATCTAGTCCAATCGCTCTCACGGCTTTTCGCATGCTTCGCATTTTCAACTCTTTGTTGTCATTGCTCCCTAATTTAAGTTTTGTTTAATTATTTCTTTATTATTATTATTTTTTTTATATTTTTAATAACCAAAAATCAATTATATTCACTCTAATAAGCATTAGAGCTACTAATTTTGCATGCAACCAAGTCACGCGTATCTCTTTAAAGAATTTTACAACTTTGAATTAGGCATAACTCGGTCAAATGTTGAATTTATCAAATTTCCTCATTAAATATATTAATCGTTCATGCAGGAATTTCCATATTATCTCAAAAACACGGCCATTCAATTTAATCGAACACATTAAAGCAAAATTTTAATTTACCACCAATTAAAATTTCTGCAAGCGAACGAAAAAATGAAACAAGAAAGATAAACAATTTATGAAATATTTACGATAAAAAAAAAAAAAACAAAAAATAATACCAAAAGGCAAATCAAGTGTTACTAAATTGTGAATAATGACGCCGTGCGGCATAAAGAGGCGCGAGTATGGCATAAAGCGGGCGGGAGGCTTGATTGAGGCTGGAGCGCCGCCAACAACGCCGCCGCAGTTGAAGTACGAGTAGTTCGGAGACGCCGCTGACCAATTTCGATACAAAGGCCAATCGAAACTCTAACGAATCTAATCAAAAGATAAACTCTCGCATGGAGAAGAAACGAGGGAAACCTAACAAGTATTTTTGAAATTTATTTTATTTTGTTTCTTATTTTTCAATGTATTTAAAGTTTCTTGAAGTTTCAATCAAAAATTCGTTACACTTAGCAAAAATTGCGGCGAGCTTAGCTCTGTCGTATACAACGATGACTTCACGAGACGAGATATGGTCGAAAGTTGTTGTTGGTTGGTGGAGTGTACAGGAGACTAATAAGCAAACGCTTACATAAATGTGATGGCAATAATAATAATGATAAACAACAACAACGACAACAACACTTTGGCCGCAAACGTTGCTTGGTCATAATTTGGAAGCCTGTCCGTCCGTCCGTCTGTCCGTTCCACTAAAGCGAAAACACGAAATTATATGATGTTTTTTTTTTTTTTTTGTTTTCTTTCGATTTTATTGAGGAATTTGCACAGCGGGCGGTGTAATTAATCAGCGTGTAGAGTAACAACTTGTGGGCATGGCAGGGGGCAATGTTTGGGGTAGCTGTACGAGTAGTAGTAATGCTTAAGCGGCAGCATTTTAGTGTTGTAGTTACTAAAAGGCGGCAACAAGCACACACGCGGTGTGGGTAAAGGGTTAAACAATGCGTACGTTTGAGCAAAGTTCGTCGTAGTCCAGACACAACACTTCAAATCACCAATGCAAACCAATCGAAACCAATCCACACGCTTGCTAGATAATCGAACTCCAGCTGTGAAAGTGAGTTTAACGGTAGTTTATCTATCAATTCGGGGCAAAAAATGAGAATCAAATGACAGCAAAACAAAAAACCAACTTAAGATACTTTTGTATATCTTTGAATAGATAAAAAAAAAAAAATAGAGTTGGGAAAGAAAAACAATGAGTAAACGACTACAAAATACCCTGTCAGCCTTTAAAATTTTATAAAACTAAAGCTAGATGCCATCCTTTGATTCCTTTACTTTTCAATAGGAGCAGCAGCCCAGCACTCCGTTGTCGATAATGCAGGTTCATGCAGATCTGCCTGCACTACCATGCCCTGTATTATCGACAACGGATTGCTTGGCTGATAGTCTTATAACACAGTAAAGAAATCAAAGAATATCATATAGCCTTTGTTTGATACAATTTTAAAGACTTACATAAAAACAATGATTTTTGGAGATCTACTTCAATTCGATCCAAATGAAAATGGGCAGCCTGCTAAGTAGTTACTACATCCCAACATAGTGCTAAGCTGTACCTAATTGTAGAAATAATTGCATATATATACTCTATCTACATACTCTGTCTATCGCTCGATTCTTTCACTTCCGTATGTTTCAATCTCTTCAAAAAAATAATTTTACTTCAGTTTACATCATTTATGTAGGGTATTAAAAGCAACAAAAATTATTGACATTGTTTGTCCAGAGCACATGAAGTAAAGTGAAGTTGCGCTCATGTGGTGCAAAAGTCAGACTGAAGCTGAGGTGTTGGCCCACACAGGTTTTGCTTTCAATTATTGATGTTTATACGCTACATGATGTAGCTATAGGCGCATATTCAAATGGAAGCGGTACGTGTGTATGTAAGACTTTGGAACTTATTTGTTTTTTTGAAATATCAAAATATATTGAGCGATTCTCACTGCTTATTTTGCAGCTACTGTAGCTCATCATTTGACCTTATCTGTCAGTGGCTTTCTAAACTACTTCTTAAGGTTAGTTTCTCAATGTCTTGCTAATATTTAACAGCCTACCATTCTGACGTTTAATACAATTTCATGTGTTCAATATTTGGTTACAGCCTAATGAGCGAACAGAAGGAAGCAGAAATAGGGTTGTATAATCTTGATAAGCATTGATGGACCACCTCCATACGTGATTTAATCCTAAGAAGAGGTTTATTAGTCTTTGAGTCTACTGGACCATCTTAATAAGTGGTTTATTCCAACGACGATGATTATTGGTTTTGAAACCTATTGCACCACTTCCATAAGGGGCTTGCTGGTATCAGGACCTACTAGATCATCTTCATAAGAGGTTTACTCCTAACCGAAGGTGTGCAATAATATTATTGAAATCTGAACAACCAAGTCTCCCTCTTCATATCTGAAGGGTGTACTTTTGTGAATTAAATTTCTGTAAAAAATAAACGTGTGAATATTTTTAACACCTTTTGATTTTCGGAATTGATGGACCACCTCCATAAATGATTTATTTCTAAGAAGAGTTTTATTGCTTTTAAAGTCTACTGGACCATCTCATAAGTGGTTTATTCCAAAGAAGTTGTTTATTGGTTTCGAGACACACTCGATCACTTCCCAAAAGGGAATGCTAGTTTCAGAAGCTACTCCATAAGAGGTTTATTGCTAACAAGAAGTTTGCTGGTTCGAAATCTACTGGACCACCTCCATAAATAATTAATTTATAACAAGAGGTTTATTGGTTTTGAGGGGCTTACTCCTCACAAGAGGTTTCTGGTTTCATGACCTACTGGATAACCTCCATAAGGTTTGGGAACATAGTGAGTCCCCTTCATCATTAATTGAGGTGAGCTATCCTTTTACTTTTAATGTAACATGTAATCCCATTCTGCTAAAACTAGATGTTCAAGTCAATTCCATCCATTTGCTCCCAAAAGTAGCAGCTCCTGTGCGATGTTCATGAGACTATTTTTTGGTCAATCTTTAGCAATTTTAGAACAAACTGTGCTTCCACATGTTTCATGTCCAAACATCCGAAAAGCTTATACTAATACTGTGAAAAAATAACATCTATAAGCTTAAACCATCAATCAATACTTTATGCAAATTGGCAAGTAGTGTATCTTGAAGTATATACAACCCACAATTCAAATAATTTCGCGCAAGATATATTTGCACGCCTATACGTCGTATTCAATTAAAGAAATAAACTTGAAAAAAAGTAACATTTAAAGTAGAAATACTTGTTACCACTTAAAATCGATGCCAATTTCGTTGATTATCGAATGGCAAACGCTCAGCTGTGAATGGATTTTGTATCTTTTACTTTTCTTTGTGAACATTTGGCACAGCGTAGCAAGCAAAGCAAAGCAATCCAATCGAATCGAATGAATGCATTTGCTGCCGCTGCCCGAATTTATTTAGTATTGCCGAAAATAAATCGCCACCGGTTTTAAGCGCTTTTTAGGCGCTTATCTCGGCGGCAATTACAAGCAGCAGCAATCGTCGGTTGAGGAATGATGGCTTTGTGGGCAGTCCAGGCCATGCCAAGCCAAAGCCAAATCATTGGCACGGTATGCTAGCCCAAAGTACGCCCGCCCCGACCATATCCAAACGATGCGGAGATTTATGCTCGGTCGTATTTGTGGCGCACACAATTGGCGGATCAAAAAAGCATTTGACCAAATCCAGGCGGCGCAATCTCGGCTTGGCGCATATGGCGGTCGCCGCTGCTCGTTAATCGCCAAGTGTTTATGCCGCAAATGTCGAATTAATTGTGAGATATTGAAATAAATTCGGGCACTGCTGCTGCTGCTGCGGTTTGCAATTAAAATAAATCCCACACGTTTTACTTAAACACAGCGACAGAGTGTGCCGTCGTCGGCGGAAGTATCTCTGCAGCAGCATAATTACGCGATACATTTCACAAGAATCTCCGACTTCCTCTTTTCTTTTGCCACATGCCACACGTAATTATGTTGTTTGAGTTCTGAATTTTTTGGTGCATGAAATTAGGCAGACGATGCGTGAAAAAACAGAAAAGAACGAACAAACTTTACACGCATCAGTGTTGTAAAGCGCGGCGCTGTATGCGTTTTTAATTATCGGGCGCCGAACAAATTCCTGCCCACAGTTTTTCCCATTAAATATTATATTTTTTCGCAGCGTTGGAATTTCGCACTTACTCACTTGTCTTCGCAGACAAATTAACGTACGAACACGTCGTGTAGTCGAACATAATTTGCATATAAAATTAGCTTAACACGTTTTTCAGCACTGCTGTCTGTAATGTTGTTGTTGCAGTTTGACAGCGAATACATACGAAAAAAAAAAATATATATATATACGGAGTAGCAAGTACAACCCGCTGCCACTAAATATGTAATCTTTGCTATATATGCTCCATTGATTGGTCGACTGAATTGGTTAATTGAGGCTACATTTGCTTGCCGTCTGTCTACTGACTTTCAGTTTGTCTGTAACGGCTAAGTGCTGCTGCTGTGACAATTTGATGAAGTGTGTGGAAACTGAGAGTCTGTGTGTGAACATCGTTAAGTAAATACGAATATTTTGAGTAACAAGCTTTTAGGCAGACATTGATTTGGGGCGTTGCTTTCGTAAACTCCGCCTTAGTGTGCATTTTCACCATAAATGGATACTAGTTCCCGAAATCAACTACGTGGCTTTAATAATTTCGTTTATACGTTGATGAAGGAAGGAATAAATGTATAGCGATATTCGCCATCACATTTCTCGATAGTGCGCTCGTCTGCCATTAAACGTTCACATTAGCTTCGAAAATAAAGATGTGGTGCCCGAGCAGGGGTCTATTTTGTGTTATTTAAAGTGTGTATACAAGAACCTGTGTATCCAAGCACCTACCAAGCTGTGTTAACAATGTGACGTATGACAATGTTCTGCATCTTCTGAATGAGTTAGACATTCGCTCATGAGTCGAAGTACACCAAAGGGGATTACCATATGTTCAAGACTACACCACTATAGCCTTAAATATTATTATTTTGAGCTAAGTTAACTCCTAGGTCTGTTAAGTTTCTGCAATTTTTAGACACTGTGCTGAGGTACAACAGCTCTAATGCGGCAAAACCTCTATCCCATGTTCCGGATCTCAACAATGCGTATGTCCTAAATAGGAGGTACTGGGCAGCCGATAGAATGGATTTTAGCTTGAAGTTCAACCCTTTATGCCAGACACGTTCGAACGATTGCTGGACATCCAAAAAGATGGAAAAGTTCATTTGTTTATTTTCAACGGCCTCCGGTAAGGCACATTGGATGCCACTTAATGCCATATCTTTCGTTCAAGAAGTAGTTTTTCAAATAATTTGTAGAAAGTCGGTAGCAAGCTTATTAGTCGATACAATGCGACAAAGGGAAAGGAGAGTGGTGGATGAAAATTCGGGTGTTAAAAGGCAGAAGCCATAACGTCACTGCTTTTTCGGGGAAGGCCTTAGCAACTCTGCCATCAATTCCATTGTAGCCAAAGGCTTAAGTGAGCTTCAATCTGCAAAACAGAAGATGCAATTCATCAGAAGTGTTTGGTGAGAAAGGCTGAATATTTAAGAGCTCTTTCACCGCTGTCCCCGCTGTTTCTTCGATATTATTTGTTGACCTCACGTCAATTTCCAAGTTGATCAGCGACACTGCAACATACGCTGGGATCGAGCGATATTAGCCCTTAGTCGGAGCGGCATCGTGATTTTCTAGCAATGACGTTTGTCACTCAGAATTCAATAATCAATGGAATGTGATCGAAACACTACTCAATCCTCTCTGAAATAGCAAGACTTATAGACAGAATCGCCGGAAAATACAGCCAAGTTAATTGTGTAGGTAAGAGATTAATACTATAATGGTTGTGTGTGGAACCACCAGTAGTATGTGGAAAGAGAAGTGTTTGAGCTGATATATTATGCAGCAGAAGTGGACGCATATTCGTTGGGAGTGTTATCAGAGTTCATCTGCCGTTGAAATGTTGTCGATTGTGGTACAACAGGCAAGGTTTGACGAACATCTTCTGCAAGAAGAATGAGTGAACCTCTCATTTGATGGTTTTATTTAGAAAACCGTTATATATACATATTCCTTACAGATATCCAAACCGTCTCCACTGTTCTATGGATCTTACTTCAATCGATTCTATTAACATGTTAAGCAAATGGATGAAAATTTTGACCAATTTTGTTTATTGCTTACATGGGGAGCAGGGCATCGCCTCCTCTGATTTTGACCAAATTTAAATGAATTTGTTTCCTGGCCTAAGTGGACTTTGTCTGTGAGTTTAAGCTGAATCGGTTGGACGGTTTGGCCTCCTGTTAAGAAAATATATAGATGTAACATTCTTTTTGTGGGAATTATTTCTAAGTGCTAATAGGTTATTCTACTTCTTTTTGCAACTTGTGCGTAAAATAATTCAAAACATTCAACCAAGATGTTTACACATCGTAAGTCATAACAATGTTCATTATCGAACAACGCTTTTTGCAGTAAAAATAAAAGAATTTGCATTGGAATGTTTGGAAAATAAGACACTAATCATTGCAGCAACCATTTTTTTCAGACTGTTTATAATTACACAACACACAAACCTATTTATAGCGCTAATATGCTGCAGTGTGCGCATGGTAGGAGTAGTGTACGCATTTTTAAACCTTATATTCGTAGGGTAAAAGGCTAACATTTGTGCAAATTCAAATCGATATATGCCTGTCCTTCTGAACATCTCTATGACCACCAAGATCTTGTAGACTATGCGAGATATAGCATTGAAATTTTGATATTTAGATGCTACTATTTTCTTATTAGATGAAGCGTAGCTTATTTTATGAGCTAGGTACCGTAAAAATCTACTCGACTGCAGCGCATTTTCTTGTTTGTAATTACCTGCGTGCCAGTAGCTGCTCAACCTGAACTGAACTTTGACTGCAACGCGCGCAGTTTATAATAATTCAAATATTCTAGAAACAATATTTAATGCTTAAAAATAATTAAAGTGAAGGTTATTTATTGGACAGAGTATAATTTATTTTCCATTTGAAGCGTATTAAATTGCAAAAGAATGCCAAGCTGTGTGAATTTAATTACATTTTTTAGAAGAAAAAATTTATAAAACTTAGATTACAACAAAATCAGAAGCTTAAAACTAAATAAAAAAAAGTTCATTAGAAATTTAATGAAGCAAATTTTTATTTTATAGAATGCTTCTTGTTTATGATAATGTATGGCACAATAATTCAACGATTAGATACACAATTAGCTACCAAACTGTTTGAATTAATGGCCAAAGATTAAGATACGAAGATAGAATAAGGCTTATCTCCAATGCTGGGCTACAGCTCATTAACGTCATTGACCGCTTTCAGCTGGAATTAGCTAGACTTAAAGAATGTTCATTTGACAATCAGATAATGGAACAAGAGAAAAAAACTCAACCTGTTTCCAAATCAACTGTTGACTGTTGACAAGTAAATAATCATATCGCGATCACATATCACCGATCGTCGTACAAGATGAGGCCGATGATATATGGAGCTTCATTATGGGCAACACCGACCGTTCGACTGATCGAAGTTGTGGTGGCCTAGTCCAGTCTAGTCGAGTAGCGTGTGATAATGAAAAATCGAATCGAATGGTGAAAGTATCTATTGGCAGTGAAAGCACTTTGTTGCTATAATTAGATTGCCACTGATTGACACATTAAGTGGCCATAAGTGCGGCAGCATACAAATGCAACTTCGTTCGCGCGCTTCTTTCAAAAACCAACAATAACTTGCAGATACTTTATCTGATGTAAGATGCAGATAAGCCGTTGCCACGAATTATAATAAAACTAAGTGTCAATAAAATTGCCAAGCTTATTGAATGCGAACTCGTAAAATTATTTACAATCGTTGAGAATCCTTAAGGCAGGAGATGCAAGTCGATTGCATGCGTGTAAAGTCAACAAAAAAATAAAAGGAGAAAGAAAAAACTTTATATGAATTTATTAAATAAATGCATTAAAAAAAAGAGGAACAATTCGACAGCAAACGCCGCTGCAAGTCTACATTGCAGCTGAGCACTGAACTATGGGGTGTCCCGTCCCAACTGCGAGCGACCAGTTTCCGTTTGGGTTCAATGTGGCACATACTCGACTTAGGCGACATAGACAACCATTTGCAATATTATTCTTAATTTCATCGTAAATTTGAAATTCTTATGCTTATTGAATTTTCATGTTGTTGTTAGTTTGGCGACAACATTGCAAAGAAACGCATAAAACCTTGTCCTTGCTTTATAGCCAGCCGCCTTAAACGTGTCTCTTTGTATCTTTGTATCTATGCTGCGGCGTATCTGCTTAATATTGTATACGTATATGTATCTCATGCTGAGTTGCACGTGCTCTGGCATGTACTAAAGCCACTACGAATTGTCTTTATGTAGTATATACAAAAGAGACAGTGTTGGTAATTGGTTTAGTTAGTTTTACATGCTTCATAAATTTTCAATAATTTTATGCATTTGTGCTGTTATGCCATGAAATGTATCTTGAGTTGTTAGAAAGAAATCTTATTACAAAATTTACAAGTACGCATTTAAGTACGCATAATAAAAGTTTTCATATTTTTTTTTTTTTATGGTGTTGTAAAATCTATTTATGCCTCATCAGCAAACTTGTAAGAAGCTCTGTACTTCGCTCGAAAATATTTAAATGTGTTTTTGAAGAGAACATCAGTCAATTTCACGGCATTTTGAGTGAAAGTGATTTGTGAAAAGGTCGACTGCAAAATTCCATTAGTGTGAAATATTTTTAACATATTTTAAAGTGAAACTTCTTCAGCGTTGTTTGAAACTGCATAACTGAAACGTAAAATATGAAACACATTTTTAAATTTCGATTGGCGATAAGTTGTTTTTTTCAGTTGGAAATAAATTTAATTTGAAAGATAAAGACAAATAATAAATTAAGGATGAACAACAATTGAATCGCCTTCATAGTCTGGTGTGAGTTTACATGTTGTGGAGGCCATCTTCTACTATATTACGCGCGAGTTACAGATTTTAGTGGCAAATATGCATGCAAATACACATTGAAACTTCATTTTGAAAAGGCCTTTTTTTCACATGACCCACATTGCCCGTGTAGTAAAGTCATTAATGTCAGTTTAATGCAGTGGTAGCCCTACTCATCCGACATCGTTATACACAATAGAAAACGTGTGGGGATAGCTGGTTCGTAAAGTTTACGCGGAAAACAATATTCCAACAAAGTTGAACTAATTGAAAGCTTCAAGTGCGCTTGGATAGCAAATTCTGTAAATTATATTGAAAAATTGTACGAGTTGCTTGGTAATCGAAGTCCCAATGAGGTCATTGTTAACAAGGAAGGATGGATGCATTGTTAAATTTATTGAAAAATGTTTATATTTCTTAAACGCTTAACAAAAATAAAAAATAATACGTGCTAATGTGTTATTTTTGGAAATAAAAACCTATAAAAAAATTTTAAAAACTAGAGAAGCAATATTTTTTTTTTAGTTATCTGGGAATTGAATCTGATTCGGCTATAAACCAGAATTGATTTATAATTTTTGCTCCTTTAGTTTAGCTAGCTACTCCCCTAGTCTCTAAGAACTTATCTATCCATCTAAGTTATCTATCCATGTTAAGACTATCCTATTTATTTTTCAGTTAAACTTTATTAATTGAATGTCCCAACTGCACTATAATAGCTTACTCCAATACAATCCTCCCTCTCTTCAAACCACAACTTTTCATACCTAGGATGAATAGCATGATTTTGCCAAAGAATTTGTAACTCAGAGAAAATATTGGAGACCTTTTAAATAATAAATACATTTCTGATCAAATGAGTTAATCAAATTAATCATGTCCGCCCGTATATCAGTCTCTTGTCTGTATTGAACAATTCCTTCAGTTTTTAAAAACCGACCTGAATACACCTTGGCAGCATTCCTCTATATAGGACGTTTTCTGTCTATTTTTATTTTGGAGAGCACCCATACTAAAAAATCTTTTAGTTTCAGGTTTTTTGAATGAAAACTTTTTAGTTCCAGCCAATATTGCCATGAAATATTGTAAGTTGGTATCTTATGAACACCTTGAAACTTTCTTTTTCGTATAGAAACATTCCAAGCAGTTACACTTAAGCTATAAAAATGTAATACTGCCTGTAACTACAGTTTACAATTACAACAAAAATGCTACCCCATAGTAGTAGAGTGATATCCTTTTACACAAACAAATCCAACCACATTACGAAATAACTTTAACTTCATTGCCAGACAACTCGGAAGCCACACAAATGTCAACAACCACAAATCGCAGATATTCTCATCAATCTGAACAGACCGACAGACGAATGGACAGACAGACAGAGAGAGAGACAGCTAAAGAAGCTCAAGTTGTACAACATGAGAAACGAACGCGCTTCAAAGGCTACTAATTCATCTAACAATCTGATTTCAAATATCGATAATGCTATAAGAAGAAGCTAAGCAAAAAGTCGCGTTGCCTTAGAATACTATGACTGACGAACTGACTGACAAACTGACTGAGATACTGACCGCACAACAAGTTCCAATTTCGAAGCGAGCGAACGATTGAGCGAGTTCTGTCGCTGAAATGCGAATGTGTTCGTTCTTGTGTGTGAGTATCTTTATTTTTGTATCTGTATCTGAGACGGATGATAAAAAATCAACAGCAGACAGGCTGAAATATTTTGACAGCGTCGTGGCAGGCGTTGAAGTTCAAGAAAGAAATGTCTCAAGTGCATTTCGAGCGTACTGACTGACAGACAGTTGGATCGACGGACAGACGGACGGACCAACTGAGAGTGATCGACATTGTTTTTCCCAGAAAAAAAAAAATACGTTTCAAAGGAGTATAAAACGTTGATCTCGTTTTTGTATATGTTTTCTTAGCGCTTCGATCGGCGGCTTATCATATTGATAATGACATGCGTTGATGATGATTTTCAGCTGCTTTCAGTCGCCAGCGAATGCCAACGAAGACAAGATGACGGCAGTTGATGCCGATCTTGTAGATACTTCAGCGCGCTGAAGCGTAAGCGCTTCGTGGAGCGTTTGGGCAAGGGAGTTGAGTTGGCGTAGCTGGAGAAAGGCGTGCGCCGCGCAAATTTTTTGAAGCAGCACACTTGGTGTTTATTATTAATAAATTTTTCCTTTCTTTAATTTTTTTTGTGGCACCTTTTTTCTATGAATTCATTGTGGGCTTGGCAATTTGTTCGAGTTATTTCAAATTTGTTTTTCTTTCTTCATTTTTTATTTTCTTTCTTTCCTCAAAATTTGTTGTGTGTTACAGTTTTCAAGAGTTGAAATATTTTTGAGATACTTTTGATAAAAAAAAAAATATAAATAAATAGTCGTGATCTATATATTGTACATAGGAGTGTGTCTTGAGTGTTTATTTTAGATTTTTTTCAATTGATTATTGTGTTGAGAAATGTGCAATGCATTTCATGGAGTTTGTAAGTGTAGCTCTGCCTGTGTGTGTGGTATTATTGTATTGGAGTTAAGTAATTGATGATGATGATGTTGACTACAATTGATAAATGATTTTTGATAATAAAATATTTATCTAAAATAGATGGAACATGCCTCAATATATGCTAAACTGATTTTAAGGTTTAACGTAAGCTTGTTGATTTATTTTATTCTTTAAATATGAGTTGATAAATGAAGAAAAATACATTTTATATCACTGGAACATCCAATAACCAATAATCGCCAGTATTATTTTTATTTAGGGACTGTTGACGAACGTACCAGCAATTTGTAATATAGGTCACTTGTAGGACAGATTCTGCCTGGCTTTAATGGCCTTGAGTCCAAAAGGTTTTGTCTATTATCTCTCTTTTCTTGGACAGCTAAGCCACAATCAAATTTTTTAACTCCTGTCCATACAACTCTTGATTAATTAAATAATACGAGGATGGTTTGATAAGTCAGTGGCCTCTTGAATAAAAGTTGTTGTTTCGAAAAATCTTCGTAGTCACCTGTTAGCTCGATATATTTATGTAAGTGTTGAATAGGATTTCTCAAGGCCCTCAAAATAGACGATTGCTTAAGTGATGACCTCTGCAATCGTCTCAAACCTCGTACCTCCCAGCCATTTCTTTAGGTTAAGAAACAAGAAATAGTTACAGGGAGTTAAATCTGAAGAATATGCTAGATGGAATAGCAGTTCGTAGCCCAATGTGTGCATCCGTGCTTTGTTTTTATGGAACTGCACTTTCTTCTTCGCTTCATGGCAGCCAATGTGAATGAATGATACTCTATGCTTCCCTAAAAACTCTTTTCATCACCTTTATGGCCTTCTTTGGTTAACCGGAGAAATCCAATGTCTTTATTATTTCTTGGCTTCTGATATAGTGTAATGGATCCATTTTCCGTTTACGGTAACTCTATCGGATAGCGGCTGACCACCTTCAAACCCTGTTTTGAAGTGGTCATAGGTTGTGCTTTTAAAATCACGTCATCCATCGCGCGGATTGCTTTTTCATATCAAAATATTTTTTTTTTAAATGTGATGTACCCACTTAGTTAAGATGCCTACTGTTTCACCACCTCACACGCCTCCTTTTTTTCCTTTACCATCCCATGGAATTGTATAAAGGATTTTTGGAGTGACGACCTCTTTTGGGCGACAGTAAACCAGTTTTTGACCATTGAGTTTGATTGTGCAGAATCCCCAAGCATGTCCTTCGTTTCCTTAATGGCGTTGCTTGCTCAAAATTTTCTAGTCTATTCATTGATGGCAGTTGATTGGAGTGTGTTTCCACTAAAATTACTTCGCGGGAAATCACCCCCAGAACTTCGAAACACTCCAATGGTGACATTTGGTAGGTCCTAATATTGACATTTATTGCGTTCCGGGCGAGTTGGCATGATCTGGTTCTACAACCAACATGTTAGAAACACAACCCCTTCTACTGTCCGAATATATTATTATTATTAAAGCTTATCCAGTCTCTCATTCAGCACTGGATATGAAGAATCTAAACTTCAGAAAAGCTTGGACTTTACTGCTCATCAACGACTGACATACAATCCATCAAACGGTCATCTTTTCTGAAAAATAGTGTATACTCTGTCTAGCTTAAGATTTGCCTTCAGTTTTTTTACCTCAGATCACTACATATAAAATGTGGAAAATTTCGAAAAATTTTATATATTATCACCCTGAAGAAGGTCTCTCAAGAAGAGTTGGAATATATTGGTGTAAAATATGTAAAATTTATAAAATCTTTTTTATTTATATCAATATTTACTTGAAAGACTATATGGTCTCTTGAATAGTTGTTTTACATAGATTTGCCAATAGGCATGTCTCCACTTTTTTGGGGGCCAGAAATCAATCGAGTTTTATATTTAGGTTTTTATACGCAAGCCAATGGGAGTCTTCTCACACTCTTTTGGGTAGCCTCCACACAAACACATCGACTAGTTAAATGTTGTTCTGAGAAAAACTTCTTTATTTAGGTCAGTATTACATTAGAAATTCGACACTTTCAATCGCATCTAACACAAAAAATGGACACTGTTTTCAAGTTTAGTTGATCCAGCCGTGCAGGAGCATCTCTATAGCTTAAGGACATTACTGGAATTTGTTAATTGAACAAAGAGACTGTTAGACTGTAGCAGAAACTCAGTTTAAGCAATAAGAAGACTATTTATCGACCAATAGTTTTTCCTTCTTGAAGTTACTAACAGCTTGGAGAATAGCAGCTGCTTGCAACTTATACAAGATATAAGTGGTTTAAGCTGAAAGTGTTTAAAACCGCACATTGTGATATTCCACTGAGATCTGTCAAATTCTATATTTGGAAAGCAAATCAACAGAGACACTAGCGTCATAATTAGCAAGATTTAAACACTTCAATGGAACACAAAAGGTTTTATCCCAGTGGTTCTACTAATAAACCATTATTTCATTTTCTTTAAGGAATAGTTATTCTAACTCTTTATAGACTATTAATTTACGTCAATATGTCTCTCCATAGCTATGAAGTTAGCTGTAAGTCATTTTTGTGATACAATGGTTAGTAATGAACCAAATTACTGTGTACACTTCTATTAATTTCTGCAGATTTAATGAACAGCATTCTTTTGTAATGCTTTATGTGCAGATTTTCTAAATGGTAGCATCTAGGCTTCCCTTCTTAATCTAATGTATCAAAGCTACACTTGAATTGGCATTAATTCTTTGCAATGTATTCTCCGAAAACAAATACAAATTAAATAGCTACCAATAACAAATCTGTATTTTAAATAACACTTCGTCCAAATGCCTTCTTTTTCTACTTGGTATTGCATACATCATCAGGTTGCATTCATTGTATGGAATGGCACTTGCCACACTAGTTGTCTAACTATGCCTATATAGACTGCTGTCTACTGCTGTCCGCTCAAATGCACAGCTTCATGCGAGTGTAGATTAGTAAGTTCTTAAAATCAAAGTTAAACTTATTTAACTGCAACTTATTTATACTAAGCACTGTTTGAATCAACCCTCGTATCTCTATATATGTTCTTATAAGTAGTATATTGCCGCCCAGGCATTGCGTCTATCTTATAATTGCGCTGTCACTTTCGCGAAGACATTGCAATTTGTGGCCATAAAAGCGCAAGTAACTACATATTTACACCACGATTATCAGCACATATTCGTATAAGTTTATAGAAAGAGGTAGGGAGAGAGTGATCCTCATCATCATCAGCAACATCAAGCGATTCGCATCAGCAGCATTGACCGGACTACAACTTCAGATCGAGATCTCATTCGTGCACCATTTCAATACTACTCGCCTATGTTCGTTTGTTGATTTATGAAATATTTGCGTTTACTTTTTGAATCTTTCCTTTTCTTTTTTTTTTCGTTTTGTCCGTCCTTCTTAAGGACTCAAAAGCAGTTTTAAATTAATTCCAATGTCGGTTTATCGACATTTTGTGGCATTAAATTTTGCCAGCGTTGTGGTTCCATCTCTCGAGATGTCTTTCACGATCGACGATCCTCTAAGCCTTAGAACGGCTTGTGCCCTAATCTTAATACGCGCTGCTTAATGCCGCTCAAATTTGTTGCATCGAATGCATTTTATAGCAGATTTTCGCTAAATTGCAAGTGAATCACAGTGTATGAGTGTATGAATGAATGAATCTAGCCTGTCTGCCATTCTGCCATTCTTTCCATGTGGTTCTGGTTCAATTGGGCAGAGGCGTTGCTTCATAATTCGCTTTGATCAGTTTCGCATTTTAAAAGCAGCTGTCAAAAGCTGCGCTTCGAGTGAATTGCTCGACTCGACTGCGACGACTGAAGTGCTTTGCTTTCGTTTGTATTGAAGTGTGCCTTGATTGCATTGCTTGAGTTTGTCATTCGTTTTGCGTAGGCTTTGCTGCTTATTAACAATTCATAATCAATTTGTAAGTCAATATTAATTTGTTGTATTGTAATAACAACAAATTTTGCAAAGTGAGTGAGTTAAGCAGTTGTGATTGTTTGTTTTTCGCACTGCAATGTTTTGGGAACAAGTTTTACAAAAACAACTTTTGAAGATACATTCTATAGAATTTTTTATACACAAGTTCTACCATTGATAATGAACCAAACAAAGCAGTGCGATGCCATTGTGGATTAATTCGCTAACTGTGCATTGTTTATTGCAATTATTGCCAATAAATTGCTTAAAGATGTTATTAGAAATAGGAGCATAAATTCAGAGTAGAGCAATAAAGTATTATAATATGTATTTAATAAGAGGCTTGACAATAGCCGTTTACAGAGACAAATTTGCTTTCGAATCGAGAGCATGCTCGAACGAACATGTTGGTTTGGCAAAATTTACATACGTGTATGAGTTATAGGAATATTATCGGGCTCTGTTTGCCGTGTCGATTGGGTATTCTAACTCCAAATCTCTGGCGCCTCCTGAGTAGGCGCCTAGCTAGCACGTTTTCATGATTTTTAAGACGCTTCATGTACGTTGCTGCTTGTTGGTTGAGGACATCTCCAATTTTGGGAAAATCGATCACATGAAATATAAATATTCTTAATCAGCATCAAAAGTAAATCGATATAGACATGTCTATCTGTCGGCCTTTGTTTAAACCTCGAGATCTTGGAGACTATAAGAGGTAGAACTTGATATTTAATTTCTATTATTTCTTCTCTAGATAAATTGTATTTAATTTAGGTTCCAAGCTCTCACCCTTAGCGTATACCGGTACTTACACTCCTAACCCTTTTATCTGTATTTTTGTATGATAAAATATTGTATAAAAATACTAATAAAATATTGTATAAAAATCCAAATCGAACTAGAAAGCGAAGACCTAAAATAAAAAGTCGAAATGATATAGAATTGTCCGTCTGTCAGTCTCTTCTGTTCATATGCAAATTAAGGAATTTAAAGTCTGTAAAAGTTAGAGCCCATTATTGTGGATATTTAGTCTCTTATATTTCCTCTTCAGACTATTATTTGATAAATACCCATCTCTAAGGGGGTGGTCCCATAGCAAACTGAGTATCTTTTCTGAGTATTTCGTGTTAAAATAAAATTTGCTGTATCTTACTTTAATTCTAAAAAAATATTTTAAACAGGTCCAAATCGAATCACTATAAATGGTAGCCCCTACTCAAATATGTACCTCTTTCTAAGTTTTTGTATGAAAAACATTTTGTTGTAGTTTAGTTTAGCTTCCAACGACAAAATTGTTGTATCTTAAACAAATACCAACAAAATATCCCACACGAATTAATATACGAAAATATTTTTCGTACAAATTTTGTGTTCAATTGGTGTATAGGGTATTTCGAAGTAGCGCACACTCTATTGTCGGGGATTTTTTGTTTCTTTTTGAAAATTTCAAAGACTGAGAAACACTGTGTGAGGTAAAGCTTTAGCAGGGTATTTCAAAGTCGTGTACTCACGATTTCAGCTTTCTTTCTCACAAATTGTTTTAACCAATTATATACACACAATTCATCGCGAATATTGCGAACTCGAAGAAAAAATGAAACATTTAACCCAATTCCATATTCAATTCAATGTTATACACTTTCAATTACCTCGATCCATTTACGCAAAACGAGGTAATCAGTATCGATTGCAATAAAACCAAGTGGCGTAATTTATTTCCTTTCGTCGGCGAAACATTGATTGCCCGTCATCGATTGAAGCAATTCGTACTAATTTTCAAGTATTTAAGGTAGCCAAGGCTTAACAACATCTTCAACAGCAATTTACCTTTATGAAGTGATTCGACAGACTGGCAATCAACTGGCATCAACGAAATGGCGGCGCACTTTATTCAATCAGAGAGGTTCTCAGGCACTTAACAAGCTGGCATGTACGTACGGCTATGTATATTAATTGGAGAAATGCATGCAAGGTGGAATATAATTTGTGCGACTTGTTAGGAAGTAGCGAACTAAATTTTATTGTTGCATACATTCATATGGCATCTAATGGCACCTACTTATTTATCATACTAAAGACTCAACAACAGCAACAACAGCAGCAAAAGCATTAACAGCAGCAGTCAACTTTACAATAAAATCATGGCTCATCATTATTATGTCTCACAATGAAGCCGAACTGAGCTGAGCTGAGCCGAGCCGTCTCGTCGCATTATTCATTCAGTTTCCAAACTGAGATATTGTGAGATAAAAGCCTTTTCATGTCGCTTCAAATTTAAGTTTTCAATTAAAAAAGACATTAAACAAAAAAAAAGCGAAATGTGCAAGTGGGTTGGAAGCATGTATATACCGAAGTCTTCTTTTTGTTTTATAGCTGCTGCTTGTTGTATTGTTTTAAAGTGGCAAATAGTTTTTCCTAGATTTATTCTATTTTTTCCATCTAGTTGATGTATTTATAACTGTTTATTTTCTCTTCAAAAGGTGGAAAAGCGACGAGGTCGACAGGTTACAGCCCAATTAGGTCCAAAGTAATTTTTATTGTTTCATTCGCTGTCAGAAATAGTTTTCGCTCTATTATCAAAAGTGTTAATTGCTGTCATTTAAATATTTATGAATGAAATGTTTTAATGTTTTAATGGAATAAACGTTGTTTGTGGAAATAAAAGCCATTTGTCACATATTTTATTGGTTTATTTTTGGACTTGATATTTTTGGAGAGTGCATTAAAAAAAAGTGACTGTATGGAAATTTTAGAAATTTTTTATATTATTTCAATGAAGGGCACATCTAGTGTGATCGCCTTAGAAAGTTGAGTTTTGGGAATTCATTGAAAAAAAAAAGTATTGCATGAAATGTTTTTAAATTTTAAGGATTTATTTCTACATAAGAATATATCTATAAAAAGTAATTTTTTTAATGGAAAAATATATTTTTTTTTATGTCCAGTTTTTTTACATAATATCATATGGAATGAAATCCAATAATCCTTTATGTATCACACTATCATCATCGCCGATATATCGCTTATATTTCAACCCGTTATTAAACCCTGTGATGAACATTCTGTAAGAGCCATTCTTCGAAACCTTCAGGATCGCTGTCTTTTATCCCTCCCTTGCCCTACCACCCTCCCAAAAAAGTCACATCTCTTACAGTAAATAGATTTTACACACGAATCCATGATCTTACAATACTTTCCTGCAAGAGGTATTACACATGGAACATCGGAAGAACTAACTGACGTCAGTAACCTTACTACACATGAACAAGAATCAAGTTTCAAGTCTCAAATTCACACGCAAACATCGCACGCTTTTTGTTAAAGCTTAAACGCTTGATACCTCCCTAACTGAAAGAAAGAAAATCATACTTTTAAACAAATAAATGTGCAGACGGACAGAAGTACATGAATCAATTTACCAGCTCGATTGGCTCCAGAAGTTGCTTAGACTTTTGGCAAGCTTTCTGACAAAGTGCTATCACAGTTTCACACTCTATATCCCAGGACCATTAAGAGACCACTTCGAAGCAAACAATTGCGTATAACACGAATCCATTGCTACGTCACATCAAGGCTGCTTTTCTTTATGGCACACCTCGTACATTGGCTTTCAACTGCCATCGCTAACTGATCTCGGCACATTTTTGCGTTGCTTAGATTTCGCAAATTATCATACCTGAATGCTACAATTATATGCTTAGAATTCCGCGCGTGCGCCATAATATGCCAGCGAATAAATATTCCAAACGCTCCAAAACGGCAGCAGTTTGCAAGGAAAAGGAAAGGAGCTGCTGCTGCGGCCGTTAAAACAATGCCAGGCGTTATTTGTACCAGCTCGGCATGGTATTCTGAATGCTCTTTCTTATGTGGTTGTTGTTGTTGTCGTTGTGATTGTTACATATCTTCGAGTAATGCTTAGAATGCCAAAAATACAATTATATAGCCATGTTGGTTGGCGATGACGACGTTGCACATGAAGCACAGTCGAGGACGACTGTAAATGCTGATAAGCGGACACGATCTGCGCGCAAGTTGCAAAAATAGTTGAATACATACAAGAAGATACAATATATATATTGTATATCTGCAGATAGCTGATCCAGCGGCAGGCAACTAGCAGCAGCAGATCTTAACGCTCAGTGATTGTGCGCAATAAAAGACATTCTCGCCAGGAAAATGGTTTTTCAAGCAGCAGCAGCAGCCACATCGAGCCACAAAAGCGATCAATGTAATGCCTCATTCTAATGCAAACAGAAACATCCTGGGGTCGGTTCGAAAGCACCACACTGCCCCCCCTGCATGCACAGCATTCAGATTCATGCTTTGTCTTCCGAAACAAAGAGCAGTTGGCAGCGCTAATGCTGCACATTGCCAATTGATGGTTATTGCCAATTTGTATTTGTTGGCTTAGTACAATAAGAAAAGCACAGAATAGAACCAAACAGAACCCAAGCGAACAGAATTGAATAGAATCGCATCGAATAGAAGAAAAGTGTTTTCGCCTCGAGTTGATGCTGTCGATAATGGCGATAATAATTGTCTTTATCTTTTTTTGCTACACTCGCACAATTTCTTGCTTTTTTTTTTGCAGTTGAATGTTTTAAGCGTTTTATTCTTTGGAAAATAAAATTTAATACCTTGCGGCTTTTGGCGAAACCAAGCAGGAAAAATCCAAAGCGAAAAAAACATTTATTTACACAGCGCTTAGAACAGAATATTAAACACGTTTTGGCACCTTGCGCGCGAATTTTATAAATTTCGAAAAGCGTTGAAAGAACGCTTTTCACAAAGTGGTTCATAAATCCCGACAGCTTTAGGATATTTTTTGAACGCATTTAGCACACTGACCTAAAAGCTGGATAAATTTATTTGCTGCTGTGGCTTTTAGCGCCATTTATTTTTTCAATAAACAAATTAAAATCGATCTATCTATCTGGGTGTCTGTCTGTCCGTCCGTCTGTTTTTGTGGCGCTATGCTTTTTAGTTGCACAGTTTTGGAGATGTCTAGCTGCAATATGGTCTGAACTATTAGTTTTGCTATTTTTTATTTAAATGAAAGTTCGACTATAAAAAATAATGACTGATATAAACTGACTGAAAGTATATAACAACCTTTACAAAGATTTTTTTATTGTCTACGCAACATATTCTCCATTATATTTCTTCAATAGTTTTTCTATATCCTGACTGTTTCACTCCATGCAATAGTACCATATAGTAGCATATAATAGAAACATAACATGGTTCTCGGGTTGCAATATCATTTTTCGTTCAGTTCAATGTACGTTGATGTTCAGTCGTACTTCACTGAACCACTCCTGTGTGATCTTGCGTCCTCTATTAATTGTGTCGCTTTAAACTATCCCATCTACAACTAGGCTACAGAGTACAGTTAAAAGATCTACCGTGGTGAACACATCTTGGTTGGATATTTAGATGGTCCGTAAGCCTCTTTTGATACACTACTTTGCACTGCTATGACCTGTACCCATAAGGTTTCTATAACAAAAATTTAAGGTGTCACATGTCATCCCGAAATAGCGTAGGTATTTATGAAATTTATTCTTTTTCTTTTGAAATTTTTAAGTGCCACATTTTCATTCCCATATAAACGGAAACAATGCCTCAATTTTTCTGATAGATATTTTCATTCCAATACCCTCTACATATATATGTACGAGCTCCCAAGGACCTGTATCACATATTATAAAAATTAAGCATTTAGTATGAAAGAATCTTTTGTTTTATAATTTTTAGTGTCCATCGCTTGCCACAACTTTTTCTTATTTTACTGGTAGCATACGGCTACATCGTTAGAAGAAGACGTCATCTATAGACTACACAAATTTTTAACCCAGAGAAATTGCTCCTATACGTCTGGTTTTCGAGATATCTTAACCTTTTTTTTTAAGATATCTCGAAAACCAGACGTATAGGAGCAATTCCGAGCGGATTCGGATTCAGCGCATCAAAATCCTTCGGGTATGTGAGGTCTGGTCTCTGGGACTAGACTTTTGTTAAATTTTGTCGGCCTGTGCTATCTACGAATTGACCCAATTTGTGGTATCTTCAAATGATGCAAAGTGCTGCTCAGACAGGACAAGTGTTATTGATGCAAAACAAGTGGAACTCAGAATGTGCTATGTCTGGTGAACACAGAGGGTGCTGTAAAACTTACAAATTGACTATTTCCAAATTGATTTTGAACGGCACCGCAATATGTGAACGAGCATTATCAAGCAGAGTACTATTAAGCACACTTTTCCTTGAGTGTTCGATTCAATTTGATCAATTGTGTTTGGGAGTTGTTGTTTCTGTTTGAAGAACTCATAATACACGTCTTTAATCTGATCCCATCTAATACTCAACCACAATATTTTTCCATGAACATTTCTTTTAAATGTAGATGACCTAAGGCGGAAAAAAGGTCTAAGTTTTTTTTATTTTTTTTATTTTTTAGAGTACTTTATTAACATTTTTAAAATTAATTACATTATAAAGCCTTATTCTAAGGGTATTATGCTAACTTTTCATAAAAAAATTTTGAAAAATATGCCAGTGTTAGTAGTGAGCACCGAGTCAACTCAAAAAAAAAAATAAAAGGTTCCATGCGGTAGTCAAGATAACTCATGATTGCTTCATCTGAAATTAAAAAATCAAAAAGGTTTATTTAGTACAAATATTTTTTATTCTTGAATTTAAACTAAGGACATAAAAACATATTCGTTTTTGAACAATACTCTTACTGATCTGAATGATTTGATATCGAATTTCTGAGTTTACTCTGCATACACTTTAAATAGCTAAGGCTATTAGAATAGGGTTAGGTTACGATTGTACGTTTTTTGTGTTTGAAGTATAAAATCCGCAGTAATACATGCAACTCCGTGACCCTCAAAAATTGTCACAATGACCCTCAGATTCACGCGATGCAAATTCCCTTCTCACAGTTGGTTAGTATCAACTCAGATACTTAAAACTTGTAGTAGACAAGCTGTAAACTTCTGAGGATGCTCTGTCAAACCAAGATAGTTTTTATGCGCTGTCTAACTTTTTTTTTTAATACTCATTACTACTTACTACCCCAACTGATAATACATACTACATAAAATTGAGAAATTGTTTTCCTTTTTTTTTTTATTGTAAATTCAAAACACATAAATATATATTTACAATAGCAAAGCATTTCTGTTTTCCTACACACAATCTCAAAATCAATTGATACCCTGCTCAACAGAGTTCACAGTTGCAATACACATACGCGTAATATCAACAACAAATCGGATACGTTCATCAAAAACTGTCAAATAGCTAACCTTATCGAAAGAGTGACAACAACAACAAATATGACAACATGTACGATACTACGAGTATATAAAGACAAAGACTTCTTCTAGATACAATTTTATTGATGAACATTCATTTAAACGAGTTGAACCAACAGCAACAACAACTCGTGCTATCCAGCTGACGTATCGCTCACTCAAGTCACTTTTGATGGCTCGTCTCGCTTAGTAAAAAGAGTGGATCAGCAGCTCATGCAGAGCACTGGTTGCACATGGCACAGGAGCGTCCAAAATCAGCAACAACAACAACAACAACAAACACATTAAGAACTGACTGACAGTTGACAGTGAAACGAGTAGAACATACTTACATATAGACAAAGAAGAAGAAGAAGAAGCAGCAGCAGCAGGACGAGAGCGCATCAGGAGCAGAATGTGAGCCTTGAAAGGTTTCAGTATTTCAAAAAGTCTGCTAGACATAATTGTTGTTGTTGTTATTTGTTTTAGTAGTTGGCAATCGACTTGTAGCCATGCAGTCTGTTGAAACTTAAGAGGATATGTCGGATACATTTGACATACAAAAAAAAAGGAACTTTTTAATATACAGCACACGTTTTATGTTTAATTTTTATGGCAGATTTATGTATCCTAATCAAAAAAAAAAATATGTATTTGCATATGAAACTATTAAAATTATTTGAGGTCTATCTATTGGCTGTATACCCTATTGAAATATTTTATTTGTCATTGGTTTGCGTTAAGAATTTTGTTTAAGAAATATTACTTATTCACGCTAAACATGAAGATGAGGTGAATCCATGCTCCATAGATGCATCTTCTTCATGCAGTATCCGAATTTATTCAAGGATGATAGTAGCATCTGCCATGTCCTATGGTAGCGCATCATAGGTCACGTTTGTCCCATTGTGGAGCTACTTCGTCTTTCAGTTTGAGGCAGATATTATGAGGGCTCCACTGAAGGTTGTGGTACTTGTTACACTCCAGCGCAATCAAGGACTTTTAATATTTATTCTATCCACATCTCTATCTAGCATTGGTATGTGTTCCATGTGAAAGTGTGCAGGGTATTTCGATGTCATATACGTACATTTTCACCATACTAACTAGTTCCAATTCATTAAACTAGATTTGTCTAAGTATTTAAGTTAAACGAGCTAACAAATGAAGCCAACTATGAAGTGCAAATAGTGCTTAGTTGTCGCTGTAAGTAATGTGAAAGATATGCACTCAACTGGCAAACATATAAAGCGAAAATGTATCTATAAATATGAGCAATTGAGTATTCTGTGCACATGTTGTGCATCAACTATCCAGGGATATAGATATAGGGGTACAGCTGAAATTACAAATCCCAAATGCCACTTGCCACTGAGTTAGCAGTGCTGGCTATCTGGCTGGCTATCTTGCGCAGTTATTTCACCAATTGAGCCAATAAAACTGTCAAAATGCAAGGAAGTTGTGAACGCAAGAACAAACGATTGCTGCCACACATGCAACTCACTACGTGTATAAGTAAGGCAAAGTAACTAAATGCAACAGCAAAGAAGCGATTAGCAAAACAAACGCGATATCATAAAATAATATTAATTTGTAAAACAATCGCTTCGTAAACTACACGACAAGCAAACAACCTAGCAGCAGCGGCAGCAGCAGCAGCAGCAACAGTTGCTACGAGTATATTGTTGCAACCTGCAATTAACAGTAGCTGCAGCAGCAGCAAATGCGCCGCGAATGTATTCGAATCGCAAGAAATCCAACTGCGCGCCGTCGCGCATGCGTAATAAGCACTTTTCCATCTGACAAGACAATAAAATGTCATGATATGCCCCGTCGCCGTCGTCATCCGATTCGATTGCACTGTGGGATGTTCCCGCCATACGTTTTTATTTGTTTGTTTGTTCTACGTATCAATGCCAGGGACACCAACATGGCATCCCAGGCAGCAATATTTGTGCAAGTCAAGGTGCAACAACAAGTATCTGTAACGCTTTTGGCATTTGGCGCTCAAAGTTTCTCTTATTGCAAATAAATGTCTCGGTTTGCAATTAAAATCAATAAATCGGCTATCGCCTGCAAGCCATGCTTGAATTTGTATGATGTGCTGCCAAGTATATAGCCGTATTGTAAAATAAATACATATTCGTAGTCGTAGATACATTTTTACGATTTGTATCTTTTGTAATTTGTGTGCTGTGTTATGCACTTGTTAAATGCGAGAAGAAGTCCTTAATTATGCAGAAAAAGAAATTATAAAACGGTTTCACGGTTAAAATCCGATATCAACTAAACTTGATATAAAGGCTAGCAAGATGGTTGGCAAAATCAGATTGTTTTAAAAAAAAGATACTTTGTTTAAATAATATAATACATACAGGGTGCATCGTAAATTACCTTGTCAACATTTGCCAAATTGTCTATTGTCAGCACAGATTAGATACGAAAGTCCAAAGAAATTTTGTCCATTGACCAGTGCTGCTATTATACAGCTTACTGCTCGCCGTTTTGCCGTGCTGCAGACCAGTAGCTAGCGGCTAGCCGTGCTGCAGACCAGTAGCTAGCGGCTAGCCGTGCTGCTAGCCAGTAGCTAGCGGCTAGCCGTGCTGCTAGCCAATAGCTAGCGGCTAGCCGTGCTGCTAGCCAGTAGCTAGCGGCTAGCCGTGCTGCTAGCCAATAGCTAGCGGCTAGCCGTGCTGCTAGCCAGTAGCTAGCGGATAACCGTGCTGCTAGCCAGTAGCTAGCGGCTAGCCGTGCTGCTAGCCAGTAGCTAGCTGCTAGCCCTGCTGCTGGCCAGTAGCTAGCTGCTAGCCCTGCTGCTGGCCAGTACCTAGCTGCTAGCCCTGCTGTTGGCCAGTAGCTAGCTGCTAGCTCTGCTGCTGGCCAGTAGCTAGCTGCTAGCCCTGCTGCTGGCCAGTAGCTAGCTGCTAGCCCTGCTGCTGGCCAGTAGCTAGCTGCTAGCCCTGCTGCTGGCCAGTAGCTAGCCGCTAGCCCCTAGCCCTGCTGCTGGCCAGAAGCTAGCTGCTAGCCCTGCTGCTGGCCAGAAGCTAGCCGCTAGCCCTCCTGCTGGTTAGTTGCTAGCCGCTAGTCGTGCTGCTGGCCAGTAGCTAGTCGTGCTGCTGGCCAGTAGCTAGCCGTGCTGCTGACCAGTAGCTAGCCGCTAGGCCTGCTGCTGGCTACCATCTTTTCCGAAGACATTGCCAACTGAAATGGGCTTCTCCAAGTGCTCACAAATAAACTTTTTTTCTCTTCAATGAAAACGATGTTCTGTATAATGTTCGCGACTTTGCAGTTCGTGGATCATTCTCAATGCTTTTCTTGCCGAGTTCATATTCCGTGTAAGGATAGTATAATATATTTCCGATGGAAATTCGTAGAAGAATAAATAGCTTTGGTAGGTGATTTTATTTTGACGTAGCACTTTACACAATAGTAGTTCACATAGAGATCCCTACTACAAATATGTAATTCTTAATAGCTAAGCTAATTGCGGTTGCCTTGAGGAGTCACTGTAAAAAGCCATTACCAATTGTCACATATAAAATAAAAGCGAAGCAACTATAATGTAATATGCAGAAGCGTCTTATCTCTTTCATATTTGCAGCACGGTATATTGGAGCAACTCGCCATCTCTTTCGCCTTCACAGTTTCTTACCAGTTGATGCCTTCGCTGTTTTCGATGCCGGCTAACATCTTTCCAACGAAGAAAATTATTAAAAGATTATTGTTATTGTTTGAATAAAAAAGTTAAAATATTTTGTAATCGTGTCTAAGCTTTCTAATTATATTTTGAAGCAATGCAGCCAAATAGTTAAGATTTGTTCGTGTTCACTAAATTAATATTTCTACTTAAAACATTAGAAAGGAGAGCAAAACTTCAAATTAAAACATTCAATTCGAGTTCGAATACCAATAAATACATTTAGACAAATGAATCTCCAGCAAACAGTCGCAATGATAAAGCAAAAAATGAAGTTATCGCTCACAAAATCAACAAAGCCAATGCAATCGACGTCGCCATCAACATCAAAAAGCGCTCGAGCTTGCATTCAGTTGAGTCATAATCGTTTGTCGAACTAATTTATGACGCTTAATGGACGCTAATTAACACCATTTTCCACAATTGAAAGATTTTCCATTAAATAAAACACTTTGAGAAAGGGAATTGCTGTGCAACACGCAGCAAACTGCTGCCGCCTCTGCTGCCAACAACCGAAATCCGAGACACAGACGCGCCAAAGTCATTTGAAGTCGCAAGTCGGTTCGTGGCGCTGGTAAAAGGGAAACGCTTGAGTGGCGCGAATTGGGAATGGCACGGGATTTCGAGAAGCTATTTCGTTTGTTTGTATGGAACATAGAATACAAACACAAATGGAGCAAAACACACAGAAAAGTCAAACAAACAAATGCGACGGCGTTGATGACGACAATGACGTTGACTGCTAATAGTTGCAAAAGAAGCAACACACAGAAGAAGACCTTGGCTCTTGGCTGTTTGGTTGGTAGGGGCAGCAAAGGGCAGCAATTCTTAACGCATGAATAGCAAAAGATGCCTGTTGCCGTTTTCGAAATGAAAAAAAATAAGAAAACATTTCAAATGCAGCAAACGAAAAGCAGAAACGCCTGTTGGTGGTGGTGTCCAATCGCTTGTGACGATCATCGAAGACATAGTCCAAGAGAGCTGCCACTGCAACTGCCACCAAAGTGATTGCCGCCGCATTGCAATGGAACGGATCGGATCGCTACGGATCGCATCGGGCGGGCTAGGTTAGCTGCTGCTGCTGTTGCTGCGCTGCGCTGACTGGGCTGGCCTGGCTAGCTGACAACTCACTGAACGCGCAATGATTAATCGCGCGATTGTGCGATATAAGCACTCAGACATGACTGAAACTTCGTTCAACTCAACTCGACTTGACTCAAGTTGTATTGAACGAATGCGCGCTACAGATACATTCTCTTAAACGAATGTCGGAACGATTTTCCTTCCATTTTTTTTTATTTTATTTTCTTTATTTTTTTTTTTTTTTGTGCTATTTTTCGATTTTTAATTGCAATCAAAAGTGTTGCCGGAAGCCATTTACAAAAGCTGTCACCACCAGCAAGTAAACTGTGTGTATGCTGCGAGAGCCCAGTGGTGAGCGTATAAAGCAATCCATCGAACGATCGATCGATCGAACGTACGATTCGTAGATCTTACGAGGCGGCAACTTTTATCGATATCAATCAATGAAGCGTTGCCACTTTCCCAGGCCAAATAAGCAAAAGCGATGCGTGAGCGTTTGAATGGGAGAGTGTAAGCAGCAAGAGTGACCAACAAAATGAAGCATAGCGTGACCGTTTTTAGTATGGTGAAGCTTTTTTACCAAAACTTTCTAGATTCTATATTATTTAAGCTATGAAGCAGATAAGTTAAATAAACATTGTCTTGGCGGATTGGGCTGCGTACAGCTTGCATACTTCCGAAATTATAAGAATTTTATGAGAATTCCCATGACAGGTTGTTTTTTGTAAAGATTATGGAAGAAGAACAATCAATGTAGATGGCTTGCACTTCTTCTACATAATGAACATCTCCAGTTCTTATATTATGATTCGGATCTCAGCACGTCTCCAGTAACTGCTTGGAAACCAGATTAGATGCTAGCTACGCAGCCATGTTACCTATAAGATGCAGACCAATGAGACGCAGAAAGAAGAGGCTATAGTCCAATAGGTTGGCCAATGAGGCTTTCTTTGTGACATTGCACAGCAGCCATATCTGAATTCTGTCTAAGATTATTTCGAAGAATCATTTCAATAGTTCATCATATGATCTATATGATCTAGCCCAAGTTGCGCTTCTGTAATCCATGTTCTTCTTGTCTTCAAATTTGACATCCTCCAGTTTTTTTTGCAAAGCCGGTCCAAAGTCATTTTCATCTGCTTTTATTATTATTTATTTTTTTTTTTTTTTGTAAGATTATAGAAAAATCTTTAAATTAATTTCATCCTCCTCTGGATCCTCTGCTGCGGCATCAGTAGCATCTTAAGAGGCAATTATCCTTCCACATCACCCAAATTGAATGGCTTTTTGCCAAAAGTTTTTAGATCTAGAAAGAACGCTGCAGTCGAATGATCCGATCTTGGCCTATGTGGAATATTGTTTTACCCGATATGCTCCTTTTTTTTTTTTTTTTGGTAATTTATAAGCAACGGTCACACTAAGTTAAAACGAATAATAATATCTAGAAACAACATTAACCGATTCAGCGATCGCGTTTACGCTCTGATTGCGCGATGCACTTTTTGATATATGTTTTTTGTTGCCTTTTTTCTTGTTCTAGAGCTCCGGAATTAAGTAATTCGTAGAAATCGTAAAACGTTTTAAGCACATTTAAGAACCTACGCATGCGGGTCGAGTCGTGTGTGCGGGGGAGTGTGCCAACCAATCGAGCGAATAGACAGACAGACAAACTATTAAGGCCCACTGCAACAGATCGTATTACAAGCAAACGCTCGATCGTTCGTTCGATCGATCGATTGCAGCAAGATATCGTGGGAGCGTGTAATTCTATTAAACTGTTGTCTTCTAATGTTAATTAAAATTCCAAGATCGATTTTTTTCTACTTTTTTTTTCTGAACTTGTCTGACTTTTTTTTCGCTGGGTGCTTGTAAAGCATGTTGCCCAAAATCTCATTAGTAGTGGGGGCGGTGATGACAGTAAACTGAGGTTAACGAAAGTAAAACACGTCAAGAATGTGCACCTGTGGCATGCCATTCTCTCAACGAACGAACGATCCATCGAACGACCGACGGACGGACGACAATAACAAGAACGCCGATTAATACTGGTGGCAGCAATCTTTCAAGCAGCCTCATTCGTTGTACGATCGATCACCCATTCTTGCTGATCGTTGCAAGCTTATCGCAGACAAGCAATCTAAGCACAAAAAATATATATATATATAGACGATCGTTGCAGTTTGGTTTAAATATGTGCGATCTATCGTTCGATAGATCTATCTGGCAATCGATCGATTGTCAGTCTGTGCAAGTAGAAAAGCACAGAAATGTCATTTGACAAAGAAAGTGATGACACAGTTCGAAAAAAAGAAATGTTATTTGGTTCAGTTGAACCGCATACGTAATACTCTATACATGATATTTAAGTGAGTGAGTTATAGTTGAGAGATGAGATTGTTTGCGGAAGATCACATTGTGAGAAAAGTTATTTACTTAGGAGTGACCAACAATGATTCTTTTGCAAAAATCCAAAAGCAGCTCAAAAATCTCCACTAGAACAAATATCTCTTCGAGGTGTGCCAACTGTGAGAAGGTAAAACCACCCCCTTAATTAGTGGTAAAAAACTTCACTCCAATGAAATCAAAAAGGAAGCCTCGGATAGGACCCTTTGATGATGATCTCAGCAAACGATATAGGGATGTTGACTTGGGGATATTCACCTAGAATGTCCGCGCCCTTAATAGGGATTGTGCAAATATTAAGCTGGCTGATGTCCGTGAAAGATACAAGGCTGACCATCACTGTAATCCAGGAAATACGATGAATAGGACAGAGCTACTCTAAAATAGCGTCTTCTGACATCTACTAAAGTCTTTGAAAAAAAGATTTTCCGCAGGATTTTTGTTCTAATTGATTCGGCAACGAGTTTAAGTCCCGTATGAACTACGAGCTGTATGAGCTCTGCGATGCAGAGGAGATTTAAATATCGGTCGGTGGAATACTAGACTATTTTTTAGTATCTTTAAGCAATGACTTCAAAGATGGAACGTACGCATAAACTGTACCGAATGGAGAAATTCCTGCTTCACATTCAGGCTTCAATCAAAATGCTGTCCTGTTACAAACTTCCGCTCAAAATCATTATACCATGCATACTACAATTTGAAGAGTTAAACAAAAATAAAAAAAATCAAACATACAAGGACACAACATGCTTGCAACATACCAGAGACTGTGTTCAAGTGAGTGCCTGATTGCCTTCACTCTACGCGTCCTCGTCCCTCGTCCACTGCATGACAGCTTGTCAATTCAAAAATCATGATTACAAAATGTTTGTCTGAAAGCAAAGCGAGTAGTTGAACTTGATTGTTGCTGTTGCTGCTCGTCCAGTGGAACATTTCTATTGCTATTGGCATAAAAAGTGAAGTTGTTCCAGGTAAGGCATCATCGACATCATCATCATCATCGGCATCATTGGCATCCTGATGGTAAATTGACTTCTATGGAGTCAAGTACATTCCAACTATGTTCAATAAATAGGTACTTTTGACTGCTTAGAAATACTTTTCGAATAAGCCAAACTGAAATTGTTTTAAGCAACTGTTTCGAGTGTCATACACTCACCCAGCTCAGCTAATGAAGTAAGTTATTAACAGCCCATTCGAATGCATTATTAAGATTTTGAAGACTTTCGTTCATTTGCTCCAAATCAAATCAGCAATGATAACAACGCCAAACAATCCAAACAAGAGGAAACAGGCGGGATTTGTGTTGGACAGCAGCAGCATCAGTAAAAGCCAACAACAGCAATTACCAAATTCCGAAAAATGAAGAAATTTTCAAATAAACGAGCGAGTAACCCCAAAGCAAGGCACAGTCAAAGTGAGAACTCACGATGGAATGAATGAATGCATGAATGGTTGGATGGACGGATGGATGGTTGGTTGGTAAGAACGGCCGAACGGTTGCCAAGTAAAGTCGAAAGTCGAAGGAGTTTCAGCAGTTGAAATCGCAGCAGTCAGCCAAAAATAAAATCCCAACTGTAGCCTGTTGGCGAGGCCAGCAATTACAGATTGAATAAACGCATGAAGCAACACAAAACTGCAGAATAAGTATCTGTTCAACAGTTCAGTTCTTGAGCGTAGAAATGAGCAGCATCCAATCGCCGCCCGCTTGGCATTTACTTATTTCGTTGGAATTCATCATCATGCGAAATACTTATACGCCTGCGAATTATCCCATAAGCAGCGAGTGTGAGTGCGAGAGTTCAGCCAGCTTAGCTGTATGCAAATACAGGGTGTCTTAAGAGGATTTTTTAGAGCATTTAACATTTGTATAAATAGTGCTAAAAAGTCTTGAACAGCTATAAAGAGAATAAGTAGGGAATGCTCGAACTGGACATTAATGTAATGAAGTGAAGGATTTTTTTATACGTTATATAAGGAACTACGAGCCTAGCTGAAGCATGTTCACATTATTGTACGAGTGGCTTTAGTCCAACGTCGACCAAAGGCGTACTCACATCTATTATACGTGTGCACAGCAGAACTATTTAAGCATTTGCTAAGCATTTGTCTGTAGTGCTCATCTAATGGCTCATCTACGAAACTAAAACACGAAGACGAAATCGAGTCTGTGCTCGAGAACAATAAAAACTCCAAAAGCTGCATACTATTTCTAACAAGCTGAGAGGTTTCACTTCTGCAAGGTACGACGTTGTATTGCAGTTCCAAAGCAAGATGAGTTAGCTCTTCACTAATGAAAAGGAGTTAGCTCTTCGCTAAGTTTGACATTCGACAGACCGTAATGTGTTTCTTCGCCGTGACTGTAGCTTTTCTGTACGAAACGGCGAGATGAAACATGACTAACAACAAAAGAGTCTGCAATGTTCCGTCAGAATACTTGATATCGATATCATTCACAAAGGATTCCTCTTCATACTATTGCAGATTTCCGATCTTTTGTTGTTTGAATCAGATCTCATAGATTTCTCATAATCAGTCTCTGACGCTGTTCTCTTTCTTCATTACTAAAAACCTGAGTTTTACTGGACGAATAAGCAAAATGTTCAGGACTCTATGGGTATTGGGACCTACAATTAATATTGAGCCTTTTACACAAATGGTCGAGCATGCTCTATCTGAACAATCGTGTCGGTGGTTTGGTCTTAAAACGATTTTGATCACGATGACAAGGATGACAATAAGATTGAAGATGAAAAATTGGTATTATTGCTCTATATGGACCAATGCCAAATGCTTCGGGAGTTGTCAGTATCGTTGGGAGTGAATGGGTCGAAAGTCAGCAAACGCTTAAAGGCCTTGGGATTGATTCAAAAGCAAGGAAACTGGGTGCCATACGAGTTGAAGCCGCGTGAAGACCTCCACGAACCGATCAAAACCTATTTGGAAATGCTAAAATAGGAAGTAATACTACACCCGCCGTATACTCCACACATCGCTCATTCCGACTACTTATTCCGGTCGATGAACAAGTAGTCGGAGCAGAAGTTCATTTCATATGAACAATCCAAAAATTGCTTCGATGACTGGATTAGTCGTTCTTTCGAGCTTGTTTCCGAAAATTGTCAGAAAGTTGGGACAATACTATAATATTTATGAAACCTTTTTTGCACAATAAATTCGTAAATTTCGATCATTATTGATTGAAAGTTAATATCAGCTTACTCAGTTCCCGGACTTACCCACGTGACCACATAGTTATTATAAGTCTTCCAGAATGTTCAGTCAGTTCTACATAACCCAAAACTACATGGACTTGAACATATTTGAATTTAATGCTCTTAAAGCTGCCTAAGTCCAAATTAGGTTGAATAGGGAACATCTTTCTATCACATAAAATCCTGCCAGAATACTGGAATTTTCCCATTGATCCAAAATCATCTATAAACCATTTTTTTCCCGCTGCTTTAATGTTGTAGTTTGAGACTACATTCTTCCATTTTCTTTTCATACTGAGTCCCACAAGTTGGTGCGGGTGTGAGTCAATTAAAAGATATTTTATTCTATCATAGGCCTCTGATATAGGCATCCTTGAAAATGTCTGACAATGTAATACTTCTAATCTTTAGAATAGCTCTGCTTGTCTATCCAAAAAAGTGGTCAAATGAAAATCTAGAATTTATGGAACCTATATCTTTGAGTTACTCTAGCTACAAGATATTTCCATATGAAGTTTAAAACGATATACATATATACATCGAAATACTACTTTGAGAAAGTAGACAGACCTGGACAAAGCGGTGTACATCAACTCGGCTTTTATTGTTGATCAGAAGACTATATAATATATAATTTATTTGATCTACCAAACCTCCTTCTGCCCTGCCCATTTCAACGTGCGTACTTCAACGTATTTCAAGAACTTCTTTTTAATTTTTTCATATCCTATTTTAAACATATAAATTTTAATTAAGCACCTCAACACCCTGTATTATACTTCCTATAGAATTTAAGTTTGTGTGCTAAAACTGTGACTGCCATTGTTGCTGCTAAAATGCTAAAACAAGCAACACATTTGCTTTTCACTTCGTATTTTTCGGCAATAAGCAACACATCCATCGGGGGTACGTATGGTTGGCACTTTTTGGGCCTTTATTTCGGGCATGGCAATTTAGTTGTCATAGCAGTCGACGCGGCAGCAAAGCTCGCGAAGAATTATCGCTTGTGGCCGGCCGCTCGAGAATTTTGTTGTCAACTTGAATTCGATGGCGGCGGACTCTCGGCACTCGGCGTGTGAGTGAGTTTATTATTATTTGACGAAGCGTGTGTTTAAGTAATTTGCTGCTGCTGCTGCTGCAGCACCGAACTGCAAACTCCGCTTCGCTCTGTAGGTGTTGCGTTGACTGGTCGAGCAGCGGGCGACCAGGCCAGGCAAGCGTTTGTAACCAAAAATTTTGGCAATTTAGTACCATATAAGTAAAGTTCACAAGTCGTACGGGTGAGGGAAAATTTCTTTCTTCTTTTTAAAATTTTTTTAAGACGACTGTGAACCTTTCAAAAATGATTAAATTTGATGTGCAGTTAATTTGTAGTTGCAGGTTCGGAACTGCAGAATGGATTGCTGCAAAAACAATCAAGAACTGTGAAATCTACTCACGAGAATATATTATTTATTTTTTTTTTTAAGGTTTCAGTTTGGCGGCATGAAGCGCGAAATTCAACAAATCAAGCTTAGAATTTAGTTAAGCGGAAATTTCGCTATAATTTTGAACAAGTCAAGTATGAAAGCCTATAAAATAAATCATGCAGAAGTGCTAATGAGCATTCAGCCATACGGCATGCTCAGAAGCAAAATGAGGTCCCTAAATTGCCGTTATTCGTGCGTATTATGGCGCATATTTCATTAACTGCCTGGCAAGCATTGAATTGAGGGCGAGACGCGCTGAGTTGCGCATTTAAGAAGTTTAAGCTGCATGCTAAAGGATGAACTCAAACCAAGAAGATGCAAATTTATATATAGCTACATATCTCTGTGTGTGTGTGTGTGAGTTTGCTTCGCTTTTACCTTATGCATATAGCATGTATCTACATATGTGTATGCATATAATCTCTATAGGCCACATTTATTTCCATGGGTCACTGATAGTGCGGCTATCAAAACACGGGAACACTTTTAAAATCGCAATGAAAAGCGGCAAATGGCTTGCACGCGCTAATAAAATGCCGATATTTTATGGTAAAAAAAAAATACAAAAAAAAAAAGAGGAGCGAATGAAGAAGCTGCGCAGGCAGCAGTACTTCTTCAACCTTCTTCGAAGCTGAGAGTGTGAAGTTGGAAGATGTGCCACACGTTGCAGCATTTTGGTGCTGACTGTTTGCAGCGCTTGTAGTGCGACGAGTATGATTGGAATTGTATTGAGGCACGGTTGCATGTGTATATAGTTTGTTTAGCGGCTTTTGGGGGCGCCAGCCGCATGCCCACACATCGCTATCAATTGCCTCTACTCAAAGAGACTATGGCAAATGAATTGCAAGTCATGACCATGACTTCCCTATCCAGTATACACGTCACTCTGTCTAGGATAAAGTCGCGCACGTCAGGATATGACCAAGCCATATATATATGTACATATGTATGCTCATATATTGTAAGCGCTTAGCTATTTGTGGTTATACCTTCACTATGCATGTTTCAGCATATGTTGGCGACTTGTATTTTGCTTAAGTGCAGATTACTGACATCATTTGTAATGCTAATCAGCGCACTTCATGCGATTTGACTGCATTTGAACGAAGACAAAGCGACGCAGACGAACTGACAGACAGGAATTCTAGATTGACAAAGTGATTTATAAAGCCAAGCACATATTTGTACGAGTATGTAAACAAATGCTTACATATGTTCATATATGATTTGTACAATTAACCTATATAAATCAATTTTCTAAAATTTTGAAAGGTGAAAATCAGTCTGATTGAGTTATCAAATCATGCAAATAACATCAAACATCTGTTCTAAAAGTCTTTATATTTTAAATAATAATTTTAAAACATTGACAAACTGCTGCAATTTACTTAACGTGAGGGCAAAGCAGCTGAAAATACAACTCGAAGACCTTTGCGGGACATTGGCTTTGTCTGGAGAACTAGCTGACGATCAGCAGCTTAATCAAAGATCTAAACATGTGGCATGTATATTTAAGTTTACTATTAGAAAGCACTTTAGAACGGAGATTTGCAGGAGTTGGAATAATCTTGACACCTGCTGCACAACTAAGTCATTTTGACCGAAATGCATCATTAGGGAAACTATGGAACTAATCTCACTGAAAAGGAGGTACGTGAATAGGTATATTGACGGATATAAATACGAGTATATTGACGGGCGGACGTGGTATACGGACTAGTATACAGATTTAAGTGTTATAGAAAACTACGTCTGCCTAAGAACCGAAGTTACCACCAACAACATGGAAATCAGGAGCCGAATCACACTAGCTAATAAATGCTACTTTGGAATAAGCAAGCAATTTAGAAGTAATGCTTTCTCTTTAAAATCTTTAAGACGCTGATAGTCTCGGCTCTGCAATATGGCGTAGAAGCATCTACCGTGATTAAATCAGATGAAGAATCTTTGCGAGAAAAATTGTTCGCAAATTTTTGCATCTATCAGAGTTGGCGAACAGTTTCGGTCCTCTATGAACTGCCTGCACGGGGCAGGTCATCATATATACTTGGTTTATTATTCTTGATCAACATGAAAAGTCGAATCGATTAAGACATGTTCGCCTGTCTGGTTGAACGTATGAAAATCGTTTTATTGGAAACTATAAGAGATATGCGTTCAAGTTTGTAAATTTAGATTCCTTTTTCAGATCATTTGAATGCAGTTAACGTGCTAATCGTCCGTACCTAAGGGTGGTTGGTGGTTTTGTTTGAACAAAAACACCCAATTTGCTGTTATCCTAGGTGGCTTACTCAAACTTTTTTTTTAATTTATTGGCAGTAGTAGCCATTAATGCGTTCAAAAATAATGTGTTGAAGGTGTGGTTCCAATGAAAACTATAAAATCTTCAATTATTTTTAATAGCAAATTATGTACTGTTTTTTTTTTTAATTATAGAAATAGTAACTCTTGAACTATGACTTCAGCAGGCTAGCGAAAAAGTCCTTTTAAAAGTGATTAACCTCTGGTGGTGTGTGAATTCACTAGTCCATCACTGAACACTAGCCACCAGCCGAACATCATACATTGTGTAATATTTTTTCAAGCACTTAACACAGTGTGTGCTAAACTTAAGACTCCTTTTCTAACTATTAACCATACGCATTTGTATTAATGCATTTCTTAATGGGCTAAATGTATGCAAATCATGAATTGCATTTATATAGACTACTCGTACCATTCCCACCAACATTTTAGCGTATTGTTGTATGAATGCTATTCCGCTACATGCGAGTGGATATAATTTTAGTAAATATGTAGTCGCTAGTCAGCAGATTCATTTAGAAACACAGCTTGAACTCGCCATATAATTCATATACACATATTTTTAGCTAGCTTTTGCAAAAACTAAAGGATACAAAGATGACTTTCGGTTAGAGTCAATAAAGGCTTATCCTGTGCTTGTTATTTGCCATTTGTAAGACACTCGTTCAGCTCAGCTTGGCTCAGTCTAGTAGATCTTGTTAACATTTTGCTAATTTAACGATTTCTTACAAAGCTAATATACACAGCCAGCGAAAAAATGCTGAGTGTCTGAGTGAGCGGAGCGCCTACCACAGGCTGTGACTGGCTTGACTTGGCAGCAGCGACAGCGGCGACGGCGGTTGAATGTAAATAAATATATGTGTATATTAACGCTGCTCGTTAAGCATAAATTTTGCGCAGGGACGAGTTGAACTGCCTGCCAGCTAGCCTGCCTTGGCTTTGCTTTGGTTTGTCTGAGTTGCTGCTACCCCATGGTGTGCTAGCGTTGTAAATTATAAATATGACACCTTCTCAGGATTAGTAACAACCTCGTCGACCGTCGACTTGTAGCAGTTGCAGCAATCGTCGAAAGGTATGGCAGGCTGTTCGAGTTGGAGTTGGTAAGCTGAGAACTTGCGCTACAAAAGAATGCAGCAGATCAAGGGCAAAAAGATACTTTTTTTATATACTCGTATTTAGTTTGCCTTAATGCGAATTCTTCTGTGCAACCTACGCAGTAATTGAGTTTCGTTTCAAATTAATTACTGCGCCTTTGCGCGATTACAATGGCTGCGCCTATGGCAAAAAGCTTAATTAAAAGAAATGTGGCGCGTAATTTGTTTGACTGCGCCGAGTAGAAAGTTTTCGCTTTTGCAAATTCAAAGCTAAAATCGCCGAAAATTAGCAATTGAATACGGCCGACAACTGGGTATACAACAGATTTCTGTCTAGTTTTCTTAAAAATAGAAAAAAAAAAAAAAAAAAAACTATTGTAAATTCCAAAAGATTTTTATTTCTTGGCGCTCGCATATAAGTTTGTTTGCTTCTCATTATCAAGGGAAAACAAACAGTAGCGACACGCATGCCGCTCGCTTATTTGACTTTTTGCGCATTGTCCGTCCGCTGTCCGTCCGTCCACGTATTGTTCGCTTCACTGGGTTTGTTTTCCTAGTTAGCGCACAGCACAGCACAGCACAATATTGACTCTTTGTATTCCTTGGTACGGATCGGATCGGTTTTTGGGATTGGATCAGTTTTGTGTGAGTTGCGTTTGCGCAAATTCGAACGGCTGCGTTCGCAGATGCGTGTAACGGTGCTTTATGGTAAGAAGCTGCCAACTGCAGCAAACTGCTGCTGGTTCCAATTGGCTGCTGGCTGCGTATTTTTGGTTGAATTTTGTTTTTTTTTTTCGGCTGCTCGAATGCTGAACGCAGAACAAAGGCCAATTTTCAGATTTAATCACGCATCCCAAACAGCAGCAACCAAAGCAAACAAGCTTTTCACTTCAAGCTTTTCTCTCGTTTGTCGTCGCCATTGTCGTCGCTAGTGCGAAAAAAGCATGAGGAAAAGTGCGCGGAAAATGCTGAAAAACAAACAAAAAAGAAAAACAAATATAAAATAAAATGGTCATAGTCATGGTCGGTCGTAGTCGTCGCCACATTCTTCGTTTTCATTTCTTTGTAATAATAATAATTGACAGGCGCTGGATATGTGGGAATTTGGATTATTAACGAATTGTTTTGTCCTTATAGACAGCAAAAATATTTGCAAACAAACAAACAAACAGTCAAGCTGGCAAGCAGCCTGGCTGGCAAACGCAGTAAATGCCACAGTTGTACGCTACAAGCAAACGGCTTTTAGAAGTGTGCACATAGGCACGAGTGCTGTTTGATAAGTCGGCAAAATGGTGTTATTGGGGCAATATATTATGAAAATCAATTAGATCTTGGATTAGGTGAATATTTTATATTTGTTCACAAATGTTTATTTTAGAAATTTTTTTTTTTTTAATTTTTGGGTATATGAATAATTTTTTCGCCCAAATATTTTTCTGTTCCTATTCTAAATCGTGTTTGTTGAAACATCTTAGTGCATATCTTTTATCTAAATGATCTCCGATAAAACTCTACATGTGAAATGCTAAACCTTGGTCTGGGATGTCAAGTCTTGCACACATCTACCTTAAAAACGTCTAAAGAAACCATCGTAAAATATTTTGTTTGTAGTTTTTGCATATTAGAACATATAACCACAAAAATTGATCCTTCCCCGCGGCTATTACGAATAAAGTCTAGAATCTAGAACCCCCAACTTGAGAAATTCAATAGGTAAGGGATGAAACGGGGTGGTCTATAGTTTATTGGGCGGATAGTTTTTGCATCGGAATGCTTTTTAACTCAATGTTTATATTCTTCACAAATAATTAAACACGGGTTTCACGGTTATGGTTCATTCAAAAGTCTGGAAATGGTTGCTTGATCAACTCTCAAAGCTTTTGCAAGTTCTTTTTGCGTTTGGCACGCATCTTCATCGAGCACGCACCAAATCGGACCACTAATGACCATTACAGTCAAGAAAATATTGCTGATACAATTTTAGGTTCAATGGGGTACAGGGTATCTTTAAGTCGAGTACACTTAACAACAGCGTTCTTTCTTGTTATTATTGTCCGTATCAACCTAAATTTAAATATGTAGGGTTTGAATATGCTTTACTACATATTGGGCATATCGAACACCATTTAGAGGGACAGCCCCATACAAATCCACACCCCTCACGTTTGGCATTAACAAAAACAATTTCTTACTCTGATTGAGTTACATAGCTGCAATATGACAAAATAATTCTAGTTACTAATACGAAAATTTTATTTCAAAACAAGTTATTTTACCTCTAGCTTTCAATTAGAAAACTTATAAAGCATCCCTCGCATACGGCATATACTTGTACATTAAATAGCTTAAGGGAAGAATAAAATGTTGGACTTGCAAATGCTTCGATCACGTACGCGCCGCAATTAAATGACAATTCCTTTTACTGCTACTGTTGCGTTGCAGCAGCAGTTGTTGCTTTCAACTTTCTTAGCTACGCCGGCGACAACTTAAAAATTCTGTGCGACATAGTCGTACAAAGATGCTAACTATTTAGCGCATCCAAGAGATACAAAATCGCAGCGTTGCCAGCGCATACTGGTGGGTTGCAGCTCAGCCGCAATTAAATCTTTGCAGCAATACTCGTAGTTGTTAAATCCAACGCCGCCGCCGCTGATAGTTGTTGAAATGCCTAAGAAAACAGGCAACAGGAATTGATTAAGGGCTGCTGCTGTGGTTGCTGCTCGCTACTGCTTAGAATTCGAATGCTAAAGCCATGATGCAGTGCATCATTGCCATTTGTCGTTAACATAGTTTCATAGACTATAAGGATCTATCTTGTGGAAATTATTTTCGTCACTTTCGGCAACATATTGTAGTATGTAGGTAGTTCCGTGCTGCATCTCATCGATGCAAGACTCTTTCGCTCTCGATAAACAATGTCAAGACAACAAAGTTTTGGCATATTTGAACTGCCACTCATAGATTTTATGCGACTTTCAAATATTTGCGTTTTCGTAGTTAACGATTTTAGAGAGCAGCTGCAGAGCAGTGTTTACCAAACCGAACCGAACCGAAGCAAACCAATTCCCAATCACATGAAGTTACATATAGCAACAGCCACTATGTGTATTGTGCTCCAGTCCAAGCAGCGAGCGTACCAACTGGGCAAACTCCAGACCAAATATGGAAATTTTTACAAATTGCGATATTGCAAAGCAGGAAGTTTGCGCACAGCTCCTTAATGGCCGCCAAGGCGACTATGGCGGGATGAGGCTGGCTGACTTTGTTGCAGTTTGGAGTTGGTGGCAGCTGCGTTCGTCCGCTACTCCTATACGCGCTCTGGCCTGGTCTGCCCTGGCTAACTAACAGCATTCATGTAAAGTTTTCTGCTGCTGCTGCTGTAGCTTCTGTGCTTCTTCTTCTTACACAATATATAAAGCTTGAGATTTGCTTTGAAATCGTCATGCTCCAAAATTGCAGAAAATCAGCGTAGCATCGACGACGACGACGACGCGACATCGAAAAACTTACTGGCTACTGGCGGCGTCGGCGGCATTGACGGCGTCGTTGGTGGAAAAGATATTCTTGGCAATGTTTTCTATGCTGATGTTCTTTTTTATTTTTGGCAGCGGCGGCGGCGGCTCATCCTTTGGATTGCCTATTTTGTAAATTCGTTAGTGCTGCTGAAATATGTTGATTGAATTTTTTTTCGGGAGCAGCAGTTGCTGTTGCTTTCGCTGATGTTGCTGCTGCATTTGATTACAACTGATGCGTGTTCTATCTCATACTGAGCGAATGTTTGTACGCTACTAAATACATGCAGTAGACTCGTACCAGTGCTCTGTTGATATGCATTTTGCTTCCTGTTCCTTATTATCAGGCCCTGTAGTTCATTGTATAAATTGATGTTGCTCACATTTTGTGCTGAAACATTTTTTGGAGAAAAAATGTGCAATTGATGCTACTCAAATACCCGTGTGAAGGGCTTTGTAGGCGTGACACTCACAAAATTTCATAAGCTTCAAAATTTTAAACTTTTAGTTTATATTCTTCTTTAATAGTATGTGAGATATCTACTTGCAGACAGACGGACAGATGGATTATTAGTAAGGTTATGCCTCTGCTGAGGACCATCGAATTGGTCGAAGTGCCCAGGCGAGACCTCATGCAAAGAAATGCCTCATTACGCTCATAGTACTATGTGACAATGCAATGGACCGAACCTTTCTCTTTGCTCGTGGGTCCACAGTTATTAAATCTAATCCAAACACACATCTAAACAAAAAAAAAAAAAGAACATGTAGAAGCATCGTCAGTAGCTTTAAACAAATGAAAAACGAGTCCTGTAAATCTGGAAGCACATCGAGTCTATAGCAAATCTATGCCAGATGCGAACCAAATATGGATGATTTTTGTCTAAATTGAAAAATTTAGAAAATATCAAGTCTAATGACAAGAACCGGCTCTATAAAACTCCAAGCAAATTGTGAATCAGGCTTTATCCGAGTTGGATATGGTAGTATTGATTTGAATAGGTAATATAGTTCCAATATCTGCTCTGATGGCAACATGAAGTGAAATATGAGCTCTAGCGGCTGAAGGCTATTTGTTTAATGCTTTAAATGCTACGAAAATGATATTTCGACGTCTGTTGTTGTTTTTGAAACCGCAATTCTGGGATCATGGAAGACATCCGACTAACAATGCGGATCTACACCTCATTTTGAGTTTCTGTTTGTATAATTTTTATTGATATTGAAAAATTTTCCAAAGAAATAAAAAAATTTGGTCTACTTAACCTTAATCCTTACAAAATATTTTATTTAAGTTCGATCGGTCCACTAAAAGGGGCTAATATTTTGATGATACCGATGGATTTCGACATTATTTAAGGGATTTAAGGAAATAACTATTCATATTTTCTACGCGAAATTTCGGTAGAGGCTCCGTAATGATGTGCGTGGTTGTTTGTCTCTAAAACTGTGCTTCATATCCTGCAGAATGAATAGTTCTGAATATGTGGAGATTTTGGATAACACTCTGCTTCCATTTTTTACTGAAAATTGGGAGCGGCTATACATTTTTTATGCACGGCAAGGACGGAGTTCATACAAGTTGAGACATCAGATGAGAGAATATTTGAAAACTTGTTCAGTGGATATTATGGACTGGCACTCATACTAATTACGATAATGTTTCACGTCTAGAGCTTGGTTTTTTCAGGACCGCCCCTCATAGTATATTTGTTCTGCTGCTATACAAAGCCTCAATCTACTTTATTGGATAAAAATACGTAAAATATTTTGAGAGAATTGAGTGAAATTTCGATTAACTCGAATTTAAAATTTGTTTTATATTTTTTTTTTTTCCAACTTTCTTAACTTCTTTCTGCATAACACCCCAAAGTGTCTACTCATCACGTACAAAACCACAACAGAGCAATCTGCAGCTCAGGTGTGCATAATGAGTTATTAAAATGTCAACTCAGTCGCTGATAACACACAAACGCAATGCAGTAAATGCTGCTAAAATGTATTTCAGTATTTTCATAAAGTGCAGAAGAAGAACAACAACAAAGCCAAGAATAAAATCCGCCATAATCTTAACTAATGAAGTACTTATGTGACGAACATAAGCTTTTGCGTATGCGCAAAAACCAACCAACGACGACAAAACTTTGGCGGATGCCTCTGAGGACACCGCTTCAAGTTCGAAGCGTTTAATTTCTTCGCGGAATCGTCAACAGCGGCATTAGCGGCAGCAACCGCAGAAAGAATTATGAAATATTTCTTAATGAAGTCATTTCGTTTCTTCGTCTGTCTTTCTGGTTGCTTCGACACGCCGCTGCCTCCATTACGTACCGTTCCGAACTCGATTCGATCTTGAGACACTGACTTTTATTACCTTTGCTTACACAATTTTATGCCGATTTGCGTCGGCGTTTTTTTAACCAAAAAATAAAACCGAGACTTACTGATAATTTTTTCGCTTAAATACGTGTATGTTCTGTGTAATGATGAGCTCCTACGTTAATTTCGTTACGGCTGCATAAATCGATGCCAGGGGAAATATATACGTAAGGTCTTTAAGAATTGGAGAAAGATAAAGCGTGCAGCTTTCAGTTTAATTTTCGAGTCGCGCTGTACCCGCTTGAAACAATAAATAAAAATATTTAACAATTAATTTCCGCAGCTTAAGATTTTCAGTCGATTTTTTTTTTTTTTTGTTTGTTTGTTTCCTTCCAGCTTCTACTCAATTTATTAATTTCTTCAAACGAGATTCGTATCGCATTTATTTTCAATTTTTCATCTGTTTTTAGGTTTTTTTTTTCGTTGTTTTTTAGGCCGGAAGGTGGCTTCAATATTTATGTCTTTGACTGTTTCCAACTTTTCTGTGGTGTGGTTTTAACTGTTTTTGGCGTCTATTAATGATTTGAAAGTCGCATTTGTCCGGTTTTATCGTATGTGGGCGTTGATTATTTTTCTTTTTTTCGATTTTGGAGATATACCAAAAAGATGTTGCGGCTGGCTGTCAGTTACTGCTGGCGACAAGTCTGCGCTGCAAACTGGTGGGTGTCGCTAATTAAGTGTAAATAACTCGTAAATAGTAAATTAATTAATAAATCTTGTTAATTGTTTGATTTTCGCAATTGACAATGAAGCATTTAAAGCTTAGAGTTTATATGGAAGCTTGCCGCTTTAAGTTGGGAATTGATTGTTTGAACATTTCCGCTTTTTTTTTTGGTTTGCATTGATTTGGAATTTAGTTGGCAAAAACAGCAGGTTTGGGGTTTTTCTCAGCTGCTTAGCGACAGCAGTTGGCATTTGTAATTAAGAGAAACTTCGTTTAATTTTTTAAACAGTGAAATTTACGGCTTGGCATATGAGAAACAATTTCCCTGGTCTATTAATAATACGAGGCACATAAAGAAAGAATGAATACTCACATCATCGACCATTTGTGTAAAAAATGCTTCCTTCTATTGTGCATAGGGAACTGATGTGATGTTTTTTTTTGGATCTGAGTAGTGTAATGAGCACCACATGTTTCATGTGCAATCAGAATCAGCCCACTACCTGAGTATGATCCTGGACAGAAAACTCACCTGGCGCAAGCACATTGGCAAAACTGCTGAAATTTATGTCCAAAAACTGCGAAAGCTGAACTGGCTCGGTGCCGTCCTGGACATATGGTATATCCGCTATATGTACTGTTTTTAAGACCAAAATCGATTTTATATAGAAGATGCTGATCTTTGCCCTCCGTCAGATCGTTAATGCAGCTTATTACGTGCGTAATGAGGTTATTACCCGGGACCCGCGATTCCTCTCGATTCTTCACCCTTTGGATGCAAGGATACAGAGATATTTCTGAATCTGAATTTTTTTTTAAATCTTCAACTAAACCAAAGTCTCCCATTCGGTAAATATTATCAAATCTGAAGTCTCCAACTCAGAGACTTCTATCGGGAATTAATATAAATTTTAAAATCTCCAACCCATAAAAAATCTCCATTTGGAAAATGTTGAACTAAATCTTCTTAATTTCAGAAATTGAGTTTTTTAGTAAGTCTTTAATTTTCACAGAGACTTTTATTGGGAACTATTATCAAATTTAAAATCTCCAACTCACCAAAATTCTCCATTTGAGAAATCTTCTTGACTTCAGAAATAAAGGTTTTATAGTACGCCTTCAATTTTGAAACTTCAGAAATAAAATTTTTTTCGTAGAAATTTATTCTGGATCTGGAGAGTTGATAAAATATCGTAGAAAATTTCTCTATATCCAAACGGGTGTCTACCCGAACCAATTTATCAGTATTAAGATCTTCGTTCATCATAAGCAATCGATCTTCCATCATTAATTTCACGAGACCACTTTATCACGTTGAGTTGAAACTACATTCGCCAGAAACAGTTTTGGTTCCTGAAAACAATTTAGCAAACGTTTTTTCTTCTGTAAATAGGAACCTGATTACTAGACAAGTCTTGAAGGACATTATAATATGGGTGATGATGGAATTAATAAAATACAAGAAAGAACGCTGCAGTCGAGTGGATTCGACTACGAGATAGTCTATTTCTAACGATTTGTATTAGTGCTACCTCTTCTAGTGATCCGAACTTGGCCTTAATGGAATATATTCTTAAAAATCATGGAAGAAACACCAAACTTGGTGTTTCTAGCTTTATAAAAAATGTCTATATTTTTCTGTCTATTCTCAGAAATAATGGACAAATATGTATAGGGCTACCCCTTTCAGTGGTCTGATTTGGACTTAACTGGAGTAGTTTTTAAGGCTTAACATAAAGTAGACTAAATTTGGTATCAACAATAGCTTTTCTGCTTTTCTACAGCATTCTGTGTTCAGAAATACTTGACTATAATATCCAGGCTGATCTAGAACAATGCTTGGTACACACAGATTTGGTAATTGCCAAATTAAATATTTTCTAACACATGTTCAATTAGAACTAGGAAGAGGTAATGTGTTAATGTTTGTTTTCCAATGGGAACCACCATTTTTAAGGACCTGTCTGAAATTCCCCATGGAAAGCGTAAATGTAAGCAATCGATGCCCTTGAAATTGCAGTAATTACAATAGACACTCGGAAGTGTCTACTACAGAACCCTTTTGCTAAACCATTTCTATTACCCTTACTCAATCTCTCTCACTCTCTCCTCCTCGCTCGCGCTCTTGATCTATACGCTTAGTCCTTGTGCTTGAAAAATGCTACGCTTATGCTCGATTGGCCACCACTCAAGTCCATTCATGGTGATGCAGCGTCAGCAGCGTCCATGGTCACGTTGACCCTTCCTTAGGTTAGTCCACATTTTGTATTCCTTTGCTTTTTTTCGGCTGTCAAAACAAGTTGGAAGTGCAAATACATAAACCAAGCGCACACTCTGCTGCGTACACCGCTGGCTGCACCTCTACCACTGGCTGGCATATAAAGTATGTAGAGCATAATGAAGGTCTCGCCAGGCGTAGCCATCGTCATCATCATCGTCGTCGTCGTAGTCGCTATAGTCACAGCCGCCTGCTCAAATTGCATTGTTCATTGGTTTATTACTGTTCCAAGACCCTCTTGTACCTTGTCGTCCCTGCTTGTCGTCATTGAGCAGCAGCTTTCGCGTCTCCTTTGGTCCCAAAGGATTCACCTCATCATTTGTGTTTCTGCGTTTGTGGTTGGAAAGTTCTGCACTTTTAACCCTCACACGCTGGCTGCCCTTTGTCCATTTTTCGGCTGACTGGTTGCCGGACCAAGACATTTGTGGTCCGCTGCCTGTTAGTTGGTTGGTTGCTTGGTTTATTTGTTTGTTTGTTTGGTTATTTGCTGTGTTTTTTGTATACCCTTCGCATATAATATTGTGATAAGCGTATTAATAATTTATTGAAAGTTTGTAACGCATTAAAGGTCCGAGATGAAGAAGTTGCAGTGGCTAAGCTGTCAAAGCAAAGCCCCCCTCTGCAGTATAAGAACCATATATACAATAGATTGTTACATCCATCTAAAGATAAGGAATTCAGATGTCGGGTATCGCAGCCAGACGTAATAGTAAACGACTGCAGACCATGCAAAACATTGCCCTGCGATAATAACCCTGCGATAATAATAAAGGTTTATCGTCAAATATTATTCAGAGCTTTGGACAGATTTGTTATTAATTTTCAATACTGCAGAGATTTCGGTCGAAAGGGAATCGAGACTGACTATAAAGTGTAGTAAAGCTTCGTTTCGACCGAACTAAACATATTCCCTTGTTATTTTTGTTTAGTGTTTTCTTTTTTTCGCAAAGGTTTCGTTTACATTTTACGTGTGAATGTTGCTGTTTTGAATTATGGCGACAGGAGCGAGCACAAAAATCTGCGAAAAAGGAGCTACTACGACTGGCATCCTTTTTCGCTCTCGTTTTTCAGTCTGTCAGCCTTCAACCTTCTCTGTGTACCTTTTCCAATGTAAGGTAAGTGTTTGCTCACTGGCTGGCTGTTTGGCTGTCCTTTCTGTATTTTATTTAAAATGCTTGTAATAGAATTTTTGATGCCAGCATGTCTGGCCGTAAAGATGCCACGATAACATTCGGAGTGCAGCAATTCATGCTACTCCACTCCGCTGCAATATGCTGCAACTTGTCCACGGCATTGCAACACATTCCTAAATCAAAACGCATTCGTTTCGTTTTTATGTTTTGCTGCAACTGGCAACTGGCAGCTAGCTAGCTGGCTGTATGGCTGTTTGGTTGGCTTTTGAGCTACTGGTGGTCAACACTATGCTGTACGAGTATCTTCGCTGTCGCTGTTGCCGCTGTCTGGCTTCCTGTGGAAATCTCATCATAAATTCATTAGTTTCGGATCTGCTCAGCAACAACTCAGCTAAACTCAGCTCATCTCTATGCGTATGACGTATGATATACGCGACGTCGACTATAACTCGCAGTTTATTCCATGTCCATCCGTCCGTCCATTCGTTTTACACGCAAAATTTGAAACCGCCGCCATGAAATTCTGAGCTGCATTGTGGTCAGTAGTTGCTTCTAGTCACTGCTGCTAGCCTCCAGTGCAGCAGCGGCGTAGTCTAGTGAATCAGCTGCCATTGGCGCTTTCATTGGCGACTCTGTGCTGTCGTCTGTCGCCTTTTTGGAGGTGTGGCCGCTGCCATCGTCGCTGACGCTGCTGCATTTATGATTTATGCGCAAAGTTGTTTAGTAGAAATATCTGCCAAGTTTTGTTTTATTTTCTGGCAGCTAATGAAAATCCCCAAGAGCGTTTTTCAGTCGTCATCATCAGAGTCATAGCACTTTGTTGGGCGAACGAGGTGTTTGTTTGGGTGAGGGAGAGTTGGTATAACTTACCACAAGCGCAAATCAATGGACGCGTTTAACTAATGAATGAAGGTGTGCGAATTATTGTTGTTTTTTGGGAAAATATGTAACTTGTAGTAATTTGTTTCGTATTAGAAAGTACTGGACAATGAGGCATTTAGAGAAGAGAGAGAGGGAAATTAATTAGAAAGTACATAAGAGGTTTGTTCAAAAGATAAAAAAAGGTGACTTTCGCAGACTATCATTTTGACTGACCCCATTCAAGATAGTTCGAAATCTACTTGGAGGCACTCAATTGGAAGGTGCTGTCACATGTCACTTACTTACTGGATAGAACCCCTTCCAACTGAGCATCATTTATATTCTAAAAATAAAAGAAAACCTCATTCAGAAAAAAATCAAGTGGCATGGTTATACTAGATGTTCAAGCAGCGTTTGATATGGTACGGCACAACGGTTGGATTCACAAACTAGTGACGACAAACACACCATCTTACCTAAACAAAATATTGCAAAGATTTTTGAAGCGAAACTTTTTCTGCGGGGATGTCACGAAAATTGTATTGCAACGAATATGTTGATATCTCTCTTTCTCTTTGCCCTACCCTAATTGCTTCAGATACTGACAGTGAATTGAGTGAGTACTTCACGAAACAGAAACTTCTAACCAAAACGGTTCTGTTATTTCGATCTCTTCCTGTAAGTTTGGAGTGAATCGCCAAAATGTACTCTCATCCCTCCTTTCCTATATATGTTCATATCTAGATCCGTGAAGCATAATTTATTAGAATTGGTATAAGATAGATCAAATTCGGCAGTTCTATCTGATTTAAAAACAACAACATACTTTTTTCATACAAAAATTCTGAAAGGAGGGATACATTGATAGGAAGAGTTGGTAGTCCGATGGTGCCAGATCCGGACTGAAAGGTGAATGCATAAGGACCTTCCATCCGATCGCCCGGAGTTTCTGACGCATCACAATCGAAGTGTGTGGTCTGGCGTTGTCCTGATGGAACACAATTCCTCTTCTATTGGCCAAACATGGTCGCTTCTGGGTGATTGCTGTCTTCAAGCGGTCCTGTTGTTCACAGTAGAGGACCGAATTGAGCGTTTGGCCATAGGGGAGCAGCTGAAAGTAGATGATTCCCCACCAAACACACCAAACACTCAGGAAAACCTTCCTGACCGTCAATTCGGGCTTGGCAACCGTTTGTACCGCTTCACCACCCTTCACTCACGACCGTTTGCACTTCACGTTGTCATAAATGACCCATTTTTCATCGCCAGTCACCATTCGCGTCAGAAACGGGTCGATTTTGTTGCGATTCAGCAGCGATTCGTGGATGGATATTCGGTGCATGAGGTTTTTTGGTGTTTAGTCGTGTTGCACCCAAATATAGAGTTTTTTGGTGTAGCCAAGCTTCTTCAATGTGGGGAATTTCTTTCTTCGAGACCGCCATGTTCGACGCGCTGTAGCTTACAACTGAATTGTACGAGCGATATGCTGTCAAAAGAGCGTAGACACTCACACCTTTCAAACGCCGTAAAGTATGCTTCCATGCGACAAATACTTGACAACATAACCTAATTGAAATTCCAACCTATTATATGTATGGAGACCATTTCTTCTAATGGACTGATCTGGACATAAATAGAATATTTTGGCATTTCTTGCAAATTTGCCAATATTTATAAAAATCTTTCATACCAAAACAAAGTATAAGAAATAGGTTTACATGGTAAGATCCAATTTCCCCTTAGTGAGGGTGGGTGTTATATTGTAGTGGTTAAGCACATTCAATGAATTATCTATTATATTTTAAAAAATGGATATTTTCACCGATTTTCTGCTTCCTTTTAATAATAGTTCCTGGAATAAGCACATATATTACAGCGCCTTAATGACAATACAAGTACATTATAAAAGTTAAGGCATGCCATTCCAAAAGATACTTTCTTAGCTAGAAGAAGCACAAGTGCTAAGTTCTCTACAAATGGATCAATTTTACTCTTGAACACTGTATGAAATACTCGTTAAAGTCTACCACATATCATTACAAAAAAAAAAAAAAGACTTCTGGTACGCAATAGGTTCAATGAAACCAATCCAATTGAAGTTTTTGCAGTTGCTCTGCTTCTTTGTGTTCTTATAAGAAGATGGTTTCTATTTCTTTCATTCGATTTCACTAGCATTTTTTCCTTTTGCTGCAGTTCTTTACTCTGTTCTCTGTTGCGTTCAATTGTATTTATGCATTTTCAATGAACAATTTTTATGCAAAAAGTGAACAAGTTGCACAATTTAGTCTTGTACTTTACAATGAAGTCACCATTCCATGTAACAATCATAGTCACAGTATATAGTAGTCCAATCCAATGTGGCTTCAGTTGGCAATTGCAGGCCAAGCGAGCGCATTTAAGCACAGATCACTTGCTCTTCACCCTTTTCAAGGGCTTCTTCTCGCATATAGACGAGATGATATGTATGTATTCCGATGCTTGTTTTGAGTTTTGTCCAAGCTTTAAATACGCTTCGATTCGCTTTCGCTATACAATATAATAATATTTATAATACAAAATACGAACGACAACGACATCGTTCAGTTACAAACCAAGAGCAAAATGTCAGTGGGGATTAATCTGGTGGAGCGAAAATGCAATTGCAGGAACCTAAGCCGAAATCGAAACCAAAGTAGATACAATGCGATGCGACGAACGAATTGTAACGAAGTTGAGAAATGGCATCAGGTGCGCGCACTTTACAACATCCTTCTTGATGGTAAAGTTTTCACAAGGGATTGAGGGTGAGGGCACATTTGACTCAGAAAAAAAACTAAAAAAAAAAAGAAACAAACAGCAGCTTGCATTCTACATTAAGGCTTGACCGGACCGAGCCGGGTCGTTTTAAACCGAAGCAATGCCAATGCAAAAGTAACTCGCTCCTCAACTCGTTGCTCCTTGTACTTAGTTGGCTTGGTTGGCTCACTGGCTGGCTGACTGGCTGACTGGCTGCCTGGCTGGCAACGGCAAACGCACTTCATTTGAATTTCATAATTTCTTTGTTAGCTCCAATTTATGGTCACGGTTCGGTTGGCAATTTATGGTCATAAGAGCCTCGTTTACAACAACAACAACTGCTACAGATGGAACAAGGGAAAACAACATGGAGAAAAAAATTGAATAAATTCCGATTCCAGACACACAAAACCAGCAAAAACAATAACAACAAGCATAGAACAAGCGCAAAAATTGACGTCGCCTCAGCAATGGCGAAGTTTTTAAATGAAATTATAATGGGAAATTGTCGAAGAATGTTAAGGAATTTGTATTATTTTCGCTTGTTGCAAGTTTGCTCACCAGACTTGAGTTAAAACTTAAAAAAAAATAAAAAAATGCAATACTAGTTTCATATGCAAGTTGCAACAATTAGCAATTAAAGATTGCCTGGTCTAACAGAAATGTTTTGCAGAGTTTCGGGTAAAAATATTATTCAGGGAATGGTTCGACTTGTTTCTTCACCTGCTTACTTTGTTATGTTTAGCGCAATATACTCCTAGATATAGTAGCCTTACGGAAGTTCTTCAAGTGCAAGCAAGAGAAAAAACACCAAAAAGTATCGGTTGTGAAGAAATAAATTTAATTTCTTTTTTTAAGTAAACGATACATCTGCATTCGATACCAAAATATCGATTGCGGTAAATGTGTTCAAAAATGTTTTGTATTAAAAGCGTATTTCCCAACATTCTCAAGATTCCATGTTTTCACCAGAAAAATTTTGCCCCCTTAGCGGTAAGCGGAAAGCAGACAGAAACTTCCGTATAAGCCGTTCTCTGGAAAAACACATTTTCATCTATTTTCTGGATCACAAATTTAGATTAAGTCACAGACCTTACATATCCAAGCATTCTGTGCACTTGCTCGTAGTGCCTCCAGGATGTTGCTGTGCCACAAGAGGCCTCTTTCCGTTTATATTTGACTTTCACCGGCCAGGATATTGACGATGCAGTAAAACTTTTCTCCGACAAGATCTACGCAGCGTCGGCCCAGGCACAGAGATCAAGCTCACGCCCAGTTAAGCGAAAGGCTGTAGAATTCATACTGTCCCTTGAATTGCAAATCCTTATCCAGGAAATACTGAGAGTCAAAAGGGCACAGAACTATGCTGACACTATGCTACAGAATACCTGTCCTTCGAATTAGCACCAGACGAAGATGCAGATGCTACGAGACTTGTCCTGTCATAATCACTCCAGCTCGACCAGTCTGTGAACCCATTTGACCTCGAAGTTTTGCAATCATAATCCATGAATACTTTTGAAACCGCACGTTGAAAGCGTGGCCGAAGTGCGCTGTCTACAGTTTGGTGTCAATTTTCAATGCCAGACTGAGGTTGCAGCATTTTTCAATATTGTGGAATCTAGCAGTCATTGCAATGATTCTCAAACCTGGCCTACCGTAGAACCCTGGATTCTACCGGCCAATTAGTCATCTGCCCTAGTTCTCGAAGGTTCGGCAAAGACTGGGCATCTCTAGGCTTGCGATCATTACGTACTCTCGTAATCTGATCCCAGACCATCAGTTCGTCGGTAGAGAAACTTCACAGAGGTAGTATTTCAATACCATTTTCGCGGACATCGAGCTGACATTCGATTGAGTGTGGCACCCAGGCCTACTGCAACATTTTTTCTATGAGTACTGGTGATATTCTTGGTTTATAAAAATATTATTTGACCTAAAAAGGCTTTCCGAAATTTAAAAATTGAGTTGCCAACAGATTTTAAGCTTTAGGAACAAGTTAGCTTTTTTTTTCTTGTTTACTGATCATAATTTTTGAAAAAAATAAATATTAAAAAGTTATACAGTAAGCATTGAATTTCCCAACAAATCAGACGTCAGTCAACATTCAGTACAAAAATATTTCACAGTATATAAACACGTTTCTACACAATTCCGGAAAATTTCTATAGATACATAAGTTATTAGAATATTATAAAAAAAAAAAAACAAAGTAAAAAAGTATAGTTTTATTTTGAAAAAATGGCGTGTCCTTCCCATATTTCGATGAAAAACAAATCCGCTCAAACTTCCTTTACTGACATGCCTTGTTGCTCAAAACATTTTTTAAAAGCCCAGACGGTGGTGGAGAGTGTCTCTAAAGATTCTAATGAAGAATTTAAGGACATGCGCAGCAACCATTTGATACAGCCGGTAAGAAATGAAGAGCATAAGGACATGCGCAGCAACCATTTGATTGAGCCTGTATGTAATGAAGAACGTAAGGACATGCGCAGCCAACATTTGATTCAGCTTTTAAGTAATGAAGAACGTAAGGACATGCGCAGCAACCATTTGATTCAGCAGGTAAGTGAATTATCTTTGAAGGATCAAACTTATAAGTATAGCTTCATTTCTTATTGTCCTACGCATTTCTATTATGGTATAGGAATTTTGCACCTGCAATGTAGAGAGACAGAGACGACGTGAGCGTCAGGACATAGTGCTGGAGTTTGAAGATACAGATTGCAGAAGATCTCATAAGAGTGTCGTCAACCGTAGAAAACCAGGCCCAAAGCCAAAAAAGTCAGCATCTTTGCGGAAGCCGAAGAAGTTTCAGGGCAGATCGAAGACTCCTTACACAATGAAGAGATGTCATTGCTTACCAAACAAAACGAAGAAGTCAACTTCCCGGCCGAAGAAGTTGACTGCACTACTAAGTAAGTCGGCTGCCCGTCTGAATAATAAGTCGGCTGGCCGTCCGAAGAAACTACAACAAAAACCTACGCCGCTGCCGCCAAAAAAAGTGCCTGCACCGCCGAAACAGTGTGTTTGCCGTAAGATGCCCAACTGCAAACCCAAGAAGCATTAGACGCCGCGCCTGCGGCACTACGTTTCAACCTATTCAAAATTTCCGTAATTTTTTTTTTTTTTGGGTTTATTACAAATATTATGACGTCTATATCGGCTACGGCGTAAACAAACTATAGCGAGGTTCAGTTAAAATAGTTTGCGTTGCAGTTAAACGATGTACAGAGGAGTTATTATGTATCACATGCGGTTGCCTAAGCAAAAACTCAAAATTCAGCTTGTATTTGGACAGTCTTCCTTGTTTTCTGGATGTTATTGTGTAAATTGTTACGGGTTGCTCACAAATCATAATACATATAGACTTATTGGCTGGACTACGTGCATCCTAATCAACATAATTAGAAGAGGTTACAATACAAAGATCTTTCATCCATAGCAACTATGCCAGTAACTGTACTGCATACAAATTATAATAAAACAACGGATGATAACGACCTGGAACTCGCTACTGAAACGATGTCAATGATTCCCCACCGGTGTGTCTGTGTGCTAGCGCCTCTGTCGATGATGTCAAGCTTAAGAATCGTTTCAAGAACTCCACTGCTCCAGAAGTGATAAAAAATTATACAAATTAAATGAAGATCGCTGGAAAGTAGTTCTTTCCAATATAGTTTTAGTGTGAGCTAACGGTTGATACCGGACTTAAAAAAACTGCTGTTCTCAAAATTTTATGTGTTCTGGAGAGCAAACCAAACTATTTAATTTGAAAAGAAATTTGATGAAAAAAACCCTTCGTTAAGTCAAACTTATTTAATGGGACAAATATTAAAAATTGTACGTTTTAAAGTTACATAAAATCTATAATGGTCTTTCTTATTTCAAATTAAATATAGGACCGCTGCATTCTTCGAGATTCTTTGTACCTCCATGAATCTTAGTTTGGTGTAGAACGTTTATATTCCTATCTTGATTCTTGTGGGATATTTTATTGGGATTAATGTAAGATGCAAGAAATTTGTCGATTCAAACTAAACTAAACCACATACAAATTTTGGGTCACGAAACAAAATGGTTTTCTTAAAAAACCGCTTGAAGAGGGAAACTATTTCTTTAAGTGGTCCTATATGGACCTATTTAGAAAATTTCATTGAAATTCAACCAAGATGTACAATTAATTAATTAGCAATAATAAAATTTTGTTCCTACAAAATCCCAGAAAGGTACGTAGAGAGAATTATAATATTACACTGTGCCACAGTGCTCTTTTACTATGACCTATGGGAGGTGAAGGCCTGGTCGGGTGGGTCATTAAATTTTTAATATACCTAACTTTGTACCCTCAAATTTTGTAGATCTGTGAAACCGATTTTGAAGGCGACGAAATTAGCTCTCAGAAATCTAATGATTTAGATTTGCGTGGCTTTAACGGAGGAAACAAACTTTAAAAACTTTGTAAATAGTAAAACTTATGAGTTTTTGCCGAGCTACGAAAATTTTTATAAAGCCAAGAGAAAGAGTTATTCATACCAAAATTCTTCAGACTGTTGGCGCTTTCCAATTTGTATGCCAAGAATTTTAGCAAATTAGTTTGATTACAACTAAAAATTATTAAAACGCTTCACACTATTTGTGAGAAATATAAAAGTGCGATTAGTTGGCATCAAAGCCAATCAGTCGGCGTTCAAAAACTAAATAAACTGCTTTATAAATGATGAGCTTATTAGCTTCTCAAACCGAAACAAGACATTCGAAAGATCATTTTTCAGCAGAATTGATTCAAACACGCAAGATTGTTGCACATGGAAAGTAGCAAGTAGAGTGGAAGCGAGATAGAGAGAGCGGCACGATCATGTGGTGCACTTGCGTGCGGCAGTTGCAATTAATCATCATCTGCCTATGGAACATAGACGGATCGGATCGGGCAGCATACACACGATCACTCTCAACGGAAGGTAGCAGCAACTGTATTGAAGTATATAGAACTGTTTTGCTATAGAAAGAAGATCGAGTAGAAATTTAAATAGCGATCTTTCTTTCAGTCACTCTCAGTTAGACAGATAGACATACGCGTTTCGGAAAAATATAAAAAAAAAGTGCAAATCATACTTTGTGGTACTCGTGGTCAAACTTCTCATTGCAACGCAGCGCAATCGATCTTTAGGCGTGCGCGCGATCACCTTCGCGTATGCGTTAAAATTCCCGAAACGAAAGATCATGAAATGCTATGGTTATGGTGATGGTGCTTCTTTTACTTCATCATCTGGAGCGCGTTTCATTGATCGTTGCTGATCGTTGTTGATCGCATTCTTCGATACGATATACAATATAAGCACACGCTTCGCCTGGGAAAGCAGCGCATCATTGAGGTATTGGACTGGTGCAGTGCTGCACCGTGACAGACATGCTGTAGTGCACGATTCGATTCGTTCGTAAGTTGGTTCGTTCGTCCACCGCCTGCTGCTCCTTTGCGCCTATTCGCTTAATAATTAATTAATGTAATTGGCCTGTCGTTGTTGGCCCCGGTGATAATGATCTCATCAGCGAGATGTGTATTTGAGATTTCGAATTCAATTTTAAATCTTGCCTGCATTTGGCGTTTTGCCTGCCAGCCAGCCTGCCAGCCAGCGTGCTGAGATTCAGCTGAGTGCAATGAATTGGCTGAATTTGGTTGCCGCGGCTGCAATTGAGATTGCCGGCTGCATTCCTTTGCTATATTTATTTCCTTTTGCATTCGAATTGTTTTCCTGGTAGCAACCGCAAAAAACAACGAAGATGTTTAAGAAGTTGCTGCAGCGTTTTCTTTTTTGAGGTGCAACGTTCAGCGGCTTAGCTTTTAATTGTATCTATTCAGCGGAGATTTCTTTGAGCTTCAGCTGTGTAGCATTCCAAAAAATATCTTTGGCGCTCGGCTCGTGCACGCATAAATTTAATAAATGCGTTGAACAATGGCTTCCAAATCACCTCTTCTCGCCGCAAAATATTATTGGAAATCAAAAAAAAAAAAAAAAAAAAGAAATAACAAAGCAATTGAAGCGCAGCTTTAATACGCTTCACACAAATATCCAAAGGAAAAAGAAAAAGTTTTGTACCCCAAATAGAAATAAAAACAATAAAGAACGCTGCAGTCCAGTGCGCTTGACTTCGAGATACTCTGAACACCGTTAAATCTTTTTGTATAGCGGTAAGGTTCCCATCTAGATCTCTGTCGCATATTTTATTGGAAATAGTTCATTAGATATATTAAACTCGGCATTGCTAGATGAATAAACAACAAAATATTTTTTTCATACAAAAATCTTGAAAGGTGAGCCAGATCTACATGGAGGCCACTACTTCTAGTAGACCGATTTGGACTCAAAACACTTTATAATGACTAATGTAGAGCAGACCAAATTTGCCATTTTCAGGAAATTAATCAATCTCCAAATTTTTCATACAAAAACTCAGTTTGAGTAGGAGGAGTTTAAGGAGGTTTGTCCAACCCTTTTTCCATATGGGAATTCTCGGCTCGACCGATTTCACTTTTTTTTTATTTTAGCTCGACTCGCCTTTTTTTGCTGATATATATAAGAAAATATTTTTATGTTACCGCGGTTACAAACTGTTTAAAAAAATTAGTGTACCAATTCATATGAAGGGTATTGAATAAAAAAAAAAACATATCTAGCTACGCGTTGACATTATGACCGAAGCTGTGGCAACATAAATTCGGAAAAAATTGAATTCAATAAAAATCTTGCGCAAATAATATATTCATATACGGAACCTGAAGCAACTGCGGCTGCTCCTATTGCCATCGATGGCTCTAGCCGAGTGCGTATATATTGTATGCCCCATCGACAAAGAGGCGAATAAACTCGCGTCCATATAAAGCATTGCGTTTCGCCTTTGGCTTTTGGCTCTGGCTTTTTTCGGGCTTTTGTGTGTTCTGCACTCCCCTACGCAGCCGCTGTGCATGCTACAACTTTTACCATAAAACAAATACGCAATGCATACATCGGGAGAAACAAAAAAAAAAAAAAAAATAGAAATAAAAATAAAAATAAAATCCGCGTAGCAATATTTGCCCTCAAGGTGCCGCGGTTTTGCAATGCATTTCGATTGGCCTCTGTTGAAACGTTTACAGCTTTTGGTATTAAATATTTTATGCGTTCTGCGCTTGAACGCGCTCTAGAAATGTATTTTTTTTCTACTATGTTAGTCTATTGTACTAATACTTGAGGCGCAGGAATTGGTGCTGTAGTTGAAAATTTGTGCCATGCAACTGTCAATATTCACAGGCTAACTCCGTCCGTCCTATATGCGAAAGTCTCTTTATGTGCAGCGCTCCTGCGCGCTCCCTGTGGTACGGCTAAAAGCCTTTTCTGGTTGTAGCTGGGAGAATGACAATGTGCTTTAGATTTGTCTACTACATTACTTAGAAACTAGCTTTAAACGATTATGGCTGAGAAATCAAATCAGTTTAGCTCAGCGTTAAATTCAAGTATTCTTTAATGGTTTATTAAATCAATAATTTGCTGGTTTGTATGCGACACGAATGCACCTTCATAAGTGACATATTTTTCTAAAGCAAATAGTTGGATTCAATGATAAATAATAAATAGAAGTGTGGACTTGTGTAGGAAATACTTTAAAGAGTTTAAAGCCGTAACAAATGGATAGGTTAGTAAAATGTGTGGAGATTTTAAAATTCACGAAAGAAAAATTGTTTCGGTGAACCAGGCAAGTCGATGCCTCTGCGCCATACAATAGGATCAGCGTCCTATAGATATTTATTTTTGTCTTTCGAGAGAGGGCTTTACTTCTCATTTGCTTGCTCAGCCCAAAAAAGCATCTGTTTGCAAGCGTGATTCTTCGCCTGATCTCCAAGCTGACGTTGTTGTTGCAGGTTATATCGGATTCAAGATAGATGAAGTTTTCTACAACACTGCAGTTGAGTTTCTCCATCGCCACTGACCGTCCAAGACGCGATGACGGAGTGCGAGAAGACACCAAGTACTTCGTCTTCTCCTCATTCACCGCTAGACCCATGAGCCGAGACTGTTTTTCAATCTCTGAGAACGCCTTGCTTACTTGCCGTTCCTGCGTACCGATGATATCGATGTCATCGGCGTAAGCGAGTAACATCACTTCCTTTTGAAAGTTCAAGCCCGACATACTCTGTGAAGTGGGTGATCCAAATTGTGATGGCTTCTGTAGAATAAGTCTCGATTATAAATTTGGAACCAACCTTTGCATAAAAATATTGTCTAGTCAAATTTTTGTCTATTTTTCTTTAATTTATTTGTCCTATAATTGTTTTTTTTCTGAAGTGTTTTAATGATTTTTGGCATTATTTACTTGCTCTTGCTGCAACACTTTTTTACCGTGCACAATGAAAGCCTAAAAGAATCCAAGTGATCTGTTTTAGAGTTCTCATTTTTAGAAAATTTTCTTCTTTTGTAAACATTCATTTAAACGCATCATTTTCAATTTCCAATTAAAGCGAATAATCAATATTTATGACCTAATTACATTATTTTAAAGCGTAAGATTTTTGGATTTGTTTAGCTACCTCAAGCTAAGGTTCAAAAGAATCTTAAAGAAAAAAAGTTGATTAGCTTGCACAAGAGATTTTATAGTTCGAATAGGCCTTAAGCAAAATTGAAGCAGCTTATTACTACGAATAGGCTAAAGCTTACATTTCCCACATTCTGTATATTAAAATATTTTATAGCTGAAATTTCTCTGCATTTCGATGCATTGCTAGCTAGAAAGACCGGAAAGCGCGTTGGAAGCCAGTTGGCCCAATAATAGGTAATAATAAAATGAGGTGCTTGGCCGCAATTAATCGGTAGCTTGAATGTCAGCATAATAAATCAGCAGAGCGCGTTGTGGGTGCTATATAATACAGCCAGCACAGATAAATACAGCACCTACAGTGCCTGCGAAAATGCAACCAGCCAACCAACCGGCCCGCTAGACAGCTAACCAACCAGGCTGATTGACATGACAATCGCAATGTTTTGAGCCTGATTAGAAATCAGCGGAGGTGGTGGTGGCTCAATGTCTGTTGTCTACGACGACGACGAAGACAACGTTGTCCGCTCGAGAAGATGAAGTTGAAGACATCGCGTATTGACAATTGTAGTTATTGCTTTTAACTTGCTATTTCAAACAAATTGACAGTTGTTGTAATCATAAATGACAGACGTTTAATTTATGTCTAGTTGACGATAACAGAGGAGAGTACAATATATGTCGTAGGTAGGAGGACAGCCTGGACAGGACAGCATTGAGTTTAAATGAAATAAAATTTCATACATCGACAGGAAGTGTTGCTGCAGCCTTTGCGTGTTTTAGCGCAAGTCAAGTGAGTCCACTCAGTTAGTTACTTAAGTTAAGTAGGACATTCGTTTGCTGACAGCTGATTGCATTGCAAAATGCAGCCCTTTAAGCGTGCACACGCGTTCTTCAAGCCACTCACACTCGGCTTTTGTATTCCTTATTATTACTTTTTTTTCGTTTGTTTGAAGCTACACCTTTTGGTTTGGTACTCTGGCTATTTGGTTGGCTTTCAATCTTCAGCATTCGAAGTCAATTAAACTGCCAACACTTGTTAACAAGCTGCAATCACGCCTTAAGCGCCTTCTTTGGCATCTTCGCATGGCTATCGCCGGCCCTTAGTTCGTCCGTCCTTTCGTCTGTCTGTCTTTCTGTCTAAATGTCCAATTGTATGTTTGTCCTGTTGGCTGACTGGCGTTAAATTATCACTGTGCGAAGTCGCCACCAAAATGCCAAAAATTGTTTGCAAAAAATAAATAACCGTAAAGCAAGGAGAAACTTTAACCGAGCAGCAACCTTTTGTTTAACTTTGACTTTATGGCCTATAAAAATTGCCAGTCAAAAGTCAGGATGCGTGCGGAGTGTAACATGTGAGCGGGGGAAAGAGTTAGCTTTGGATGGATATCACTCTCGAATGCGTATGTGAACGGAGAGTTTAAAGCGGCTGCTGTACACCGTAAAAAAATTAGATTTATTAGATATCAACACTGGAAGGCTTTCTTCTATATATTATTATGGATCATGCATGGATCTTACATGTAGTAGAAACAGAAGAAATCATTCGATCTTATATTCGGTTAATACTGGACCTGAGTGATGACTGGACTTAGCCTTATAGTTGTGGTAACCGACTGAGATCTACATTATGGAATTTTTATGTTGGTCTTTAAATGTGGTCCCCTTAGGATTACGCCACATGCCATAACATGGAGTTTTGTGCGCCAGAAATTTTCAAACTATATAATATTCTGACGGTGTGACAGGAATGGGCCTGCCTAGATTAATAAATTTTACATCGATGGATTACATTTTTTTAGATTGCACGGATTAAAGATCTGCAATAAAGATCCGAAATTCAATTCAACCATGGAACTGAACATTTCACAGTTTTTTTGAGTCTCACTTTTCAAAAACTTCTTCAAAAATATGTCAAATACTCGAGCTTCTAAGGCATAGTGGAGGGAATATAATTCTCCATAAGTAAAAATATGGGCCAAATAAAATTTTAGTCACATTTTTATCATAAAACCCCTTTTTTTAAATACATATTTCAAGTTCCTATTTCTCACAGTGCATTTATAACTCAGTCAATATTTGTTCTTCTACTTCTTAGCCGTGGTATTTCTTATTTATTTCCGAAAGTCAATTTAATCCTGCCCACTTTTGCTGCACGTTTTTGAAAATTTCCAGCTCAATCCGTCTCTCGCTCTCGCTGCACCTATAAGTCTCCCGGTATTTTTTTTTTATTTTTCTCAAAACTGAATTTCAATTTGTGAAGTTCCGAATAAATTTAAGTTGGCTTATTTTTAATTTTTTTCGCAGTTTTTTATATATTTTTTTTATTTGTGCTTGTCTCCGATTTTTTATCGCTGATAACGAGCGGCTATGAAGAATGAGTGAAAGAACAAAAAAATAAAAATAAAAAACATATTCAAAAGGTAGTGAAATGCCAACAACAACAAATAAAACATCCACGCGCCCCGAAAATTCACCCGATGGTTCGGTTCCAAAGACTTTAGCGACTCGATGCAAGTCAACCTCATGCCATCCCAACCCATTCTATCCCACCATCGTCATCGATGCGCTGCTGACCCGCCCGACTTTTGTTCCGAGATTTTGTGGCGTCCACGCCCTTTTTGTGAACCTGACTCTTCACCTGGCCGCCTACCGACCGACCGCCTGATTCTGATTCTGTCTTTTGAGCTGTGCATTTACAATTGTTTGTTTTGCTGTTTGTTAAACACCTTCGTCTACACGTTCACTCATTGTCCGTCCGTCCGTCTGATTGTCTCATTGTGTCGGTCTGTCTGTCTGTCCGTCTGATTGTTAGTACGTTCGTCCGGTTTTTGTTTGTCTGTCCACACAAGTGTTGTCCAAGTGCTGTGCACATCCTTTGTCATGTTTGTTGCCGCTGAGCTGTGCTGAGATTTAAGCGCGACGACGCTTCGATTGCCAAAAGCCGAAAGATTTAATAGCAGCAGCAGCAGCACCACCACCACCACCGCCAGCGCATCCTGTACATAATCGAAGCTTTTGTTTGGCAACTTCGACACACTCCCAGACTACCTCTTCGATTGCGTTTGCGTATGCGTTGCCAATATCACTCTGGGTCACCGACGACGCCCGCCATCCGTCTTGAGTTCAAACACTATTTTGCTTTATGGCTAATGCGGAGGTGCAGATGCTGCAGAAGTGTGGTGTTGTGGTGTAAGCGATTGAGGGCCTCTTTCATTGCCTAGATTAAAAGCCTGAAGCTTCAGTTTGCCCTTTGATGTTAGTCGTTGTCATCCTTTTATTGGCTGCTCTTATGTTGCTTGCTTGCTCCTTCAGCGTTTTGTTGCTCGTTTTCTTCTTTCGCGCGCATATTTTTTCTTGTTAACAATTGCATTGTACAAAATGTGTGTGTAAACAGCAACAAAACAAACCAACACAAAAAAAAGTATCTGAAATGAACAAAATAAATCGACAACATCCTCAGTAACAACACATTCCATTTTTAGGGCTCAACAGCAACACAGCAAAGCACAGCACCCTGCGCATCAGGACAATGGCCACTTTTGGTCGCGGCGTCGCGCTTCTTTCAGCTTTGAATTTGGTTTCGGATTTGGTTTTGGCTTTGAGTTTGCGTTTGGCGTTTAGCGTTTTCGTTTTCAGTTTAGGAGGTGCCTTGATTTATTTGTCTGCTCTTTTGGAAGCAGCAACAACAACAACAACAACAAAAAGCGACAACAGCAGCGATTCCAATTCCTGCAGGAAACTTTTCTTGTTCATTCGTTCATTGGTAATCATGTCAAAGATTCGTGATACATGCGCAGAAAGTGTCGCTACAGTGAAAGCTCGCTTTGATGTTGCTTGCATTGTCTGGACTATCTGGTTCTGTATTATTTTCCAAAAAAAAAGCGTAACAGATGTAAGTGTTCCATTTAATCTATTCTAAGATAAACGATTCCTTCATATTAAGTTTGAAGATTAATAATTTCAGAACAAAACATTTACAGAGAAATTATACATTTATTGTAGTGGCCATCTTTAACTGTCTATATAAATATGTCTCTAGAGATTTTATATTTATGAGACAAAGATTTCTAAAATTTTATACTATATCCTTCTGTTAAAGTTTACACCATCTGCTCAATTTCACTCAAGCCAAGTTATACAATAGCAACGCTCTTGGCGACCAAACTGGAACTGATGTCTGTACCACTTGGTTTAGTTGGAATCCCGAAAACAGAAACACCTTAAACTAAGTTTCTGCAATCGAACTTCTTTCGAAAACAGACTGGTTCCGCGACCAAAGATTCTTCTTTGACCAAGAAGCAATATTTTTTTGTGGAGTGGTAGGCTTTTTTGGATAGGATACAGATTTCTTCAGCAGGGATGCCGACTTCTTTAGACAGGAAAATTACTCCTTCTTGACCGATATGCCATCTTCTTTGGTAAGCAAGAACTCTCTTACGGGTTTAAAGAACTACTTCAGCCTGCAACCCGTACGCTCAACATAGTACCTTAAACTTCTTGCGTCTTGTACCGAAAACAGACTGTTTCGGCAACCAAGAGGACTTCTTTTATCGAGAAGATAATTTTGCCGGTTCTTTGGTCAGAAACCAAATTTCTTTCACCAAAATGACGGCTTTTTTAAAAGCAAGAACACTCTCGGGTGTCAAGATACTGTTTTAGTCAGCAATCCAAGCGCTCAACTTAGTGGCTATTACTTCTTGGATCTGAAGGATATTTAGAATACACATATGTTAATATAACCAACAACTAGAAGTAGTCATAGCAGAGCTCATGACATCTATTGCATAAATTCTTATTCACCACTAGCGGACCAGGCTTGTGGTGCTACGTCACTTCTTTGTTATCCTTTTCTGTAGAATTATGAACAATTTTAAATAATACCCTGTCAAGAAAGTATCGAAAATTATAAAAAATTAGGAGTAATCCGGTCATCTATCTATCCATCTATCGATCCATCTATCCATTTATCCATCCATCTATCCATCCATCTATCCATCCAATTATCCATCCATACCTCTTTCCATCCATCCATACAGCTAACTATCTATCCATCCTTTTAAAACTAATTCGTCAAATCTCTGCAACTATTTGATATAGAAGTATGAGATATACATAATACGAATGAAAGAGCATAGAAGGAAATACGATCCACTATAATAATGGGTGATGTCACGACACCATCGTATTGGAGGATTATGTTAGCAACTCAAAAACTTCCATACAAATCCTAAACATAATCTTTATAAGCTAGAGAAGCTGAGTCTAGCTAGCATTGATTAAGTTTTATATTTAGTAAATTTGAGTAAAAAAAATATATATATTTAAATCTTCTTCTTCATATACCACTGTAACTAAACTAGATACTTGTAAGCCTTAAGCAACAACTACAAATTAGAAGTAGAACGCTGTGCACGGCAGCAGCGCTTCGAAACAAAGCCAAAGATCGCATACCATTTACAAATTTGGCAAAAATCACAAAACTGGCGGTGAATCCCTTTCTAAGTGCGCGCGCACACACCATACAAGTAAGAACCTCAAAGACCTTGAGCAAACCTAAAAATAAAAGCGACTGACTACCAAGTAGCACAAGTAAAAAAAATCTAGAAATCTATAAAAGAATAATATGAATCGAACTTTGTTTGCGTTTTTGTCTCCAACTGCGTTTTCCCTAACAACTCAGGTGATAAATAAAATTCTTTATATGCAATCTTTTAATGCAATTTACAATAAAATCAACATGCAGCGGCTGCTGCTGCTGCCGCTGCTGCCAGTAGACAGAGCGACTAAATAACAAGAGGGCACAGCTTGATTTGACATTAGCACAATCCCACAGATCACCTTCCTAAAATGGATTTTATTTGCTCGCTCACTCGCTCTTGCATTGAATTAAGCGAGATACATTGAGAAAAGCTTACAAAAACAAAAAAAAAAAACAAGCTATAAATATACATAGAAAAATACGGAAAATGATCGTGGAGCAATGCAGCGCAAGGAGTCGCAAAGAGGACTGTGCGCTGGCAGCCAGCAGCTCAACGGGGGTGCCAGGCCGTCAGCCAGTCAGTGCCAGTGAGCCAACCAGCTGTAGTTTAGAATCACTCTTGGATTGCTCCAGGCAGCTACTACTACGAGACTATATAACTATGAGTACCATTAGTAGTACCAGTACCATCTTTAAGATACACAGCTGCGATCGCAGTTGAATGCTGCGACAGCTTCAGCGGCAACGGCAGCTTCCACTTCCACTTTGGCCATGCAGCATTATTAATGATAAATGTGCTTTGCACTCATGATAAATACAGTGAATCGTTGAAAGGTATAAATCAATAATAGGCGAAAGATGCAACCGAAGTTTGTTTGTGCAGTTAGGCAATGATTTTTGCAAAGGAACCTTACTATAGAACAGCAATGTACTACAGCAGAATAGAGCAGCAAACCTCGCAGCTAGCAACTCGCAGCCTCGCTCTATGCATCGCTCATTCTGCCTGACAATGAGTATGCCAAAACATAATTCAAGTTAAAGGTCCCGCCGCCTGAAGTGGCAGCCAAGCAGGCAGCCATCCAACCAACCAAACAGTCATCCAATCCAACCATCTAGGCAAGCAGGCCAAGCCAGGCTAGCCAGCAGTGGAAGCTGTTGCTGCTGCTGCTGCTGTGGTGCGCTCTATCTGATTAGCTTCGAAGGAAGTCTATAGAACCTATTCGCCTACCCGGCTGCATTTCTGTCCTATACTGTCTCGTTATGTTTCTCTTATTGTCTCTTTGACTGTCCGTCTACCTGTCTGTCTGTCGGTCTATCTGTCTGATTGGTTTGTTTAGGCAGCGCAATTGGCTTGATTTCGATTTGCACTTGGTATTGCCTACGCCTGACTGGCCCTCCGTCCATCGGTTTGCTTGACTGCCTTCGACAGCTACGAAAATCATGTTTATTAATTGACTAATTAATTTAATTTGGCACACAAATACGTGTATATATATACATAATGTATAGAGATGTACTACAACAACAACAGCAACCGCAGCGCGTACTCAATTACCGCCCAGTCATTCAATCTTATTGCAACTACTCTTACTCCGAACTAACTAACCAACCAACTGACTTGTGCAGAGTTATTGTAGCTGGCGAGAGCTAATCATCTATAAAGCTATCAACGTTCAGCGTTTATTTATTCAGTTCTAATTTCACGCATGATTATCAATAACAATTAGCTAAATGATGACTTTGACAAACTATTCATAGTTCAAGACGTTTCCGTCGACGCTGACAACTGATTTTGTTGCTTCGCAGTCAGCCTCAATTTCAAAACGTCGCTTGGGCAGCCTGTCAAATTTATGGCGCCCTCTGACACATAATGGCTACACTCAGAGAAAAATAGCTTTTAATCTGCACAATAAATTATTTATAAAAGATATATAATGGATTAGCATAATATTATGAGAGAGAAGGAGCAGAAAAACAAGACTGGATTTGTGATTCAAATTTATAACAGTGCGACAACAAGTTACTGGTACAGATTACTCAAACAGACAGAAAAACAAGAATGGCTGTCATATGGGGAGTACGCTGTAGCCTAGAAATCGTCTCTACTTGCTTGCAATATCAATCAAGTCGTAAGGTAGTGTCTGAACCTAATTCGCACTACAACTTACCTTAATGGCCGTCAACCGACTACCGGTCATGGCCGCGTCTATAGTCCTGTTAATGCCAAGTACGGAGAGATCTGTCCATACCTGGTCATTCCAACACGTGACCTGTCGTCCTCTATTTCAGCGTCCACCAATCAAGTTTGCGCCCCCATGTAAGCCATGCGTATTGGAGCTCTTTCATTCATTCGAATGAGGTGCCCAGCCGCTGAAATTTTATGCGCTGGACTATGTCAACCTCAGCGAATAGCTCGTACAGCTTGCGGTTCATACGGGTCCTAAACTCTTCGCCGACTCTAATAGGACCGAAAATCCTGCGAAGAATCTTCCTCTCGAAGACTTCCAACGCTGTCTCATTCGACTCAATCACGGTCAATGCCTTACAATAGGATCGGGAGTATCAGCGTCCAATAGATCATTATTTTCGTCTTTCGAGAGAGGGCTTTACTTCTCATTTGCTTGCTCAACCCAAAAAAGGATCTGTTCTTCGCCTGATCTCCAGGCTGACGTTCCAAGATAGACGAAGTTTTCTACAACACTGATATTGAAATTCTCCATCGTCAATGACCGTCTCAGACAAGATGACGGATTGCGAGAAGACACCAAGTACTTCGTCTTGTCCTCATTCACCGCTAGTACACATGAGCCGAGACTGTTTTTCAATCTCTGAGAACGCCTTGCTGACTCGCCGTTCCTGCGTACCGATGATATCGATGTCATCGGCATAAGCGAGCAGCATCACTTCCTTTTGGAAGATCGAACCCGAAATACTCTGCATGTACGGGCACTGACGTATGATGTATTCCATCAGAAGATTGAAAAAATCGCACGACAGAGCATCGTCCTTCCTGAAACCTCTCTTGGTATCAAAGGGGTCGGAGAGGTTTTTCCCCACCCCGACTACAAGCAAGTGAAAAACATGGAGCTCAATCCTTATAAACAAACAGGCACACAGCGAGATATGGTTGTGGCTTTTATTCCTAACCTTATATGGTTCGGTAAATATTTGCAGAATCCTCTAGACTTCTGAGCACAGCCGTTGTCGAAACTAACCTGATAGAGTCCGGTAAAATGAATATCTCTGAGTCTGGCTAGATCTGGATAATAGCAGAGTAAGTTTGTCTCATTCTGTTTAAGATAGAGTCTCACATTTTATGGAGATGATATTTCAGTCAATGATGATCCGTAAGAAAGCTCGTGAACAATCTTAGATCTCCTCTGCTTATTAGTGTGTTTCTATTTGAGTTATTTGATAGCAAAAGTTAGTTAGCTTCTTCTTACTTAGCTTACTTAGATTATTGTTGCCGAAGCCCAATTAAGACAGCAGATCCGACGCTGATCTAGTCAACGCGTCTTCTATTTTGTTACCTACAATACCTCTGTGGCCAGAAACACAAAAAAATTAATACTTTACGATCAAACGAGAGTTGTTGAAGATTATTGACACATCGATTGTTCAATCTGGAGAAGAGTTACCAGGTTTTATTGCTGCTTGACTTGACCCATTTTGAATTTCTATCCAGTAAAAATCAGGAATGTATAGTAGATTAGAAAACTATGGGCCAGCTACCCATTGTAATAAAAATACTGGTATTGAGTTGGTAGGTACTCACACTTGTACCTGTTTCAGTAAGGAAACAATAGTAGATGGTCCAATACCTGAGTTACCGCCCTTCCAGACCCTCAATGTCGAGAGAAGAACACAGAACGAGATCCATCGACTGGATTGTTTCTTATCTCTATTGATCGAAATGATGGTACCTGTAGAATTTGCATGATCTTCATGTCTGGGTATAGTGAACACCCGATATAGTGAAAATTTCGTAACTCCATGGTAAAAATGGATAAAGATGTGAAATATTTAAAGATTTTCCTTCCATTCAGGAAGTAATCACTTTAAATTGGTCTGCTTTTCACTTTCAGAAAGATGTCACGATATGATACCTAATCTATGAATTTTTCACGGTGTAATGTCCCATAATGTGCTGTACGCTGCTCTCTCCATTGTCCAAGCATGTTTGAAGCCGCCGTTGTCAGTTTGCTGTAGTTTAGTGCTGTTCTTATTGTTGTTGCGGTGGTTTGTCTACATTTGAATGCACGAGATACGCATCCATCAAATGTCAATTGTATCCATTATCCTCGTACACAGCTCTTCGAACGCCACCTCCTGCCTGCTGCCCAACCCAACTGTCTGTCCAATGTGAGCTTGCAACGTCAATTTTGCTGTTTACTGCTCAATTCCTCATAAATCATTCACTCACGAAGCAACAACGGCGCACAGCTAGCTTGCATAGATAACTTTTGTATTGTTGTGAACGGTCAGTCAGTCAGGCAGGCAGGCAGGCAGGAATACGCAAGGAGTCCAGTCGGCAGTCAGTCTGTGTAATGTCTACCCCAAGCCTCCAACTTCTGCTGCTCTACATGGCACATGCATCAGTCACAAAATTTTGCTTGATTGGACTGTGTCAGCATTGGAAGACATTGAACTTGTTCTGGCCGGAAGGGCGGTCGCCTCTTTCCACTGCCTTAAGACGCATGCCTTTGATTTTGGCTAGTTTCATATTAAATTACAAATCACTTTGTCTTGACGCAGAGTTTTTCTTTCTTCCTCTTATTTTTTCTTTATTTCGTTGACATTTTCAAGGAAGCAGCAGACTACTTGCTGCTAAATTTTTAATGCCACTACAACATACCAAAAATAAAATGAAAAGAAATGAAAGTCCTTACAAAGCAGCTAAAATTGTTTTCGAGTTGTAAGTCAAATTCACTAATTCGTTGCACTAAAACAACACAAATCTTATATGTCCTGCTTTCTTTTGCTGTCATCTAACTCGACTGGCTATCATTTACATGGATAGGACATTCATGCAAACCGCAATTATATCTAGATCCTGTCACTCTGCCGTTTTAGTAAACAATTTCCTGCAACGTTTTTTGGACAATGCTGAATTGTGCTTTTGCCGCTGCTGGCTGCTGCCTGCAGCCTGTCGACACTACGAGTAAGTATTTATTTCCTTGTCTGCCCTCCGGCCGCTGCAAGAGCTCTAATAATTTAAAGCCAACGACCTAAAAGGATTAACTGTGACAATTTTTGCTCGCCGGTGTCGTCGTCTGTCTCCAAACGGCTAGCAAGCGCCATATGTCTGACCAGTGTCTGCTAGGACATATGACTCTGCTGTTCATACGGAAGTTGGGTGTTGTTGTGTCTATATGAAGGTTTTGTTGGCCTGGCCTGGCCCGGCGTGGCCTCTATATAACGAGAGGGCGGCACATGCATATTTATATCAATTTAGTGAGTCTGCTTTTGTGCAATGTAAATTTTCGCCGCTAAATCCCAGTTTACGCTTTGAATGAGAGTTTATGAGGAGGAAAAAAGGCAGGAGTTGGTTTGAAAAAAATGTCAGATTAAACGAGGTTAAAGGATGAAAAAGCTTTTTACCATTTTAACAGTTCCTGTAGCAAATTCTTTATTTTTTAGTTTGAAAAAAAGGTTGCAGATTGTTTCGTATAGTTTTTTGTAAAAAAAAACTTTGTTTTAAATAAATATATTCAAATTCATGGATCATATATTTTGTTACATATACAGTAGAAGGGGGGTCATTTGTCATTTAGGGTATCTGAAAATATAATAGCAGCAGAATTTTTGAGTTGCATACGCAACTTAGTGCTAAAATTTAACAATTTCATATTAAACGATTTGGTCCTTCCAAAAATTTGAGCTTCATGACGTTTCCACTAACAATAGGGAGGCCGACCCTAATGGATAGTTAGCAGTCTGAACAAAAGCAAGTTGTTAGAGAGCAATGTTAAGAGAAACGGAAATGTTGAAAGGCTCTGTGATAGAAATGAAGCTTGAAAATTCTATCAAGAAGTCATGCGTCTGAAAGAAAGCTTTAAGACCGGAGTTACTTTCACAAGGTGCGAAATTTGCTACTCCCTAAATTCAATGTTTTCCTAGCTTCCGGGCGGTTCAACTGCCTCCGATAATATGCCAGAACAGGTGATGAACGTGTCCACCGCATCTTCGTCTTCGAAATGCTCTTGCTAGGAATAAAGATGCCCAAATTGATAACACCCTGACCAGTGCAGGTCCTGATGAATCGTCCAACTACTCCTCTGGAAGCTTACGAGACGCTTTAAGAAACAGGCTATCCCGGAAGTTCAAATCAACAATTCTACAGGTGGCTGCTGCTATTCCGAAGTCGAAAGAAAGCAGAGGTCTTTACCGATAGTTTGGGAAGTAGATTAGGAGAGTTTGATCTGACTTAGAATTAAAGAAAATATCTGGATGCCAGTCTGCTTCATAAGCTAAAGATATCTCTGACAGCACCGTAGTACCACTTCATCAGATCCTACATTGAGCACAGGAACTTATTTGTGAGATGTGGGGAAGTAAGTTTAGAAATAAAAGAAGTTAGTGCCGAAGTTCCACAGGGAAGCGTACTTGGAACCGTCCTTTATATGATCTATATAGCTTACAAGCTGATCAGCAGCAATTGGCTTCAGCATCTTTGAAAGACAGCTTAACACCAGCAATACTTGGTTTAAGAGGTGAAAAAATGTAGTTAAGAACCGAAAAATTAACTCAAACGAGAAGAGGAGACTATCCCCAACTTCATCTCGACCAAGCAGCCATTCCAAGCAGCACTAGAGTTAAGTGTCTGGGCATGGTGCTTTGTAGAAGGGAAACATGGCGTCTTCATCTGCTCACTAAAATAACTCAACTCAATGAAAAGCTAACTTTTAGACTGAGGAGCAAGCTCCTAGTATACAAAGCGAAAATAAAACCTATATGGACCTACGAAAATCCCAATCTGGGCACCTGCTTTATTATTCATAAATTTCAAAACAGGACTCTTCTCAGAATTATCTCCAACGCACAACTGCTACATACCAACAGCATGAGCCATGAAGAACTCGGAGTTCCCTGGGTTCAACAGGAACTTATCTGACTATGCTTTCTAAATTGACGCAATAGGCACACCAGCATCCTTGCCTTTAACCTACTTGATAAAAGTGCGACTGTTAGAAGCCTCAAAAGGTGTCACCTGCTTGATCTCCTTCATGGGAGGCAATAAAGCATGATTTAGGAGCTAGATTGGCCATTTCTCCCACTGCTTCAAAATATTGGAAACAAATAAAAGTAATTTTAAAACGCAAAGGTCCTTGCGCTACAGTGGTTTCTTGAATTGTTCTCAATTTCATTCCATTCAATCATTCGCAAATTTAAATACTCAGCTTCACTCATAACACAAAAAGCATAGAAATGAATTAGCGCTCAAATGGCACCTGTCAAATTTGAGTGACTTTTCTTTATATTTTATGCTGCGCACTCACACTCAAGCAAATTCCTACTCAAAACATTTCACTCAGCAGGCTTTGGACAGTTTCCTGTTCCATTCCCGTTCGTTCTTCATTCCATTTCCATTTCGTTTAGACACTTTAGACACCAACGTGTTTCACTCAATCTCTCTTGAATTGGAGCGTTTATTGCACTCGACGTTATTAAATTTCACATGCCAAACGTTCCACTGACTGAGCGAATTGGCTCAGTTGGTAACCGAACTTTGTGTTGAGCGGTTGTGTGCGCGCATGAAACATATTGAAATGAAACTAGTGTGTGTGTGTGCGCGTCGCTGCTTTTGAAGACGTTGACGTCGGCGTTTCGGTAAAACAAAAAAAAAAACAACAAACGAATTATCTGCACGGTTAACAAAAAAAAGTGAAATAATTTAATTGAAATTAAAAAAATATTTTAAAATTAATAAAAAAAAAATTAGATTAAGTGTATAATGAAGAAAAAATGTGTTAAATATTTAAAAAAAAAACATCATAAATTTGGCAACAGTGCATTCCAATTGGCTTTTTACTCGCACACACTACTACATAAAATCTTTTACTGCAATTTGCCCCTCACTGAATTTTTTTTTTTATTTTATTTGCAACAAATTTGCGTCTTGGTTCACTGATTCAAGTGTGTAGCAGCAAAGCTAAGAAAATACTTGAAAGGCAAAAAATAGTTTCCAGCTACTTAGCATAGGTCTTCAACAGTAACTGACGCTGGCGCCCCACCACGCCCGAACTGAGCCTAGACCAGTAGACCAGTGTTGTGCGAATGCAAGTTGAATCAAAGCCAATCTGTAAATTTGCTGCGCTATGCAACAAGAAAAACAACAAAAACAATAAAAAATAAAAGCAAAAAAAAGCGAACAGCATTTTCCGCAACTTGTATCTCAATCTTAACCTGATCGCGCGCGCACGCGCCTCGTCCTCTACGCTGCTCATTACCCCGCACAACTACTTGAACTCAGTTGCAACAAATAACAAGTTGACTCAGAGGAAACCACAACAGCAACAACAACAAATACTAATGAAAAATAATACAAATTCTAACTAGCAAAGATTTTTCTTTTCATTGAGAAAATCAAAACAAATAAAAAGAGAAAGAAGCAAAAACCAGTGTTAAAGAAAGAAAAATTTATTGTTTTAGAAGCAGCCAACTAAAGAAAATTTGCGTTGAAAAAAGTTTCAACTTCTGCTGCTGCAAAAAAAGAAAAGTTTCTAATAAAAAATTGCAAAATATAAAAAGAAAATTAATTAAAGGCAGAAGAAAAGTGTCAACGCGTGCATTAACCTCATCGTACTCGAGCCGGCTACATTTACTGTTATCCTGTATGCAAGTAGTATATGCACAAGACAAGTGTGCAACTGTGCCTGTGTGTACATATGTGTGAGTGCAAGTGAGATAGCGCATACACATTCAAATTGGATTAAGACCGATAAGCGAAATTGGAATTCTAACTGAGCATAAGTTGGAAGCAGTTTCTCAACTCTGACTCACCACTTGAGAGTAGTGCATTGCGCATTTTTTTGTGAAAGAGGCTCAAAATTAACTTGTTTTAAGGTGAGTTAATTAAGTTAACTAATTTTTATTTTGAATATTATTTATTAAAATACAAAAATAGAAAATAGGTTTGGAACTTAAAACTTCTTAAATACTTATCATTATTATGCCAGTATGGTATTGGGCCTCAATTCCTATGCGTGTTTACATCAAATGGTGTATTCTAACTTGAAGTTATCAGCTCCAAATCATTTGTGCTTGCTGCATGAACAGCATGATTTAGCGACCTATTTTGATGTTCCCTTAGAGATTTTATTCAGTCAATTTCGATTCGATTGGTAAAGTATTTAAAGAACAATTTGTAACGGCATAGGAAGCCAATTTGTGACGTTTTTTTTTGAATGTCGACGATTATTCTCTTCATGGTTTCGACGAACTTTGCACGCTTCTCAATTGATAAAAGTTCATCGGCTTTTAAGAAAATACATATTTGACGTTTCTGAGTGGTCGTTTTTGGTTATTCCCAAGTAAACGACAATCAAAAACTTTCACAGTAAAAGGAGCTTCTGCAAATGATGCCATGTCGCATCTTAACTATAAAAATGAATAGTAGCATTCCCGACATTCCTTTGTGATTTTTGTTTTCAAATTGAATCTTGCCACTGTCCAATTTACAATCTTCCGAGAATTTGTTATCAAAATCATTTTTAGGTCCATTTTTTTAGTGGAACATCTGTTTCCCATTAAATAGTTTTAGAGAAATCATCTTACTATTTGCTTTAAAATTAAAACAATTATTTGGTGCATTTCAAATATATTGCTTATTCAATAAAGTACCGTTAACAGTTTAAAAAGTCAAAATATTTCTTAGTTTGGTTCTCCCAATTGGTTTTCTATTGAAAATATTAAATTAAAGTATTTCCATCACAGTAGTACAATACAAAAAATGTTTTGTTTGAATGTTGTCGAGCCTCCCACTAAATATTACGTTTCTTTTAGGTGTTTTTATACCCTGTTCAAAAGGGTGTACTATAAAAAGGGTATACTAAATTTTTAAACGGATGTTGTCGAGCCTCTCACTAAATATTACATTAATTGTGTGTTGCTATTCAAAATTGGTCGTTCTTTCGACTCCAACTCTTTAATTCCCTAAGAATTTCTCCAGGTTCCAGTTGATTTTAGATGATATTATTTTAGGAACTATTGAAGATAAAGATACTGAACCTGTATCTAAGACCCTTTCATACATAGAAATTTAAAGTTAGTTCCAGAGATATTTATACTGTTATCAACTATAGCGCTCGACTGTGCTCTATACGACATTTCATCAAATATTATTAAAGTAATCCTTTGTGTAAAGTAATCCTATTGTGATAGATTGTATATTCGTTTGGTGTATTACTAATTGAAATCATTAACGGTTCCCACGACAAGACATCACTTTTACTCATTCGAATTCGCTCACAGCCTATGATCCTCTTTCATTTCGACATTAAAGACATAAAAACATCTTTAATGTCAAATACTACTTTTAACTCCGTATTAACATGAACTACCAAAACACTTCTTCAAATACGTTGAACCATTGACATGGGCTCAAATGGTGAACCGCACCACTTTTCAAATTTTGAACTCTTCTTAAAATATAATTTTAAAATTCGTTTAATATGAAACATATACAAATGGAGTTTGAAAGGCTCGAAAGATAATCCTAACAGACTTCTCCCCCTACCTCTAAAATAGATCTTATGGAGATTCCCGAAATGGAGTTACATATTTTCTATTTTAATTTATTTTTCTATTATTCTACAAATTTCAACAGCTTAATACATCCTTCCAATTTCGGGTTGAAAAATTTCACATTTTCAGTTAAAACAGTTTGCAAGGTCGGAACAAAATTTTGTAAGGTGAGATTTTTGGGGCCGAAAACTTTTTAACTTTTTTTTTCCCATCTTTTAATCAAAAATGTGGTACTTGAAGTCTTTCAAACTGATACTGAAATATTGTACAAGTCACCAAACCAACAATTTTTCTTCGTCTTAGCCTAGACCCTTAGTCTAGATAATATTTTCGATTAAGGAACAACTTTGTTTGTTGTTGTTGTTCTAGTTGAAACAGCTGCTTTGAGGCTGAGGCGAACTTTGTTTGCGTAGAAACATCCGTGTAAAGAGGTTAGAAACACAGTCTCTACCATGTTTTATAACTATTCTCAAATATAGCAAAATATATTAAGTGGCAAATGTTTCGATCTATTAAGGTAGAATTGAAGGTTAAAGTTAAAAAGGAGAATTAAAAGAGAGCATAATATTTTAGTATCGAAAAAGTCTTAGAGAAGCTTTTTTAAAAATTGTTAAAAACTAGAAATTAAATTAATTTTTTACCCATTTCATAAAATTTCTACACTTCAGTAACTTCTTTTGACTTTGCTCATAATTGTATATCATATACAATACAAGTCGTCTTTCTAATGATCTCCACATTATTACTTAAAGATTGCATAAAATCCAATCAGATGCTACACCAAAAAAAGCGCATTTGCCGCATTTTTCTATAGAATATCGCTTAGCTGGAAGGAAGACACAGACAAACTGCAGCAAAATGAAATGACAATAAGACAAACCAGTGTGTGTCGGACGGACAGACGAATAAATATCTCGATGAACGATGAACAAGTGAAACATATGCGACTGTGAAGCATCAGCAGCAGCATCAGTAAATCCCAGAAGACAAACACATAGTTCAGTTGAAACACCAAGAGCAATAGAACTAGGCAGACTGAGGGACAGTCAGACTGACTGGCAGACAGATGTGCACTTGAGGCGTTGACGATGGCCAAACATTTTCCAAATCGAGTGCGGCAAACTCCAAAAGGCAAAAGTGAATTTAAAGTGAAGACAAGACAAGCGAACTCTCTGCTGAATGAGGAGTGTGAAGGCAGTCCATACGATGAATGTTTTCGAGAGCAAACCGATGAAAAATGTATGTGAAAATGACAAAGTGATTATGTACAAGCAAGCACGGAGAAGAAGAAGAAGAAGAAAGTTGCACAAAACTTCAGTCAGTTTGAGAGATACCTTTTTTCTTCTTCTTGCTTGAGTTGAGCCTGCCAACTGAGCTGCACAGAGGCAATCAAAGTTCAAGTTTTGAAAAATAACATTTTCAATATTTCAATTGAAGCGTAAAACATTGAAGAATGAAATAGAGATAGTATTTCTTGAGATACTTTGTTTGGCATAAGATGTGCCAAGCAAGCAGTAGCAGCAGCCTAACTGCTGCCATTGTCGATTTTCGATGTCGATGTCGAAGCCGTTGCCGTCGAAAGTGAATTGCGTTTGCTCTATGCCAATCATTAATCATTTTGTTTGTAGTTGTTGGCAATAAGCAAAGCAGAGAAAAAATTGGAGAAATAAGAATGAAAAATAAGAAATTATATTCAAAAGAGCGTAAAAATAAATCGAATTTAAGCAGCTTCATCAGCATTTCAGTTAGCTTATACCATCATTCTATGCGCTATAAAGAGCTCATTTCATTTCTAAAGATTTTTTATTTTTTTTTATTCTGCTTTCGTTTGGCATTTCTACTTTATATCTGCCTCAATTTCATTGCTTATAGCTACTTTGAAAATTTCACTGACTCTATAACGCTTTGTTCAAGTATTTAGATACTTTATTTGCGGGAGCGAGGGCAGTTGTAGAAGTTAGTTAAAAGTGCTGAAAAGAAGTGTTGAAAAAGCTTGGTATTTTTATATACTTTATGTAGCTTAATAAGAGGAGAAAAAAGGAGAGAGAAAAATGTGAACAAAACACTGCATCGTTGTGTGAATGATAACTTTGAAAGCTTATTACGGCCGAAATAATCAAACGATTTTGATAAAATATATATTGTATGAAACTGCAAACTAATTTTTTTTAATTAGTATATTATTTGTCATTATTTGCAACACAGAAAATGAGTCTCTAGTCTCTTAGAAATATAGCTTTAAATTATTTTTGTGTTATTTCTTCGAAAAACTTTGTTGAAAAGTGTTAATTTTTTTTTGCAATAAATAGATTTTCTCTCATAAACTTATTTTTCCACTGACCACTTAAACTGCCCACATACTCGTAGTACATGCGTTCTTGTTCTTTATTCTTTATTAGAGTTCGCATGCCGCAACAAATCCAATCGAATCAACTTGAATCGCATCGCATTGCTTTAAGTTAAAGTTGAATCGAAGTCGACATCTCACAGCACAGCACATCACATCCCATCACGTTCTCGGTGATTTTGATTTTGATCAGTTCAGTTCGGTTTGGTTTGGTTTGGCTTTCTCAAATTGCCGTAGCGTCATGCTTTATGATTATTTCATATTTGATGCGCTTCTTTCTCTTAAGTTAAGAAAATCCAAACTGTATAGAACTATATATACTACTTATATAGTACTGAAGTTTGAGTCTTGAGGCTGCTGTCTTCTTAGATAGCATCATTGTCGGCAAAGAAATATTTTTATATATACATATATTCTATATATACAACGTTCTGGCTCGTTTGTGAGTTATTGTTTTAGGTATCAGTCTTGTATGAGTAGAGCTTTATGTCTGTGCGTGTGTGTGTGTGTGTATAAACCATGCGGAAAGGCATTAAGGTGTGTCGGCTGCCAGCGATTTGTTCTAAGCTATAAGGATAAATTACATACACTTGAATCATATCATATAGCTTACGTGAGGCCGCAATAATGTGCGCACACTAAAGTTTGTTTAGATACCGCGTTGCAGTATATCATACTTATGTGCATAGGTGCTGCATATAAAATTAATTACTGGCAGCAAACTATGCTAATCTCTTGTGGAAGATTGTTTTAATAAATTAATGGAAAAGTAGATATGACGAATTTCTTCAAATCTGGTGGCAATTGGCCCCTTGTCATGGTAAATCCCGTCAAAGGTTATCAAAGTACTGTTGATTTGCCTATGTGTACCAAAGGGTTCATGTACTGAAGGATATTTTTTCTGTTTAAAGAACAACTTACTCGCCAATAAAATTTGGTGTATAAAGTATAGCTTTGGGTTCAACATGCATAAGGTTGAAAACCCCTAAAAATTTAGTATTTTTGAAAGCCGAGTAGGCAATATTTTCGGTTTAAAGAACAGCCTAATACCTAATAGCCTAAAGTTTAATTATTTTATGTACCAACATACTAAAACTCTTTTTTTTTATTATAAATTGGCAATATATATGGCAGATCGTTGCAGCTTGTACATGCATATAAGTTGAACACCCCTAAAAAGTTTGAATTTCTGACAGCCGAAATGGATATATTTTCGGTTCAAGTACAAAACATTATAAAAATTTTCTTTTATCTGGTTTGGCAATTTATAAAGGTGGAGTTTTGTAGATTGAACAAGTATCGTAGTATGTCCAAATTTTGCATAGCCTTACGATATATAGGCTGTTTATTTGTAGGTTAAACGTAGGGTATTACAAATTTGGTGTTTCTAGCAAAATTAACAACAACAAAACTTTTTTCATGAAATAAGTCGGAATGCCAAGTAGGTTCTCCCTTAGGGAGAAAGGGTTGGTATGCAGGTTTTTGAAGAACGATTCGAAGAATATAAATTAAAAGTTTACATTGTTCATACAGCCAGACAGAGGGTAGGACAGACTGTTATGTCTGTATCAACTCGACTTTTGATGCTGATTAAGTATACATATATAATTTATGGTGTCTATTTTAGTTACTTCTACCCGTTACACGCAAAAAATTAAAGTATTATGAAAAAAACTAGCATCTTTTATAAAACAAATTAGTCCTATTACACTTTTTGCTTCTTCAAATTACACCTCACAAATACGCTATGGAATTATTTGCACAGATCACATCTTTCTTCAGAACTTTTGTAAATGTGGCTTACTAAATATTTCTAAGCAAGTTCTTTGCACATTACCAACAAATCAAGATGATGTCTCCATAGTGAACATCTGTAAAACTTCAAATATTTCAAAGGTTTCCGAAGTTTTTGTTGTAGTCTATTTACGCTTATGATTTCTTTACTTACTAAATGCATTAAGATGCTGATATCTCCAAAGAGAACATCTTTAAAACTACAAATGTTTCTTAAGTTTTCTTTGTACTTCATTTACGCTTATGATTTCTTTGCTTGTTAAACAAATTCAAACTACTGCAATTTAGACTTCTATGAATGCATTCATTATCACGCTGTATAAATTCTAAGCTAAGACTACTCCTATCTTCCATTTTCATTTACCTGATCTATGATGCTTCGTCGTTTAAGCTTTCTTTTAGTTTTGCACATTCACACTAATAGCTGTTGTTTCGTTGTTGTGGTTACGCTCCACAGTTGCTTAATTAAAACCAAGTTATTTTCTTTGGAATGTCTTTTCGTTTCAGTAGGGAGTGATTACATCACACAATCTCTCTAACTCCATTATAAATAAACTTCACATTTCCAGCAACACTAACTCCAATTCGTTCCATTTCCACTCTAGAATGCTGCCATTCATCACCAATTTCTCTCACTGATGCTTGCACACTTCAAAATGCCATGCTACCACACTCGCATAGAGCACTTTATTATATATAATTCTTGTCCTTTTTGACTTTTATCTTATGTTTATTATACTCTGTGGAATTTTATGATTTCCTGCAGGTTTGTTGCTATAGACAACTTTTACTTAAACAACACCACACCACCGCACCACCAGCACCATTTCCATACACAGTTTGTTTCCGAAACGCGCACGACATTGTCTTGTAATAACTTTGGCATCTTCAAGGAAAACTTATATATTTATATATGCTTTGTCCTTTGTCTCGACTGCTAAACTGTTCCACCACTGTCTTCTACATTTCGCGCTGTGTGCAAAGTGCTAAAATACTTTGACGCATTCTTTGCAATTTTCTTCAACTACACCATCAGCCAAGAAGCTGCTGCTCTGCTCTCTATCCAGCTTGGCTTTGGTATCCTGCTCGTGGCTGCTGCCAGTAAGAAAAATGTTGACTTGTAATAATCATAATCGTAAATTTTTTTTTTTTTTTTTTTTTTGTACAACAAAAGCTTTACGTTCTTTTTGAATATGCGAGCTAGCCAAAGTCCTTTGGGGCTATTTAGCCTTTGCGTTCATTTGTTCCATTCGCATGGTATGTCCTTGCCTTTGTCTGTGGGCGTACGGGCGTGCTGCTTATTCCTCTGTGTCATGATTATTATAATAGTCGTCTTAGTCGTCCTCTGCCCTGTCGTTTCCTGTCGTTTTGGCATAACAAGCAGCTTTTTTATGTCTTCTTCGTTTTTTTTTTCCTTTTCGTACACATTTAATGCAAACTTTTCTAAACTTCATTTTCAAGTTTTATTAGCAGTGAAATAAAAAAAAATTTCTGATATTTATACGGCTACCTCCTACCAATAAATATATTGTGCACTGCAAGCCAAAGCGAAAAATATGTTTACGCATTTATGCACTTTGCGTGAAATTCGCTCTATTAAAATGCCGAAGCACTTCCGCCAGCTCCTTTGCAGTGCAGTGGCAGCAAGCTACAGCCAAGCCACAGTGTACGACGATGTTATCCTTTGGCATGCGCTTGAATTATGCCATATGTTTCCTGGCTGGCTGGCTGGTTGTCTGGCTGGCCACATTTTCGCAATCTAACTCCAGCATATGCAGTCTATGCACACAAGGCATCCAATTGGAATGGCAGCATAGCGCAAAAGCATTTTCCATTCAGAAATAAATAGTAAATATCCTGGCGCATTTTCTATTTTCTCATATATTCTTTTGTTATTCTTTTTGTATTTTTGTATTTTCTTTTTTTTTTCGTTTTGCAGACACACATCCAAAGTTATTTGTGGTGGGTGTTGGCTGTTTGATAGCTACTGCGCATACATAAGCCAACTAACTTTAAACACCATGCTGCAGCAGCAGCAGTGTAAGCATTTGCCACTTCAGCTCCTTGCTGCTTCCCTTGTGTATAAAAAATATTTTGTTATTCAACTCTAAGTATCCAAAATAGCTACTTTCCTTTGCACTGTTCGCACAATTTCATGTGCAAGACTACACACTTCTGCATACTCAAACTTCCTTCGGTACAACACAACATTCCTCGTGATAGTTCACCAATGTGTAGAACTATTAAAACGAGCCGGTCTTGTACAGGATTTTTTTGAGAAGATATCAAAACTTTAAGTATGAGTGGTGAACACTTAAGAATTTTTAGGCCCTGTACCGAAGGTACAATAGCCTATTGGGATTGTGCAAATGTATGTAACAGGTAGAAATAATGGTCGGAGACCCCCAAAGTTACCCCCATTATGGTCAGCAGTGATAGAGCAGTCGATATAGACATGTCCGTCTGTCCGTCCGTATGAACGAAAGGATCTCGGAAACGGTAATATATAGAGACTTCGTGTTTTTTGCATTCGACTAGGACTGCTCCGGAATTTCACAAGTTTATTTTAAAAACTTGCCCCTCCCCCCTTTCCCATAAAATCACCCCCAAGGGTAAAAATTTCTTCGGCACAAAAAAAAGTAAGTATGCCAGTATAGAGATATCGTCCTTCTTAGCCAAAATCCGAAAAGTTCATCAAAATCGGATAATAAATGACGATTTTATAAGCAATTGAATTTGAACGACCACCCTTTCCTTTTCATTCATATTCGCGCAGTGAGAAGTGGTGATGTGTTTGGTCATAAGCTCGGGAAACATTTAATGTGTTTGTTAGGCGAACTGAACTGGTACAGGGCCTCTTACAGTCGGTTACGCCCGACTGAAATTTCCTTACTTGTTTATTAAAGGACTACAGTAGCAACATGGAATACACGTCTGGCAATGACGCATGTTGCTCCTGCCCACCGCTTTTCATTTCTTTAAAGCTGAATTGAACACCACATCACTCCATACCACTCAATATCTGAATAGAGAGCAAGAAATATTCGTACTACTAACAATAAAAATATTAGGAAATAACACCTATAGCTCCTGCCCACCGTTTTTCCTTTCTATAAAGCTTAACTGGCCACCACATTACTCTATCACTGAATAGAGAGCCAGAAATATTCGTATTACTAACAATAACAATATCAAGCAATGACGCATGTTGCTCCCTCCCACCGTTTTACATGTTTATGAAGCTACACTGCACAGCTCATCAATTTCCTGTTTGTTCCTCGATTGCCTAATGGCCCAGTTGGAGTCACATCTGTGATAGAGAATGGACGACTCATTTTGTCAAGATGCGCGGAAAAGGCTTTAAAGCAGTCGATTGGAGACTTATTGCTTATGCTTCTTCTAACTGTAATTGAGTAATTTGAAGAAGATTGTAGCTGCCTATGGTTCATTGTCCACTATTGTCCGACATGTCCCTGGGTTCGTACTTTCCATTCGAAAATCAAGTCCAGAAGAATGTGGAGAAGTAGCTCGAGGGCATTTCTATTATCTTTAAGTATTAAGAACTTATACAATGGTTCGACATTGATAATTTAGAGAAGCCTAGAAGCTTAACACAATCAGAAAGATGTAGCTCAGAGATTGTTCTTTCGAGTCTATGCCGGAAGCAGCGACTGTTGAGAGAAGGACGAACATGAATGCGAGCCATTGGTTCATTGTGATGTAAAAGATGAATAAACAAAAATACTTTCCAAATTTTTTCATGTTGCTCAGATATATATATTTTTTTCAGTGGCTCTTTAAAGAATTTTGCGAAAATGAGAAGAGAACTTAATTGAGGATCTTCAAGTTTTATCATATCCAATTCGAATCTAACAGAGATGTGTACAAGCGAAGTTTACGCATAACCCTTACAAAGTAATAAAACTAGGGAACTGCAAGGAAAGCCCTTATATTATAGATATTAGAAAGAACACTGGCCTTAGTGACGACCTGAGATAAACTGAAGCAATATTTTTTTAGTTTCTTTACATCATCCTCTTTGAACTTGATACACTTTATCCATCCATTTTCAATAGCTTTGATACACTGTTTATACTGAGAATCATCTAACTCCTCACTGAAGACTTCACTTCTTATTGAATTTTAGGAAACACTTTTTTGAAATATCTTCACGATGATGCTTTGGTTCCAGTATCAGTAATCTTAGGACTCATCTTGCTTTCAGCTTACTTGTATACAAGTTTTAGGTCGGGTAGTTTTGCTAGCCGCGCTTTTTTAATCGACGTTTATTCTATACCATTTATAGATTTTTTTTCATCATTTGTGGATTCTACCCATAGCCAATTTTTTCAGGGAGCTTACGCCTCTATACTGGAACTATTTTAATCTTCAACTAATATAATAAAATTCAGCTTGGCATAGTGTTAAGCTAGAAGTACAATGAAGCAACTCTTTGAGATTATTCTTATATAAACACCATGTCGACACCCTGTGCTGCTATATGCGAAGTAGCTCTACAAGCAATATAAACGTGCAGCATTCAATATTAATATATATTCTTTATAAAAATATACATCATACATATATAAAAAAGATATTTGTTCGCCTTGTCGCGTACACTATGCCCCCTGCATACCGCTGGATGCTTTATCCTTTATGCTTCCCTACACACTATGCCTCTTGTGTCTACTGTGTTTGTGTACACCACAAGAATACTTGCGGCTTTGGTCTGCCATGATGCTCTTCTGTGCCGTTGCTACTTTCAAATCCTTCCACGCTTAAGATGCTCCCAAAGTACAAGAACAACAACAAGAACAACATGCACCACAATAGTTGGTTTAGACATAGTCCAAAAAAAAAAAACAAAAAAATATTTAAAAAAAAATAATGGAAAAAAGGATAAAATTGAAAACTGCTTTTAAAAGTGTTGAAAAAAATGGTACAACCTTTTAGCTGCTTTCATTCTATTTTTCACGACTTCCGCTTTACAAAGTTTTCTTTTCTTTTTTTTTCTCCATTCTTGAAATTTTGCTTAAATGTTGCAAAAAACTTTTTCTTCGAAGAAAAACTTTTTTTACATGGCAGAACTTTTCTTGTCGACGAGCATCGGCAAATAAATATTCTATGAGTAGAAAGCAAAATCAGCTACTTGCCTGTTGAAGCGTAAAGTTCAATAGCAGGTTAAATAGTTATAATAACAAAATGATTGTGATTTTTCTTCCTCTTCTTCTTGAGACTATGTAGCAGTTGGGTGGGGTGCCTGGGTATTAGAGAGAGTTTTACAAACTTTTATGTCAAAGAATTAAACGAGTATTGGCTTTGGCGATTAAGTGCTTAAGCGATTTATTATATCTGTGGCTAAACTATTTTCAAAGTGTTTAAGTTGTATAACAAATATGTTGTGTGTGTTTGTTTTAGCTTAAACTACAGAAATGTATCTGGAGATTGTTTGTTTGTTCAAAAAAATAAATAAATAAATAGCAACAAACTATTATATACGATATAAGAATATAGTTTTATGAATTACTTACCGATTTATTTGAAGCAATTCGACTGAAAAGAAAAAAAACCTCTATTAAAAGCTTCATCAATAGCAAATCGAACTTAGAAGTCCTAATGTACATATGTATGTATAAAGTGTCCACACCCGGTTTCTGACTTCTTCAAAAAATTGTCCTTTATTTAAGTTCTTTATTATAAAAGTTCAAACATTCGGTCCTCATACGTACAATGTTTGGGCAACACATAGTTGGATTCATAGTCTGTGCAATACTATTCTGTATAAATTACAAAACAGGGTGTCTACAGGGTGCTTATACAAAAAATAATAATGCTTATAGCTCAGCATAACGCTTAGCAACATACTTTTCGGGCAACAACATACATTTTGATTATATTAATCTTACATCTGCATAAAAACTACCAAACAGGGTGTCCACAGGGTGCTCATACAAAAATAATCACAGAAACCCTTTATTATGCTTATAGCTTAGCACTACGGTTAGCAAAAAGCAATCTTTACATCAGACTTACAATAATTATATATCAGCTGTCGAACAGGGTGTCTACAGGATGCTCATACAAAATTATCAACAGAGTGCTTCTATTATGCCTACAGTTTAGGACTACCTTAGCAACAAACTGTTTGTTTATATCTGACATACATTACTGCTGTGTGTAAGCTACGAAACAGGGTGTCTACAGGGTTCTCCTATAAAAACAACATCATAAAGCCTCTATTATGCAATAGCTTAGCACTTCTTTTAACAAACTATAGTATATTTACATTAGTCGGACAATACTACTGTGTATAAACTACCAAACAGGGTGTCAACAGGGTGCTTATACAAAAACAGCCATAGTGGGCCTCTATTATACTTATAGCTTAGCACTAGGCTTACAATTTGACCGACTGACACTGCTCCATTCTCAATTTATAAATTTAAGAAAATATTAATTAAAATTAAATCAATTCACATATTTTATCAGCTTATCCGAATTACACTAAACTTAAGAACACAAGTGTTTGCAAATATTGTCTAAATTTTCTTCCGTATTAACTTCTCAGCAACTTGTAATAAATGCACAAAGCTAAAAATGAGCACAAAGAAGCTGTGTATCCTTTATTACGTACAACTTGTGTTTTCCTTTCTTTTTTTTTTTTGGTTACCGGGTTCTTTTTAGCACTTTTCACAATTTTCCTCAATGACTTACACAAAAAAAAAGTACAAAAAAGGAAAAAATTGTAAGAAATTTGTAAGCATTTATGTTTGTACAACAACATTTGGTTGGCAAAAAAAAAACAAAAAAAAAAAGGACAACAAAAGTAAAAAAAAAAAAAAATATATAAATAAAATGGAGACCTGCCGAAATGTACTAAACTCGTGTCAACTTTTTGAAACTTTGAGTATGGCTTGTGCAGCCTTTTGCGAGTTTGCCCAAAGGACATCAAATTTAGCTTTTAGTGCAAAACTTTTCAAGCTGAAGAATCGAAATCCATAAGAAGTAGCACAGCGTAAAGGACAAACGTCTGACCGGACGCCGGCGGGCAAGTGAAAGCGTTCGTTCAAGATGAAGAGTGGCAGCACTTTATACAAATTTTTTTTTTCTTTTCTTTTATAGTATTTCACACCACTACCCGCCTAATATAAAGGTGTGAAAAAGGTTCTTGGCATCGCACAAACAAATGCACACTGAAGAGATTTTTGTTTAACACTTTTTTTGTACTCTTCAGCGGTTTTTTTTTTTTTTTTTTGTAGTGTTTGTCAATTTGGTTTTTATAGCTAAACAAAAAAACAAAAGAAAATGAATTGAATTGAAAAAGAAAAGAAAAGCAGCATACAAGAGTGAAAAAAAAATGAAAAGAAAAAGGTTTACTAAAGTATATCGCTGAAATTGGTATACCCTTTAATTTGGTGAAAAAAAAACATATTACAAGATGAGCTCAAATCTGTTGATTTAGTGGAATTTAATCCAAAGGTAGAAAATGTTTATTCAAAACATTCGATTATAATTAATCGATTATTAGAAACGATTATTTTTAGTCTAACGATAACTACAACAACAACAAAAAACATAAGCAGCAAATTTTTAGTAGTACATTCACAATCGAAAAATCGATTATTGAAAGCAATATAATCGATTATGCAATTATTGAAGAAAATCGCTTTAGAAGTATGACTTATTCATGTATGAAAAAATTTATTGAAAAGAGCGAAAGAAAGCCAATTTTTAGAAGTACATTCACAAATGAATAATTGATTATGTAATTCAATATAATCGATTACGCAAATAATGAAGAAAATCGTTTTAAAAGTTTGAATTTTTCATGTATGGAAACATTGCTTAAAAAGAGCGTGCAACCCAATTTTTAGAAGTTCATTGATAATCGAATAATCGTTTATTTAAAGCAATGTAATCGATACCGCAATTAGTGAATAGAAACGCTTTAGAAGCTCGAATTATTCATGTCTAAAGACATTGCTTGAAAAGGGCGTGAGAGACTGTATTTTTAGAAGCTCATTAATAATCGAATAATTGTTTATATAAAGCAATATAATCGATTACGCAAATATTGCAGAAAATCGCGTTAAAAATTTGTATTGTTCATGTATTAAAAAGTTTATTAAAAAAAAGCTTGATGCTGACATGAATGCTAAAAGAAAAATCAAAGTGTAAGCGCAAGTGTGTGCTCTAGATGTATGTGTGTATTGCTTAAACAAATCGAGTGATTTTAATGTTCATTACTCAGCTTCATTGTGTCCAACTGCATAACCGAAGTCTGCTCGGCAAAGGCAACCGCGTTCATTTCTGATCATTCAACTGCGTTGATTCCCAGAAACTTTCCTTATACCCCAAACAAAACACACAACAATCAGACAAAAGCCTGCTTTACACGACATGTAAAGGGTACAAATTTATTTATAAAAAAAAAAAAAAACCGCTGAATAAGTGGTATAAAAAAAGATTGAAGAAGAACCGAAGGCATTGTTCATCTGCAACGGCGTAAAAAGTAAATCAACGAAAAATTTGCTTATGCTAAAAAAACATTTAAAACAAAAAAACAAAACTTTTATTATATTTGTGCTTCACAGATCATGTGTGAGCGAGACAAAAATAGATTGAGTGAGCAAGACAAAGCTGTCAAATAGTAGATACAACAGTCTGATTGTTTGGTTTCCGTTCGCGTTGCTTCACACTTCACTTGGCGCTGATAGAAACTTCTAGAGACAGAGAGGGGTCGGTGCGGTTCAAGGCTTGAACGGAAGATGCGGTTTGCTGTGACATGCGGGAACATTTTTTGGGCCAACTGCAAATACTTTTGCAAGGGTTTCAAAACAGTCATCGCCGCCGCAGCAGTGCAGGGCAGCAGAAGTCGTACAAACGCCTTAAAACAATGAAAACCTCAAAAGCAATATTGCCACAGGAAGCGCTCTGGGGCAATGCCGCAAAAAGAAGAGTGAAGCACAGTGGCAGTGGCAGACAGCGACGACAGTGGTAACTAACCAAAACACTGAGGACGACATTTGAGTATGAACAAAAAAAAAAAACAGAAACATGAAAATGAACCCAACCGCTCTACTACTCTGAAGAAACGAAACAACCGCCGAACCCATGACAATCAATGGAATTTACGAGCTATAGTTAGTAGTTTGGTTTTGCATTACCATTTGTTGTTATTGTTGTTGTTATTATTGTGGTTCTCGGTATTATTGTTGTTGTTGTTGTTGTTTTTGTTGGTTTGTAAATAAGTTGAGTAGTAAACTTTATTTTGTATGTTTTTTTTATATTATATATGTTCTGGAGTGATGGTGGTGATGGTGGAGGAACACATTTTTAACGCCATTTGATGCCTTTTCACACATCATTCACAAAACAAAGCATGAAAAAAAGAAGAAAATATGAAGGTATGTAACAGCAAAATTGTCCATCAGCGTGTTATCCTTTATTGTTGTTTAAAGGGTGTTTTAAAAAAAATTAATAATAATAATTAAATATGAAACACTTTGATTCTCCACACTTCAATAGCCAAACTTAGCTTTGAGGTAGAAATTAATTTCACAGAACAACTTTGGCACCTGGGCAGAAATAGACGGATTATATTCTATCCAAGGAGGCAAAACATTACCCCTAAACGTAATCACTTAAAACTTCTTAAGATGTTGCTTAGCTTAGTCATCACGGACTTAAAATCAATACTTCAAACCTTATCTTACAGGTTTATCATTTAATCACCTCACAAAGCATGATGTCCACCTACATCGACAGTTCATTTCGTAGATAGTACAAGACATTTGCTGTACACTGGCCCACTTCCAATGCTTCGCACCTACTGATGATGTTCACTTCGAGGGTACTTCGTAGACAATCTTTACAATATCATTTCTGCTTTTTTTTCCACATGTACAGAGAGTCGTACGTATATTTTGTCATCTTGTTGGCCAACTGTCATGGCTAAAAGGATTTGTTTCTATCCATGCGCTTATATTTACATAAAAGATATTTTTTTTTTTATTTTGGTCAATCACTTTATTCTTGGGGACCTCCTGATGCTCCCTCTCCAGATCAAAATCTTTATATTAAAAAATTATAATTTTTACTCCAAATTTTTGGAAACCATATTTTAATTATTTCATACTTATCCTGATCAGGACATTAGTTAAAAGATTTAAATTTACTCATTGTCACAGCTTTTTAATATTTATTTCAAATTTCAAATTGTTCCGAAGTCTTGAAGTGGGTGAAAACTATTTTGAAGCATTGTATGTTGTATTTTCAAAGTTACTAAAGATGCAGGAATTTGTTGGAGGAAAAACGTACTAAAGCCAAGCCGACATATGCTATTGGCACTAAGAAATATTAGCTAAGGAGATACGAGTTGCTGTAAATTGCATATGGCTTCAACGATTTCATGTTGAACTTAACATGTACAACCTCTATTATTTGTTCTCCCATTAATAACATCAAATCATTGAAGCGTTGCCACGTGTAGCTAAGCAAACTGCTTAACAACTGTTCAAAAGTTAAGAAAGCAAATATCTTTTGTCTTGTAATTATTTACAATAAAAGTTTTATATTTGTTTAACTTTCGTTTAATGAATATATTATTTTACCAACAACAACTTTTGCCAAACACCCTGTAACAGTCGTTTGGTATCCTTTCATTGCTGCTGTTGCCAAGTTATACAAATAGCTTACATATAGAAGCTTCAAATATATCCTTTAAATTTTGTTCACACCAAGCCACTTGTGAGTCAGGTGGCAGGCGATGAACAAACCAAACAGCCTGCGCGGTTTCGAGTTCCGCCCTAATGTTTATTTTGTCAGCCGCAGGCGTCTACTGCTGCCGCCTTAAGCAGTTTGTTGCGACTGACTTGGTTTAAGTCGCAAACATTAAAACAGCTTAAGTCTTTAATAAGCATTTTAATCGCACACAGTTACACACACCCACATACGGAACACACCTAAATGGGTATATATATGCTCATACGTGTATCTACCTACCTTAGCTAGCAAAATAAAACACAGATATTAAGCGTCATTGTTAGCATTAATTGTTTAATTTGTCGTTGTCGTTGTTTTAGCTGACAGTTTAAAATTTCGAATGCGTGGTAGCCGAAAAAATAAAAAAAAATTTATATACAACAGAAGTTTAGACATCATCAACAGAGGCGGCGGCGGCGAACATTAAACGCGCCTCAACCACTTTCTGTCGTTTTGACGTCAAAATTAATGATCGACAAAATTATTTAGCCAAATTTTGAACACGACGACGACGACGATGAGCGGAAGGAGACAGCGTTGCAGCATTAATAAATCGCTGCTTTTAAAGCAAAACGTTGCGCTTCAGCGACTACTGACTGCTATGAGATACATAATACGACAAGACAAGTAAGATACTTTCGAGTCTGCATTCAAGAAAAACGCGTTGCATTTAAACGCTGCATAAGTGGCAAACGGTGGTTAGACAGAAAGACAGACAGACAGACAGACAATAATACTGCTACCAAGCTAGCTCCCTACTAAATATACTAGCCCTACTATCTGTATCCGTAATCCGTACTATATATATTTTGTATCTACTACTGTTATTCTGCTTGCTGCTTGGTTGTCTTGAAGCATTTTAAATGATTCTGAAAAGTGCATTTGAAATGGAGACGACATGAAAAACCTTTTATCTCACACACAGTTTGTACGCTGCTGGCTTGAAGCGAATGAAAGATGTCTGTATTAACGTTCTACTTGTAAAGCGTGTTGCAACTGAAAATGAAAAATAAAACAAATGCAAACATAATTTGTGCGCTACAAAGTGAAGCAGCATCAAAGTCTTTGAATTGAAGACAATATGTGGTTTTGAGATTGTTTTTTGAAAAAAAAAAATTCGAGATTGAATATGCTGTACAGGGTGTCTAAGGTGTAGTAAAATGAGACAGTGATGAACTGAAACTAAATTCAGTACATTAGCAACTAACATCGAAACTAAATTTTGGAATTCAGTCCTCCACATACATGGAAACTGAAAAAAAGTACTTTTGACTTCTTTCAGTTACAATTGCTAATGTACAGCATTCAGCTTTAGTTGCTGTGGATGACGGTCTTTAGTCTGTCAGTTTTAAAGATCCAAGCCGAAAGTTCGAACTAAACATAATTTTTTATTATTAAATATATATGGCACGCTCTCCATAAAAGTGAGGTTCTAAGGAGGTTGGAAAGATTTTTTGCCTTTACAATTTAAGAAGATGGTGAAAACTTTGACGAAGACTTTTTCATAAGTGATGTCAGCTTTGTTGGATAGATTGCTTGCCTACTATGATGAAGACATTCTCATTAAATGATGTCAGTTTTACTGTAAAGATTCTACAATTTTGGAAGTTGGTAAAAAGCATGGTAAATCTGAGTCTTCAAATAAATATTACAAAAGTGCAAGAAGAAATTGGCAACCAATACAATTTATTAGACAATTTTTAGAGCTCAGTCTTATGGATGAGTCCAATACTCAATAGCTTGTCGAGCTACTGGAACCTACCGATGATGACTTAAGCGAGTTCGATGGTGGTGATGAGCACAGATTTTCTTTGGAACATGAAGCGCTAAAGCATTTTGCTATATTGGTGATTTTTACGACCCATTTTCCAAAAATCCAGCTTTTTCCAATCATCCACCACCAAATTTTATATTTTGATCTTTTTTTTTTTAAATGCTATCCGGTTTTTTTTTCCATAGTTTCTTCTTGGGTATAATAGAAACTGACACCCACCACCAAATTTTTTACTATTTTCGAGTTTTTTGAAAATCTTTTTCCTCGGTTTTTTAATGTTTTTTTTTTATGATTTTAGTCTTCAATAATTCTTCATCCTTGGCCATAATACTTAAAATCGACATCCATCACCAAATTAGTTTTTTTGCAAATGTTTTCTCAAATTAAAGTCTCTCTAACAACTTTCAAATGACATCAGCTAATATGACACCCTGTAGCCGTTGTTTAATTTCTAAAGCGGTCATTGTTGTTGTTGTTGCTATTGTTGTTGGCCGCTAATTTAGACACTAACACTAACAGCGTGCAACAGCAGCACACAGCAGCGGCGGCGACGATTACAAAGAAGTATCTGAAGCCACAAGACGCCCGACTGCGGTTGCGCATGCGCCGTTCCGAACTGAACGTTTTCAAGCGCAGCGCGCGGCACAATTTTAAACTGCAGTTCGACGTTGTTTTTTGGTTATTAGGAAAATGTTTTTGTTAGCCGTTGTTCTGCTGCGCTGCCAGTCTTGCCTGCTGTTGATGACGCCTAATTAGTTTTAAGTTGGTTTCTTTCTTATTTTTGGGACGGTTTTTTTTCTTCTGATTGTGGCTTTCTTTTTGTGCCGTCTCTCTCGCTCTCACTCTTTTAGCTACCTTTCCTACTCACGCTTTAAGTGGCCTTTTAGTTGCTTCAATATCGACGACGGTGTTGATGATTTTGGTCTGTCCTGTTGTTCGCTAATATACAACAAAAGAATTCACCAAAAAATGTTTTATTAAAAATGAGAAAAAAAAAACACTTGACCAAAATTGAGTTAATATAAAAAAAAAAAACAAAACTAAAAAACCGGTGTAAAAGTATCTCAGAAATATCTTTATTATTTGCGCTATTGTTGTGCTGTCCACTTTGGCTGGGCTGCCCTGCTTCATCATAATCATCATTATCAGCTGCAACCACTCATTCAGTAGCCACAAAAATCTGTGAAGAGTTTCGTCGTACCTGCTATCCATACAACCGCAATTTAATTGCTCTAATAAGATCTGAAGTGAAAAAATGGCGTTAATAATGACGCGCTGCTATAAATGATCCAAATTATTTTGTATGTCGCTTTCAAACATTAAACTTACAACGAAACTAATAAGCAGCAAATTATCTTTTATGCTTTTAAATTTTTTGTTGGTTTTTTTTTTACTAACTCTTCGCAATTTGACAGCTAAATTAACAAAGTTGTAATTGGATGACACTAGTTAACAAAATTGTGTAATAAGATACGAAAATAGTTAAGAAGATTTGCGAATATGTCTGTAATTTTGAATTTGATTTGTTTCCAATGCTCAATTATCTATTTATTTGTTAGAAACAACCGAAATTCAGTTTCTTATGTCTGTTTAACTGTTTGCTAATCCGATCTAATCTCCAGAAAGGCTGAATCGATATTGACGGAACTTTCTTTGGCAGTTAGAACATTTTTCAGAGAGTCATACATATATTTTATATACGACAAACCCTAACATAGGTCTGCAGCTATTTGATCGATCTTTAGTAAAGTTATAGAAGACAAAAAAAAAATCTGAGAAAATAGAGTTGACAAAAAAGAGAACTTATTACTATTAGCACTCACATACTGCATTGAACCAAACAAAATTGGCAGCGAATCTCAATTCACAGCTTAGCAGCTACAATTCGAATTCGAGTTTTGCCAAAAAAAAAATAAAGAAACTTTAGCATACGTTCAGCTGTAAATAATGTGTGTCCAGTTTCCATAGGAAATGATCGTCCCTTACGATTCTTGAACAAACGCAATGAGGTCTACTAATCTATATTAACCTATATTAAGAAGTATTAAATATATCACCAACGATAACTCATTATGTTCTTTAAATCTCTCATACGTTGACAATTTATTAAAAGGTGTCCACTTTGATACTTTTCTTCTTAATTTGTATAATTTTTTTTACTGAATAAGAGTTTTTAAGTCTTAAAGGTTTGTGTTTCATTTATATCTACAATGTAGAGCCTTGCACGAATGTATTCGTTTGCCGATGCATTGAAAGTGCATTTGTTTTGTCTCGGAAAATTGGCAGCAAACAAGCCAGTTATGATCAATTATAAGTATAAGCGTAGAAACCACAAAAAATAGTGCCGAAGTTTTATTACATTTGGCTCTTAAAAACGTAACCGAACACTTCCGAGGTGATGTGCCAAATAGATAGTCTGTGTGGCCCATAAGTTCACGTATTTGTGGAGGGTATTTTTACTGTGGCAAATTTTGTAATGGTTATCACAACTGTTCCAAGTAGAGATGTGTAACAAGTTTATATTGGTGTGTGTCTTTGTTTGTGATGCCAATAGTGTCGTTGTCCTGGATATTAGAACACCCAGGATTCTAAACTAAATGAATTCTTGGGAAGCAGCATGTTTCTAGGAATTGGTTTATAGTAAATGTTATTGGTTGGATTATTATAGGACTCTATTGCAGCTAGTGAGTCGAAGCATACGCAGTATTAGTTATTCAGAATATGGAGGAATTGTAAGGGAGCTGAGCCTGGAGTAAGATTTTGCCGTATGAGGTAACGCTGAAAGAGTTATGACGATGACTTCGGTATAAAACAAGGATTGCGTTTGCAAGGAATTTTTAAAGTATAAAAATAATTATTTAAAGATATAAGAAATTTGTTGTTTTGTTAGGGAGTGGAGAGAGGTGTTAATGGAAGAGTATTAATTTCCAAAAGTGGGATCGAGTCTTTTGGTAGTATAGAGACATTAATTAGAAGTCCGAGCTCTAAATTGATTGTGGCATTAGGATAAAGAGTGGATCGGAGTTAAGGTATTTATTTTTTTAATTCCACAGTTTCCTGCTCAAATGGCCCAAAAAATGGTCAGACAGACGGACATGTCTATATTGATTCGACATTTAATGTTCATCGAGAATATATATGCAGTTCATGAGATCTGCTAGTTGCTTCTTAGCTTGTCTTAATATGTTATTAAATTTAAAAAAACTTTTAAAATCCAATTCGTACTTTACTATTTGAAGTTTTCTTCCCAAATCGAATTGGCCCATGTTGTAAATTGTTGTGCAAAAATATTTCCTGTAAGCTAGTGTAATAATTAAAAGTAGCGCAGAGTGCCTGCCGCACTCGATATTGCTGAGCATGTCTGTCTCTGCACACTGTACAACGAGCGAGTACAGCATGAAAAGATGATGAAAATATTTCAGCAAATTAGATTGTTTTCCACTTGAGTTCACTTTAATGCTTTTTATATGTCTTTTTTTTTTTTTTTTTTTTTTTTTTGTTCCTTATGCAACTTGGCACAATGACTTCCTTCTATACTGCTCTTACTTCGAAATTGTGCGCTATGTGCAGAAATTTGTTGGGTTACAGTTGTCCAGTTGGTGGCGCCCATCTCTAGATAGATACTCGTACATCTTTTACTGCAAGCAGTGAGCTGAAAATTGTTGATAATCATCGCCGCTTAGAAATTTTGCCATTTACTGTGCGAAAAAAGTAAAATAAAATAAAACTAAGCAGCATAAAAATTGAAGCAGAGCAAGTGGAAAAGTGCTCTGCTAAAATTTAATACGCTTTGCTCGATTTAAGTTTTTTACTTTTTGTCACCGATAATACCAGCGTCGTCGACTTACAGCAGCTGATTGTGTACAGCTGCGTATCTAAGCAGAACAAATGAACGAAAGCAGCAAAAAGAAAAAAAAATTGCTCTGCACCAAAGCGAATTTTCACAATTGCCAAGCTTTGCGGAAATCAGTTTGAAGGTGAAGTGTGGGTGGTTGGTGGCAAAGCCGAGCGAGCGAGCGAGCATTCCCCAAAGTCTAAAGCAACTTGAACGCTTAGACGCTGCTGATTGAGTTGCAATTTCTTTTGCGCTTTTCTTGTTGCTGCTGCTGCTCGTTTTTTGTCTCTTAGTTGAGGTATTAAGTCTATCTTTTTTTTTTTCTATTTTTTTGTATTCGTATCTTCATAGCTGCCTGCCAATTTTTTTGTTACAGCTTAAAGCTGGAAAAAAAATGAGCGGAATTTATCTCTATTACTGTTAGTTGGCCTTTGCTGATGCTGTCTGTCCGTCTATCCGTCTTTGTAGCAGTCTGCACTTCCTCCAGACAAGCTGCTGCGGCATGGTACACCAATTACCAATTGGAATTGTCGCAGCCGCCTTCTGTCATCGCATCGCTCTAGTTGCGCTCTTGACAGTTTTCCGCTTTTCCTTTTTGCATTTTTTTCTTTACTTTTTTATTTTCTTCTGTCGACTGTCAACATGAAAAATGATTGATTCGTTGCTTTAAAGCTTTGTGCTTGAGAAAATTTCGCCGAAAGTTAAAGCCTTCAACTTTAGCACGGCTTTAGTTTTGCATCATTAGCGTCCTGACACCTTTGACTGTGTTTTGCCCTTTTGCACTTCATTGCTCTGCTCCATTGGCTTGCTATAAGTTTTCTGCTTTTTTTCGCCCCATTTGACTTTGTTTTTTTGACAAATGTGCACATATGTCTATAAATATAATATATTACTGATAGACCCATACAACATATATTGCCTTCGAGATACACTGAGACCATTTACTATTATCATTAATGTCGCTTGAAATGCTTTTATGGCTTATTTGTTTGTTTGTTTATTTATTTGGCAGTCAGGCAGGCTGGCAGGCAGGCAGGCAAAGCAAGCAAAAGAGTTTTTGAGCATTTCATATTTATCTATTAGTTAAATTAAATAAACTAAAGTTATGTGTAGTGTATAAGGTAGGTCTGCACGTTTCTGTGTATGTTTAAGAATTATTAATTATTGCAAAATATATTGGAAGACTATACTTCTAAAAAGGCTATACTTTAAATATGCTTTACCAATTACTTTAAATCGATCTGCCATTTTAGCTTGGCGCGTATCGGCATCTGATTGCAGTGAAGATGCGAGAGATATAGAGAGAAATATTGAAGTGACGAACGGGAAGAAAAGGGGGAGAAAATGAAAGAAAAAGAGGAAGAGTTTGAAGAAAAAATATTGTGAGTTTCATGTAATATCCAAGGATTTGGTAAAAGTTGTCCTAACTGTTAAATCACTCAGTTACGCACAAATGGTGAATTATAGAATACCCTTTATATGGTTAAAAATTAACTCATCATCTAATAATCTTAACTTAAACAGATGAGCGATAGATTCTCACCACTGGAGAGTATATTTACCCAATTAAGGGACCACTGATCTTATAGTCTCTGAGATCTTTATTTTTATACTTTGTACCCATAAGATAATAGGATATGTTAAGGTTAGAGTATATAAAAGACAGAAGGAGTTGGGATGGATACCATACATTTGAATCAGCATCAAAAATCGAGTCGCAATAAACATGAACATCTCCCTGACCGTAGTAAAAACCGCCTTTAAGTTTGGATAAGATTCTAATTATGTATTTTAAAGCATCATCCTTTTTTTTTTTGTATAAGAAAAAAATTTGTTGTTTGTACCAATTTTAGATAGAAACGGTAGAAAACTTCACTTGAGGCAAACAAAAGGTATATACATCATTTAAATCCGTAATCCTCTTTAAATTGTTAAATAAATTGTTTTTCTTCTTTGTAAATATGCCCTTATGTGATGCTCACTTCTAAAAAAATATACTATAAGGCACAAGATCAGATATGGCCTCTTAAAAGTCTAAGGTAGCCGGTAGGGTCTATCGTTATAAAACATCCCATAAAAGCTCAATTCAGATTATTAAAATTTCGACCCCACATGACTGTCGATTCATTCAAAAGTATATGGGTATAGTTTATGGGGTCTGACATGCTTGTCTTGTCCGAAGGATAATACTTTACGTAATATTTTACATAAAAAATGGCTTGATACTTTGAAGACTTTGCACCATCAATTTTAATGGTTAAGAAGTGGTTTGCTGAGTTCCCTTCTGGTTGTACCGGTACAAGAGACACCGAGCATTATGGGCGACCAAAAAGAGGTTGTCTCGCCAGAAATCGTCGACAAAATTCATTGAATTTGGATATTGAACGATTGGGAAATAAAATTGCGTAAGGTGTCTGAGGCTATAGGCATCTCAATTGAGAGGGGTACATCACATCCGTGATCCGTGGATGGGTGTCGTAATTGCTCAGACCGTAAGTCATAAGCTAAACCGTGTGACCACTCGAAAGTGTTTGGCGATGCTCAGCTGCAATCTAAACGAGGTTTGGCGCCGTTTCATTACCGTAGATATGTATCTATCACATCAAACCAAAGACCAAAAAACAATCAAGACAGTGGGTTTCTCCAAGTGGATGTTCAACAAAGAACGCCAAGGTGGATCTGACTACCAAAAAGCTCATAGCCACAATTTATTGGGATGCACGCGGTGTCATTCACCGGCGTATATTTTTCAGAACAGATTCGAAATTTATTTTTTCTATCAAGAAAATACTTTATTGGACAACGAATTGTTATAACATCCCTTTTATTCTCCAGATTACGCTCTTCGACTGTTTTTTGTTTCCAAGCTTTAAGAAATCGCTGGGCGGTAAATGATTTTTTTTTTCGAATAAAGAAGTCAGGAAACCTTTTATTTGGAAGGTACAAAAAATTGGAACAACGCTGGAAAAATTGTCGGAAAAATTATTTTTGTCTACTTTAAAGAGATCCACTTTAAGAACGTTTTTTCTTGCTTTTGAGTTCATAGGAGATGTCAAAAGTTTCAGTTCTATGGTGCCATAATATTTAATGTCTCCCCATACCATAACTTCACCAACTAGTCTGTATAATTTATTTATAGTGTGCTCCTCCTTTCGAAGATCATGGAAGTACTTAGCCGTCAGGATCGTCAAAATAATATTGTTTTCATCTGAGAGGACCACACTTGACGGTTCTTTTGTGAAAAATAATAAATGTAGGTTGAGTTGAAACATGAAGTTTGATATGGTGGTTTCTTATAAAGATACGATTTGTATATATATTATTGAACTAATTCAGTTATCAAACTGCAATATTTACTAAATAAATTACTGCCCATTTTAAGGATTTTACTAAGCCATTTTCAAAACAAAATAAATTAACTTTTGAGCATATGTCAAATTTAAAATTCTTACTGAACTAAGCCGGTTGCTAGCGCTTACTCTATTTTGCTTTCCTCCTAACTAATTCTATTCCACTTGTAAGTCCTTTACTAAACATAATTTATTTTCATGCTTCCTTTAATATTTTTTGCAAGCTTTATGTTCAACGCCATTCATAAATTTCAATATGCAATATTTTCATGCGAAAATAAATAAATTTCATAATTTTGCTACACACACATACAGACAGACAGATACATAGATACAAAGTACGTTGCACGCTGCTATCTATGAGTAAATATCTATTTATTTGTGCCACCCACTCGCCTGATACTACATGGATGGATGGATGGATTGGCAAACTGGCAGTCAAGCATTCAAGACGAACGCACCGCAACCAATTTCGAGTGTTTTTAATAAACGGATATCCCCCTCACGCTCTTTTTGGCAAGGAAGAAGAACCTGTTTGTTGGCTTTGTTCACCCCCCTTTGGATAATTGCAAGATTTCTGACTTTTTGTCGCTTGGTTTGCTATAAAAGCAGAATCTTCTATAACAACTTGAACAACAGCTGGGCGAGTGAGTAAGACGGCGTCCGACCACCCTAACCTTGTATAGCTGCTGCTGAGGCTGCTGCTATCTATCTATTTGGCTATTTATTGTTAGAAAAACAAGTCAAAAAGTGGAAGAACAGCAGCAGCAGCATGGGCAGCAGCAACCGGCATAAAGTATCTGTGTATTGTATCTGTGTATCTTTTGTTTGGTTTAGCTTGCTGTTTTGCCTGTTTTCACTTGATTTCGATTATCCAGCCTAGCCTAGCCCAGTCAGCCAGAGTAGATGAAGCGAGGCGTGTGCCTTGACTCTCAACAGCGAATTAATTCATTTTATGTTTCCTTCACTAGGCTGGTCTAGCTGCTTGGTAACTGTTATTTCGTATCTATGAGGATGCTGCTGCTGCCGTCGCCGCCTACGTATTGATTTTCGTATTTATTTATTTTATTTTCATTTGTTATTTTTTTTCTGTGTGTGCTTTTGTTTCATTATTTTTGCGCTGTTGATTTTTATTAGCAGCAGTAGCTTCCTACGCTACTCCTCGCTGTACTACACGCCCTCCTCACCCTTTGCCAATCTACCAATATATTATTCTTTTTTTTCTTGCTTGCCGCCGCCGGCTGCTTTTGTGTATCTGTATCTGCGTTAACTTAACTTTTCCTGCTTCCTTATTGTGCCACAAAAAGGTGTACACGTGTAGCTTTTCATTCCAACTTCCACAATTTCCTTACATTTTCTTAACAATTTTCCTTATTTCTATTTTTTTTTTCTCGTACGGTGTTATTCTTGCCGCCTTCGGCACTTGCAGCTGAGTTCCTTTGCTGCTAAGAAAAGCTTTTGCCTTATTGAATTTGCAGTGCTTAAGCAAATTTTCTTAGCAGAAAATTGCATTACAAGTGCGCACGTCAAGTATCTGACCGGGTTTTTCCTTGTTACAAAGAGCGAAAAGGAGAAAACTTCATTTGCAAACAGCAAACCTCAATACACTTAGTTAGACTTTAAAGCTGTGTGAAGCACTAAATGTTGTATCCATAAGTGCTTACTCGCTTATTGTATGCAACTGCATGCAAAACGCGGGAATTTCTTTTGTTCAATCGAAGTGGAAAATTGCGGAAAATTGTAGAAAATTGTGCAAAAAAATAGGGCAAAATGAGTGTAGAGTTGTATGGCAGCTATTATACACTTTAAATGCTTTGTAGTCAAGTGATTTCGAATAATTACTTAGAAAAACTTTACTGAAGTATTTTATTGCCAAAGGCCTATATATAGTGTGGAACTTATAGCACTGTATGTACCATCATTGAACCACAAATTTGTATAGAGAATGTCTTGCTAACTGGTTGCATGTGTTATATTTTATTGGAAATTAAGAAGCAAAACTAAATCACAACCAAACCTTTTTCTTATATAAAAAAAAAAACCCAAGAAGGCCACAGATTGTATGATTAGACTTAGACGTCCAATTTTGCTCCTTGATAAGTGAAGTCAAGGCCAATCTAAAACCATCATGTGACTTCCCGAAGGGCCTAACCAATGACCGGGGTAAATTAACTATAAAGAACACTTCGTGGGCCTCTGATCCCCAAAGTCGAATACCAAAACAGTTCCGGGTTGCTGACCCATAATAAATTTCAAGTATAACTGTATGCATTGCTATTTCGCACATGGAAGAAATTTCCTAACTGGCCGGAGCTAGACCTATTCATACCTCTTTAATTAATAAAAACTACATGTGTATGCTAGAAGCATAACCGCAAAGCGTCTAGCTATACACCCAAAAGTCTAAAACGCTCATGGTCCACATGAAGCCTCTGCTACGATTTCGTACCCCAGGTACTAGCAGTGAGTTCCATATAACTCGGGGACTACTTGCCCCTGGCGCCTAGGCCAATAACATAAATGGGACAACACGAAGAACAAACCAGAGGTACACTAAGTTTGCTGCCATACCACGGCTCCCTCGCAAAACAACTTAATGCCCTAACCCCAACTGTCCTAATGACTCCAACTTACTTCTACAATTCAATTCGTACAACTCTCCATGCTGTCAGGGCGTGACTATAAAAGTAAGATTTCATTACTTTAATGGATCTAGTCTCGGAATTACAAATATTTTGTTGGTAAAAAGAATGATTTCTAATGGTAAAATATGCTGTTCTGTCGATGCCCGTTGAGAAAACCAAGGGTTAGTGGGATGTTTTTCGAGAAAAATTAATTTCAGGACCAGGACAAGAAATATGTTCTAAGTTGAACATCTCTATTACTAGTTAGAGCTACTATAAACCTGACATCAAAAAAACATCATTTCGATAGTACGTGTATCTCCTTCTAAACGTGTATCTCCTTCTAAACATGTATCTTCTTCTATGCATTGCCGGAAAGTTGCACAGCAGTTGGTAAATGCTTAAACCCTCATTAAAGTTTTGATAGCTTCTGCATAGATTGGGTTGATTAACTTCTATAATAACAGTCAGAAGTTGTACTGTTGTGACACCTATGAGGATCGAAATAACCTTAAAACTATGTGGGATCTTTTCCTTTCGTTTCAAATCTCAACCAGCGTACATTCGCTTGAGGGGTGAGTTCATGTACAGTTTCCTTCGACTTTATTGTGACCTGGATCTTCTATGATGCTTCTATTTCTAATTTTGATATGGTATACAACATCTCCGTGATGATTGTGCAGCTTTGAATCGTCTGAAAATATGCTTATGAAGTATATCGGTCTGTCTTGATGTTGGTTATGTCTTTCTGTTATATCTCCAGAGCAGTTTATGTCAGTCTGTACAGTTTGAAGCTTACATTCTTTATATATTATATTCGAGTAGAGTGACTCTCTATCAAATACTTTGATTTCTGCTTGTCTGTCCATAAACTAACCAATTACTGTAATCCTTAGCAGATCGCTGCCACAAACTCTCCCACAAACTAAATGTACCTTGTACATGTTCTCATATAAACTCGTAAATTTTCTTAACACTAAGCATATTTTTTTTTTTTTGAAGGGTATCATAAAAATTGTTTGCGTGTGTTCACCTTCAACGTTGCCGCCTTTGACAAGTGTCAGAGAAACTGTTCAACTTGAGTGACATTCGATGACGTCGATTATGAAGAGTTGGCATTAGATGTGTTTGAGCACATTGAGATTGCGTTGGAGTTGAAGGAGATTGAAGCGATTACGACGACAACGCATAGAAAACGCATATTTCAAGTCCTTTTTTTTACATTTTACAATACCTTAGAAGATTTTTCTTGGCAAAGGCCTGTTATAGAACAAAGCCAGAAAAAACAAACAGCTTAGAGTGCGTCTCGAGTGTTGAAATTTTATAGCGCTACATGCTATTAATGGCGGCTTTTATGCGTTTTTCTACACTTTTCTCTTTCATTTTTTTGTATGTTTTATGAGTATGCTCAAAGGTATTTTACAAACATTAAACAAAAATATCCTTGACAGGCTCTTCAGCAATTGTAATTTGATAGTATGTTGCATTTAGATTATATTTGTCTACGGTTTTGTGATGCATTTTGTTGGTGAAATGTGTGAACTAATATTTTATAAGATAAATAAAAGGCTATAGAAAATGAATTTCATTCCAAAATGAATTGTGCATTGCTTCTTATTTAAGTAAATTTAAAACAATCTCACTTGCTCCAATTGTTGTTTGTATACAAATACTTTATGCAAAACACAATAATCATCTATTTACCAACAATTTAAACTGTGTACAAGGATAAGCCAGACAAACTGTGCGGACAGACAGACAGACAGACGGACAGAAGGACTATGCCAAGCATTGTGTCAAGCAGGCAGGCAGGCATTCAGTTACGCAGATACTATATACTTGTAGCATATATACAAGATACTAAATATTTTCATGCACAGAACGTGTTTCGAATTTCTTATAACAATGTAGAAAAAAAATATAAAAAAATAAAACAATGATGTCTAAAGAAGAAGAAGAAGAAGCAGAAGTAGAAGTGCTAGAAGAACAATGTGAGCACACTACTCTAAGGACACGCGCTGCTGCTACTGCTCGTGGGCGTTGAACACAAATTTATTTTGATAATGGCACGCAATGAAAATATTTAGCTGCCGTGACTTGATAGAAAACCAAAATGAAGTACTTACTACAAGTGGGCGTGTACTGATGCTACAGACAGTTGTGCGGTAGGTAAGTGCAACACACTCAACTCAGCTGCAACAGTTTCCGACAATTCTACGCAGTTATATTACTCGAAACAACTTTAACGACAGCCGATATTGGAAATTTATGCAAATGTATCTTAAAGATACGCGCGCGCGCGCGTTATTTAAAATTAACATAAAATATTTCGACATTATTTTTGAGTAAAGCTGAAAATTCAATAATTCGTATGCAACGAATTGAAATGAAATGTGTGACTCTCTAATAGAGTTGTATAACAAGCCGTTGCATGGCCCATCAAATGATAACTCGCATGCATTCAAATTTAAATTCAAATTCAAATCAATGCGTCGTTGCGTTACAGCATCAGCAGCGGCTTATAATGCAAACAAATTTATTTGTTTTCACTTTGTTATAGCAAAAGGGTGCATCATCTTCTATCTTATATATATGTATATGTGTGACTCTCGCTTTTTCTCTGTTGCACTCTGATAAGAAATAGACAAAAAATTCGAATGCTGTTAAACAGTTGCCTTTGCCTCATCATGTCAAGTGGTTTGGTTTCATTTTTTTGTGCCTTTCATAATAGTAAAATATACTGCGTAGAGATTATCGACTAATCTGCTTGGAGTGTATGCTCAGCTCAGCACTTGATGCATTCTATTGCATTCTTTTATTGATCTAAAAATCAATAAAATATGCATAACATTAAAAAATGGAGAAAAGAAGCATTTCTGTGCAACTCTATTAACAAAAAAAAAAAAACAGAAAGAAAGCTGCAGTCAGTAGTGTTTGACTTTGAGATACTCTGTACCGCTATTGAACCTTAAATATGTATGGGTGCTCCTGTCGGTATCCGTGTGGAATATTTTATTGGGATTAGTGAAAGATAGATTTCTAGCTGAACTAAACCCCAACAAATTATTTTTCATAAAAAAAAATACAGAATAGTCGGACAGATTTGTATGGAAATTCGGTCCATGAAGTTTTTTGGTGTCAATTCGTGTGGAACCCATATATCGAATTTTTTGTGTAGCCAAACTTCTTCAAATGCCTTTGAACGGTCATATGACTGATACTCAGCTCCCAGGCGATGGTACGGCTGCTACTATGGCGATCTATCTTAATCATTTTCTTGATTTTATCGACTTCTTGGACGACAGGTCTTTCGGAGCGTTGTGCATCTTCCACTTCCTCCACACCAGAACGGAATCGAGTGAACCATTGTTGTGCTACGCGATTTGAACAAGTATCGGCCACGTAAGCATAATTTTTTTGGCCGATTGCGATGCGTTTTTACCTTTCAACTAGGAAAAATGTAAAATATAGAAAATTCCTTCCTTCGAGACCTTCACATATCCACATGGTACACATATCCAATTGTTTAAAACATTTAGGATCAACTATTGTCGAGTTGAACGAAGACTCCAATAGACCATATATGTGTTTCCCATATAAACTTCTCCAATGCTACAAATTATGAGGACTAAGGCAACGCAGGCAACCATAATCAATTCATAAAATACTTACGGAGTGACGTAAGCTTTTAACCGTTACCGTTACAGGTCAAGCTAAAAAATAGTAACAGCAGCAAAGCCAGCCAAGAATGAAGAAAGACCTTCCATCATTGTCGAGAGTTAACAAACCCAACTAGACCACAACACTGTGAAGATTTCTATTCCAACTAGTGTACCGTCGATGAAAGTGTCATTCACCATAAACTTTTTTCGTAGTAATGAAGTCCCACCTTTTATATGGTACAAAAACTTCTTACATTTAATGGAGATACCAAATTAAGCTTTAAAGAATCCCCCGAATAGCGGACCCATGTCTTCAAATAATATCTTTTTTTGTGCCTTTTTTAACGGATTTCTTGGATAAAGCGGAGAAATTCTCCCCTCTTCGTAAAAAAATATTTAAACAAATATCTCTTCACTACTTTTGCGTATGATCTTCCTTTTATTTTTTTACCTGCTGATCCAACTTAATGAATTTGAAATCCTTTTTTGCTGTATGCCGTATTTGTAGAATTTAGTCATTCTTAATGAAAGGTGACACAATCTTTCTTTCAGTCTAATGACAAATGCTTTCAACATCAACTCACCAAAAGCATTTTAGAGATTCTAAACATTTTTTTCACGGTGAAAAGCTACAAAATCATGACAAATCGCGAGTAATTTGCATGCGACAAGCAACTACACTAAACAAAAAAAAAGACAACTTTTTCAACCTACCTCACCCATTTTATTTCTTCTTTTTAGACAATTTTTCCTTTAGAAACTTCAAATCATTTCGACAGAGTTTGTGGAAAATAATTGCATTTAGCACGTGTTTGACATTAGATTCTCGGTCATACAGAAATGTGCGCGCTTCAGGTGAGGTCTAAACTTTTGCCATTGCCAGTCGTCTCAATGAATTAAGCTAAAGTCAAGCGTAGAAAGGAAAGTTTTAATGTCGAAAAAGAAAACAGATATTTTGCAACATACTCTGTCGATGTTGCATGTCGCTGTTGCAACTTCAACTTAAACTCGCAGAGCAACTTGCATATTCAAGCAAGCGCTGGTTGCTCGTTTGGCATTGAAATTGCAGTCGAAATGAAGTTGGACTTCATGGCAGCAGCAACAACAGCAGCCGCCACCGCGCAAAACGATATTTAGTCATTCTCGAAAATGAGAAAACGTGATGCGCATAAATTGACACGGCAAAGAGCCAGCCAGCCAGCTACCAGCCTCAGAGCAAGTCTAGAATCTATATACGAGTGTGTACCGATGTGCATGCATGAATGAATATGAATATAACTGAATTTATCTGTGGGTGGTAAGGAAGTGTAGTGCAGCAATATGAGGTATGAATGAATATGCCAGGAAAAGGTGACAGCATTTGAATTGCACACTCTGTGGGTGGCGGCTTCTTCTCTAATATAATAAATTTTATTTTTGCGTTTGTAAGAAACGTGCCAAAAAAAATGGAGAAAATGTATGAGAAGTTTTAAGGCTGCATGATTAAAATAAATTGGGAGGCCTGCTTAGAAAAAATATAATTTTTATTAAAGTTGACAGTAGTTGAGGTATTTTTAGCGCTTTATTATTTCTTGCAACAGAGTGACAGCTGTCATGTAGCAACAATACAAAATGTTTCGAGTTTCAGTGTAGGTGTATGGAAATTTCTTAAACGTTTTTTCGAATCTAATAAGCGGAGTCTTGCACAGTAGTCAGCTTGTTATGGCATAATAATTTCATGCATAAATTAGAAATTAATGAATGCACAAACATTTACAGGCGCCTTTTGCATTTTGCAGTGTAAATATATCATATAGCAGAGTAAATACCCTACACAAGCAGTCAAGCAAGCAAGAGGTAAGCAATATGCACAGCATTTAAGCAAAAAATGTTGAAGTAAGTCCAGGCATTATGCAAAACTATAATTCTCCAAGAAGAGCTAACTGCATCCTTACTTAAAATGCAGCTAAAATAAAAAAATAGGTAAATCAAAATCTAAAGAGCACACAACAAGACTATAGACTATAGTTGTACCTTAAAAGCCTGCACCTGTACAGGTCGCCAAACGAACACCTTAAATGTTTCCCTAGCTTATGACCAAGCAGCCCAAAACAAACACGTAGGAAATTAGTAAGAAATATAGTACTGACGAGAAGTATTTTGGTCCTCCCACTTCTTTTTTGTGTGAAAAGAAAAGGGAAGACGGAAGCATCATAGATCGTTCAAATTCCATTGCTTATAAAATCATGCAATCATTTATTATCCGATTTTGATGAACTTTTTGGATTTTCGCTTGGGTGATTTTATAAGGAAGGGGGGGGGGGGAGGGGATAAATTTAAAAAACAAATTTAAAATTTCGGCGATGTCCTAGTCGAATGCAAAAAGAACGAAGTCTCTATATATTACCATTTCCGAGATCCTTTCATTCATACGGACGGCCAGACGGTATGGCTATAACGTGGCTACCTCCAGCTTATGAACCCTCTGCTAGCAAGGCAGATACAGGCTGATGTCTTCTGTGCTTCTTGTCTTGATGTCCGTTTTCTTCGAAGTTCGACTGTATCTGATTGTTTTACGGGATGTGCTCAATGGCTACCACCGGTTTATGGACCCTCTGCTAGGAAGCCAGATACAGGCTGATGACTTCTGTGCTTCTTGGTTTCTTCTTTCTTGGGCGAAGTAACTCTCGATGCCAGTTTTTTCGGAGTTTCGACTCTATTTGATTGTTTTACGGGATGAGCTCAGTGGCTACCTCCGGCTTATGGACTCTGAACACTATTCATCGCGGCTACTGGCTTCCACTCTGTGATGCGTTTTTGTTGCTCCAATTTTTTATTACTTCTTAAAAACCCATAAAAGATGTCACGAGTGTACAGGTCGTAAGATCTGTCATGCCGTACCCGCCTATAACCCAACGAGGCCTTTAATACACACCGTTCAGAACGTATAGCCCGCAATGCATGCACCCCTGAATATGCCCCTTTGAAAAAGCATTGTTAAGTATGCAACATAGAATAGGTAGGGCATAATTTTGAAATGGAAAAACTGTAAAAGACAGAAATCGAGAAGAGATGTATCTTTTTAGTAAAGACGGGTCCACAACTATACTCCCAGAGCTGCACCCGCTCATTCCCGGATATAGTAAAAGGTAGAAACCTTGCCAATGCTGTTGAATTTTCCACCTGATATATGCAAGTGAGTGTTTCTCTTGTGATCACCCATCTGGAACAATTCCACAACCTTACAATGTTGAAGTATGCAGAACTCTTCTTCATAAAAAAAACTTCTTCGGATATAAATGGTTAAAAAAAAACGATAGGAAATATATAGGTAGCTACTAAGAAACCTCAACCCATTCGAAAAATGGAACTTAAATTTATGGAAATCTACAAAGGGCATAAAACGAGCAAAATAAAAACGAAATCCGATCAAAGAAGAATGGTGTCGAGCAGACCTTTGAGAGCACAATTTCAATACTGCAAGAATTGCTGAAACTTTTGAAATATACGAATTTCTAGAAGCATCGTGCCAAAGAAAGCATTGAACCCTATCCTCCAAAATATTTAAAAGAATGCTATTTGATAGAGTACTGCCTTTGCTGAGCACCAATTCGGCTTTAGATTGAAGCATGGCTTCCCTGTTATTGGAACTTTCAATACTATTTTGAAGCGTATTATAATTTCGTTTTGACCGCAATTAAAAATTTAACTCAATGCAATATTTTATGCAATCGAAAATCTGTATCAATATTTTAATTCAAATCATTTGAGAGTGTCAATTACAATTGCTCCAGGGTAATGCAGAATATTTTCTAACAATTAAACAAAATGTTTATTTAATTTATGCAAACGATATTTTACATTTTTAATTAGTGTAGCATTATTTTCTTATTGCATATTCATTGTTAATTTAGCATATACTCGACAAAAAAAATATACACGAGAATATTAATTGCGCACATGTTAAAATAAATATTAATATTAAAATTTCGAAATATGTATATATATATATAGGAAAATGCAAATAAGAATTTATGAAACTGTACAAATAAATATAGTGTAGCATGCAGCAGCAGCAGAAACAGCGCCTCAACACCATATCAAATAAATGAAACGCTATGAAAAATATTTATATTGCATATTATTTATATATAGTATGGACAGGGCCACCCTCACAGCATGCGATTTAGCATATTGCATATTTATGCCACTGGCTTGTGTTGCACGAATATAGATAAATATAAACTTATCTTTATTTTTTTTTCAACCGAACGAATTGACATTTAAGCGGATTTAAATGTGCACAAAATATGTTTTACATTGAGTTTTAATAATCGATTTAAACGCGTATTTAAAGGCAAAGCTTTAACGCTTTTCAACGTAATTTGAAATAAACTTAAATAAATTTGGCATTTAATTTAATGCGAATTTACCATTTACAACAAATTCGACATGCCCGTAATTGAGCAGCGTGAGTGGGCCTAAATAAAATGGAAAAGCAAATCCAAATCAAACTGTCGAACTGTCAATTCGAGTTAGCAAACAAAAGCATTTCACAATGGAATACCTTACAAGCCTCATTCTCCTCTTCCTAAAGGCAAACGTATGTCACTCAAAAATTAAATTTCCACATGAAGTAACATGAAGCACAGCGTGTTGAAGTAGAAAAATGTATAAACCATTTCACTAGAAGATACAGATACTTTTTGAGTTACAGATACTTTTTGTGTAAATTGGAAAGAAATAAACGGAACCGGAAACAAAAAACCGCCACAAAATATGAGCATTAGTGTAATGAAGATTGTTGTAAAGAATAAAAGAAAATGGTTGCAAGAAGGAAGAGTCGGGTGTGGAAGACTTTGAGATACGCTGTATCCCTAATGAAGTTAAAGATTCAATCTAAACTAAATAAATAAAAAAAAAAGTCTTAATAGAAACGCTATAATAGAAATAGATAGAAATGTATGGGAGCTACCCCTTATATTGGTTCGAACTTTACCTAATTGGAAACCTCCTTCCCAAGGGGTGTTAGAACCTTCATTGACAAAAAATATATCTCGATATTCAAACTTTAAGATTATATCTGTTCTAGTCTGGAAGTTCTTGATGTCCATATACACAGTCAAATATACGGACATGTCTTTATCGATTGGACTTTCTTTGTCTGATTGAGAATATATTTATACAACTTATGAGGTCTGCCACGCCTCCTACTGCCTGTTACTTACATTTGCACAAATCTTATAAACCCTTCTACACCATGCTTGCAGTGTATTAAAAGAATTAAATGATTTATTCAATATCTAAAACTGATATGTGCCAATATTCGATTACCAATTAGTAACTGTCTGTCAGTCAGCGTCACTCAGTCCTGTCAGATTTGTTAGTTGTTAGTTAGAACATAAAAATATGCTCGCTTTTATACAAAAATTGTGAAAAATAATACTAAATATTGATTTCCTTTTTTTATCTACTTGCAGCAACATGCAACAAAATGTTGAAATTAAAATGAAAATCTATAAAATGAAGAAGTAATTGAATGAAGTAATTGAATCGAGTTACACAAAAGCAAAAGCATTGCCAATATTACTGAAATTTTCCAAGAAAACTAATAAAGAAGAAAAAAAATGCCAGCGTTAGCCAACTGGACGAGTACGCCGCTGCTCAATACATTGCAGCAGCGTTTGCAGACAACAGTTGCTGCCACCACAACATTAGAACTATCCAACTTCCTGCCAACGGATAATGATAATCCGCTCGATAGTAGTTCACAGAATGCAGCACGGCTCAGTTATATTGTAAATCAAGACGTTTCCGAGGATGACGCATACTCAAGCAGCGCATTGCCTACATTCAGTGCGCCACGTGTTGCAAGTCTTGTTGCCAGCTCAGCGGAGGATTTAAGCGGTGGCTTTCGTGATGTTACATTCGATATATTCGATGATGAGCATGAGCTGTATGGCTCACCGCTTGCATTTGATGCCAGCGAGCATGGCTTGTGGAATGGACGTTTTGTACCGCCGCCGCCAAGACCGCCATTCTTTGTCGATGAACCAGTGCTGAGCGATGGTCTGACTACATGTGATTTATGCTCCTGGGCTATGCCAACGAAAAGCACCTTCATTTTCGAAGGCACGATAGGTGAGTTTTTGCCGGATTGGCAGCAGGCAGCAGGATGTGTGGTGTGCCGGAAATGTTGCAGCCATAACTAATATCCGTTTGTATCTTTTTCTTTTCTTTCCTTCTCATATCCTTTGATGCGTTATATTTGCTGCTATTTCCGCTGTTCCTGCAGAGAAAGCTACCGAATTGGGCTGGCCGTTGACGCTTATCATTGTATCCGTGCTGTCTGCGCTCTTCGGCGCTATTATAATGGTTGCTGTTGTACGTTGTCGGCGAAAAAAATCATCACAGCATCGAAATGGTGAGTAAAGTTGTTGAATGCTATTGAAATTTTGCTTAGTAATATTAAGTGAAGATCACGAGCGTTGGGACGTTGATTTTTTGAGATACGGCAACGAATAAAAAATTCCTCATTTTTACACTTGAGTTGGGGCATGTTCAGATGGTACCAGACATCTGTCATTTGCTCACCAGCTGCAATTTTTAAAATATTTTCTTTAAACGATTGCACACGTTTCTAAAAAGGTTTCTTTTTCCATCCTTTTTTCTACTACTCTTTAATAGATACACACGTGCAATGGTGGTCGCGCAACAAACGCCCCAATGGCAGTCTCGGTGGTGGTAGCGGCAGCATTGGAGGTGGCACAGGCGGCATCATTGGCAACAATACTAACGGACACAACGGCAGCGGCAATAGTGTCATTAACAATAATCATCTAAGACGAAGCAATATCTATACCGCGCATCCCGCAGATAGCATACGTGGCATACACCAACAACAGCAACAGCCACTGCAACAATTGCAGCTGCAACAGCAACCCACGCTCTCGGCAGCATCATCGCTGTCAGCAATGACGACAATGATGGCAACAGCGCCGCCAGCACCAACAGCACAGCAGCAGCAATATTTCCAGCCATATCACCTTCATACACATACACATCAACAGCAGCAGCAGCAACAACAACAACAACAGCAGCAATTGCCGCATACACATCATCATTCACATGCGCATCATCATCACCATCACTATGACTATGATGCCGAAGAGGAGGAGGAGCACGAATATCATCAACCACAAGAATTGCAATTGCAGCTGCCGCTGCGGCAACAACATCAACGCGAGCCTAGCTGCTCTATGACATCGTCTTCGTTGTCCTCAGTAACGTCTGTCACTGCACCATCGCCAACGCTGTTGCATGGAACAACAACAACAACAGCAGCAGCAGCAACGTCAACGCCGCAAATAGTGCTGCAACATAATGTCGTCGCTGGTAGCAGCAATAGCCTAGAGCTGCAACAGGATGCCACAACATCAACAGCAGCAGCAGCAGCGGCAGCAACGCGACACTGGCCGCAAGCAACAACCATGGTGGTCGCTAGCTGAGTAACGGCCAACAAACAACAGCAACAAAATGCTGGCGTTGTGGCAACTACAGCAACAATGACGCCGGAGACGGCGACCACACCCGCTGCTGCTGTTGCTGCTGTCGTCATTCATTCACCATTCGCTTGGACGCGACGTGCTCAGAGCACGCAAAACCTGAGCAGTAATCTCAGCTGGATTTGGCAATGAAGCAGCAGCAGTAGTAGTAGCAGCAACAGCAGTAAAAACAGCAGCAGCAACATACTGCAACACACGCTGTTTGCAAAGCTAGCGGAAAATGTATTTTTTTTTACTGCTTCTTTTACTCTTTTTTTTCCCCCAACCAAAGGGAACTTGTTAAAATGCATAACGCACACATGTACTCAACTCACTTTGAAATTCCGGCAAAGCTCATAAAAAAAAACTGTTTCTAGCTACCACAAAATGAACTTGCAACATGCTACATACAACGACGACAACTATGTAACTACTAAATACGTTTGTCATCGAGTCTATGGCAGTGGAAATTTAGTGACAACACTTCCGGTTGCTTGTTGTTGCCAAAAAAAAAAAAAAAAAAAAAAGAACAACAAAAACTACTACAAAAACCCTTCATAGTGATAGAGCGAAAAGTTTGCAATAGAACGTAGACAACATCCTCATCGTCGTCATCATCACCGTCAACCGAAAAAACATCATCGATGCTGCTCACGTGCTGCGTCGCTTTATTGCCGTTTGGCATTAGTTTGCTTCGAGCAAGGATTTGTGCCAGAAGTTTGCAAAGGATTAAAATCGAAAAAAAAAAAAAACTAAAACCAAACACAGCAGTTTTGATTGAGCCGCAACTGTTATTGGGAGTCTGTGTCTCTGTAAGTCATTAATGAGCCAAGCGTGAGCAGCGCACAAAATAGATGCCAAACACCGGCAGCAGCAGATACTTAAAAAAAAGAAGATACTTAATATTATAGATAGGGTACTTATTACTACTATGTGCATATCAAACTTAAGCAAAAAGAAACTCATAAACTTTATAAAGAAAAGCTAAACATTTTGAAAGATATTTTCAAATAAAAAAAATTCGAGCCTTTACTAAAAGTTAAACTTAAGCATAATCCTCAAAAAAACAAAAACAAAAAAAACTGCACAAATGTATTTCAAATTTTGTAGTATTATATGGAGCTGCTATTGTTTTTTTCGGATCCAAAACAATATATATATATGGGTTAGTTTACCATTTAACTTCCCGTTATTCTGCCGATTAACATAATATTAGCAGTATAAACGCAGTATTTTGTGAAGAAAGTTATTTTCGAGTCTAAAATATATAATATTGAACAATTTACAATATTTCAAATACATTTGTGCTGTGCGCTTCACATTTATTGTATATAGCATATATAAAAAAAAAAAAAGTAAATCACGTATCTTATAGATACTCAAACCTAAGCAAGACTTTTATTTATTAATGTATCAAACTCAAACGCAACATTCCTTAAAAAGAGTTCAAGCAAAACATAATATTACAAATCTATGCATTTCACAGCACTGTAGATACTTTTTTTGCAAATAGCTTTTAGTTGTACTTAGATACTTTTTTATCTCAATAATATTAAATACATATACAGTTGTAAATTGCAGTTACTTAAAGCTTAAATATAAACACACACACAACTACAAACAACCAAAGACTAGTCAGTTAAGTCATTTTATGTACAAAAAAATAAGAATTAATATTCAAAAAAAGTTTATAAATAAAAATTAAATCATAAATAATAAAATTAAATTCGAAAAAAAAAAAACAAATCCAACAATTGTAAAATATTTTCGCATTATTATATTTACATTTATTTAGTTTTAATGCAAAAACAAAACAAAAAACCACAAACTGCAATACGTATTTCAAATATTTATAACGTTATGATTATTATTATTATTATATAGCATATGCAAATAAAATAAAATTAGTTATTAAAATTAAATTTTGCAAAAACAAAAAAAAATTCATAATAGCTAAAATAATAAAAAAAAACTCGTAAAATGTTCCAATTTAGCATAGAAATTTCATTGTTACAAGAGGCAAAATAAAAAATTGCTAAAATTAATTCATAAAAAATGCAAAAAAAAAAAAAACAAAAGTGAATTTAAAATTAAATATGACAAAAAACATATAAAAAACATTAAAATGAAATTTAAATAAATAAACAGCAAATGCGAAAGCAATTACAAAAATATTTATTATTCGTTTTATTATTTAACAATGGAGCAGGCGGTAGCATTGGGTGTTGAAAGCTGGTTCAACGTTTGAGATACATTGTAACACAGCAGCTTATTCAAAGGTGTAAAGGATATGACAATTATTTTTTTACATGAAAACAAGCAAAGTGCTTGACTACAGCGTTGAATGTGTGAATTACAAGTATTTTGCAATATTTCAGGTATTTATAATGCTTAAGTATGGAAAAAGCTTCGGCATATTTAATTACTTTTGCAGTAATGAGCAAATATTCGCATTTTCATTAGATTGCTCAAAAAAATTAAAGGCACTTAATATTAAAAACTCATTCTGAGTTTTTGTTTGAAAGTTTTTGGCAGTTCTAGAAATATTTCTTCAAAATAAACTGAGAATGAAGTCAAAGTGAGCTCTAAGAAATATAAGCGGAATGGAGAATCTTCTATATATTCAGCTCAAGCTCACAGAGGAACACAAGTAAGGCCAAGAAAGGATTGGGCACGGTTTGGTTGTCTATAAGAAACAAACATACCTAGATACATAGACACAAAATACATTTGTATTTACAGCAGCTGATTCAGTCAGTCGACCTAAGTATTGCAATTTTCTATAAGTGAAAATATTGATCAACGTATTTGTGATAAAAATCGAAAATGTTCTAAAAGGCTTTTGTTGAATCTGCTGGCAAAAATGCGCCTTTATTATAAGTTGTATAAAGTATTCAACAAATGGTCTGGAGACCTGCGAAGACGTGCTTCGTTCTGGACGATCTTCAAAAAGTTTGATAGACGATTAACGTCAATAAAGTAAAAAAAATTCATTGCAGAAAGTAATCATATGAGCTTAAAAGAGATAGATCATGTATTGCAAATGTCACATGATGCACAAAAAATTGGATATGCATTGGGTGGATACGCGGTGTTGCAAGAATTTTTTCAATAGAGCTGAATTTCGTTTAAAACGAGGTTCCAGCCAATTGGGAACCTACGTTCATAGAACGCATAATTACTGTCGATGAAACATGGGAGGTGTACGAATACGACACATTTCGAACCATCAATCATCCGAATGGTGCGCTTAACCCGAAAAAAATCACTCCAAAGTTGATCAGAAGTATTACTTTTACTTCTGATCGGCTTTGGCGTGATTGTTTTGTTTGATATACGTGGTGTGTTATACTTTGAATAAGTTCTGCAGCGTCATCATTTTGGAGACAACCTTTTTGCACAATGGAATCACCTTTGCCTTCATAGAAGCACTCGGGTCTCCTCCAAAACACCGTTATATTTGTTTCCGATTTGTAGTGGATGAATCTAAGTTTCACCAATGATTATGAATTGACTCAGAAATTATTTTATTTTTTAGGTGCTTCTTTTCGATGTCCACTGGACTTCTAACCCACAATGTACTTCATTTTACTGTTACTAGCGAAGATGTAACTAGTGATCCCAGTAAAAAATATTCATTTTAATTTAATTAATATATTAGTATTCACACATAGTACGAAATGGCTTTATCAACCCTACTATAAAGAATAAAACCAAGCCCGAAATTCGGAGATAAAAAAGTGTTTTGTGAATTAAGCAAGAAACTGCTTAATTTTGTGTAAATGGATTTTGGGTTCAGATGGAATTACTACATACGGAATATTTCTAGGTCTCATGAATATATAAAAACCTCAATTTTCTTGTATATCAGTAAAATTCTATAAGATCTGAAAATTGCCATGAAAAAATTTTAGGGTCATAGACAATTACTGTCTTCGGATTCGTTTTCAAAATGGTTTTCACTATTAAGTCTAGTGCTCCTAGGAAATAACTCCGAATAAATATGCTTGGCGTAAAATCCTGGATTTACACCGATGTCACCGAAACATCTGACTCAACTACTTTCGTCATGCATAGCGAAAACACAGTAATTGCGAGGGAATCGGTCCCTCCTTGTAACACTTTTTTTTACCGTAGAAGCATTTGCAGTTCTTAAAGCATGCTTTTTATCTGTTATAAACCAGAGATCTTTATGCTCTATCCACAATAACTGCGATCCGGAATGAACTAAGGAAGCGTATCACAACTCATCATGAAACAATCACAATACTCTGGGTTCCCATCCACCAAAGGATCCCTGAAAATGAATAAGCAGATAAAGCAGCTTAAAATATTCCTAAGCACGACTCCAACTTTTCAATCCTTAGAATACCAAAAACATAAATCCTTTAATAAATTGGCAACTCAGGAAGATAAAACTGAATGAATGAAGATTTTTCAAGCACAGCTACTCAGAAAGCAACTCAAATTTGCCTACCAACATGACAAGAAGTGCATGTGCAATTTTCATCTGCCTGTGAATTGGACATGCCTAGAAGTTTCATCAATACCTTCTTAATGACATTGTAAGGCCCTGTACAGAAACCATTAATCGATAGTCCATCTACTGTACTCTTGCCGATAACTTAAGAGCATTAGGGTAATATTTCTCGAGGGTCATGGAGTAATTCTTTCTTCGGGTTGGAAGTCGACGCATCTACATAAATGCATATAGCTTTTGTCTACTGCTAAACATCTATTTCTCCTGACAATCTTACTAACTATTATAATTCATATTTAATCTTTCCACGTACTTAAAAATTGATCACAAAATATCGTTATTCAATGAACGTCATTACCCATTATCCTCTGCAACACTCATTCACTTCCTTTGCGTACTTTGAATAAGATTTTTAGGTCACAGAAAAAATCGAAGGACTTTAATTTAAAATATAAAATATAGAAATTCGAATACTTTGAAGGTCTTGTATACAAGCTATCAATCAAATATAAAATATTTAACATATTAATGTAAATAAATTTCAAAAACTGACAACTAAAATGTCGTGCACTTTTCTGTCAGCATGTATCGCATCGTTTATACGGCATATTCAGCGGAATTTGACATTTCTAATTTAACAAACAAAAAGTGAAAGCAAAATTTTTGTTTATGATTTTTTTCCACCCAAGAGGAAAAAAACAACTATGGAGCGGCAGCAAGAATGTTTAAAATAAATAGAAATAGGTTGCGCGGTCAAGAATATTTATGCCATTTATGCCACGACAAACGACGACTCCGACGACGACGTTAGCCAAAGTTTATAGACTGGTGGCCCGCTTTATTTTGAGCGGCAATCGACAAAATTTTTGCATATTTTTAACACGAAATTTCAAGCGATTGAAGTGCGCGGTAAGCGTATGCTCTGCGATAAAGTAAAAATCTCAAACATAAAGCTGCACTGCACTGCAGCAAAAGGGATAGACAGAGCAGAGCGTACAAAATGTATCTAGATACAAACAGAAAAATATATGCAACTAAAGAAAACTAAATGAAAAGACAAAAAACCAAGACAGATATAGCTTTTGGCATTATTATTACCAACATTGACGACGTCGACAACGACTCGAATTCGGACTTGGACTTCGACGACGACGGCAACGACATGCCAATGAAAAGCGATTGCCACATTGCAATCGGTTGCATTGATCACTGTTGCTGCTGCTGCTGCTGCTGCATGCTATACGCTTTGTGGGTGGCTGTGCAGCAAATGCCGCAAGCTGAAAAAAATATTTAGCTACAAAACCAAAAAAAAAAATAAGGATTTGCATATTAGCACAAAAACAAAAGAAAAAATAAAATAAAAACGAGTGTCAGTTCGACAAGAGATGTTCATCAGCGCTGTTGACACGCTGTGCGCGATTAGCTTTGTTTTTCTTTAAGCATTTTCAGTTTTATGACTTCATTAGCGCGCGCATGCATTGACTAAATGATTTGTATTTGTATTTCATTTTCCGAACATGCTGCAAGTACTTTTAGCTACAATATACTTTGCATTCGAATGCTGCTGCTGCTGCTGCTGCTGCAGTCTGTGCTGTGCTGTGCTGCTGCATGAATTTAATTGAAATTTGTGTCAAACGAAAGTTGCGAAAAATCTAAATCACGATTCGACCGCGCTCTGCCAATTTGTGGCGCAGCAAATGTTGCTCAAATGAAATGTAAAGAGTGAAAGATACAACATGCATTCATATGCAGGCAAATATGTATCTAAATACATGCATAGTAGGTACTCGTACTGCTGACACCCGTGACTCTTTGAGGACACAGATGATGATGCCGATGATGACGTCGCGCTTGAGTATGCCGAGCTGCTGATGCCGTAGCTGCTGACGTTGATAATGTCGTCGTCGTCGTCTTCATCGTTTGAAAACCTGCCTGCCTCATCTCATGTTCATGCAGCTGTGCAGCAACTGCATGCAACTTCTCAACTCCTTAAGTTTCTATCTATTTAGTCGCGTTTAGATCACCAGATCACTGCTGTTTGTTGCATGCAAAGGCGAAAGCTTAAAACCAACAAAACTCCAAGCGAACTCAATCAGCTCGCGCACTCACTCGCTCGCTCGGCATATAATGATGAATTAGACTGCTGTCATGTCATGACAAAAACGCGCTGCATGCAATTTCCTTGCAACTCGACAAAAAAAAAAAAAAAATCCAAAAAAAAAATAAAACTTCAACAAAAAATCGTTTGCCGCGATTTGCGATTAAATGAGCTGAAAGCGAAAGATGCCAAGAAGACATTTTAATGTAGAAACTAGCAAAAAATAAATAAAATAAAAATAAAAACCACAAAGCTGACAAATCGTTATTTTGTCGACTGCATCCGCGTCCTTCTTCTGCTGCATGCTGCAAGTACTTTTTCCACTGAATCATAGCGCACATTGCAGCTGAGGCTGTTGCTGAGGCTTGTATGCAGCCTCCTCGTACGAGGAGTATAAGTGAAATTTGAATATTTTTACTTTTTAGCGCAGCGTTTAAGCCACGCTTTGACTTTGGCCTGGCTTGGCCTGGTTTTCATTCGTGCATCAGGTTGGCCCAAACGACTACGATGACAACGATGCAGCAGGCATGCTGCAACTGAATTGATGCTGCATTTACTCGTACGAGGGTTGAATTGTGAGTTAGATTTCTAAGTATTTAGCATAAATTAGAAATTATTTGCGAAATACAAGTTGCGTTCTACAGTTCCACCATTGGGAAAGACTTTTTCTGTTGAACGAGTGTATGTGACTGACTTCCTTGGGAAGATACTTTTAGAAGCCTAATGGCTCCAGCCAAAACTTGATCCCAAAGTAACGATGGAACCATTGGCTTAGAAAATTCATAGAGCTGCTAATCATGTAATTCCCAAATCCAGAGCCAAGCATCTTCAACCATTTCCTAAGTAGAATCTACATCTGTGGAGTCTTAAGTCTGCTCAAATGATAGCTGAGAAAAGGCTGCTGAGAAGAGTACATTTTACAGCTTAAAAATCTTCTCAGTGGGTTAGGAAACCAAAACGTCTCGAAGTAGTTGAAACCTCTGACCCATTCTACATCTTATTGTCAGCTTCTTAATACTTATAAAAATCTACGAAAAGTATTTTCTAAGTTAAGAACGCGAGTGGATGTTACTCAGACAAGGATAAAGCTGAAACCTTTGCCGAGCACCTTGGAAGTAATTTTACTCCTGTTATTACTTTTCACCAAGCAAAAGAGACTTTGCAGTACCTCAATGTCTCTAGCCTAATGGACCTTCCCATCTTGGAAGTACACTTCCATGAGATATACAAGAAGGGCTTATAACAAAATTGATGGGCTATACAAGAGTAGATGGAAAAACCATCAAAGCCCTATCTCTCAGCTGTATTGAGCCTCTTAAAACATATTTTTAATAGATGTCAAAGCTTGCCCAATTCCATACTCAATTTAAATGTGTCGGAGTTGTTCTCAAACAAAAGCCCGGACATGACGTAGCTACCTATAGAACTATACCCCCATTTGCAATATTCTCCATAATATTCTCGCGTCATTGCGACTTCGACGATCTGTGACGATGAAATATTTCAACTTTGGTTTTGTAGAAAACTTCGTCTAGCTAGAATCGGAAATGACCGGCAACAGCAACGTCTGGAGATTGGGCATACAAACATATTAGAAGTGGAGGGCTCTTTCGAATGATTAAAACCCTGATCTTATCAACGTTGATATTCCTTTTTTTGCTGTATAATACAGAAGCATTGACCTTGATTGAGTCAGATGATGATTTTTCAGAAGATTTTTGGACCTATTAGAGTTGGCCAACAATTTCAAGCTATATGAGCTATTCGGTGATGTTGACATAGTCCAGCGTAGAAATTCCCAACTTGGCTGGTTATCCACATGCTATAAGTCTAGGACAACCATTGACTTGAAGCAACCATTGAAGCATCAACTATATTCTACATTTTTTACTTAAACAGACAATGGTGCGCGCAATTTTTGACTCATTTATGCTGCTAATAGGTATTTATTTTTACCAATTTAAAGTTTTACACCTCTAAAAACATCTCATTAAATACAAATCGTTCATACCTCCCTCGAATTACTGCTGCATTTCTGGTTGATGTCTTTGCTTCATGCAAATAGCACATGAGTGGGTTTCAAATACAATATCGTGCATTTATTTTTAGTTAAAAAAGCACACTTTGCCCTCTTCGTAAGCACTTGGAATCTTCTTTCCTCTTCGGGTTTTAGTTTAGTTTGGCGTTTTGCTAATTAATTGAGGCGTATCAGTCGTTCGTCGCTGCACAAACTTGTCGCAAGTAATTAGCTGCGCATGCGAAACAGCTTGTCAACTCAAAATGAAGTTATTACTTGACGCGACAACTTATTCACTCTGTGCAACTAGCTTTGTCGCACTCACACAATGTTGAAACTTTCGTGGTTGTTGTTGCTGTTGAGTTTTTCTGAGTGAAGTAGTAAGAAGCCAAATATAATTATGACTTTTTACTTAAAAAGTTGTTCATGCTTTATTTTTTTTTCGCGATTTCTTGCAACGTTAAGCGTAACAAGTTCGAGTCAACTTCAACGCTCAAGTCAAGCGGGTTAATTGCCAGCAATAAGATTCAATCAAACTAATGATGGACACAACACAACAAGTGATGGCAGTGCCAGCGAAACAGCTTCATCTTGTAGCAACAACAGCAACATTGAGGCATGCAACAATTGTTGCAGCACACAGCAAAATTGTATGGCGTGTGCAGCAGTATGCGCGGGTGCAGCTTTTACTGCTGCTTATGAATGCTGCTTGCCAAAAGGTCGCTTGCAACGGCAACTTTCTTCGAAAAATTTTCAACTGGAAAATGCAGATAAAAATGCAACAACGCGAACAACATAATTTAAAATGCTGCAACGTAAATAGGACTGCTCGAATCGATAGTTTGTTGTTGCCAGTAAATAACGCGCGATGGCCACAAGTAGCGCGCAGATAAGCAGCAGGCAGCGGCAAAAAAAAATACTCGCAATATGAAAAGCATAGCAGCTAATTGCAAAAAAGTTTTCCCAAACACTCTCACAGCAGCCACTTAGTTTTCCTAGTCTAGAAAAATATTATAGCCAGCTCAATACTCAATTCTACTCCACTCGATACTGTTGCTGCTGCAATTCTTTATCAAACTTTGCTCCGCTTTGCCGCAAATGCGCTTGTTTCACGTTCTCGCACCATTTAAGGTGCGCAAAAATGCACAATTTACAGTTGCCAGCGCTGTAGTAGCGGCTGGAAAATGGAAATCCTCGAGCAAATAAAAACTAGTAGCAGGAAAATGACTGCCTGCCTGCCTGCCGAAAAATATTGTTTAGCCAAATTTGGTCATATGAACGATATTAGCGCAGCTGACCCTGCTTAGCTCCAGAACTTGTCGCCGTCATTCGATCTTCGATGTTTGCGATCGTTCGTCCAGTCCAGCACGTTCAGCATTCAATATTTTCTTTCTTTTAGTTGTTGTGACTTTTGGCATTTTGGCCAAACAACAGCAACCCACGCATTTATAACTATATAAATACAGGGTGTGACAAGCAATTGGAAATTTTAAGAGTAAACTGAAGATGTTCATTTAAACAGCGTGAAGTAATTTGAAGATTAATTCTTCTCTTATATTACAAAAGAAATTTACATAAACTTGAGCATATACCAAGAAGAAGATACTTGACATAAATGGGAAAATATTACAAGAGGAAAAGTCTTGGCAGAAATTGGAACATATTAAATGTGGATAATTCTCCTCATATGTTGGAACATATAACACTAGGAAGTTTCTTGGTTAAATTGGAAAATATTATACGACGAAAGATATGAATTTTAGCAGGCTAAAAAGAAAAATTCTTGGCATAAACATTTTACACGAGAATGATTCTTGGCATACATTTGAACATATTACATAAGGAAGATTCTTGGCATAAATTGCAACTTATTACACGGGGAAGATTCTCGGCATAAATTTAAACATATTACATGAGGAAGATTCTTTGCATATATTGGAATATATTATAAAAGAAAGATTCTTTGCATAAATTCGAATATATCACAAGGAGAAGATTCTTGGCATAAGTTGGAACATATTAGATTCTTGGTAGAAGTCGGATCGTATTAAACGAGAAACATTTTTGTCTTATATTAGAACATATTAGACGAGGAAGAATCTTGGTATAAATTGGAACATGTTACTCGAGGAAGATCCAACATACTAAGATAATCCAAGGTTCAGAAAGGAATGCTGCAGTCGATAGTGTTCAACTTCTAAATACCTTGTACCTCCATTGAACCTTAAATTTGTATAGAAGATACATTCCCATCTGGATCCGTGTGGTATATTCCGATAGGATCAGTGAAAAAACAACAAATTTTCCGGTTGAAGCTAAACCAAACCACAACAAAATATTTTTCTTAGAAAATAGCAAGAAGAGGTAAAGATTTGTAAAAAGGAAGTCTCCCTTCCAGTGGTCCAATGGACCTATATGGAATCTTTCATTTGAATTTTAATAAAAATAATAATAATTCTTAGCTTTAATAACAAGAAAAAGTAAATTTTCATTCAAAACTTAAAAACTTTGTATGGGGGATTCCCTTCTTTAGTGGAAAATTGGAATATTTTATAAGGATTAAGGTAAGTTAGACCAAATTTGATGTTTGTCGCATCTTTATGTGGTTATCTTTTCACCTCGACACCCTGTATTAACTATCAAACGTTTTAAACACTCTTATTTATATAGCTTCAATGATATAGCAACAACAGCAACAACAATTTTGGCAATTGGTATTTAGGCTATAGATCTTGTAACAAGTGATTCCATGTGGTGCACGTTGTCGCTTCATTAAGCGTTCGAACAACAGCGTTCGAACAGCAGCAGTCGTTCGACGACATCGAAAACAATCATCGTCAGCAATTTTGCCAATTTCCATCAAACTAGCGAGGACCTTGTCAGAGTCGTCAACGACATCGTCGTCGTCATCATCATCAACAGCGGCAACAAAATTTTCGGCTAGACAAACGTATTGATACAACTGAGATACATCAAACGATTGAAAGACAGATGCATATAGACGAATAGATTTTGCTTTCGCTGCGCCTCGATTTCAAAGTCAATTTGAGTTTGATGCGTTTCAACTGTTTCTACTCTTCGAGTCTGCTGCAGTACAATTTGCGCGCTTGTCAAGTGTACGACAACATTACGCGCAATTGTTCAATGTCAACGCAATTTGATGAGCATGAAACTGTAGCTCAACTAGCTGAACTAGCAGAAAGAAAAGATACGCGCGTACAAGTCGTAAGTAAGCGGTCGGACGAGGGATTTTGGGGCAAGCATTCAACGCAACGCACCAAAGAATGCCGACGCGCAATGAAGTAGCTGTTGTAGCTGCTGCTGCAAAGGCCTCCAGCAACAATTCCCATGTGCTGCCTTGTTCTCTGATAACGAACGAACGAACCAACGCTGAAAATTGAACGCGTTGACGCACAATGCGCCATTGTCAGCGAAAACTATTAAGACACAACAACAGCTAAAGCCAGCAACCAGGGTCCAACGGCAACCAGGGGCCTACAACAAGCTGAACGGCGTCGTCGTTGACATTGTGCGTCTGTCCGTTTGAATTAAAAAAAAACAAAACAAAAAAATTCAATAAAAATTTTGTCAAGTTCGAAATGAAGCTTAAATCTCCTTTAATGTAAAAGGCAGCATTGGTATACTATAACAGCGAAGCTAGACTATTATTTGAAATTTTTAATTGATAGTAGTAAACTATAAGCATACAAATTTGAATGCAGTTGAACCTAGAAGATTGCGCTGGATGAATATATTTTTCATTCATTTCAGTAAGTCACAAACTGTTCAATAAATCGCTAACATCATATGGTACAATATGTGTATAGGGTATATAAAAAAAATGCTTGTTCTATGTCTGCATCTGAACTCAATTAAAGCCAAATTCGCGTATCCGCAAATATTGAACGCTGTTGTGGAAATGAGGCTATGCGTAGTTTGTGGGAGTCAATTGCTTTCAGTGTGCCTTGAGTTGAGTTGAGCTGGCAAAAGTTATTTTATTTAAGTTTTTTAGTACAAGCAAATTAAAAATAAATGGACTATTACTGGAATATATTGTAGATGCAACAACAATTTAAGCAATTTTCATATGCTTTAGTGTAGAAAATTAAAAAATTGTAAATAATGATTAGACAATTGATGCCGAAGTACTTCAAGGAAATGCAAAACCACTTGATCCAAATCTTCTTCTTCTTCTTCGTCTTGTTCTTATTAATTACTAAATTATTAAATAAACAATGGAACTAGTTCTAAGAATTACAATATAGAAAGCCAAAGGCATATCCAAACACACAGAAGAAGTAAATGAGTATCGACTTATTAATGATATCCGAAACACACTTTACCAATAGATCTTATTTATATTATAAATAAGAGAATATGAGTTTATTATGGCTAATAATACTGATAACAGAGTACGTACATGGTGATACAAATTTCACTTAAATATGACTTCTAGATGAATCTGGGAATCATATATACAAGCAGCATATTTTAAACTTAAATGCAATCCTCAAGAAGTCAATATATGAGCTTTATGTTTTCCACCACGATAAGCTGTAGAACATCTTGAAATTGATTTAGATTTTTTTTAATAAGCTTAGAATGGAAAACACACATGTTAGTGTTCTAGGCTTCTTAAACCAAAAGGATGTGCATGCACGAATGCATTTCAGCGAGGAAACAATCAGTTCTATCTATAGGAAAACCCATATACTGGCTTACTTATTCTAACACAATATCTTATTTGCTAGGTTTTGTTATTTGGCAGGAGTTCCAACATGCCAACTAGGCATAATGGACTCAAAAGTTGTGAGCGCCCATCACTCGCCTATTTAATATTAATTACAAGAAAAATTTTTAAATTCAGTTTCTCTTCCAATTATTTTACATTAAATAGTTCTGAGTTCAAATTGATTGGAAGTAACCACACGAACTACGAAATTCCTTTGACTTTAGTAAGCCTGTCAGAACGGTGTTGGTCATCTTGGGCTGTAGCAGATTGTAAACCTTCTTCCACGTTCCAAACAAATCGTTCCGGTGCTCGAAAACCGACTCGGTCTAGATCAACTAGTTCAGATTGTTTCAATATTGAGGATGTTTACGGATAGAAAGGCCGAACCCTCATCCTTGTGGTAGACAATTAATGGACCACGACGGTCAATGCGGCGACGATCACGTAAGGTACCACGGTCGGCGTGAAAACGCTGGGACTCAGATTTTCAAACGTCTAAGGAAAATTATACCCTGCTAAGGAATTCTGAGATGATGTGTACCTTGGCCTGGTTAACAATGCGGTGCGGTTGCCGAAAGTACCCTTTCCGGAGCGAAGAGTATCACAGATAGGGAAATACGTACAGTACCTAAAGACTCGGCAAATATTTGGTGATTACCTAGTTCGCTTACGATATATGGCTGGTGATAGTTGCGACGAATCAAATGTAGTACATCATTTACATCATCTGGGCAATTTAGGACCTTCAGAACAGCGGACAAACATATGTTTTTATCTTTGAGCTGTTTATGCTTTTTCGATTAAACAGAGCCCAAAAGTCAGGCATTAACTGAACTCATTTTTATTGACTGTTAAATTCACTTTTCTGGATTTTCTTTTTCTGTTGCCGCAGGTACGTCCATTCGTCGTAGCACAGATTCATATGCATAATTTTTGAAACTGACTAAGCTTTAATTTTTTTTTTCACATCCAAAGTTGCTTCTTCGTCGTAGCACTCAACTTAGATGTTTGTCAGAAATTATGTTTTAGAGTAAGAGTCATCCTATAGATCTAAAAACAATTGGTGAGGAATATTATGTTGACTAAAAAAAAAGGGCTCTCTCCCTATTTCTTAGTTTCAAAACTGTAGAATTGTCATCCGTAAACTGATAAAGATATTATGTCGTTCCAAGCGACATAATGGATTGATTAACCACCAAACAACATCGAATAATTGCTGAGGACCCGTTTGTCTTTGTACTTTGTGGGTAAGTAAATAACCAAAACTTTTACGTTTAGGGTTTTTAAAATCCTACAATAATATTTCTTATTAAGTGAAGGCAGTTAAACCAGAACAATTCGTATTTTTTTTTTTTTTTTTTTTTGAGGTTATATATTATTTGTTTGTAATATTTTGGTAGGGTATTGTTACTTAATACTTTCAGTTGTACTGAATTCGTGGTGTACATGAAGTGGTTTAAAAAAATTATATCAAAGGGGGACATTCTCTATTCACGTTCTACTCCGGCCAACGATCCATAATTCTCTTAAAACGATAAATATTCAGGTCCACAAAGAAAAAAAGCGGAGTCCGCTAAGACATTATTTGACCGATTTTATTGCAAATACTCAAAGGACGCTTGAAAAATTGACGATGAAGCATATTCTATTCTTTTCCACTCTAACGTATATAATAAACCAGCGAAACTCAGTTCTCGATAAAAAAAAACGTTGAGCAGAAAGTTTTGGTATAGCTGGCAATTGGTTCAAATCGATTGTCGCCTTACCCTCTCATTAAAGAGTTGAATTTCGCGATTACTGCTGCAGTTTATTTAGAGGCATGCATAAAGGACAGACTTATTCCATACATTAGAGCTAACTAATAATGACAACAACGTATTCTGGCCTGACAAAGGTTGTTCACACTGTGGCAAAGTGGTTCTACAATACTTGAAACAAGAAAATATACATTTGGTTGCCAAGGATGACAATCTTACAAACTTCCCGGAGGCTCGCTCCGTCGAAGATTTTTGGTCAATTCTGAAAGGTCGTATGTACGAAAATGGCTGGTAAGCCGAAAACACCTGCCAACCTACTTACTTTTCGTCAATTAATTCTTATTAAGTCGTCAATTGATTGAAGTTCGGAAAAATGTCATCAACGCCAGTAATATGAGATAGGAAGAACACATACACAAATGGAAATATCCATATTTGAAAGACTGCAGATAATTATTAGCAAACAATTAGATGATGTTCCCCATCATTAAGCGTTCTCCAAATTATGTCATTAAGCCTTCTTATGGTAATATGGAATACCAATGAGTAATAAATTTATTGTTGCGGGGTACTATGATGCTAAACATCCTCGGTGAAAATCTAAACTTAGTGCAACTGAATGCTTTTCTTAAAATCCTCATGGATCTTTATGGAGAGCAATGAAATACCTAAGATCAACAGGAAGTGTAGTGTAAAAACGACCTTAATATTGTTAACTTACTTGATTGTGCTTTTCATAAGAGTGCTTCATATAAAATAAATAACTCCGATCCTCCATGTCCTCATGAATTAAGCAAACTGAAATGAAATAAACAACAAAATATTTTATTCAAAAATTAACTCAAGAAGATCGACAAAATATTTTTCCATAAAACAAAACGAATATAGTTGTTGAAATTCCAGGCTTAACAATGACTTTATCGTTAAGGTCCTTAGAAGACTCTAAGCTTGAATGTGATGCTAATGATCAAAGTAACGTCATCATGATATCTTTAGAGTATAGTTTCCGCCAACGTTTAATGACAATTCATATAGCCCTAACTTGTTTAGACTACTAGATCCATAAAGTTCTTCCTCTTTTTCTACTGCCATCAAATACTTTCAACCTCCATTTATGAAACTGACAATTTTTAATTAACTCTCCTGTTTCTATAATTGTTTTTAGACTCCTTTTTTTTAAGCGCTTATTACAAGTTATGCCTGGACGCCGCCTTCTTTTAGAATTCTGCCAGATTGAAATGTAAAAAATGTAGCTCATTTACGCGTTTATTAAATAATAAACTGAATCCATATACAGCCGGCAGTTTTACAGCGAAAAAAGGCAACTTTAGCGACAATTAAAAAGAACAGCGTAAAAATTTATCAACTTGCAACTTGCTGTGTTTGCTTCCCAATAAAGCAAAAAAATAAAAAAAAGGCAGCAAAAAAGCGGCTTCGAATTGAAGTGAAGCAGGAAATTGTTCATTGCCAAAACGAGCAAACGTTGAGTAGGGCGGCACGTTGGAGACGTTGGCGGCAGCAGTGGCAGCAACAGATTTATGTATGCAACATGCATGCCGCGCAACAATGTGCCGGCAACGTTTTCATTGTCGGCTTGCAACGGCGGCGATTGTTGCAAATGAAGTACAAGCTAGTCAAAGCAGAACTGGCGGCAGTGAAGTGGTGCAGTGGGAAAGCGTATGGCTTACAAGTTGCCAACAATAATTTCAACGATGCGAGGGCAATCATTGAAACAGACGAGCAACAGCAGCAACAATAACAACAACATTGGCCTCAGCAGCAAATTAAAACGCTGGTGGAGGTCGTCGTCCACTACAATTGTCGTCGACGTAGTCGTCTCCAACCATTCATTCGTTTGTTTGTTCGTTTTTAAAAGAAGAAGAAGTTTAGTGCATCTTTTTGGTAAAGCCTCACTGCGCAGACAATTGCAGAAATTGTCGCCAAGTTTAGGCCAGGCTTGTTATCGTTTATATTTGTATATGTCTACGATTTAAAACCGCCAACAGCAGATCGAAGCAGAAGCAAAGCAGTAGCTGTAGCTGTGGCAGTTGCAAGTTCAAGCTCAGGCGGCATACATACCAGCCGCGCATACTCCGCATCGCATCGCATTGCATCTCGAATCGCTTCGCATTGACAATTGTTGCAGCTTTTCTGTTGCAAGTTTCAAGTTCAGTGCCGTTCGCAGAGCGCATTGTCTGCTGCCTCAAATTCGTCGGCGGCGTTCAAAATGTCTGTCCGTCTGTTTGGCGTTTCATTCTTCAAAAATTTTCAGCAGCAGCAATTTCTTTGTTTGGTGCTGCTGCTTCTTCTGCTTTGGATTAGGCGCTTTTGTCAACAATTTTGCACTGCCTTCATTAAGTTTGGTTGAATTCTACGATTACACTTCATATATAATGAAAATTTGTGTATTCAATTTTTGTTGAATAGTTTGTAACATAGGTGTAGAGGATTTGAAAATAAACCTTAAAGTTGTAGAATATGCATATTGACCACCAATGGCGAATCTGTGCCTTTGTGCTTCGAAGTACAGCCGAGGAGTTACATGGTCCGCAATCATCTAAGCGGCGGAATACGTGGACAGTCCTCCCAGACTATGGCAGAAGAATATTCTTCAAAGAAAATCTCTAGCCTTGATTTTTTAAATAGCGTGAGAAGACATGCATGTACGCCACAACTCAGATCAGATTAGTGAGAAGATCCCACCAAATCTTCGACTGAAGTTACCAGTAGTGACAGTTGGACCCAGAAAAAAAAGTCGATGGAACAGTAAATACGTGGCCGAGCTCCACTGCACCGGCATGGAAAGCCTGGAGGCCCTGGTGTTCAATTTAGGTAGAGACTAAGGGGAATAGGGTAAAATTTGTATCTACGATATCTCCAGAAATAGCGAGAGTTCAACCTGAGTGCCAAGGAGTCAAAGAAAGAAGCACCACAAGTGAAAACCCAAATATGGAGGTCACGAAAAGGAGAGAAACGAACGATTTCTCACAATCGGGATTGATAACGAATCAATGTCAGTGATTCAGGAACGATTTAATAGCCTCAGAGATAGGATCCGGCCGAATTGCGGTGCTTATTCACAAAAGAAAATAAAAGAAACAAAATACGATAAACCGATATGGAGAGCACAGCCGAAGACTCGTTGTTGCCTGTAAAGAAGCTGGCTCTCCAAGTTATTCGTGAAGATTTTGTCTCCATAGAAGCTCAGAGAAACGCTATTCTATTCTACAGGTTTTTTATGAGTCCATTTTGATTGAAAAATAAGCGTAGCGTATTAAAGTTTCAATACGTTTTAGTTATTCATTTTCCTTGTTTCTTTTTTTTTTTTTAACTCTCTGTAAATTACGCCACTGCATGGTTTACAGGTGCTTCAGGATAACTTTGCTGCTGCTGCTCTTTCTATTTGTACAGCACCCAAAGCAGTTTCATTGCCTTCCGTAATTTGAGCACAGTCCAAAAGCATCGTCATCATCTTCATTGTCGTCGTCGTCGTCGTCGTCGTCTTGGCCAATAATGTTTGTTTGTCTTGAACGTTTCGTCGGTCGTCAGCAGTTATGTAAGGAATTGAGACAATTATTTGTGCATCGTGTAGACGGAACGTGAATTGAACTGCAGAGTTGCGCGCCTGCGTCTAAAACCAGACAGGCTCCTAACATACCCGCCGCTGCTGCACAAAGAAGCTCCGAGAAGCCGTTGATGGCATGCAAAGCGCGCAGCGCATGCGTGAGTTGCTTGCGAAAACGAACCAAGCGATTTGTGATTTTCATTAAAGCTTTTGCGAATTCGAGAGCGCCGCACGCACGCAAAAAGTTGTGAAGTCAAACGCTTAAAAACGCTGTCTGTCTGTGTGTCTGTCCGCCCGGCTTGTTAGCCGCTACTTGTTTGCTTCACACAGACATTTTAGTTATTTGACAAAACGCCACTTGCCAATCGTTCGTCCGTCCGTTCATACTTGCCGCAAAGGTTGATCTGTTTTTATTTTATATTTTATTTTTTTTTTTGTTTTGGTGGCGCTGTCTGCGGTAGGTCGATAGGGTTTTGGTTTTTTAATTTCTGCCATGGGTTCTAAAAAATTCTTTGATTTGAATTTTTTCTTTTTTATAAAAAAATTTGCTTTTTAAATACATTTAATTGCGTTAATCAAAGTAATTAAGTCTTTAATTGAAATAAGTGCTCTGTGTGTGCGCTGTGCATTATATAATTCTTTAAGCGATTTTATGCACGTACTGGACTGTAAGCACTTTTACAGGACTGTTCCCACAGTAGTCTATGGCTGTGGAAGAGCCTTGCCAACAATTGTCATTCTTGTAAAAATTCTGCATTTGAAAGTAGTTATAGGTGTAGTGGCTGTGTTCTTATGGAGTATGATATCGATGGAACAGTAAAACTGTATAAATTTGTTTAAACTATTCCCGAACTATTCAGCTTTGTATACATATAACTCTTAGCCTCTCAGCTTGATCGTTTTTATACTTAATATTTTCCCAAAAAATATCTTTGATGTGCCCAATCTAAGGGCATCTTCTATAAATAAAGAGTTGTGGTGCGTGCCTTAATCTAGCAGAACGAGGTAACACAAAAATTAGTATACGAAATATTAAAGGAAAGTCTATAAGATCCACCGATCCGATCCACCTAGAAAACATCATCAAAGTACAGGCGGTCACGAATTATAAAATTTATTGGAAAAATTGGCAACTGTATTGCAATTATTTGACGAGTGCAATTCTACATTAAAAACCAGATAGAACGCATCACTCGGCAAGAAGATTTTGTAATTCATCTAAGAGGCATTCCGGGATTCACTTAGATATGTGAAAATATGACTCGATTACCTCATTTACCGAAATCAATTTGGATTTTTGTTTTTCTGACAGTCGGAGTTATAAACCGGCTGGAGTAATTAAGTTATTTTTCCACTTCTTCTTGAGACTTTGTGATAAAGACATCAAGAACAATTTTAAGCTCTATTCTAAAAGTTTAGAAATCGCGTAGTTTCAGATGATTCGAAATGTTGGAATTATAATCATTTAACAGGTCTCTCGTGGTATTGAATTCTAACTTTTGCAAGAGATTTTTAGCTACTCATCAAGGTCTTGAACCTAAGTTTTGATGAAAAATTTAGCTAATAGTTCCATTTATCATGAACAGTCAGCCTGACGGACGAAAGTACACAGAGATTGACGTATATAAATGCCTCCAACTCCTGGTGTTTATCACAGTCAACTAGTTGTATGTTGCATGATAAAATTGGAACATATGTATATATTTTTTTCCTTGTTCATGGCTTAGAAAATATGGGTCAGAATACGGGAAGTCTTCAAATCAAAGTATTACTTTTAGTAAACAATTTTAATTTGAATTTTCTTAAATACTTTTAGTTTTGCTGGTCTTGAACATATATGTCAAATTTGGTCAAATGTGGAGGTTTTAAGTTTTTGTGGAGACTTTTATTCATGTTCATCTCGAGAGACGAGACGAGCCGATCTTCCAAAAATCAGTTAAAGCAACATGATACATTTTATGGATGCCCGCTTAGGGCTGTTTGTAAGAAATAGTCATCTATTTAAATCATTATCATCTTCAAAGTTGATATGATGACTTCTGATAGACCTCGATTTCATATATATATATATATATATTATGAGCCGTGTCCCTCCTCCCTATATCAGCCTAAAAGTCAATATGGAGGCTTATGAGGGCCCACTTCACAAACATTTATTAACCTTTAAAATAAGACTCTTCGATTTTTAGAGTTTAAACATATCTGATACAATTTTCGAAATGTCCTTTGAGTGTTTAACAAACTCAATGCATTATTTTTATTAATTAATTAATTTTTTATATAAGTTCTATATAAATTACCATATATGCTTAGTAAATTTATTTTAACGTCAAATCCAATCCATATCATTAACTGCCATCTCACGTGAGCTTCAACGTATCTTTCTGCATGCAACTCCATTCAACACAAGTCAGTTTTGCTGCTAATTATACATTTTCGCAGATTTATTAACTCATAAATATGATGTAATCCCAGCCCATTTCTAATCAGATATAAACAGATTGCTACCAGACGCTTAAAGCCATGTTAGCTGCTTTTCCCACTACTACTCACTTTTTTTCTTCTGCTTTTTTTTTTGGACGAGGTGTGTGGCACAACGTGTGTATGTAGTAGTTTTTTGGGGGCACAATGCGTACGCTGCCAGCGGCTAAATAATGTTTTTACAATTGTGTTGGTCGGGTCGCAGCAACGCAGCACAGCAGCAACAACAAAAGCATGTTGGACAACGGGCGGCAGGCTGCATAATAATTAAAACATGAATGCTAATACGTGTATACATTTAACCGGTTACCGCCCGCAAGGCAAATCTACGCACAGTGCAACCCCTTTCACGCCTCGCTGCGTTTTAGTGTTAGCGACGTGGAAACACGTGGAAAAATGAAACTTGCGGGTAGAAACTAATTAATAAATTAATTATGCTATTACAAAAACATACACACACAGACACGATACCTTTAGATACACACACACACACACACAGGTATACACTTTAATTATGAATATTTTCAGGTTGAAAATATTTTTGCAGAAATTGAAATTTTCTTTGGCACTCTTTGATGTATTTGTGTGTGTTGTTCCCTAGTTACTCTGACTCAGACGCACTGAAGGACGGACGGACTGACAGACAGACAGATAGTTCTCTTGTGCAACAGCGGGAGTTGACTTAATTAACCTTGCGCACAAAATACCGTATGAGTGTGGTCTGTGTGAAGCTGTTGATGCATTGTCTAATATGCAAGATGTGATTCAAAAGTTTATTTTTGTTAGGCATAATAGGCTGGGCCGCCTGTTTAGAACTAATAGCGGTTCAGTGTCCTAAACATGTTGGTCCAAACTACATATCATGTGTCCCAACTTGCATAAACAAGCATACAAATGGAGGTAAAGGTTTCCAACAAACCTACGTGCCATAAATTGTCCAAATAAGTACAAAAATGCTTGAATAGCTTTGTTCGTCTTCATGGTAAATTGTTTTCAAGATGGTTTTGAACTTCTCAAATAAATTTTAACACACCATCTGCATCACAGTACAGCAGGTTGCAACTTGACATTCATGACTCTATATACCTTCCTCTCTCTCTTTTTATTTTTATTAAACGTATCGCCCTCACATTTCTCCAAATTTTTTTTTTCTTTGGCAGCTAATTAGTAGTAAATTCATTAAGAATTATTACTTGAGCTTAGACAATTTTATGGAAATTTTCACGGAAAACTGTTTGATTTACAAGCATGAAAATTGTCTTTCTAAATTGTAAGTTGTAATAATTTTGAAATGCAGCGAAGCAGCGCGAGTCAAGCGCAAATGAATTTGTGTTAAGCTGTTGTGAATGCACCTCAAAAATTATCCTTTCGTTTGGATAATACAACATATATATTTAGTTGCTTGATAAATAGCTGCTATTTATGCAGAAATCTTGTAGATATTTCAGCATTGCAAAGCCATAAATATTAATTGTCTAACTGCGCAGAGATGCAGATACAAGATACAAATGTATATACTTAATATGTATAAGCACTGACTACACACTCACGCTCGTTTGAATGCCCTTAGCTAGATAGTTTACTATCAATCGATCGCGTTTAGCGGTTTGCGCATGAGTGCGCAGCAAATCGAATTCACAAACTGCAAGAAAATTCAGCTGAAAATATTGGAGGAAAACAGGTAAGCGAAAATAAAAGATACTCGCACAAGTGGAAAAAAACAGCTTTAATTTGGAGAAGGGCTTGAGTAGTATCGGTTGCAGCGTTGGAATCATGTTGGAATAAGTTCTTTAGGAATAAGTTTAAAGCTTTACTGTTATGCTGAAAATGTGCTTTTCCAGAGCGCAACCAATCAGAGCAGTAGAAAAGAGCTTTACATGAAAACCGGAGATAGTACTAAAATGTTTCGGAAGTATTTTGTAAAGTAACTTTGAGTAGATCCGATCTGCTTACTTCTAAAGGTCTTAAAAGCGGCGGTCACAGACACCCCGATTCCCTGGCTGATCTGCCTACTCCACGAGATTTTGACTGAACTGTTCCACATAATTTTTAAAAACATTTTGGAAACCTTTAACAATAACAAATGGTGTAATGGTCCATTTACAAAAATCTTTCGACAGGCTGCTGTCAAAAGGATAAAACATAAAATCCATTGCTCCATTCTGTCCGATGTTATGGTCCTGCCCAAAAAAAGGGGGAAATTTTCGAAAAGGTGTGCTCAAGTGCCACTCCATAGGGTTTTGTAGGATATTGTAGTATTGTGCTACATTAATCGTCTCTCCCTGAGAACGAAATCGATAAGAATGATAACATTTGGTCCTAAAATATAGCGGAAATAATTTTTTGTGCCTAAGCTGGGCTTTTAAATATTTTGGCAGATGAGGCACTTCTTTTCCATTTGTTTTGAATTTCTGTCATACACTTTTTTTGGGTCGCACAATATTTTGCTCTTCTTGAGAGACAGAATTGATTAGAATTTTACCTTTTGGCCCCAAACCATAGCAGAAATATTTTTTTTCCTTTGGCTTTTAAATTTTTTTATAGATAGAAATCTTCTCCATTTGTTTTGAGTTGTTCTCTTAAGTTTTTTATATGTTGTGCAATAATCATTTCTGTTTAAGAAATCTTTTGGAGAGCAGTGGAAACAGGACAAAACCACCCAACCAATCGGTTAAAATTGAAGGTCTTTATTCAATTGACAATACCATTTAACCAGATATGATCTGTTAAGAATATATTTTCCATAAACAGTTTTGATTCAATACAAAATTCCGTAGGTTTTTTTCCAGACAGTGATGCCAACGTAAAAATATTAGGTGTCACGGGATTCAAAATAATGGTATAGCTATTTTTTAGGCAGTTCTTGCATTTTAGCCAGTAATGGGCCACCCAAATGACCCTTTTAATAAATTTTTCTGCAATAGCTGAGATTGGAGAGACTGTTGAGCCAGTCAGTAGTCAAATCCATACGACCCAATCAACCATGCCAGAACAGTCAATAACTGCAACACACATACTGCCACATTTTGAGCCTAAAGATCTAGCGATGTGTTGATACTTTAATAAATTACTCAGTTTATAGCTACTCTAAAAAAAAACTCCCACAACATGAGTCGACAACGTGAACATATCATGAACGTATCTCTGAACTCCATAGCAACTGGAACTTTAGTTTTCAGTAAGAACGTAACATCGAAACATTGAAATCCTGCTTAATGCAAAATAAAAGCTATGTAGCCCTGCTTTTTGTAACAACTTTTTGCCTACAGTAAAGAATTATTCATAAACGCGTTCAGCACTGGCTGTGATTAATATGCCAGGAATGCAAGTAAAATATATTCCAGCGCTGTGGCTTGCTAGTCCAGTGCGATAGAACAAGTAAGGGAGTCAGCTGGACAAGTTCTACCACTCACAGATACACATATAATTACCTTGTCGTAGAGCTATGGCACTGATTCAAAATACGCCACATACTCCTTTTATATAAAAGTTTTGTTTTGGTTTGGTTTTATACGGTTGGCAAAATTTTGGTCGAATTTTTTTGTTATTTTTGTCTGCGCAGCCGCCTCAGTTATAAATTACATTGAGCCAGCCAGCCAGCGAATAAGTTTGTATCTGAGCGTACGAGTATCTGATAATCTCAACGCTTGCATCTACCTGCATATGTTGTTTTCTTTTGTTGTTTTTTTTTGGAGCGACGACTAGAACAATAGCAAATGAAACTGTTCTATGCAGCTGAGTATCTGTATACTTTGCTGGTCATCCTCATCGTCATTGCTATTTGAGGTTCAACTTTCATAATAGAGTTATAAAGTTTTAGTGTGCTGCTGCTGCTTGTACCCCGCCGTAGCCGTTTATGCTCCCACAGTGAGTGTCTCCCCCCCATGGCGCTCAACAAGCAGTTTCACTTTGTTTTCGCATTGTTCGCGCAGCAAGTAAGAAGTTTACCCCGACTTCTAACTAACCACTAAGCAACCAAACCAACCAACCGACCGACCAACTTGCCATTGTCCATCATCGGATTCAACTTTTGAAGCAGTTAAAGCGATAACGAAATATATAATTGTGATTAATTATCTAACATAAGAAGCGAAAAAATGGAAAACTATTTTAGTACTTTTTATTATTATGCAGCAACATACACTCGAGATACATAAAACGACAGTGAATCACTCGAAATAAGCAGTTTCAGTGTGGATTTTATGATAAGGGTGACTGCATCTAGATACTGGTATTTGTTTGCCATATCGAATTACATGTTGCATACTTAAGTGATCTCTGTGAGATACTTAAATGGAGAAGATATATTGTTGTAAATTGTTAGAATTTCAAGTACTTATTATATGTACCACCGATTCTTTATGAAAACGTTTCATATTTCTTTGCGCAGTAATGATAAGTAATATTAGTGATTATTTTTTTGAGATGTTAGATTGTGGAATTATGGCATTTTAGTTTGTTTACATTGATGTGTTTACAAGTTTATCTTTTGTAATGTAAGAAATGGTTTTTGAAGTGTAATTATGTAAAAAATATTGGTGACACGCCCGCCATGTAAGCAGCGCTCGACAGGGCCGACAGTATTTAATAAATTTGTGTTGAGTTCATATTTTAAAACAGGATAAAATTTCTCCCAACTATCGTTTTGATTTTACAACCGATTTAGTCAGGTATGTATAGGGCACCATAGCACCCATAGTTCCAACCTCAAATTTGTTTGCAAAGAATTTCTCCGAGGAGAAAATTTTCATAACGAAACAAGAATACACTGTACTCTATAGAACCTTAAATTTATATAAGGCATATATTCCCATCTTGATCCATGTGGAATATATTATTTGGATTAGTATAACATATACAAAATTTCTCGTTTTAAGCTAAACTAAACCAAAAATTTTATTTTTAAGGAAACCCAGGAAGGGGGAAATATTTGCATAGGAATAGTCACCATGCAAATAGTGGTCCGATATGGACCTAGTGGTCCGATATGGACCTAGTGGTTCGATATGGACAAAGTGTTCCGATATGGACCTACTGGTTCGATATGGACCTAGTGGTTCGATATGGACCTAGTGATCCGATATGGACCTAATGGTCCGATATGGACCTAGTGGTCCGATATGGACATAGTGATCCGATATGGACCTAGTAATCCGATATGGACCTAGTGACCCGATATGGACAAAGATGTCCGATATGGACCTAGTAATCCGATATGGACCTAGTGACCCGATATGGACATAGTGGTCCAATATGAACCTAGTGGTCCGATTTGGACCTAGTAATCCGATATGGACCTAGTGGTCCGATATGGACCTAGTAATCCGATATGGACCTAGTGACCCGATATGGACATAGTGGTCCGATAAGATACACAACACGCTTTTAGTTTAAATAATCAAAAAAGAAAAATAAAATATTTGTTCATACAAAATCTCAGAAAGTAGAGGCTGGTTTCTATGGGTCTACCCCCTAAAGCGGGGTTGGCACTTTTAGGAGACATTAAATATCCTAACTTAAAGGTTTTATCGTTTGTAGTCTTCAAGTTTAAGTGGGTGGTTCGATGTGGACTCTCATGAAATATTTTATAATAAGTCGATTTCAAACAAAACCTAGAAGGTGGGTCAGATATGCTTGGAGGTTACCGCTTCTAGTAGCTCGACCTCAATAAAGATTTTTCTTTGAAAAATTCCGAATAAGGAGTGGGTCTGCATAGTTAGTAACAAACTTAAAGAAGGATGGTTGGTACTTTCATGGCATACAAGGGATTGGAATAAGCAATAGAAACTTATAGTATATCTCTTATAGTCTCCTAATTATCAATTTTAATAACGACAGCTAGACAGACGAACATATGCGCGCATGTATCAAGATTTTTTGGAAGGATCACCCTTTTTAGAAAGTCCATGAATGGACGGCATTTCCTCCGATTTCAGACATAAAGACTGCATTCCTATAAGAGCTTAAGACAATACCAAAAAGCGCATATTAAAGATGCTTAGATGAATGGGACAAGTGTAATATATCTGAGGGAAATTTTTCACCTTTTTCGAGGCTTCTAAAATCTTGAAACTAAAAGCTATTAGTTTGAATTTCAGTATTTGAAATAAAGTACAAAATTTTTTTTCAAAGGTGTCTCTAATCTTCTCTCTTCAGCTCATCCGCTTCGCGCAATTTTTTTTTGGCACAATTTAACTTTTAAAAGCATTAAAACTGATCAAAGTCCGCATGCCACGCCTTTTTCATGTTAATCGCAGCTAATTGATTTTTATTTTTCAACATCTACAAATTCGTTCTAAGCACCTTTCACCCAAGCTTCGATAAGTGCGAGTAGGTGAAGAAAGACAAAGCGGCGTTGCAACCTGTTACCGCCAAAAGTCTGTGTCAGTGTCTAATTTCTTGTCTAACATTTAAGCGTTTCAGATACTCAGATACAGCTGGCTGGCGCACCGCAATCGAATCTTCTAGTTTGGTTACGCATTTTAACGCGCAACGAAGACGACGTTGGCAGTGGATGATGTTGATGTTGCTGGTGATGATGACGACGATGAGAATGTGAATGGCATGGTAGCGATGTGGCAAACAGTCAAAATATAGCTGCAGGTATTAGACACGTACCATGTTTATGCAAATCACAGCACAGACAGACAGGCAGGCAGACGTTACTACTTCCTGCCTACTGCTGTCTGAGTGTATCGTACTAACAGCGCAAACATGCCATAACCTCAACACTTAACAATTAGTGCAGTCTTTAGCCTGTGGGCCTTTCTTTCTATTTTGTATTTATTGTTGCTATTCAAGCCAGTTCAAACATTTTTGAGCAACTTCTAAATATGCAGTTGGCAGCTGTTTGCAAAAATTAGTTTTTAACTGCTGCAGCATAAAAATTTAAGGCCTATATTGAAACTTTAGATGAATTTCGTATAATGAAGAAGATTATCAACAGCAGGCAGCATTTATAAAAGGGTGTTTTGCTAAATAATAGTTCTTCAACTATTGACAATTTCTGATGGTTAAATAATTGTTTAAAGCGCCAAATTTTAGTTTCAATTTGTACACTCAATAAAGCTGCATACATTTTTGTAACACCCTGTATGCATATACAAAAAGCACAACACACACAGCAAAACATATTCACAAAAATTGCTGGGCCACAATACTAAAAATTGATGTGACAAAACTCCTCGTGTGACCTCAGCACCAAATTGAGCTTCAGCTGCAACTCCAATTTCGATTGCTTTCGCCTCTGTTTGACTTCTGACCTCACTCTTTCTCTCTGTATACACACAGATCACAGCATATAAAATTACAAATGACAATGAATACCTGAACTCACATCACACCGTCACATTCTATTGTATCTGGAATAATTTGTTTGTATTGAATATGTCTTCGGTGCGTAGCCAGTTTTAATATTTTCCAGCTCGTGTTCAATTGGCTGTTACTGTCCTCTGCCACTGTCTGCCAACTCTGCCCCTTTGGCATGTTTGTCATGTTTATGTTTGTATTGCATCTCTTGCGTTGCATGCATCTTTCGGCCAACAACAACCCAATTCAGTAAAATTCTATACATTGCTTGCTATACACCATCGTTGTTCGATGTCCTTGTGCGTCTGTTTGTTGCAAACTAAATTCATGTGTCGCATATTTTTAGCACAATTTTTGAATTTTAATGATTCGGATACACATTCTGAAATATGCAGATACATATTTGGAAAATTTACAACAATTATTGTTCGAATTTTAGCAAATAGAAAAAGTGAATTGAGTATGCTTTGCAGAAAATTAGTAGCAGAAAAACAGTTTGCTGTGTAAAGGTAAAAACCCAGCTATAGAGGCATTGCTGCCGGCGAAGCGGAGACTTACTGCCTTACCCGGAAACATAAAAAACTTGCAGAGGCATTGGCTGAAGAATTTTCGGACCGGGCCATTTGATTCAAAATATGAAGACCAAGTAGGATTCATGCAAGGAGGGGCTTGATAATATCACGAAAAAGGCTTTACCGGCCAAAGCGGTGCTCTTCCTGGCTGAGACATTACATCTTATGACAATCGAAAAGGTAAGGAGAACTTTCAGTTTTGGTTTCCGTAAGTTGTATGGAAAGCCGGTACTTCACTGATATCAGGCCAAAGAATACGTGGTGGCGACTTATCTTGATATAAGGCAAGTCTTTGATAGAGATTGGTCTTGTTAGTACAGAGTTATTTGGTCGACACGAACTTCTCCATTATTCTTTACAGTAAGAGCATTCAACTTTGATCAAGACAACGTAGTGGGGTCACTCAGGCTCTTCCACTTATATGAATTAACCGTACCATCTCATGATTGCCATTGTTTGATTGACGATGCAGCCATTTTGAATTGTGTCTCCAATGCCATCAATACACTCAAACTATATCTTTTCGAGTATGGTCAATGGGTATCACGCTGGAACATCTGTATAAACCTAAACAATCCCGTTAGCGTGAGGGACTTACTGCGAAGGGAGTACTGCTGGAGAGTCAACCTCCATGATCAGCTTCTGGATCACCAGTCTGGACATCTATCTAGATAGGCGTATAACTTTCAATACCCACATCAGCAGAATCTTGAAATCTCTCAGCATTACGATACGTAAACTGGATAAACTCCTCCACAGCAGAAACAAGCTGTCGATGTGAAAATATGTGAACGTGTACAGGGGCACAATTGCACTGGCTTGAAGCTATGGGTAGTAGAACTAAATGCATAAATTAGAGTGCATAGAAACTACCGAGGTGTGGAACCATTGGTGTGTGACCGCTGCCGCTATTATAATCTAAGCTTATTGTAATATCAACAAAAACTTTAACAAAACTCGAAAATTAATTTCAAAAGAATTTTTTCTAATAAAAGCGATTTATTTGAATAAAACCTAACATTTCTTTTGATTTTACGTGCCTTTTAATTTTTGTTTATTAATTAACCAAAATAAAACACACAAAAGATACAAACAAATCTCAGTTATGAATTTTCTTTATATGCGGGTTGCGCCTATGAACAACCGAAAAATCTTAAATTTAACAAATTTATTGACATATTAAACGATTAAAGGCAATCATTTCATTTGTAAAAAAGTTTTTATACGCTTTTAATAGTAGTTCAACAACCTGCAAAACAAACAAAAAAACTTCAAACAATAAAAATGTTCAATAAATGCATTTTGTAATTAAAAGTTAAATAGTTTCATTTTTATGCATAAACCGTTTCTCAAAAATAAATAATTTTATTAGCGACAAGATCGCTTTACGCGTGCTTAGATCAAAAATCCATAAATCTCATTATAAGCATTATGCATTATGTGCCTTGAGAGGGTAACCCTCGTCATAAACAAAATGCAGCTCAAGTGCCGCACTAAAAGTCGGGAGAGTGTGCGCTGACTTGAAGTACAAAATACCACAAATGCTTATTTATTTTCTTTCGTGTAAATCAAAAATATAAAAGAATTTTACAATTTTTGAACAAGATCGTTTAATGACGATTGTACACAAGTCAACAACAAAAGAAGAAGTATCTCAAGTGGTGGCGCGCGGTGCTTGAAATTTTAATTATAAAAAATTTAATATAGTTTTTATTCGGGTACAATATTTTTTTTTTTTTTATATACGTGCTTTGGTTTATTGCTGCATTCCATGCATTTGTTGGAGTTCGATCAAATAATTGGACCGCACGCAGCGTATATGGGCGTAGGATGTCGTTGCGTTCAAATATAGAAGCTCTGCAGCTAACCAACAGTTGAAATGCTTAATGAGCTAAACCCATTAAATCGTGACACTTTGCGTGACACAATCGTAAATCATATAATTTGATATGTGGTCGAAGCAGTAACGTTTGAGCGGGCAAGCAAACGACATGGCATGGGCATGCATCGATCAATCGATTGATCCACACATCCATCCAACTGTTCAGTTGATTTTCAAATAGTGCAACATGGCTTTCAAATTTATAATGGTCTATGAATTTTAACGATTTGCTACGTGTAGTGCATAGAAAAAAATGCATGCGTAGTTTTTTTATTTAGTAGCTGCACTGTGAGAAAAGATCAATAACAGTCGGAAATTAGTTTTCTTGATGTGATCCAATGGCCAAGAAGTAAAGAGAAGAGAACCATAAGCTGTGTGAGAGAGGAATGAAGCGGATGACCTTACAAATTCATCTAAACTCCTTAAGAATACTGGTTGACCAATTTTTCCAACCTTTACCAATAATATAAACGAAATATAAAGTTTACGATAATTTATATAAAGGAGAAGGGAGATGAGATAAACTCCATAAAATATATATATTCTTGATCAGCTTTAAAAGTCGAATCGATACGAAAACGCACATCTCCCTGCCCTTCTGACTGTTTCAACAATGAAATCTTGAAAACTTTAAGAGAGAGCATCTTCAATATTCGATATTTAGTCTGTCCTTAGCCACTATAAGGAGTAACACCATCGTAAGCTGGTCCATTTTTGATTTTTTGTATAAAAAGAAATTTTTGTTGTTGATAATAATTTCACTAGACGCAACAAATATTGACTATCTTACGTTATTTTTTGTAACATTTTTAAAATGGTTCCAGATCGGACCACTAGAACGATAAACTCTACATAAATCATTTCAAGTTTTTCTATAAAATGACTATAAACTGGTATATGGAAATAATGATATGGCGATGTGGAGAAGATGATAATGTAGATCCTAAAAAATATATAGATTCTTAATTAGCAATCCATCTGGCGGTACGTACGAAAATTGAGATTTTGAAGATTTAAAAAGATAAAATCTTTAAGTTTGGATAATTAAATTATCCTCATCCTTAGTATGTATTAAATGAGAGTGTCAATCCAACAACAAGGGATAGTTAGCCCCATAAAAATTTCTTTATTTTTCAGTTTTTCTATGAACAAATATTTTTATTGCTTAATTTGATGTAACTAACATCTATCACATGGTTTCACATCAGAATTTAGCCCTCATAAAAATCAAAGTATGAAGAAGGTTGAAGATATTTCGAGATATTGCAGAGGCAACTGCAGCATTCTTTTTTTTCACCTCAGTTCAACTTTTCAAAAAAATATCATCCCCCATGATGGAAAGGATTCATGCTCCGAATACAAACATCGTGCAGTATTATCATGCAACGTAGACAACTCTGCAGCGGCCTCATGAAGGCATCTACTTGTGAAACGATGAAATTGCTAAAGCCCGAAGGTAGTACCTTCAGCCTTGCCGGCAATAGAAATGAATGTAAGACGCTGAAAGCATGACAGCAAGAAGCGTTGTTTAATCTAATTGTACAATGCATTCAGGCGTGATCCGATGATCAAGATTATATGCTGATCATCTCAAAAATCCAAGGCACTAGCCTGTTCTGTCTGGACAGTCTACCTGAAAGTCTGTCTAAGAGAAAAGTGTTCGGGATAGATAAGCTAGACTAGATTTGTATCCAATTTTTTTTTTTTTTTGTTATTTCAAGGGGCAATATTCAAACTTAAAAGCCCTTCCTTTTATAGTCTCCAAGTTCTCATTATTCATACAAACAGCCTGCCAGACGGACATGCCTATGTTGACTCAATTATTTTTAAAGGGCTATCGTTTTCAGTAGCCTGATTTCGTCGTATATAGAAAATAATAGGATTGACGAAAAAAAAACCATCAAATTTAGAGTTTCTAGATGAGTATAGAACATCTACATAATTTTTTCATACAATAACCCAAAAAGGAGGGGAAGATTTGTGTGGTGTTACCACTTCTAGTCTTCGGATATCCATAAATTTTAAAGATTACGAAGTGGTTTACTGAGTTCCGTTGTGGTCTTATCAGCACAAGTAACGTCGAACTCTCAGGACGCCTAAAAGAGGTCGCCATCCCAGAAAACATGACTCGTCTATAAGCGCAAGCGGGCGAACACTTCAAAGGAGTATTTGGCGATGTTCAGCTCTAATCCGAACGAGTTTTTGCGCAATTTTGTTAACATAGACGAAACATGAATCCATCATAACATAGCAAAGACCAAGGAATAATGAATACAGTGGGTTTCTCAAGGTAAATGAGTACCAAAGAAGGTCAAAGTGGGTTTTTTTGACCATCGAGATCAAGGTCACAATTTTTTGCGATGCACATCCTTTAATTTAAAAAAGGGTAAAAGGATCACCGGCAAATATGATTCAGAGCTATTAGACAGATCCGATATTGATTTGAAGTAGAAACTACCAAATGTAGAGAAGAGAAAAGCACAATTTCATCAATACAATCTATAAAATGGGCAACGAACTGCTACCACATATTCTCCAAAATTAGCTCCCAGTGACTATTTCCTTTTCGGAAAACTTCAGAGATGGATAGGCGGTAAAAGATATAGGTGAAATGAAGAGGTCACTACTGAAATAACCTCCCATTTTGAGGGTCTTGAGAAAACTTATTATTTGGAAGGAATAACACTATTGGAAAAACAGTGCACCAAATGTTTTGAGCTAAAAGGAGACTATTTTGCGATATTAAAAAGCGAAAAAATGTCACTGATTCATCAAAACGGCCACATATATAAATCAGAATTGTACGAATATAAGACGCATAAGACAAAACCAACACCGATTTTTGTAAGAAGAACCTGCTCATTTATTGCGCTGACCACTATAAAACATGGAGAACTTGCGAAACATCTTCCAGACCTCTGTTTTAACAATGTTAAAGAGTTCTCCTTAATTTTATTCTTTTTTTCAGTGTACTCACTTCAAGTGCACATAAATAAATTGTTTGAGCCCAATTTCAATTGTGACAAAATAAAATACCACGAAATTAATACAGATTCATTTCTGTTGATATATTGAGACAAATGAACAAACTCGACACAAGACTCGTGAAAAATTTTTCAAAATATTTTCAAATTAAATACAGAAGAAGAAGCAGAAAAAACATGAAGCGCATTAAGATCGAATTACGTGATAAGCACAAGCAGCGAGGAGTGTTAAATGAATGCGTTGGTAGGCTAAACGATTACCAATTGGAATGCAGGCAAGCAAACGAAACGAGTCAGGAAAAATGTCAAATCCAGTAGACGAACTATCGAACGAAAGATCGAACCGAGGCATACATTCATTCATAAATCAAATAGTTTGAAGTGAGTGTTAACTGAAGATCAAAACGATTAACACCAAACGAAAAAAAAAAATAAAAAATTGAAAAGATATATATATGAAAAATGTTATTTTTCACCGATTTCAGTGCATTGTTAGTTAAGGATCAGAGGCCAAAAATGAACAAAACTTTGTTATAAAATAAAATATAACGAAACATAAAATGAAATTGCAAACCGTTAAAGTGAGTGCAAAGAAATCTATTGCCACATTCGAATATAAAACATATACGTATGTACGGATGGATAGCTGAAGGAAAACCGATTCAAATCTAAAAACGCCCACAGAACCAAGTTGCAACAGCAGCAGCAGCAGCTAGTCGCAGGCAATTTGCATAAAGCAAGAAAGGAAAAAAAAAAGGAAAGAAAATTCGCTGACAATTGACAACAACAGCAACAAAGAAACGAAAAAAAACAGTATAGAATGCAACACGAAGTGCGATGTGTGTCCGTCTGTCTGTCCCTACGTCTATGCATGTGCAACACAGTTAAAGTTGCAGCAAAAATTGTCAATTGGGCAACATCATGTTGCACAGACAACATGGTCAAGTGCGCTGGCGCACTCAGTACTCAGCGGAAAAAATTTAACAGGTTGCCTGGCCGGCCGGCCCGGGCAGCCATCTACCACTAAAAAGTCACTGCTCTAAAACTTGTTACTTGTTAGATTCTGCAGCGTAGATTTGCCGTGTTCAACGTTGAAATTTGTAGCAGCAATCACACAATGTCGCAGCAACACTCACACACAGTCAGTGCAGAGAGAAATGTTGCTGGCGCGTAGGAAAAATGGACAACAGTTGCAATGCGATGATCAAGTCCAAGGCAGCAGCAGCAGCACCGTACAGCGTAATTGTTGCAACGCCAACGTGCGCAACTAGATTGCCACCGATTCCTTCGCTGCTGCTGACTAGCCTGCTTTGCTTGCCCATTGAATATGTTGCGATTGCGTTTGTTTGATAGGCAGAGACTGATGATGACCATCAAAATGATGCATTTGTACACCCATGAATTCTGACGTGAAATCTATGCCACACAACAGAACAGAACAGAACAGCACAGAGTAGTATATTGTATCTCGTATAATGCATTCAACGCGCCGTTGTTTGAATTGCAATTCGTGTTGTTGCTGCTGCTGCATAAAATGTTGCATAAATTGTCCCAATAGTCTATAACATTCTGGCGTTGGTGGGAACCGCAAAGTGTTTGCATCCAAAATTCTATTAGAAACGTTCTCAAAATTTATGCCAGCACTTGTGCTGCCGGAAGCTGCAATCTTGTTAATTTGATATTATTTACATGCTGCGTATGCGCCTAGAAGCTGGCAATAAGTCATGTAAAAATTTCATGTACTAGATCGATGGCGGCTACAAGCGCTCTGCGAATTCGGGACGCCATTAGAACTGTTGGCATATATATTGTTCCTGTATATATATTTTATTTTTAACGATAAAAATGTTGTAGTTTCATTGGCAATATGTAAAGTGGCATATATATCCGATATATTGTATGGGAAGCCAAGACTGAGTCCGTGCATTAATTATTTTTTAGATGAAAGTCAGACATACACTACGTGACATCTGGTTTGCCCAGCCTTCGCCTAAACGAATGGAGCTAAAATTTAAAAATTATTTGTATAAGTTGTCCTTTTAGATGAAAAGATATTTAATTTAGAATACGGATATACATAATTACTATTTCTATGAACTTCACAAGCTGGAACACCACTTGCATCAAGCAAATATGGTCCAATTCAGTTTTTATTTCACAATTTCACAGAATGGTTCTAGAATTGTACTTCTGCCATATCTCAATGAGGCTAATTACTTTTCCAAGAACCTTCCTCTATGCAACGTCTCTTGCAGTGTGTTACAAAGTGGTCTAACAAATCGATAATACCCATATAACAAATGATAAATTGTGAAAAAAATAGAAGCAATAAGCAAAAACTGTTTCGAATCAATTGCAATTGTTGCTGTTCACTCAATAAACGAGAGCACCTGTTTGAATGCAATCCAGGTCCAGAAAACATTGGCTATGCTGACGCAAAGCACGCCCACTCAATCAGCTGGTAAACGCCTACTGTGCCACATACTCATACATTGTGCGACGAGGCCAACTAACAGTTAACTGACATTGTGCCTGTTTGCAACAAAACAAAAAGAGACACACACGACACACACACCACATCATGCAGCAACATATGCAATTAACACTTGCGCCAGCAACAACAAATCAATTTTCAATGCACTAACCGAAATGTGTGGCATGTTCAATGCTGCATGATAGTTTCCGCAACATGTTGCAGCGACGAAGTTGTGCAACGAATTGAAGAACAAGCGAAGCTAAACTTTCAAGCGGATGTCTGGTGATTTCCCGCTTTCGGAATCGATTGCACTCGTTTGCAAGTGCTGTCAATAATTGCTCCAGATCGGCTTGGAACTGTTGGACAGAAGTATAGCGAGAATATGAAGCCACTCCTGTATGCAAAGCAGCGCTGCCAAAACAAATTCACAATAGTTGCTGCATAGAGACTTCTTCTTGTGAATGCCTGCAACTTGATTGCCACATTCATTCAGTCACCCATTGCGCATGAAGAATACCTTGGCCCAACACTTTTCGCATACGAAATGAGTAGAATGCTTTAGCTTTACTTCCTTGTCCTTCGACTGTTATGTTGCTATGCATTTTTATGCCCTGCCATCATGCAGCATGTGCAATAAAATGGAAAATCTTTTGAAATCTGCTTATATTTAGTAAATGCAAAAGACACAATTGATGACATGTCTTTAAGCACGTCATCACTGCAACGACGACAACATCAAACAGCTTATCAACGAGTGTAAAATTTCTTAATCGAATACGTCAATTGTTTTCAATTAAGAGTGCAGCACATAAAATCCTTGTACGCCCAAAATATTTAACCGATTTTGTTTAATTAATATAAACTGCTTTAATATTTCTATGCCTCACACATTATAGCGCATCTTATAGTCATGCAACATGTTTTTCTCTGTTTTTCACTTGACTTTTATTTGCTTTATTTTATTTGCTTCTATTATTGTTTGCTGATTTTTATGCCTACTCTGTGTGCAATTGTTGCTGGATTTTCCTCCTCCAGCCTGTAGCAGCAACAACAGCAACAACAAACAATGGATTTCAAACGACCAAAAGAACGACATCGACTCATAGAAGCGTAGAAAAAAATATGTTGCAGCGGCAAACAATTGTGATTATCGGTTTTCAGCGCCCCCTCTTGACATTCACATAGCACCAGCTAAAAAAAACTTCTCCACTCCTTCAGTCTGTTGTTGTGTACAGCAAGAATTTCATTATAAATTGCAGATTTCTAACGCAATTTTCCAACGTCTTCGTCGCTTTTTTTCTTGTGCCTACCTAACCTTGGCATTGGGCCGCTCCAACCAACCATGATGCCGCCGGTGCCATCGTTAGCTGCTCTCCTCCTCAGAGGCCTGTGCTGGCCTGGCCTGGCTTGGTTTGGGTTGGCTTGGCCTCGCGCCTCATTGTTTGCCATTCGCAAATTTTCATAGCCATTTCTCTCATGCTCAATTGAATTTTCGACTTGAACTCAAATGCTTTGTGGCAGTTTTTCTATAATTTTTAGTTATGATAATTTTTAGTTGCAACAATTGCTGCAATCGTCGTTGTTGTTGTTGTTGTTGTTGTTGTCGTTATTGCTGTTGCTGTTGACTGGCTTATCGTTACAACAATCTAACCCAGTTGCTGTGAATAATATTTATCGTTTTGGCAGTTTGCAATTTAAATGAGCAAACGACATCGTATGAAGCGGAATAGCTACGAGAAAATGCCTATAATGACAATATGCGTTCGACTTTAATTGTAGTGAGAAATGATGGTGGAAAAATTGGAAAGAATGAAAAGCTATAAATGGAGAGAGAGAGTTTTTTTTATAAGCTATTTAGCTGCCTATGGTTTGTAGGAAGATCTTTCATCATACAAGATATTTTAAGTGCGAATCGAATACTACAAAAGTTTAATCTCAAACCCCAAAAATAAAGTTTCTTTGTTGAGCCACCACTTAAGGTCTAAGTATCAACCTCAAAACAAGCCCCATATCGAGTAACATCAACTTTAGTATAGGACTCTCAGTGATGATCATGAAAATTTGAAGAAACACCATTTTATTCGAGGATCTTGTGATTAGTATAGGGCGGTCGTAAAAGATCCTGAAAGTGTCAACAAAATACCATATTATTCAAGGAACTTGAACATTAGTATAGGACTTTCAGAGATGATCTAGAAAATATTAAGAAAATACTATATTATTTGAGGATTTTAATACGTTAGTGTAGGGATGGTATAGGGCTATGAGAGAAGATCCTGAAAAGATGAAGAAATCACCATTTTATTCAAGCACCTTGAACATTAGTAATGGACTGTAAGAGATGATTTGGAAAATGTGGATAAAACACTATATTAATTGAGGATTTTGAATATAAGAATAGGATTGGTATATGGCTATGAGAGAAGAAGAAAACATATTATTATCCTGTATATCCTAAACATATTATTCAAAGACCTTGAACATTAGTATAGGGCTGTCGGAGATAATCTGTGAAAATGTGAAGAATACACTATTATTGGAGAGCCTTGAAATTAGTATAGAGCTATTAGAGAAGATCCTGAAAATATGAAGAAAACTCCATATTGTTCAAGGACCCCTGAACATTAGTATTAGATCGTCAGAGATAATCTTGAAAATGTGAAGAAAATACGATATACGGTTAAAAACTATTTGAAAAACAGTGGGTGGGAAGTTCTACCACACCCGCCTTATAGCCCAGACATAACCCCTTCTGATTACTGCTTGTTCAGATCAATGTAAAATGCCCTCACAAGAATACATTTCAGAACAAGGTATCAAAAATTGGCTCGATTCGTTCTTGGCCGCCAAGCCGGAAAGTTCTATTGGGATGGATGGACAATATTTTAAACATTGAATGTATAACCATTTTTTCACAATAAAGAATTTTAGACCGGAAATGGCCTGACTTGAATGCGTTGTGCATTCTACAGTGCTTCAGGATGACATCAATATAAAATATCAGATTTAGACGAGACTACATCAGTACAAGCGGAGTTGATTGTGATTTGGCGGAAATATTTGAGGCTGCTCAGTGAGTTCCTTAAGCGGTACGATATATATGAACTATTTTATGACAAATTTTTAATCCTCAATGAACTACGATCCTTTTGAATTAACCTTTAGTTCATTTTTTTATTTCATTCAAGACTCTTTTTTTTTTTTTAAGGTACTCTCTAGATTCTTAGTAGTTACTCTTGGGCCTTTAGCGTTAAAAAAATCAAATCCGACCACTAACATTCATTATTCAACTTAGTTCATTCACTTTACTCACTCACTTTACAGCACATCTTTCATATTATGTCATGTTATGCATAAGATATTTCCTTAATCAAATAATCGACAAACAAACAAATAAACACTTCTCGAAATCTATACAGCAGAGGACAACCAAAAGAGGCAACACCTTTAAGCAATTAAAATGACAATTCCCATGCATAGCGCGACAATGACTAGCGCAGAAGAAGCAGCAGCAGAAGCAATAATAATATCCCATTCCAATAAGCACGAGCGGCGACAGGTACGTGTCCAATGAGGACGGCGATGGCAATGATTTTTTGATGTCGATGGCAGCAATTCGCCCACAACATTGATTGCCGCGGGTAAATAGTCTTTAAGAAATCATCGGCTGGAGGGGAAACGGCAGACAGCAATGTTTGAAAACACTTTTGACGGCGTCTGACAGCAACTGTCATTTTATTAAATGTGAAGAGAAGAAAAAAAAATTTTTTTTATTTGCAGCGTGCGATGCGGGGTTATGTTATTTTATCAACGATTTGAACGTTTAAATCCCGTTGTCAACAGCGCTTAACAAAAACAACAGCAAATGGCAAACGTTGCCCACGTTGACACGGCATGATGATGATGATGATGGCGAAGTGAAGTGAAGTCGTCTAACGGATGAAGGCTGCCTGCAACATGCGCTACCTGCAGCAAAAAACAGCAAAATAGAAACAACAACAACCGCCGCAAAGCAATCGGTAGCAAGAGCGACGACAACAACTACAACGGCAACAGGTGTCTTCAATGGCATGGCTTCATTTAGCGCTTGTGGGAGTTGCATCACGTAGTACTGCGTTGATGGTTTTTGTTGTAGTTGCTGTCCAGGCTCATCAAATCGATTCGCTTTGAATTACGCACAGTGGTTTGAAAGTTAAAGAAAAATTTACAAATAGATGAACATAAGAAGATAAAAATCGAAAGACACGAAAAGGGAAAAATTATCGAAACAGAAGGAAAATCATTTTCTGCGAAATAAATGGCCCACAAGCTGCAATCAAAATATACCGCCGAAGCCTTGCAGAGAAGAACGCTTCCTATCAGCGAACTCTGCAGTCGGGAGCAACGCGAGCTGTTAGAGAACGATATTAAGAGACAAACAGGCGTGAACTGTGATTGATTTAGACAAAACGGCCTTTGAAAAAAAGATTCTCTGCAGGATTTTTGTTCCTACTAGAGCCGACGACGAGTTAATATCTCGTACGAACCGCGAGCTGTGTAAGCTATTCTACAAGCTTGACATTCCAACGGCTTCACTGGGTGGATCGCCGCATTTGAATGGATAAAAGAACTCAAGCACGCATGGTATAACTGGGGACCAGTTAGGAGATTTCTCAGCATACTTGGCATTAAAAAAAACAGGCGCTAACGCGGAAAGCAACTGGTACGCCTTCCTAAATGCAGCTATGACCGAACGACGGTTGACAGCATTCCAACCACTGTGCAACATAATAAATTCTTATTGACAAGTAGCGCCAAGTGCTTCGAACGAAGAAATTAAATACGACGATTTGTTTTCTTTGCAGCTTTTTCAGCATTTCAATACTTGACGATAGTATTTGCAATTTTAACTAAACTCATTAATAAATGCAAGAGTAAATAATTGCTTATAACTTGCAGTTGCTGTCTGGCATGCGAAATGAGATTGGAATTTGCTTATTGCAAAGTTAATCAATGAACAACTCTGCTTTTGAAATCATATTAAAATGGATAAATCGAAGAATTTATGCTGTGATCAATGGTTTTTCATTTACAATAAATTCTGCTGTCAATGCTGTCGAAGAAATGTCCAATGAAGTATTTACATGATTAGTAAATGCAAATATTTTAAGGGACTTCGCTTTATAAGTCATGTCATAGTCTAACAATAGGTACAGCGGCCAGCAAACGGTTTAAGCGCTGCACTAATTGCGCTAATAATGGCAAATCTTAAATCGCAACAAACGAGGGTCGATTGTAATGTCTGCAGCATAAAAACATATGATAAATATGCAATTTTTTTTTATTTTTAACGCCAACGCACTGCAAAAATTAGTTTCATTTCAGCTTAGTTCGACATTAGCCTGCGGCGTTTAAGCTGCTGTTACTCCTGTCCTCTGTTGCAGGCTCATTGTATGCCGTAATTTCATTTGAAAACGAAACGACAGCAGCCAAAGAAAAGCGTTGTCGCATTGAGGCATTCAAGTCAGCAACGCTTTTTTATTATAAAATGTATCTACACAAGTAAATACTATACAGACTCCTTTACTAAGTATGTATATGAATGCATGCGTTTTGTAGTCGTTGACTTGAATAGACATTCATGTGCCTCGTTTGGGCTTTTTTACTTCCGAGACGATGCTAAAATGTTAACTCGTAGTCTGTGGCAGCTGCTGCTGCCGCTGCGAATGCCGCAATTAGAGCTAAAAATTATAGCAACATGCGAGTGGCTGAGCGTAGCTTTTCAGTTGCGGCTTAAATAGGTTAAAATTTATGAGTGGCAGGCAGGCAGCACCAGCAGCAGCAGCAACATTTGTGTTGCGTTGCAAGGATATGGCATGCCACATTGCTATGCTGTGTGGGCGATCAACATCGACACCGACGCTGCCGCTGTTTATGTCGCGGTTACGCTTCAAACGAATGTGTTTTTCTTTACTTTTCGCCTTCAAACGTAAAAGTCTTTGAAGCGTTTCTTTTTTAGTACCCTACATATACAGTAAATTTAGGATACTATCCATATAATTGAATAGTTTGTAATGCATTCAAATGGTTCCTACAAATACCACGCTTGGTCACTGTGGGGTCTTGGCATATACTACAGTGTGTCACCGAAGGGTGTAAAAAATTTTTGGAAAATGAGTCATGTAGTATGGGTATGTTAGCCAAAAATTATCCTCCCTCCCCCATTACATATGCAGCTTAACTTATTCTATATAAATAACATAAAATCGCTGAACGCACTTATGATCCAGACGTAGTTTCTTGTATAACATTAATAACTAAAAATCAAACCTTTTTGGGAATATATTTCCCAAACAAAACTATGATCCATATAGGTACTAGAAATTAATATAGACATTTAACAATAAAGAATGTTGCAGTCGAGCTGGAACCCTTTCTGGAACTCCGCCGTGGATTTATAAATATAATAATGCGTCAATATATAGAATCCGGTATGATAAAACCTATATATAGAGCGTTAAATTTTTGAGTTATTAAGCTGGCCGCCCGACTCACGGGAGTTGCCACATTCAGTTATGGACAATATTATTCGAGTATACTCAAACTAACCCAGGCTGTCGAATTTGGAGCCCAATTTTGCTAATATATTTGGCCAGTTTGTATGAAAAAATAGTCCAAATAACATAAGTTTAGATAATGTTTGTGTTAAAAAGAACCAGAATTCTATAAAAATGCAAGAGAACCCGGCTTTTGATTAATAGTATTTTGTAAATATTTTCAGGTCATATTAAAGTAATTAAATTAAAAGCTTTTCACAAAAATTTATTAACAGAAAAAAACTATCCATTTCAACCAGATTCTTGGAAACCTCCTAATATACATAGAATTTATAGCAGCTTTTGTACAATCTCAGGGAAAGCTCCTGAGTGCTACCAGATATCCCATAATTTAAAATCTACCCTCAAATGTCAAGCTTGGCCTTATCAAAATAAATAATTCAATACTGGACAACGGCATTTATCCCCGCGCTTCGCCTACTTGGCCTATTTGCAAACCTAATAAGCTGGCACATGTTATTGGAAGTGTACACATTTACTTCATAATGACATCCCACATGGTTACCCTCATAATATCTTTTGAGAAATTAAATACATTAATTTTAAATCATTTAAAAAATAGTCGAAAAATTATTAATCCAAAAACATCAGCAAAAGGTTTAATCAAAACCCAGTGGACTTCCAAAAAAAAAAGTTATGGACTGCAGTTGTTCGAACAGAACACACTAAACTGACTCATACTGACTTTGTTCCTGTGGCGATACCGTTTCTTTCGATCATGTGTTGGATAGCTTCCTCAATTTGCCTAGGACTAGAGGATACTATTTTAGATAATCAATTCGCTATAGAAAAAAAATTAAGAGGTATCCTATTCAAGTGCCCAGAGCTGTATATAAACAGACAGACAAATAGACATACCGATAGACAGATACACAGAAAGAATTTTTACTCAGAGAGAATAGAAACTAAACAGTGTAAAAAATGTAATATCAGAGCACGGAACAAAGAGGAGCGCGCATTGTTGGTGCTACAAAAGTCTTTGATTATCCTCGAAAGTAAAACTTCTAAACAATTTGACGCCTATTAATTCTAAAAGGAAAGATTTATTATATATTCATTAGCAATATAATACCTTACTTACTTACCTTACTCTCATACTTTTAGATTAGCTTTATGGCAATTGGGTGCAACATCTTCCAATTCGCAACAGGGTACGAACAAATCATGAAAACATTATAAAAAAAGAAAACCAAAAACAAAATGCATTACTTCGATTTTATGATACGAAACCAAAAACAAACTAAAAAAAAAACACAGAGGAAAAGGCAAAATGCATTTTGAACTTTTTTTTTTCATTGCGCATGAGAAAAACTTTAATTGCCGATATTTTCGCATATAAATATTTGCCGCACTAATATTTTATTTCAGATATTTGCTGCAATTATTAATTTAAAGATTGCACTAATTATTTTATTGCAAAACACAATTTAAATTGGCCGGTTTTCATAACTTTGCAAACAAAAAAAAAAACAAACAAAAACAAATTGCTTTAACTTTTTTTCACGGCGTATGAGGTAAACTTTAAATGCAGATTTTTACGCTTTGAAATACTTGCCGCACTAATATTTAATAGCAGATGATTGCTGCACTTATTCATTTATAGTTTGCACTAATTATTTTATTATAAAAAACAATTTAAATTGTCAATTTTTATAATTTTGCATGCGCAATAAAATTTGACACTCATAGTATTCGATTGCCGATTATATCGAAGTATAAGTGTGAGCGAGAAAGAGCTTAAAAATTACGGTGCTTGGGAGTAATCAGCAGAGAGTAACGATGCAAACAAGCAAAGATCATAGAAATGCATTTTGTTGTTATTGTTTTTTGAGCTTCATGTACGAATTAGTGATGCGCAAAGTTGTTGGTTTTAAGTTTTAGGTAACCAAATATGAAGCTTCTAGGAATAATTGACAAAGCATTTTTTAATGTTCAGGGATGGCGTGACTTATGAATTAATTAAATTATTTAAATATGTAAATAAAATAAATTAAAATAAATTAATATGAAATAAAATAAAGTAAATTAAAGTTAATTAAAAAAAAAAATGATATAAATTAAAATAAAAACAAATATAAATAAAAATAAATATTTATAAAATAAAATAAATTATTTTAAAACATAATAAATTAAAATAAAATATAAAAAAGGCATTTTTATTCATACCAAAGCCTTAAAAGTGTTTCATATTTATATAATATAACTGCTCTACGATTTGACATGCCATATGCAGGGTATTAAAACTTTGCTAAAGATTTCCTTTTTTATTTTTTTAATTTTTTTCCTCCTTTTAAGTGAAAGTTTGCATCAGTTAGTTGCAACTAAAAAATAATAATAATAATATTGTATTTAATTTTATTATAAAGCCAACAACAACCGTCGCATCTGTCGCTTTTGCTTGCCACAATTTGACACACAGTCAGAGTCAGTTTTGCTGTCATTTTGTGCAATTTATATTATTTTTCGGTATAAAAGCCTCCTTTATGCTGCTGTTGGTGTTGTTTCATTGCGGTCAAATTATTTTGACAATCATTGCGCAATTTATCACAAGCCGACACACACAGACAACAACACATCATGGCAACAAATTAAAGTGCAATTTATTTTCAATTAGCAATTTGCATGCAACACAAATGTCACCCGAAAAACACAATAAACGGATGAGCCTGCAGCAGCAGCAACAGCAACAGCAGCAGGACGAAGAGGATGAAGTGCGGAGTGCTGGTTAAAATGCGAAAATTTGCCATGTCAAAAAAGTTGAAAGCGAAACCGAAATTGAAAATGGCTCGCTTTTTTGACTTTTCAACTTGATGCGTTGAGCTAATGTCGCCGCCACAAAACTAACCGCAGTCGAAGCCGCCAATGCCGCAACGCTCCGTCCGCATCCTGCTGTTTGTCATTTTAGTGCTTGTAGCTCATTATAGCCTATAAACTTATGTAGCCAAATGTCGAAACTATTTTGTGCGAAATTTTTGTTGATACTATAAGGAATCTATAACAGAAAGGCAATGCAAAGCTAAATATAAAAGAAGGAACCAACAAAAGAAAGAACTGTAGCCCTAGTAAATCTTCAATTTGCTTGGGAGATATTATTACAGCTGCATTCTTGTGGCATATTTTATTTGAATTAGTGTAAGATTGTTGTATCTTTCTGTTGTTTCAAATTAAGCTAAACCAAAAAAAAAACAAAGTTTTTCTTACAAAAATCCAAGAAAGGGGTACAGCTTTGTATGGAGGATGTTCCTATAATGGTCCGATCTTCAACTAAATGGAATATTTTATTAGAATTTTAGTAAAATACAACAAATTTGGTGACTACCTAAAATATCCAGAAAAACCAAAAATTATTTCATTCCAAAACTCAGAAAGTAGGCGATGGGTAATACGCTTTAGAGGGGGGTTGGCACGTTTATTAAATATCACTCAAGTGAAATTCGACTAAATATCTAAACCTGATGGCTCTATCTTTTATAGTCTCTAAGTTTTTTAGACGGACCACTTGGTGGTCCAGTTTGGAACCAATTGGAATATCTGAAATATTTATTGGATTGGAATACAAGTGATCTAAAGACTGGTTGAGAGATTATCAAACTTCAAACTTTAAGGCTATATCTCTTATAGTTTTTAACTTATCGTTGTTCCCACGGACATTTGGATGCTGATCAAAAATGTAAACACTTTACAAATAAATTGGCTCCAACTCAATATAACCTTTAACCCTATGTGGACAGGATATAATAAAAAGGAGCTGTTTGTGGCTAAAATCTTCGCATGTTTTAAGTTTTAACCATAAGCTTGGAAGTGGATCGTATGTGAATAAATGGAGAATATGAAATATCAGACAGCCAAATTAATCTCAAGACTTTTGACTTGCTAGTGAGAATAAATATTCGTTACCGCCATTTTTCTCAGAATCCTGGCGTGATAGGCAGTTTTGGGATATGATATCCATGTTCAGCGGACAATAATACATTAAATATATTAAAAATAAAAAAAACCATGCATTATTGATCTACTGATGTACATATTTATGAGAATAGTCTGAGATCATGAAAGAACACCAGTCCTACTGACTAAAGTTACACATCGAAAATATAATTCTGTATCTAAGCCCTGTTGTTGAACCCATTTTTGCATCGAAAGACCTAACATTCGCTATATGTGCCAATTCTCAGACAAAAAAAATTCTTTATTTGTTGCTTCAGGTATCTGTGGTGTGTAGGACCTTCAATATTGACCGTAGGGATTGAAAAAAAAAAAATAAAACTGTGCGTCAAGACCACCAAATGATTGTGGATGAAGTTTTTCCATTGCATACACAACACTGGAGATCTTCAATATTTAAGAAATATTTGAATTAGAAATAAACTACATTTTTTCCAGTGTATGAACTGTTTAAAAGTTTCCATTCTACAAAATAAAATGTTTTCTTATTTTGTGCACCATTTCGTTGTTGTTGTTCTTTCCACCAAGAATTGCATGCAAATTGCAAAAACCGCAGCAAATTCATTAAAACCAATTATGGCGTTGCACCATGGTCAAACTGAACGCAATGGAGTCAAGTCAAGCTATTTTTGGTTTAAAAAGAGGAAGTTATTAAGTCGAAGCTCAGGGTTTCGTCTGTCAACCAACGAAGCTTGCTGTCCACTTGATTGCTTGTCAACCGACGACACTTTAAGTAGCCATGGCAAATTATTTCAATTTAATTAAATTATTTTTCTTTTTTTTAATGAAAATATTGCATGCAGCTTGCAAACGGAGAGCGTTTAAATATAATAAGAAGGAAGGGGGAGTTTATGCTTTGCTATTATATTATGTTAGAATTTTCTTTGATTAAATGTTTTCAATCGAATTATTTCTTGTGCAACAGCCAAAACCCAACTTTTAAATCAATTTCATTCACTTTTTACACCAATAAAAAAAAAAACCCATTAGACTAAAAGTGTGTCAGAAATTTAATTAAACGCGTAAAATTAACAACAAATCTTGTCGACATCTCGCAAATGCGCGTCAACTTTGACTTTTTAGAAAAAAAAAAAAAAATTAAAGACAACAACAAACGTCGAATGGAACACACCCAAGGCAGGCATTATACCTATATGTACTTCATTTATATATATTTGAGCAGACTTTATTTGCGCTGCGCAAAGGCGCGACACTTCTCATGGAAAAAGATTTACGCGCAACGGCGACGCAGTTTTACTTATAGACAAGTTAAACGCTGCTGCGTATGCGCAACGAGCGTCTGTGGAAATGAGGCCAAAACTAGAATTGCTTGCTTGGCTGCGAAGCGGCAAAGAAGTCATTTTATCGCCCGCGCAAAACTCTTAGATTTGCAGATTTTATAAAAGAAAAAAAAACTATTGACCATCGCCTTGAACGTTGTTGAAATCTTCTATCGTCATCGCCATCGCCATCATCATCGTCGTTGGTATTGCCGTTCCATTTTGGTCAATCTAAAATCCATAAAATCCATAAAACGACAGTGCGGCACGCTATAAATGCCAGCGCGGCTTGTTTATGCCACAATTAAATACTCGTTGTAATACATAATGCCTAAAATTGTAGTTAACAGCGTTAAAGAGTTAACTGAGAGGAGTTCTTCTGCCACTTCTTCTTCGTCTTTCATTCATTGCAAATTTAAATCGCATTTAAATGAGTCAAGCAAAGATCACTTTACGGCGGCATATCGGACGGCATATGCGTGAGTGTTAAACGAACTGCAGCGTGTAGCTAGTTATGTAGCAAGTTACATATGTATATAGAATATATAACTATGCATAGGCAATTCCAAGCAGTAGAGGATTTTCTAAAAATAATTAGAAGGTCATATTTAGTGAGAGGCTCGACAACTTATATGGGTAAATTTTAAGATTGATCTGATATATACTAAGGTCAAAAAACCTAAAATTTAGTCACATTTAATGTAAGGCTTAACAACAGCCGGTTCACGCCCAATTATGCTATTCAAAACGAACCGAGCTTAATAGGTACGTGTAAACAAGGCGGTCTAAAGATAAATTGAGAAAGTGTGGATCGAAAGCGAACTACTTCAAGTTCACAATAAAGCGTAATTAAAAAAGCTGAAAATAAGTTCCAGTCTAAGTCTACAGTAAAAAGCATCGATCTAAAAGAACACCGTGTCACATGAAACCTACTCTTAAAGGCCTAAGTAGGCCTGTGAAGTACACTTACATCGAATTTTCTGAGCGTGTATCCATGTCACAATAGCCACCACCTGCAGTTATCTTATATAAATCAGTTAAGTTGGGCCTCACCTTTCAATTTCAATAGTGGGATTACATGTTCTGGTAACTGTGAAGAAGAACGACTACAACCTACAGCATGGTGGCTTTTGGAAACAAGTTCTCAAGAAGTCATGGCTCTGCTGATAGCTTGGCTAACATAGTCGGATGGAAAAAAGAAAATTCTCTCCGGAGTCTGATACTGCAGAGTGTGTTCGAATTTATTGAAGTACACTCTGTAGCATGACCCAATATCAGTATTTCTATTACAATGGGTACCTGGCCCTAGGTCTTTTAAGCTGCGATCCGTGCCATCGAGTCTGCTCCCGACACTCATTGGACAAATTTCCAAAAGGGGCACCCTTTCACTATATGTATTCTCAATCAGTCAAGCGGTAATCAAATCATTTACCTTTCTGGAATTCTCCTCCAGGTTTGTAGAAAAATTATTGAAAATCATTTCAGAATCGTTGCCTCTCAGTACTCTGGTCACGATATCTTGGACTTCGACAAGAACACTTCTCAGCAGAGAAGACCTTAGAATGTTCACGGGCTATCTTACGGGTCATCATTGACTGAGATACCATTTTAACTAAATGGGTCTCTTCCCAGAAACTGAGTGTAGATTTCGGCTGGTTGTGATTGAAACAAGTATACACTTACTCTGTAATTGCCCGGGCCTTAGATAACATATGCATGCACCCTGGTGGAAATATTTATGCAGCCCTGGTGAATTATTTATGTAGACCTGGTGAAACTATTTATGCAGCCCTGGTAAAACTATTTATGCAGCCCTTGTTAAAAAAGAAATGCAGCCCTGGTGAAATATTTATGCAGCCCTGTTGAAATATTCATGCAGCCCTGGTAGATGAGTTTATGCAGCCCTGGTAAAAATAGTTATGCCGCCCTGGTAATATATTTAAGCCCTGGTAAAAGTATTTATGCAGCCCTCGTAGAGTAGAGAGTCCCTGTTTAATGGTGGAAAACGATTTCTGTCATTTTAAAGCATGTCTTCGCATTACATATTTCCAAAGGGCTATAAAGTGATCCCAATATTAAACCCACATAAACTTGCAAAGCCTCCTAACTCATATAGGCCAATAAGTATTTTGTCTTCGGTGAGTAAGTACTAGTACTATATACATATTTTTAGTTAGTCCTAACCTTCAAAGCACTTTTTAGTACTATTAGTTTCTGAGATATAGCATTTCGAGCGAATCCACTTTTGTTAGGTTCAAATAATGCGACTTTTTCCTTTTCTCAGACCTCAAGAGAATGCTTGCTGGAAAGAAATTTAGCGCCGATGAAGAGGTAAGGAAGGTTGCTTCACTCAAAATGACATATCTCAGAAACTAATATTTCGACAGCTGTCAGATTTTTACACATGTCTTTTAAAGGTTAGGGCTAGCTAAAAATCATATGGATACAATACTTGCAGCGCCACCTATGTGTCAGACTACAAACTTTTCAATAAGCAGCTGAGTACCTATTTAGTGACTGACTCTAACAGGCAACTGCACTCTACGACTTAGATATTTAGTTCATAATTTAAAACTTTTATATGGAGTCGCACATATGTATGTACTAACAAAAAAAAAGGAGAAAAAAAAACTATCCCACAGTTCGTTTAAAATACGCGCGAACAGAAAAGTTCCACTTCCATCAACAGCGACGTCATCATGGATCAAGTGCATCGTAAACTTACAGCAATTAAATGAGAGAGCAGTAAAAAAAAAAAAAAAAATAGCACGCTGCAAAAAAGCCACAGCTGTCAATTATTTCGAGTACTTTTCACCAACGCAAGTTCGACAGAATGCAGCAGAAACAACGGCGGTGGCAAGCATAGCTCGAATGACAAGCGGACAGGCGGACGTACAGACAGACGAAAGACAGCTCAAGACCACAATACAACAGCCAATTGGACGAAAAAAAAAAAATTTAAAAAAAAGCCAAACTGTCAAATTATTTCGATTCATGAATATTAACGCCACCAACATGACACATATCCCGAAGTAACAGAATGGCAGGCCGGCATACAGTCTGACCGACAGACGGACATGCAGTCGTATAACAATCCCCGACTGTCTGTCAGCCAGCCAGCCAATGAATCAGTCAACAGACCAACTTAACTCAAAAAGCCAAAGTAGAAGTTGCTGTCGCTGTCGCTTCGAAGGATGTGCGTACTTAAATGACAGCAGCAGAGCATGAATAAAAAAATAAAAATAAAAAAAAAAAAATAAAATACTGCCTGCATTAACGAAATTTATCAATTAATTAAAATTCGTGTGCGCTGCTTAATAAAATATAAAAATATATTTTTTAAACGCAGCCGCAGTCATGTAGCGACGAACACTGTTGGGCTTTAATTTACTTTTTGGTGACTTTAAAAAATTTCCTTCAAATTATGCAATTTATGCTTCAACTCATCAGCAGCCGCAACAGCAGCAAAACATCCAAAATGAACGAAATTTTCGAATGTTTCGAATTTTGTCTGTTTGGAAGCTGTCTGTGCTGTCATTGAACTCATTTCGAGTGTTTGTTGATGAAATAAGAATTCGTATTTATTTATTTCTTGTGAGAATGGGCGATGCTCAATTTATGTATTATGAATGTGCGCTACATTTAGTAAGGAGGAGCATTGCAGGCACTGGTATACTTGTTGCTTAGAAATATAAAAAAAAAAAACAAAGGCTGACTGTAGAGGTATCACTTAAGTGCTGAAAGCTGTTTTGCAGTAACTGCTCTGAAAGCCGTATTTTCATGCTCCAAAACCGTATCTTCATCTGTGGGTCACTCGAAGCTGCACAAACAATAGCTGAGAAAAACCGACTGAGAAGAGTTTAGTTTCTCAGTCGTAGTCCTAGTGACAGATAACCAAAGTACTAAACTTAGTGGTTGAAAAAAATGTTTTTATGAGTTTCTCTTAATACTTGAACACTGATACCCGTTCTACAACATATGATCTACTACCAAATACCTAAAAAGACCTAGAAAAAAAATTTTCCTAGTTAATAAATCAACTGACAACTGTGGTTCAGACAAGAAGAAAACGGAAATCCTTTTAACGATTTCTCTGTTTCTCGATCTTCCTTGTCTAATGGATCTTTCCATCTACAAAGTAAACCTCGAAAAAATTCTGCCAGTTAGGAAATCAATTGAAATCTTCTGTGGCTCAAACAAGGAGAAAACGTGTCTTTACTCCTTTTAACAATTTCTCTGTTTCTCGATCTTCCTTGTCTAATGGATTTATCCATCTTGAAAGTACACACCCAGTTGAAGCCGGAGAAGATTCAAGAGCTTAAAAGAACAAAGTCATAGGGCTATGACGAATAGATGAGAATGTTATTAACGCGCTACCACTGCATTAAAGTACAGATAAATATTTTTAATAGATGCCCACAGCCTGGTAATGAAGTTTTTCTGATACCAAAATCTGAATAGACAGACCTCGAATAGCTACTTATAAGCCAATTGGCAATATACTCTAAAATTTTCGAAAAAGTATTTTAGACAATTGTTAGCTCTGAAGTAAGAAAAGCAGATGCCAAACCATCAGTTTGATGTTCAACACAACCATGGAACCCCAGAGCAATATCAACGACTTTTGGAGAGCAACCTTAGGTGAATTAAAGAAAAGCTATACTGTTCATTCTTCGATGTAAGACAAGCATTCGATGGAGTCTATCATAACACACCGTTTTATCAGTCGGTGCAAAGACGAATTCTCAGAGACCACACCTAGAGCTACGGGTGCCCCTCAAGGCAATATCCATTACATTAGCCACACATCAGATAGAAGAATCTCTAGTAGTAGCGACGTATGCTTACAATACTGCCTCCAGCGATTTCTCCAGCGCTGCTTCGGATATTTTCAGGTCTATGTGGTTAGCAATGTCTCCAATGCGAACTACCCCAATGTCCCCTTTATTACTGACTAGCTGTAGCCGACACCCTTTGAGACGCTCCGTAGAAACTATTGTCAAAACTAATATATTTTAGTATATATTTATAGACAGCCAATCCTTTCCCACTTTCCAATGGATCTTAATTCTCCCGATTCTCTGATTTGGCAATATATTAGCTTACTTCGACAGTAATCGGTCCGAATTTTGTATTGAAGTCGAGTAGATATAAGTCGAATCGGTATAGACATGTCCGTATGTCCATCTCTCTTGCATCCGTATGAACAACGAGAAGAGCCGTCAAGTTTAGATATTTAGAAGCTTATATTCTCTCTTTAGATCATTTTTATTCATCCCATCCTGAAAGGGTTGGTATTTGCCACACAAACTCATCAGTTGTTGTATGAATATTTTTTTTTTAAACAAAAATTTTGTCTATCTCTATTAAATATTTCAATAGATTCCGATGGGACCACCAGAAGTAGAAACACCCATAAAAATCGGTCCTTCCTTTTCGAGTTTTCGAATGGGAATTAATTTTTGTTGGTGGTTAATTCAGCTAGAAATGCCTTAAATAAATCCTAATAAAATATTCCATAAAGGTTCAATTCAGATCACTAAAATTGCTAGCCCTCCTACGAAAAGTTGAGTTGGTTTAGATATGCCCGTCTGTCTGCCCGTTTTGAACATTCTGAGCATGGAGACTATATAATATAGAGCATTCAGGTTTAAATATTTAGTCTCTCAAATTCCTTCTTCACAAACCTTGTAGTGAACTTTCCAACCCCTATCTAAGTGGTAGATCCCAAAAAAATCGACTTCTCTTTGCATATTTCGATGAATATTTTGTTTTTTCAGTTCAAAAGGCCAAAGTTGGTATAACTGACCTAAATTTGATTAAATCATTCTATATAGGTTTATAACGGACCACTATAAGGGGTAGTGTTCACACAAATTTGTTCCAATTTCAAGGTATATTTCGAAAACATTTTATTGTGGGTTTGTTTAGCTTAAAACGAACAATTTGGTGTATCTAACAATCATCTTTAAAAAAATGGCACACGAATCCAGATATGAATATATAACCTCCACAAATTTCTGGGTCAATAAGACTGTAGGGTATTTCTTGTTGTTATCTAAAAATTATTTATATACATAAACGTAAAAGTCCATGATTAGAATAACAATAAAGAAAAAACACGCAACACATTATGTTCCTCCCATCTTCAACATTATCAACGTTTAGCAATCTATCAAAAGTTCAGCTGAAAACTAACAACTCTAAACTACTTTTTTAATTTATTTAACATATTTTAAATTGTTATATGGTTCACCTCACATCTTACTGAATATTTTAATTCAAAATTTTGCTATAAACCAACTTTGTACATGTTCATTCTTGGAAGAACTTGAACCTTATACGGTTTTGGTTTGATTATTATATAAATATATGATTCAATGGGCATACCAAGGAACCATATAGCAACGCAGAAATCTTCTCCAGCAACCTATTATGTATAAATACTCATTTAATAAATGCTATAATATTTCTCCAAACAAAAGGCCACTCATTATGTACAGTACTGACTAAATTTAGCTCCTTATGCCACCAGCACTCATGCCTGCCGTGCACTGCAAATTTTTTGGCACACAAAAAATTTTCCAAAAAAGGGCCATCACCTAATTTTGAATCAAGTTCATAAATCAATGTCAAAAACAACGAATGTCGTAAATTTCGACGCATAAGTTTAACTTGAAGAGGAAAAAGAGTTTCAAATATAATTCGAGTGTTTTTTCCTTTTTTTTTTTTTTTGTTACTCGTTGCAGCACTCGAAGGATTCTTTTTGTTTTTTTGACTGCCTGCCTGGCATTCCAATTTGATGACATATTTCAGCAGGAGCAGAGAAACATTGTAAATAAAAGAACTTAAAATATTATAAAAAAAAAAAAATATCGAGCGAAAAGCCATTTTCGGCATTGAGCGCTGCTGCAGTTGATTTAAAGCAAAATACGACTACGAATTCAACAGAAATGTTGTAAAATAAAACAAAAAAAAGTAAAATATATTTGATTGCGCAAATAATTGTCGTTGTTTGTTGAACGTGTTGCAACAGAGCTTTGGTAAAAGCAGCAACATTCGCGCGACACGTTGCCTGCCACAAGCAACCAACTAAGCAGGGGAACCAAACCAACCAAACGAGCGAGCGAGCGAACGAATTAACGTTCCATGCGACGCGTTCGCAGTCAAAACACATTCATTAGCATATTTGGAAAATTTGCATTAACACCTTCTGGATTATGTAATTTCCTTTTGCATTTCCCAATGAAATGGCAACAGCATCAACAACAGCAGCAGCAGCAGCAGCCAAATCAGCAACTGCAACAATCACAGCAACTAGTATGAAGCGTGACTCTTTATGTTGCAGCATTCTCAACGCAGTCGCATACACAGAGAAACACAAATAGACACAAGAGACTGAGTCAAAAGTTTGTTATAAAACTAACTGCATTTAGTTGAAAGCCTAGTTTAATGTCGACAGTTAGTAACTAACGACAAGTTGTTAGTGAATCGTTAGTGTATTGGTAACTGGAGTCAGTAACAGTTGCACAACAGTTGTATATTAAATTTAGAGCATGCACAGCGACGAAGCTTCAGAAATATCATCACGTATGATGCTGAACGTCAGGGGACCCAATTCCTATTGGCCCGTGTATTAAAAACTAAGGTAAGAAGAGATTAAATGGCCTGAGATTTCCTGACGACCTTCAATTGATAATTTCCGGAATGCAATCTTTCGAATTTTCTAGCGAAATTACGGTCTGTCAAACATAAAAATCTCTCTCTCCGATCCCAAAGCATATATAAGTATAGGAACGTCCATCAAAGACAGAGTAGAACTAACGGATCACCAGTAAATTTTGAATCACTGCTTATGTTCTCGGTTCACGGCAAAGGAAAGGTAATGATTTGAAAATGATTGGAGATGTCTGTACTGCTGTTACTACTCTCCATTATTTAAATTTCCTTTAAATTTCAAGAACTCTTGCATCAAACCATGAAGTCCTTATGCAATTGCAACGATGGCAACGCAGAAAATGACGATGACATTGTTCCATTGCAGTTACTGCTGCTGCTGCTATATTGTCATCACACTCACTGCCATCTATTGTATGTATCTCCCTTTCACACGCACACACACACACACACACACACTCTACCAACTACATACTGAATTATTACATCGAGAAAAGATGTTGCGCGCGATTTCGTGAGTGCATCTTATAATGCTATTAATTATTTGCATGTTGCACCTTAGAATGTCAACCCGCATTGCTAAGTTGCAGCAAGGTAGCAGCAGTAAAAGTAGCAACCATTGCGCGTTTAGTTGGCTGTTGCTACTTTAATGTTGCTCTTGCTATTGCCTTTGCTGCTGTGAAAAATGCGTAAAGCTTGGATTTAGTACAACTTCAACGACGACGACGATGAAGGCAAACCAACTTCATCCGTTTAAGTTGGAAAATTTATGCCGGCAACACGAAGAAATTGTAACAACGTAACAGCAATAGACAACAAAAACAATAACAACAACAAAAACCACAACAACAATGTTGCTAAGTCCTGCGCCTTGCTACGTGTCGCGTTTGCAATGCATTTTATTGCAGTCAAAATGTCCGTCTGTATGTCTGTCTGTGCGCGAGTAAAAGTGTTAGCCACGTTTGCAACTCAAAATTGCTGCTGAATCTGTTAGCAAAGACACTGAGAAAAAAAAAAGATTTTGTTGAGTCTATAGAATCTGCATTCGATTATTAGAAGTCGCTTAAAATTTATTTATGAGAGTCGTACCCAACAGACAGACGGACAAGCAAAAAAAAAACCAAGCGGTTTAAAATTTCTACACATTTCTTTGAATATTTTTTTAAGTGTACGTTTTTTACTATAAAAATTTTCGCATTTTGGGCAACAACAGCGTATAGACTCTATACATATACTATAAACAAATAAATAACGAATGAGATACACTGAAGATGAATGACAAACAACGAACAACAGCAACTCGCACTTCCTGTGACACTTTCGAAAGCCAACAAAGACTGACATGGAGATAAAAATTATTCACCAATCCTTATTTTTTTTTTTTGTTTACAAAAAGCCAATTTTAGAGTAAATAGAAAAGTGCTTCATGGGAAAACGGATGAAAATAAATTCACAACCGAAGTTTAATTGCTGAAACCATTTTGTTTATGTTGTGATAAGAGCTAATATTATGGATAAATGTGAAATAAAAAAAGAAAACCCGATACAAAACTTTTACTTTCGGTCAAACCGAAGCTTTAATAGCCTTTACAAATAAATATTTAATTTTTTGAATGGGAATGAAATATTTTTCTGGCGTTTAAACAAGCAATTAGCATGCTTTTGTTCGGTTATTGGCGAGTGACCACCTACAGACTAGTGAATTCACTGACTACAGGTAGTTAGTCGTGTTCACTAATTCCCTTTCGCTAGTCTGTTGTTCGGCTGGTGGGTGCCAGCAACAACAAAATTAATTGTATTATTTTCTTTTTTTTCTGGGATGATGTGGAATTAATCCTGTTTTAAAATCCATTTCTAGGTATCATTCGGAGTTGAATAAAAAAATTGACATCTAGTTGACCTCCAATTGACCTTGGAAGATTGGTTCTTGAAAATGGTCAAGGAGTATTCAGACGTAAAACTCTCCGCTCTTTCTGAATCCGGGTTTAAAAATCTCAAATATTTAGAATCTAGGCTTTTGACCTTTATTTCACCTTGATGTTGATATGATGGCTTCATATGGGCACCGTGTTCGTAATCAGCAACCCCAAAAATATAACGGACAATTGATTTAAAACCCATATATAGTTATCATTCAGGCGAGCGGTTGAAAGAGAAAACCGACCTCTATATGACCTCCAATTAATCTTGGAAGATCGGTTCAAACACCTTTAAACACCTTCAAACACAATTAAACACCTTCAAACACGATCAAACACCTTCAAACACGACCAAGCACCTTCAAACTCCTTCAAACACCTTCAAACACGATCAAACACCTTCAAACTCCTTCAAATACCTTCAAACAGGATCAAAAACCTTCAAACTCCTTCAAACACCCTCAAACACCTTCAAACTCCTTTAAACACCTTCAAACAGGATCAAACACCATCAAACTCCTTCAAGCACCTTCAAACTCCTTCAAACACCTTCAAATACGATCAAACACCTTCAAACACGACAAAACTCCTTCAAACACCTTCAAATACGATCAAACTCCTTCAAACACGATAACACTCCTTCAAACACGATCAAACATCTTCAAACTCCTTCAAACAGCTTCAAACGCGATCAAACTTCTTCAAACACCTTTAAATACGATCAAACTCCTTCAAACTGCTTCAAACACCTTCAAATACGATCAAACTCCTACAAACACGATCAAACTCCTTCAAACACCTTCAAACACGATCAAACACCTTCAAACTATTTCAAACAGTTTCAAACACGATCAAACTCCTTCAAACAGTTTCAAACACGATCAAACTCCTCCAAACACCTTCAAACACAATCAAACTCCTTCAAACACCTTCAAATACGATCAAACTCATTCAAACTGCTTCAAACACCTTCAAATACGATCAAACTCCTTCAAACACGATCAAACTCCTTCAAACACCTTCAAACACGATCAAACACCTTCAAACTATTTCAAACAGTTTCAAACACGATCAAACTCCTCCAAACACCTTCAAACACGATCAAACTCCTTCAAACACCTTCAAATACGATCAAACTACTTCAAACACGATCAAACTCCTTCAAACACCTTCAAACACGATCAAACACCTTCAAACACGATCAAACACCTTCAAACTCTTTCAAACACCTTTAAACACCTTCAAACTCCTTCAAACACGATCAAACACATTCAAACTATTTCAAACAGTTTGAAACACGTTCAAACTCCTTCAAACACGATCAAACACCTTCAAACTCCTTCAAACAGCTTCAAACATGATCAAACTCCTTCAAACACCTTCAAACTCCTTCAAACTCCTTCAAACTCCTTCAAACACCTTCAAATACGATCAAACTCCTTCAAACTGCTTCAAACACCTTCAAATACGATCAAATTCCTTCAAACACGATCAAACTCCTTCAAACACCTTCAAATACGATCAAACTCCTTCAAACTGCTTCAAACACCTTCAAATACGATCAAACTCCTTCAAACACGATCAAACTCCTTCAAACACACCTTCAACACCTTCAAGGTGTTTGATCGTGTTTGAACGTATTTGAAGGAGTTTGAAGGTGTTTGAAGGTGTTTGAAGGAGTTTGAAGGTGTTTGATCGTGTTTGAAGGTGTTTGAATGAGTTTGATCGAATTTGAAGGTGTTTGAAGGAGTTTGATCGTGTTTGAAGGTGTTTGAAGGAGTTTGAAGGTGTTTGATCGTGTTTGAGGGAGTTTGAAGGAGTTTGATCGTGTTTGAAAGAGTTTGATCGTGTTTGAAGCTGTTTGAAGGTGTTTGAAGTAGTTTGATTGCATTTGAAGGTGTTTGAAGGAGTTTGATCGTGTTTGAAGGAGTTTGATCGTGTTTGAAGGTGTTTGAAGGATGTTTAAGGTGTTTGATCGTGTTTGAAGGAGTTTGATCGTGTTTGAAGCTGTTTGAAGGTGTTTGAAGGAGTTTGATCGTGTTTGAAGGAGTTTGAAGGAGTTTGATTTTGAAGGAGTTTGATCGTGTTTGAAGGTGTTTGAAGGAGTTTGATCGTGTTTGAAGGTGTTTGATCGTGTTTGAAGGAGTTTGATCGTGTTTGAAGCTGTTTGAAGGTGTTTGAAGGATTTTGATCGTGTTTAAAGCTGTTTGATTGTGTTTGAAGCTGTTTGAATGAGTTTGAAAGTGTTTGAAGGTGTTTGAAGGAGTTTGAAGGTGTTTGATCGTGTTTGAAGGTGTTTGAATGAGTTTGATCGAATTTGAAGGTGTTTGAAGGAGTTTGATCGTGTTTGAAGGAGTTTGAAGGTGTTTGATCGTGTTTGAAAGAGTTTGATCGTGTTTGAAGCTGTTTGAAGGTGTTTGAATTAGTTTGATCGCATTTGAAGGTGTTTGAAGGAGTTTGATCGTGTTTGAAGGTGTTTGAAGGAGGTTGAAGGAGTTTGAAGGAGCTTGATCGAATTTGAAGGTGTTTGAAGGAGTTTGATCATGTTTGAAGGTGTTTGAAGGAGTTTGAAGGTGTTTGATCGTGTTTGAAGGTGTTTGAAGGAGTTTGATCGTATGTGAAGGAGTTTGATCGTGTTTGAAGGAGTTTGATCGTGTTTGAAGGTGTTTGAAGGAGTTTGAAGGTGTTTGATCGTGTTTGAAGGTGTTTGAAGGAGTTTGAAGGAGTTTGATTTTGAAGGAGTTTGATCGTGTTTGAAGGTGTTTGAAGGAGTTTGATCGTGTTTGAAGGTGTTTGAAGGATGTTTAAGGTGTTTGATCGTGTTTGAAGGAGTTTGATCGTGTTTGAAGCTGTTTGAAGGTGTTTGAAGGAGTTTGATCGTGTTTGAAGGATGTTTAAGGTGTTTGATCGTGTTTGAAGGAGTTTGATCGTGTTTGAAGATGTTTGAAGGTGTTTGATCGTATTTGAAGGTGTTTGAAGCTGTTTGATTGTGTTTGAAGCTGTTTGAATGAGTTTGAAAGTGTTTGATCGTGTTTGAAGGAGTTTGAAGGTGTTTGATCGTGTTTGAAGGTGTTTGAAGGAGTTTGATCGTGTTTGAAGGTGTTTGAAGGATGTTTAAGGTGTTTGATCGTGTTTGAAGGAGTTTGATCGTGTTTGAAGCTGTTTGAAGGTGTTTGAAGGATTTTGATCGAATTTGAAGGTGTTTGAAGGAGTTTGATCGTGTCTGAAGGAGTTTGAAGGAGTTTGATTTTGAAGGAGTTTGATCGTGTTTGAAGGTGTTTGAAGGAGTTTGATCGTGTTTGAAGGTGTTTGATCGTGTTTGAAGGAGTTTGATCGTGTTTGAAGCTGTTTGAAGGTGTTTGAACGATTTTGATCGAATTTGAAGGTGTTTGAAGGAGTTTGATCGTGTTTGAAGGAGGTTGAAGGTGTTTGATCGTGTTTGAAGGAGTTTGATCGTGTTTGAATGTGTTTGAAGGAGTTTGATCGTATTTGAAGGAGTTTGATCGTGTTGGAAGGTGTTTGAAGGAGTTTGAAGCTGAAGAGTTTGAAGGTGTTTGATCATATTTGAAGGAGTTTGATCGTGTTTGAAAGAGTTTGATCGTGTTTGAAGCTGTTTGAAGGTGTTTGAAGGATTTTGATCGAATTTGAAGGTGTTTGAAGGAGTTTGATCGTGTTTGAAGGTGTTTGATCGTGTTTGAAGCTGTTTGATTGTGTTTGAAGCTGTTTGAATGAGTTTGCAAGTGTTTGATCGTGTTTGAAGGAGTTTGAAGGTGTTTGATCGTGTTTGAAGGTGTTTGAAGGAGTTTGATCGTGTTTGAAGGTGTTTGAAGGTGTTTGAAGGTGTTTGAAGGTGTTTGAAGGAGTTTGAAGGTGTTTGAAGGAGTTTGAACGTGTTTGATGGTGTTTGATCGTGTTTGAAGGAGTTTGATCGTGTTTGAAGCTGTTTGAAGGAGTTTGAAGGTGTTTGAGGGTGTTTGAAGGAGTTTGAAGGTGTTTGATCGTGTTTGAAAGTGTTTGAAGGTGTTTGAAGGAGTTTGAAGGTGTTTGAAGGAGTTTGAAGGAGTTTGATCGTGTTTGAAGGTGTATGAAGGTGTTTAAAGGTGTTTGAAAGAGTTTGAAGGTCTTTGAAGGTGTTTTCGTTCCCACCACCGGTAATCAGTAAATTCGCTAGTGTTGCCGTACTCCATTTCAATTACATTTTATAAAGATTGAAGGACTGACATATATTGGAAAGAATACCGAACTCATATTGATTTTCTAATACATTCATGAAGGGTATTCAAAACGCTTAAACCCTTAGCAAAATTAAAAATTATTCAAGTCGCAAAAGTCAAACAAACTGAGCAACTTAAACAGACAACAACGAGCTGCAAATTTGCCAAACATCAGCACCAACCACAAAAAGCGGAAACAACAACAGCAATAGCAGCAGCAGGAAAAGTGTTGTAACAACAGCTGCAACAACACAACCAACACTACATCAACATAAACAACAACAACAAAAACAACTGTGAATTCATGTTGCAGCGCTTAGTTTTGGCAGCATTTTGCATGCAGCAATCAATTTCTACAGGAGCTGCCGACTGCTTTCCTCGTTGCTTGCAAGACTGCCACCACACGCCGCTACAACACACCACTGCCTAGCACAGCATAGACATTTGCCTAATTAGCTAACGCGCGCGAAATTTAGGTTAAAACACTTACGACAAACAATGCCACACGCCGCCGCAACAAGGCCTTTCTTCTTCATCGACGCTGGCATCGCCTCCACTCTTCTGCTGAGCATGCACTTTGGCATCAAATTAATTAAGACAAGAATGCGAACGTGCCAAAAACCAAACCGAAACTAAGAATTACTACAACAGCAACAACAACTGTGTGAGCGCGCGCGACAGGAGCTACACACTTTATAGACACTGCGTCGTCGTCGACATCGTCGTCGAAACTTCCTACCAACCCACCTCTCGAACGAGCCATTGAATCTATTATTCATAGATGTAAATTAGCTTCGACATATATAGTCAAAAATCGTTCGTGTTATAAACTTACAAACATCTCATATCGTCGAGCTTTAATTCATCGTTTGCTAATTGGCAATTTAGGTTTTAAGTTGAAATTGAAGTGGTACAATATGACCCGCGGTGTTGGACAGAAAGTTTGAAATAAAAAAATCCAATGAAGTCAATAAGTTTTGCATGCGCTTGTAAGGCTTGTAAGACTGTATCGTCAACACAAATTTGGAGGATTCTGAAGCGTGGAACTTTGTAGTATATGCTGGCATTTTATCTTGCCGTCGGTATAACTCCGATTCTACGGTACTGAAGCCAGATAAATTGTCGCTTATCGTTGACGCCATACTTTTATGGTATACCTACGTTTCCCAGCCAAGCCATGCAAACTTGCCATTCTTCCCAAAGCGACTAGACCAGCTCTTCAACCTCAATATAAATACATGAATGATGCCATCGAGGTTTTTACCCACAATACTTTAGAAGCTACTGCTATTCTGGACCAGCCAATGTGATCCAAATCGGCCTCCTTCAGAAGGCAAATCTTCGACTTATTAATGCAAAAGAGCAGACTGCGTAGCTGTTTCATGGGAAGCAGTATAGCCTGGTTACAGAGGCTGCTGAGCTGAAACAGTTACTGTATGTGGTGCACAGCGACTTCTTGGAGGATCTCCTTTGCAATGCAGATACTAAGAAGAGTTATAGGTTTAAAAGCGGCAGTTATTCCGCCAAATACGTATAGGAGATCCTAGCTACCCCTGGTAGTACTTGGAAAATGAGAAAAGTAAGGCAGTTTTTTTGGTCAAGCTTAAAGAACGCTTTACACCATTCGATTTATCTGATGTAAACGATGTACGAGGAACGCAAAATTTCTTGGATTCAATTCAGCAGCTTTAGAAAAAAATCTCTCCGCAAGAAGTTCGTCTGATCATCATAATAAGCAGATTAGAGTATGGTTTGAAAAACAGATGTCGTCGTTTGGCACAAACAAAAAAAACCTCCTAATATCTCTTGGTTGCACTTTGATTTTACCGTTTCAGTGTTACCGTCCTAACCTTCAAATAAATCGGATTCGAATAGAGAGGCACGTATATACTCACAGCAATATTTCACTTTTTATAACTCGACAACTGAAATTCTGATTTTTTGAAGACAACCCGAGGGTTGCCAAATGCAATCTGAAGTCTCCATAGTAAAGTCTGACATTTTTTAGATCCAACTTACTGTGAACGCTTTAGCGTACGAGCGCAATTTGGTTTATATGAACATTTTTGTCGTCAGAATGGTTTGTTCCCGTTGGATACACATAATTTGACAATCGCACAAAAGAAGGCTCGTGTTGATTGGTGCAAGCAAATGCTGAAGAAATGCATGCGAGTTGCGTCAAAAGTCGTCTACTCAATCGTGACAGGTGACGAAACGTGGATATATGCGTATGAGCCCGAAACTAAACAGCAGTCGACCGTCTGGATTTTTCAAGATGAGCAAAATCCAACAAAAGTTACTCGATCGCGCAGCACATCGAAGCAAATGATCGCATGTTTCTTCTCGAAATCCGCACATGTTGCAACCGTGCCGCTTGTGGAAAGAAGGACGGACAATTATGAATGGTATGCAACCATTTGTTTGCCTGAAGTGTTCGATGAACTGAGGAAAACCAACCGACAAAGACGAATCATACTTCATCAGCTTTCACACTTTGGCCTCAACAAATGAGTTTTTGGCTGCTCAAAACATCGATTTGATGGGTCATCCGGCGTACAGCCCTGACTTGGCACCAAATGACTTTTTCCTGTTCTCTGGCAGCTTTTAGTACATATAACTTACCAATTTTTTTCACGGTATTTTAATTCACAATATTACGAAACAAAACTCGGCCACACTGTTCTGTCAAATAAAAACTACATTTTAAACTTTTTGCTCTTTGATTTGCATTACACATATTAACCGAAAATCTGCAAAGAAAAACCGAGCTTAGATATGTCTGAAAGTAATAAGGAGTATATGTTGATTTTAATGGCGATTTCTCCAGAACTAAAAGCAGCCTATAGCAACATGCAAGCTTTTAAGTTACCCGATGAGCAAAAAACCGATATAAGCAAGTTGGATGTACGCGAATATACCATATGGAAGGCTAAACACCCAACACAGAACCGTCACGAAGAGCAAGAGTTCTTTGTAGAACCAATTGGCTCAGCTATACCGTTCCCAGAATTCTGTCATTGTGGTTTGTTTGTAGAGGCGTGCAATGCTATGAGCGAGAAGGTACTGCGTATTGAGCGGGCTTTGAAGAAATCTAAGGTTCCGCTTGAGTCTAAAGACGTGCATTTGGAAACGAAGGAAACCGAAAGCGGGAAATGTTAGAGCTGCGAGGGAAACTGATGAAAAAAATAGGTCATGCAAAAAAGAGAAAGCCATATGGAAAAATATTGGAAAAAATAAGAAATTGAGTGGCCCACTTGAATAATTGAACGTGAAAGTTCTCAACCCAAAATCTAGTCCTAAAATAAAATTAAGTCTTATAAAATACGCCTGATGCTTCTAGTACTGAACACTTTTTATGTTAGAATTCTTTTTTAGGTTAGAAAAAATTTCTTTGCAGCGTTGCCATATAAAAACAAGTAAGGAAATACAGTCGGGCGTAAAAGGCTCTAAGAGGCCCTGTACCAGTAAAATTTAATTGCATATAAAATCGTCATTTATTATCCGATTTTGATGAATTTTTAAGACTTTGACTCAGAGGAACGTTATCTTTACATCTCTGGCATTCCAACCTTTTTTTGTGACGAAGAAATTTTCAGCATTGTGGGTGATTTTATGGGAAGTTGGGCAAAGTTTGCGAAGTCCTACTCGAATGCAAAAATAACGAAATCTCTATCTATTACCGTTTCCGAGATCCTGACCATCTGACCATAATAGGGTAACTTTGGGGGTCTCCGACCATTTTTTCTACCTGTTACTAAACTGAGAGTCAAAATCTAAATCAGCTGATCAGCAAAATTTTAAGTTGCTATGGAAACATTGAACTACATAAATAATTAATTGTTTAAAGAATGGACAGCTTCTTTAATCTAAACCGAATTAAGTTGACCAACGACAAAATCAGTCAACCACACAAGTAGAATACACGAACCGAAGACCACACACAAACTTTTTTTTTTTTTATTTCAAATGTGTTTTAGAACAACAAAAATAACAAATTTTCGGCTTGTAGTGGAGGACTTTTAATGTGAGGCACGAGCAAGTATAACAACAACAGCAAATTGACCTGCGTCACAACAATAAAGCAGTAGAAGCGAGACAGAGCTAGACATAATTTGTGAGATGGAGTTATAAATAAAAAAAAACAAACGCCAACCTTCGACTCGAATCTTGCTGATTGCTCTATTCAAAAAATTAATTGGACCACACACGAAGCTATTGGACTATGCTGCGGAGGATGCTGCAGTGTGGCAAGTATTTTTATTTTCAAACTACTTAGATAGCACAAGAGTGAGATGGAAAATTAGATGTGTGGGCGCTAAAGCGAGAGCAAATGAAGGTTTCGTAAGAAAAAATCAAGTGAATGGCACGCGCGTGTCTTAATATTTCGATTCAATTGAATTGAAAGCCGACACAGCCGGCATCGAATTCGTATACGAATATGCCACAATATTACACAATTAGTGGCAGCAATATATTTTAATGACTGTTGCACGTTGTAGGGAAAGGGATTAGCTTACTTACACCAACTCGACAGATAGACAGACAGGCGGTGGAGACAGGGCCTTGGACGTGGCATTTGCACATATCGCGCGCTGCCATCTACTGCAAAAAAGCATTTACTGCATTGATATGCGGCGTGAATTGCTGCATAAATCCATTCGAAATGAAAAATAAAGTAAGGAATGCCACACAGAAACAAAAATGCAGCTGACTACTGACTGACTGAGTGAGTGAGTGCACGGCATGAATGAAGTATGACGGCATGCAGGGAGGGAGGCATTGCATGAATATATACTCGTATCTACTTGTGCGAAAGTGTGAATTAAGAACAGTTCAGACTGGACTGGCAGTAAACTGTGGCACGCTGGACTGAACTGGGTGAGTGTTGAAGTGTACAGACTTACCTTCGGACGGACAGACGGACACGCTTGCAATTGCTGCTGTTCCTGGCCTGCCATGAAATGGCCGCCAATGTCGTTGTCGTCATCGTCGTCAAACGTCGTCGTTAGTGTTGAAAAATGCAAATTTCATTTGCATATGTGGGTCTCCTGGGTGTCACTCTTAACCTTATTTTGCCCATAAATAGGGCACGAGCACGTCAGCACAACTGATCTGATCCGTAGCAGCAAAACCGGGCTATGCTGCGTTTCACAAAAGTGCTAAGCGATGATGACGACGACGATGATGATGAAGAAGTTTGCCAACTGCAAATACTGTTGATGAGGATGATGATGATGATGATGAAGATTTCGCTGTCACTAACTATTTGGGTGGCATTTTCTAGCGCGCAGCTAAAAATATTTCGCAGTATTGCTCTGAATAGGCAACTGAGGAGTGGCGTATTGCTTTGAAGAGACAGCCTTAGCTCAGTTAAAAAGTTGAAAGCCGTTGACAATCGCTTGATTGATTGTGCAGATACATCGGAAATGCCTATTAAGTATTTTTCTTTTTTTTTTTGCTTAGTGAAATTGAGTTTGAAGTAGGTTTTGGGTGATTTCTTTTACAATTTAAATTAAACATATTTATACGAAAAATTTTTGATAATTAAATATAAATCGTTCCTCTTTAGTTAATTTCTATCCATTTGTCATATCTGCTTGCTCTCATGCTCATCTAAAAATTTATACCATTCTTTGTTAGGTAAGAACTATTTTCTATTTGTGTAAGTTTCAAACCCTGAATGGGTCTCAAACCAGCTTCTGCTCGATGCATAGATTGTCAAGATTTCATATGTCAACATTATTGAATGATAATGATTGCAGTCGAAATCTTGAATCAAATGAAACAGCATGCACGTGTAGGCAGTTTCCACGAGTATGTATTACGGGTTGGAAAAGGATTAAATCAGTTCAAGGACCATCAGCTTTATAGCGCACGCTCCTCTGGACTCAGTAAAGTTGGGATCGTTAATTCAATGCTCTTTAGTTTTGAGATAATGTCATGACGCACAATGGAGCATTCTTACGAACAAAGTTGGACCATCAAATTCTTTACAAAACTCAACAACGCTCACGAATTTTTTTTTTTTTTTTCATAAAGTTTGGAGCAATACTTTATGTGTAAAAATATCGGGCAATAATATAAATCGATTAAAAAAAAAAACCTAGAGTGTAATGAGAACCGCATAGCGGTATGCTGTGCCTCTCTAAAATTATTTCAGTAGTTTTCAGAACTACAAATGTCAGCAAACATGATTTTTATGTGCCTTATCGACTGAGAAAAATAATTCATCAAACAAAATGTATCATAAAATATAAACGCTTCGAAATAGTTTGGATTAAGTGGAGGATTTATCATCAGCTTTATACCGCTGGGAACAGTAGAGTTAGGATTAGCAATTAAGTAATTTTAGTGTTGAGACTATGTCTATACAATTTTGAAACCATCAAATTAATAACAAAAAATTGTTTCACATCGAGAGTGTTCACCATACACACATTCTTTCATATGTACTTCCGAGACACACTGTTTAATCAGTCATAATATAAATTTCAAAGGGTGTTGAAAACGTGTTCCAATTAGATCGATATCATTAGCAAGTGTCATGAAAAATCGATATCGGAAATATCGTTTCATACTCGAAAATTTATCGATAATATGCACATCTCTAGCTTAAATCATTTCATTTCGCTTTCATGTCAATCAGCAGGCTCTGCTTATTGTATTTGAGCTTTTCTTCGTCAAACTAGAAGAGTTTCTTAAAGCGAGCGGTTGTATCTACCATAGTCTCTAGTAAAATAGAAGTGAATGAGTATATTTTCTATTTTTCCGAACGTTTATATTTTATAAACCTTGCTCGTGACTGAGTAGAATAAATACGTGACAAAAATTGTAGAAATTTTTTTCCCCATCTGATATATAATTTATAAACCGTGCAATATTGTGTTATTTGTTGTTATTTTTGGTTTGAATTGTTCCTAATTATTGTGAAAAAAAATAATTGACAGGATGAAGGAGCTAATGTTGACGCTTATTAATAATTTGATGTCTGCCGATACTGAGGCAATTCGTCAGGTAAGAAAATAGTCTACATTGGCTATACAAAAGGGTTATAAGTTCACATATACATGCACACAGCCATACATGCAAACATATACCCTTACATTTTGTCCTTGTTGTGGGTTCATGTACATACACTAGCACGCATACATATATACACACATGTATATATAAAAAGCCGTACTGCATAAAATGAATCTTTGCACAATTTGCACATGTATATGTGTTGTGGGTTCATGTTCCTACATTTCTCAGGCACACATAGGTGTAAAAAGCATGTATATTCTTGACTATATAACTAAATATAGGAGCTGATAAATACATATGTACCTATACACATACACACACACACAAGCATGCATACAAAGAAACATGCGTATTACACCGCAATGCTGCGGACCATCTCATGACTAGTCAGCTGACTAGTCTAGCAAAGCTACCACTGTCCCACAAGCTCGTCAGCCACAATATATGGCTTTATACATATTATTACGACCTATGTGCTGGGCAAGCTTATGCGTTCGGCATGACGAAGGCAATGACCAGCAGTGGTTCTATTCTGCATCAGCCGTGACCATGACGTTGTATGCGGGAAAAGCAAATCTCATTTAGTAAATTTTATACATAGTATATAATATCAAAATCTTTCTTTTGAGAACCGGACTTCTTAAAAAGCTCATCTTATTGTAAGCATCTCTCAGTCAGAGTAATATAAATTTTTAATTACAAAGTTATCGCACACAATTTGTATATAATTTTTTTCTTACAGGCCACCCAAGGTATGGATGAGTGTTTCAAGAATCCGACAGCAATTGCGACATTATGCGATCTCATGGTGTCCGGTCAACAGACCGAAATACGGCAGTATGCAGCTATTTTGCTGTCGAGACGCTTTGGTAAACTTGAATTTTGGAAAGATGTTGCACCCGAAGAGCAGAATGTGTATGAAAACCAATTATCTCGTAACTATTTGAACAATTAAAATTTCATTCAACTTACAGCATCAGACAGGGCCTATTGAGTGCGCTGATACACGAACCCCAACAATCGGCACGCAATTCAATTGCAAAGTTAATAGGTACTTTGGTGCGTAACGAACCCGAGAACACATCATGGGTAGACGAACTATTGCAATTCATTTACGTGCGCTGCTCATCTCCGGTTGCAACCGAATGCCAATTGGGTACTTCGATCTTTGCAACAATTTCCGATTCGGCAGCCGTGCAGCTGGTGCAACATTTGGATATTGTCATGGCTATATTTAAAAGAGTGCTCACTGCTGCTGAAGCTAATGGCGATATGGCAACTCTACCGGTACAAGATCTATTTATAGGCTTGTATCATATGTCGCCATATATGTCGCGACAGCGTGCGGCCGAAAAGGCTCTACAAAGTGTAGCACCTTTGTTAATCAAGGCTATACATGCTTTTGCCTGTAATCCGGATCCCGAAAGATCGAGAAGAATCTTTGAATCGCTCGATGCGATGGCAGACTTTTTTCCCAAATTGATAACAATTAACTACAAACCGTTGGCGGAACTATGCTTGGATGTTGTAAATAGAGCCGAGTGTTCTGAAGCGGTACGTGTGAATTGCCTGACGTTTATTGGGCGTTTGGTACGCATAAAGCGTCGACTTTTCCTAAAGCTTAAATTTTTGGAACCAACACTGATGGCGGCCTTTGCCATGATGTGCAGTGAGAATTCAAGCGTTGAACGTAAGATATTTGGAAATTTTATAATTTATATTTTAAAACTATTTTTTTTTTTACTAGTTGATGAACAGATATTCAGTGGCATCGGCGCTTCAGACCCGGCATCAGCAGGCTGTCAAGTAGTGGATATTCTTGCTCTCAATATATCTGAGAAAAAGTTGTTGCCGCCTTTGTTTCAAATGCTGCAGACTGCTTTAGCAAGCGAGAATGCTTATCAACGACGTGGCGCATACCTCGGTATGGCTTCTATAGCGGAAGGTTGTGGACCTGCAATCAACCAGCGTTACCTGGATGGTATGCTAACAGTCATAAAAACTGGCATTATGGAAACTGAGCTGGTTGTACGCAATGCGGCTTTCTTTGCGCTGGGTCAATTCACGGAGTTTCATATGGAAATTTCAAAGCATGCTTCTGATATTATGCCGGTACTCATAAACTATCTACATGAGATATGCGAGAATGCGAAGGTATGTAGTCAGCTTGGGATTTGAAGTAATACCCTTTAAAAATCCAACATTTTAGCATGGCTTACCTGAACCGCAGTTTCTGAATCGTTTATTCTATGCCTTGAATTTGATTTGTGAATTTATGGAAGACGCAATAACATCACATCTAAACCAAATAATGGAAAGGTCGAACTTTGGTCAAGTATACACTTAAATAAAAATATATGGAGATTCGTATCATTTTTTGGGTTAGCTTTCATAAAAGTCAATCGACCAATGAGCATGTATTTGCAATTTTTGAGCTAACCTCCATACAAATACATCGACCAATTAGAAGATTTTGTAGCGAGAACATTTTTTTTGACAATAATAGCTAAAAAATCTATATGGTGCCTTCTCTTGGAAGGTGGTTTTACATGCATAGTTTCTATACAAATCCTTGGACCAAATTTCAACAAGCTTAATGTTTACAGCAATATTACCATGAAAATCGATATGGTGGCTTTTTTGGGATGGAGGGCTCACCAACGAGCATGTATCTCAATTTACCAATTATAAAATGTTGTAGGGAGAACTTTATTTTTATAGAAACATAAACTTTAAAATCGATATTAGTGCACAGTCTCGTCCATAGAAATACCATTATGTCTTAAAATTTTTTCGGTTAGCCTTTACAAATCTGGTCGAAATTAAAAAATTTAAAGAAAGATCTTTTTATCAGCTTTCCCCTAATATTTGGATAGCCACCATACAATTTGTCGTCCAATTATAAGATTTTTTGGAGTGAACTTACTTTTTCTTATTAATTAGCTTTAAAATCGTTATGGTGACTTCTCTTGGGTTGGTGTGTTCTCAAACATATACGCATGGGCATGTCCTTCCCTTTTTTGGTTAGCCATCCATCGATCATTTGAGGTTTTGTAGGGAGAACTTATTTTGTATGCCTTTATCAACTTTAAAATGGCTATGGTAGCTTCTCTTTGTCGGGCGGATTCAGACACATATGTATGGCCATGCCTTCCCTTTTTTAGGTAGCCTTTATCGACTATTTACGAGATTTTCTAGGGAGAACTTATTTTTTTGACGGTATTAGCTTTCAGAGGGTCTTCTCTTCACATAACAATTAGCAAATTTTTTCTTCTTGTTAAATATTTTCTTTCCTTAGACTTCTCCCGAATACGGCTCTTAATTCGTTCTCATTTTGAAATAATTTTTTCTTGCTATTAATAATTTTTTTTTATTTCTGTTCCCCCATCCATATATAGAATCTTGGAGTGCCTAAATGCGCCATGCAATATCAGCATGCGTGAAAAAACTTTAAGTCTTTTGACTGCTACTGTTGAAGCGGCCAAGGAACAGGTACTGCCCTATGTTCCGCAGCTAATAGGCATTTTGCAAAATTATGTAATAAAGTCAGACAATGTTGAGCTCTTAACTTTGCGTACATTGAGCATCGATACTTTAGCCGTCATACTACGCGAAGTGGGCGGCAAAACTTTGGTGAACTTAGCTAATGAGTCCATGAAGTTTTGCATCACAGTTTTGGATGTCGAAAAAACAAATGATCCAGACTGCAGGCGTGCAGTATTCCATTTAATTGGTAGCATAGCAACCGTCATTAAGGACGACATGGCAACAGTCTTCCCAGTAGTATTGGGGCACATAATGCGTTCTGTACTATCAAGTCCAGAACAGAGTCTGTCAATAAAACTTAAAGAAAAATCCGAGAATGATGCTTTCGTCGATACTGATTCCGAAACCACAGACGATGATGAAGCTTTTGATTTGGCTGGTTTTGCGGTCGAAAATGATTATCTGTGTGAGAAAGAAGAGGCAATTGACTGCCTGAAGGACTTTAGTGTGAATGCATATCACACATTTGGGCCATTCCTCGTTACATCATATGAAAATGTCTTAAAGATGGTAGATCATTGCCACGATGAAATACGCAAGGCGTCGCTTGCAACACTTTCTTCATTTTGCATTGCCTTCTATAAGCTACATGACATCGAGGGTTTGAAGTGGGCAAATTCTTTATTATTCACAAAATGTTTAAAAATTATGCGTGAAGATTTTGACTGCACAGTGCCGACATACGCTGTTGAAACAGTGACGGATTTAATGAAGGAACTAAAGGAGCAAACTTTTCCCAACACTGAGCTACGCGATGGTGTGTTCGAAGTCATATGTGATGTGTTTAGCAATAATCTAAAATGCCAGCATATTGAAGATGTGTTCGAAGAGGCAGGAGATTTTATGTGTGATGAGTACGACAACGATGTGACCAACTGTTTGATTGATGCTACGGGAAATATGTTTTCCGATTTCGGACGTACTATGCCCGGTGAACAATTTTCATTGTACTTTGCGCGACTTTGTCCGTTCTTTCTGCGTAAGCTTGTAAGTAATTGATGTATAATTTTTTTTAAAATTAATTAATTAATATATATTTAAAAAAAAAATAGGATAAAAATAATGAAGATCTCAAGGACATGCGTCTTACTATCTATTGTACTTTTGGTGAATGTTTCAATGTCTTAGGCAAATACTGCAGCGCTTACTATGAACAAATCTGCCCGGCATTGATAAAGGCGCTCTCAGACACTGAAGACAAGGTTCGGCAGCATGCATGCTATGCGCTTGGCGTGCTTGTGTTGAACTCAAAGGATGTGTCGTATGAGTAAGTTTTTTTTTCTATTAATACCTTTTCCTATGCAATAAAATAATTCGTTCTTTAATCGCAGTTCGTTTCCTTTGATAATAAATGCTTTGTCTGAGGCACTCACAAAAGAAATTTCGGCATGCGAACTGGATTACATTTGTGGCGCACTTGCACGTCTTATAATAACAAATCATACCTTGGTGCCAGTGTCACAAGTGCTGCCAGTAATAGTGAATAATCTACAACTGAAGGAAAATCTTACTGAAATGGAGGTCGTGTTTGAGTCTTTAAATCGTATATTTGTGCATTCGCGTGACGCTCTATTGGAAAATTTGAATCATGTCTTGAAGATGACCGCAGAAAGTCTATATAGCAAGAAATTCGGCGAACATGATGCACGCCATCAAATGCTTATATTGCTACGCGATATTAAGCAAATCTATCCGATGGTATTCCGTTGTTTGGCAAATGAAGACAATGATTTATTTAAATATGTTGAAGCAGTGTAAGAAGCATCGTCTTGTGTACTGAGTAAAAAAGCAGTTTTTAACTTTGGATTTTTTTTAATTTACAGTCTGGACTTTTATTGGTTCTAAAGAAAACTTAAATCAAGAAATGGAAAAAAACAAGAAACAATTTAACCAACTTATTTCAACTTGAGCAGCTTATCCGTACTCAACCAGCTTATCCGTACTCTGCCAGCTTATTCACAGCTTATTGAACCCAACTTATGTCGAACTCAACCAAATTTATGTCGAGCTCAATTAAACTTATGTCGAAATCAAACAAACTTATATCGAAAAAGCACGTAAAGGCTAGAAACCAACACCAAACATGTCGATCAAACCTCGCTAAGGCAACCACAACCAAAACTACGTCAACTCAATTTAATCAAAGCTGTTATATTTTGTTAAAACAAATCTGAAACCTAAAATTTTAATATTTCTCTATTCGGAACAAATAATATAATAAAATTTTTAGTGCTAAAAGTTCTTATTTATTTATAGGGTATTTATGGGTACATGAGGAGCATGAATGCTTTTGATAACAGCTTCTCTGGAAGATGTGTATCGCAATAACTTATCAGTCCACGGTATCGCTTGAGATCCAAAAAGGAGGATCGAGATGCAGAAATATTTGTTATAAATTGCACAGATCGCTTTTGGGTTACTCAAAGTAATACCTAGCCAATAAAAGGACCTCTGCCAAACAATGAATATATTCAATTTTTAATTGAATCCTATTCAAGATATGTGGAAATTAAGTTCATGTGAAGTTTGTCTATTCAAAGGTTTTTTTATCTTTAAAAAGAATGTGAGCTGAGATATAGCTGAGATTGGCGAAAAGTTGTGCCGAAAACTTCGTGGCCATATTTCGTGTACTAATACGTTGTGAGATTGAGTAAATTTTTTTATATATTATCTATCTTTCAAAAGTATGTGAACTGAGATACGATCTGATTTATGTATGTAACAGGTAGAAATAATGGCCAGAGACCCCCAAAAATACCCCAAAAATAGAGACTTCGTGCTTTTTGCATTCGACTAGGACTTCGCCGTAATTTTACGAGTTTATTTTAAATAATTTTTCCCTCCCCTCCTCATAAAATCCCCTCATTGGTATAATTATGTATGCAAGTATGGAGATAATGTTTCTCTATGCCAAAATCCCAATAAACTTCATCTAAATTGGATAATAGATGACGATTTTACAAGCAATGTAATTTGAACGACTTATGATACTTCCGTCCTCCCTTTTCTTTTCATCCAAAAAAAAAGAAATTTTTTTATGAGCCACTTATTCGTGCAGTGAGAAGTGGGAGGAGCAAAATACTTTTCATCAGTACCAATTTTTATTATTAATTTCCTACCTTTTTGTTGAAGCTTTCTCGATTTTTAAGTTCTTAGAAGGACTTAGCGGCGTATTTCGAGTTCGAGTACACAGGTTTCTTTTTTTAATTCAATTGATTAAACATCTTTGAAGTTTTTTTTTTTTTTTGTTATTAAATTTTTGAAGTATCTCAGCTTCAAAGCTTCTTCAGGTTGTCATCAAACATGACCAAGAATAGCAACAGATCCGTGACGAAAACTTAAGCTTCCTGGAAATTAATTAAAGTCTAACTGTGCGCTGTAGCAGCTCGTCGATGCAACTAGACTTGCTGCAAGTTCTGTGGTGGCATCAACATCAATAATTATCGACGCTTATCAAAGACACCGTTACCAACGCAAGAATCATCGCACCAAGTATGGCATATGAGTTCAGTTCATATGTTCCAACTGGTAGCAGCAAAGAACGTTTCAACTGCTGCGCATGCGTGGCATCGGCGGCAACTTGGCAGGCCGGCACTGTGCAACAGTTGTCCACCATTTTGTGCTGCTGTTCTATTTGATGGCACTCGGTGGCAGCCTATTGTCCAGTGGAATTTTACTATGCGGCATTTGTTGCATTTGTGTTGTGGCATTTGGTGGTGGTGGGTAAATTTGTGCAACTCGCCATACTCGTAGTCGCAGTCGCAGTCGTAACGCAATTAATATTCAACGCCGTCGGCTGATCATAATTTACGTGCTGAGTTTACGTCGCATATAAACACACTCACACACTCACATTGGACATGTCCAGTCAGTCGGTTTGTGGTGCGCTTTAGCTTTTGCTTTGCGGTTTGTGGCATCGTGTGGTGTGGTTGGTTTACATATGCAACAGCTACAGTCGCCATCAGCTTCGGGGTGTAGCATTTGCTGTAGAGCAGCCACAACAGAAATGGGAGGCGTTTTCGCATGCAATGTTGGCATTACAATAGAACAAAAACACGAAGCTTCAAGACGACAAGTCAATGGCTACGGGCGGGCGTATGATGTAGTGTATCGGAGCTTAGCAGAGGGCACCGCCACATATTTACATTGAAATTCCGAAAGCATGTGTCAAGTACCAACAATAATAAAGCCTCGTTATTTGCTGAAGTTCAATGCAAGTTTGCTTAGAATCAATACTAATAATTAATAACAACTATTAAAAACAGAAGAAAAAAGAAGTAGAGCCGACACTTTAATACGCTTCTTAGCAACTACAAAAATAGTAAAATAGAAAAAATGTAAAAGTGATAAATTTATGCGAAACATCCGTACATAAGAAGTCACCAAATCATATTTGATATTTGAAGGTTATTATTGACCATTTATTTGACTCAATTTATTTGGCCTTGTCAAAAAGTCTTCTTGTTTCTTTTTAATCTGATCCCATGTTCTCCATGATGATAATGTTAGTCTTCAACCTCACAAGCTAATTAGACGATTGCCAACTATATATTTGCTTTTTACTTCTCTCTGCAACGTTCAATAAAAATAATATTAAGTCAATCTCGTACCACGCTACATTGTCTTGGCGAACAAACGATCCTTGAGAAGAGGTTATGGTAGCTATGGAAGTAAAACTACGAACCCTCTTTTCTATGACCTTGATTTCCTAAAAGATAGATGGAGGATAGTTAGAAGGTAGTTGGTATTAAGATGAAGGATAGTTGGAGGATATATGATGATAGATAAAAGTTAATTGAAAGATAGATGGCAAACAGTTAGAGGATAGATTGAAGACATATGGTCTGGAGTGCCATGTCTACCACTTCTTCATTCACGACCTTCGCGCCCTATAGACTGTTACAAATCTTTAGCCCCTTCACGTTTTTTAATTTCCATACTGTGTTGGTCCGACCAACTATAGCAACCTGGAATTCTGGCTTAGGGTACCTTGGCTCAGTATCTTGGTCGAATTTTGCCACCTCTTTCCATCCGTTTTCGCTATTTGGGAGAGTGTGATCGCCAAGTTAGCTCCGGTTGCTGCTGCTTTGGGTGTTCTCTTTCTGCTTTGAGCTCCTCCCTGGCTACTGACTGCTTTCGATTTGAATTGCTCCTCTATAAGTGATTCAATTTCGCGACCATCAAGTCCCATCAGCTACTTCATTGATGATTTGTAACCTTACGAAGATCGTCTGCTTCCTTCTCAACCATCTTTTACAACCTTAGATTGGACTAAAATATTTTAACTTATTTCTATACATTGGGTCGCGAATGAAAAGTTTGCGCAAGTACATCTGCTGTCATTAACGGACAGAAAGACGCTCGTTGAATCCCCAGGTTCCAAGTCAATTCCATCTTGTCTTTTGCTCGAACCTTCAGCGAACCACCAACATTTCAGACGCTGGATAACGATGCCACTTGGCCTCCGAACTCAACCTTATCAAAGTTGAAGTAATATACTGTAAGCACCTATTGAGTATTTGCTTCGCCATTATTCTGAGCTCTTCTAATTGCTAAAAAGTTCTGAACAAGTTATTAAATTTTGGGCACAACAAGCTTTCTTGCACCATTCTTCAAACCATCTTAGACATTGATATAATGTTTGGCTAGATAAAGTTTTCATGCTATCACTGCATATCACTGTAGTCTTCTTATATAATTTTGAGCTATATTTTATTTTAAGCCCTGCCCCACTTTTCTTGTACTTTTCACGCTTTTGCATTATTTCACGCACATTTGACCATAATGGGTTAATAATATTAATTACTAGTTTAATTGCATTTTCGAACAGCTAGAGTCGTGCTGCGGCAGCTTTAACTTGGTTACGCTTCATTTATGTTGCATCAACACTTGAAGCCAATGACAAGAGCGTAGAGTGTCGCCACCACCAGCAGCAACTCTTCAACTGCAACATCACCACCTACCAATGTCAGGAAGGCAGGCTGGCACGTAATACTTGCTGTGCCTGAGAACTGCAGTTGGCTTGGCCGGCCATCTCGCTGTTTGATGAATTGTCGCCTGCCACCGTTTTGCGTGTTTTTTTTATTTCACGTGCAGGCAGGCAACACCGTCGCCAAACCTTGCTGGCTGCCATCATTCAGCAATTCATTGGCCATTGCCAACCAACATCAACTTGAACAGCATCGTCATGAGAATCGACAACATGCACATCGCCTCATAAATGTTCCACAGACGAAATGTGCGTTGCGCAAACTGTTCTGTCTCCCCGTCTGTCTTTCTGCAAAGGTGTGGTCCATTGCTGACAGGCTGAAACTTTGGTATCCTCTAGCTACAACTTTAAGTCCCTTTTGGGTACACTTAAATTGAGGTATGCGCTTTGTTTTGCAAGAGGCTGCTGCTGTCATAGCTCTTTTCTTCTAACATAAAATATTTCTTGTGTCGTTTTTCGGGCATAAACGCTTTCAACACAAAACACAAAATGTGCTTCACACAAACTTAAAAAAAAAAACAAAAAAAAACTGGAAAATTTATCACCACTAAAATACTCTGCTAAATGCAATTGCTACTGAACTGAACGACCTACAAACAAAAGTTCAGACAAGGCAGTCATCCTGCGGCTAAATCGAATACAAAAATTTATCATGACCGACAAAGCGGCACAAATCTCTTTCCCTCGGCGCAGTCTAAACTTACAAGGCTATCAGTAAGAACCAATGGCCTATAAGTAATACTAACATTGTTGCAGCCAATAATAAAAAATGCCAAGCTCAGCTGGTGGCGAAAACTAAAAAAAATATTAAAAGACCCAAACAATAAAGCCCGGAAGCAAGTCAAAAATCTACTCGAACTGCGCTGCGCCGGTTTAGTAGTTTATTGAATTTGCAATTGTGTAGCCGAACGCTGACTTCCCTTACCACTAAACGCTTTAAATATGCTGAATATATGCAAACTTTTTTTGCTTTTAATAGATACAATAAAGCACAATTACCTGTGGTGGTTTTAAAGGCCAATTGCCACCTGGTCAAAGTGTTACGACAATCAACGGAGCGAGCGCGCTTATGCATATAACTCTTACAGCGATCGGATCTATATATCTGATCATTGCTCGGGGCCATCTCGAACTCATAACGCTTTCGGAAGCAAATTAGTTGTTAAATAATAAATATCGTTAATACACAATAAATGCTAATGCTAAGACAATGTGTATATGATTTATTTATTATTCTGTTTATTAGTTTAAATCTGAGCTAATTTGGTAGCATTTAAGTTGCAATTATTGTTTAACACTTTGGCCCGAGCGACGCGAAATCGTTTTGGCATTGAGATGCGTCTTTGGTATTTTATGAGGTGCGGCACACTTAAACAGAAGTTTTCACTGAAGGTGATAGCCAATAAGTAATAAAAGTAGCTAAATAAATATTTATTTATTTATTGTCTAAAATATTGTATTTAGCTTCAGATCGGTCGACTAGATGGGGTGTCCAACATATAAATCTTTCCAACCTTTCAGAATTTTTGTATGAAACAAAAATTTGTTGTTTTGATTAATCATCTTAAAATTAGGAATTTTTTGTAATTTGTGATAATCTTAATAAAATATTCCGTTAGGGTTCATATAGGACCACTAAAAGTGTATATAGACATATCCTTCTGCCTGGCTATGGACCACAAGAACTTGAAGACTATAAAAGATAGAGCCTTGAAAGTTAGATATTTAATATTCCTATTCTCTCTTCAGAGAGGGTTTATTAAAATGAAATTGCAAACCCCTCTCTAAGTGGTAGTACTCCTAAAATTCGACATCTCTTTTCCGAGTTTTTGTATGAAAAAATTGCTGTTATTAATTTTTTTATTTTATTTGAGCTCAAATGCTAAATTTTGTTTCAGAACTTAAAGAACTTTAACTTTAAATCGATGTTGGAGAAAATTCTGGTCAGAAGTAGTTTGAAGTCTCGAGCTTCCACATATAGATGAAATGCAATCCTTAAACTGGCTCATAAAATTGACTATGATATGACTGTAGAGGACAATGAAGATATTTTTGTGGGCGAAGATCTTGATGATGACCTATTGATTAAAATTGTTGCTGAGGAGGAAATGTCAAAATCAGATGACAATAACTCCGAAGATTCTGAGGATGTACAAGCTTTATGCCTAAAAGTTCTTCAACAATGCTTACTACTGACCAAATACTTTGAATAGTTTGTACTAAGTGAAGATCCGTCTATGAAAAGATGAAAAAAAAAAAAAATAAAAGAGAATTGGCCTGCGTTTTACCCTTCAAGAATGCAATAAAAAATATATTTTTTAAAGCTTTTCCACAGATTGCAAACCACCATACAGAATTAACATAGCTCCTCCCGGTATAATTTTTTAGTCTTCGGGAACAAGATCACACTCAAAGGACGCCATTTTGACCACAAGAAAGCTAGCTAATCGTTCGTTAAATGAGGTCTCCAGGCAGGCAATCGATGGTTGCTATTCGTTCATGAAAGTGTCTATGGAAATCGAAATCTTCTTAAATCGTTCAACCGATTTTTTAAAATTTTTGGTGTGTGTTTGAATGGGTTCTTTGATGGTTTAGATTGACAGTTACATCGGGTTCTAGGAAATCTTGAATTTTCGGTGGGAGAAAAGTTGCAAAGAAAGTTCGGAAAAATTGCATAGGATTCGTGATTCGAACGATGTATAAGCGTAATTCTTTGTTTTTATTCATTATGAACCTGACTTTTCAGGAATTACATTTTCAGAAAAATACCAAAAAAAAAAAATTGGAAAATTCTTGCAAGCTACTGAAATTTTTATCTCAATCATAACTGTCGATAGGAACGATGGATTCGATTTAAGCTTTTCTTTTATTTAATTATTTATTTACTTTTTTTCAATTGTACTACCGGGTTGCCGGGTTGGATATAAATTTAATTTAATATTTTTAATTAAAAAAAAAAAAAAAATCAAGAAGATCTGTACAAAACTGAGAAATATTTTATTTTATGAAATATTTCTCATTACATATTTTCTCCAAATGAAGCACAATTGAGCTCTGAGAAAAAAATTCTCAAATTATGCATACATAATTTCATTAAATTCAATTTTAACTACAAGTCCATCAAGTCAAACCAATATCCTTAACACAAGAAGAGTGTCATAAGTTCAAAGCTCTTGCAATCCTTCAAAAAATCTATGATATTTCATCTTTCACCAGCATACACTCCGATGTATTCGCACGCATTATATATTCACTACTCAGTGCACATCTTTCAACGGCTTTGGCTTACACCTGTGCCTCAATAACTCAATTTTATTACGTCTACTGTCGGCTTGTTTAAATGCATATGCGTTGCCCCAACTCTGGACGCTTCTTCCTGTCCTTTCTTCAGCAATTTATAAGATTAATGCCTTTCTAGCCAATCTTCTAGCCATGCCATTCACAAGAACAACGGCTCTAGGCCGCAGCCGTAAGCGGTCCAACGAACTCAACGAACGGCGTTTTTCTATTTATTTTGAAATAATTCATTCATTCAAGCTTATGCATAAAATATTATTAGTATTGTAAATCCATAATAAAAATGTACAAAAGTTTTATTACCATTTTAGAGTTTAAGAGTGCTGAGTGGTGCAAGACCCGAAGGAGAAGTGAAGCTCTTAAACGAGCTGCTTTTACCGTTTTCATTTGCTTATTAACTGTCATAAATTTGTGAGGAAATGATTTTTCTACACCGAAATGCTTTTCGCATTGGAAAGTGTTGTCAGTGGTTATTAAAAATAAATTAAAGTTGTTTAGTTTAAAGAAGAAAAATGCGCCACTGTATTAAATTTATACATAATAGCAATGAATCGTAATAAAAGAAAAAAAAATCTATCTATATACACTTTCGCATGCAAGCGCAAATAACGAGCGAAAGCGAAATGTCCATCTATAACCAAGAAATATAATTCAAACTCTTACTCACCATTTGCAAATTCGTTCATTCAACAAAACTGCATAATCTGTGTATTGTATTTTAGCTTAGATGAATTGTAGTCGCTGACTTAGCATGCAGATGAGATACATTCCAAACTATTCATCAATTTAAGTGCATATTGTGCCTGCGCGTACATTGACAGAGCATTTGCAAAGGCCGCCTGTGCAGAGGAGATTGCTGTGTACTAGCCGGACATTGCACTGTGGAGCAAAAAAGCTGAAAAGTTAAAAAAAAAAAATATAGAGAGCATATAGAGAGCGAACAAATCAATTCAGATAGAATTTTATTTATTTAGTTTATTTGCTGAAATCAAGTTTGAGTAGCACATATAGGTCATAGGTTTGAAAAGCGCACATTAACAGTTTGAATAGCGTTAGTGTGTAGCAATTTTTTAACTTATATATTTTATTTGTATTTTAATATTAATATCTTTTGACATTGCAGCTCGATTTTGATGAAACAAATGCTAAATGTTACTCACAACAAAGCTTCTTATCTTTCAGTAATTTTGGTTAGAGTCTAAAGAGTGGCTATTACGTAATGCGCACACAAACAGACAAAAATTTCATCTACGTTTTTATTATATATACATATAGCTAATTCCTTAACCTATTTCGAAAGGTTTAATACTCAGATTAACTAATGCCTATATGCTCCTTCGTTTGTCTATTTATTTTAAATTTAGAACTTCGAGTGCTAAAGTTACTTACAGAGATAGCCTTATGCATCCACTATACTGAAATTCCTTAAACCCATTTTAATTCTATATATAGCTTTATATTTTTTTGGAGTTCTCACATAGACTAGCAGGTATCTTGCAAACTGTACAAATTATTGTGTTAGTGTTTTCGAAATTTATTTACAGTCATCTCTGTCTGTTAGGTGTAGCGCAGACTCCTATTTTAGTCCTTCTTAATCTTCTAATTAGGCGCCTATGTGGCAAATTCCTTGCAAGTCTATTGGCAAGATTTAGCAGCCTGAAGTTGTACCGGATTGTGTGGTGGATGATTTCTTGTTGTATGTTGTTCAGCCTCAAGTCTTGTGCCATGTAGAAAATCTTACGCGTTAGAACTTTTATGATGAAAGCACTTACAGAATCGCTTATAAAAAGTTAATGTTAAATAAAAGTTAATGTTAAATAATTTAAGTTACTACTTTCTACCTTCTAACCCACAGTATAAACGCTGAAAATGGATGCAACGATCTTTGGCAATGTTGTGAAAATCTCAAACAATGTTGTCGACAAAGTCGTTAGTCATTGAAAAACATTGCAAACGATCGATGCAGATAGCCAAGACTAGATAAGCCATAGCAATATGTACTTTACTTCACTGGTCTTCATTTATGTATGTGAAACGATCCAATATTTGAATTTCGACATCGATCAAAATCAATTGTTGAACCAAAGCACAAATTTTGTCAACGATGGCGACAACGGCGGACAACCGGCGGAGATGTCGACCGACCGCATGTAAATTTCATAGACCACAAGCGAAACAATGAACAAATCCAGTAGCAAACACATTCACTTGTATCCGAAAAAAAAAAACTTTGCTGTTTGCTCGCATGTAAAACAAACCGAAATTCCAACTAGAACATGGGCCAATGTGAAATTATTTTGTATAACATTGGAACAGCAGCAGCAACAACAACAACATCAACAACAACTATATAAATAGGTATGTGCAACAACTTGGAAAGTGTTGCAACAATTACATACAATGTGCCCCAATTACTTGTATGCAGCAACTGCAGCAACAGCAGCAACAGCAGCAGCAACGCATATACACGGAGGTCAAGCAGCAAAGGAGTTGCCGCAAAGTTTGAACCACGTTGCATGTGCATCTGTCTGTCTATGAAGGTTTGCCAACACTTAAACTACATACATAGATACATAGATAGATAGATACATTTACTCGTATGTGCTAGCTGGCTGGCTGTGCCTGCATGCTGTTAAATTTTAACCGACAAGCGCAACGAAACCGCGCGATAAAATTTTACATGCGCATAGTCAAATAATAAAAGCTGCCTTTTACCGCTGCCAGTTTTATATGCAACTACTTTTTCGCCTTTATCAGCACTGACTGACAGCTCGAGCTGCAGTTTCAGCTTCAGATGGCTGTCTGTCCGTGCATCTGTCTATTTGACTAAAAACATTTTCAGTGTAGTAAAATATCATAAAAAGTAAATTATGCTCATGACCCTAAGGGCTAACACCAAAAGTAAAGTTTCGAGATAATATGCGAAAGTTTTACAACACGGCAAAAAGGGATTTTTTCTTTTTATATATATAGACGAATATATACTGCAATATACACTATAATGATAGATTAATAGAGAGGTATATTGAACTTGTTGCGAAGATGTCAAAGTAATACATCTAAAATGCTTATAAAAAAAGTTTAGTTTTTTATGTTACTTTAAAACCCTCTATGCTATGGGAGCTAACATACTGTATGGGTCAACGAAGTACATACATTCTAAGAGTAGAGTCAAAGAGGTTGATCCCTTATCACCTGTCTTATTTAACTTGATCATTGACAAATTATTTACATCTCTAACTGAGGATCGGAGAGCAAAAACCAACTGTCACCGCCTTTGCTGATGAACTCTTCCTAACAGCTTTAACACTTGATGGACAACAAACTCTTCTAGACTACTCTAGAGTTCCTTGGCTCAATTAATTCCTTCAAATGCTTCACAATGACCATGAAAGGGTAGGATATAGGTCAATTAAATTACCTCTGATATTTCCCAACATGTTGGGATTGACCTCAGGGCTGAATGCCATATCAAAATCAATATTCAGAGTAGTATCCAGAAAAATTGTTTTTATTGACTAAACTACCGCTTAAGCCACAACAAAGGCCTTACGCCTCAAGAACTGTGCCTATCCCGCAATTTTTTCACCAATTAAGTTTGGATGACATCCGACATTGATTGTATCCTAAAGGTAATGCCATCCATAACTGGCTAGTTTTTCTGAATATTATTCTTCCATGTGCCTGTTTCTCATACAATCACTTACATGGCAAATACTTCCTATAAGGTATGATTTCTGCTTCCTAATATCAAAGGAGAATCATAAGTAGATAAGTTTCTTTATGAACACCTCTTGAACGTTAAGACTAAATACAAAGCAGACGACCTAGAGTTATAAATCATAGATGATAGATTCTGTGTGAAGAAACTTCATACATCTATCAATTGATCTGGTTTCAATGACGCTCTAAAAGTCAATCAGGCACATATATGGTTCCCGTAACCAACAGCATTGCTGATTCATCAACTGAATTGGACTTCGTATTCAGTGTTCGAATGACACATGGAAGAGAGGCTGCAATGCATGTGAGGCGGCCAGCCATGTTCTCCAACGATGTTCCAGAGCATTTGGAGAAAGAATTAAACGAAAAATTGTCTGCCTCATCTTGAGTCGTGGTTTCATATATCATCCGGTCTATCACACCTGAGAGTTTTTTGTCCTATATATGTTTCTGAACTGAGTGAAGTTGCGTACAGTAACCATCAGAGTTATAGCTTAGTAATAAGTGGGATAGTTTTTAAGTGTCCGAATTGAGACCACCATCTAGATTTAAATTGCAGCTTATAAAACGGATTATCAATATAAAATCTTACACAAATTCTGTAATCCATCCTCTTCATCTGTTATTGTCTTATTATATAATAATAGATGTTATGCATCATATATGTTCTTGTACTCCTCTTCAAAAGGGTTCGAAAAAAAGCAAAGACCAACTGGGTTATTAAAACTTTTTCAATTGAGAAATGAACAACTATTCTCATGAACATTGTCGGATTAAACTATTTAGAAGCCCTTGGAGTTAGTCTTTTCTCTTCAGGAGCGTAGCAATACCTATTGAGGTATGGTACTAGTTCTTCCTTGAAACATACCAACATTACATATTAAGTAGCATAAGAAAAAAGAAGCAAGAATAGTTCATGCTAACGAATCGTCCACTGATGTCATAAATTTCTAACCGCTCCGATTCAGTATTCAGGGAACACCACGACTACGCCTTTGCTGTGACAATGGGTCTTAAAATGAAATTTTCGAGTCTACTTGAGATTATTTAAGAAAAAAAATCTAGTTCCAAAAAAAAAATGGAGGACGGAAGTATCATAGGTCGTTCAAATTCAATTGCTTATAAAATCGTCAGTTATTATCCAATTTTGATGATGTTTTGGGAATTTGGCTTAGAGAGACGTTATCTCTATACTGGCATATTTTTTGTACCGAAAAAATTTTTAGCCTTGAGGAAGATTTTATGGTGATGGAGGGGGAGGGGCAACATTTTAATTAAACTCGTCAAATTCCGGCGAAGTCTTAGTCGAATGCAAAATGAACGAAATCAGACGGACAGACGGACATGGCTATATCGACTTCTCTATCAGTCCTGACCATAATGCGGAAATCTTTGAGGGGGCCCCGACCATCATTTCTATCTGTTACATACATTTGCCTAAAACCAATAGGCTTTTGTACCTTTGGCACAGGTTCTAAAAAACTGGGGCCACTTCTTTGGTACATGTTCAGTTTCACCAAGCTACAATGACAATGCTTGACAACATGAGTATAGTGAAGGAGCCTCTCTTCACAATTATACTATGAAACCTGTAACATTTTAAAGACGTAAGCCTGGTTTTTTTTGAGCACATCAACATCAGGAATATTTGCTTGACTTTTCGAACTGATCGATGAGCTATAAAAGTCATACCATCCCTTATATAAATCCCTTCGTGACGGATGTCTTCATTAGAATTTAATTCACACATAATCCATTGGAAAGTACGCTGTATGTATTCTTCTATACATTGTATGATGCATGTGTATTGCCAAGTGTTTATACTATATCCTTCCATTAAATCTATGCCTTCAGTAAAAAAAGTTCTGTAAAAGGGCAGTTGCTATTTCTGCTTTGGCTCTTTTGAACCAGGTTCCTCGCTAAAGGAAATGATTTAAGTTGGTTTTTTTTTCTCCCTTCATATGTCTCTTTCTCCAAAGTATAAAATATGAAACTAAAGCTTGAAACCAACTAAACTACTCACTAACTACAAATTTTGTAGGGTATAATCAAACAAACTACTAAAAAGTAATTTTAAATATTTTTAAGCCAAATATACCAAATATGGATGTATCTGCATGCATGAAACCATGATTAGATGCACGAAAATGGACTGAACTAGATAAAATAAAATATAAAAAAAAAACAACAAATTAAATTCAATTATCAACACCAACCAACAGCAACTCACAACAGCAGCGCACAATGGCTGCATATGTATCTGAACTTTGCCACAAAAAACTGATAAAATAAAAAAACAAACAGGAAGTAGGTACACGAATTAATTTTGCAGCAAATGCAAATATTCTCATGGGAGAATTTTTACACAAAATTAAATACAGAATAAATTCAAAAATAACTAAATTGAAATTTTAGTCACATGAAAAAAATTAAATGGGTTTTGGGGTATAAAACAAAGTAAATCAATTTTTCATATCGAATTCACCTGTAACATCTAAAATAATGAACATGTTTCCCAGCGTATTCTGCCACACACACAAATACACAAACACACACATAGCCTGTGGCATGAAGTTTGTGCCCCATGTGTCAACAGGGGCGAACATCCTCCGCCCGATGCTGACCCACATTCAGATACAACAATGCCAATTCAATTTGCATATAAGAACAAATAACAACTCAGCAAACGGAAAACGCGAAACCATGAGAGTCCAAAAATAAAATAAAATAGCTGAGTACAGGAATACTCGTACAATGCACATTTTACTAATAAAAACATAAAATCAACCACGAAATGTGATTCTTCTTTTTTTTTTTTTCGTCGTAGTAACTTTTTTTATGAATTTACAATTTGCCAAAAGCGGAAAAGGTACACAAAAAGCTGCACTTACACATATTGTTCGAGAGCGAAAAAAAAGGAGAAATAAAAATGAAATTTGTATGCATTCAAAAATCACAAAATTCAAAAAGAATGTTCGTACATAAAATAAATGCAGGAGCAATATAACAAAAAACAAAAAAAAATCGGAAAAAATATTCACGAAAACAAAAACTCGACTTACAAATAACTTAACAATTTGCTGTGGGTCTCGCGCTGTCGCTCATGACAATGACAACTCATAAAATCCGGCTGCGGAGGAGTTCCAGCTTCAGCAGATACTTGCATCGAGAGGATGCTGGCAGGAATCGATGGCGGTGAAAGTTGGCAGGCAGTAATGAAATGCAACAACATTCAGGCAGAGACAACTGAAGACGACAGTAGTACAACTAACAGAGACATAAGTTGGCATGATGTTGGTTGCACCAGGTGATGATGTACTTCAATGGTGGAGTGAAAAGGTTGGAGGTAAAATCAAACGACATCATTGCATTGCAAACTACACACTTACATATGTCGATTTGAAGCGGGCGCGCACTTCATTTTTCAATGAGAAAGTTTTTTGCCAAGCAGCACTTTTAAAGCAGCGAGCAAGCAGCTTTGTGACAGCAAAAAATTTGTAATCTTCAGTGGCGTACTTTGGTGAAAATGTTAGAGTATTAAAATAATAACAATAAATTTTCAATATCATCTGTTTAATGTAAAAATGTTTGCTATACCAAACCCGCTCGCCCTAATTACATACCCACAGGCACTTAAATATGATCCATGCTCTTAAATAATATACAGGATAGTTTAAATAGCTCTATAACGCTCAACAGATTATTATCTACTGGCGTGGTTCACTCGATTCCGTTCTGGTGTGGCGGAAGTGTAAGATGCACCACGCTCCGGAAGACTTGTCGTCGAAGAAGTAGATAAAATAAAGGAAAAGATCGAGAAAGACCGCCATAGTAGCAGCCGTACCATCGCCCGGGAGCTGAATATCAGTCATATGACCGCTGAAATGCATTTGAAGAAGCTTGATAGACCAAAAAAACGTTTCTGAAGCGAATGGTGACTGGCGGGATTGGCAGGGAATAATCTACTATGAGCTGCTCCCAAATGCTCATTTCGGTCCTCTACTGTGAACAACTGAACTACTTGAAAGCAGCAATCGCCCAGAAGCGGCCATTTTTGGCCAATAGGTGAGGAATTATGGACAACGCCAGAACACACACTTCGATTGTGACGCGCCAGAAGCTTCGGGAGTTCAGATGGGAGGTCCTTATCCATCCACCTTATAGTCCGATGATTATACGCAATTTTATAAAGATTTGAAATAAAGGCGAAAATACAGACGACTTTTTGTTCAAACCTAAAATATCTTTTTCTCCAGAAGGAAAAGTATCTGTTGAAAAAATTCTCTATGCCAAGTTTCAAACTAATATATTTGGAGATCACAATGCATCAGTACCACAGACAGCAAAACGGTTGGATCCTTATGGACTTTGGCTAATACAGCATGGTTTTCCAAAATTTCCGATCAGGAGGGTGGATGGTTCATGGGCTAAGTCGCTAAACAAACGTGCGGAAGCAATTGCTGAGGATTGCGAGGCACGCTTCCAGCCATTTAACTACAACTCAGGCGACGCTTGACAGCCCTGGTCAGCTATGGCTTCCATTCACCCCCATCACTGTCCAAAAAATTACAGCACACATAAAAGATCTGAAGACCAAGAAGGGCCAGAAGAGAATGGGCTTGATAATGTCCCACTCTAGGCTTTGTCGGGCAAAGCGGTGTTCCTTCTGGTCATCATCTTTAACGCGGTGTTGAGGCTAGGACACATCCCATCACAGTGGAAGAAGGATCTGTATGATTCACAAGGCTCAAAAAAGAGCATCGTTTATGGAATCATATTGACCAATCAGTCTGCTGTAAACCGTAGCAAAGCTCTTCGAGAAGTGTCTCCTAATAAGAATATTTAGAATCCAGAATGTGAAGAGAAAGATACAACTCAATCAGTTTGCATTCCGTAAGTCCCATGAAACTCCAGAACTGCTGAATAGGTAGTAAATATCATCCTAGACGGATAGGAAGGACTTGATATAAGATAAGACTGTGAGAGAGTGTGGCATGATGGCCTCTTATTTAAACTTAAGGGTATACGGCCGCCTCTATATTGTCAGCGGCAAAGATGTGCATCATCTAGATTGACGTCTGGAACACCTTCTCAGTTGGCCTCAGCCTTTTATTCAAAGTCTACTATAGAAATTTTTTACTTCGTAATAAAATTTAAATTTTGCTGGCCCTTTTTGAGAGAATATTCGGTCCCAACATGAAGTGCATGATGATCACAACCACTCCAGAGGTGAGAACCTCTTTATTTGTTTGTAATAGTTTCATTTAAACTTGAAGCTTGGATCATTCCTCTGAATTATTATAAAATTTTATAGTAAACCGAACACTATTTCTAATAATAAACATAGTACCTGCTTCAGGAATTTAATACAAAGCTGTGATATGCTTTTTTATCACATGAAATCAACAGCCCTGCAGAAAAAACAAATATGAGTATGACCAAATTCGGCTGCTCCAACTAAAGAAAGTGCTTTATGAAAATGATACACATTTTTAAGCACACTTAAGCCCTTCCGAACGGATACGAGAAGGCACACTCGTATGTCCAACATTTTGTTTCGTTTTAATAGTTTTTGTGCAAATCCAACGCATTATGCACTTTCTTGCATAGCATTGCATTGAATTGCATTCCTACAGAGCAGAATTTTTGTTCTTAGTCATAAATTTTAATTCGCATTTTGGTTTGCAAATTGCTCAGAACTGCAACTCTTTTTCGTACACCCAATTCCCTTCCATATATACATATCTGTATAGTCTCGTACCCCTGAAGGCTTCGACTAAAGTGACATTTGACGTCTGACGAAAGAACATCAGCAGCGCGCAGAACTGACTCAGTTATCACTTTGTATCGCAAATTCAGAGAGCGAAGTGCCTGGCAGGAAGTAGTAGTTGAAGCAAATATTCGTCGTCATCGACCAAGTCGTCGGCGTCACGTCATCGTAGCAACATCATCGGAAGCAAATTGCATAATTTTAACATAAATATGCTGACGTGCATTCATAATAAATACAAATTCTACATACTCGCATATATATGTATGTATACACCTACATATGTTTTCTACTCATGCTCCGCAAGGCTCCATCCGATACAAGGGACAACAGCAGCAGCAACAACAATGCCCAGCGATATGTCCATACGCATTTCGTTTCGCATACAATTTTGAATAGATACAATAGTATTGTGCAAAATACCCTACACGCAGTGGGTGTGAAAGAGCTGTACACATTTCTTCAAGCATTAGTTACACTTGCATTTTTGAACAATTAGCATTCTGTTAGTCAGGAAAGCAATGAATCGATATAAATGATGCCATGAGTACACTCTAATTTTGAGCAAACTATCGCCAATTCAGTGTAGCAGATGTGCACGAAGTTTAGCCCGTCTAGCATAGTACTTGGCAACGTCTGCACGCAGTGTGTTCGAACACCTACATATGTGTCCCTACCGTATCGGCAGTAATATCAACAGACACATCAAAAAGTCCACACTTGGACAAAGTAAGCTGCTGCCATAGAAGACTGAAACGGTCTTAACCCAGTGACCTGTGGCATCATTTACGTCGATCATTCTCTGCTTTCTAAGCTAAGTTTCATAGCCGATAAGTTAGTACTTTAATTTTTTTCGAAGCGGAGCTTAAGTTTCGTTAAACAGAATCTCGGATATCTCCCTCTAAAGATATATTTAAAAAAAACTATATGTATCGATCTATAGAAACTTTTTCATGAGACTGACTGACTCTTTATTAGAATCAGCTTCAGTGTATGGAAGCTCTCGCACCGAACGCTTCTGTAGTCAATAAGTTCTCAGAAGTGTCGTCTATTCGAATTAACGTAAGATCGTCTGTACAAAGAACATCGAACCTATCGTAGCCACATCCAATCGGAATGCAACCATCGTGTCTCGATAGATGTTTCTCCCCTTCAAGTATGGAACTGACAGATGCATTCATGGCAAGAAATGTACCCACTTACCTACGTCACCTTTCGCAGAAATAAGAAAATCGTCCAAGAATAAACCTTGAAACAAATGGTGCCCTCTACATTTCTATTTCGCTCAGCGGACAGTCGAGCTACCCATTAACCGTCAACTTTGAAGTAAGCTGTTTGAAACAGCCATTGCACTGCTTCTCCAAAAAATTACAACAGGAAGGAGGCCCGTAGACCGAACATTCAACAAGTGACAACTGAAATCGCTGCAGACTTCAAATGAACATTGCGACACGGTGACAATTTTGAAAAATATCACAATCCTGGCTACGATGGAATTGGCGGCATTGTCACAGTACTTCCTGATCAAGTTGTAACAGCTTTCCCTCGCAGAAGTGTGAAAGACGTCAATATGATCCCTAAGACTGACATTACGGATCACAATGTAGCATCTTATAGGCCGATTAGTTCACTACCAACCTTCTTCAAAAAATTCGAACGAATGAAAGAAGGGTTGATGCACCTTCAGTGTATTGTCTAACGGAACATGAGGCAATGGAGTCGCAAACAATACTGATCCGCTGCATGCTTAGGGTGATGCAGGCATCTAACAAAGGGTGCCTGAATGGTCCACTCCACACAATCACGCTAATTCTACTGACAGCTCAGATGTCTACGAAGTTAAATCGTCTCCGTACTGACCGCGCATCTTTTCGTTTAGTCGTGACAACAAATTGGCTTTAATGGATGCACGCAGTCCTCAGTCTCCTAGGAACGCTTACATGGCTGTGGTAAGCGCTAAACGGCTCAAATGGCGACCCTAATTCTCCAACGTTTTATGTACATGTCATCGAAATCTGAAGTGGCTCATTCATCCTTGGCGAATACCTGCTTATTGTGTAATTGTAAGTTCTTTCTAGACTGATCCAATATTTTGTATCAACGTCACTGGGTTCAAATCCGGACTATAAAAGATTTCCGGCGACAGTGATTTCCTTTGTGAAGCAGTAACAAAAAGTCGTATAGTTCGCTTCAAAGCAGCTCACAACTTGTACTTGTTGTTCTGCATTTCTTTAAGGAAGCACATGCCTGCATAAATTGTTTCATATGCATCCTAATGAAGACGAAGCAATGAGATGAGTGCACATGTTGTTGCCAGCAAATTGATGAATGATTTGATGATGAATGCATGCAGATAAATTCGCACAAAATGCACACACAATATATTCGATTTATGCAGCACATATCGGCGGATCGGCGGGAACTGACGAAACTACCGCGCTGACTTATGTCGTCAATTCGAATTGGAGCTGAAATCGCGCAGTGAAAATAATGCTTTCTAAGCTAAGTTTCATAGCCAATAAGTTAGTTCTTTAATTTTTTTCGAAGCGGAGCTTAAGTTTCGTTAAAAAGAATCTCGGATATCTCCCTCTAAATATATATTTAAAAAAAAATATATATATCGATCTATAGAAACTTTTTTATTAAACTGACTGACTCTTTATTAGAATCAGCTTCAGTTTATGGAGCTCTCGCACCGAACGCTTCTTTAGTAAATAAGTTCTCAGAAGTGTCTTCTATTCGAATTAAATTAAGATCTCTGTACAAAGAACATCGAACCTATCTGCCACATCCAATAATGTAACCATCGTGTCTCGAAGATGTTTCTCCCCTTCAAGTTTGGAACGACATATGTATTCTGGCAAGAAATGTACCCACTTACCTTCGTCACCTTTCGCAGAAATAAAGAAAATCTTCCAAGAATAAAACTTGAAAAAAATGGTGCCCTATACATTTCTATTTCGCTTAGCGGACAGTCTAGCTACCCATTAACCGTCAACTTTGAAGTAAGCTGTTTGAAAAAGCCATTGAACTGCTTCTCCAAAAAATTACAACAGGAAGGAGGACCGTATACCGAACATTCAACAAGTGACAACTGAAATCGCTGCAGACTTCAAATGAACATTGCGAAACGGTGACAATGAAAAATATCAAAATCCTGGCTACGATGGAATTGGCGGCATTGTCACAGTACTTCCTGATAAAGTTGTAAAAGCTTTCCCTCGCAGAAGTGTGATGACGTCAATATGATCCCTAAGACTGACATTACGGATCACAATGTAGCATCTTATAGGCCGATTAGTTTACTACCAACCTTCTTCAAAAAATTCGAAAGAATGAAAGAAGGGTTGATGCACCTTCATTGTATTGTCTAACGGAACATGAGGCAATGGAGTGCAAACAATACTGTTCCGCTGCATGCTTAGGTGTGATGCAGGCATTTAACAAAGGGTGCCTGAATGGTCCACTCCACAAAATCAAGCTAATTCTACTGACAGCTCAGTTTCTAATAATTAAATCGTCTCCGACTGACCGCGCATCTTTTCGTTTAGTCGTGACAACAAATTAGCTTTAATGGATGTACCATTCCTCAGTCTCCTAGGAACGCTTTCATGGCTTGGTAATCGATAAACGACTCAAATGGCGACCCTAATTCTCCAACGTTTTATGTATATGTTATAGAAATCTGAAGTGGCTTATTTATCCTTGGCGAATACCTGCTTATTGTGTAATTGTTAGTTCTTTCTAGACTGATCCAATATTTTGTATCAACGTCAGTGGGTTCAAATCCAGACTATAAAAGATTTCCGGCGACAGTTATTTCATTTGTGAAGAGTAACAAAAAGTCGTATAGTTCGCTTCAAAGCAGCTCACAACTTGTACTTGTTGTTTTGCATTTATTTAAGGAAGCACATGCCTGCATAAATTTTTTAATATGCATCCTAATGGATAACGAAGCAATGAGATGAGTGCACATGTTGTTGCCAGCAAATTGATGAATGATTTGATGATGAATGCATGCAGATAAATTCGCACAAAATGCACACACAATATATTCGATTTATGCAGCACATATCGGCGGATCGGCGGGAACTGACGAAACTACCGCGCTGACTTATGTCGTCAATTCGAATTGGAGCTGAAATCGCGCAGTGAAAATAATGCGTAAAATACAGACATTAAATCGTCATAAGCAGCTGGTGGATGAGACATTGCCATTAAATTTGCTTCTAATATACTTTAAAACATATTTTCTCGCAATTATTTTCACAATTGTGTGTCTATGAAACAATTCTCTTAACTGAGCACAGCTGCACGAGAGCTCTGCATTAGCTACTTCATTGAATTGTTAGCAAAAATTAAAGCTGCTGCACATACATTTTGTTATCCTTCGAGTATATACAAAAGTAGCCAACAAATCCATTTATTCCACAATCCTGGCAGCAATTCATTCTTAGCAAACCATGCACACAATTCACAGTATCTCACTTCGAGCAGTCGAGTCAGTACCTAGCACAATTGTGCACTCTTTCTCCGCAGTCTGCTCTGCTCTGCTCTGTCCGGCATTGATAGTTAGTTACACAGTTGAAAGCAACGAGCTGTGAAACTTAATCGCATGCAAAAAAGTGTACAACTGAATTGTGAATATCTTTGTTACTTCTAGTATGACTGCTGCTGTTGTTGCTGCCACAAACATTGGCGGTCATGGCGCGTTGTTGGTTGTGGTAGCCATGGTGGCTGTGGCTGTGATAGAGACAGAGACCTCAGGGACGTCCAACAACCAAGCAACCAGCGAGCCATTTAATCCGCAAAATAGCCAGGCGTACATCAATACGAAGTATGCTGCTCCGTTTCAGTTTTTACTGTTGGTGTTTTTTTTTTTCGCTTTTGTTGCAAGTAAGTACGCGGGTCAATGAGAAACAAGACATACACATATGTACCGAACATGGCTACATACAGCGCCGTCATAGACCATAGTCCAAGCTTTGTCCATATAATCTTCATTGCGATAATAACCGTGACAGGCTCATTGTAAATTTGTAAAAAAAATATAAAAGGATTGTAAAAGAGAGGAGAAAAAAAATCCTTAAACATAGTTGCTCCTGAATCGTAGTATTGCATGGAAGATAGACGTATATACATTCTGTTGGGAAGTCAGTGTAAGTAGTGTTGAAGCAAGATAAATTCTGGAAATGGAAGAAATATACTTCGAACTATTTCATATTATTCGGTCTCAGGAGAAACATCTCTAACTCATTTCTGACCAAACATTAAAAATACTAAAAATTGAATGAAGCACACATCTAATAAGCAAACGTTAGTCTTTCAAAAGTAGTTAGGGAACGAAAAATATCTCAGCAATGTTCACTTGCTTTTGTACTTTTTCTTCTTTTCTAGCCCAAAAACTAGATCTTAGCCGTTGAAATGATTGACAATCCCTTTTTCTGAAAAATTATCATTGTACTCCTCACTAGGCAAATCCGCGTGACCAATAGTGCTGGCTTATTTATAAACAAAAAAAAAAAACTTATTCTCTGCTCGTTCATTTTTATTCTCTAACAATGTATAGTTCTGTAAAAATATTACGATACTAAGTATGATCGTGCGCACTCCTCTCCCTCTCTTTCTCTTTCTATTCTGCTCATTGTCATGGAAGACTAGAGATGTTTAAATATTTGCCGAGATTCAGTCTAACAGTCTAGCTATCTCAGCGACGATAGAGTTGAGTTCCGAATACATTCAGTTGATTGTTTAGTTTCGAGTGGTCAGCCTCACTATTACTACAAAACCATGAATCCCTGTTTAAGAACCATTTAACCTTAGGAAGGTTACAACTACTATAAAGGCAACCACACAGGAGGATCGAACATGCATGCACCCTTGGTAAAATATTTATTTTAGTATTTTTAACCACTAAACAATCCTTAATTCATTCTACATCTCTCGTCCATGCTACAAGAGCGATAATGTTATCCAGAATTGACTATGGACGACTCTCCATTTATGGCTGGTGTGCCCCGTCCAATATCAAAAAGATTTTCCCCCATATCATGCGGCTGTACGACGGAGCATGGGTGCGTACCCAACGACACCCACTAGATGTATATTAGTTGAAGCAGAACTGCCAGATATACCAAGTATCCAATCCAAATAAAGAAAGTATGTAGTACAATCCATTATATACTAACCAGGCTTAGAACTGGGCATAGTAAAAATATTTATGCAGCCCTGGTAAAAATATTTTTGCAGCCCTGGTAAAAAAATATTTATGCAGCCCTGGTAAACATATTTATGCAGCCCTGGTAAAAATATTTATGCATCCCTGGTAAAAAATATTTTTGCAGCCCTGGTAAACATATTTATGCAGCCCTGGTAAAAATATTTATGCCACCCTGGTAAAAATATGCATGCAGCCCTGGTAAAAATATTAATGCAGCCCTGGTAAAATATTTATGCAGCTCGGGTTAATTATTTATGCATCCCTGGTAAACGTACTTATGCAGCCCTGGTTAAAATATTTATGCAGCACTGGTTCAATATTTATGCAGCCCTGGTTAAAATATTTATGCAGCCCTGGTAAAAATATTTATGCAGCCCTGGTAGATGAAGTTATGCAGCCCTGGTGAATTATTTGTGGAGCCCTGGTAAAAATATTTTTGTAGCCCTGGTAAAAAATAGTTATGCAGCCCTGGTAAAAATATGCATTTAGCCATTTTAACATACATATTTATTATAAAAATGTGTATTAAAAGTTAGGAAGCACCTACCATATCAGTTACACCCTCGATAAAGTAGGCTTCCCACATAAGAATTTTTTTATCCCTTTTATTAGACGAAATTCCTGCTTGTCAATTGAAAGCAATAGCTATACCTCTTCATATCAATTTTTGAATTCATTTTTTATGGAAAGATTTTTATGTTCCAATAGAAAGAATCACTTAGGAGCAAGAAATTCTCTAAATCCTTTTGACTAGCGCTCCAAGTTTAACAATGCCCTCTATCAAGCAACTAAATCCACTACAAATTATTATCTAAAGCATCTTTTACTCTGATACAAAAAATACATCATCAATTGTTGTTGTTGGCCATTGAATTGAGGCGCCATGTAATCAATTTTGGCTGCCACATGCGATGACTCTGGCAAAGTCTACAAAGCGCACGTGTCCTCCAAGCTTTATGAAGTACTTTTTCCGCTTTGTTGCTGTATTGATTTGCTCTTTTTCCAACTCACTCGGTAATCATGTCATATTCATAAGCTATTAAAGCAATTTTCACAGGCAATTTGCGCGACAATAAATGAGCGAATTCGATTTTCTTTTGCCATTCTTTTTCCCCCGATATACGATATTCGATATTCGATATTTAGAAGGCGTGTCACACAATTGTTTGCACATGAAAAGCGAAAACCAATTAAAACAAGTTCAAGAGTGCAAATGAAATGAAATCTTTTAAATGTCGACAGCTGAAATTATTTTCTGAAAGAAAAGCTAAAAAAGATACTTTTGAGGCAATTCATCAGTCAGCAACAGTCGGCAGCATTCACAAGTTTCAAGTGATTATAAAGCAATCAAGTTGCGTCGCGTATATAGATTGGCTCGGAGGAAATCGTCTGTTTTTGTAACCTTTAATAAAAAAAAGCGCAACGCCATCTCCATTGCCCGCCGCCGCCGCCGCAATCGGTAGAAACATTTGCAAAATCATAATTCGCGTGTTAAGCGCGCATTAGTCTCACGTTGATTTATCACAGCAGCAGGTCCAGTTCCACGTCAGTCTGCCAATTGAGGACCCCTCGGAGCTTGAAGCTGGTGTTGCTGCGGTGCATTGCTTCAGTTCATGCACCATAAAAACGAAAAAAAAATACATTCCGTTCATTGGTCAATGGTCGATTAAAAATTTGGTTTAAAAAGCGGGCCAAGTACAACTAGCAACTTGATTAAGCGTTGAATTTTCAATTTTTCGTGCTGTTTGTTGCAACTTAATTATAAAAATAAGCGAAACAAAATTCGATCGATGCAACTGCAACAGCAACATAACCACAAACAAAAATAACGATGAAAGCAGTTCGTTAATCCCGAAAAAAACGATGTATTTTTTATACAAATGCTGTATGCGAGGGCATTTTGTAAAGTGCCGAAAAAGTTAAAAAATATTTTACTAAAGTGAATTACCAATGTTATGTCCGTCTGTCCTTATGTGCAAAATTGATGACACTCTAAATAACGTTACGGCTGAAATGCTTCAAGGAAGTTTCAGAGGACATACATACCGACAATCTTTCAGGCGCATGGACATCTACATCTTGTTTACTAAGTAAAAAATATTAAAGGACTATGTGAGTCAATCCAAACTTGTCGAAGAATTGAATATGTCCAAAAAAATCAACCCTTTCGTCCACACAAATTGTTCGACAAGAAAAAATTGCTTAGACTTCATGCATAAATACAAAAAAGTACCAAAACTTCAAATATTCTCCATATGAGGAATAGAAGGACTTAATTGATCGTTCCTCTTTGTTTGAAATACATCATCGACGGATATTTCAAACCATTTTCTTTTTAAACAGGATATCGCCGCTTTCAGAGATTGATATGTAATGAAGTTTACCCTGAGAGTAAGCAAAGGCTCAAACTTTCGAATGCATTAGGTCCGATGCTATATAGTATCACCCCTAATTGGAGCCTACAATTAAAACATTTTATTGTACAGTCCACCCTCGCATATAGCATTCATACTCCAAACCCAAAATGGGGCAAATTTATGCTCAATTTCATGCTCGAATTTCAAGTGATTTATGCGACGGAGAGACTGACCGACCGAGAGACAGACAGACATATCGTCGGACAGTGCCATAGCAATTGCCAAAAAGGATGTATTGGATTATATGAGTTCTATATACAACATATATGTATGCATTTGGTTTATGCTGCGTTGATTTCTGTTAGCCGCAGGATAAATAACTTCATTATGAATTGCAGCAAACAAAATCCCAATGTACGGATGAACGCATGCGAGAGGGGAAAATTGAAGAAGCGTAAGAGTACAGCGCATATCTTATTTTGCAAAGCAACATCAACTGCAGCAGATACAATGTATCTGATACATTGAATGATGTATGTATATGCGCACGATTCTCGTGATATGCTGCATATTTGGGCAATGGCAACACGCGACAACAGCAACAATTGCCACCATTACCAGCGGCAACATTAAGTACAACAACGGCCAGATTGCAAATGCTGCATGTGGCAAGAATTTAAGCTAAACACACACAATTCTTTGCTTCTTCTGTTGATGCACTTTGCAACAACAATTCGTTGCACTCGCTTTGAAAAAATTCAAATTCGAATTCAATTCAAATTCCAAATTTAAATTCAAATTCAAAATCGAGATTTGCCAAAAGACAAACAAACAAACGGACGGACAGACAGACAGACAGACATGCATAGAGACAAATAGATATATACGAATATATATTGTAGATACAAGCAACAACCACAACAATAACGACAACACCGCTTTAGAACAACAACAACAACAACAAATGCAATTTAGCTAAAGCTTTTGTTCACACGTAGCACAACATGTATAACAAAACTAGCGAGAGTAATGGGGCATAGTATACGACTATATAATACACTGCAAGCAAACAAATTTTTTACATATGACTTCTTGTATAAAATATTCGAAAAATCAAGACAAACTTTAAAATTTTGTGAAAAAAAATTCGATAATATTCTTTTACCATAAACTTCAGATAAATTTCTAACAGTGCAGCACCTAAAAAGCCTTTCTCGCATGTTTCGTCGAAGACTTCATCCAGTAAGATCGGTTAATATTGTCCCAACTACCAAGAATATATTATTGTGCACCGCTGCTTCCTTTGCTTTCTTCAAACTAAACCAAATAAGCCAAGCTTACAAATATTTTTTAGTCTTTGTGTAGGGTATAAAGAACAACAGTTAAAACAACTACAACAACAAACAATTTTCAAACAAGGAAAAAGTGTGGAAAAATTGCAAAATAAATGCTCGCTCATACATAGACACTTACATGCATGCGACAGGAAGTCACGCCATTTTGGTTTATTTATATAACAGAGGTACGACTATGTTTGCCTGTGTATGCGTGTGTGTGTGTGTTTATGTTGTTTTTATCGCTCGTTCCGTGGTTCGTTTGTTTGTCCACAATAAACCGTTAGCAATTGTTGCTGCTGACAATTTCTACACACACACACACATACACAATACAAATAAATGTTTCTATTTACGAAGGAATGATTCTAAAGATACTCTTTTGCATGATCTTTGTAGCTGAACCGAAAACAATTGTCTTCGTAGCTCTGTTGATATTTTTTGTTCTTTATTCATATTGGAAATTCTGGTGATTCGTCATCTTCCAAAGAGGATATACAAGTGCTGTCTCTATTGATCCCAATTTTGATTAAATGGTTTCTAAGTCTGCAGTGTCTAACTAGAAAACCTGATATATGATCTTTAGGCCCTGTACCGAAGTTACAAGAGCCTACTGGTTTTGTGCAAATGTATGTAACAGATAAAAAATAATGGTCGGAGACCCCCCAAAGTTACCCCCATTATGGTCAGGAGTGATAGAGAAGTCGATATTGCCGTGTTCGTCTGTCCGTCCGTATGATCGAAAGGATCTCAGAAACGGTAGTAGATAGAGACTTCGTTCTTTTTTCAGTCGACTGGGAATTTTTCCCCTCCCCCTTCCCCATAAAATCCCCTCAAGGATAATAAATTCTTCGGCACAAAAAAAAAATAAGAATGCCAGTATAGAGATAACGTCTCTCTAAGACAAAATCCCAAAACCTCATCAAAATCGGCTAATAAATGACGAATCTGAACGACCTATGATTCTTCCGTCCTCACTTTTCTCTGCATACATTAATAAATGTTTTATAAAACACTTATTCGTGGAGTGAGAAGTGGGAGAAACAAAATACTTTGCGTTAGTACAATTTTTTCTTATTAATTTCCTACCTATTTGTATTGCTTGGTCATAGCTAGGGAAAAATTTGTGTTTGTTAGGCGATCTGTAGCCGATCTGGTACAGGGCCTCTTACAGTCGGTTATGCCCGACTGTAATTTTCTTACGTGTTTATTAATGTAAGAGTCTAGCAATTATTGTCCCTAGCTTAAGTCTTTACAGTTCTACCAGAAATAGTTCCTGCCTTTGTTTCTCATCTGCTAGGCAGCCATCTGTAAAGCAGCTTATTGCTCCTGATTAAAAGTACTTTAACGCTATATTTTTCCACCTTTCTTTAAACCATCTGACGAAGTTGTTCTTCATACCATCCAGATGGTGGGAATGGAAGGAAAATTGTATCAACGTGCGATACAGCCATATTGGTTTGAGTAATTTCAACATATACTTTCTAGAAAATGCTGGATTGATACTTAGTCCTACGTTTGTGTAATCCTGATGTCCACTTTCTTTTTTTTTTTTTACCACACAATTTGTCTCCGAAATTTCCTCTGCAGGGAGACTTATAATTCCTCCAGTACTAGGCTTCACAAAAGAGGAGGAGATAGAAAGCCGCTCCGTCCTTTTGGCGTTGGCTGTCTTTTGTTCTCTTAGGGCGACTTGGAATAAGGAATTCAATTGGTATAAAGCAACTTTGGTGCCTATGTGCTGACCTGAGAGGTAATTTACGAGGTAAAGAGCTCCCAAATGTCATTCTGTCCCCTAGCTCCAACGTTCTAGTTACCGAAGTCCCAACTAAACACCCTGTTAACCTCCATGTTACCTGCTATTTACTGTTACCACTATCCAGAGGCTTGGAAAACAGCAGTGTTAACCAAGATTCATAAATCCGGTGAACTAGAAAGCTTCTGTCACTCTCGTAGTTTTTGGAGAGGATGGTTATCTTCAGACTAGTTCAAGTGGCATACTCTGAACGTTTATTGACAGATTATCAGTTCGGTTTGCTGTCAAAGATTAACCAAAATATGTACCTGCTTGATTTTATGTGATGCTTCATTCACACCTGAAAGGCATTCATATTATGGGCTAAGAGGTGGAACATACATATCAATTGAAGTAGAGTTATTTTGCAAATCAAGTGTACGATATTTGAACAAATAAACGCTCCTTTTTGGAGAAACTGCATCCAGAATTGGCGCATTGCAGTTAAATATAATCGCAACAGGATGGAACTTATGCAAAATTTGTCGTAAAGAAAAATTACAGGCTGCGCTTGGTACGTTCCAAACATCACAACTTAATATGGCTCATGTAGCCGATCAGATTTGCTTCTTCTCTAGCAGATATATTACGGCTTCCTTCATCGCCAAAACCGGCTGCTCAGAACTTTGACTCAAGCAAGTCATATAAGGCACCCCAATGACACCGTTTTGGGTATCTTAAATTATTAAATTTTGGCTAAGTAAATTATTGAGAAAATCTTAATCTCTGATGGTCACCTTATAAGCATTAAATAAAAAGATTTTAACTAAGCAAATAGTTCACGTATTCACATGACACAGACAGACAGCCATATATACAGACTATTGACTTGTCGAGCTGATCAAAAAAAGTGGAAACTTTTAAATCCGTTCTTTCAGAAAAATACTCCAACAACACTGTTTATTTTATTCGAATTTCATACAAAACTGTTCGAATTAGTTGACAACATTTATTTTAATTGCACTTTTATGTTTTGAGTGAAGATAGAAAAAGTTTGCTTTTATTTAGTGCAACAGGTTATAACAATAAAACCGAAATAGATAGTCATATTTATTTGTTCATAGATATCGTATACATATAGTACATGTAGTAATTGAAGTTTAAATAAAGGAATTGTAGTATAGTCTCGTTTAGAATTTGTTGGAGCATAAATGTATGTAAATATGTTCACTAAAAATCGATTTATATTTCTGTAACACTTGCAATTCTTAATATAATCCTGGTTCCTATGAAGTTGTGTTGAGTATTATTAGATGGGCATCAAAATATAATATAAACTGTCAGAATGGAATATATTACATCAAATATAGTTAGTACTTTCTTATTTCTATTATCTAACCATATTGTTTCTTCCAATGTGTGTAAGATTCCTCAGGCTTCATTATATAACATTCCAATGAAAAGAAATTAAGTTAGATTTTATACCCAAAGCGACTTATGACCATTCAAATAACCAATTAGCCAGTATGATGGTCATCACTTCCTTCTACAAAAAGTCAAGTCGATATAGAGATATATGTCTGTAAAAGTGAATTAATAAAACAAATAATTTTTGGTAGTCTTGCATTAAAATGAAACAGACTTCGGCAGTGATTGTGTGACTAACACGCTTGTGTTATGGCTAAGAATAACTTACACCCTACACCCGCTTTACAACCATGAAAAAATTACTCAGTTATTGCGCTCGTTTTCCTCGTATTACTTTACAGTGCGCCCTAAAACCAGATTCAGCATCAAATGGAGCCAATGTCATACTATATTATAAGACACAACGTGCTTAACTTGGCAACCACCTCTTCGTCGCGATGCTTCATTCGAAATATAACAACTAATAAAATATTTTTTGCGTATTAATAAAAATGTGCAACGATTGCACTTCACACCTCATTGAGATTGGCTATAAAGATGCCTTAATAACTCAGCTTAGCAGGAGCTGGACAAGGAGCAGTCGACAAAGAGTTTGAACTGGCATTGATTCAAGCTGCGTCGTGCGACGCTGCTTTGCGTGTCTTTGCTGCCGGTATACAGTATAGAGAAGGCAATGCGATCCGACTTGGAACACTTGGCTGCCGCACGCTCAATTTCAACTCCTCACCTAAACCCAAACGCAAACTCAAACCTTCGCTCGCTCGTTCGTCCGTTCGCTGTCAGTATCGCTTATTGCTGGCCATATTTAATTCGTGTTCTGTCGATTGTGAATTTAAGCGTTCGATAAAAGGCCGGCAAAATTTATAAATATGAAAATGGCTTAATTTCGAATTGTGCAACCACAGCCAATGCCGCAAGGCAGACAAACACGCAGCAACAGTTTAAACCGAAAAAACAAAAACAAGAAAAATTCAATCGACTTGAAGCGCTGCTGCTGCCTCGACTGCTGCATATCAGAAATTAAAGCACAAATTTTAACACTGTCTTTGATAGAGCCCGCGGCTTCAATAAAACTCAGGAAAAAAATTGATGGTTTACAGCAAACCAACAAAAATACTAAAATAATAAGGCGTTCCGACAATGACGTCGATGAGTGGGTCGAGTGTTACGATGCTGTTGCTGTTGCTGCTGCTCGGGCTGCTTATCATTGTATCTAAAGTTGCTTCCGCGCAAGTTCCGACGCTTCATTTATCAATTTGTTGCGCTGGTGCAAATGTCTCCACAGTTGCGCATGCGTAGCTGGCTGTAACCGACAGAGAGAGAGAGAGAAAGAGGTAGAAAGTGAGTTAGACAGCTTTGAAGCGTTCGAGACAAGCCGGTAGACAGTTCAGACAGACAGCGGCGGCACTCCTTCTAACTACTGTTGACCGACAGAGCGAACAACAAGCGGCCGGCCGGCCCGTCCGTCTGTCTAGTATTTGTCTGACCAACGGGCCCGGCTTGTTCATGTCCATATGCCAGACATTCCATTCCTTCACGCGCTACGACGTTGTCTGTTGGTGGAGTGGTGCACTGGATTTTTGAACGCTTCAAGAAATTGTGTAGACACCTTTTACTGTGCCGCCGACTTTTGCTGTTCATGGAGTGGAGCTACTTCATCATCATTTCAGTTCATGTGCATTGCGGCTGACATTTGCTGTGCCGCTGACGTCTTTCCAGAAACTACAAGTACGAGTACTACTAACTAAACAAACCACAACTAGTATTCCAGCAACCAGATTCAACAACCAGCAGCAGCAACAAAAAAACAACAACAACAGGCAGCATGCGTAAAGCGTTCGCTTGATGATTAATTGACTTTCAAAATTGCTGAAATTTTTAATTTATTATACGCGCCAAAGTGATTAATCAGAAGCAGCAGCAGTCGCAGCGGCAGCGGCAAAGGTAGCAGCGTTCCATGTTGTGTAGGCTTCAAATTCACTTTATGAAGAAAGTGCTACGGCAACATATTGTTGCTCTTGCTGCTGATGTTGTTGTTGCAACAGTGGCAGACACAACGTCATGGCCAATGCCAATCCTTTTTAGCTCGCTTTGTACCACTGCCACAATGTGGTCAAAAGCGACTGTTGACGTTTGCGGTTAAAGGCTTTAATTGTTGTCGTAAGTACTTAGTAGTCTAAGTCAAAGTTGTTGTCCGTCTGTCTTAGATTTTTCTTGTTGCTGTTGTTATGCCTAATGTACATTTGATGTTGCTCTTTGTCTGGAAATGGGTGGGACATCAAGTAGCATATTATTGTTCGAATTCATTTCAAGAAATTTATTAAATTAAATGCAGCACATCTAGTTTGAATGGATCGGTTTTTAAGAGTTTTCAAAATTTTCTGGTAAACTGATGAAAAGTAGTTCATTCCAATTAAGCAGCCAGCTAAGCTAGATAGAGCGATCGAGTGAGATTAAGAAATAGTGTTGCTCTGTTGAGTGCAACCAAAACATAACATTAAGTCTAAAACTGTAAATGGTAAGCGCAAAACGGAAATAAATTCTGAGATATGCCGTTGTCTTCTTTATGTGTGTATCTGTTTGAATTTTAAAATTTTATATATTTCTTTTGTAACGACGTCTCAGGCTGAGGTAGGCTCGCCGTATGTCCAAGGTTCGTCGCAACAGAAAATTTATTATTATTGTTGAGACCAGAGCCTATTTTTGCTAGATAAGTAAGTACTACCGGAGTTCAAGGTTAATTTCACAAATTTTAATAGCAATATATTATCTTACAGACTACACTTACACATCTACAGGGTGGATTACTCTTACCGCCGACTCGCTTGACTCCTGCCTTACAACTCTCGTACCAACTGTGTCCGCTGACTGGTACCTGTAACGTTTCTACCTCTACTTCTACGCTAGGTCGTAACCTCCTATCAGCACCTTGTTTACCAACAGTGCTTGGTGTCTGGTTGCCCTCAACACCACTACTTTCTAACAGCACCTTGTTTACCAACAGTGCTTGGTGTCTGGTTGCCCTCAACACCACTACTTTCTAACAGCACCTTGTTTACCAACAGTGCTTGGTGTCTGGTTGCCCTCAACACCACTACTTTCTAACAGCACCTTGTTTACCAACAGTGCTTGGTGTCTGGTTGCCCTCAACACCACTACTTTCTAACAGCACCTTGTTTACCAACAGTGCTTGGTGTCTGGTTGCCCTCAACACCACTACTTTCTAACAGCACCTTGTTTACCAACAGTGCTTGGTGTCTGGTTGCCCTCAACACCACTACTTTCTAACAGCACCTTGTTTACCAACAGTGCTTGGTGTCTGGTTGCCCTCAACACCACTACTTTCTAACAGCACCTTGTTTACCAACAGTGCTTGGTGTCTGGTTGCCCTCAACACCACTATTTTCTACTCTACGGCTGTAAGGGAAAGGATTAGTGCTACGGCTCAAATTACCTCGGCGTGATTCACTGGGAGATTATGCTGGGACTACCAACCGTCCTGGTTTCCTGCCCGTTCAAAGAAAAATGTCCTTTATATTACTGCTCTGTCCCCAGAGGTGACTGGTCTGTTCGCCAGTCGAAAACTAAGTGTTTTACTATACAAATGTGCCTGCTTAAATACAACCTTTGAGAATCGCCGAAACCAACGAGTTCCGTTACTTCTGCTGCGGCGATTCTCCTTTCTTTGTCTCACAACTATCCCTATGCCTGCTACAGCCTTTGCCGTCGCACTTACTATTTGCTGTACTTTTCCTAATTCTGTTTGCATGGCACCATCTGTTGCTGCTGACTGCACTTTTTATTACTGTGCTTTATTGTTGTTGTCCTCACTGCTGTACTAATTTGTTCTTGTAGCAGAGCCCGGTACCGCTGCACATGTTACTCGGCTAACGAAATAATATTTGTTGTTGCTTCAACGCAATATTATTTGTTGCTGTTTTAATTGCGGTTTAACACAACACAATATTATTTGTTGCTGCGCCTGCGTCTACTATCTCTGTTATTGGCGCCGCTGCTACCGTAGATCAGCATTCAGCTTGTCGTTGCTATTGCTGTCGATAACGGCTGAACTTAAACATGCTTGCATATTTGTTGTTGCGTATTTTTTACTATTCCTTTTTTTCCCTATCATTTATTATCGGTACAGTAGCGGAACTTCAGTTGGTACTGTTGTTGTATATACCCTACTCATCTACTTCTAACGAGCGAGTCTAATGAAACTATCACCTGCTGTGTGACCTACCATTCCTACTTAACTATTTATTTATAAATGCTAGAGATTTCGACTTATAACCTAACAAACGTGATTTTAACTTATCTACTAACAATTCTTAACTTAATTTTACTTATAACTAAGAATGAGTTTGACTTAAAACTACTAACAGAACTGGGCTTATGACTAATTAACTTATGAACTTATAATTAATGCCCTATTTTTATATATAAAATTACTTAAATTATCCCCTACATCCCAAAATATATTCCTTACATGACTACAAAACCTATATGTCTACAACAATATTCCTTACATGACTACAAAACCTATATATCTATAAAAAATATTCCTTACATGACTACAAAACCTATATCTATAAAAATGCATAAATCGCTGTGCGTCGCTACTATAGCGGCGTCACACTTTTTTAGAACACACTAGAGCGCTATACTCATATGAAATATATTTAAGCTATTTGAGAAATATAATTAGTAAAAAAATTTAATAGATCTAGATAGATCTAGAACAACTATCCTTGTTATATGTCAAAATCTGCACGAGAGTGTACTAAACATGTTTCCAAAATTAATGTTGATCGGATGAATTGTATAGTAATCCAATTAGAAAATGGCGCCTATTTACATATTTATTATACAAAATAATTTATTTACTGACTACACACTTTGTTAATCTAAAAACATGTTCACCTTCTGTGTAACTTAAATGCTTTTGAGTAAGTCTATTGAGCTGTCATGGCTTTCGCTTTATAATATTTTTATGCCTTTCTTATTTTATTTTTACAAGCACCTACGAACGAATAACTCAATAATTTAAATATGAAATTGTTAGCAATTTTATACGCCCGCCACCGCACAATAATGGCAGTAAGAGCAGCAGCAGCAGCAACAACAACAACAATTGTTAATCAAATTAAGCAATTATCTTGTTATGGAGTATAAAAACACATTTCAAGTGTCTTGATTGGGCTGATGATGATGATGAGGACGATGACGACGACGGCGATGACGATGATGGAAGGTGAAGGGTATATAGAGTAATAGTGACAGAGACGGCGACCACCGAAGGACGCAAGGTATGCCTTTACAACAACAACAGAAACAACATTTCATCATTGCCAATCAAAAAAATATTTATATAAAAATAGCTCACACCTTGTAGAAAAAGCAGCAGCAGCAGCAGCAGCCGCAGCAGCAGCAGCAGCAACAAAAAATGCAGCTTGCAATAAAATGCAGCATGCAATGGGCGGCGAAGCGCGTTCGAATGAGCGTGTTGGGCAATGTTAAGGATGGGCAGTACACGGCTAGTAACAGGCTGGAAAGTAGGCAGTCATGGAGGCAGGGGCGGTACGAAAAGCCCGCAGAGTACATAAAGTCATAATAATGCCATGGAATATACGCTTAAAATGCAATTTATCGCCTGGAACATCCCTTCGAAAAATGGCAGAAAAAAAATTATTAAATATAAAAATAAAAAGTTTATACGGTAGCATCGAATTTTTGATGCGCTATATCCATTTTTAGTAGCCAAAGAATTTATTAAAGTAGTTTTATCTTCACTGTCAGCAATAACTAAAAGCCCAAAAATATCTCAGGCTCCAATTGGAACAAAAGTTTTTAGGAAGAGAATGGAATTTTTTAGTTGATTGTGTTGCCCTTTTAAAAATAGTTAATTCCCTGAAGATTAAGATGCAATTAATAATGAAGACAATCAATAAAAATCATCAAATTTGGAGAAAATAGGGAGTATAAGGAAACCATACGAGCACGTCGAGGCCTTCAGGAGCGAACACAACGGAGACACAACAAAGGAGAATATCTTGAAGATCTTTTTTAAAAATATGTTGCTTCCAAAAAATTACGAAATATATTTTTATAAAAAAATGTCTCTGATATGCTTTAAAAGTTAGGGAGAGTTCGAAGATTAGGTATGGACACTTTGGCTAGGTTCCCCTTACACATTGTCTGACTAATTTTCTGAGCAACTGTTAATAACCTATACAACACTTTATGTAAAGGGTATAAAAATGTTGCAACAACAAGAAAAACTTCGACGACAACGACGAACAACATTGAACAACACTTCACGCTGACTGACTGAGTGACTGACAAGCAAGTCAGTCCGTCCGTCCGTCCTTCCGTCCGTTCATCTCTTTCACTCTCTCAGTCGACTCGTCAGTCACTCACTGCATCATTTTGGCAATATGCTGACGCCTCAGTGGTGATGTTGCAGTTGTCTTGTTGTTGTTCGCTTCCTGCGGCCGCCAAAATGTTGCAACTTACCGCCGCCGCTGTTGCCGCTGCTGCTGGCGTGGCAACAAAATTAAGACATTTTATAAATTGCATCTTGTACACTCTGTCTGTCCGTCTGTACGTCGGTTGCCCGATTGCTTGCTGACCATTCGATGGCCATTTCGCTTACAATTCGTTATGGCAACTGACCGAAACATTGGCCATCAACAGTAACAACAACAGCAGCAGCAACACCAACAACAACAATAACAATAACAGCGATGACGACAACGACAACGTACTCATCAACAACATACTCTCGTACAGGCTCATTTGATTGCCACTCTTAACGCCGCTTTTGTTGTTGCTGTTGTTGTTATGCATCTTCTTTGTAGTTGTTAATGTTGTTGTTGTTCTTGTTGTTGTTGCAGCTGCCATTATGAAATTGCAATGCAACATTTTGTAGCAGCAACAATGCCGGTTTACACACCTTCTCTGCTGCAATTTTTGAATACTCTGACAACACAGAACTTACAACAACAGCAATAATGAAATCTCTTCTTTAAAGTTGTCGTTGTCGTTGTTGTTGTTGTTATTGTTGCATAAGGCCTTATTGAAAGAATCCTGAAAGATTTTCATAATAATTATAAAAAGCTTTCAAAAATGTTTCATATTGATTGCCTACAGATGGGCAGACAGATGTAAATGATATTCCATTTAGACGTGTGGTATTAACTTTCTAAAAATGAATTCGAAATTTTTATAACGTTGGAAAGGCCATGCAATAGGATTATTTATGGGAAGTAAACTCCAGAATACTTCAACCGCGTAATGGCTATTCGATGAACATTTCGTGATAGTGTGTTCAGAATAACCGATCTTGTCGATCTTCGCAGTTCAATAAAACATTTTTAAGCACATCATCTCCAATTTTTGAATCCGATCTTGCATGTAGCTTTCAATGGCAGCCAGCCCATAGCCAACCCAAGCAATTTCTCGCATGATACAGCTCATTGTCCTTTCTTTCGCAGCTTCCTTCAGCTTCACTTGCAACTGCTGCTTCTTTTTCTACTCGTACTTCTCGCCTTGTGGCACAGGCAGGCAAATTCATGAAAAAATTTCACATGTTGTTGATGCGTCAAATCGGCATTGTTGCAATGTTACTTCTCATGTTGCAATTTAACAAAAAAAAAAAAATGTTGCTGTCGGTGTCTAAGTCTCCAGCATTGTTGCTGGCGTTTAGCATGGCAACACCTACTTCTCGCTTGTTGTTGTGTTGTGTTGTTCTATTATACGCTTTGTTAACGATCATATTTGACCGCAAACTATGAAGAGATCATCTGCCCAGCTACGATTAGCCTGGAGTTGTATGGGTAAAAAATTTTACAGCATTGGAATGAGTGGGGTTGGGTCTATATATTGCTGCATGTCAAAATAAAATTTTTTTAGGCACTTGGGTGTGTTTTAATGTATGAACTAACATGGGGTTAGTTCTCCAATGCATACCAGTTCAATTGGCTTTTGATAGCATCACAGTTGCATCACAGTTTGGAGAAAGTCTTTGTGAAATACAAAGAAGTAAATTGGGATTTGACCAATTAAATTCAAGTTAAGTTAATATATAAATAATATATAATCTAAAAAGATTTTCATTTTATAGTAATTCTGCCACTTTTAAACACTCTTTCGCTACCAACTGTCTTTGTCGATAAAAAGTGCTTCGACTCGCAAACAAGTTAATAAACAATTGACAAACAATTGGCAATAAAAAGCTCTTTCTGTGTGAACATTACATAATAAATGGGTTGCAATAAAAACGCATATTTTCATTGCGTTAAAAAATAAATAAATACTTTAAAGACAAAACAAAAGAAATAAGCTTGCCCAAAGCTTGCTCCAATGCAGTGCAAAAGTATCTGAAACGCGTAAGCGAACTTACGCTGGAGTATGCATGTATGTATCTCTGTGCTGTCAGCTTATAGGATTTTATTGACAACAACGCGACGCCGCAGTCAAAATGAACTTAAACTGACATGCAGCAGCAGCAACATTCGCAGGAGCAAAGGTATTCAGCAACAGCAACATACTCGGTTGCAGAAATTTTGTGCAACGCAGAAGTTGTGCTGCGCTTAATTAAGACGACAAGTGAACGACCTCAAATGTCAAAGTTGTATGTTGTAAAATTGTGCAGGATCAGGCGCAAGAAAGGGAGAGAGAGAGAAAGTGATTGCAAAGAAGGACATACTGAGGTAGTAACTGTAGAGATAGACACTGTCAAATAATAAAAAAGCAGGCATTGTCCTCCTTATTATCATCATTGTTGTCTATGCGATTTTTATACAACGCGACAGACACCATAAGATATATATATTTGATCAGCATCAATATCACCGCCGAGTTCGAATTTGATCAAACTTTACAAAATTCCTATCTTGGCCTAACTGAAGTTCGTCTGTGAATTTTAGTTCAATTGTAAGATGTGAACTATTTTGTATATCGTTTATATGGGGAAGGTCTTGGCCCACTCCGATTTTGACAAAAAGTAGCCCAAACCAAAAATCATACAAATTGGTTTAGCGGTCTCATGTATTTTAGGTCAATCCTATTAAAATCAAAATTGTACCATTAAAACGGTTAGTCTCGTACAAAAAGCCGGGTCGATATGAAGATTTCCGCCCATCTTGATGTTGGAGAACTTGAAGACTATAAAAGAGAGCCATAATGTTTAGATCTTATATTTAGATAGACAATATTTGATGAACGTAGTAACTCGGCGTATCTTACATTATTTCGATTGAAATATTCCATTAATGTGCATATCGGAACACTAGGAGCAATAGTCCCATACAAACATGTTCCTCTTCCAGAGTTTATGTAAGTAAAAAATTTTGTTGGGAACTTGTTTGGCTTGAGACGACAAATTTGTTGTTTCTAATGGAGAGGATTGAAATAATAAATAATCGAAATACTATCCGACGCAAAGGGCATTTCATTCCATGGTTTAATGGATATAAAATTCTTTCAATTCCAAGTGATCTCTCAAAATCTTTTGATTGATTCGTGCAAGATGTTCATCAAGTAGAAACCAATTTGGCGGATGCAGAAGGGTAATCAACTCATGCCTTACACTAGTGCCTCGGAAAAGCAGGACGCAGAGTTCGGGCTGCACCAATCGCTCATTAAGATGCCTACGATTGACAACGACGATGGTTTTTGTTTCCATGGGAACTACTTTTAATAATAAGGAAATTCCAAAGAAGTCTCGCGGCACATCTGATTTTCGTTTTAATGCGCAGAGTTTTATACTCGCGTTGCTTTGAAACAAAAATGAGGTCATCTCTCTATTCTTTAAAAAAGTTTTGTGATCGTCGTCGTGCTCGTCGTGTCAGCATTTATATATTTTATTGCATACTTTTAGTTGCGCTGCTCCTCTCCTAAGCTATATCATGCATGCCGGTTCTACAAATGAAGTAAGCTCACTCGTCAGGCCGGAAAACTAAATACTCATCATCCTTGTCCGCAATGCGTAATCACCGGACATGGTCCGCTGAGACTTTTTCCTGTTCCCAAAACTAAAATGACCTATAAAACGGCTGCGTTTTGACACGATTGAGGCCTATATCACTAAACATGCAGTCCAAAATCAGAATTCGTAGCAGAAGTTCCATAAACCATAATTTCTGAAGCACCATCTACCAAGCAACAGAATAATGATTTAGAATTTAATTAGAATAAGAACTACATATATCTTCTCTAAAAATGAAATCAATGCTTGACCATAAAACACAACTTGGCGAGATAATGCCAAAAGGTTACAGTAGCAAAGCTGCATCAAATTACGCGATATTGAAGCTCGATTACCAATGAATGAATTTGATATTTTAATAAATTAGGAACTACACCTTTCGAATAATATGCACACAAAAAAAAAAAAACACTCAATAGACTGCAATGAACACTAAATGCACCAATAAGCGCCCAATACAGCCGCTGGAGTATGGCTAAATGAGTAGAAGCTGCATGCAGATGCTTGGCAACTGATTGCAATTTGAAATATTCAATGGTGGCGCAAACAACTTGTGCACTAAAGGCCAACGAGCGAGCAATAGTTTGATGTGTTTGCGCATGATTGGCGTGTTGCATGCCACATACCGCACTTCAAACTGCACTCGGCCTAGGATCATGTGTCTTACACCAACTAAAAGCGGCGTTTGTCGTCTACTGGCAGCGGCAATTTCCAGCACTACTAGCCAGTAAAAGTCATCAGCAATCATCCAAGCTACCAAACTACCAAGCAACCTACCTACCTACCGGTGCGATCAGCGATAAATGTGTAAGAAATGGTTTTGAATTTTTGTCTAGTGTTTGATTCTTATTAAAAGATTGCCAACAACAAGAACAAGGCAATTTGAGACAGGAGACAGACAGACAGACAGACAGAAAGACTAAAACCGAGTCCAAACGGGCTACAAGTCTAATCCACAAAGCTTAGCAAATTTGAAACATTCAAACGAGAGTTGATATTGCATGGCTTGGTTTGAATGGGATGAGTGTGTGTTCAATTTAATCAGCGAGTCATACAATTAGCCTACAACTTTTCAATGGCATGCAATTTATTTAAATCTTCAAATGCTATCCCCCCCTCGCTCGACCAATTTCTCGATATTAAAGTGAAATTTCGCAGGCCATCAAAAAAAATAAACAAACAAACGAAAAAAAAACCTGGCAAGTTTATGAACCATAAAGTTAATCAGCAAAATAATCAGCGAAATAGCAAACAAAGGTAACACATAGCGACAGACAGACGGACGGAATGGTTCATATGGCAAGAAGCTGACAAAAAGGCTTGGCTTGCCTAGGCACATCAGCTGCAGATGAACTCAGTCTCGCATACATACTAACTCGGCTCTTACTCTTGACTTTGACTAACGTCGAAACGTAAAGAAGAAATTGGCTTTGCATGTGGGCTAAACTTTTAATAAGACTGAAGCCAAGAAAAAACAAAAACAAAAAAAGGCTGGTGGGAAGTTGGGCAGACAAACTCTTAGATTTCTGCAATTTGTATGCCAAAGCAGCAGGCGTTTAAAGACCAAACCAAACTATTCATGAATGAATGAATGAATACTGCCCTAAATATATGCAATTACTTAGCACAGCACAGCACAGTACACATGCAGCAGCAGCAGTACAGCGGAGTAGGGTATGTTAGATGTGAAAACAATCGAAAATTACCCAAAGTTTAAACTAAATAAAAAATGTTTAGAACTTAAGGCTGTGCCAGATAGATTTTATAATTTGATATGATTAGAAGTTTGGAATAAATAATATATATAAAGAGATCCATTAAAAAATTTAATATATAGCAAAAACGGGGGGTAGGATAGTGCAATGCTCTTTCCAAATATTTGACCGAGGAATTAAAGTAAGATATTACAGATTGGTAAAAAAAAAAAAACAATAAACAAATTCTTTATTTAAAAAACTCGGAAAGGGCATGTTGTTATGGGGTAATACCTCTTAAAGAAGAGTTGGCTCGTGTATTAAACACTCACTACCTATCTGTAAAAGGATCAGAAGATTTTAATTATCCAAATTGGAAGGGTCTATCTTTTATAGTCTCTAAGTTCTTATTGTTTAAAGTCTACTTGGCCAAGAAAAAAAAAAATGGGGTCTGAGTCGGCCTTTCGAGTTAAATTAATATTAACCACCAATTTTTTTTCTTACAAAAACAACAGAAAGTTGCGACACATTTGTATGGGAACTACTACTTCTAGTGGTCCGAATTATTCCTAAATAATATATTTTATAAGGATTAACGTATGGTAGAACAGTTTTGATGTTTTCATAGAAAACCTCAGAGTGAGGAAAGTGCTTTGCTAAGTTAAGTACCAAATAATATACCCTTCTTCCCTATGGGAAAAGAGTATGGCATTACTTAACCAAAATCTTTATATCATATTTTTCAAACCAATTGAGACATATTGGCACATATGTAAAGTGAGTCGAGGATGGAGCAAGACCTTCATAAGGGTAAATCAGTACACTTACTTAAATGGCCGTCAACCTTCTTCCGGTCATGACCGCATTAGTCTTGTGCGCGCTGGCGCTAGTCGTTTTGTATGCCAAGTACGGGGAGAGATCGCCATACCTGGTCATTACAACGTGTGCCCGGTCGTCCTCCATTTCGGCGTCCTCCAATCAAGTTTGGGCTCATCATGTAAACAATGCGTGCGGGAGCTCTTTCATCCATTCGAATCAGGTGTCCAGCCCAGTGCAGTGCAGCCGCAGGAATTTTATGCGCTGGACTATGTCAACCTTATCAAATAGCTCGTACAGCTCGCGGTTCATACGGGACCTAAACTCGTCGCCAACTCTAATAGGCCCAAAAATTATGCGAAGATTCTTCCTCTCGAAGACTTCCAACTCGGTTTCATCTGACTCAATCACGGTCCATGCCTCTACGCCATACAGTAGGTCCGGTAGTATCAGCGTCTTATACATCTTAATTTTTGCCTTGCCAGAGAGGGCTTTACTTCTCATTTGCTTGCTCAGCCCAAAAAGCATCTGTTAGCAAGCGTGACTCTTCGCCTGATTTCCAGGCTGACGTTGTTGTTGCTGGTTATCTCGGATCCAAGATAGACGAAGTTTTCTACAACACTGAAGTTGAAATTCTCCATCGCCACTGACCGTCCAAGATGCGATGACGGAGTGCGAGAAGACACCAAGTACTTCGTCTTCAGTACACTACACTATTAGTAGTTTGCGTTGGCAGCCTTTTCAAAATTGGGGAATCTTCATCAAAGTCTGGGATCGAGTCATAACAGCTTAACCTGCCAAATCAAGTGGCAACTTCAACCTTTCTGATTAATCACAGAAAATAATTCTGCAGTGGATTGGTCTCGACTTCAAGCTGGATCTAAAGGATGATTGTAAGAAACATCGATTTTTGCATTTCTTGTTAGACTATTTGAAACTAATTTGAAACGTATTTCTTTGAAGCTTATCTAGGAGATCCCTTATTGAAACGTTTAAAACATTTCACTCCCACTTGTTTAGCTTTAATATTGTCGAAATGACATCCTTTCAGTGTACTTATGAAAAATTTGTCTCTTGGCAGAACTTCTCAGAGGCGCAGTGACGTGTAAAATGTAAATTATTGAAAACACTGATTTGACGATCAGAATTCGACAAGCAAGTCATAATATCGAAGGTTCACTTGTCTGGAGATCATCATTGATTTTGTCCCTTCTAAAACTTCTTTACTTACATTATAAGTTGCACATACAATAGTTGAGACTCCCTATAGGCTTAACGTGATCGTCTAATGTTGTTTCTAATGCGCTCTCAAAATTAAAGTGCCATGTTGACTCCACTGGTAAGAGGAATATTCCCCAAATCCACGAATTTTGGTAGCCCGAAGCACTGCAACACAGGTCACAAAATCAAGAAGATTTTTCTACTTTTCATTTTATTTTAAGCACAAACCAAGTTTTCATCCCGAGATTTTCTTCCAACGTTTAGATGTGAGGGACAGAATTGTATGTGGACTACCACTCATAAAGAAAAGCTTGTGATCTACATACGCCTTAAGTAGTACCAACAGCAAACTGTTTTACATTTCTTCTAGCACAGTCCTTAGCTGCAAAACGGCATAATCTTAAGAGTCAGTCTCTCCAATACCACAGTGAGCCAATTGCATTTATCTGTGTATCTATTCTGAACAACTGCTATTACCTGTCACATTGTCAGGTGATTGCAAAATTGTTACGCGTTACGCGAGCAGGCAGTCCGGACAGGGTTTTCTAGAATTGTATATTGCCCACATCGTTGTAATTTGTGGGAACAGTCTTTCAACCGACTGACTGACTGACTGACTGGACTTGGTGTGGTGTGGTGTGGTGTAGTGTAGAGTTGAGTATAGACCAATACACTGATTCTATGCAGAACTCGTGACTGGAACGTGACGTTTGTGCAAACAGGAAGATCAGACACAAATTCACTCACCTTCAGACTGATGTGAGTTGACGTGAGAGATTGCGCCCAGGCAAGGAAGTAAAATCATCGAAGAAGTAGATACAAACAACGGTGCTTCGAATTTGCGACTACAAAACTGTAATGTTGCAATGTTGGAGGCAATGCTTAGCGGACAGGCAGACAATGGGTTGGTTGCAAGATTGCAACAATTGTTTGCATAAAATTTACAACGTTCTAAATTGTCGAAAGCATAAGTAGAGAGAAATAGTAAACCCTTTGGAATGAACGCAATGAACTGAGATTCCAATGCGCGTCTGATGGTGGTCCATACTCTACTCCGCTTCAACTCGTGCCGAACTCTTTTATCAGCGAGCATATCTCATATTTACAATAGCCAGCCAAGGCCTTCGAAATCATTTGCATTGTAATATTTTACACAGTGCTCCATCGTCGAAGTCTATTTGTGCGTAGGCTGGTCATATGTCGTTGTCATGGTTTCACAGATTTAACATTGCGCTGTCCAGCTGACTGACGGCTCGGCTCAGGCATGGCATCTCTTGACTGACCCACAACACTCAACCACAGTATTGCACAATTACCGCAGAGGCAAAGTAATTGATGAAAGTCTCAAATAGCTATTAATGTCATCGATAACATTTCATCTGCTCTATGTCATACATAGTACATAGTGCAGTGATATAAATTACAAGCAGCGGCTTGCATATGCAAAACGTTCCTCCTAAGCATTCTATGGGACCACACAAAGTATCTGTATCTGCGTATAAGTATCGCACTCTTTCTCTCCTGTTTGTGCGTTTTTTCTTATGGCCGCATTATTTCTGCTGCAACTAAACATGCTCATAAACGTCATAGACACAAATCAAACATGTCACAAACAGTTTTGTATTGCTTAACAAATATGTTTCTCGGAAAATTCTTGCCGATGCTTTAATAGAATTTTCATTTAATAAACAACAAACGCACAGATGTGCAGAAATCTGTTATTATATAAGATCGATTAATGGAAGAGAAATTTTTTGTTAAATATAAAGCGAAAGATGCATCTCATTTCGAAGAGAAAATCAGTATCTCAGTATAGACCAAGAATACATTCGTAAGTACTAAGGCAACATTACAGAAAAACTTTTCTTTGGTTACTAAAAGAACTGTCATTTGATGTAATTTTCCTGACTTCAGTATTCTACCAGCAATTTACTATGATTCTAAAGATTCTTCTTACATACTCGCAATTACATATTAAAGCCTTCAACCCTTGATATTGTTCTAACAAAATCTTCTTCCGTACTAACTGAACCAGCTACTGCCAAATATATTCGCTCACAAGTTTAATAAGTGATTTGTGAGGGGACTACCTTTCTTGACTTATGTCAACGTTGATCCAGATTTCTTAAAATTATTCAATCAATTCAGCAGTTCTGGCTTGGCTCTATTGGTGTACAGAAGCATTGAAGGAACATAAGATTAAGCGTTTTCTGTTTAAGTGTGAACTTAACTGTGTAGCTGGATGTCTATGCTATATTCTCTGGACCCACTAGTCAAGAGAAAATCAGATATTGTTTATTCTATGAATCTTCTGAGATGAGCATGAGTTGGAGTTATGACCGCTGACCACCATAACTTCAATACATCACTGAAATCCAACTAAAAACTTTAATAAAAAATGCATCACTCTTTACTACATTGTAGCATAAGCTGGCATTTTAGGTCAACTCTCATGCAACGCACCACACCCGCAACACCAAAATGAAGAAAAAATACCAGCAAATCTTTTTCATCCATTCTATCAACAATTAATTTCATACGCTTCGAAATGCATTTTCATTGTTCGTCTGAACACTCTTATCGAAAAAGATTTTATTAATAACTATATCGCATATCGCTAAATCAAAAAAATACGCCAAAAATGTCCGAGAAATGTGAAAATTGAAAAAAGTGGCAGCCCAAAAGCCAAAAAACCAAAAAATCGCAAACCACAAAACGATATAAAGGCCAGCAGACAGGCAGATTGATATAGTGAAAAGAGTTGAAGGTGAGTTGAAAAGGGAGACTATATGCAATTGCTGCTGCTTTCCTGGAAATACAACTTTATTGGCCAAAATATGGCACAGTGGTTTAAAATAGTATAATATGTAATTGAATATACTTTAAAAAACTTAAATTTGGATTTGGAATAAATGTTCCAGAACATATGTCCAAATGAGATGCATCGTCAGCATAAGCTATATGCAAGCTTTCGTTGGATTGTATTATTCTCTGATGTATAGATGGTCCCTCTTCTTATTGGACTGATCCTATATAACTCTGACCTTACGATAACTCTGAGCAATCTATCTGTCTAACTATAAGACGAAAAAGATGGTCCATAGGGCAGGAAGCCATTTTTTCAGCATGTGCAGGAGTCCATTGGTCCAAGCCCGATTGAACGTTTGCTTCACAACAAGAAATACCCCAAAGTAGTATTGAAACTTCTTGTAAGCGAACTTGACTAATAGAACTATGGACCAATAGTATTTCTTCTGGTCTCTAGCAATATAAGAGGCAAACCTCAGTAAGTATGCCTCAGTGAAGTACACACTCAGTTGTATCGAATGCTTTGTTATCTTCCTCCTGCGTCATTTGATTGACCACTGCACTGGTTACAAATACTTTGGAGTATACCTGGACACTCGCCTTAGCTTTCTAAAGGCGTAGATCCTCTGCAGACAACAGAAGCCCCTGCGCACAGCCAATCTAGAGAATCACCTATAAGTCTCTAATATCGGGAATGCCATTAAGAAGCACATCGCAGACTATTAAAAAAGATTTAATGGACACCGAAAACAGCTACCCAGTCGTCTTCTGGAACGTAGAAGAAAGGCAGAAGTTAGAATGACGCCTACAAAAGATTCTTCATATAGATTCTGGAGGAGTTCGCAATCTTCTATTCCTCCTCATCATTTCGCGAAAGCAAGCTAGAATTAGCAGACATGCCAAATATGTGAGTATCCTTCAAGAATTGTTTGGATTTCGCCGTAAGGCTGAGAACCAATCAAACTTAAGATGTACCAATCACAAATTATTAGAACAGATATGGGATTTCCGGTAAAATCTAGAAGATCTGTAGTTCTAGTGAGACTCGTAGAGCATTCAGTAGACAGCACATATTCTCACTTGATACTCCACCACGATTGTTTGGTGTTTGACAAAGTTTGTGATGCAAAAAATCTTCGAATTAGTAAGTCAGGGAGAAATAAAGAGGGAGAGAGTGCTACCTTCAAAATTTTGCTATGTTACTGTCCACGATTTCGAAGATTTCTGTTAAATCCTCTAGAAAGCACTTGCCTATAGCAAAGTGGAAGTTGAATGTTCTCCACCTCTTTACTCTTTTAGCTGTTGCATTAATCGTGCTGATTAATCTCTAGCCTGATCGCATTTGTCTACTTATTACGAGGTCCGCTGTTGCTTGCCAATACTCTATTTTTGCTAAACATAATTCCTTCGTCAACTTTGCACCACGGTTGAGTACCAAAAATCAAAAAAACTAAAAGCTTCAACAGAAGATGCTGCAGCGATACAATAAGGCAGCAAGAGAAAAGGTCTGCATGACCGACTGATCGACTGACTGACTGAATGTTGACTGGGTTGCTTTGGTTGGCTTGGATTGAATTGGCCAAACTGCCAAGCCGCAATGATTAACTGCAAAGCCGCAACAAGATTCATTGAGAGCGAATGCGTCAAGTCCAAAGAAAAGCGCGATTCTCAACACTTTGCGAAACAAGTTTTTGACACAGAGTGCTGAAGGAGCAACATACACACTCGTTCGTTCGTACTTTCGTTCGTACCTGCAACAATCTTGCAATAATCTCCATGAAGCGGTCGATGCGAGCGCCGCCGCCGCTGTACTATAGCTATCGACAGCCATCGCCAGCCATCGAAGTCGTCAGTCAGAGTCATTCAAAGGGAAAAATTTCGCAGTTCGACTTTTTTTTTTGGCTTATTTTTTTTTTTTTTTTGGATTTCTTATTGGCCATTTCAATTATCTTAATGTACTTTAATATCCGCGCAGCTCAATCGCATGGCAAGAGTGGGATTTTTACCGTTTCGTCAGCGGTTCGAGCGGCGATTGTGATTATCAGCTAATAAGGCATCAATAAATTTTGGTAAGCAGCAGCAGCAGCAGCAGCGGCGGCAACTGCGGCAAAGATGCCCTCAGCCAGCTTGAAATGCTGTCCAAGATGTGCACAGATTGCAATTAATTTGCAATAAGTTTTGATAAATGTCCGTCTCTGTATAAGTGATTGTCTCTGTGTGTGTGTGTGTGTGTGTGTGTGAGCGAAAAGGCGCATGTTGGGAAGTGGAATTAACGTCACTCGATAACGAGTTGACGCGATTAACTGTCCAAGATATCGCCCTGCCAAGCGTATAATACAGTGAAAACTTACAAACGCCCGCTTTTAGTGAGAGAGATTTCTCTCTTTCGATTTGCTTGTGGCAAAGAACTACCGTTAGCTTGCACGCCGCGTTTTGCTGTAAGCGCATCATGAGAAACAGGACAGCAGTAGACAGGATGCAGCAGCTATTAGCAGCAAGTAATATTTCATCACTGAGATACAAGGGCAAATCAATAAGTCAACGAGAATTCGCAAAATTGCATTAAAGAAGTTTTTTAAGCATTTATTTTTGAATATAAATATTTTCCAATATTTTCAAAGGATTTCTACAAATTTTTCATCATGACTTTTGAAAAATATTTTGATATAGAATATTGTTCCAATTAATAATGGTCGCATGTTCACGCTCTCGATCTTCGCGCAATATATACCAACTCATAGATTTGTTTCCCTATCGCACTTACGAGTTAAAGCAGGTGCAATCCTATATCTCAACTGTTTCATCTCGATTATCTCACAGTTTTACCACAAAATCCATTTAAAAATTTAAACTGTCATCAAAAAACTTCATTTCATTTTATTGACATACTCCCATGGCTACATAATTTTATTCAACCTTTTTTAAACACTAAAAAAACAGACTCGCCTTTATATAAGTATTTCGAATATCTTCGACCGACCTACAGCAACTTTCACGGTTCATATAGATATGCCTCTCAATTTGTTTTGCATTTCACAGCAAATTTTTCACATAAGCCAATAAAATGAACTGAAAAGAGCCAAAAACTATTTGCTATGCAACATAAAATTTTACAACACGAATGTTTCAAAAATATGCTGCTGGTGCCGTTGAGCTGCCGTTGTCGTTGCCGTTGTCGGTGCTGTTTGCTGCAGTTACTAATGCAATAAGCCACTTGGTACTTGGTACCACATACGAATTGCCGTTGTCCAAGCTATGTTAGCCAATTTGTTGCTGACACTTGGTGCAGTTGTAGTCGTATTTAGTAGTAGTCGTAGTAGACGAAACCGAAGGAGCAGCGCAGGCAACACTGCAACATGCCACTAGTGGCTGGATGGCTGGCAATGAAGCATAAAAACTAATTGATTGGATGCCACAACGGAGTAGCAACATTTAGCAGCAGCGGTAGCGGCAGCTGTCTCCATTCCGTGCATCTTTCGATTTAAATGCTGCGCTGGAAGCATCTACATCATCATCGAACAATTCTCCTTCCAGCTGCAAAGTCAATGGCCGGCTGTCTGTGTGTTCTGTGATTCGTCTTTTGCACTGCAGCAGCGGCAGCCGCATATTAAATTAATTATTTTTTATTAACTTTTCGGTCATTGATAACATTTTTCAGCAAAAATTTCTTGAAAATTGAAATTTGTCGCACGCGGCATTAAATTTTATAGTTTGCCAATAAAATGTTATCGATTGCTTTGGTTTTTAGTTTGGGGGGGTAAAAATATTTTGCGAAAATATGATTTGGCATAACTGCTGAGAGCAGTTGAGATGGAGTGGAAATATATCATCAAACATTTTGAAAGATTTTGAAATACTTATCAAATAAACCATTTAATTGAAGTACACCTCTCATCAAAAGAAAACGGCAACTTCACCATTGCAACAGAATAAATGGACCATTTAATGGCTTCTGTCGAAGATTTCGATAAGGCGACGATGAAGATAAATTCTTCTACTCTATTCTAGCAGAGTTTTTAATAAATTAAAAATAAAATCATATTTTCATAGAAGTACTAAGTCTAGCCATGGACCCGAAAGTGGTAACAACACAACTCCTGAAAGAACGGTTGGCACATTCTTATCTTGAGAGGTAATAGAAGAGATTGATTTTTCAAACTCCATATATAGAGTCTTTCATAATCTCCAAATTATCTATGTTCATATGACAGACGACATGAATGACCTATATGGAATATTTTATGTTCAAAAGGTCAACAGTCGCCGCATTGTTTAGATTTGGCTCCTTCTGATTACCATTTGATCCAATCATGGTCTAAAATTTCTTAAACTTTTCACTTCAGCTCACCAAATAAATTTTAATTCCAATATTCTGACTTAGATGACCTTCAACAAAAGCAAACACATGCGAGCGATGCATCCGTACAACTGTTTCTCTCCCTCTCTATCTTTCGAAATTCCTGTATGAAGTTAGCTGCTTAGAAAGGAAAGCAATTTGCTCCGCGTTTGCCACTCAACCTCCATGTTGGAATTTGTTGCTAGATCACTCCACGACCGAAGTGATGTGAATCTTAAGAGTCAAGCTGCTGTGCATTCAAGAAGGTGCACAAGCTGCTGTAGTCTTCTGCTGGCGCCTGTTGTTCTGAATGCCAAGTACGGAGATCTCTCCATAGCTGTTCATTCCAACGCGTGTCCGGATGTCGTCTATTGCGTCATCCTCCAATCAAGTTTAGAACCCCAATGTAAGCCTTCTTTCATCCATTCGAATGAGGTCCAGTACCCAGTGCAGTCGCTGGAATTTTATGCACTGCACTACCTCATTGAACAGCTTATACAGCTCGCGGTACATAAGGACCTAAACTCGTCGCCGACTCTAATAGGACCAAAAATCCTGCAGAGAATCTTTCTCTCAAAGACTTTTAACGCTATTTCATATAACTCAATCATGTTCCATGCCTCTGCGCCATACAGTGTTACCGGAAGTATTAGTGTCTTATAGATCTTGATTTTCGTCTTCTGAGAGAGGGCTTTACTTCTAATTTTCTTGCTCAGCCCAAAATAACATCTATTTGCAAGCGTGATTCTTCGCCTGATCTCCAGGCTGACGTTTTTGCTGCTGAATATTTCGGATCCAAGATAGACGCTCCTTGGTAACTGGTGTCGAGGCCTATCTAAAACCTCTGTTGGTCTATGGGCCCTAACACCCGGTTGTGAACGAAATTCCACGTCAAGCTCCCGAAGGATCATAGCTCGCATTTAAACGGCCACCATGTTACTCCCCGAAGGGCCTCACCATTGGCCAGAGCGAAGCAACTATGAAAAACACTTAGTGGGCCTATAACCCCCGTAGTTCGAGATTAAAGGTCAACCCTCGTACCTCCCCTACCTCCGGAAAACTTTGTTCGTATCGACGTATCGAAAGGCGCTTTGTAATCGACAAATAGGTGGTGTATGTCTTTCTAAAACTAACGGGTTTATTCCAAGATTGGTCGTAATGTGAATATTTGGTCATTGGTCGACCTTTTTGGTCTAAAGCCACAATGATCTGAGATAGAATCTTATATCCGATGGAAAGGAGACTTATTTCCAGTCATTGAGTATGCGTTCATCGGACTACATCTTGCATAGAAAATAGTGCATACTCCTGACCAACTCTTCGCGGCCGGTCTTGAATAACTAAGCTGGCAGCCCATCAGAGCCTGCCGCTTTGTTATTTTTCAGCTTTTTGATAACCGAATCGACTTCGGTATAGTACGGTGCTTCGGCAATAGTGCTGGTGGTTTCTTGTCATTTCTCTACTAACGGTTTTTTGCACTTCATCGCCTTCAAGAAGGTTAGAAAACTGACTTCTCCATAATCTCAGTGATTCCTATGCATCAGTAATCAGTTTTTCACTTTCGTCTTTACAGAAAGTTACTCTGAACTTAAAACCTTCAGTCTGACGCTTGACCTTTTGTTAAAATTTTCGAGCATTCATTTTGTATAACGAATGTTCTCCTTTGCAGCCCTTTCGATGGAGTGGGAGATATGTTTCCACATACATCTTGAGAAGACGGAGAGGTTTCCCGAAGCAGTTGGGAGGATGTGTTTAAGCTGAGTTCACACTGTAGAGCACCATCTATTCCGTTTATTCCCTTTTTTTATAACTTTAAATTTTTTTGTTAAAATATTTCTGTGCAGTTTTTTTTCTTTTATATTTTCCGTCCGTCCGCCATGAACTCATTTAAGATTTGCCAAATTTAAACAAAAATAAATATCTTGAACTACTTTCAACCCACTCTAACAACAAATTTTTATACAAAGTCGGCTGCAGACTGCAACAAATTTTCAAACCGAAAATTGAGGCTTTATGCTGTGACAAACTTTCCAAATGACCTGTGGTGCAACTGACACCTGCTGTTGACTTGTGTTTAGCATTTTAGTAGTCAAATGTATGCAGGACTACAAACTGTTGTTGTTTTTGTTGTTGTTGTTGTTAGCTTAAAGAAATTGTCAGCGACTTGAACTAATGTCTTTACAGAAAACCGCCAACTTCAATCTACTTGTTCATCGTTCACTCAGCAGAGTATCAAAATGAAAGCTGCACCTAAGATTTAACTGTCTGTCTGTCCGTCTGTCTGTCTGTTTGACTGTCTTTAAGTTTGTCTGTCACCTGCTTGTCGATCAAATCCATGTATTTTGAACATTTGCAAATGTATGCGCATCACTTGCAACAGCAACAGCAACAACAACTCAAATGACAGCAGCAACAGCAACAACAATGCGAAGTTCTTCAGTGTTGATGTAGCCATGGATTTGGAGATGGAGATGGAGTATTGTATTGTCAGGTATTATGCTGCTGGCTTTCGTTACGGTAAGCTTCAACGTTTGGCGTTAAATAAAACCAAAATACGCTGCATAAATGCATGAGCAGCAATGGCAGCGCAGCAAGAGGCAGCAACACAGACAGACTGCCACATATTGGTTACAGCACAGACAGGATGCACTCTGCGCATGTGCAGCAAGTGAAGAACATTTTTGGTTTTGTCTTGCTGTTTATGCTGGTGTGCAGCAATTGTTGTTGCTGCAGTACCAACAAAAAAAAAACAAAAAAAAAGACAGCAACATTCAAAGTGCTCAAGTGTTAAAAACATTCCAGTGTCAAGTTTTAGCAATTTCACAGTGTGTCCAAGTTGCAAGCAACATCAACTGTTGCTGCATTTATTTGTAGTGTTTTCTGTTTGTTTTTTTTTTTTCGGCATGTTGCATACATTTGCATTGGCAACAGCAACATTTGCTCCTGCTGCTGCTCGACTGTGTTGTGTTAATTGAGATGTTTGCCGTTTTGTGTTGCATGCATTTTGCTAAAATTTTAAATACACACAACATCTCTGTCGCTGCTCTCTCTGCTGCTGCTGCAGCTGATGTTGCAAGTTCGTTTGCGTTGTTGCGATTTAACAGCAATTAGTGTTGCTTGTGTTCACTGTCAGTTGTCTGCTGCTTATGATGTTGTCGCTTAAATGAGTTAAAAACAAAAACAAAAAAAAGGAGCGAGTGAAATGCAACTTCTAAACATAAACACAAATCATGAGTCATGTTGCTGCTGCTGCTGCTGCTGCTGGCTGCTTAATCATGTTGCTGCCGTCGATCTGTCAGCAACAAACGTTGACAATGACTAATAAAAGTACTGACTGCCTGCAAATTGAACGACGTACGTTTAAATTAGAAAATGTCGTCGTCAACAGCAGCAGCAAATAGCAAATAGCAACGACAGCAACAGCAATGATGGCAAAAATCATTTTGCTGTTGACATAAAAGTGCAATTCAGCGCAGTGCAGCAAGGCGAGACACGCCTTGCTTAAGAAACAAAAAAATAGAAAAGAAAAAAAATATGCCCAGGCAACCAGCAACTAACAACCAACAGCAACAACAAAGCGCATTGTCACACAGAAATATTTTTGAATGTAAAGTGCAGCATTTGAACTGAGGCAGGCGAATTCGATGAAAACTATTAAAAAGAAACTTTGAAAAATAAAAAAAGAATTAATTCGGTAGAACCGAAACTTTGATACCACACATGTTAAATTTTAAAGCGTCTGGCAACATTGGTGAAAGCTAAAAACCTCAACACTATGCACGCGTCTGTGCTTTATCAGGGACTAGGTCTAAAATAATGAGGGAGACATCCGTTAGCCAAAAAAATATACATGAAGCGTATGTCCATTAGAAATAACTATAGCCTACTCTACCCTATACCCCATAAAATCTTAAATAAAGAATATATTCTTATCTGAATCCGTGTGGAATTATTGAAAAATACAAAAAAAAATTTCGTCTCAAGTTAAACTAAACTAAAACAAAAATAAAAAAAAAACCCTGAAGGGAAAAACTTTTACCCCTTCTAGTGATCCGGAATCCGGATTCCGGATAAGACCTTTAGGGAATATTTCATATATTCTATAATATTATTCTAGAAAGATATATCAAGTTTGGCGCTTTAAGCTAAACACAGAATTTTCTTCTTTCAAAAAATGAGAAAAGAGGACTAGGCTTATATAAGTGCTACTCCATTAGAAAGGGCACGTACATTACCCATCTTAAGAAGATTAGGAGACTTTAAATATCCTAACTTGAATGCTCTATTTTTTATAGCCCCGAAGTTCTTGATGTTCATAGCCAGAAAGACGGATATATCCACAAAAAGTTGGCCTTTAGTAAAAGTGCTACCTCTTCGCGGTTCGAATTGGACCCTAATAAAATATTTTATTGGAGTTGTTGCAAAATTCATATATTTCGACGTTTGTAACTGAATCAGCAACAACAACAAAAATTTGTTCGTACCTAAACCGAGAAAGGTGGGACAGATTTGTTTGGGGGCCACCCCTTCAAGTGGAACAATATGGACCTAAATCGATTTTTTTAAGGATGAACGTAAGGTAGTCTAAATTTGATCTTTCCAGCAAAATTGACAAGACCATAGTAAAAAAGTTATTCCTATAACAAAAAATAAAGGGGCTATGGCTTTGTAAATAGTTCTTGAGTTATTATGAATTGGATTATCTCTGGTGCTTCATATATTTCAATATTCTCTTATTTTTTAGAAGATCTTAGTTTTTAACCTATCCAAGCCTTGCATGCACAGCCTTACTTTCGTACCTCTTACATGACAAAGTGGCACCACCCACGAGAGACCTATTCTAAAAAACATTTACATCATCGAATTAAATATTTGGTGTCAGAGCCGCTAAAACAGCAACAGCCCTTATTAGGGCAGGAGCCAAGTGTTTACCCAGTCTTATTTTGTGTGTCTCCTGGAATCTTCTGCAAGAAGAAAATCTTCTCCACCTCAACATTAACCAATTCGAGTTCTTTGTACAAGATGGAATCTGGAACCCAGGTAAATTCAGTATATTAGGTCTGCAGCTGATTTCGGTATGACCAGGCACATATAAGTCTTGGTTATCGTATATCCAGGACGATAATAATCTTTTCTGATTAATGATTCTCTAATTTCTCGAAACTTCGAAAGAGGTTCTAACTACAACCTCTTCCTCCAAGTTGTGTTTAGGGTGAAGATACTTTGATTTTGACTTCGTCGCCTGCCGCAGCTTAGTACCTTAGATAATGATAGCAAGGACTCTTCTTTATAAATCACAGCCTTTTTCGATGATGATTTTAACGTTCCAATATTTGGTCTATTTCTCGAAACGTTCGAAGTGTTCTGGCAATCTCTCAGCTGACAAATACTCAGGCTTTGAGGAGTTTTTGGGAGAGGTATCTCGATGATGTATGTATATTGAGTACAGGGTGGGACCTATATACGCTGCATTGCGGCATCTCACGCAAGCATCGAATAAGTTGATTTCACCCACTCGTTTGCAGTAAATTAACATCCCTCGAGAAAAAAGCGAAGCATCTAGTAATCTGCTGCAAGGCGTGCCACCTTAAGTTGCTCAAGCAGTCCTAACTAAACCTGCTTTAGGTAATAAAAATGCCGATGCAGTAATTTTTAGAGGACATTGCTTACTGAGCGATGGAATATCTGCATGTGAATGTGATCGACTTCAAATACCCTGAGCTCCCTTGAACCATAAAAATGTATGCCTATCTGGATCCGAGTGGTATATAATTGAGATTTGCGTAAGATACACCAATTGGGTATTTTTAAAAGCGAAACTAAATCTCAACCAAATATTTTTCATAAAAAAACCAAGAAAAAAGAAAAAATTAGTATGGACCTACCAATTGTAGTGGACCGATATGCACATATAAATAAATGGAAGTTAGATTTAAACCATAATGGAATATTTAAAAAAGATTCATTTAATTTTTCATACAAAAACTCGGAAAGGAGCGGAACATTTGTATGTGGTCACCCCGTCTGGTGGTCCCTTCTAGACATATAAGCTAAATTTTAGAACGATGAACGTAATACAGAGCTCACTACAGCATTTTTTGTTTACTATAAAAACTTAAATGGAGAGTTCTGATTTATGATAAGTCTCATCCACATATATGGAAGGGGAGTCTTCTTAGGGCTTGAAATTCAACGGAGTCAAATGAATAACGGTTTCTTTATTTTCCAGGGAATTATCTAGCTACGAATGATTTCCAGCAAAATAAAGTAATGGGAAAAAACCTAATATTATTGAAACCAAGGAGTAAACTCGACGACTGCGACGCAGTAGTTTAGAAAGCTTCATTCTACAGGTTTTCTAAAGATTCTTTTATATGCCCTCAACAGCAATACTGTGCATGGAGTTCCGCACGCATACATTCATTTTCCAACTAACAAATACTTATTATAAAACTGTTAGAACCCTAACGTACAGCATCAATGGTTTAGCAGTAAATTTAAATGATTATTGATGCCGCAATACCTATTTATATATGTTCCAAATATTTCCCGAAATTAAAAATACTCATTTACAATTTATATGGTAGAGTATCAAAATCTCTGTTGATTTCGGCAAGTGCAGGGGAACTATTGCTGCTGCCTGTTGATACTGTTGCTGCTGCTGCCTGCCTGCCTGCGCCTGCGCTTATGCGCTCACTAATTGGTCACGACACTGGCGACAGACAGCACGACAGCTCCCAAACAGACAATTGTACAAACAAATAAACATACAAACCGAGACGACAGCAAATGTGCTCGCAATTGCAGCAAAGAAGTCGATTGAAACCGCTTAAAGAATGTTGGTTGGCTATAATGTCGATTTCTTCGATTGTCTGTCCGTCCGTCCGTCTGTCTTTTGTAGTATTTTGGAGCAATCTATTTGATCCAGTGGTACTCTGTCCATTTGCCGATTTGCTTAAGACAGCTGTGATTTTTATTATATATATATATATTTTTTTATACATTTTTTCCGTAGTCCTCCTCTCTGCTGCTAAATTCAAGCTGAGTTTAAGTTGCACGCTTCACGCTCGACTGCGCGCGCGATTGATTTCCGTTGTCAGCGTTTTTGAATGCATTTTTATTCTTTTTTTTTTTTTAAGTGCGCAACATTTTATAATATTTTTATGAGTTTCGCTTTTTATTTTGCTTAATTTTTAATAATTTTCTAAAAGGTTTTCACAAACAAACCAAAAAAAATTTAAGCAAATTGATTGCAATTTGTATAAATTTTTATTACTTTGATGCATTCGCCATTGTTTGGCTTAATAAATGCGCAAAGTGAATGGATGTTGCTAAATTGATTTTAATGCTCGTAGTTTATTGACTAAAATACCTGACGCTGCTTAGTTTTGCCATAAAAGTTTAAATATTCAACGAAATTTTTTTAATCCATTAAATACAATTTAGAATAAATCTTCTTCAAGCAATATTTGGGAATAAACATTTAATTTCAAGATGAAGTGAAGCGATGTGGTCTGAAGATGGAATAGGAGTATCTAAATACTCAAACTTGAAGGCTCTCTCAATTATAGTCTCCAGTTCATATTCATTCTGCTCATATAAGCCAGACAGACGGACTGAGAACAATGAGTTGGAGGTCGGACCATAACAACTTTATGTTTTTGGGATCGGTGCAACCGAATCTGTGGTCTATTTAAACCCATCACATCATGATTTTGGATATAACCCAAAACAAATCCAAAAAAATTCTGATCTCTATGTTTTATCGTGACTACTTTATGTTCTTCATATCGATTGTGTGTTATCTTCTTCCCTTCGAAGACTTTTCATTAGACCCAAATCCGAGACTCCAGGCTATGCTCTCCATTGTCCCGCTCACACGTACATGAGTGCGTATGGTAGTTTGCGCAGAGTGCTAAAATTTGTCTAGCACGCAAGTCCTAGTCGTTTTGGGATACGCCTATCACGGTTTCATTAGCAGTGCATTCCCCAACCTCTGAGGTAGACGTAATGTATTTAGTCTTCTTGGAAAGGAGTCCAGAGGAGTCTCGAGTCTCATCGTAACATATATTTGCTTCAACTTCAGCTCCACTAAGATGGGATTGCTGGTAGAAGAGGTGAAGTTGGTGAAAGAAAAGGCCAAACAAATAAAAAAGCTATAAAGTTATTTTATCAAATGAGTTTGAATAATTTCATCAATGGCTTTCGGTCATGGCCGCATTCAGGAAGGCGTGCCAGCTTCTGTAATCTTGTACGCGCTGGCGTCAGTTTTTTTAAATGCCAAGTAAGGAACGATCTCTCCATACCTGGTCATTACAACGCGTCCACGGTCGTCCTCTATTTCGGCATCCACCAATCAAGTTTGTGCCACCCAATGTAAACCATGCATGCTAGAGCTCTTACATTCATTCAAATGTGGTGTTCAGCTCAGTGCATCTGGAATTGTATGCGCTGGACTATGTCAACCTCATCGAATAGCTTATGCAGCTAACAGCTCATACAGGACCTAAATTTGTCGCCGACTCTAATAGGACCAAAAATCCTGCAAAGACTTAAAACGCTGTTTCATCTGACTCAATCACGGGCCATGCCTCTGCAGCCCAAAAAACATCTGTTTGCAAGCGTGATTCTTCGCTTGATCTCCAAGATGACGTTGTTGTTGGTTATTTCTGATACAAGATAGACGAAGTTTTCTACATTATTGAAGTTGAAATTCTCCTTCGTCACTGACCGTCCAAGATGTGATGACGGCGTATGAGAAGACATCAAGTACTTCGTTTTGTTCTCATTCAACGCTAGATCCATGAGCCGAGAGTGTTTTTCAATCTCTGAGAACGCCTTGCTGACTCGCTGATCCTTCTTTGGGAAGATCGAGCCCAACGTGTTCTGTATGTACGGGCACCTGCGTAGGGTGTATTCCATCAGAAGATCAAAACAATCGCACGACAGCGCATCATCCTGCCTGAAACCTATCTTGGTATCAAAGGGGTCGTAGTGGTTTTTCTCCACCCTGACAATGCTTTGTGTGTGATAGCGTCGTCATGCAAAGACGAACGATTTTTGCCGGAATGACTAGTGCAGGCAGAACTTCGAAAAACTTCGTTCCTATCGGCGTGTCACTGGTCGACCTTTTCGGTCTGAAGCCACACTGATTTGGTCCTATCAGTGAATCCGTATATGGCTTCAGCATATTACACAATACGAGCGACAGAAACTTATATCCGATGGAAAGAAGACTTATTCAGCGGTAATTGGCGCAAACAGCGGGGTCTTCTTTCTCCGAGATGCTGCTGAAAAGTTTTTGGAAAATCCCAAAAGTCTCGACCACAGGACTACCATTACAGATATGGCGGAAACTCTCGGAGCTTGGGATGATTGATGAATCTCAAGCTGCACTTCTTAGATTCTTATCTGAACAATTTTCCTGAGAACTTATGCGATGAAGCAAGGTGAACGCTTCAATCAAAAACTCAAAGAAGTCGAAAGAAGATGCGAAAGAAATGATATGTAAACATGTTGGCGGAGACATTAAAGAGCATAGAGATGCTAGAAGAGCAAGGAATCCACTGCACTGATCCTTCGAAAATAAGAAAATATGGTGCAAATGTTAATAAGGTACTGCGAAATGGATTTGCAACACATTAAGCTGAGTTCGATATGATGCTAAATGCTCTGCCATCAATCTTAATAAAATTTCCAGCACTACAAACTAACCTAAAATATTTTGTCTGCCAACTGTCTTATGTAATAATTGCAGTTGCAATAAAATTTCCAAAGCAACTTAATTTAACTTTCATAAAATATATTAATAAAAATTTTTCACAGTCTTAACAAAATTACCCACTCCGGAAAAAAAATAAACTTAAAATGAGAAAAAGTGAATGTATGCTGTAAATTGGACAGCAGCAGCAACAATTGCCGTCGCCGCCGCCGCCAACGTCATCGCTGCAACAGCTCCGACAAATATTCGCAAATTAAGTTGTCCAGATTCGCATTGTACGCACAGCGGGAGGCAAATCAATAGTCTGGTCAGCATATGCAACAAAAGCAACACCAATTCGTCGTCACCAACAGCAATCATTGCCATAGCAGCAGCAACAACATATGAGAAACTAACAAAATTGTTGCCGACCTAAAAACGCATTTAGCTCATATTTCTTCAAGTTGAATTGCATAAAACAAAATGCATTGCTCGATATTTTATTTATTGCGAGTGCCAAAATGTGGCCGGCCACACCAGCAACATCGACTGCTATAACAACTATATAGTACGATATATATATAACATATACAACACTGAATCATTGCGAATTGGCACAGCATAATTTTATTGTGTGTATTATTATTTGAGCAATATAAATTGTCAATATTTGACACGTTTAACGAAAGCAGCAGAACACAAATTTTTTTGCTCAACCACAGATGAAAAAATTTTTATGGAAAATTGCAGGCAGAAAAAATAATTTGTGGTCGATCGGAAAAAAATAGAAAAATATTGAATCGAAAAACATTGCAAAAAAATAACAACTAAATGCATATTTTTTAATTTTAATAAAAATATTTTTGTCTATGAAAGTTGAAAGATTTATTTTTTCAAATACTTTCAAGATCTACTTCAAAAGTTCGGAGCAATAAAATGAAAAATGAAATCGCTTTGAGCAACAAGAAAACTTGCTTCTTTTCTTTCTTAAATTGGATAATTTAAGCAATTAGTTTCTAAACAGAATTAAACAAAAAAATATTGTTTTTGCTAAATGGCGCCCAACGTGGATTCCTCGAGAAATATTCAATGTACTACATTTCAATTCATGGCAATTAATGTTCAAGATTAATTTATTTTCTGCTTTATTTTTTCTTTTTATAAAATTTTTAATTCCAACTTTGCAGATTTTAAGGCGGCGTGGCTTAAACGCATCGGCAACATGTTGCTGCTGCTGCTGCTTATAAAGTAGCTTGCAATCCACAGCGCAGCACAAAAGTTGTAAATTATTTTCAAGTGAAAAATACAAAATAATGAATTGACATTAGCGCGTTCAATCAAGCGAGCGTAAGTTAAAGTTGGAGAGTGATTCTGGCTTTTGGACTGGTCAGCAATTTTTGTTGCTTTTGCTGCTGCTGAGGCTGCGGCTGGTGTGTTTCATGTTGTTGTCAATAATTTACTATTTTTAATAAATAAATTCATTTTAGCGTTGCTTTAAGTTGTTGTTGTTGCTATTGAGCAACATTATTACTCGTTTCTTGTACATAGCCGCCGCCCGCCGCTCGTAGAGTCTTAAAAGCTGCATTTTCAACTGCAGGCAAACAAAGATTTATATCATAATTTATTTATTAATTTCATTAAGTAAATTTAATTTGATGGATGGAGTTGTTATCGTTGCATTGTATTTTTATTTATTATTATTTTTTTTAATTTTTATTTTTTTTTTTAGTAGTAGCAATCGTTGTTGTTGTTGCTGTCTCTATTTTTCTTACTTTTGTAGTCTATTATAAATAGTCATAAATCATAAATAATTAATTTACGCTTGGAATTTTCAAAATTTATCAAATTATTTAGCACACTTTTGCCTTAATACATACTAAATATATTGGCAAAATAATTGGAAAAATATGTTTCACAGCATAAAGCAATTAAATCCTTTTTATTATTTGAGCTATTATTTTTTTAATAAAGACACTTACAACTTTCTTATCTTCAAAAATTCAAAGAAATTACGATGCAGCTTATGAAAAATATTTATTTAATAGTTTTAATCTGAGCAGAAAAAAATATAGGACTGTTAGTAGAAACCTTTTACTTGCAAACAAGAAGCAAAAAGGTGAAGGAAGGCTAGCTTCACTTCAAGGAATATTGCAGAGCAGTATTGAAATTATTTTTGTTCATAAATGAATTTAAAGAAATACAGTAAAATTTGTCAGAAGTTTCGTGCTGATGACTAAATCCTCTTCAGTAAAGGCAGCAATTTGGCAAATTTTTGATGAAAACTACCAGTACACTTATTGGATAATAGAGTGTAACAGGCTTTGGTATAATCACAACTTCAGCCCATTTCCACTGAGAAGGAAAGTGATGAATTTGAAGTAAATCATGAGTCAGTAGTACAATTCCATACTTCGGCAATGCTTTAACAATGCCGTGTTTTCTGTCATATCCAGAATTTTTTTTTGTTTTTAAGTACTTTATTTTGGTTTTGGCAGGACCATTTCACAAGAAATGTCAGGAAATCTCTTAGGCATTGCTAGGATTAATAAATGAGTTTGGCTGAAATATTGGTTTAGAATATTCGGAAATTATTATTATTTATTATTTATTATTATTAACAACTACATAAATTAATTCATTTGCATTAAAAATATATTAAGACTAAGTTGCTCACTGAACATCTAATTACTAACTTAAATGACTCCAACTATTCCCTACACCATATACTTCTAGCGCCTTTAAAGAGTACCTGCTTTTGGACTTTAATTTAAGTTATTACCAAATAGCAAAAATTGACAGGACCAAAGTTTTCCCAATTTTAGAGCCTATATGTACAGTTAATGCATCTGGGTGACATTTTTGTTAAATTTGATTTCATTGAAATGGATCTTATTTCTTCCATGACGGTGGGAATTTCGTTACTATCTTGATCCAGTATAGTATCATAACCCGCCGCTTCGTCCTCATAAAATATTGCCAATCTTTACACCGTTCTCCAATGGATCTTCTTCCGCTTCTGTTACCATGTATAACAAATTTACGCGTGTACCTCAAATGGATGTTAAGATATGATCATTTCATTTCATCGCTTATAGGTGGGTGGGGTTGTTGTTGGTCCATTGCCCCTCCAATTTTGCCTACTCCTAACATAAGTAGTTATCCCGAACTCATTACCACGTATACTAAATTTCAAATGGCGAATGTTTATGGGGGGGACGGGGCATCACCTCGTAAGTTTTATCTCTAAAATTTGTTAGACATAAAAAATTTATATGTCGCTGTCTGAACTGGTCTTAAAACTATATGTAGAGAATATTATGATTTCTGGGAATTAAATAACAAATTGTTTTTCAAAATTTGACATATATGTGGGCGCTCACTGTCCATCCAAAGTGAATTATCAATGGTGGAGATAAATCCGAAATGGTCAAGGGACTAGTCAAACTCTTATGGTTTGATAGGAACCTCATTCGATTTTAGACTTATTCGTGAAAGTTATTCCGAACGTTCAGATAGCTCAAAAGAGGTCATCACGCCTACCTTCGTCCATAAATTCCATGAAATGATTTTGGACAATCGGAGAAAATGCGGAATTAGTTAAGACTGAAGGCATCTCAACGGAGTCAATGAATATTTGGACTTAAAAAAGATATCCGTGCGATGGATGCTGCGTTTCCTCACTGCCAAACATAAGCGTAACTGTGTGATCACTTGAAATAAGTGTTTAGCGATATTCAACCGCAAGCAAAATTGGATTCTTGCACCATTTTGTTACCGTAGACGACATATAGATCCATCACAACCCCACCAGAGACTAAGGAACATTCAAGATGGCTTAACGTGAGCCAAAGTAGGCTAAGATTGATTTTTTGTAATTGGAATGAATAAATAAATTGGAAAAACACTAAGCTTAATAAGTTAGCCTAGAGTTCAGTAGGCATGTATTTGAGTCTTCAAGTCTAATTTAGCACCGTTCTATTCTGTTCACGATTTTTATGGCACGAATTAAGCTATATATACACAATATTTACTCCTAATCAATTTAAACTTATTTAAGCTGCAAAATAATAAACAATTTTCTTTCCTTGCAAAGCAACAAATTCTTAAACGCTTCGTTCGCTTGCATAATTAATAAATATTCCCTGTAGACTAAAAATAACTTTTATAATTTTGCACTTCACCTTCGCACATTTCAAGGATACTAAGCCACATCTTCTGCATAAAAAAGATGCACTATCAGAGGATGCTACAAATATGCACAAACATTTTACATACAAAAGATAAGCTGCACACTTTAGTGTCTGTCATAAATGTCTGCTGTTGATTAAGGTTTCTTCACGACAACTTATAAATGTCTCGATAGGTTCTTGCAATTATGAACGCGTGAAGACAATAGTACAGAGAAAAAAAATAGAAAAAGAAATATATACTTTATATAAAAAAACTGGCGACATTTGCACGTAAGTATTGTGCACCACGGCAAGTGTTGCAACATCATCAGCGACAACAACAGCAACAACAACAGCTGCAAAACACAGTTGCCACATGCAACAAACGACATTTATCATGTTAACCTTTGAAGTGCATTTGTCTAGACGTCTTCAACATGAAATGTATATAGAATGTCTGTTTTTTTAACACTTTTTCTTTTTTTCATGTATCATGTTAAGCTCCCTTGGTGCACTACAACAAAACAAAAATACATGAAAACGCTTGCAGCAGCAACAACAACAACAGCAACAACAATGCATACAACATACAAAAAAAAAAAAATCATATATAATAATTTGTAATAAATTAACGCCTTGCGCACTGCACTGGAGCTACGCTAGCAATCCGCCTTCTACTTCTGCAACAAAAACCATCGACAGCAGCAGGACAAAAGGACAGTACGCCGACAAAAGCTTTTGGAGCAGCGGGTCGAAGTGACTTAGACAGAAGCGCAGCCTAGTTGCGCAGACAACCACCCTCCATGCTGAGTATACTCGAAGCAGTTGCATGCAAACACCCTTGCCCCATTACTACCGCAGACATCACCACCGATGACACCATCGCCGTCTAGGCAGCTTTCATTAAGTCAATGCGCGTCACTGCCTCGAGTCGGATACAAACTCAAAAGCAGACGAAATGCTAGGAGCAGACGCAGCCAACGCGTGGCATAGTCCCCAAACAGTCTATGACATTCGAACAAGGTCGAGTTGATATGTTTCCAATGCAATATGCGTTCGATTAGAAAAAGTTTTTATGGAAATAAAGTAAAAAGCATCGAATACATTATCCAAAGAGTCAATTTCCTAATATACAGTCGCGGTGAACATATACCGGAAATAATAAATCATAATAAAGCCCTATTGTTTGGCTTTTCGATCAAAATAAAAATTTTGGGACCTCGGCCTAAGCTATAAACGATGAGCGACGTCGCTCAGCGCTAGAATCTGTTTTAATTTTTAAATCATCGCTGAACGACAAAGCGCATACAAATCAAAAAATTACTCGAAAGCAATCAAAAGACAATCGTTTCAAAATGATTCGTGCAAGGCTCTAATATGTATTTGTTTTAAATGGATCAGTATTGAAAGAGGCGTCGTTAAAGAGTCATGTCGGACCGTCCGTCTGACTTTAATTACTTACATTTAAAAGCTCTATTAAACTTTTAAAGAGGACCTTCAATATACAATACTCGTACATACATACATATGTATATCCTTTTGTCTAATTTTATGGTAACGCAACGTCTGACATATCGTCTATCTCTATTTGTCGCTATAACTGTCTGTCCAATTACTACTCGCATCGCATCGCATGAGTATTTATCCTCCATACTGTCTGCGCATCAAAACTTTGACGCGCTTCCCAAGCGAGTAATTCATCATTCATAGTGCCTCGCCGTGCCGCTCAAAGTCGAAATAGCAATCATTGCGTGCAGTTGCAATTGTTGCAACAAATGTTCATTGTTGTTGTTGTTGCTGTAACAGCAACGAAGCGTCTGTAAACTATAAATAAAAGCAAGTGTCAACTGACTTTTCGCAGACTTTATTTGCCAATGCAACACCAACGCCGCCGCAGTCAGCCAGTCTACTTTATACTCAGTTACAGACTCGTACAGTTTTTTTATTCTCTTCGACATCATTTCAGCTGCTAATTATTCAAATTAATTACATGCTATGCTTACATCAAATGAAGGAGCAGAAGTTTAAAGCGCGCTAGAAATGCGCACGCGCAGCCTCAACCTTTCAAAAGGTAAACAACAGCCAAATGAAAAATTCAGCAAACAAAATTGTGTCTTCCAGAAGTCAAGAGATTAAAGAAAAATTAGGAGTGTGCCACATAAAAAAATGCCGAAGAGTTCAAATTCCCTCAAAGTTTTTCCCCATAAAAACAAGAAAAAAATCGAATACCGTAACGCGAAATTAAAATGTTTCTATAAGATCTAATCACGTCTATTAAATTGTATGAAAGCTACACAAAAAGTGCTGGGAGAATCTAGCTGTAGCCCGTTTTTTCTCTCAATGTATTTGAAGCGGATACCCATAAGAAGCCATCATATCATATGACAAGCTGAATTGACTTAAATAAAAAAGTTTTGTATAAAGACTATACCAAAAAAGTGGGCGTGGCATATAAATTTCAAATCTTCAAAGACTGCAAAAAACATTTTATTCATGAAGAATTTCCATTTCGATCCGATTTCTATCAAATTTTGATTACATGCCGATTTTTATGTTGTGCTGAGACTTATTTTTGACAGAATTAATAGAAAAAATTTCAATTGAATCCATCAAACACCTGAGTTTTACTTATTTATAATTTTTTAAATTCGTTCCTGTCGACCTAGCAACTTGAGAATAGGGACGCTTGATGTTTCATGGTTTGCTGGTACTTGAGGGAAGGTAAGGTACCCAACATAAGGTGTTTTGATACACCTGAATGTCCACTATACACTATACACTGTCATACCATCCCAGTCGACGGTACCAGGATTCAGGTAAATGTATCAACATGATAATGCTCTAGCACCTCAAAAGTCACTTCTGAAATCGTTGTTCCATGACAGAACCTTTACGTTTGAAGTAAGGAATGATAAATCAACTGCCCACCCAATATATAAGCAGGTTTTTATCAAGACAATGTACTTGGGTCAGTGCTATATAGCTTATACAAGCATAATATGCTTACACCGAGTTCTCATGAGACCCAATGGTGTACCTAGTGACATTTAGATAACAGTCCTAATGGTGACTCTGTCTTTGGTGACATTTTAGTTATGAGTCCCAATGGTGACTCTGGTGACATTTTGAGTTTGAGTTCCAATGGTTACTCTAGGTACCTTTTTGGATATGAGATAAAATGGTGTCTCTGGAGACCATTTTTGGATATGAGTTACAATGGTGTCTCTAGGGACCTTTTTGGATATGAGTTAGAATGGTGTCTCTGGGGACCATTTTTGGATATGAGTTAGAATGGTGTCTCTGGGGACATTTTTGGATATGAATTACAATGGTTTCTCTGGGGACCTTTTTAGGCCCTGTACCGAAGATAAAGGGAGGGAAAGTTGGAGAAATATATTAAATCAATTGAATTACTGAGCACTGTCAAGTGGTGATGTTAGTATCAGTATATACATCTCGCAACTATGTCTATGAAAAGTGGTCTGGACGTGAAAAAAAGGTTTCGAGAGTTCGGAAGAAAGTTTTACTTCAATAGTGTGTGCCTCAAAAGATGTGGCACGTGCCAATTTATTAATTTTTTTTTTTAATGTTACTCTCCAATATTAATGTTCTTACATCGAAATACACAGATGTATACCACATATATAAATTTTTTTATTTATTTTCTGGCACAGCCACAAAAACGCATGCTTGTAAATTGCACATTCAACTACTAAATATGTCAGCCAAAGTAGAACTTCCATTTTATTTCTATTTGTTTGTCTACATCCTGCCGCACGTTGCCTTTAACCCGCCTACTTAGCTGCGCCATGTTGCAACAACTTTAAATTGGTAAATATATATGCACATATGTTTGTACTCTATATAGTTTAACTATATGTGTACGTACTCGTATGTTGCATGCAACAACAACAGCAACAACAACGACAACAAAATCAGCAGCAACTCAGCTCGAAACGAGACTAAATTCAACTCAACTCGACTCAAGTCGAGCATTGAAAGGAAGCTGAAGTTGAATTGGATTTTTCTTACTTTAGTTTTTTTTTTGTATTTTTTTTTTAATTGAGTTGTTGAGTGTCTATTGAGCTTGTATGTTAATTTTTAGTTGCTGTAATTATTGTTGCAGCCTTCGTAGTTTGCTTGCAGCTTCTGTTGCAAGTTGCTGTTGCTGTTGTAGCTTCGATTGTTGTTTATTCGTTTGTTCGTTGGTTGGTTTTTTCTCGGCGTACTTTCTTTTTAAGTGCATGTCTGCCAAGTTTTGTAAACATTTAGACAGAGTTGTACATGTCGTTGCAGTTGTTGTTGTTGCTGTTGCAAATATAATTTCCTTATGTGTCGAGCCCTGTGCAATTTCGCGAGAAGATTGCGCCTTCTATGTGTACTAATAGTGAGCTAGAAAAGTTTGCGTTTAATTTTAAAGTTTTATTTTATTTTTTTTTTAAAGTTCATACGAAAGATGGAATTTTTAGTTCTAAAGAACAACTTAGCCAATGTTCAGACCTATATCCAGATCCTTTCTAGCAGATAGGTCAATAAATCAATTGTGATGTTAATCTCTTAACTCAACACACTGACTCTAATGATTTAAAAGAACTTTTTTGATTTCAAGCCATGTTCATGTTGTTCATATTTCGAAACAGAAAATAATGGGAGTTGGATAAATCTGATGTGTATGGAGAATGCAGTAGCAGCTCATTCCGTTTTGTTATCATGAAAGAATATTTCCTTCTTGTAATAAAACCTTTTCATCAAAATTTCGGCCATTGGAACCACCTTTATCTTCTCCGAAGCACCTTTATCTTCACTGAACATTTATTTATGTTTTGAGTCGGCTGTGATCAACCGTGACATACATCTTGCATATGGCTTCTTAATACCGAAACTTTAAAAATACAAATTGGTACTCACATTTTTATGACACACTGTAAATAAGCATGCAGGCATTTCCTTGTTTTAACTGTGCGCCTGTCATTTCGAGTTGTGAACTCATTTGTAGCTGGGTGGTGCCTACCTGAAGGCGTTTTGTTGGCATAGAAATTAGTTGGCGCTTAAATAGAATTGAAGTTTTTTCTTATTGGATTAACAGCAGCATTAAAACTATTTTTTTTTTTATTATTTAATTTATTTACTCGCTCAAATTGCTACCAGTTTTTATTTTGGCAAATTTTGATCGCATCAGTACAAAGCAACTCCCTCAGCAACAACAACAACGAAGCCAATCGAAGGACATCAAACAGTAGCGGCGATCAATTCTAATTTGCATAAACATTCATTCAACATTAATCCCAAAAACGTTTTCGTTGTTGTTCTCTTTTAATTTTTTTTTTTTTTTTGTTTTTACGAATTTTTTCGTTCGCTCGAACTGACTCCAACTTCAAAAACTTCGCTACATAATAATCAGTAATATTTTCGCTTGGTTGCCTATATTTAAGCTGTGAGTAGTCGTCGTCCCTGCATAAACAATAATAAAACAACAAAAAACAACAACAACAATAACTGCTGGTAGAAAAATCCGATGCTAATCTGTGTTATAAAAACATGTTCCCGAAACTCGTTTAAGGAAATACCTTAAAAATGAGCAGAAACAAAAAAAACAAGCAACAAAGAATGTACTGATTGCTGAATGAAGTTGTCTTTTGTTATTATTGTCCTTTGGTGAAATAACGAAAGACAACAACAACAAAAAAAACGATTTCCATAGTAATTTTGGGAATTTCAGCTTATTAAAATCGCTTTCGATTGTTATATGATGTGACGTGGAGGGATTTACGAAGAATTTTATATAAGTTTTAAGAAATTTTGTGGTTTAAATTATGCATAAATTTTGGAAATAAAAGTTTTATATAAAAATTGATACATCTTAAATGACATCGAGGGACAAATGCACAAAATTTGTTCCTTCGATCTGTGTCAATCTATTTTCAAATATCTACTAGTCATGCTTCCGCTTAGAGATGATCCTTATTTCATCATTATCATCATATCATTATCATCATATTTCATCATTATCATCATATTTCATCATATTCAAATTTTTCGTAATATTCGTGTTCGACTTCATTGCATGTCATGCCACTATATATATCACTAAGAAATGAAGCTCAGACAGAAGCAGCATAATACAATATGGAACCTCTAATCATTTAAAAATATGTGAGTATTAAAGCATCTTGATCTTGTTCCCACCCCATTATGATCTAGCTAGCACCTTCGTCTCGACTGTAGACAAATATTCCTATTAACCACTTGTTTCAAAAATTACTTAAAATGATCGATCGTATGGGAGACTGTTGAAAACTTAAAGGCCCCTGCTATATGCATTATCCGCACCTCTGTGATACATCAATTTAAGTTACTGCCGGTGACTTCCACTCCAATGATTCAATATTACAAGTCTCTCAGTTTGGTTACAACCAACGAGCAAATTGTGCTTGTTTTATGCTTAAATCTTCAGTTTAAGTTTGGATGAAGATTATTTGCCGAACCACCATCTTAAGCTTTCGTAATAAAAGCCATATAACCAAAAATCATATAGTGAAAAGATTATGACAGTATCGTATGAGTTCTATAAGCCATAGGCCAAATTCTTCATATGACTAAAACTTCATTCCTGTTTGAGTTTATGATTTCACTTAATACTGAAGCCGTGATTGATGTTTCATCTACTTACTTAAATGGCCTTCAACCGTCGTTCGGTCATGGCCGCATTCAGGAAGACGTTTTGAATGCCAAGTACGTAGAGATCTCTCCATACCTGGCCAATTCAACGCGTGCCCGTTCGTCCTCTATTTCGGCGTCCTCCAATCAAATTTGTGCACCCCCATGTAAACCATGCGTGCTGGAGCTCTTTCATCCATTCGAATAAGGTGAACTGCTCAGTGCAGCCGTTGGACAGTTTTTCAATCTCTGAGATCGCCTCAATGACCTGCCAAAGCCCTATCCATGGAGTGGGTGATATGTTGCCACTCCTCACATATATCTTGAAAAGACAGAGAGGTTTCCTGGAGAAGTCGGGCGACTTTGTTTAAAAAGTCTTCGGCGGCCTGTTCTGACTTCTAGCTTTCGTTGCATGTTGGGACGTTCGGCGTGTACCACGCTGAGCCTACTGCGTACCTTGGTCCAAATCGATGTTAGGACCACGTAACGTTCTCACGTCCAACACGCTCAATGCGTGCCTATCGTCAATCACAACATGATCAATTTGGTTGCGTGTAATTTCACCTGAACTCAGCCATGTAGCCTTGTGGTTGTTTAGTTGTTGAAATCTGGTGCTTCTAACTATCATGTTCCGAACTGCGACGAAATCGATTTTATACAGATATGGGAAGATTTATTTTCCATAACAAAACGTACTGCTAAGAGTATTTTTTTAAGTCATATTTAGCTTGAAACGAGTGTATCCTATACTCATTCCAATAGCCTACAATGACCCAATTACAAGTTAATGTTCAATGAGGCTACAGATTAACTTAAAATCAAGCATACTTGACTGAAGCGTTCTCTTACTTTTTTATATATTTTATTCAACTAAAAAACTTTGAGCATAATTGAACAAAAAAAATATAAAAATTTTTTTAAAGCTCAAATTTACTGCGAAACCTCCAACTGCAACGGTTGACATTTTCCGCATGAAAATATGCCCAAATTCATAGCAAAGTGAATGGAAAGCGAACTCGTTGGCACAATTCCGTTCGGCACATTAAAATGGCTCAAATTTAAGTCGTTGATGTCAACGTTTGCCTCTGGTGAGCTGTAGTATTTGCTCCATTGATGCCGCAGCAGCATTTAAACTTTTCCACTGGCTTTTGTTACTGCGAACTGCAAACTGTAAAGCGTGCACTGCATGTGGTGCACTGACTCCTTAAGCGATTTTTTGTTGCTCGATTTTGTTTTTGCGGCTATGAAAATTGATTTTTAGTGCAAAGTTTGAAGACTTTAATTGTGAATTTATGTTGCTACGATTATTGGGTGTTCGAATGTACGTACGAACGATGCTCAAAGGTGAAGGTGATGTTCGAGTTAGCGAAAGTGAAAATCAGTGAATATCGACTCTATTTATAGAAAATGTCAACGCTCTCCAAGCGGTTGTCTAAATATATTGCAGTATATGACTTTTAAATAATATTAAAGATGCAATTGTTTATTGATGACATTTATTTGGTATAGATTTTATAGATTAATAAGTAAGAATTATTCAAACGGCTGTGATATATTGCCTGATTTCTCAGTCAGACATTAATGCAGAATGAAATATCTATATCCAATATGGACGTGGGAACTTTATCTAACGAATCTATAATTTAATATTTTGTAGCTCTAACTTTTTTAATATCTGAGACCTCGGCATCCATACATGCTTGACAGACGGACATATCTATATGTACAAAACCAAATTGTTATATTTCACTCGAGTTAGCCTTTGAAAGCTACAAAAGAAGTTTTAAAGCAAAAATATTATTTTTTTTCTTCTAAATTTGCAATACTTTTTAGACAGAATGTATATACATAAAATTCAAGCATATTATGCCAATTAGTGCGCTGGCATATATACACATTTTTGACGCTGCAATCGCAGAAAGGCCGCCGCCGACTCATTAATATAAAACAAATTTTTATCGAACTGTTGCAGCAGACTACACATCGGCTTTTAACTTGGCCGTATTTCAGCAGCGATAAGAATCTAAACTATCTACAACATCAGCAGCGCGTTTTCGCGCAGTGCCTTCAGGTGACATCCTTTTCATAATAAACTTCAAAAAGCCGCTCCCTCCGCTTTATTGTCATGTGACATCATTTGCATCATTCGCTCTGCCAAGAACCTCAACAACATCTACAAGAACATCGCATCTGATAGCCTATCATCTTCTCATCATCGCTCGATCGATCGATATGCCATCAGCCTGCAATGACCGCAAATTATCTGCGATAAAATGTCGAAAATGCTTTTAACGCGCAACTCTTGAGCGCCAGCTGTGTATATCACACACACACCCCGGGTACGCAAGTAGCCAAGCAGCAACAGCTACAGCAAAGTGTGGCCGTAATATTCTCGTAAACAGCAGATCAAGTCGTAGATACAGCACCGAATTCTCCTGTAGTGTAGATTAAACATTTCTTTTTTTCTTTTTTTGCGTACTTAAAAGGGTCATAAGTCTAATGGATTTTGGCGATTTAGTCACATTAAGACTCATTAAAAATGCATTTGGCGCGAAAGTGTTGAAGATTTCTGGAAATTTTTAAGCATTTAAGCATTTTTAGGCGAAATTAAATATTATTGCTTAGTGAAGTTGCATTCCCTGTCCCTTGCTTCTTTGATTACCGAAATGATAAACACATCAGTTAAGAAGACGATTGCTAAGTCTGACTTAAATATTTCTCTTAAAAGTTTGTTTCCTCCTTACAACTATTGGTTTATATTAATTGCTTAGAGAGAGTCCAACCATGAAAACGCTATATTTTACAGTCCCCTAGTTGGTCCAAGTTCATACAGACAGCCAAGCAAACTCGATTTTAATAATTCAGACTTGCAGAATTCAGCAGCGACGCATACCCGTATTTCCCTTTGTATGCATTAAAAGACACAGGTAGACAAAAAAATCCAAAGTTTATAGGGGAGGGGCGATCAATTGCTCATGAAGTCGAGGATTTACCTACATTTTAAAGCGATGGGAAGTTTGAGTACGTTGACAGATCTCCCTTCTACTTCGATGCACTAAAATTGGTTGTTTCTAAATTGTTGTCAATCTAAAGCAAACCACAAAAAAAACAAGTAAGAAAATTACAGTCGGGCGTAACCGACTGTAAGAGGCCCTGTACTAGTACAGGTCGCTTAGCGAACATATTAAATGTTTCCCGAGCTAATGACCACTTCTCACTACACGAATAAGTGCCTTATAAAACATATTTTTATGTATGAAAAGAAAAAGGGAGGACGGAAGTATCATAGGTCGTTCAAATTCAATGGCTTATAAAATCTTCATTTATTATCCGATTTTGATGAAGTTTTGGGATTTTGGCTTAGAGAGACGTTATCTCTATACTGGCATACTTAATTTTCGACCGGCTCGACAGTCTTTTTAAGTTATGACTGCTAAAGCTTTTTACGCTAAGAATATTTAGCCGATTTTGATAAAATATAATTGTGTTCTTGTTAATTCTAACTGAACTCTTCTTGCTTATGGCTATTTATTTATAAAATATAAACACTAATTGCTAAGTTTAACAACTATTCAAGTCTTTAAAATGAAATATTTTTTTAAAACACCGTAAAAAGTTGCAAAGTAAATCCTTAAGCTTCCAAGCAAACATGTGCACATTCGCAATAAACGCTCGTAAAACATAAGACTTGCTAGGCGCGAAGCTAAAATAAAACCAAGCCAAGTTGTAGATACATATAAACAAATGATGCTGAAAACGCACCAAAGATCCAAAGAACCAAAGAATGAACGAACCAACCAACCAACGAAGCAACGCTGCAGCAATGCAACTTAGGACATTGACTACGGCGTCGAAATTTATTACCCTCGATTCTAACACGATTTCTCGCACTTGTACTACGACAATAATCATTATGCAGACACACACATGCAGATACATAAGAGCAACACGAACCTTAAAGATACTCACTCACTGCTGGAATAGACACAAAAGCTATGTACGTAGATACATAAGTGCTTTTGCATATTTGGAAACAAGTGCAACGCCGCAACGAGAATGGCCATGGCTAGTTCGTGGAATGCGCTGCAAAATATATTTTATTATATAATTTTTGCGCGCACATAGAACACTGCAGTCATTAAGGTTTGCAACGTAAAAGTATCTGCTAGCCACTAGTCAAAGTTCATATGTGCTCAAGTAAAACATGTTGCAAGAAAGCTTTAAGAAAATTTAGCTACATAGAAGAAGATGCTCTTGCTTATAAGATTGTTTTTTTGTTTCTTTTTGTCGCGACTAAACTATGAGATTACAATCGGTTGTAATAAATACCTTAAGTATCTCATATATCAGTAACCCAAGGACGTGCATCGTAAGTCAAGCTCGACGAACATTATTATTAAGTAAAACAGCAAAAGACGAAGTCAAGTGAGGACAACAATAACAACAACAACATGGAAGACTTTAAATATGAGAAAACATCAAGGAACAGGTGTAGAGCAGCGGCATTTTGGTGGTGAGGTGAGGTGGCTGTGACAAGTATGCGAGGCAGCTAATAAGAAACCGATAAGTTGTTGAATGCGATTGCGATTGAACTGAAATTCACAAACGAACTTCAGTTCAGCCAGGAAATCCATCTATCTATCCATTGTCAGCTCATACATTGCCACATCACAGTTTTTTGGCATTTTGACGGCGAAGATACCAAATGTTTCAAAATGTTTCACTTTCAATGCATTCCACCGACTTTTAATTAGCCCCTCCAACTATATAGTATATTGCTAGTCAAGTGTAGGAAACTTCCGCGGCGACTGCAATCTTGAGAATTGACTTGACTTACGTGCAACAATTTAACAACTTAATTATTGCTAAACTACTGCAGCAGCAACAACAACGACAACAGCGCTTGCAACAAAACAACAACAGCAGCAGCAGCAATAAATAAACACAACGTTGCGTATGAGTAACCTAAGTATACACCGCAACCGCATGCAACAGAGTGAGATGGCGTTAAATACTTTTGAAACTTTGTTACTAGTGCAACCTAAAGCGGTGGATAGAGTAGCAGCAACCAAAGCAGTAGGCGACAGCAAAATAATATAATATGTGCTGCCAAAAAGATCGCCAGGCGCGATATATACCAAGCCGAGATCATCAGCAACGGCGGTGGCGGCGGCAGCAGAAGCTGTGTTGTTGTTGTTGTTTGCTGGCAAGTGGCAATTGGCAAGCAAGGATGCAACGCCGTACGGGCTGTGACTGTCATTGAGTAATCTATCGACAGCTGGCAATTGTTGTATTGGCTACCGAACTGCTTTGCTTTACTTAGCAACCAGCCAGCCAGCCAGCCAACCAGCCAAGTCTTTGTTGCTCGTGCAACCTGCTGAATTAGCATAAAAACGCAATTTTTGAATATTAATGTGTGCGCGGCGACATCATCATTTACACTGACTGGGTTTGCACTAGCTGGCGGTTTTATTTCTTCTGTGGCAATGCATGCAATACACCATGCCACCATTGCATGCTACGTGTACGCTATTGCTTGCTATTTCTGTGCCATTCAGTTGCTGCTACTTCTTTCATCTCAGATCCTTTCATAGCGATAATGCCAATTCTATCGGCAGTCGGCCATGGGAATCTATCTCACGCATAGTTCTACATAGCGAAATACAGTAGTAGCAGCGGAAAGTGGTGCAAGCAGGTTGTTTCTGTTTGATATTGCGTAATCCAAGTTGAAAAATTTGACACCAGAAAAAATTTGAGACACAAAATCTCAAACATCTTTGTTGCATTGAAATTGATCCAAGGATGCTTTTTATAGAGATTTTTGCAGACAAATTATACATCGCACAAATTTCGATTTGCAAACATATCATCGGGCTCACCGAACTTGTTCTGCACCAAAAAGAATTCTCCTTTTCTAACTTCTTCAACAAAATCGATCGATCGGCTTAAATGCTTGGGGGAGGGTTGCATGCTTTTTCTCCGCCTTAGAGTTAAAGAAAATTCTGGCCCTTCTCCAAGAAGTCGGCCCAGTATATTTTGAATTTACTAATGAAGTCACTCGCAGACCGCAGGACAAATCCACCTCTGAGGGGGTTGACAATGCGTTCTCTATCAACACAACTACTACCTAATGGTGCTTTGTTTCCAGGCATGGAGAGAGTAAATCCCTTTCAAGCATCTGTCGTTATTAACATTTTATTAGACCAACATAACTTTAAAATCGAAACTTTCTGAAACATATTTAAGATAAATAGTTTCTTCAAATCATTCAGAAGAAACACTGCGCGGAGGATCTGCTGTAATCATTAAAAATACTATACAATTTGAAGTATGTAGGTCTACTGTTGAACCGTGGGCTCAAATCGCCGCTTTGAACTACGTACAGTCATTGGTATTCTTAGAACATCGGGTCTACCAAATCAAGTTTCAGTTCATTTTTTTTTATGAATTCGGAGAGCTTGTCGCTGAAAAAAGGAGCGGCGGGGTTCAGCTAGTTACTAATAAATCCTCAAAAGAAAGCCGGATCTTCTCGAATCTCTTCTCTCCTTGCAACATTACTGAAATATCAGTTGTTGCTCAGAATAGACGAACTAAAAGCTGATTCAAAAAAAATCAGCCCGGTACGATTGAAATCTTTCTCCAACTATTAACGCGCTTCTTCTGCTGGTGCTTCATTTTAATATTTGCTTCAGGCTTCGCCATTTTCCTAGTCAATGAAAAAGCAAGGAGATAAGAAGCCACTGAAGGGAAGAAGCCACTGAAGGAAAGAAGACACTGGAGGAAAGAAGCCACTGGAGGAAAGAGGCCACTGCTCGTTTACTTTTGCTTCTAAGGAATATCTCTGCGATCACAGTAAGCCCAAAAATTTTCTGCACTCCATCATAAAACTTTCAAGCATTTATCGAATACTATCGATTCTGACACATCGACGGACCATTCCTTCATGTTTATCTGGAGCAATAATAAAACTTCATAGCCTTACTAGTTTCAAAATTTTAAAAATTTTTTAGTATACAATTTTTTTAAGCACTTTGTGACAATTGAATACTTTTTAACCCATGTCTTTTGAAAAAAAAATTTCCAATAAATTATTTTTCGAACCCAGTAAACTCCGATTTTTGTGACAATTACATACTTCAAAATTGCTCTCATTGTTTCACTTTATTTTGGTGTTTTGTCCGAGAAGGTTCTTCAGTTATCTCTTAAATTCAAGTGAAAAATTTTTTATTTATCCGTATTTTTATTCGGTTTTTGAAAATCTTAAAAAATGAAAACTCATTTTTATAATTTTTTGAAAAAATTTCATAGTGATAACGGCGAACGATTTAACGGCGGTGCTGAGCTACTGCTGCGCGCAGTTTCCAAATGGAGAACTCTAAACAATCGGGAAAGACTTTCGTACAAAATGGTAAGTCAAATGCGCTTGAAGGCGTCGCCATTTCCATTACTGTAAGCATTATCCTTTTTCGCAACTTACGCATTGTTTAAAAGGACGGAGACCCGGGAAATGAAATGTCCTGTAATACTTGCCCTAAACCACGCCCGCGTTGCAAACCCAAGAAAAAAACCTGTCCCAGGAAGCCAGCATGTAGACCAAAAAAGCGCCCGTGCCGTCCGAAAAAAAAACCGTGCCGTCCGAAGAAAAAGCCGTGCCGTCCGAAGAAAAAACAGTGCCGCCCGAAAAAACGTTCTTGCCGCAAGAAGTCCCCTTGCAGCAGGCGCTAAGTTGTGTAGTTGCGTAAGAACATAATTTAAAAAAGAAAAAAAAATCGGAATTCGTTTTGGCATTATACTCTGAGAGTTTCAAAATCTGATTTAAATTTTTGGCTTGAGTTTCGGCTAAAATTTTATTCACATTTCTCGGCAATCAAAATTCTAAATTCAAAAAAAAAAACTAATAAAACTCCGCCCTTGACGGTCCCAAGCCCGTATACGAAAGGAGGAGGGGGTATTGTTAGAAATTACTTATGGAGAGTTGAACTACGGCGGATTGTTGGAAGTCTGCCGTAGATATCGAAGGAATTCATAGACTGCAGTGGCATGCAGTTGACGAGAAATGCGTGACAAAGAGTAGAATGGCAGTGGTAAGATGGTATAATTGTTAATAATAAATAATCTTAGCAATTGCTCCTTATAGAGACTACAGGATATTATCAACGCTTGAGGAGGACATGTGGATGGAGGAAACCACGGTAAACTGATGATGACACGCCACAAAGTAACGATAGAGGCAAAGCATCCAACATAAATTCGCCTGGGAGTGGACTTTCTCTTGTACGGAGCGGGCAGGGAGATGTAGACGCAGAAGTAGAGACGTATGAAGCTCGCTTTACCATAAAGATGTGAATCGCCGCTATGATAATACAAGGCATCTAGTCACAACAACAAATATTCGCCTAGTAGTTGACTTCCTCTGGACGTAATCGCGCAGGATAATATTGACCATGCAGGTGTCAATCGGTATCGTCGCTATAATGATGTGAGGACATACCAGGAGTATACGCAAGCGAATAGTTCTTAGAAGTTAGCCACAAACTCACCTTCATTTTTCCGCAGAAAAAAAAGCGATGCTCAAAGTTCCTGATTGTAGCTTCTCGCAAGATCAACTTCAGCAATAATGCCATTCATCGGTCTGGTATTGGTTTCCCACATGAAAAAAAAACTAGAATTTCGTGACTCCATAAGTAGCCAACGCACGCTTGGAGACGCATAATATTCTAGCTTTATGCTGATAGATATGTGGAAGATGTCATCACACAAGCAGTAATAATTTGCTTTGGATTTTCCCGAGATATAACTTTTTGAATAAAACTTGAATTAATTCAATATTCAGAATGTTTGATCTATGTACACAGGGGTATAAAAACCAGTGGACCATCAATCACACACTCAGTGGGAAGTAGCTGAGGCCATACAAGTTCAGTACTTCAAGAATGACGGACGGTGTGCCGGACAGACGGACATGACTACAACAGATTGCATAGATATAAAAAAAATTTATAAAATAAGGGCATATTGAAAATTTTATACATAGCTACGTGATCTACTCGACTAGGCCTTCACTTGATCTCATTAAAAGTAAAACACTTATCTTTCGATTTTTCTTTAAAATTTAAAAATCTTTTGATGCCAATTTCCGTTACTTAGCTTACAATTTCCGTTAACAGATGGCGCTAATTTCCGCTTAATTTCCTACAGATGGCGCAGACTCGGACACTGTCCTAGTGCTCGTTAAACTGTAATATGTCTTATGCCATCCACGACCCCAGCGCATGAATTGGTCATGTGTTGTCCGTCATGTAATATTAGCCACTATAAAACTTTGTCCATAGCTATGTAGTCTTCAAAAACCACACCATATTGGAAGTAACACTACCCAAATGGAACTTCCCTAAATTTTTTGTAACTTGATGTAGAAAAATATTTGAGACGTATTTTTTTATATTGGCTAAAAATGGTTAAAAATGCTAAGGTGTGGTCAATGACCTTGGACACTCGGGGTCGATGAACTGGACCTCCAGGGTCAATGAACTTGAACCCAGGGGTCAATGACCTTGAAACCCGGGGTTAATGACCTTGAACCCCGTCTGCCGGAATGAGAATTACTAATGCAATACTTCAATATATATGTATACATACTGCTTTACTAAATTGGACCGAGAAGTTCTAAAATTTCATACTGCTAAAGTATATACAAAAATTAAGAACATGCCAATATTTATTGAAGCTAATTTAGTAGAAGATTATATGAACCATCATTCTTGTTTATAAACGGCCAAGAAGGGTAGCTGATCTCCAATGTGACCATTAAACATTACCGCTTGTTGCACTAAAGTATATTTTTAAGATTTCCTAAACCTTCAAGAAAATTTTAAATTTTTTTAATTAAATTTTAATATATATAATTAATAAATGGACTTGTGATTAGCCCTAGTAATGACAATATAAATGAAAACTTTAATAGAAATACAAACTAAAAACCGGGAAACACCGGGTTTATATGCTAGTACGTACAAATAGCAAAAGTCCACACATCAATCGATTTGATGATAAGACGAGCCCTCTAACTAATCAACATCTTTTAACAATCCCCCACTCGATAGGTACGAATCCGGTTCGAATTTTGTGAAACAGCTTTTGAATTGATAATAGTATGATGAAAGATTGTTTTATTTTTTTAAGCCACTATAAATAACTAATAGAATTTTTAATGTCTAATTTAATAATTGACAAACTGAGATAAGACACTTTCTCACATTATCTCTTTAGTACATATGTACATATTTCATTTGTTTAGATTGTTTAATAATATTTGTCAAAAAAAAAAAACACTGATTTTCAACGAACGAACCAAATGTGAAATCATCTTCTTGAAAATAATTGAATACATTTTGAAATACAAAAGTATCTCAAGCTACGCTTTGATTTCATAAGCTGCCAACACATTTGACGTCATATGAATGTGCTTCATAATAGACTTTGTATTCGTATGTATTCCCATTAGAAGAAACATCAAAGAGTGCATTGCCCCAAAAACAAATTCATATGAATATGTACTCCACTCAATGTAAGTTACGAAAGAGGAAGGGGAAATGCATACAACGTGAGCACTTACAACAACAAAAATAAATGGGTCAACTTTCACAATTGAGTGCAGCAATGGCATAAGCAACAACAACAACAAGAAGAATGCACACAAATGATTATCCATTATTATTATCGCTGTTGTTGTTGTTGTATACATGGTCAAGTTCATGCGTAAATATGAGTGTACTGAGTACTCATAATAAGTCATACATGAGTACTCATCAAACTCATTATCTCTCTCTTTTTAAATGATGACGTAGTTGCTGCATAAAATTGTGAAAAAATTAGTGACAAAGTACAAAAAAAAAAAAAAAAAAAAAACAATTAAAAAGAAAAAATTAAATAAATTATTTTTACGTATAAGACTTTGAAATACGCTGCTAATTTGCACAGCTTTAATATACACTCTTAAGCACTGCATTTGCTGATGCAGTTTGATAATGCAGTACTAATGTCCTAACGCACTGCTTAAATAACGAAAAAAGTGCATATCACAGCACAAATAGCCGTACAGTGGGCGTGTTAGCTGTATCATTGCAATTGTATACTAGACTTTGCCCGCCTATATAACAGGCTAAACTAAAAATCTGTAATTAATACCACTAGATTTTCTACTCTCTGAAATCTAAGCGTTCAAACATACGAAAGCTGGACAGACGGACATAGCTACATCTACTCAACTTTTGCGGAACATATGCCTCCTTCTACATGTTACATACATTTATAAACATTTAATATACTCTTTTATCTTATGTTGGCAGTGTACAAATACATATTATCAAACATGTGCGAATTGCTAAAAATGATTCATTTACGGCGGCAGTTAATTTTTTTTTTTTTTATGTGTGCACAAAATCACGAACGCCTTGCAACCGGTATGAGTAATACTAAGACAGCAGACGTGTTTCTCGTTTATATGAAAATTTGTGCACTCTTCACCCTTTAATGTATCGTCTAAAAGTGCGTCTTTTCGCTTGTATGTCCGTTCGTCCGTCTGTCTTGTTCACTTTCGAAGGTGAGCAACCTCAGAATGCATTGGCAAAAAATAAATTAAGAACAGCACTCAGACGGTTGCTGGTTTTGGCATACATATGTCGTCTACATAAACATATGTAACAGTGGCGTAGCTGGGGGGTAAAACAATACCCCCTTGTCATTAATTCGATTCAAATGTGCAAGTGATGTCTCTTAAATGTCAAAAAGTTAAGAAAATTGACGAAGTAACTTCTTTTCTATTTTTTTCTTTCTTTTGCTAAATACATTTTATACAATGTCATTCACCTCCATGGAAAGAAATATCTTCCTACATATGTATACGTATAACTGTACATAATATAATATACGAGTATATGTCTGTTGCACTCTCGCTTTTAATGCACCCTACTGAGCTTAACGACGTATGTAGATATTGCATAAATATTTCTGCATTTGACATGTAAGACGAGATTCAGATGATTGTTGAACTAATACCATCAGCTAATATGATGATATGGATAAAAAAAACAAGCAATTATTCAAAGTTACCTTGACCGATTTTAATGAGAAAACCGTAACAAAATTTATATGAAATATCAAATAAAGAAATTGGCACCAAAACTGCCTACCAGCCTCCCTCCCTCCATCATTATAAATGGTATGAAGCAAATTAATTTCATGTGCAAGCCTCTTGGACAGAGCATTAAAATTAGTATAAAGTGGTTGTCAATAAGAAACCATCATATGAGGCTTCTTATTTATATATCTCCTAATAATGAAGAAGAAACAATTATTATCGAAATTGGTTTCGCTTATCTTAAAATATGCTCCATGAAGATCGAAAAAATTCTACCAGTGCCCAAAGATCTACTAAAATTGAGTACAAATATGTAGCACATTACACAGTCACCTACAGCCAACGAATCGATCGTAGTGTACCATTTAAGGCAAATAAAATAGACACGATCGCTGCTCACTGGGCCACACGTGACTGCTTGCAGCTAAGCATTTCAGCCAGACAGGCAGACACAGTGACATTCCGCCAACAAAAACCAGCCCAGCGACAGCTGTTATAGTTGAGAAACGAAAGACAACAAGCGGCTGGTTTTTACCGCTATTTCCTCTTGCATAGCTCTTTTACCGGTAACAGCTGCTGCTACCCTATTTACATGGTACTGCAAGGAGGAAGTGGAGTGGCATATATATTTGCAATTCCATGCAGTTGATTGTGAAATCGAAATTAAGCAGAATTTTACACAACTTACACCCACACACTCTCTGTCTGGTTTACGCATTGCAATGCAGCGTTTACAGTTGTTGGCAAGTGGCGCCCGCCGAAATGCGTTTCCAAAGGTCACCTTGAGTTGCTTTGGCCAACAGCAAACTCGCAAGCAACATAATTCAACACAGAACCTGGAGCAGTCAAGTGAAGCGAGAGAGAGAGAACTAGAGACAGTTGGAGTGAGAAAGAGCAAACAAAATATTACAAGGTTTAATTTAAAAGTTTACAAATAAAATATAAAATAAATGTCAAGCATGCAAAGATCTCAGCATACCAGAAGTATCCGGTCGTCCACAATTACGTCCAATTAATTAATACCTATTATTTTTGGTTCTCCATTGGCGCATTGTCGTCCAGTCGAATAAGATAAACATAAGAAGTTCATTGCAGCCACTGGAATTTTATGCGCTGGACTACCATCGAATAGCTCATACAGCAGACGGGTTAAAATATATTCAAATCAGGGCGCCAACTCTTATAGGTCCAAAAATAATTAGAAGAATATTTGTCTCGAAAAATCGTAAGGCTTTAATATTTTTCATACACGCTTTAAAATATTTTATTTCGTATTTTAATTGGTCAGCCCAGCATATAAACAAGTTTCGGTCCCGAAAGCCAAATAATTTTAAACGGATAATTGGTTCTTTTAGTATGGAGGACAAGTGACACTACTTCATTTAAACTTTCCGAATAGGTCTATAAACTTAAAATAATATTGACTAAATTATAAAATTTTTATTACTAAAACTAAATAAATAAGTTTTGGGTTTTTAAGGTAGCTACCCTTAAAAGTGATGGTGGGCATCCTGAACGAATGCCCATCCTAGAAAGACTACATACTGATTTTTAGAAAGATGGAATGAAAAGTGTGGGACTACATATTTCTTGTATTCACACACAGACAGATGAACATAGCGACATCGACTTGTCTTCTTGTGTTGATTGAGACTATATAAATATTCTTGAAGTCTCTATGTGGGTGTTACAAACTTTGCAAAATTAATAGACTATATCACACCATCTGTGGAAAACATTTATAAGAAATTTCATCGTGCAAGCAAAGGCAATTTTTGTATTCTTGCTACATAAAGTGTGGCCCGTAACCATTGCAGGTTCAAGAAAATCTGAACAATATCTCCAATATCTCTACGAAAATCTGCTGTTAAATGTGTGATGTTTGGGCGAGGTTGTTTTTCACTATTGTAGCTTTGCAGGCTCACGGCGCAACCGAAATAAAAACTACAATATATTTCGACTCACTTTGAGGTTCGTCTTCAGGCTTCTATAATTGTCATCCTAAAGCCAGTTTGGATATTTAAGCCAAATTTTGAAAACTTCTGAACATTTTTAAAAATGAACAATAAACAAGCCAAAACCATTAAAAGTTTTTTGGGTAATGAATTGAGGTAAATTTGTCATCATTTCATTTCCAAAGAAATGTGAAGGGTTTTGGGCTTGTTTGAAAGGAAGTTTTAATAAATTTCGAATATGTAAAAAAAGTTTAAAATTGAAAATAATATTGGTTCCAAATATTACATTATTTTAAGTAGAACATTATTTTATGTTCAACTCGAACTATGATGCTCTTAGCGTGGTCGAAAAAAGAAAAATTATTCAAAAAAGCCCAAAACTGATAATGGAGGGATTTATCAGATGATACCATAGCATTTTCCAAAAAAGTTGGATAATATATTATTTAAAAATTTGTAATAAAATAAAAGGCTCTAGATTTATTTTTGACCAATAATGTGGAAAAATTTTCTACAAATTTTCTGTATATTAAGTTTCTACTACTCATTTCTCAATTTGATCCACCCAAATGATTGGAACCATACATAAATCTCTTGACGTACCAAGGGAAGCTCTATAACAGACAACAGCTTGTTTATATGTAATAAATAAATTTTATGATAAATTTTATGAAAAATTTTATGATTAATTTTATGATAAATTTTATGAAAAATTTTATGTTAAATTATAATAGGTTGAAATTTTTTTTAAAAATTTTATGAAAATTTTTTTTCCAAAATTTTTCAAAACTTTATTAAAATTTTCTAGAATTTTTTTTTAAATTTTTAGGAAAACATGAAAGTTTTAAAAAAATTATGTCAACAATTTTTGTTCAAATTTTCGTAATCCAAATGCTGATGGGATTTGTGGATGGTCCCTGTATGCTAATGCGTAAAATATTATAAAACGGAACAATATAAGCCTAGTTATTTGGTAGCGTGTGATAAATATTAATTAAGGCTTTATTTTAAGGCTTTACTTTCACTTAATTTAATTAAAATAATTTAATAGTTTTAGTTATTTTTAATAATTTTATCTACACTTATTTTATATTTATTTATTTAGTCAATATAATTTATATTAATTATTTTATTATTTATTCAATTTTTTACATATTTCTTTTCTTAATATTTCCAAAATCTTTCGTATCAGTTCTATTACACTAAACGAGAGTGAGATGGTGACTCCGAGACACAAGAGCGAGACGCTTTCACATACAGCTAAAACGATTTCGTCATTCATCCTGCCTGGCCAAGCTAAGCTATAAAAAGAGAGCGAATCGCACACACAGAGCACAGTCAACCATACACACTACTCAGTTAATTACACACGCTAGCTACACAGTCGGTCGGCGTTTGTATCTGAATCCAGCAAAATTTCGAAAAATTTTAACAGTTTGCAACAAGCGCGCAAAGTGAACGGACCGGTTCCGGAAAATCTCAAATTGTTTAAATTGTTTATAAAAAGCAGAAAACCAAAGAACAAAAAAGTAAGCTGCAGAAAAAAAAAATTATATAGTGAACATATATGATTTATTTAAGCCAAAAGTTGTGCATATATGTATATGTATATAAAAACTGAACAATTATTTATTATAATTAAAAACCGCAAAAAGAATTACTCAGTTTCAAGTGTTCAATTTCAATGGAAAAGTGACTTCTGACTTTTATAGTTTTTTTCAGTATACTAAGTGAAAAATTTTTTCTCGTTAAAATTTATAAATTTAGATCTTAATGTATCTTAACAAAGCATTGGGCGGAAGCATTTTGTGCGGCATAAAGTGCATTCAACTTTGTGCCTTGCCCTTGGCCCTGTTATAATTTTGTATATTTCGAACCATCCTCACTAAATTTCGTTCAGTTCATTTTGGCAGAGTTGGGTGTTTTAGTTCAACGCCTCACTTGCACTTTCGTTGAACGCATGCGCTTTCTTATATCCCGGCACAGCTGTTAAGGACCTACGCAATGATTCCGCCTGCTGCTATTTGCCTACATTTGACTTTGAGGTAGCTCAAGAAGGTCGTTTGCCTTTGGAATTCATGCATAAATAAATAACAAATGGGGATTATTTTTTTTTTATTCGAAACTGAGTAATGTAAAATTTTTTCTGTAGATAAACATTTCTGGAGAATTGTTTGTATTATTGCAAAATAATTTATTGCAGAAACAAAGCTGGTTATATTATGACTGCAACAAGTTGTATAAATAATTTTTCTAGTTAAAAAAATCTATCTTATTGATTTAACAGAATTTTTTAGTTTTGAAAATAATGCCAAGAGGGAAAAATCAAACGATAGATAAAATTATTAAATCAGTGAATCTTCTTAAAGCATAATATAGACAAGAGATGTATTCCGAAAAACTATATTTTGAAAAAGATTTTAAAACTTGTTTCAAGTCTCCAGCATTACTTCTTTAGCACATTAACTGCCCAAGCTTCTGGTGTCTCTTTTTTGTAGTACAATCTGAGACCACGAAAATAACACATTCATCAAATTAGTATAGACAGTAGATCGACGATCAAATCAACGACACAAATTTCCTATCCGTCAGTCTGTGTTTACCCAGTTTGTCTCTAATTCTCCAGTCTGCCTCCATTCGGTCTGCATCAAAACTTTTTCATCAGTTAAATTTATGGAGACTTGGCTAAACATATATAGCCCAGATATAGCCTATATGAAGACATTGTCCCGCTTTGAATTAATTAAACTTCTTACAGACATACGTTTCACGACCAAAACCAGTAACCATAAATTATGACTATTTTCTAATCTGAAAAAAATATGCTACCATCTAAAAAGTATCCTTTTTACATGGACTATCCATAACTCCATTGATTTGTATTTTTTTAAATAATCTTAAAAATCTAAATCTCTACTTTTCTTCTTTTTATATTATTCGAACAAGAAATAAAACTCATTTTTACTCGCTTTTCACCAACTTCCAGTCATCTGGATAATTTTAAATTTTACAAACTTATTTAGAATCTATGACAATCAAATAAATTTCATAATTTTGAACTAATATCTCCAGTTTTTATGTTAGCCTCCTACAAATTCATCACATTATTATGAAAAAGAGAAAAGGTGAAATAAATATTTCGTTCATAATCCGGTAATCTTATTTTCGTTTAACTGTTTATGAACAAAATGAATAAAACAAGGAAAAGATTTTGTTGGTTATCTTTGTCTCTTTATACATTTCGTTCATAATCTGTTCTTCGTCAAAATTTTTATGAATACATTTGTATGAAAGAAGGAAACAATTTTTTTTCTTCCATTCATACTTTTCGTTCTTTTTATATTTTCAACTTATTCTTTTTATGCATTTTGTTCCTAATCTGTTTATCTTATTTTCGTTTAACTGTTAATGAACAAAATGAATAAAAGAAGGAAACGATTTTTTGGTTATCTTGTTCATTTCGCAATTTTTTTAATGAACAGTTACCAATTTAAACAAATATTATTAATTTTACATTTTTTATACAAGCGTTTCTGATAAGTGATAAGCATTTGACCATAAGAAGACACTTTACCGTTATTCGAGTTCATATGGATTCAAATAAACGGAAAGCTTCATTTATATGACAGTTACGATGGTTTTAAGACTATAGCATGCCTATTAAGAGCTATTGGAAGTGTTCGCTTAAGATGATATTCATTCTAGTACCAAAGATTTTCCTAAATGCCATTCGGATTCATTTCGGAATATATCTCCCACACAAGATAACTCCAAGCCGAGCACTTTCGATTGCACCATTAATTATTGAATTTTTCGTATATGGAAACTTGTGCACATGATGCAATACAAAATTTAAACCTTGTGCTCTCTAAGACCCTTTACTTATACAAATAAATTTTTCTTTAATGCCTTTTCTGTTTTTTTGACAAATAGGAAAAATAGGAAATAGGTTACAGCAACAAATTGTGCTTTCTGATACCTGTTTATCCCGAAACATTTGTGACAATATTAACAATTCGAAAGTTGAAGAGATTTTTAGACTTTATCCCTGCTCGAGCGCCACAATAACAGCATGACAGAATGAAGTAGATGAACGTGCGCAAAATGTTCAACGGAACCGAAAGATATATAAGATTAATACAAGCTATATATATATCTTTATGATTTACTTATAACAGATTTATATTAACTTCTCCATAATCTATGCATCTTAAAAAAGACTGTCGCTGTCTATTGTTCCTATATACCAACTCAATTCGAGTCTATCTCTCATAACATTAAATTTTTGACAGAATTCATGATTAAGCTTCAATAAGTGATTTTTACAGAACTTCATCTTATCTGCTACAAAATACCAATCATAAGCAAACATATTTTTCCGGAAATTTTACACATTAGATCACAACATTGAAAGATAAAACTAATAATATTCCGATATCAGCTACACCATATGCCTCAATAACAAGGGAATTCGCGCAAATGCAAAATTCCACGATAAGATAAAACCGCAAACAAACATTGAACCATTGTCACAAATCCAGCAGATTAAGCAGCTTATAGCTTGCAGAAATGAACAGACCCACTCAATATCGATTAGCTTATTGAACAAATTAATTTAGCTGATAAGTGAAGCAGGTAGAACAAGTTTATATAAAATTCTTGCCATAGCAGTCACAACATGATTAGTGTAGCTATACACATTGATTAGTTTTTATGACTGACGGAATATATATAGTACGGAAATATGAATGACAAATTGCTGAGTAAGCTAGCAACAAATCAAACAATACATATAAAACCTGTTAAATGCCTCAAACTAAATTTCCCGACCACACCCCTAAAATACGCAAACAGTTCAAAATGAATGAATAGTTCAAAGTTTTGTCTAATATTTTCATCAAATTTTATTTTGTGCTCAACTTTTAGCTGCGTGTGCTGCAAACATTTAACATTTTCATTAAAACGACCTTCATGAAGGTCGAAAAACGCAGCGCATACAATTTTATTTTTGGATAAATTTTTTTTATGGATAAGTTTAGTAGTATTGAGTGGAAGTGAGACGCGCTAAAGTAGCACACGACGAAATTAGCAACGCGTGTAGCTACATATTTTTCATTTATTTTTTTTAATTTTATTATTATTAAATTTTCTTGTCGTGTTGTTGTTGTTTTTGTTGCTTTTGCGACGCACGTGAATTGTGCTTTTGTCATTAATCAAAGTCAAATCTAATACATTCTCTAAACACTTTTTTTTTGCAGCACAATGTCAACTATTAAGGATAATCTTTTGGGTCAGGTTGCCGAAGTTTTGCCATCATCGGGCAATAAAATCACCATTGTCGGCATTGGACAGGTCGGCATGGCCTGCGCCTTCAGCATTTTGGCACAGAATGTCTCCAATGAGGTCTGCCTCATCGATGTTTGCGGTGATAAGTTGCAGGGTGAATTACTCGATCTGCAGCATGGCTCTAATTTTTTGAAGAATCCAAAAATTACTGCCAGCACTGATTATGCTGCATCGGCTAATTCACGTCTATGCATTGTCACCGCTGGTGTACGTCAAAAAGAGGGCGAATCACGTCTGTCGCTGGTGCAACGCAACACTGACATTCTTAAGCATATCATTCCTAAATTGGTGGAGAACAGTCCCGATACTATTTTGTTGATGGTCTCCAATCCGGTTGATATTATGACCTATGTTGCCTGGAAGTTGTCCGGTCTGGCCAAGAATCGTGTCATTGGTAGTGGCACCAATTTGGATTCTTCACGTTTCCGTTTCTTGATGTCGCAACGTTTGAATGTTGCACCAACTTCTTGTCACGGATGGATCATTGGTGAGCACGGCGATAGCTCGGTGCCCGTCTGGTCTGGTGTTAATATTGCCGGTGTACGCTTGCGTGAATTGAACCCAACACTTGGCACTGGCGAAGATCCAGAGAAGTGGAATGAGCTGCACAAACAGGTCGTCGATTCGGCTTATGAGGTTATCAGACTAAAGGGTTATACTTCGTGGGCTATTGGTCTGAGCACTGCTTCATTGGCTTCATCCATTTTGCGTAACACTAGCAGCGTTGCTGCAGTATCTACCTCAGTTTTGGTGAGTCTTAAACTAAATAATATAATAGAAAAAAATGTCTAATAATTATTCTTTTATGCATTTACAGGGCGAACATGGTATCGATAAGGATGTCTTCTTGTCGCTGCCCTGCGTTTTGAATGCCAACGGTGTTACCTCGGTTGTCAAGCAAATTTTGACACCTGCCGAGACCGAGCAATTGCAGAAATCGGCCAATATTATGTCCGAAGTACAGGCTGGCCTGCTGTTTTAAGTTGCTTAGCTAATTCTTAACATATAAACACAAATGCGCAAGAATCTATCTTTTTTGTAGACAGTATCATTTTTATTTAAGTTTCCATAATACAGAATTTAATTTCTATCTTTTGTTATCTCACAGTGTTCCTAAGTAATAAACATTTTTTTTAAGTTTAATTTATATATTCTTCTTTTAATTTTTTCCTTTTGGTCAAAACTAAAATGTACGAAAGAAAATTCTCTCCATTTGGTTAAGTTATTTCTATAGGAGTACAGAAATATGTCTCCATAGCGTACCGCAACTACCTCATTAGCATAAATCTTTAGCGTAATTTATTGCTAAAATGGCACAAAAAAAAATTATATTTAATAATAATGTCAAGAAGTACTTTTAAGTGCTCCAGTAAATCAGAATTTCGGTATCTAAAAAAACCAAAAATTATGAAAGATGAATTTCTATCTTTAAAAAAATGGCTTCTCAAAACCTTATAAAAATTTAAAATACCAAAAAATTCTCGATTACTCGGCATATAAAAGAAATAACAGTAAACTTTTTACTGGATCTAAAAAATCAGAGGGTTTCAGATTCACAGTATCGAGCTAGCTTCGAGTAAAGTTAAACACGGCTTAACTGTCAACTATCTTATTAACTTTATTCTTAATTAACTCAAGTTTAACTTAACTTGTAGTTAAATCGAGCTTAAGCCTACACTGTGACACTGGCCACAAGTAACCTAAAATTTAAGGAACTAAAAAAAAAGAAATGGAGATACATATAACTAAATGAACCGCATAATAACTTTATTACGTTATGCTTATTACGTTATGTAAAAACGTAAAATTGTTATACGTTACTAAAAAATATTACTTAAATAACGGAAATTTGATTCGAAGAAACTACGTAACTAAAGCGTTTAAGAAAAGTTAATCGATTAAAGCGGCACTTATAAAAAGTACTAAACTCGTTTCCGAATATCATAATACTTCTCTAACACTCGGTTTCCTATTGTATAACTGTAAAAAAAACCCCCTTAAACAAAAATATTCTGTATGGGTGTGTCAAAAACATCTAAAACGGTATGGGGCCACTTTCCAGTCGGACTTGACTTAAGCACATCAAAATACGTAATAGAAAATTGATAGAATCAAACACACATCTCTTACATCTATTATCTTAGCTTCAGCATGCTACCCATAGTTTATGAAAAACCCATAGAATGCATGCATACTTAGTCAGTATCAAAAGACGATTAATTATTGACAGGTCTGAATGTCTAGCTGTCCGTATGATAGCTAGAACTTGGAGACTATAAGAGATAGAACTTTGAAGTTTGGATATTTTAAGTCTACAATTCCTAAAAGCAATAAATTTGATGGAGCAAACGTTAATACGCATAACATATTCTATTTTGGCCCAGATCAACCTGTTAAAAGTGGTAGCCCCCATACAAATTTGTCTCACCTTTCTGGGTTTTTATATGAAATTTTTTTGGTTGTTGTTAATTCAGCTAGAAACATCATTCATAATTAAATATTCCATAAAGTTTCATATCGGAACAACAAAAGATCGAGTGGATATAGACATTCCCGTCTGTATGGATGTGAATAACAACAACTTAGAGTTTATAAAAGATTGACTCTTCAATTTTGAACATTAATCTTTCCCATTACAGATTGGTATACAATGAACCCCTATCTAAGGGGTCGCACTCATAAAAACCTGTCTTTCTCAGTCTTTTTTTTTTTTTTTTGTGATTGAAAAAAATGTGTTTTTCGTGTTACATTTTTTAGCCAAAATCGTGAAATTTGGCATATTTTTCTTAAATTCTAATAAACGCTAGAAGGTCAAGCTCCCATACAAGGTCTGAAGCGTTAATCCAGTCGTTCGTGAAAAATGTTGTCATAGATGTTTTCATATTGTTATATCAGCGCCCATTGCGTTAGGTCTTGAACCTTGGGAATTAAAAAAAATGGCTGCGGCTTGAGTCGGTCAAACTGTAGAATGTCTGCTAGAAAGTCGCAGTTTGGGAAACATAGATGTCTGCTACTTGTGCACCTTTCCAATGATTAATTTGTCGATGACTAAGAGTTGTCAAAATTTTCAATGGATAAATTAAGAGCCGAGCACTCAGCGTTTAGACTTCTAACAAGTATGCTAACGACTTATATTTTCGAGTTATCTAATCATCGTCTGTCCAATACTGGTCCTCCTTAAACTTTCTCATACGTCTTGTAGAGTGGCCATAGGCCTGCTTAAGCCATTCATTCAATTGAATTGATGTTTTATGAAGTATTTTAGAGATTTTGAACACACAACGTTTTTCGAAAGTAATCGCGCCTTCACCATTTAACCATAGCGGATACGCTCCATCTAATCTAAGGTATTTCGAATAGAATTGCGATCAGTAGAAGCGAAAGAGTACTAAGATGTCAAAAAATCAATTTCCACTCGGATAGAATTTGAGAAGCTCTTTCATGGTGAAAACCAGAAAGTCATAATTTAATAAAATGTTTTTTTAATAGAAGATGAAATGAGAACAACTTCTCACTGTTTGCAAAGTAGTTGTTTAACTTTAACAGTTGTTATCTCGAAAACTTTTGGATAAAATGAATGTCCTTAGATAAGGTATAGGCTAAATCCATGTTGGGGATACTCAACTGCAGTGTTTTTTCGTGTACTTTCTACTTATACATAGCAAAATGTTCCGTTATATATAATAGTAATAAAACACAAAGCTCCTCGATGCGAGTAATAAACGGTAATGCTCACCTATAAAGTAGTAAAAAAAACGTAATAAAAACCAGATACAATGCGTATCCTTAATTACGTAATGTCTTACGTTATTCGTTAAATGTAAATCCAAACTACAAAAATTTTAAATACTTATAGCATAATTAAAAAAAAAAACATCATTAATGCACCTCTTAGACTTTTAGCACCAAAACTTCATATATGTATATAATATATAATAAAACGTAACCAACTCAGGGATCGAAAATTGTTGTTTTATTTATTCATGTGGTCTATAATTTATGCGGAAGGATTGAAAAATGCTTTGGGCAATCTGTAACATCAATCAATCAACCCAAAGAAGTTTTCAAGCCAGACATCGTCGACTAGATTCATGGAATAATATTATTCTGAGGCCTCAAGTGAGCGGTTACATCACATAGCATGGTTGAAGAGCTGTTCAATGACGTTACCGACGATCCAGACATGCTCAAAATAATCATAACTGATTGGAATATGGGTATTGGGTTATGATGTCAAAACTAAAGCTCAATATTTTCAAAAAAAAAGTGAACAATTAGTCCAAAGAGCCAAGACTGAAAAAAAATTTTCCAATTTAGTTGAAATGTGGAGGTGCGGCTGACAAAAATGTTGTAAAACATGTTGTCATGTTCGACAGACATGTTTGATGAGCATGCTAGTCGAATATGTGCTATATATACGATTATATACGAGTCTAAATTTTTGTAAGTCACTATTTCTTGACTAACTGCAATTATTTTTCATTTATTTACCACATTGGACTATGCATATTTGAAAATTCTGGCATATAAAAAATCTCCATTGTTTTATTTGTTTTCTTTTTTTGGAACAAACCTCGTTTATGTAAATTAAACCAAAACAAAACGTGCAGCTGATTCAAATCTTATCAGTCGACGACACTAGCTCACTAGCTTGATAGCCAACAAACCGATAGCCACAGCTTAATGCTTGCCGCAAACAAAGCCAGACCAGACTAGACTGCCAGACTAGATTGCTTGATATATGGGCTGCGAGTTAAAAACGTGCTCAAGACCCGGCTAAAAATCAATGCGCTTGATAATAATTACGGAAAAAACGCGGTTAGAATTCGTTGCAGCCCGACTATATAAGCAGCTACGCTTTTTTAAAGAATTATTATTAAAAAGCGTCAATTAGAAGACAACATGCACGTGGCATACTTAGCTAAAATCGCCTTCAGCGCACTAATCTGCAGCATAAGCCTTAGTGCTGCCAGCAAAAGTCCCACCATCGAAGAGATACAAAAGCAAAATATTGAGATACTAGCAGAGCGTCTGGCACTTGGCTGGTCTGAGTTTTGTAAGCAAATATTACGCCTAGATTAACTTTTAGTAATTTTTACTTTTTTCCCCTACACAAACAGGTGAATCCCCCGTCGACGAAGGCGTCATGTCACTCTACAATGGCATTAATCCCAGTGACGCAACAATGCATGTGCTGACCATAACCAATCAAACTGTTGAGCTGCCCATAAGGCGCATATCGGAACTACATGAATACGACATTAGTCCGAAGCGTCGTACACTACTCTATGTCAATGGTTTCTACACGAATGAAAGTTACTATAGCGTACAGGCACATCTGGAACTCTTGCAGCTAAGCAGACGTGATCTGAATGTAATTATTGTCGACTTTGCGCGTAGCATACAACAACTCTACTACGCAGCGCGTCACAATCTCAGCGTGCAGGGCTACTTTGTCTATAAGATACTCAAAGTACTCACCGATCATGGTTTGAATGCGCAACAAATTTCGCTGGTCGGTCATTCCATGGGCGCCAATATTGCCGCACTTGGTGCACAGCTTTACGCGCGCGAAAGCAAACAACTTATCGGTCAACTGATTGCCATCGATCCGGCTATAATGTGTCGTCCGGCAGATATGCTGGTGCATGCCAGTACTGCGGCACGTGTTGTTGTGCTGCATGGTGAAGGCGATGTTTTCGGCGTGCGTGCACCTGTGGGTCACATTGATATCTATCCGAATGGTATTGGCTATTTCCCGCGTCGTAGACTACAGCCCGGCTGTCAAACGAATCTCTGCTCGCATATGTATCCATTTTTACTCTTCATGGAGGCAATGATCGAAGGTGTTATGATACCAGCGGTGAAATGCGACAGTTGGTCCAAGTTTAAACATCGCGAATGTGATTATTCAAATAAGTTGGCAATCGGTTTGAACTATCCCAGCACAGCAGCGGGTCTATACTTCTGTTTGACGCAAGCCAATCCACCGTATACATATATGGAACATGGCTTAAAGTATATAGATCGACTTGAGAAGGCTTGAAGTAAAAAAAAAAAAAACAGTTAGTTTAATATGTCTACTGTTATTTGTAATTATTTATTTGTTTTGTAATAAATAGTATAAGTTTAATTTTTAAATTCAAATCTTCATAATTTTCCGTAACTTTTAATTAAAAATACTGTTTATTCTTTTAATGGAATATTCGATGTTTTAAATAATCAACTCCACTAAAAAAAATATACCTACTAAGCCATCAAGTAGGCGGTACATCTATATGGGACGGGAGGGAATATTAATATATAAGAAGCCATAAGAGTTTCGTGTTGATATAGCCTATAATAAAAAGTTTTAATTTTACAAAATGAATGAAGGGTTTGCATGGAGACTACCCTTAAAAGTGAACGAAACACACCCAAAAATATATTTGGTGAAGCTTTAAATCATCGAAAGAATTAATGGAATCACCACTATCATAATAAAGTTCTATCTAAAGCAAATATAACATGGCAGGTCTATCCGATTTGATTGTTTGGCATTGAGTTAATCTACTACAACTACTTAAAACAAATTATCAGAAGAACGTTTACGATCTTCGCAGTATTAAAACCCGAACGCATGACTTCTAAAAAAGATCATTATGGTCATGTGCTCGTGCATGCATTTATCGACAATTTTACCGATTATTCACAATTTAGCGTATTTAACTCAATTATAAGTTCTGAATCCATGCAACCAGATTGGACCCCGTAGTTAAAGGGGGTTAAAGTTCCATGTCTATATTGAAGAGGGCATAACTCATTTTTGGAAAACGATAGATGTTTTGGAAAACTCCTTTTATGTACATTTTAAATAAAATGTATTTATTTCATAAAAAATTTATATTAGGCCAATATTTTTAAGTTAATATGTTGTCAAACGTGCTGTCGTCAAACTTGTTTTCAAACATGCTGCGGTCATACTTGTTGTCATACATGTTGTAACACATGCTGTCAAACATGTTCTAACACATGCTGTGTTAACACATGCTATCAAACAAGTTTGTAACACATGCTGGTTCAACGTTTTGTAAAACTGCTTTGTTAAATATGTTATCAAACATGTGGACGAATATGTTCGACATAGATGTTTGATGAGCATGTTTGTCATGCTATGTTTGAACATATTTGTTCTTTACTCACTGCAATTATTTTTTATTTCGATATGTTGTCAAACACGTTTGTTCAACGTTTTGTAAAACTGGTTTGTAAAATATGTTATCAAACATGTTTTCCAACGTCAAAACATGCTGTCAAACATTCTGTCAAGCATGCTGTCAAACATGGTTTATGAGCATGTTAGTCAAATATGTGGTATATTGATTTATATACGAGTCAAAATTTTTGTGAGTTTTATTTCACCTCAAAAAATATTTCGAAAACATGGAATATGTACAAAGTTACTTGATTATTACATTCTTTCTAGCTTCTAGCCACTTTAGTACACACTTTGCCTGTAATGTAATGCAACCGGAATTGATCTACAACAATGAATTGAGTTTTTATGCTCTCTGTATCTCTCTCTCCAATTAATGTATTACTCTTGCCTCTCAAGAAAACTTTGCTGTCAATCTCTCGCGCTCACGCTGCCTCTTTCGCTCGCTCTCGCTCTCCGTTAACAACGGCTTATATTGTACAAACAGCTGACAAATGCGATGCATTAACGTAACTTTTTGTATGCAGCAGCAGCAACAGCTTTTGACTTGAGCAGCAACAACAACAGTTGACAGAATAATATAAGGTAACATCATGAGTGTCAGAGTGACAGGTACCAGTTGATAAGAAACTGTGTGTGCGAAAGAGTTAACAAGAATTTTTTTTTTTTAATTGCTATTTTGTGTGTACGAAAGAGTTAGCATGATGAGCTAAGCTTTTTGTTTATATTTTTTTTTTTTTTTAATAATGAGCGATCTACTTTGCATGCTAATACCTTATATTAGTATACCATATCAAAAAAAAAACAAAAAAAAAAACAATAGCAGCTGAGAGCATAGCTACCTGTTGTTGCCAATGAGCTACCAACAAAGCGCGCAGCGTAACCAAACAACAACAAAACAAAAAAAGCGTTAAGAGCTTAGCACACACAAGTTTTGAGCGCAGTTTGTCGAGATACGCGAGTCTACAACAACGCGCCACAGTCAGCAGCTCCAATCCAGTAGTCGTCTGTCTGAATCGAACCGAACCCGATCGATGTGCGCGTCTGATCTACCCGACCCGACCCGACGAATATTGAACACAAAAGCGAATACCAAAAAGAAAGACCGAGAAAATTGTATATTTTTGTGCTTACATTTTTTAAATAAATAATTCATTGTTCCTAAATACAAAAACAAAAAATAGAACAAATACCAAATTCAAAAAAAAAAAACAAAAAAAGGTGTTTAACAATTGCGTGGTGATATATGCACGCTTAGAAGTTGAAGATAAATAATAATAAAATTTAAAAATAATAAAAAATAAAATTAATTAAAATTGACTGCTGACAATCACTTTTTTCTTCAAGTTTTAGTGCAAAGTTAAATTTGTTAACGTTCGTTTTTTTTCTTTTATTTTTGTTCGTTGTTATTGCATAAACTTGGAAATACTGAAATGTGAGAAAAAAAAGATAGAAAAAATAAAAAACTTAATTTAAGTATTTAAATAATAAAAACTAGCCTTCTCATTCGCTCTCCTGTTCTCCTTGCCATACATATTTTATTTACACACTTTGCGAACTGTTTGGAGTCTGGATACATTACAAACTTGCATCTCTTTCGCACACAGCATTTGCTCGCGCCACAACTAGAATTTGTATCTTTGTATCTCGCGCGTGCTAACGTGTAGCTGTATGTGTGTGCGTGTTGTACGTGTGTGTGTAATTTATATGTTTACACTACGCTAAAAGCTGGCTTAAAAGTCTAATCAGCAAATAAATAAAAATTGAGCCGTCGTCGTTAAACGAATTAAAGAAAATTAATAAAAAATTCTATTAATTGAAATGTGAAAAATTAAAAATTAATTAAAAATTCGCCGCCACATATACTATTCAGCGGTATGTATGACAATTTTCTAATTGAAAATAAAATATATTTCGCGTTGACATAAAACACTTAAGCCACCACAAAAAGGGGTAATAAAATTTTATCGCTTAAGCAATAAATAAATAGATATATAAATAAATAAATAAATACAATAAATATTTAGCTACTTGCGTGTAAATTTATTTATTGTTTGCTAATTAAAGTCGAAAGTCAAAGCTGTGACGCATTGTGCAAATAAAAGTTGGAATTTTTTCGGAAGAAAGTGAAACTCCATTTGTTTATTTTTTATACAGTCAAGTCAAGCAGACATCCATCTTTTTTAAATATACAACGAACGATTTATCTAAAGATTAATCATTCATCACTGTCAGAGCATCAGTGTCAGGTTTTTTTTTACACTGCAGACATCTTGTTTAAAGGGTATAAACAATCAAGTAGACTAGTGGAACCTATTTTAAAATTAATGCTAATATCTTAATAAATCGATTTTAAGGTGAAAGAAAAACAAAAAAAATTTAACAATTTTGGTCCAAATGTATGTAATAGGCAGACGAATGCTAGGCATATCGATACAGACATGTCCATCTGTCCGCTTGTCTGGCTGTGCATAGGAACAATGAGAACTATGAGACTAGAAGAGATATAGGTTTCTTTTTGGTATTGACTTAAGATCTTCAATGGTCTTAATTTCCTCAATCGTGGGAAAACGTCGTCTTTTTAGTTTCACTTTATCTCCACTCGTCCCATCGTACATTCATTTGAGGATCCTATTCACTCACCACAGCTGACAAGATCGGCTTGTACTTGTTCAACCTCAACTTAATTTGGTGGGCGGAATTTTGAGTTAGAGTATAATGGTGACAAAAAGAGAGTTGCTTCGGACTTGGCACTGAACTGTTATCAGACCTGTACCTGTGGTACTTTCAATCGTTAGTGTAGAATGATAAGTCACTGATTAATCTGTAATTCAGTCAGTCAGTCTAATGTGATAAATCTACAAAATGTATACCTTTCACACCTCAAGAGGATTCGTTTCTATCGCGCGTGATCTCCACGCACCTCCTTATTTATACCGGTCACACATAGTGCGAAAAGTTTCTAAAGTTTAGAGACATTGTAAAACCCATAAAGTATATATATTCTGGATTCAAATCCATATCAGATTAAAAGTCGATATGATGATTTTCTTATGAACGCCAAGTTAAATACTTAGTCTAACGGGCGTGTTCTGCCACTTTTTGGGATACCCTCTATACAAACCGACATACCACTTATGCATGCTTGTATGAAAAACTTCTTTATTTAGGTCAATATGGTGACTTTGGTCGACTCTTGCTTTTTGTTAATGAAATCCTCTTCGTATCAGCTTAAAAGTTCATATGGAGACTTCCATCTATAATATATGTATACGTTATGTTGATGTAAACCTCACTGAATACATTTGAATTTTAATGTCAATGTCCCACTCAGCTGAATCATGATACCGGCCGTAATGTTCAAGACCAAGGAAGTTTGCTGGATCCAACCACAGGATTGTCCAGCTTGAGTAATGTATCCGCCCTACATACTCAATCAGAGTTAGATCAATTGATTGAACCTCATCTAATCTCAGTACAATCTGGCTCAAAGTAAGCTCCCAGGTGTTGATCAACATATTGTTTTAATCCAACCTGATCTCACCTTCCCATGAAAAGTCTTTGGGTGCATATTTACGACAAGTTCAGGGCTGGGTGTACTTTTTTTCAGGGCCCAACGTAATGAATCAAACATGGTTCAAAGAAATGGTACAGATCTTAGCAAGGAAAGAAATTGTGTTAGTAGATATTAGGTTTATAAAGATAGAATTAGGGAAAATATTTCTAGTATTTCAAAGTATAGGAACACGTTAGGCCAAATTAGGGGAACAATTAAGCCCGGGTAGAAACTCATTTTCCAGAGGATTAACCTCCTCTGGACAGCGCTGAATTTCTTGAGTTGATACAGCAGTTCAATGCAATTTTCCTTTTTATGGACGCCTACTAGACACAAATTATCAATACACTCAAAAAAAAAATTTCCTAAAATTTAGGAATCATGACCTAAAAAAATTTTTTTTACCTAAAACAGGAATTTAAGGTAAAATTTTGCGTAAAAATGAATTTTACGACCTAAATTAAAAATTTTTTTACCTAAAATATTAGGAAACTTTTTCCTTAAAATTCATTTTTAGGCAAAATTTTACTTTAAATTCCTGTTTTAGGTAAAAAAAAATTTTTTAGGTCATGATTCCTAAATTTTAGGAACATTTTTTTTTTTGAGTGTAGCACCAGGTCCCGATAATTTTACATCTAGACAGCTAAGCGCTATTCCATTGCAGTCCTACCAGCAATCTATAATATTATGCTTATTACAGGCTATGGAGAGGCTTGGAATTAAACTTATTTTTTTTTTTTTTTTTGTCAATCAAACATATATACGGTTTTTTTTTAAGGTGAGGAATAACTTATAGCTTCAACTAGTAAAGCGTACTTTAATAATAAATATTAATAAAACATTTTTTTTAATACAATTTTACAACCTGACATCTTGAAGCACTTCTAAAGCGTGACATAGCTTCAGTTCTACAGGCTCATATGTATGTACTTTGCTGAAGCAAATAGACTGGTACGCCTATCTGTGCTTTGCATAGAGTAGACTCTACAGCTTTGTTGTGTTGATCTGTTGTCACTGCTGGCGAATGGTGCAAACGGTTTGCGTAAATATTGAGCAGAGCAGAGTAAAAGATTTAAATGCCTGTTGACAGTTTTAGTTAGTGTTTATTTAACAGTTTATAGCACTAAGCAACTATTCAAGCAACTCGAAAGTCATGTATTTCACATCAAATTTTGCATTTTTAAATATTTATATAATTCAAACAAACAATGAGTAATCGATTTCCTCTTAAAAATGCGCTTCACTGGCAAATGTAAGCTGATTTTTAACACTCATTGCATATGCAAAAAGAAAATAATTATTGCAAAAAGTTTTGTAATACGCAGATGAGAGATGACTTCCGAGGGTGTTATAGACATGTAACTATTTCTAGGGAACTAAATAAATTTATATAAGCTATAAATATTTTAATATTTAAACATTTTCAGCTTTTTAATTAATGGATAAGAATTAAGCTCTACAGCAAGGCACATAACAAAAAATGTAATAGTGTTTGTGCGTGCATCACTGAAATAGTAAACGCTACGAACTGTTGTATCAGACTACTATAAAACTATCTTAAATAATATTCATTGTATCTAAAAGTATATTTCGATTTCAGTTTTATTTAAAATTTAATTTCTTTCCATTTTATTTTAAGCGAAATTTGTATAACTTCGTAGAATGTTTTTCCTGCAATTTTCGTTGCCAGACGTGTTTAATAATTATATTATATAAACTCATATTTAAATATGTAATTGTGCAAAAATGCCAAACTGAAACAATAAAACAACAACAACAACAAAACAGCTGTTAAATAATTAATTTAAAATATGGCTGTGCTGTTGTTGTTGTCGCTAGCGTTTCTACTTACTTACTGTCTGGATGATGCATATATATTGTAGGTGTTAAGAGGTACCAGCCAACCATGTTACGGCTTCAAATCGAAGCAAAAGCGTGAAAAATTAAATAACCGAGAAATATTGCAAAACAAAATAATAAAAAAATCAACAAGAAAGAACGCTTCAAATGTACTCAACTTCAAAATACGCTATAGCCTATGTAAGGCTCTTTAGTTGAACCACAGTTTACCATTTTCTACACTTTAAACGAAGATGAACCTAGAAGTGTTCAAATAGCCAATTTTGAAGGATTCATATAGTTATAGTCTAGAAGATCTTGTTGCTCAAACAGACATACACTTGAATAAGAACACGCTTTACTGCAGTACATATTTAAATAAAAAATCCGAGTATGGAACGAATAAACTTTTGTTTTCATGATTTGCGTAAGGACCAACATTTTATTAATTGTCACCATAGTCGAGAAGATGGTGTAGTGGTCTGGGGGCGGTTTCATTTTATGAGACATGCGAATTGCAGTTTCTAACCTCTAATATGAATTCTGTTCTTATAAACACCTACTGGAGAAGGCTTTCCCGGCGATAAAAAATGTATTGGGATTTTTGAAATGCACCCATCTATACCGCCTGATTCGTTAAAGCTTAGTTCCAAGACCAGATTGACGACATACTACAATGGCCTCTTCATCCCGTATTATATTATAGACAATGCTTAAGGATGGTTAACTAGGAATTTCTTGACTTTGCTTTGTTATATTACTTTAATGTTCTTATTGAAGCAATTATTCGTTGAAGTTTTTTTACTTCTATTTTTAAAAATTCCATCATGAATTGTACATTAAAGACAAAATGAGAAAGAGCAGGAAAGAAAATTTAAAAAAAATTTATAAACCACAAAAATAAAAAATATTCCTGTTCCTAATCAAGTGAGCTTCAATGTATGTCGAGAAAGACTTAACTTTTTAGGCCCTGTACCGAAGGTACAAGAGCCTATTGGGTTTGTGCAAATGTATGTAACAGGTAGAAATAATGGTCGGAGACCCCCCAAAGTTACCCCCATTATGGTCAGGAGTGATAGAGGAGTCGATATAGACATGTCCGTCTGTCCGTCCGTCCGTCTGTCCGTCTGTATGAACGAAAGGATCTCGGAAACGGTAATAGATAGAGACTTCGTGTTTTTTGCATTCGACTAGGACTGCTCCGGAATTTCACAAGTTTATTTTAAAAACTTAACCCTCCCCCCCCCCCTTCCCCATAAAATCACCCCCAAGGGTAAAAATTTCTTCGGCACAAAAAAAAGTATGCCAGTATAGAGATATTGTCCTTCTTAGCCAAAATCCGAAAAGTTCATCAAAATAGGATAATAAATGACGATTTTATAAGCAATTGAATTTGAACGACCCCCCCTTTTCGTTTCATACATAAAAACATGTTTTAAAACGCACTTAGTCGTGCAGTGAGAAGTGGTCATGTGTTTGGTCATAAGCTCGGGAAACATTTAATGTGTTTGTTAGGCGAACTGAACTGGTACAGGGCCTCTTACAGTCGGTTACGCCCGACTGAAATTTCCTTACTTGTTTTAATTAAATTACTCTCTTTTCGTGTTCCTATTCAAGTGAACGGCAGTTTATGTCTACTAAACAGACTTCCCTGATTTTTACATATTTTTCTTATTTTTTGAATAACTCTCTTTTGTACTATAATCAAATTCTAAACATAATTCTAAAATCAAATAACTACACACTAATACTTCAAATGTAGTTACGACTTTTTTTTTTTTGACTTTGTTTTGAGCCTTGTGTGATAACTTAGCGAGAGAAATCAGTTAATAATTACATTTAAAGGAGATTTTTCAGTTTTTACGGTAGAGGTTCATTATATATAAACAAAGATGAAACCATGATTTTTTTAGAGATCTTAGATTGATTATGATATCCATATTGTTTGTGCTTGGACTACCTCATAGTTGTGCGCCATTCAGACAGACTTTAATACGGCTTTGTAGATGAGAACTTTGCCGTATAGTCTGTTGGTCGATGTGAGTCTCGGAAAAGTCTATATTTCTAATGTCCGAGAGCGTTGCTTTAGGGTATACCACCTAAGGCAAATGTTCTTCTGCTGTGACAAGAGAGGAGCACACTGATTTTGTATTTGAGTTCCTCGAACCGTTTTAGATCTAAGAGATATTAGATATACCACCTACCTGCTGTTACATACACTTGCACAAACTTAATATACCCTTTTACTTTAAGAGTACAGCGTAACAAGAAAGAAAAAACCACATAATAACGAAGCAGCAAACATGCCCTCAGGCACCCAAACGAATATTGATGAAATTTACATTGAATCAACTTAATTTGATTGTGTAAGAGTGTTGTTGGAGTATTGTTTAACAGCTCAAATTACACGGAACTTTGACTGTAACCTAAGCTGGACTTGAGAATAAGTACATCAGTTGGTATAATGGCTAACGATGACCTTAAAGGTGTTGCTTATTTTTGCCGAGAGTCAACATGATATTCAAATCAAATATGTATCTACATATATTGTATAAATAATTATTTGTTATTGTTAACTACGATACTTTTGAATGGTATGGCAAATATTTGCTTATACGAAATTAATTAAGGTCGAAGTCAGATTTCAGCATTGACGAAATTACGAAAAAGAAATAAGTTAGAAGACCGATTCGGCGACGATGTTATCCGATACAAAACTTTCAAAATAACTATATAAAAGTTTTATATTTAACATGGATTTAGAAAGCATATTGAAGATTCGCAAAAAACTTTTATTTAAGCAAACAAAAAAAAAATATTCGACTAATCAATGGCTATCATCTTGGAGAATAGTCTTAATTCGTGCAGACCACCACATGTTTTGCATGGAACCTATTATGTATTCTAAGCCGAACTGATTAAGTGACAACAAACAATATATGTTAAACTGAGCATAAACTGATAACTGGTCGAAATTAATAAAATAATTTCGACCAAATAAAATAAACTGCAAAATGACAAGAAAGAATAACTCATAATTTTCTGAGTATTAATTGTAAACTTATTAATTGGTAAACTGGTTGAAACAATGCATCAAATTGTGTCCAGTTATGTCGAAAATTTTTCGCACCACATAAATTTTAGTGACCAGACAAAATTTCTAATGCTGTAATTATTAGTGAACTGTGTATTTGGACTACTGGTCGATAACAACAAAAAAATTTCGACCAGTTGATACGTTCAGTTTCACAACCGTTGTAATATGAGTGAGAAGAAACCATTGCTCATGCTATTCTAAGTAGAGATATGATGAACTGGTAACTGGTCGAAAGCAACATAACGATTTCGACCAATAAACAAAAACTCGTCATATTCTGAGTAAAGAATTAAAGATTTATTAACTGCTTATAATTTTCTGAATATAAACTAGATAAATTGGGTGCTGGTCGAAAATAGCAAATCGATTTTGACTTGCTTAATTAAATTGATTTATAGCATCCGAAGTACAGATGGAGACTAGGTACACAACGACTACATCCCGTTTAAATCGATCAGTTGCTAAACCGAACTCGAAACCAAGACAACGATTCACAACATGGTTTTCATAAGTATCTTTCTAAAGTATCTTTTACTTTTTCTTACTCAAATCAATCTCAAGTTTATGGCCCACTTATTTAAGAATTTTTTTTTTTTTCAACATTTAACACATCACTTACGCATTTGAGACGGAAGTTGCTACTTGCTTATTGTACAGCGAGAGCGTCCACATAACAAACAGGTTCAAATTAAACGATTTTTCATAGCTATGTCTTAGCGCGTTAGATCCGCAATTAGTTATAGCTAATCTGATATCATAGTCTATCATACTATCATACTACATATACACACAGATCTGTAGGTAAAAAAAAATATAATAAATGCGCAAAATTTTCAGCAGATCATGTTAAATTACTCAGACAATTGTTACTTCACTGCGAATTCGATGAAATTATATAAGAGCTCAGCTATTTTGTTTTTTTTTTTTGCGGTATGTTTCTTACATCTTTTTGTACTTCATCTCAGTTCATATATACAATCATCAATACTTGTTTATATAGTTTAATGTATCTTGTCAGGATTTTCCCAATCGTAAAAAAAAAAAACTTCATTGAAGCTCTTTTTCTCTACACACCGGTTCGATTTCGATTGATGGAACCTTGAAAAAATAAACTAAAAACGAAGCCAGATCTATTTTTGTGCCATGTCAGCTAGTTTTAATATTTTGATATGGGATTTTTTTTTTATTTATTTAATTTTTTTCATTGCGCATGCGCACGATTGATTATACTCCCTAAAATTTTGACTGGTAGTTCGTTATATAGACAAGTTTATTTTTGTTGTTGTTGATATTTGTTGTGAATGTCATTAAATTTAATGTCTTATCATCAATAATACGGTAGGAGGAGTGTTTATTTATTTTATAATTTTTTTCCCCTCTGATTAATTATAGTTATTTAAGCAGAATATTTAAATTGCGTTTTAGAGATTTTTAGCAGTGCGAAGTTTCTTTTAGGGAGTCTCGTTGTCAAGCAGCAAATTTAAAATTTAAAATTTAGTTTGCCCAGCTAAATGTTTAAAGCTTTAATTTAAACTAAATATTTGCATAGATTTTAATACCCATTCTTGTTATTTTTTTTATTTCTGGAAACAGGTTTCGGAACAATAAAGATTTTCACTGACAAGCGTTAATTTGTCTCACAAATTTATAGCGCCAAGTGAAAGAAAGCAATGCAAGATACTTGTTGAGTTGGGGAGTGTAGATAGATTGTAGTACGAGGCATCTGAAATATTGAAAATAAAATTAATGTTTTTTTTATGCATTTTAAAATGCATCTCACATTATTATTTGAGTTTCAAATCTGCAAACATTAAACAAAATCTCCAAGATGCATAATCATCTGCTTGGCTGAGTGAAGAACAAGCATAAAAATTCGGGATATACCCAACAACAATTTACATTTGCAACACGGTTACGTGACTGACCTGCAACCTTGGTTAAACAATCTTTAACGATGCTTTAATGGTTTGCAAAGTCCTTCACACGCTTGATGCATTTTGCAATGCTGATGTAAAGTTTTTGCATAGTAAATGATGAAAAATATTTCTTCCCTTTGACGACGAAATATTAATTTTTTTTATGACAATTTCACAGTCGTTAAATGAGGTTTTGTGCAAATGTATGTCACAGGTAGAACTAATGATCATGGACCCTCAAAATGGAGCGATAGATAAGTCGATATATTCATGTCCGTCCGTATGAACGAAAGGATCTCGGAGACTTCGTTCCTTTTGCATTCGACTAGAACTTCGCCGGAATTTTACGAGTATATTTTAAATACTAGATTATTTTAATTTAAACTAAAGATACATTATACATTATCAACAACATAGCTAAATCTTATATTATATCTTAATAAACTAAAACAAAAATTTCAAATTCTTATCATTACAGATGCTTTAAAAATAACCAAACTGCATATAGTCGAATTAATGGAGAGTTTCTGCCAAATTACGCTTATCAGTCAGTCACACACAAAAAAGCTTTAAAAATATTAAACCCAAATACTTATAACTATTTACAAACCAATAAAAAAACATCTCATCATATCGTAAAAAATAAACAAACAACGTCGAAGCAAAGTGCTGTGAAACTCTGTGAGAAACGTGTTGGAATTTAATTTTGAAAATTTAAAACGACTCAACAACTTTTCGTCGGACAATTGATCGAAGTAAAATGAATATTTCTATATAGTATTACAAACAACGACATATACTTATATATACATATAGACAATTGATATTAACTTGAATTGTTGCTGTTGTTGATGGTGGTGGTGGTGGTGTTGCGTCTGTCTAACTTGCATACAAAATCGTGTCGAATCACGTTGAAAATCGAAACAAATCAAATCGCATCACACATTCGTACAACGAAATTGAATTGAATCAGGCTTCATATCGTCGTCAATAGAGTTTATTTAATTCTATATATAGTAGCTAGATATGCTGCTGACGTATTTAGTTGCAGGTTTAAACTTTGCAGTGCCACAACAAAAACAATTCTAATATACATATATATATAGTATATCAACTACGTTATACGATTTAGCAGTAGTGGAAACAACAACAGCCTCGATATAAAAAAACATCATCATCATCATCGCATTTGGAAACAAAATCAACTTTGGCAACAACTGTGGCGGTAGTGGCAAGTGCGGCGGTGCAAGCGGTTAGCGTGGTACCATCAAACATTGTAGCGGAGCATCGAACGCGGCCGGCACGCGCGGTCAAGCGTAGCCGCCGACGACGACGGATGATACGCACATCGCATAATTTTTGAAAATAGTCTACTAAAAAATATAAAAAAAATAACAAAAAATGACCGTCTCATATGCAGCAGAGGTGCCAAATGGCAGCAGTTTTGGCTGCTTTTGGAAGATTCTATGGAAGTGAGTATATAATTTATGATTAGTTTATGCAGAGCGCTAGAAGTAAGTGACTACATTTTCAGTCAATAAACGGTCAAAGTTTATGAAGTCTTCAATATTTAATTTTTATTGATAGACATTGAGTTTGGATATGGACAGACAAACAGAAATACTGCCAGACAGACAGACATACAGAAATCTAATGTTTGCCGCATCGATCAAGCCATTCTATTTCACATATTTGTGGAATATACAATCCATACTTCTTTTAAAGCTAATTAAGACTTCATAGAAAGTAATAAAGCTTTACAAATTTTTTCTACACTTGTAAACATTAAATTTAAATGAAAAATATTTGCATTGAGTTAGGCATAAACTCAGCTTTCTAGAAGAATTTTAAAGAATTTTTATATACATATACGAAATTTTTTTTTTTTTTCTTTGAAAAATGAAATATGGAAAAAACCCTATTAGTGTATCTAAAGTTTGCATGTTTGCCCATTCATCTAGAAAGCTGTTCAAATACTCAAAGCAAATATTTTCTATTTGAAACCAGGTATATGTAGAAAATATTCACCCCTAAACTATTCATATTTTCGCCTTTATGAATTCGGTATTTTAGTTGTCACCCTCGTTCATTTTCGACAGTGATTCGTTGCGGGCATTGTCTAAGCGACAATAACGACGACCGATACAGACAGATATTGGTGACATGAGGCGATATTTCTAAAAATTTATCAAATTAAGTGTATCGAATTGAATTTCTGATTTAGAAAAATATCAAAAATAAATAGAACGTCACCCAAACTCAAAAACAGATTCTTCAAATTTTAATGTTCTGACTTACTTAAATGGCCTTGAACCGTCTTTTGATCATGGCCGCATTCAGGAAGTCACGCCAGCTTCTGTAATTTTGTGCGCGCGGGTGCCAGTTGAATGCCAAGTCTCTTAATAGCTGGTCATTCCAATGCGTGCCTAGTCGTCCTTTATATCGGCGTTCTCTTATCAAATGTGGGCCACCCATCTATTTGCAAGCGTAATTCTTCACTTTTTCTCCAAGCTGACGTTGTTGTTGCTGGTTATTTCGAATCCAAGATAGACGAAGTTTTCTACAACATTGAAGTTGAAATTCTCTATCATCACTGACCATCCAAGACGGGATGGCGATGTGCGAGAATACACCAAGTACTTCGTCTTGTCCTCATTCACCGCTAGACTCATGAGCCGATACTGTTTTTCGATCTCTGATAACGCCTTGCTGACTCGCCGTAACCTCTCTTGGTATTAGAGGGTTAAATGAAGTTCTTTTCCACCCCGACTACGTGATAGCGTCATCATGCAAAGACTAACGATCTTTGCCGGCATATCTATTGCCCACACGGCATCGAAAACTGCGATCGTATTGGCTTGTCGAAAGAGTCTTTAAAATCGAACAATAAGGGGCGTCTTTGTTGAACTCACGTGTCTTATCAAGGATTTGTAGTAATGTGAATATTTGATCAATGGTCGATCTTTTCAGTATAAAGTCCTAAGAATGCATCCGTGTATGGATGCAGCCTTTTAAACAGTACGAGGAGACTTATTCCTGAAAATAGAACAAAGAACACTGGGATTCCAATCTTCGGCCATGCATTCATCGCGGCATATCTAGTATAAACAGTGGAGCATACTACTGACTAACTCTTCGCACCGGTCTTTAATAACTCAGCTGGCAGCCCATCAGAGCCTGCCGCTTTGTTATTTTTCATCTTTTTAATAACCGAGACGAACTCGTTATACTCCGGTGGATGTTAGTTCTCTATCGGCGCTATTATGCGCTTCATCGCCTCCTAGTAGGTTAGAAAAAAGACTCCTCCATAATCTCAGTGATTCCTGTGCGTTTGTACCCAGATTTCTTAATTTCGTCGTTACAGCAGTTACTCCGGGCCTAAAAACTTCTGTCAGGTGCTTCACCTTTTGATAAACTCTTTCATTTCTGTCACATAACCTCTCAACATCCTCAAACTCACGGCTTTGTTACTTCTTTTTTCTTGCGTCTAAAAGGACGTTTCTGTTCTCTTCATTTCTCTCGATGTCGATCTCTAACAGTTCGCGTTGTTCTCGACTGCAGAGGTCTTTGATAGCCGACGTTCTTCTTTGCAGTAGCAATACAATACTTTTCTTGAAACCATTAATTAGACACAGGTCTGGTGTTACTTATGACTTCCTTGGCAACTAATACATGTAGCGGATAATATGTCTCCACTGCTCGCCTTTATCTGCAGAAGACGTAGAGGACTCCCGAAGCATACGGTAAAGTGTAGCTAAGAAGGCTTTACCGGCCTGATATGACTGCAACTTTGGCCACGAATGGCTTTCTTTGAGTGTTGGGTCGTGCTGCGTGCATGGTGCGTACTTTGGCTACGAGCAGATAGTGGTTCGAGTCAATATTGCGACCACGCAATGTTCGCACGTCCAACACGCTCGATGCGTGCCTTCCTCAATTTCAATATAATCAATTTGGTTGGGTGTAATTTGATCGGAACTTAGCCACGTAGCCTTGTGGATGTTGAGCTGTAGAAATCTGCTGCTACTAACTAACATATTCCGACTAGCGGCAAAGTCTTGTCACTCCTAATTGTTATAGTTAATGTCATGAGGATATTTGGACCAATTTTGGCATCGAAATCGGCAGATTACAAATTAATTAACTTTTTTTTTTCTAACAAGAAAATACGTATCAATTTTTGATTCGTGGTTTTAGAATGTTCGTATCTCCACAAATTAAGATCCCAAATAAAACTATTATGGAGTACAATTTTAAATAATCATAGAACAATAAATTTTTTCTATATGTACTACATGTATAATGTGAAGGGTGACTAGTTCTTTTGTTCATATACGCTAAGATTTGTCATTGTCTAGCTTTACAGTCTCCGGCAGCGTCATATGCAACGCCTCCATTTAAGTTTTAGCTAATTAAAATATTAATTACGTTTGTTATTCACCATATTTATGAGTTCTATAATCGGTGCCAAACATGAGTTCTATAATTATTTTTCAATAACTAATTTTACAGTTTACTTCATTTTGCTAAAATAATTTTCCAATAGTCGGCTTAGTGCGCAAAATTAGTCAGCGTGATTTTTATTAAAATATTAAATTACCTATTTCCGAAGCGAGTGTGCATAATTTGGTAAAGCTTCAACCATGAACGGAGACAAAGGTGGCATGTGTGCTACGAATGCTGCTGTTCTAGTATCTACAGCGGTATCACCTTAGTAACTATTATTTTTATAGCGCAATTTCCAGAACGTGCTAAAATTTAAATTCATATTCGTATTATCCATATACTTTTATGGACCATACACTTATACAAATTTAGTAATTATACGCTTTTTTATGGAAAAACTTTATTTATTATTCAAATGAGGGAAATTCTATTTATAATACGGCAATCACTAGTAGCGAATTGTTTCGAAAATAGTTAACTAAAATTAAAGATTTTAATATAATATTTTTTTACTATGGATAAGTATAGATCATGCTCAATTTTCCTACTTCTTAAAAAGCATCTCACATTTCAACACACGCTTTCGTAGCTCAGACCATGAACCCTTGCTGCATCGTATATCGAAATAGAAATCAACGCTTCTGTATAATCTTAAAATTTTATCATAAATTCCTACTTCAATATCTTTGAAACCTGTTGAACCTGTACCAGATCAAACTTTACTGCATAATAAACTTATTTTTAGTAAAAAATAAACAAATACATATGTATAACAGCTGCTAGAAACCACTTTTCCAAAATATAAATAAGAAAACAAAAGGTTTTTTTTTACTGTCTACCGAGTATAATACGTACAAAGTTCATTCACATAGAACCTTGAAGGTTCGATTCGGTTTTTTTTTTTAATTTTTTTAAGAAATTTATGCAGAAAATCCCATAGACGTACAATAACAACAACAGAAATCTGAAAAGAATAAAAACTACAAGTTTCATTTTCTATGGAATGTCATAAATTAATGGCTTACGTAGAAGCTCGAAGCTATTAGAAAACAAATATGATTATTTATATGAGGAAGTTTTTGCTACGAAACGCTACAAAATGTTATTATAATAAATTTTTTTCTAATATTTGTACCACGTGTAAAACAATTCGAAGAAGAGAAATCAATATGTATTAATAATTCAGTTGTAAGTTATATAATAACATTATTAACTTGTTTTATCGGGGTTAAGAATTTATTACACGAGTGCGGAATGTTAAATAATTGGCTTTGTTCAGTGGAGAATATGTGTAGACGCATTATTAAACCTTGACGTCCAAAAATCAGTGGGAGAACCATGAAAAGATGTGTTATATTTCATCTAAAATTGAAATCGATCACAAATTTTTAATAGCAGTTGGGCAGAACTAACTTGATATCGTTAAGCATTGTTCTATCAAATTTAGTGACCCATAAATGATATTCTCTAAACTTCATTTTATCGATTTTTGTTTGTTATAAATTGGAAAACTTAATACTCTATTTTACACCTACTAGTATATACATATATGTAAAGCGAGCGTCAATTATAAGCCTTGACATTGTTTTTGAAGCTAATATTGACTTTAATAAAGAAGTTTTTCTTACAAAAATTGCAAAAGAGGGCGATTGATTTGTATGGAGGCTACCCTGAAATATGAGAAGATACAACTAGTAAATCTATCCAACCATATGAAAGCATCATATTGATTTTTAAGCTAATATTGAGTTTAATAATGAAGATATTTCAACAAAAACACATTTATATGACATATAATTGTATCGGACTAAAACGTGTGTAGATACACCTACTAGTATACTATGTGAAACGGATGTCTATTATATGTCACCATATTAATTTTCAAGCTTATATTGACTTTAAGAAAGAAGTTTTTCTTACAAAAACCAATATGTTGAAGGAGGATTTGTATGGAAGCTGCCCTGAAATGTGAGCAGATACACGTACTAGTATATCCCTAAGCCATAGTATTGGCTTTTGAAGTGATATTGACATAAATAAAGAAGTTCTTCGTACAATAATCCTTAAGTAGACTTTTGTTTTAGTTTTTGGACTACCCTAAAATGTGAGAAAATACACCTATTAGTACAAGTATGTAAAAGAGATGTCCATAAGAAACCACAATATTGACTTTAAAGCTTTTATTGACTTAAATAAAGTACTCCAAAAATTTAGCAAGGCTTATCAATATGAATACATAGTGCAAAAATAAGTCTCTTTACCGGAATGTACCCAGATATCACAAAAATGTCAGAAACAAATTCCAACAAAATACAGACAGTGCGTCTATCTGACATTTAGCTAGATCATCTTCTTCACCATATCTCCTTTAATGCATTACAAACTTTCCAACGATCTGATAATACCATTTCACACACTCTGTGAATTGTACAACAATTTGGCGCAATGGTCAATTTAGCAAAGACCTCCCCAGACATGTGTCTGGGTCACCTTCTATTACGTCATTCTGCAATTAAGTTTGAGTTTTCCATGTACACCATGTATGCTACAGCTATTATTCTATGTAGCTAATCCCAATAAGGTGACCAGTCCGGTGCAGATAGCTTGTGGTTCGCACGTGTCCCAAATTCTTTACCAACTCGAGCACAACCAAAAATACTACAAAATACTCTCGAGTACTCCTTAAGACACTACATCCAATTTGATCCATCCTCTGCGCCATACAGCACCGGGACTATCTGCGTTTTATAGATTTTTATTTTCGTGCTTCGAGAGATGCTTTTTTTATTTATTATTAAAAAACTGAGGGATGAGTTTTGATTCATACAGACACAGGGCAGATGAACGCACATGGCTAGTTCTATTGGTTTTATCGAAATGATGTAGAATGTACATGCTTTATTAGATCTCTAATGTTTCCTGTCATGCGTTACGAACCCGTGATACAACTTTACAACTTTTCCGTGAAAATTTTATGTTATTTTGCAACTTAGTCCATTGAGTTTCTAACAATGTATTTGCACGAAGAAGGACTCTACTACCCATCCATATGAGGGTAAAACTCCAATACTTTATAAAATCACTAAATTCTAAAGGTGCTACAAAATCTGTGTTTTATTCTATTTATTAAATTTTTTCCTATTAATCCTAAAGTAGATTTATTATATTTTCGATATCAAAGAAATAATATAGAGGTAACTTACCTTACCCTCTTACTTTCGTATTGGCTATATGGCAATTGGATGTAACATATTCCAATTGACAACAGGGTACGAAAGTATCGTGAAAACTTATACGCGAAAAAGGCACATCTTCACAAAAAAACAAGTAAGAAAATCACAGTCGGCGTAACCGCCGTGTAAGAGGCCCTGTACCAGTGCAGGTCGCCTAACAAACACATTAAATGTTCCCCTAGATTATGACCAAACACATGACCACTTCTCACTGCACGAATAAGTGCCTTATAAAACATTTCTTTATGTCTAAAAGAAAAGGGGGGTCGATCAACTTCAATTGCTTATAATATCGTTATTTATTATCCGATTTTGATGAACTTTTGGATTTTGGCTAAGAAGGACGATATCTCTATACTGGCATATTTACTTTTTTTTGTGCCGAAGAAATTTTTACCCTTGGGGGTGATTTTATGGGGAAGGGGGGAGGGGCAAGTTTTTAAAATAAACTTGTGAAATTCCGGAGCAGTCCTAGTCGAATGCAAAAAACACGAAGTCTCTATCTATTACCGTTTCCGAGATCCTTTCGTTCATACGGACGGCCAGACGGACAGACGGACATGTCTATATCGACTCCTCTATCGCTCCTGACCATAATGGGGGTAACTTTGGGGGGTCTCCGATTATTATTTCTACCTGTTACATACATTTGCACAAAACCAATAGGCTCTTGTACCTTCGGTACAGGGCCTAAAAAAAAAAACGCAAAAGCAAAAACAGAAAAATAAGACAAACAAAGACAAAATATTGCTGTCATGCTGCGCAAAAGCAACTTCTTTTTATTTTAACTTTTTTCATGCATAGAAATATTTGACGCACTAATATTTCAGAGCATTTGACTGATGCACTTATTTATTAATAGATTGCACTAATTAATTTAACATAAAACACATTTTAAATTGGCCAAATTAAAAAAAACACACACAAACAAAAGCAAATTGCTTCCTTTAATTTTCTTTACACTGCGTAGGAGTAAAACTTTAAATGCCAATTTTTATGCATAGAAATATTTTCCGCACTAATATTTCATAATAGATGAATGGTATACTTATTCATTTTAAGATTGCACTAATTATTTTTATTTGAAACACAATTTAAATATGCTAATTTTAATAAATTTACGCGTGCAAATTAATTTACAATTTTCACAATGCTAGACAGCTGATTAATTGTGAATGTTCAATTAGAAGAAAGAGAAAGAATTTAAGATTTAAGAAGTTATTAAAATGTTAGAGTGAAATAAAAGATCAAAGAAATGCATTTTGTTGTTATTGTATTTGGATTTATTTGGTTTTTTTATGCCAATAGTGATGTGGTAAGGTGTCACTTTCTTGTAGCATGTACTCAAAAATTATCATTTAGAAATAACTTAAAAAATGTTTTATTGGCTAGGAAGAGTCAATTTTTATAAAAAGAAACATAAATTCGATTTTTTTGTAATATAAATGAACAATAACAACAACATAATAATTTGACTATTTGTAGGAAGGTCAGCTCTTTTAGTGGTCAGATTTGGATCCTAATGATGAATTTTAATAAAATTGAAGCAAAATACATAAAATTTTACGATTCTAACTGAATTAACAAGTACAAACAAACTTTTTCTTATAAAAACTCATAAAGGTGGGACAGTTCTGTATGGGGACTACCCCTTCCAGTAGTCAGTCATCAATTAAAATGTTTTCATACAAAAACTCAGAATGAAGAGTAAATTTAATAATGTTAAGTTCCAACCCCCCTTGGAGAGGAGAGTAAAAACTTTTGTTAAATAGAAGTGATCTGAAAAGGATTACTAGAATATAAATAAACAAGCTTATAGACTACAAGTTCTCTAGACTATACGGACAGCTAGACAGACAGACGGACATGACTATATCAAATTGATTTTAGAAACTATTTATATAATTTTAAATCTATATAATATTTAAAATATTTATACTAACACACTCACCCCCTCTTACCTATCTATTCTACTTATTCAAATACAGATGGCGCGGCAGTGTTTACAAATTAGTCTGGCGCGAATTAATCGCCTATTTATGCGTTTATTATACAATAAATTTTGTCTACAGATTTGCATTAACCGAAAAACAACAAGTGTAAGTGTGAATAAATTAATTAATTAATAATTAAAAATTTAAAAATAAAAAAAAATTTCTAAAAAAACTTTAGCATATTCTTGAAGATACGCTCCTACTTCAGCAAACAAGGTGAGACCATACCCATGTCCTTTGTGCTGGGTTTCTATGTTAGTCTGATAGTAAAACGTTGGTGGGAACAATACAGACTACTACCCTGGCCAGATACTTTAGCGCTATTTATAAGCGCTGCTATACCGAATATGGATGGCAAAAATGTAAGTTCCACCCAATAAACTTCTCCATATATAGTAAGTATATTTCCATATCTTTTACAGAGCGAAACTGGACGTCTGATGCGTCGTAATGTCATGCGTTATATGGTGCTCGCCTATATTATTACCCTACAACGTATTTCACTGCGTGTTAAGCGTCGTTTTCCGACTACACAACATATTGTCGATGCCGGCTTTATGCATGAATCGGAGATGAAAATCTTCGAAGCGCTCAATCAGAAAAGTCCTATGTCCAAATATTGGATGCCACTCGTTTGGGCCACCAATATTATTAATCGTGCACGTAAAGAGGGTCTTATAACATCGGATCATATAGTGCAGACTTTACTGGTAGAATTATCGGATATACGTAGACGTCTGGGTGGTTTGATTGGTTATGATACAGTCTGTGTGCCTTTAGTTTATACACAGGTGTGTAAAAATTTTAAAAATAAAAATTCAAAAATTAATAATTAATTAAATTTAATAGGTCGTTACTTTGGTGCTCTACATGTATTTCATAGCCGCGCTAATTGGTCGTCAAATGTTACCCGTCTCTACGCTACATCCAACAACCGATGATTCTGATTTATACTTTCCACTTTTTACTGTGCTGCAGGTAAGTCTCAATGTATCTTTAAGATACTTTCCGCATTATTTCGCGCATTCAAATACTTAAATAGTTTTTAATAATTAAATCTTTTGCGGTTTTTGGCTCGTTAACAAAATTAAAACGCAGCACGGCTGCTGTTTATTAACGATCCTAGTTGAAGCTTTTTAATAATATCATTTTCATGCTTACAAATAAACTATATTGCGGTGTCATAGTTATGCGGTTAATTTAGACGATATATTATTTTTGCTCGAGATTTTTAAATAGTTTTTTTTTTTTATTTCGTTTCCAATTTAAATGTTCACAATTCGAAGCATTGCAATTCATTTTGATTTTTGCTTTTTATGGCACTTTATGAAGTTGTCAGTCATTATGTAAGTGAAAATCATGTTTGAAATAATAATATTGTTGTGCCAGCCTATTTTGATCGTGTGATACTTAATGCCATATTGGGCTATCTGTAATGGAGCGTCAGTTCATCTATAAACACGCGCGTGTAGCAGACTTTAAATTTATGTAGGTACAATGAGTAAAAAAAAAGTAAAAATAAAAATGGAAACAGTTTGCAAATCTCGATGAAAGTGAATGGTAAAAATTGTGTCATAATTTGGTGGGTGTAAAATTTTAATGGAGATGGTGTAGCGTAGAATATTTGTAACTGTTTAATAGGTATGACTTGAACTTTAGATACAATTATAATGCAAAGCAATTATATGGAAAAAATATTTATTGAGAACGCATTTTTGTGTAAAATGAAGAAAACAAGTAAGAAAATTACAGTCGGTCGTAACCGACTATAAGAGGCCCTGTACCAGTAACGGTTGGCTAACAAACACAAATGTTTCCCTAGCTTATGACCAAGCAGTCCAAAAGAAAAAAGGTAGGAAATTAATAAGAAAAAGTGGTACTAACGAAAAGTATTTTGCTCCTCCCACTTCTCACTCCACGAATAAGTTCCTTATGAAACATTTTTTTATATATGCAGAGAAAAGTGAGAAGAATCATAGGTCGTTCAGATTCGTCATTTATTATCCGATTTGAATGAAGTTTTGGGATTTTGGCTTAGAGAGACGTTATCTCTATACTGGCATACTTAATTTTTTTTGTGCCGAAGAAATTTTTATCCTTGATGGGGACTATTACTCTTTCCGAGATCCTTTCGTTCATACGGACGGACAGACGGACATGCCTATATAGACTCCTCTATCACTCCTGACCATAATGGGGGTAACTTTGAGGGGTCTCCAATCATTATTTCTACCTGTTACTTACATTTGCACAAAACCAATAGGTTCTTGTACTTTCGGTACAGGGCCTAAAAACTTGTTCTGCTAACTTTAGTTACTTATGATGGTTGTTTGGTTTTCTACGAGCATCTTAGTGAACCTGTTCCGAATCCGTAAAATGACTTTAGACCAGGTAGAGGCTGGTCCACCTCTTGTCGCTAGATAAGAGTTGTAGATGGAACTCTTACACGATTGTTCACATAGGTCTACTACTATATCTTCTTAAAGTAAAAATTGCTATGATGATTTCTCTAAGTAAGTTCTTCAAGTATCTAATTCTGATGTGGTTATCTATTCTACCTCTAAAGTCTTTAGAATGTATAAGGTGACGAAGGGATCCTTCTTAACTATTTTTGAAATGAACGCTACCTCTGCTTTTCTCTGGCACATTCGTAGAAAGCTTGCCTTTTCCTCCTCATCATTCGTGAACGTTATACGAGTATTTGGCTTTTTCAGACCTATGCCAGAAACTGTTTTAGTTATGGAGAGAGGTCTAAATATTTTAGTTGCAAGGATGGTATCTGCAATATTTATGCAAAATTGTCAAAAAAAAAAATATGACAATTTTTTTTTTGCGTAAAGCCTTTTAGTCTGTTCTAGCTTTCAAAAATATCTGCTAATCCGCTTTTATAGATTCAGGGTTCCTGGATAAGCAACTAGCCTATTTACAGTCTGGCGGTCAGTATAGCGATCACAGCCGATGCTACTTTCGTGGTAAAAGTTGACCTTAGTTATCATACGAAAAAAACCTCTCCATCCAACAACTCTCCAACCATTATATAGCGAGACTCTATTCTAATTATCTTGAATACTTGAAATCTTGCATCAATAATGGGACACCCTCTACATGTGGAAATTGCAAGCCTTACTTTTAATGACAGATTTTTGAATAGAAACAGACAGATCAAATATTTAATTTCAAAACTTCAACTTCTTAAAACTTCAATTATTTTTCTAATAACTCAGCTACTGTTTAATAATTTGCAAATTACTCAATAATTACATTTGGTATTATATAATTAAGTAATTCTTAAAATTATAAGTCTAGATACATATTTCTTAATTAATATTTTTATCTTTTCTACATTTGCAGTTCGTTTTCTATGTCGGCTGGTTGAAAGTCGCCGAAGTGTTAATAAATCCATTTGGCGAAGATGACGATGATATTGAACTAAACTGGCTCATTGACAGACACATTAAGGTAAGTGGTTAATCGCGCAAAAAAAAAAATTTAAAAAAAACTAGATAGAACACAACGTATGTAGCAAGTACTACCTACAAAATAAAGTAGTATGTATCTGAAACACGAAAAAGTCAAGGTTATAGATAAAAGTTGCACTGTACTGATGCAATATAAAAGGCATGCCGACATCGTGTATAATAAAAATAAAAAAATATAGTAAAAAATATTACAAAAAAAAACAACAAAAAATTATTACAAGCCAACACCAATTGCAGCGTACAAATATGTAAAAGTTTTCCCAAAGCTAATTTGCGGCGAGTGTTTAATTGTTATTGTAAGGGCAGAATGGCGCTTGTACGTGACAAAGAACGGAGCTCGAGCATTTTTGTTTTCAATTCAAAGCTTCTATGGAGAGAAATAATTTTGTGTTTAACATGTAATCGAACAATCGAACGATACAACACGAAGTTGAATTAATCAATTACAACAGACGTCATTAATTTAGAATTGTATAATAAATATTTTCTTAAAAGAAGATTTGTGTATTATAAAATGCGAGAAAAGTAAAGAAATAAGATAACAGTGAAATGCATAAATCATCTGCTTATGCTTTTCTGCTCGCTGCTTGTGCAATTGGCCAGACGTACACAGCATGAGCGAGAGCACAATGTGTGTAAGTGTGCATGTGTTGTGTGTAGTATGAGTAGCAAAAGAGAGTAATTGACACTAGGACAGAAAGGTCTTATAGAGCCGCTTAAAATGCTCTCAGGCTAAAAACTTTATATATGAACACTATATCTTCAATATTTAATACACTTCAATGTGTTACAAACTAACCGAAAGAACCACTATTGCACACATTTATAATGAATGCACTTTACTCTATGAATTCATAAGAAAAATCCCCCCACAAAAAAGTTATTTGTGTTTTTTATTTCCACGAACAACTTTAAATTCCACGAAACACTTTAAACAATTCAAACAAAACACATCGTTGAGGTTTTTTTTTGCTTTTTGCAAACTGTGACGACTGTGTGTGTCTAAAGTCTTCACAACTAAATCTTTAAACCTTGAACAAACCAACAATTACTAATTAAAAGTCCCAAAATATTGTCGAAAAATAATTATAAGCTTTGCTATTAATTGTTGCTGTTGTTTTTGTGTATCGCCAAATTTCAAGTTTATGTCCCACAAACTACAACAACAAAAAATAAAAAAATCTAAAAAAAACTGGGTTAGCAAGTCGTTGTCGTCGCCGAACGACGACCGGCGCTACAGCTCAAATCGGATTAGGAATCGAAGCTGCCTTCAAATAATATTGATAATGATGTAAACACCTGATGGAGTAAGCAAAATTTTTATTTATCGCTTTTAACAAGTACACAAAACTGAAATCAATTAAAAAAAACAGCATACTTTATTTAAAAAATTTAAAAAATTGTGGAGGTTTATTTTTTTTTTGCAAACTCTTCTTTGTTAACACATTTTTGCGTTTGGGATTTAAATTCACGTACAAAAATATAAAAAACAAGTTGCCACGTGCTAAAAATAACAACATTGAAGATGAAGCATTAAAAAATTTTGCAAAAAAAAAATTATATATGGTATAAGCACATGCTTTCGGCGACTTATTGAAACCCTATAAATTATAAATTTATCGAAAATCGATATATATTTGCTGAACTTCAGAACACCACTGTTGTTTTTTATTTAAATGTGTTAGGAATCACTTTCAAAGAGTCTTCCAAAAAATAAAAAGCGGAACAATGCGCATTTAAATCGAAAATTCTCTCGAAGTAAAGAAAAATAACCATTTTAACGAATTCAATTTGACAAAATAAGATACGGAACCAGGGGTATTTAACTCAAAAAATCTGTCGAAGAAATGAAAAATAACATTTCAACAAATTCACTTGCACAGAATCTTCGAGAGTTTGAAAAAGTGGAGCAAGGAGAATTCAAATAACAAATTCTATCGTGAAAAGAACAAAAGTTTACATTTTAACGAATACACTTTCACAAGAAATCGCAGAAAGTCCGGTATTTATTTATTTGTCGATAAAATAGAACAAGCTTTAATATATTTTCATATTTGTACAGCAACAATGTTCCTCAATATATCTGGTAAAAACTATTTATGGAACATGGCCCAATATATCAAGAAATCATTAAGAAATGCCTTGATATTTTGAAGTTCTTGGACTCTATCCTATTTATTTAGATCCTAATAGCTTATACGAGTTTTAAGACTCACTTGTAGTGTATTAAAGAACAACGACTTCAATAGAAAAACTCTTCTTCTACAGACTACATATGTATATGGCACATCAGAATGTGCGTAACGCACCTTTAGTTGGAGTTACAAATGGGCGATTCCATTTACGATTTTAAAACTTCTCACTTGATATGTTTTTTTAAAAAAAATAAAAAAAAAATTTTTAATATAAAAGTTGATCAAACCAATTTTTACGGACAGATGAACAATGAATAAATTTTTTTCTTTTGCAAAAAATCATCCATCATGAGAGTTTTTAAGATCTATAAATATAATAAAATCGTAGAAAAATTTTTGTTTGCTCGCTTATCACGCCTAAGCCGCTGAACCAATATGTATAAATTTTGGTATAGAAATAAATGGGTCGCTGGAAAAGAACATAGGCTACTATTTGTTAAAATCGGAAACGGCGATACCCGATCATTCATATTAGCGATATGAAAAATTTATATCTTTGCATCCATTTGAGGTACAGAGATGAAGTTTGGTATAATAAGATCGGGAGAAGTAAGATCCATTGGACAAGTGTGAACAGTTTGGCTTCAATGGTGTAGATTCGCATGGTATGTGCGCACCCATTTGAAGAAGGGGTTTGTGTGCATGTTCATTGAAAACGAATTAATGCCTGCTCCTATAGGGTATAATAAACAGTATTAAAATTATGTTCTTCAGAAGTTTAAGATTTCTCAGTCGTCTTCATATAGATATGTTCGTATGTCCGTCTTTCCAACTGCCTAAGAAAAACTTGGAGACTATAAAACATAGAATCTTCAAGTATGAATATTAAAATTCTCCTACTCCTTCTTCAGTTCACTTTTATTCAATGAATGTGCTATCTTCCTTATGAAATTGGGTATGGATACTTTTTATGTTATAAAGCTGAACATAAGTCCAAGATATATCCACCAGACAAACACACTACTTTAAAATTTTTGTATGAAAAAGTTTTGTATTCTTGTCAATAACAACTTAGAGTATAAGATGATGAAACCTTTTAAAGATAGATCTTATACAAACACATTTGAACTATTCTTCGTTTTGGTATGAAAAACTTCTTTGATTCAGTCTATAGCATGTTGAAATTCGATATAGAGATATCTTCACATTTATGAATATTTTTATATTACATAAATAAGCTTATTCCGTCCACTTTTTGACCCATATTTTCAACTTGGCATCATCCCACCCAAAATTTAAAAAAAATATATTCCAGTTGATATGCTCCAGAGGTAAAAACAATGACATAAATACAATGAAAAACTATCCAAAATTTAGGTTTATGGGTGGTTGATTGCAGAAAATTAGAAGTAATGATCTATGCTACAATTAACCAATTCCGAACAACTATTATTACTTCTTCAACCAATCACTCACCATTATATTTTGGATAGTTTTGTATTAAATATTAAATATTAACAACATAGCAGTGTTTTACGTGTTGTTGATTGCCTCGTGAGAGAGATTGTGATAAGTGAGAGTGATTGGACTATTCTTTAAACTAAAAGCACATATAATTCGGTATTATGATGCGTGGGAGGGAAACTTAACTAGTAAGTTCCCTTACCACCAACATGTATCGTGCATAAAAATTTACAAATATCAAGAATATCAATTTTGTGCGAATATTGAAATATATAAAATTCACGACAGCTGCCTCACAGCCTACTGCCACGCTCGATCCTACTACATATACGCTTTGTCCTTCATGACAACGCATTCAAATCAAAAGAAGTTATTTAATATGTTCGGGTTATCCGTGGAATCGCACATATAACGCATATGTATAGGAATGTGTGTGACTGGCTGTGTCTCTGCATTGGCTAGTTGCATGTGTCTGTTGTTTGCAATTATGCACAACAACAACGACGACGACGACGAAAACCGCGGATAACAGCAGCAAAAATATTGTTAATCGAAAACAGGTTTCTGGAAAAAAAAAAAATAATAAACCGAAACATTGAAACCTCTTTGAAAGGTTTATTATCAAATCGCATTTGTTGGTATTGGTTTTTTTTTCATAGTTGTGTGAGTCTACGGAAGACCGTCTAAATATAATATAAAAATGCAACGCATTGTCCATTATATCGGATCCACGTAATCGATGGTTAGATCCAGTTAAAACTGAAGCAAGACATCATGCACGCCTTAAGGGAGCATTAAAACAAATAAAAATAGCAAAAGCGCTTAAAATTTTGAGAGTAGGTATAACAGCTTTGGTCACACATATACATATATGCTATCAAGCCGCGAGCATGCTTGAGCGAACATGTTGTTAGGATTTGTTCTACATGTGTGAATGAAAATGGGTTATGAAGAAAGCATATTTTTATTTTTTACGCACAGTTATTTGATATTGTTTAAGTTTTTTTACGCCGCAACCGATTTTGATAAAATATTTTATTAAAAACAACAAAAACTCAATCAAAAATTCGTACGGCAAGCACTGCAAATTTTTACTTTCACCTAGCTTTATATATATATACTTCTTACATATGTACATATGAACTTCTTCTAAACGGCTAGAACGATTTTGATATATATATATTTTTTTTTATATATATATAACTTAGCTTAGCTCCATTCAAATTTTGTTCTGATCTTTTATTTTACACAGGCCTCCTACATGATTGTCGACGAAATGCATGATGAACATCCCGAATTGTTGCGCGATCAATACTGGGAATGTGTTGTACCGAAAGAGCTGCCCTATACCATCGGTTCGGATCATTATCGCAAAGATGAGCCAAAGGGTTCTGCAGAGAAATATAAGGTTAAGAAGGAAGATGCCATGTATGTCAATCTACAGCCTAGCGCTACGAAAAGACTTGATGATGTCTATGCGGATTATGTAAGTGCCCGCAAAAGATTACTTAAACAATCCTTGGAATAATATATTTCCCCATAATCTATTTAGGAAAGCGTCGACACGCCCATGGTAGAACGTCGCAAAAATAATAATTGGCTTGTGCGACAGCTCTCACGCATGGGCTCAATACGTAGCCAATCGACTGCGTATTCTTCAAGTGGCTTGGCTTTTCATCGTAATCGTTTGAATTCGGTGTACTCCAGTCCGGAATCCGGTTTACCAGAACTACAGGGACAGCAGCAGCCAGGCATGCCGCCGCAAGCATTTCCACAGCAAAAGGCCAGCTTCTATGATAAATTCATGCATCGCGGCTCGAAACGTGCACAGCGGCAGCTGGTCAAGCAGAGTAAGTGTGCCAAACAACCCAAAAAAAGGGAACATTAAAATAAAAAAAAATTCGAAACCAACAGATTCCAAATTGAACGGCATTGGTGTCAATATAAATCGTCTACGTGAGCGCATACCAACGCCGGATGCCAGCAATGATGCCACATCAAGTGCTGCCGATAAAGATGCAAATGGTAAATGGTTCAAAAACAGTCTAACACATAGTCTTAAAGAAAAAAAAATAGCACCTAGCACACTACTATATATATTCATGTATATATATATCTTGCACTTGTAGCTTCAGATGCCGGTGTCGTCATGACGTCACGGCCACAGCAAATGAGCACCACAAGCACACACAGCAGCATGTTTCCTTCGTACACAAGCACCAGCACAAACACCAACAAAAATAATCAGCTGGATGCTGGCCAAGTGCTGGGTACACTACTTCTATCACCGATTAAAGAAATGGATAGTTCATCGTCGAATAATACTCTGATTCCAGGACATCCATCAACCAATGCATTAGCGCAAGCTGTATTGCCCGAAAATCGTGCAGTTACAACAGGTAACAACTTGCAAATGTTAATGAGGTATGGCATTTAAATTACTTTTTTTAAATTACAGCATCCAACATTACACAGTTATCTTTTCCGTTAACTGTAACGAACAGCAGCATCGGCGGAAATGCACAGCTACCAACTATAACAACAACTGCTGGCAGTTTCAATGATTTCGGTCAAGATTCGGTCATCACAACCATACCACTATCGCTCGCCATACAACGTACACCATCTGCAATATCCATTGTGGAATTGAGTCAGGCCAGTGATGCATTGGCCGCACACAATGCACGTGCAAATGGTCAAAACTTTACCACTACAGCATTGCTCTCAGTGAAGCCCATGAATGGCGGTGCTAGTATTTCGCGCAAGAATAGCGGTAATTTGGAGCGTGCTTCATCGGAACGTTCGGTACGCGCTTCTGATGCTTCAACGACTACAGATACTGTCGATGTTGGACAGTTGCATAGTAACACAGAGCGAAATCTGGATACGGCAACATCAGCGCCATCTACATTGGCCAAACATACGCCCGAACAGAAAACGGGCGAGGTCTATGTTTAGAATAGTTTAACAAAAAGGAACTTCTTAGTCTTTCATTATGTATAATAGTGTATAAAATTTAGTTTATAACCACTGTGCCGATTTTCATTTCCGTAAAAGTTCCGTAAAAAGAAATTTTTCAAACAGTGGTACAAATCACGCCAATTTTTCATTTCCGTACAATTTATTTGCAATTGAAAATGTGTGTTTGAATCGTAAAATAGTTACGGAATTGAGAAAAACGCCATATATGCAGCATAAATTCAAACCGTTAAATTTAGTTCGAATTGAAATTGTGTATAGAAATCGTAAAATTAATACGAAATTGAAAAAAAAGGCATCTTTGATATAGAGATGCCAATATTTAAGCGAAAACATACGGAAATGAAGTTGTAACTGGTGCATATGATTTTTTTTAATAATGCTTATTATTTTAAATTATTTTTTTTTTATTATTTTGCGCGATCAAATTGGCACCCAGAATACAATTAGCGATATTATTTTTGAATAGGTTTATATACGTACGACACTTACTATATATATGTATAAAAATTTGAGTGTCATATAACAGATCAGGTGCACACTCTTTAAGTTAACTAAGAAATTAGAATTTAGGAAATTTAGAAAACTAAGTATTACATGTAGGTATTAATAGGACCCTCGGTTTTTGAAAAAATCAATTATTAAATACCATATATGCGTTAAATTTTATTTGGAGAACTATATTATGTATAGAATACATCAGCTTTTCGTTTCAAATTGCAAGTAAAATGCATTTAACATTCAATGCATATTAATACATATAATACACAGTGCGTTGTTCATGAGTTGAAGAATATAATTAGTAAAATTTTTAATATCATAGCCAGCGGCATGTTGAAATTAAATTTAATAAAATGTTATATGCGGATTATATACAAACACTCAAAAGCAATAGGTACACGAGAAAAATTACAACCAACAACAAAGACAAAGCAAGAAATATTAATAAAAGTAACAGAGTCGCCAGAGAGTTTTCAATTTTTATTTCTAGTGCCACTGATTTGGTAGGAGAAATATAAAACAAGGAGAGAGAGAGAGAGAGCAGAAAAACTCATAAGCGTGTTTCCACTTATATCTGATCTATGGATTTTGTGTTACTTTAAACAATTCCACAGTTTACTTTCCCTAAAAGTTGCAACACTATAATAAGTTCTTATGATACAACTTTTCTTCTTATTATGTAAATCTTGAAAATCTTAACTACCAAAAGGTACTACTATTATAGAATCAAACCGATCTAATATAGTTATATACATATATATATTACAGGCCGCTGTGCAGTTATTTTCGAAAACTTTGATAGGAATTTTTCGAAATCAATTTCTAAAAGTAGTTTTAGATTTAGTAAAACTTAAATAGGTGTGGTGATAGTTTGCAGAATAGAGCATGTATATTTAGTTTTTCTAAGCATCACTGGAAATTTCTTTTATTTTTTTCCAATGTTTTATAAAAAATTTGACGCCACTCTGCAAACATTTTCCCATAAATTTTAATTAAGTTAATTATATACCTTACATAAAATTGTTATGAAAAAAAAGTAGTGCCTTTAAGGATTATAAATAACAAAACACTCTAAGAGAGTCGAAGCACTAGGTTCAGCCATCTAACAAGCGTTAAACTGTTTAGATACATTAGGAGTACTTATTTGCTATTAAGTATAAACTTTAAATTAATTAATTAACTATAAAAATATGCAAACATTCATTCGACTACTGGATATAAGCTTTCAAGAAATTACCGTTATAGTGCCACCGCACGACATTTCAATAGATAGACACTATATGCTTCAGATGATATGCTTAAGATGAGTAACGTAACGATGAGTGAGAGCACGCTGCACACAAGTTGCGCTCATTTATATACAACATACTCGTGATCGCTCTGTATGCGTGTGTGCGAAAGCATAAGCAGCGAGCGCAAAGGCATAAGTAGCGAGCACAATGGTATAAGCAGCGAGCACAAAGGCATAAGCAGCGAGCACAAAGGTGTGAGCATTTATATCTTGTGCTTCAAATTATTGCAACTGATAGCCATTCTACTTACTTTTAAAAGTTAAAATGACTCTTAACTTGTTATTTCAACGTGCTTTGGACTCATAAAAAAAGGTGCATTACTGAATACGTCTACCCTTTTATCATTTTGAATATATTTTTTATTTTACATTATTTTATTTTTGTTAAAAACTTATTTTTTTACACCTTATTTCCAGTAGCACAGTAACAGTCAAAATAATTTTTGAATATTTCTATAACTAGCTAAACTATAGATCGATGTTAAATATATATAAAAAATAATATTATGTATATTTTAAAGAATTTTCCAACATGTAGTTAAGTTTAAACACAACATGTGATATCATATTTGTTTAACTATTATTTTTATTATTATTTTTTATTATATAATGTATGTCAATACTAGAAATCGACATTTATTTTTATTTTATATTATTTTAGAATTGTTTCAAAAATAAAAAATTTCTATACTATTCAACAAAATTAAATTTTCAATAAAGAACATATTGTATTGTACAGACTACAATACATAAAAATAAAACATTTTATTATTTATTTATTTATTATGTTTGGTTAACTATTAACTAACAAAGGGTTAATTGCCAAGCAACTCTTTGAAATCTGTGTGACTGATGTGAAAGAAAAATCAGTGCAGATATTTCAGTTATTTTATGAAATACCTATGCAAATTAGTATGAGAGTCTGAAACAATTTTGAGGTATATAAGAGTGAAAGATCTATGCTTATACCATATTCATTTCATATATTGATATAAGAGTTTGGGAGCTGCTTATGGAAATGTGCACTCATCTAAATTTATTCCATACACGGAAAATATTTTTAATGGTTTCTATATAGCTCTGTGGATCAAAATTGAGTTTAATACAATATAATATAATATATTAATATGATATATTAATAATATGATATATTATATAATATATCACATATGATATGATATGTATTGAGCAAATGGGATTCCCATCAGTGAAGACTATTTTTCTAAAGAAGGCTCCATTCTAACGTGAGCGCTAAAGCTTTTCTATATTTATATACACCTATACACTCGTATACCCATCTCGTTGCCAGTAATTATGCGTTCCAATAAGGTAAGATCCGTATTAGCCGGATCCAGTATCTCTGTAACTACCTTCTCTCGGTACCTTTTTTGAAAAAACTCGGTTCTAACGAAACAAGTTTTTCAGCAACGCATTGCATACCCAATCGTACGTACGTTGTCGTGTGATATCTCCCATACACAATCGATCTTTGTCACATAGTTACTTTCCGAAACGATTTCCTTCACGTTATCGTAGGTCACACTCGTTGAGGGCAGTCCAAAATATGACATGTCTTCAACGGTGTCTCAAAGATCCTTGATCGCTTTATACCACTCGTAGCTACGTTTTTGATAAGCATTACTGAGGTCGACTGACTGAAAAATCTGCTGTAAACACACTGCATGAAAGAACGTGCAGACAATGTTAGGAACTTAGAAAATAAATTGAATCGCCAAACTACTACTCCGGAAGTATTTACATACATATATGGTTGGAAAAAAGTCTTTTCGTTTTTTCGCCTTTATATCAAATCTTTATAAAATTACGTACAATCATCAGATTTAGTTCAAAACTTCAATATGCCCTGCTCCTATTGGCAAAAAAGTGCGACAGTGGATTTTCGCAAGCCTTACTTGAGGTCAATTTCACGCCAGCGAAATCGTTCGACTTTGACAGGAAGAGATGGTAATCCGATGGTGCCAGGTCCGGAATATAAGGTGAATGCATAAGGACCTCTCATCTGAACTGCCAGAGCTTCTGACGGATGACAATCGAAGTATGTGGTCTGGCGTTGCTTTGATGGTACACAGTTCCTCTCCTATTGGCCAAAAAAGGCCGCTTCTGTGCGATTGCTGCTTTCAAGCGGATCAGTTGTTCACAGTAGAAGACTGAATTGAGCGTTTGACCATAAAGGAGCAGCTCATAGATGATTCCCTGCCAATCCCACCGAACACACAGCAAAACCCTCCTGACTGTCAATCTGGGCTTGGCTACCATTTGAGCCGCTTCGCCACTCTTCACCTACGACCGTTTGCGCTTCACGTTCTCGTAAGTGACCCAGTTTTCATCGCCAGTCACCATTCGCTTCAGTAACTTCAAATTCAGTGAACCTCTATTGTGCTACGCGAATTGAACAAGTGAACTCTCCTTCACAACTTCTTGTTGTTAACTACAATCCATAAGCTGTTCGGTCATCAACTCCTCACAGATCGATGCTATCCACCATCTAGCTAGCAAAAAAAAATTATAACTTCATTAGTTACTGACTCCGTAGACCTAAGTTTCTTCGAGGAAGATTTGATAGCAACAACTTTCCATGCCTTTCATGGATTGGTTCATTCAGTCACTTCAAAGCAATGCTGGAAAAGTAGAGCATCTTGAGAAAAAACTTGCTGGCTCATAGACTTAATTAAAAAGGTGATGTGTCACCCAAGCTATACTTGTGGATCTCCAGACGACAATTAGCCTGCTCTGGTCGACATTATGCATTTTGAAGGCACGTGGAATGATAGAAGAAGAGTGGTTTAATTTGGAAATGACCGCTTGCATTGGTACCAAAAAAGAGTGTTTTTTCTTGAATAGTGAATTCGTTGGGCATCATTTTCTAAAACAAGGCACGTTTCAACACATTAAACAGAAGCTTCTTGAAATCGATAACGAAATCGTCTGAGCTTGGTGCTTCACCATGCCTCACAACGTTATGGGTAACCATAATATTCTCGATGCACCCCTTTTTGGCTTGCTTTAAACACTTGGTCTCTGGCTGTTATGTTCCACGTTGAACTTCATATATGTTTTCTTTCCCCATGGTTATAGGAAAGGAGCAACTCAGCTTTATCATCAAAGATCATAGAGAGTAGAAGGTATCCCGAAGTAAAGCATAGTCTACTACAACAACTAACTGGACATTGATTGATATCCAATTTTAAAGAAACCTATCTAACTGACCTCGCTACATAATTAAAATACTGGATGCTAGCTTCTTCTGTATTTTATGGAACTTTATTTGACAGCACGTTTTAGTTTCATTATTATGGAAATTATTTATTTGTAATCGCTTGCCGACTTACTTATTACAACGCACATTTCTCTAATTTTAAACGACACCCCGCCAATTTTTTTCTCAGTGCAATACACCCGTCGATCAATTAATTTGACTTGACCGTTTATGAGCGCCCAGAACGACATAAGAAATTTAAATGCTATCGCAAATGAAACTGGTGCTCAGTTCGTGTTCATTCATCAAACGAAACAGAAGTCACCATAGAAGTCACATAAATATATGGTGTACGAGTATATGGTGGTTAGTTTTTGACTGATATTTTTAGTGTTAAACGTGTAGAAAGGATAATTGTGAAGAAAAAAAGGTGAACAAAACTATTATAAGAAATGGACTATTGTAAAAATCAAATAACATTAAATCAAAAGATGCTTTTAAATGGAACATAAATCTGTAATGCTAAAAAATATGCTACTACAATGTATGAAAAAAAATAACTTATTGAATATGACAATATTCATTAACCTTGCAGGTTAAATGTCTATATAAAAAAATAGAACAAATGATTTTCGTTGAAAACGAAGTTTTAACACCCTTCACGAATTTACAAACATAGCATAAATAGTTTATTTTTGAAAATGTAAAAGTGTTCGTGTATAAGAAGAAACAATTTTAAGATTTAGATATAAATATTAACTGTAAAATGAAATATATAAATGGATGATGGTTTTGTAACCCTAACCATGGGTTAGATTATACTATACACCCATTAATTTAAATGTGAAGTATTCGTCCTTAAAACACAGAAATATTTAATTTCAAGTTGAAATCAAGTGAAAACCTTAATTTTTCATACAAAAACCTTCAACAGTGTGGTGAAAGCTTTAATTAAGCAAAATTTGTCAAGACTCACCCATTGAGACATTTATGGAGGTTACTGCTTAGACACATAAGGACAGACAGTTGGACATTTCTATATATAGATATATATCTCGTCCATATATATATATAATAAGAAGAACCTCCAATGCACTACAAACTTTTAGACAAACTAAACTTACGCTTTTCATACTGCACTGTGTGTAGGGTATATATAAAACAAATGAAAAATCTTGCATATAATATTCGTACATATAATAAATATTTAGTTGGAGAGGCGCGCAGCACTTAATTGAATTAACCTTTTTGACGTTGTCATCATCTGTAGATACATATATGCTATATAGTGCGTGAAAAATCTTCAACAACAAATAATGTGTGAACAAATCATGGACAAACCCAATTGAATTATATTTACAGACATATATCTAATCAATAATAAACTATTGAACAATCGATTAAATAATAATTTATGCAGAAATGATATGCAAGATTTTTTATATTTAGAAGACGCTTAGACAAACATGGAACACGATGAATCGTCGAGTGGTGGCACAACAAAAACCACAACGGAGGATGTACCCTATGCTTCGGGGCTTGAGCCAACAAAGCCGACCAGTTTCAGTGCACTCTTTCGCTTCTCTACACCATGTGAATTGATTTGGCTTTTCGTGGGTTTCGTGATGTGTTGCATCAAGGCTTTGACGCTGCCCGCAGTGGTCATTGTCTACAGTGAATTTACGGCCATGTTGGTCGATCGTGCCATGCAAATAGGCACCAGTTCGGCGACTTATGCACTACCCATCTTTGGCGGTGGTAAACTATTGTAAGCAACCATTTAAACCTATTTTAGTATTGTTTATTACTAAACAAATTTCTTATTTAGAACAAACGCTACAAGTGAGGAGAATAGCGCAGAACTCTATAACGACTCCATATCGTATGGCATACTCTTGACACTAGCTTCATTGGTTATGTTCGTCTCGGGCATATTTTCGGTGGATGTCTTCAATTTCGTTGCACTGCGTCAAGTTACACGTATGCGCATTAAACTATTCGAATCGGTCATGCGTCAGGATATCGGCTGGCATGATCTGGCAACAAAACAGAATTTTGCACAAAGCATGACCGAGTAAGTTCAAAATTGAAATTGGTTTGGTATTATTATTTGGACCTAAACTTTTTCAAATTCTCTATTTTTTTCAGTGACATAGAAAAAATACGCGATGGCATTTCGGAGAAAGTTGGACACTTTCTATATTTGATCTTTGGTTTTATCATAACTGTTGGCATATCCTTTGGCTATGGCTGGAAACTAACACTGGCTGTGAGCGTTTATATTCCAATCGTCATATTACTTAACTACTTTGTGGCTAAGGTTTGTATAAATACGAATAAAACCTTGTAACTTCATTATTTTTCAATTTAATTAAGAAAGGAGAACAGATTTATATGGGGACTAGCCAATTAGAGGGTTTGGCACCTTATTTAAATACTACTTATATGCAAAGGGACTGGGGAGACAAGCTATCCAAACTTGAAGGCTGTATCTGTTATTATCTCTAAGTTCTTGATGTCGCTTGAACCTGCTTGGCAATGTCTCGGGACATACCTAGCCAATCCGTTGTGTCGTCTTTCCTACGCCAGCCGTTGGATTGCTATGGTACTCATCCATCACATGCTCCGCTCTCCTTTACCCAATACAGCGCTATGATGGTATAACGAACCATTCTGGATGGTATAGTCAGGATATTCCTCGGGATTGCACCTAACCTCCACCATCTTGTAAATCAGCCAAGTACACTCAGGGTCGTCATCTAAAAATAGTTCACACACCTGCCGTTCACGAAACAAAAGAGATCTCCCCATACCTGGTCATTTCAACGCGTGCTCGGTCGTGCTCTATTACGTCTTTCTCCAATCAATTTTGGTTCCTCCCATGTAAGCCATGCGTGCCAGAACTCTTTCGAATGACCGAAGTGACCAGCCGATTGGTGCCGGTGGAATTTATGCGCTGCATTATGTCAACCTAATCGAATAGCTCATACAGCTCGTGGTTCCTACGGGACCTAAACTATTAGGACCAAAAATCCTGCGGAGAAACTTACTCTCAAAGACTTTCAACGCCTTTTCACAGTCCATGCTACTGCGCCATAAAGTAGGACCGAGTTTATCAGCGTCTTGTAGATCTTCGTATTCATCTTTTGAAAGAGGGCTTTACTTTTAATTGGCTTCCTTAACCCATCGTCACAGACCATCTAAGAATGATGGCGAACGAGAAGACACCAAAAAAACGCAAGACAGAGCATCACCCTGTCTGAAACCACTCTTGGTATCAAACGGACTGGAAAGATGCTTTCCTACAATTATTTTTTTTTAATCTTTTAGAATTTTTATTTTTTAAACTTTTCTTGAAATTTTTTAAAATTGTTTCTAAAAAATACTTTTACAAATAATCTATTTTTGCAGTTTCAAGGCAGCTTGACAGCACGCGAACAAGAATCCTACGCCAGCGCTGGAAATCTTGTCGAGGAGGTACTGAACGCCATACGCACAGTGGTCTCATTTGGTGGCGAAAAGCAGGAGGCAGAGCGTTACGATAATTTTCTGGTACCTGCACGCAAAGCCAGTCAAAGGAAGGGTGCCTTCTCGGGCATCAGTGATGCTGTGCTCAAGTCCATGCTGTTCTTCTCATGCGCTGGTGCGTTTTGGTATGGTGTTAATCTCATATTGGCGGATCGTTATGCCGTGGACAAGGAATATACACCAGCAATTTTGATGATTGTGGGTTTCTTCCTTTCTTTCTTGATATGCATATGTTTAAACCTTTACTATTAATTTGCAGGCCTTCTTTGGTATTATTGTGGGTGCCGATAATATAGCACGTACTTCACCCTTTCTCGAGTCATTTGCCACGGCGCGTGGTTGTGCGGCAAACATCTTCAAGGTCATTGATAACACCTCGCAAATAGATCCACTCTCCACCGATGGCAAATTGCTTAATTATGGACTGCGCGGTGATGTTGAATTTCAGGATGTTTTCTTTCGTTATCCCTCACGTCCGGATGTTATTGTACATCGTGGACTTAATATAAGAGTACGTGCGGGTCAGACAGTTGCCTTGGTTGGCTCATCCGGTTGCGGCAAGTCAACATGCATACAACTATTGCAACGCTTCTACGATCCGGTCTTTGGTGCTATCTTGCTGGACGATTTGGATATACGAAAATATAATATACAATGGTTACGCTCAAATATTGCTGTAGTGGGTCAAGAGCCGGTACTTTTCTTGGGTACAATAGGTGCGTAGTGGAAAAAGATGTGAATGGATGTAGCCTTGATTTACCTTTGAATTTCAGCACAAAATATTAGCTATGGCAAGCCGAATGCCACACAGAAGGAGATTGAAGCTGCCGCTAGGCAAGCTGGTGCACATGAGTTTATAGCAGCTCTACCAGAGGTGGGTTGTTAATATATATAAAAACACTGCTTCAAACTTTAAAAACTTTTCCAATCAGAGTTACAAAACAACAATTGGCGAACGCGGCACACAGCTGTCCGGCGGTCAAAAGCAACGCATTGCCATAGCACGTGCGCTCATACAGAATCCGAAAGTATTATTATTGGATGAGGCAACCTCAGCATTGGACTATCATTCGGAGAAACTGGTACAGGAAGCATTGGATCTGGCGAGCAAAGGACGCACAACCATTGTTGTTTCACATCGCCTGTCAGCTATACGCGGCGCTGATAAAATAGTTTTCATACACGAGGGCAAAGTGCTGGAAGAAGGTTCACATGATGATCTAATGGCTTTGGAGGGCGCCTATTATAATATGGTGCATGCTGGTAATATTAAAGTGCCCGAACCGGATGTTAAAGATGTACAGGAGTTAGATTTGGAGGTTGAAAAAAGTATGTTTAGCACTTAAAAAATATTTCACAAATTAAACAAAAACTTTCCTTCACCATATTACAGCGAAAAATATTTCATTGTATGAAAAAAGCTTCGAAACCAGTCCATTAAATTTTGAGAAAAACCAAAAAAATAGCGTACAATTTGAGGAGCCTATTGTACGGCACACGGAGAAAAATGAGAAATTAGAACAGGCCACAACAGGCGTTGCAGAACAGAGTTTCTTCACCACTTTTGCACGTATTTTGCGCCTCTCACGTCCAGAATGGTGTTATCTGATCTTGGGTGCCATTTGTGCCATTGGTTTCGGCTGCACATATCCGGCATTCTCGATTATCTTTGGTGAATTCTATTCAGCACTGGCTGAACGTGATGAACAGGTGGCTTTGGATCGTACCGCGGTGCTTTCGTATTGTTGTCTTGGCATTGCATTTATTACCGGCTTGGTTTGTTTTCTGCAAACCTATCTCTTCAACTACGCCGGCGTCTGGCTGACAACGCGCGTACGTTCGTTGGCATTCCGTTCGATGATACGTCAAGACATCGGCTGGTTCGATCGTGACGAAAATTCTGTGGGTGCACTCTCTGCACGTTTGTGCGGCGATGCAGCAGATATACAAGGCGCCATCGGTTATCCACTAAGCGGTCTCATACAGGCGTTCTCAAATTTCGTTGTCGGTGTTTCAGTATCCTTCTATTATTCATGGAAGCTGGCGCTGCTCTGTCTGGCCATGTGCCCCATTGTAGTGGGCTCGGTGATATTGGAGGCGAAGTAAGTTTGAGCTGAGTGAAGGGTATTTTTCTGTTTCATATTTCTATGCAATTTTTTTATTATTCGTTTTCTCCATTTTAATCACAAACAATTAGATTGATGACCTCCGCCATGATACGCGAAAAACAAGTCATCGAAGAGGCCTGCCGCATTGCAACCGAAGCCATTTCAAATGTACGCACCATTGCCGGACTACGGCGTGAAGCGCAAGTCATACGCGAGTACAGCGATGAAGTACATCGCGTCGAAGCATTTATACGGCAGAAGCTAAGATATCGTGGTGTCATAAACTCCACAATGCAGGCCTCGGTATTCTTAGCCTATGCGGTTGCGCTTATGTATGGCGGTGTTTTGGTATCACAGGGTAAAATTCCTTTTCAGGATATAATTAAGTAAGTTACCAAATGTGGCAATATCTTCTATATTTAGTACTCAAGAACATATCACTTGTAGAGTATCCGAAACATTGCTTTATGGCTCTATGATGCTGGCACAGTCACTCGCCTTTACACCTGCTTTTACTGCAGCACTGGTAGCAGGACATCGCCTATTTCAGATATTGGATCGCAAACCGAAAATATGCTCACCAGCCGCTCCACCCAAGAATACATTGGCCAAGCAATTAAATCTATTCGAGGGTGTACGCTATCGTGACATTGAATTTCGTTATCCAACACGTACGGATGTTAAAATCTTAAATGGGCTCAACTTGGAAGTACTGCTGGGCCAGACAGTGGCATTAGTTGGACACTCCGGTTGTGGTAAATCGACATGTGTTCAATTGCTGCAGCGTTATTATGATGCAGATGCGGGCAGCATAGTATGTTTGGGCGACATAAATAGTATTACAGCATTATTAAATAATTCCATTTTTCTTTCCTATTCCAGCACATTGATCACGATGACATACGTCAGGATCTAACGCTTGATGGCTTGCGCAGCAAATTGGGCATTGTTTCACAGGAACCATCGCTTTTCGAACGCACCATTGCCGAGAATATTGCCTACGGCGATCACAGCCGTTCCGTGCCCATGGCTGAGATTATCGCTGCTGCCAAGTCAGCCAATGCACATTCCTTCATCATTGGTCTACCGAATGGCTATGATACAAAGATGGGTGCACGCGGCACACAGCTATCCGGTGGTCAAAAACAACGCATTGCCATTGCACGTGCTTTAGTACGTAATCCCAAGATATTGCTACTGGATGAGGCCACATCCGCTTTGGATTTACAGAGTGAACAGCTGGTGCAACAGGCACTCGATTCGGCATGTTCCGGTCGTACGTGTATTGTGATTGCGCATCGTCTGTCCACCGTACAAAATGCGGATGTAATTTGTGTCATTCAGAGCGGACGTATTGTTGAGCAGGGCACACATCATCAGTTGATTGCAAAGGCTGGCATATATGCTAAATTGCACCGTACGCAAAAGGATCATTAGGAATTCTTCTATACATACATCCACACATACATACGTATTCATACATACATGCATACATAATTTACACTATTACAGTAACAAGTTCAGAGTTTATAGCTCAACACAATTCACAAAAATAAATTTTACACTGAAAAAAAAATTAATTAGAAAATGTTTGCCACAATTTCGGGAGTTATTGTTTGTAAACCATACGTGCTGGATCACTTTCGTCCATTCGAATCAAGAGCAAAGCCTAGTGCTATCGCTCGAATTTGTACGCCGGACTATCTCAACCTCATCAAATAATTTATACAACTCGTGGCTCATATGGAACCTAAACTCGTCGTCATCTCTAATTCGTCTGATCAAGGTCCATATTTCTGCGCCCGGGAGTACCAACGTCTAATAAATCTTTTTTTTTTTAGTCTTTCAAGAGAGGGCTTTACTTCTAATTTTCTTCCTGATCTCCAGGCTGACTTATTGTTGCTGGTAATTTTAATCCAAGATAGACGAAGTTTTCTGCAGCATTGAAGTTGAAAGTCACAAACCGTACAACACGCTATGACAGCGTGCAAAAATATACCTAGTTCTTTCTCTAGTCCTCATTCACCGCTAGAGCAATGAGCCGAGACTGTTTTTCAAGATTCATCCCTACGCTGAGTCGAAATACTTCATTTGTATCGGCGTATCTCAAGCAGCTTTATAGGCCACACAGATATTGTCCTAAAGCCTTCCGACTTCTAGCTTTCATTGCATGTATGGTCGTGCGGCGTGCACCACGCTGAGTCTAGTGCGTACCTTGGCTGCGACAAGTTCCAAGTGGTCCAAGTCGGTGCTTACCTTCCATCAATTATAACATGATCAATTTGGTTGCGTGTAATTTGATCTGGACCTAGCCATGTAGTCTTGGTTATGTTGAGATGTTGAAATCTGGTGCGACTAACTGCCATGTTCCGACCTTCGGCGAAATCGATTAGCCTCGTGAATCAGTGTAGTGAAGGCTAAATTTTTCGACTGTTAGGCCAAATGTTCCTTTTTTCCTTCCCTCTCAATTTAGGATTTGAAATCGCCGAGCACTATTCCGACATCGTGTATGGAACAGCGCTTGTATAGACGTTCCAAGTGATCTAAAACTCATCTTTAGCAACAGCATCCAAATTCGTTCTTACTCGCATTGCAGCTGTGGTATATTTCACAGGAGGCTTTTTTAGAGCAGCCCTGTCCTACCCATTGCATTTACTGAAGCGCAGTGATGTCAACCTTGTATCTTTTGAGGACATCAACCGGTTTTTTTTTTTTTTCATTGGAGGGTTTTTTTTTAATTTGGCGGGTCAAAAGCCCAGGTCACCAACATCCAATTAACCACAATAAAATGTATACAGCGCTAGGCGAACTTAATATTCATTAACAACATCGTAATCGTATTCATTTTCAAGAAATTTTTCAGAATTTGCACACGGCGAGAGCCAAGTAATAAAGTTGTTAAAGTGTTTGCTCGCGGAAGTATTTTGTGATTCTCAGGAGCGTGCATTCGCTTCTCTGACCAACGCCGGTTGACCATACATCAAATATAACGGTAGCCACCTATGCTGCTGACACAGCGATCTCTATCATCTACAAATTTCCTAATGAAGCCACAAGGTATGCCCAAGGATACTTAAATACTCTAGTGAACTGGTTTAAACGATGGAACTACCAAATTAATCATTAGAAGTCTGTGTAAAAAAATAATTCCGACCTCCGTCTTGGTGTAAGTCTTAAGCCGAAAAATAATCATTTCTGTTATTTGGTTCTTATATAAGAGGAATACATAAGGGAAATTTATAAGATCTTACTTAGAAGAAATACCCTGGGGAAAATTATGCTAAGACTCTTGGTCCTATATGTCTTCGTCTTTAAATGCCTTTTTAGCAACATAAATTGAAACCCAAGTTTTTAAATTTCGAGAAATATAATACTAGAGCAAAAAATAACCAATATTTTTAATGTACTACAGAAACTATGTCAGAAATTTTAAATAGTTCTAAAAAATGGTTAATTATTAAACGGAAAATTAGTTCAATCACATACTATGGAAACTTGTGCACACCTTTCAGTAGACATTTGCTCTCTGAAATTCTATACATAAACCTTGAGAAAATCAATTCAATTGATATTAATAAACGACCCAGTACACCCCACATGCATGCACCATGCCATACGATATATATGAGTATTAGAGAGAAATGGGTAGGAACGCAATTTAATTTAGCTAACGGATTGTTCATTAATGATATTTTATAAAAACGCTGGCATGGCGCACAGCCAGCACAGTATTTAGTGACAAGCGAACGGGTGAAGATCTTGCAAACAGTGAAACATCAAAGGGAGTAAATCGTTTGAAAGATATCTGAAAAAGTTTTATATTAATTATTTTTAAACAAACAATAAAAGCGAAAGATTAGAAGTGAATATACAAAAAAATGCGTAATAAAATCTGCAAATATTAAGTAGATAAATAGTTGTCTTTGGAGCAATACGGAAAATAGCGCCATCAAAAAAAGATATTACGCCGTACTCGATACGCATTTTATTGCACGTCTGTCGTCATATATATTTTATAATATTTTATTATTGTACAATGACTTGACAATGGCATTGCAAACTTCAGTCCTCGATTTAGCTGAAGCATCAACATTTTGAACTTTCAAGTGAAATATTTCGTATCTTCTGTGGCCCGCATTTGTCTATCCGCGCTTACAAGTGTCGATCTATGACTGCAACCAGAAATATTGCTGCTTGTAGAAGAAATTACTATTAATTGACCTCAACGGTCAATGTTGTTTATTGACTTTAAAATTAGAAAGAATAACGTACATAGTTAAGCGACCGAGTGAGCTAGTGAGTGAGTGAGTGACTGCATGACGATGCAAGATTCCGTAAATGTGGTGTCCACCGATGACGCCAATGCAAAGAAAAAGGCCCGCAAAGCGCCCAAACCAAAGAAGCGCACGGTCAGCTTCTTGCAGCTCTTCCGCTTTGCCAGCTATTGGGACTACTTTCTGTTGTTTCTGGCGTTAATTGCAACGCTGCTCCGCTCGCTCGTCTATCCAATTGGCGTGATTGTGTACAGTGAATTGGTTGCCATGTTCATCGATCGTACGCTGGGCATTGGTGCCAGTTCACAGACGCATGCGTTGCCCATTTTCGGTGGCGGCAAAGTGCTGTAAGTAGTGTCTTTCCAGTTGAAAGTTTCTAATATTGAGTTTACTCTTTCTTTTTTTCGCAGCACTAATGCTACTCTCGAGGAAAATATGTCCGAATTACGCAAGGACTCCATGGCTTTTGGCATAATCATTAGCTTGGATTCTTTGCTGATGCTCTTCTCCGGCATTGCATATATTGATCTGTTCAATCATGTTGCTTTGAATATTACCTTACGCATGCGTCGTGAGTTTTTTAAGGCTACGCTGCGTCAGGATATTGGCTGGCATGATATGTCACAGGATCAAAATTTTGCTGTGCGAATTACAGAGTAAGTTTTATGTTAAATATTTACTATTAAAAATTTTTAAGTATCTAATTGGAATTTTTAAGCTTAAAAAAATTTTAATGGATAGTGATGTGTTGAGAAATATGATCCCAAAATTGTTTAAACCAACGATAACCCAGGCGTGCCGTAGTGTCTGGATCTAATAGCAAGACAAACAAGTTGCCAAGTCGAAAGCAAAGTCGGCTCCAAAAGCCAGTTACATATCAACCTAGACTAAACGATCAGAGGTTGAAAATGAGAGAATCCTAAATCCTCTTCTAAACAGAATCGAAGCTCAGAATCTGGGCAGAGACGCATTTTGTTGAGATAATATCTCCATCAATGATGGCCCGTAAGAAAGGTCGTGATAGGTCAAGTTACCTATTGCAATAAAACCCGATCGCTGTGCCATCCACCAGTTACAATAATGAATGTAAACCATGAAGGGAGCCTATCAAATACACACAAAACATCCATCAAAATCAGTAGGAGCACCTCAGGACCTCAAAACATCCATCAAAATCAAAAGGAGGACCTCAGTAACATAACCAGACGGAATATTATTCCCCAAGTGCTCAGACCCATTGACCATACAAGGGTTGAAGTCCATTGCCCCCTCAAGCGGTCAAGTCCATTGACCTCTCAAGGGGTCAAATCCATTGATCTCTTAAGGGGTCAAGTCCATCGACCACCAAAGGGGACAAGTACATTAATGCCCCAAAGGGGTCAAGTCTATTGACCCCCCAGGATTCAAGTCCTTTGACCGCGAAAGGAGACAAGTCCATTAAGCCACAGAGGATCAAGTCGTCCGTCTGGAGAGGTCAATAACATTGGCCAAAATTCGATGATATTAGCCAGCGGTCGATATCATCGTTCAATGGAGGTAATAATACGGCGTCAAGTCCATCTCGAAGGTTCCAAGCCAAGTTCATTAAGCCCCAGGGGCTCAAGTCCTTCATCCGAGGAGTTCTCTGCTTGAAAAGGTCAATAACGTTGGCCAGAGGTCGATAGCCTTTGTCAAAAGAGATAACTTAGTTCGGTGCATTTGCCGGAGGTAGATGACCGGAAACAATTTTTTTTACGCTCTCCTCGGCGATTCTCAAAAGTTGATATACCAAATTTTATTTCCTTGACCGGAAACGTTCTCCTCGGTGATTCTACAAAGCTTATTTTACCGAGTTGATTTTATCGTCTGCGAAATCTCCGTATGAGGATTCATCTGTCTGGGATATTCCCCGTCTAGGGATACCGTCGTCTGGGGATTCCTCCGTCTGGTTATTCTATTGTCTGGTGAATTCCCTGTCAGAGGATTCCGTCGTCTTGTGATTTACTCGTTTGGGGATTTCTCTGTCAGAGGATTCCCCATCTCGGGATTCCTCCGTTTGGGCCATTCTTCGTCTTGAGATTCATCCATTTCTCGATTCCATCGTTTAGAGATTCTTTCATATGAGGATTTACTCCATTTAGGTATTCCTCCATCTGTGGATTTCCCCATCTAGAGATTGCTTCGTCTGGGGATTCCTCTGTGCATAAATTCCCACGTATAGGGATATTATAAAGCACTATAGATGTAATATCTGGAACTTTCGAATTTTTCCTACATTTTATGCTCTGTTTCGACAGTAACATGGAGAAAATACGCAGCGGTATAGCAGAAAATCTCGGTCACTTTGTGGAAATTGTCTGTGATGTCACAATTGGTGTAGTGATCTCATTCGTCTACGGCTGGAAATTGGCACTGGCAGTTTGTGTTTATATACCAATCACGATGGTCATAAATACTGTAGTAGCACGGGTAATTAATAATATTGAGTACTGAACTATTGCATTAACTAAAACTCGTATTTCTTCTGTACTTTCACGTAGTATCAAAGCAAATTAACCGAAAAGGAACAAAGCTCCTATGTACGTGCCAGTTCGGTTGCTGAAGAGGTTATTGGTGCTATACGCACGGTAGTTTCTTTTGGCGGTGAAAAGGTCGAGTCCACACGTTATGATAATTTGCTAATGCCTGCACTCAAGGCGGGCAAATGGAAGGGTGTTTTTTCTGGACTCAGTGATACTGTTATGAAATCTTTACTATTCATAGTCGGCGCTGGTGCCTTCTGGTATGGTGCACATCTCATACTCGATGATCGTACCAAAGCGGCTATTGCAAAAGACTACACAGCAGCCAATGTCATGATTGTAAGTCACCCTTATGGTGTAGAGAAATGGTAGCCTATATTAATTTATTTTTTGCAGGTTATAGCTGGCATTGTAGTCAGCGCAAATCATATATCACGCACTGCACCATTTCTTGAATCGTTTGCCATGGCGCGTGGCTCAGCTGTACCCATATACGATGTAATCGACAGCACCTCAAAAATTGATCCATTATCTACAGATGGCAAAGTACTAAACTATGGACTTAAAGGTCGCATTGAATTTCAGGATGTTTTCTTTCGCTATCCAGCCCGTGAGGATATTATTGTATTGCGTGGTCTGAATTTAACAGTCATTGAGGGTCAAACGGTTGCACTGGTTGGTGCTTCGGGTTCGGGTAAATCGACTTGTATACAATTGGTACAACGCTTCTACGATCCCATATTTGGTAAAGTGCTTCTGGACAATGAGGATATACGTACATTCAATTTACATTGGCTAAGATCCAATATTGCGGTAGTGGGACAGGAACCAGTTTTATTTCAGGGCACTATAGGTGATATTATTTAATGAATGACTAGTGAGAAAATAATTGTTAAGAAAAAATATTATTTAGCTGAGAATATACTACATGGCAAACCAAAAGCTACACAAAAGGAAGTGGAAGATGCAGCCAAAGCCGCCGGAGCACATGACTTCATCATTGCTTTAGATCATGTAAGCTGTTTATAGTATTATTGATGTATACTCATATTATATTAGAGTGGATCACCCTAATATTCATACTTCTAACATAATATTAATCATTCTTGCTTTATTTTTCTTCTTACCTTTTATTATACATCTTCTCTTACGCTACAGGGTTATGACACGCACATTAGCGAGAAGGGTGTACAGTTGTCTGGTGGACAGCGTCAACGCATTGCCATTGCACGTGCACTTGTACAGCAGCCCAAAGTTTTGTTACTGGATGAAGCAACTTCTGCGCTTGATTACCACTCCGAGAAACTGGTACAAGCAGCGCTGGAGAAAGCCAGCAAAGGACGCACCACGCTTGTAGTCTCACATCGGCTATCGGCTATTAAAAATGCCGATCGTATTATCTTCATCGATAATGGACGTATCGTTGAAGAGGGCAATCACGAAACGTTGATGAAACTGGAAGGCGAATATTACAAAATGGTTATGGCACATGAGTACGATAATTCTGCTGAAGAAATTTTAAACGAATTGGATGAGGTTTTGGATAAAGAACGCAAGCAATCGCATGAGTTTACCGAATTGTCTTTCAATGGTCTAAAAACAAGATGCTCGCTAGCTTCGATAAAAAGCGGGGATAAAAATAATTTGGATTTCTTTATGAAGAATCTGACGAAGGCACATCAAAATGAAGAGCAAGATAAAGCAAAACCAAGCGCAAACATCTCATATATAAAAACATTTTTTCGCGTAATAAGCTGGGCTAAACCGGAATGGAGTTTTCTCATTATTGGTGCAATTTGTGCAGGACTTTATGGCTGTACACAGCCGGCTTTTTCCATAGTGCTTGCAGAGCTATACGCTTCGTTGGCGAAGCCGGAAGATGATGAAGTACTGGCACACACCGCAACCATGTCAATAATCAGCACGGTTATTGGCATTTTGGCTGGCATTGTGTGCTTCATACAGACATACTTTTTTAATCTGTCGGGTGTTTGGCTTACTACAAGAATGCGGTATGCATATGTCCAATATTTTTAAATACAAACGTTAATCTATCTTAAAATTTTAGTTCGAAGACTTTTCAAAGCATTATGTCACAGGATATTGCCTGGTTCGATGAGAAACATAACAGCGTTGGCGCACTCTCGGCACGTCTGGCTGGCGATGCAGCCAGTGTACAGGGCGCAATTGGCTTTCCACTGAGCAATATACTGCAGGCCATAACAAACTTCATTTGCAGCATATCGATAGCCTTCAGCTACTCATGGGAACTGGCATTGATCTGCTTGAGCACATCACCATTTATGGTTGCTGCAATTGTCTTTGAGGCGAAGTAATAATACGTTTTATAAAGAAAAAAACAATAAATTAATATTTCTACACCATAACTCCACAGATTCAGCAACAATTCGGCGCTTGAGGAGAAGGAAGTGCTAGAAGAGACCAGCAGAATTGCAACGGAAACAATTGCACAGATACGTACTGTTGCTGCGTTGCGCCGCGAGGAGGACCTTATTAAAGCCTACGATCAGGAAATTGAAAGTTATGAAGTACAAATCAAGCGGCGTCTACGCTTTCGTGGTCTAGTCAATTCCTTGGGCCAGTCACTTATGTTCTTCGGCTATGCCGTAACCCTTACCTACGGTGGCTATATGTGCGCTGATGGCAAGATACGTTTCGAAGATATTATGAAGTAAGCAGTTGGCATATTAATTTAGATAAATAAATTTTACTAAATAGTTTAACTATCTCCAACAGAATTGCCAACACCATGCTCTACGGTCTGTTCATTTTGGCGCAATCACTTGCTTTTACGCCAGCGTTTAATGCTGCACTGCTCTCAGCGACACGGATGTATGAGATCATAGATCGTACACCCCGCATATTATCACCGGACATCTACGCAACTGAAGAAAATGGCAAGAGCCAAGCGAAAACAAAAACAAATGCCGTAAATCAGGGCGTCAGCTATAGAGACATACACTTCACCTATCCGACGCGACCTGATCACAAAGTTCTGAATAGCTTTAATCTGGATGTAGCACAAGGCAAAACGGTTGCCTTGGTCGGTGCTTCGGGTTCGGGCAAATCTACGTGTGTACAGTTATTGCAACGTTACTACGATCCGGATGATGGCAAAATTGTAAATATTTACTTGATAATTATATTAATTAATAAATATACTCGGCACTCATTGTCAAGTCCATTGAGCCCTTCCCCCGTCTGGGGAATCTTCCATCTGCAGATTCCACTGTCTAGGGAATCCTCCGCCGATTCACTCGATTTTTGGTATATGTATATATATATATATGTATATATTCCTATATACTTATTAAAAAGTTTATATTCTGATACTAAATTTTATTTATAAATACATATATATATATTTACAGCTAATCGATCAGGAGGATATACACCAACAAATGGAACTGCCGACGCTGCGCCGTCGTTTGGGTATTGTCTCACAGGAGCCGTCGCTCTTCGAGAAGAGTATTGCCGAGAACATTGCCTACGGGGATACTATGCGGCAGGTGCCAATGCAACAGATTATAGATGCTGCAAAAATGGCAAATGCGCATGATTTCATAATGACGCTGCCGGCGCAGTATGAAACAGTGCTCGGTTCAAAGGGCACGCAGCTTTCCGGTGGTCAAAAACAACGTATTGCCATAGCTCGCGCACTCGTCCGTAATCCAAAGATTTTGCTTTTGGATGAAGCTACTTCGGCATTGGATTTGCAGAGCGAGCGTGTAAGTAGCTTAATATGCTAAGCAATTAATTATGCATTTATTAAATTTAATGTCATGTATGCAGGTTGTTCAAAGTGCACTCGATGAGGCTTGTTCCGGTCGCACCTGCATTGTTATTGCTCACCGCTTGGCCACAGTACAGCGTGCCGATCTGATTTGTGTTGTGCATAGCGGCCAGATTATCGAGCATGGTACACATATGCAGCTTTTGGCCAAAAATGGCATCTATGCTAAGCTTTATCGAAGTCAACCGAAAAACTTTTAGGAACATTTATATGCATAGATCGTTCCTTGCAATCATGTTGAAATAAATCATTTCATTTAAGAGAATATTCATTCGTTTATGTTGTCAAATGTTTTTGTTTTTTTTTTTTGTTAAGCGCTAAATTACAGATAATTTAATTACTACAGATACTTTTTACATACGAAAACAGGACATCAAGTTGGCGTCTTGTATTTATTGTCACTCTCAGCTTTCAAACGTTTTAAAGAACTTTAAGTACTCTTGTACTACATTATGTGAAGGGTATTATACGAGTATTGGTATTTTTTAGTTCATAATACCACAGCTTCATACAATTTGCAACAATAAATAACTTAACTGTTGCTAAGTTTTATGCTTCTTCTTTCGGGCTAACAAAGAATAGCCGCAATTTACGACAATAGATGCACACAAAGCTTAAATTCGCGCTTTTCAGTCTCTTCACTACTTGTCTAGCAATGCAATTTCAGCGAATAATAAAACCGGGTATTTATAAGCATATAAACTGCCGTAATGCAAACTATCCACGCAGTGATATCAAACGTTTTCCGGTGCCGGATGATTTGATATTTTGGTCAACATCTTATGCTGATTACTCACCACTCGACTATACAGCGGCACACATAATTAGCGGACAGATATGGGCCGATCCAATACTACCAAGTAAAACATTTCAACCGCAGTGGAATTTCAACGATGGCACTGTAAATCGTCGCTCTTTTCATGGTGATTACGATTTGCAAAACGGTAGTTTTCCGTTGAATCCAATTGGACGCACAGGTTTACGCGGGCGTGGTCTACTCGGCCGCTGGGGACCAAATCATGCCGCAGATCCTATAGTCACGCGCTGGAAGCGTGACGACAATAATGACATACAATTGCATGCCAATAGCGGAAAGTATGCTAACGCTTATAACATGAAGTAGAGTAACTCATTTCTAAACCGGTGTTCCATTTCTTTACAGATCTATACTTCAAATGGTTGTTATACAGCGGCATGACAACAAAATGTGGGCCATACCTGGTGGCATGGTGGATCCTGGTGAAAAAGTCAGCGTTACTTTGAAACGCGAGTTTACGGAAGAGGCTTTGAATTTTACAGATAAAGCAAATATGGTCGATGAATTCTTTGCGCAGGGCACCGAAGTCTATACGGGTTATGTAGATGATTTTCGCAATACTGATAACGCTTGGATCGAAACAGTTGCGTACAATTTTCACGATAAAACTGGCACGAAAGTGGGCAAGTTAGAACTATCAGCGGGTGATGATGCAGCAAACGTATGCTGGATGGATCTTGACGCAAGCATAAAATTGCACGCAAATCATGCGGATATTGTACGTGAGGTGGTGGACAGACTAAATGCACATTGGTAGTGCCATAGCAGTATAAAAAGTGTGCTTGGTTTCTTTTTTTATTTAAATATATTATTATTACGAATACAAAATGTTAACATTTTAAAATTTAATGACACTGGAAAGTTTTTAATAATTTCATATATTTCCGATTTTTTATCAATATTTTGCCAGAAAGTATATCACAGCCGCGGGATTCATTTGACATACACATGTATGTAGAGAATATTTGAGTAATAATTGCACCTAGGTGTTTTCTGTGCTTGATTAAACTTTCTGGATTGATATCAATTATGGAGTAACGCGTCCCGCTACACCAATAGAAATATAAGCTGCTGCATGTGGAATATATATATGTATGAGAATTTTGTGTACGAAGAATTTCAATTTTTTTATGTTTATTTTAGAAAATTAAAAACAGCAGTGTCAATAAATACGAGAATGCAGCTGCTTATATGGTTTGAACAAAGTTGTAAATGTCGCGATCAAAATTTATTTGAGCTTCGTATTTATCAGGGAAATGAACGCGTATTTCTTTGAGCAAAGCCGTAGCATGGTCGCACGTCTCCTGATCGGGATATTCCTTCTTGTATAGAACTTGTAGAGTGATTGCTAGCATTCGATCTATATGTTCGGGTATTACTTCAGGTGCCTGTAGATAAAGCATTCTGAAACAACGGAAGATAGCTTCGTTCTCGTGTAAGTCTTCACGCAATGGTAAATTGCTCACAAGTACTGGCAAGACTTGTGCTAGTGGCACCAAAGTGTGATTGGTTAAAATTAAACGTGCCACAGCGCCGCAAATGTTATCCATTACACTGGGATTGGTTTCACTAGCAAGTGCCTCGGAAAGGCCTTGCAAAATAACGGAATATGAACTGTAAAAGATGGAAAGAATTATATTAGTATCGGATACAAAATAAATAATAATTTTCAAAATAAACAATCACCCAAATGAATTTTCTTCCGAGTACAGCACAAGTTCACCAAGCCCAAAGCATGCATTTTGACGTGCTCTCGGTTCAGGGTCAGTCAAACCATCAAGCAATATTGGACACAGCACATCAAAGTAAGTGGCGCAACATTTGCCCAGCGGGCTTATACACTCTGCCATTGCGCCGTACACAAAGGCACGCTGATCTGCCATATCGTTGTCCTTCTTAGCTTTTTTCTAAATAACAAAACAATTTTGTTTAATTTTAAAATGAAAAATGAAAAACACTAAACTTACAAGCTTGCGAGTGAAGAATGGATAAATGCGTCCGAAGTACATTGCAAACTTTTCTTTCGGCATTGTGTGTCCGAAATCCGCTACAATATTACCAGCCGCTTGAATCAAGGACTCCGCCATCTCGCTATATTCGTCATCTTCTACATCGCTACCCTCGCCTGGATCATCGAACTGGCAAGCCAACTTGTTAGTAAGCACATCTACAATTAACGAAAAGACACCATCGTGTAGCTCCTCAGATGGCAAACTGTATTCCTTCAACTCTTTCATGAAATCGACTAAAGTTTCAAAAACAAATATAGGCACTCCGACATCTTCTTCTTCACGCATCATATTCAATATCTTTGGTATCAATATCATATTAGCCTTTTTTACTCCTTCAATATTATTCAGCTTGTGTAGTGCAATTACAAAAAAGGACAGCGCTTCGATCGCGGCCTTGCGTATGTCCTCGTGCACGTGATCAATCATCTTGTACACATTCTCAAAAGCTGTCTCTAAATATTGTGCAAACGAATTGTATGAATGAATGCTGAACTCCTTGAGGCAGTTAATAGCTTCCTCCTTCTCACAAAGATAATCGTTTTCTACATTAAATCCGGTAATATTATCTGAATCGTCGTCTTCATCATCGGTGTCTTCAATATCGATATCATCATCGTTCTCGAGTATAGGTTGTACATTTGAACTCTCCTTAATTTTCGGCATCATTTCTTGAGTCGATATAACCGAATCGATAAGGTGAGTCATCATCTGTGGAAACGCCGACGCCATATCTTCTTTGACAACAGTTGCCAATGAACCAACCATATTATATACAGCGCGACGAGTGTCGGGATCTTCACCTTTATCTTCTAGCAGTGTAAGGCAAAAAGACATTGTATCGTTGGCCAATGGAAAGAAATTAGTGCCACCAACAGAGCGGGCAATAGAGGCTAGTGTGTCGATGGTTTGCGTACGGAGCACTATGATATCTTCATCTTCTGACTTTACTAGATATACTTGTAAAGCGCTTATTACTTGTGGGAAGTATGGCATCAAATGCTCCTTGGCTGCGGTAGCAGCTGCAGATACAACGCTCAATGCCAACTCACGAAGGCGCACTGAATGTTGTCGGTTCAAGCACTCGAAAAGTCTATGGAACAACGCCAAAAAGAAAATTTGTCTATTGTGAAATACATATAAGCAGTTTTTGCACCTACCTTTCCATTAATAAGGGTAGGTGGGGTACTATATCCGCTTCCAAATTTTCGCAGAATGTCTCCAAGGCGTAGAACATGCGTCCAATGTACAACGGTTCTGGTGTACCACGCTGAAATGATGAAAATTCAAAGTTTCATTAGTATGGCATTAGCGAAAAATTTAATAGCATATAGCTAAAGAAGCATTATATATGTACAGAATTAACCATGTAATTGGTTAAGACCGATTTGCGTTTAAACTGCATTTGATTCAAGTACTGTATCGTATTATTACGATGATTCACTTTACTGGCTTTCGCATTGGCAGGCCAGCAAGCCTTTACAAGCAGCAAGCAGGCAGCACAAGAATGGAATTAGAAAGCAAAAACGAATACTTGTTACAGCTCAAACTTAGCTCAACCAAAGTCCTACCTTCATTTCATCGCATATCTGATGCAAGTATTCAAACAGAACCGGCAAAACCTGCGAAGCATACTTTGAGATATCCGGCTGCAAATGCTCCGCGAATTGACCGAGTGCAAAGAAGGCCGTGTTACGCACAAAAGGTGAGCCATCCATAATGCCAACTTTAAGTATGTTCAACATAGTTTCTAAGTACTTGCTGATTATGGCATCTGAGCAGCCCTCCGCAATAACCGCCATGCAGAGATATGCTGCGCGGCGTTGGTATTCCTTGTCACCTTGCAGAGCTGGTTCCAGCAGCTGTAGCAGTGGTGGTATTAATTGATCGGGTGAAAGATTTAAGGCGAGCATATCTAGGGTTTGTGACGCCGCTGATATGGGGCACGAACCAGCCTCTCCCGAGAAGTAGTCATCCTCTTCTACAAAAATTAATGAGAACTAGTAAACAAAATACATATTTAGTAAAAAAAAATTGTTTCTAAGCTTTACCTTCCGGTGTCGCATTCTCATCGGCCATCATTGCGAAGAGCACCAAGAGTGACGGCTCCACAAACTTATGCTTTACGAAGGCTTTTTTCTTCAAACGCACCAGACGCCCAATGTACACAACACACTGCACACGCACCGCATTATCCAGTTGTGTATTGTTTGCCAATTCCAAGCAAAATTCCATCAACTGTTTAAAACTATTATTCAATAGCTTTGGAGTAAATTCTGCCATGCCGTCAAGCATTTCAAATGTGCGTATAAACTGATCTGGATCCGGATTTTGGGCAAATGCGTGTAAAGCTTTAAGAATCAGCGGCATTGTCTTGTGCAAAGCCTGCTCAGCATTTTGATGCCCCAGTACAAAAGGTGTAAGATAAATCATGCCTGAGATAATGTTAGCAATAACTGGTGTAGCCATGTTGCCATTAGCCTCAGCAGTAACAAGTGCATGTGTAAACATTGCGAAAATTGACTCCATATGTGGCACAAATTGATCGGGTGCCGAATCAGTAAGTGTAGCAAAAATCGATGAGCCCAATTCACTTTCCTTTGGATCGAGAGAACTACAACGGGTGTAAATAAACTGCAACAGATCATTCATCCATGAATCCTTCTTTTCAGCCTCGTGGCGCACCAGTGCACCAACAAACATGGCAATAGAATTGCGCACAGATTTTTCAGATTCCGTTACGAGTGCGTTTAGCATGCCCTGCTTGATGCTGTGGAATAAAATAAAAGAATAAAATAAAATTTAATTGAATACTTTCATCTGCTGCTGCTGTGTGTGTAACAAAGTTTGACTTTAAATCGATTTAAGTGAATTTATCTTACATTTGCTGCTGTTCCGGTGGTACCATTTGCCAAATACGTAGTTTACTCAAACGCTTAGAAAGCAAGACCGCTGAGTATTGACGTATTTGAGGTTCGGGATTGGTAACAACGATGTCGCATAGTGCCGGAATTGTTGCCGGATTCTTGTAGGACTCATTGAGAGCTTCGGTAGCCTGTAAAAAAAAAAGAAGAAAATAATCAACAAATTACATGAAGACACTTTGTAAACATTTATTATTGTGAAGCTGTTTAAACATCGTTAGTAATTGTACAAATATATAATTTATATTTTAATTGATGACTCATTTATTAGAAGTCTTCTTTTTGGTCATTAGGCATTGCCACATGAAATGAATGATCAGTCATCTAGAAACGTCGCGTGTGCATTAATATGTATAATATTTTTCTATGATTTCGTTGCGGAGCTACAAGCTTAGTCTATATGAAATCAAATGGTGAAGTAAATACATTTTTAAATTATAATAAAAACGATATCGTGGCAGAAGTTGCAGAACTATTTGTTTAGTTTCAGATTGTTTAATCTGTAAATCATTTGATCTATGCAGTTTTTCGGTAGATCAGCATGTTTAATAAACTAACAACCAGAAGCAATGAATTTACCCGCTCTCATATTAATATTATTTTTAATTATTAAACAAATGAAGTTCGGAATATAAGATGTTGGAAAATTTTAGATTTCATTGGAAGTCGAGTTATTTTCTTGGTGTTATGTAGAACTCAAAGAATAAACTTCGTTTTTATTAGAACTTATGGTCTGCTTCAAGTAATTGAAGTGTCTTTTTAGTCCGGGTCACTATAAACTACATACACTCCTCGTCGTTTCAAATGAGTTTAACTAAGCATTTAATATATAATTGACAAGCATTTTTTATGGTATTTGTACATAGTTTTTTTCCCTCGTCTACTAAGTTCTTTTTTAACTTAGTTTAATGTCTAAAACGGTCCACGTTCTAACCCAAATAATATTACACTCTGTCAAATTTTGAGAAACTGATTTTTAATCTAAAATACTTTCACAAAATTTTGTTGGGCTCCAAATGCCATCACCCATTGGTTTACTGTCTCTCATTCTATCTTCGTACCAAATGGGCTCTACCATATATGCATATTTTTAAAATGACATACATATCTACAAAATTAATATACCCTAATTATAACCTAAGGATACAGCGTACAGAAATAACAAATTGTGATGATGATTTTAATTAAATTTCGTGATGTGTATCACATTCATGCCGCATGAACTTGGCAAATTTGTTGGCCTAAAACAAATATTTATATTTCTGCAATTGTTATTTTTGTACTTTTTATGCCCTTCATACATTTATGAAGAGCAATATTGGTTTGGCGCATTAAAGGATCGTAGACCTATACTACTTATTTTTTTAAATTGATGAACTGTCGCTCAAATTGACTGGTTCTAGCTTTGCGAATGATAAAAATTGTCTTTAAAAATTCCAACTTGTTTCAAATCTTAGATCTTTTTATTTTATGAAGGGTATTTATGATTAATTATGATTCGCGTCTAAGCAATTGATAGAATTTAATAAAATTTAACAAAGATGAGAAAAGTTTTTAATGATAGAGAACTGTGAACGATGCTGTTTATTTTCTGAAGTAACATCTCACAAAATATGTGAAAATAAGCGTATTAAAGTTTCGTTTAAACCCGACAGTACCATATTTTCTTGTTAATTATTTATATTTCTTCTCAGATCTATGCGAATTCATAATAAACACAAGAAATATACATGCATATATAAATATGTAGTCTGATGTGAAATAAAACATTCGCACCATACTCATCAGCAGCCATTAATTCGGCGCGTGTCTAAATTTTTTTATTTCTTATTACACATGTGTCTGGAATTTAAATTACTCTTAGAACGGCCTATGCAGAGTCTGTTAAAAAAACAGACACAAGCCGCTTAGCAACCGCCGGAGTTGGCGAATGATATGAACAATTTGTTCAATTAAATAATAATTTTGATGATTTGTGTGTACACGGCTGACTAATAGACAAAAGACAAGAAGAAAAAATTGCATACATATATAGTAGTAGATGAATACACATATATACACGCTCCACAACGACTATTGCAGGACTATAACGCCCGGGCCGGCGCCATTATGCAAAGGTGCAAAAAAAAAAAAAAATATGGAAGAAGCGCGCCAAATGCTTTGGAATGAAACTAGGTTGCGCTGTGCCGGCAAAAAAGAGACAAGGAATGAAAGTAATGATGTGTATACATATATACAACAAAAATTTGATTTTCACGTGTTTCTTAGTGTGGCGTATACAGGCCATTGCGATTTTAATTACCTGGCGAATTATACCCGTGTCCGTCGACAACAGATTCTTTATAATCTGCTCGATTTCGATGCTCATTGTGACTGCTATTTTACAACTTTGAATAGTAAAAGTACTTTTTTTAAAGAAATATACCAAACTACACACACAATCCTACTTTCCGAAAACTGCCGCACAAGCAAACATGCGTTCGAAGACAAACTGACTGATGAGCGAATTTGCAAAAATAATTTGCAAAAGAGAATATGTGTGGGACAACATAAATGTAACAAAAAATACCAATAAAAATTCTTGTGAATGTCGAATTTCACTGTGATTGATCAGCAGGTTGCACGATTTGGACACATACAAAACGAGAAACTCGTTTGGTAAACCGTTATCAAACTATGTAAGGCATATAAGCCGAAACCCCTAAAATTTTCATCAATCCATATGACTGCTTGTCCTTCAATACTGCCAAATTTTCGATTTGACAGTTGTGGCCGGAGGAGCCGAATTAAGGCCGCCTCCACCGTCTCTGCCTCTGGGCTTGAAATATTAAGAAACGCCATGCGTATTCCCACTCCGTACCCATTTTTCCATAATGCCCAGAAATATATTTTGTGGTCAACAGACCATTCTCCATTTTAGCCTGCAGAGCTGCCTGCAAATGGTCGTGTGGCCTCGACCGCATCCTTGTCCTACATAGAAAATGGAATCTTGCCCACGGACGGTGCGCTCTTCAAAATATAAAATATTTTATATTTATAATATTATATTATATTCCAGCGTGATACTCTGGTACCACTTCTGGAAATCATACCAAAAATTTTGCCATTTTGCCGCCGAATTTCCATTACAGATAGTGATGGTGGCGGAAAAGATTTATCGCACTTGATGCATTGGGAGGAGGACTTGGGACCGCAATGAAATTTGTACTTGTGAACAATTCGCAAGTACTCTATCTTAAATTTCATATTGCAAAGTGCAAATAATAACACCACAATGACGGGAAAAAAATATAACAAAAAAGAATAAAAATAAAATAACTGGAAATAAAATACTCACTACCCAAAGTGCTATCTGTACAGCCGTAGGCAGCCAGCAAGAGTGAGCGGCACTTGCACCTGTATTAGTGAGCCTGTCCATGTGTTCACCGTCCACCGGAAGTGGTGGCCCGAAGGGGACTAATCAGACGCATTAACATCCGATAACAGCGGCCGATAACAAATTGTGTAAAAGTAAGTCATACACAGTTGGCAGCCACAAGCATATACAGCGCGCAAATGCAAACGCCATTTTTCGGTAGTTCTTTGTTAAAATATTATAATCAATTTCAATTTAAATATGGACCGCAATAGCACTAGTAACAATACTAACGCCGATGAAAGCTCTTTGGGTATACTTAGCATGGATAGATTAAGCGGTACGTAACGCTTGCATCTTTGCATTTATTCGTTGGAGTTTAAATGGTGTACGTCGTAATTCTTATTGCAGCATTCGGCGACTTATCGAGTATGTTTCATAACAATGGCAGGCAATCCTCTACAAGCGGTGTCAGTGAGCGTCGAAACGTAAGTCATATTCATATCTTCTACAACAATAACAGCATTAATCTAGACATATTTAATACAAATACAGGCAGAGCGTTTACGCGCACAAGAAGCATTGGATAAAGCACGCCGTAATCATTCTTATAAGTTTTTCGAAAAGAAACCAATGGAACGCAATAGCACTATGTGTAAATAATAATTTTAAAATATTTAAACTATTGCATTTATCTAAACTATTGCATTTGTTTTCTAACTATTTAGCAACACAACGGCAAGACTACAGCGGCAGTCTGAACATATCTGACTTAATAACAGATGACACCATTGATCTAAACAGCAGTCCTTCGTTAGTGAGCACATCAACAACTGCGTCCAAGTGTAACAAAATAAACTTTGAGCCGACTGAAATCACTGGTAGATCCACGTTGTACAAGCAAACATCCAAAGGAAATAGCAACAGCTCACGTTCCAGCTTGGCTAGTCATTCGAAACGTGTAATTTCTGTTAGTGAAATATTGGCAACATCATTTGCAGAGAAAGCGCGCAAATTGTCGCACCAAGCACAGTCAAACGGATCAAGTAGCTGTGCGCATGAGCCAAACAGCACTACTTTAAGCAGTGTCAATAATTCACGTAGTCTACCACATACCGCTGACATGTCTCGCTCTTCACAGTCTACTTTTAATGGTGCTGATGGCTTTTCTTTTGGCTTCGCCGGCGAGCAGCAATTCGATGAGACTAATTTTAGTGGAGGCGCAGATTTTATGCCCGGTGAATTGATGCAGTCAAAGTTAGTGATGGATGAGATTTCCTGGGCCCAAGAATTTGCTGCAATACCCTCAGCAATGTTGAGCGAAGCAGCTAAGCTGAAGACAAACGCCGCTGCACAGCCGGCGGATGAAATAGAAACATCTGTCACAAAGTATGTATTGTGCTTAAAATATGTTTATATGAGTATATTTATTTAACTTATTCTTTTAGTTCAATGATTGCTGGTGATCCAAATTTTTCGGTAGGTAGTTTTTTTAAAAAACGCTCGGAAAGTACACTGAATTTTGCCAGCAGCAAAAGCCCAGAAAAAATTCGTCAGCCTTCACTAGTAAACTCTACTACGGCAGATAGTGTTCTGTTTACTGATGTTAAGACGCCAAAGGTTGAAAATAACACCTACACTAAATTGGAATCCAGCAAAAACAAAAATCAATTGCAGAAAATTGCATTAGAAAAACAACGTCTGATTGCTAATGATAAGAAAGAGAAGGCGCCTCAGACCAAACATGAGTCGTATCTACTGAGCATGAGCGCTATAGATCGTGCTTTGCGTAAGTTTTTAACTAAAATTTTGCTGGAAAACTAAATTTAAATTTAATATTTTTCTTCTTTAGAAAACATAGACACCGATACCTCTTCTGTGGATGTTTTCGATAAACTTCTTGGTCGTAAAGTGCATAAATCATCAATAACTGATGATGAGAACATTGACAGTGCAAGTAACAAAGAAAATTATGAGCCTTCTGCACAATACAGCAAACACACCGATACCATGAGCTTCAGTGAATCCATTCTTAATTCAACCGATTTTCGACAGCTACAACAAAGCATTTCAACACCACGAACACCGCTTAGTCCACTCATGGATACATCACAGCAACCACAAATTAAACTTTTAGCATGTGAAAGCCAAGACGCTGATGTTGATGAGTGGCCATCTTCGCCGATAAAGTCACCACATCGACGAGTACGTCGCACAAAATCACCAAGTTTTAATCAGATGTCTAAACAAACCACTGAATTACCCAAACAAAATGTGTTTGACTATGACAAAACACCAGTAAATAGTAAGAAATATAGCGTTTCTGCGCAAAATCCGATGTCACTAAGCTCTACACGTCTGGATGGTTTACAACCGCTACCTGATTGTGACTTGGGCGTATCTCCGAATCTTTCTAAGAATGCATCATCTAGTACTATTAAAAATAGTAACACTTCTGCGACTCTATCACCACGAATTTCTATCTCATCACCATTGCCGGACAGTACAACTAATCCTGATGCTCAATTTTTAGCTGCAGTGCGGAACGCTAACTCATCGCCAGTATCAGGAGTAATAAATTCGAATAGCGTAACGCCAACAAATAAAAACATGAGACACAATCAAATGCCTTCTCCGTTGGCATCTCCACGAAGCTGTCTCTCTTCACCATTGCTGGATAGTACTACCAACTCCGAACGTCGCATGTTGGTACCTGTGGTCACACGAAAAGCCAATTCATCACCTGCAGCAAGCGAAACTGGTTCCATATGCAGTATGGGTGCTGTGCGCAAGTTTACCAATAGCGCAGCACGTAGTACATCACGCTGTTCCAGTTCGAGTGAGTTTAGCCATCGCGACGGCAAAAGCATTCCAATCAAAGTGACACAACTTCAACTGTGCTGGGGAAGCACAAAATTACGCACAGATGTACGCAAGTCAATGCAATTGAAAAATATTGGCGACAAAAGACTTGCAGTGCGCATTGGCATACATGGTCCTGGCTTTCAACTGTGTGGAAATGATAGCAATACAATTATGCTACAGTCACAGGAGTGTCGTACAATTGTCGTAAATTTCTGTCCTACTGTTTCTGGCGCAGCATTGGGCATGCTCTCATTATATTCACCGCATGGCACAAGCAATGCAAACATTTCACTGCATGACATACCATTGTATGGCTACGGTGGAAATGCCAATATTATGGTGCATGGACTGCTAAAGGCTCCTGTGGGCTCATGTTTTCTGCCTATAGGCGATGTCTGCGAATTGTCATCCGGAGCACTAAAAACAACTTTCAATATTTATAACAAGGGTCCACTGTCGGCATTTGCCAACATTGCTATCGACTCTGCTGTATTTGTGAAACCACGTCTATCAAATGCATTCAAAGCATATCCGAACCAAGTTATAATACCATCGGGCTGCGAGGCCAACATAGAAATAATTTTTAAACCAAATCGAGAGGACATTAAAAATATTGTTAAAAAAATTTCTCAAGTGCTTACGCTTGCCAATATGCGCATTATATGCGGCGATGAACCGAATCGCCAACGTATGCGTGCGCTCGTACAACGTATGACCGAAGCAGAGCGCTCAAAGCTCACCTCAACTATGCTGGATAGCTTGTGGGCCAAATTTCCAAATGAACATGAATTGCGCGATGTTGTAGCTCTCAAAGAAAAGTCGGAGTTCATGCTTGACCTGGTGACTTCTGTGCGTGTACACGAAGTGGCTTTGACGCTGAATCGTGACTTTGATGAGTCGTCTGAAGCTTCTTCGCTCTTCCTACCGGATTCAGATGAAACAGTGCTGTTTCGCACTATTTGCGTAACGAATTCTCCGACACCGACAACACAAAGTAATCCGCTCGATCCACTCGATGAGTTATTGGAGTGTGAAGCTACAATAATTGGAGAAACGCATGAATCAGCAGCCGCTGAGAGCAGCTGGACTGTGAAACCAATGGCGCTTACATTCAATGAAATGCAACTACAAGCTACAATTTTCGTTAAGAATCATTACAAGACGCGTCAATACTGTGAGATTGTCTGTAATGTGCCGAATCTATTTAAATTTACGCCCACAGAATCCTGCATCGCGCCAGATGGCGGTCAGTTAGAGGTATTAGTGACCATTACACAAGAACGTCTGCAGAAGGCACTCAAACAGGATGTTGTTATTGTGGTAAGTAGTCTATGATAAACTCTGTAACTATTTATACATACATATATGTATTATTATTTGACTAACATTTACATATATATATAATTTTTTTTTTTTAATAATAGGTCTACATGGAGACGGAGCGCATTAATGTGGCTGTTAATTTTGACATATGATTTGCTTGTGTTGACGTTTCCTGTTGTTCATTTTGTTTTATAAATAAATTAATGTGGTATTGTAATAAATTGATTTTAAAATTTAGATCAGCAATGTTGCTAAATTTGTTGATTTTCGTCTCTATCGCACAAAAATTGTGTTGATCCTATTCTCATTTAATGGCAAATTTCACAAAATTATATAAAAGAAGTTACAAGAGGAGAAAATCATAGGCTTTTGAAAATAATAGGCGGCGACTACACATATATAGTTGAAATCTATAATAGTCATATCTCAGCATTGAGAGGTAATCATTGAAACGATCGGCTATTTTGAGGTCCTTGAGAAAACCAAGTATTTGGAAGATGTAAAAACATTGACAAAACGCTGGATATAACAGGAAAATATGTTGAGATACTTAAATGCCGAAAAAAATATTTAATCAAAAAGTACATAAGCTGTGAACGTGAACAATTTAGTATGACACGCAATTTCTCTTACACAACAAGAAGATAACGTTGCTCTGCTTCACTTCGGTTTTATGGTGTATGATGGATCTCAAATATTTGGGTCTACTTTGTCAAGTTGCATCGTTTTACTTTGGCAGACAGAAATTTTCTCTCAAGTTTTTTCGTAGCTAAGAACCAATTGTCGTAAGGATTAAATTTATTTTTCATTTCACTGTAACAAAATGGTTTTTTTTTTTTTTTCTTATTAATTTATGGACAATAAGCACAATTCCAACCATATTTGATGATTGCAATGGTCCCTAAAGGTGCAACATAGAAAGAGAACTGCACATCTCTACCCACCACTAACTGCATTGCAGTACTCGTAACGAGTTGTTTGCTTTTTGTTGTATTTGTTTCAGGGAAAACGTCGAAGCGCTCAATTGGAATGACAGCCGATTTAGAAATTCTGACTTAATACATTCAGGCTCAACATAAGGTAGGAGTCACGTAATTGATGTTTGCAACTATTCAATACGTTTTATTTCAGCTTTAAAAATGGACGCCGACAGCTGCGAGTCCTTCACCGCTCCAGGTCCGTATGAGTTAGCCGGTACCAGAAATTTGTGTTATAAGTGGAATCTTTTTTTTTTTAAGTGATCATTTGTTTATTATACATTGCAGACAAAAGGTGCTTGAAGTGAAGGATACAATTTTTTTAATTTTTTTTTTGTTTTTTTTTTAATGCAGCGCCAATTGAAGTGGACAAAAATTTTTTTTTTTTTTTTTTTTTTTTTACGCATAAATGGAATCAAGAGGATAGAACTTACCAATGGAGTAAAAAAGTGACTTTATTGTAAAATAAATCTTATTCTTGTGTGTTTTGTTACAAATTATTTATCTTGACGCCCTCAGAATCACGACATGACTCCCAGGATCGCGAAAGACCGAGTTCATCAAGTCATATCCATCGTCGGCAGCGACGTGGAAAATCGAAGGAGAAAATACCCTACTTTGCTGATGCCATACGTGAACGTGATCGTATAAGAAATTTACGCAGACGGGAACGAACACCTCCTGCAACACGTGAAATTCGTCGAAGAAGCGTCGAATCACGAAGCAGACGTTCCACTTCAAATGATCATCGTCTAAGGCGTAATTATAGAGCACGCAGCAGAAGTCGTACACGTAGTCCAGTGTCCCATACAAGACGACGGAGTCGTAGTCCTAGTCATTCGCCAAAGCGTACAGTGCGCTATAGAAGTCGTTCACGGGAGTTCTATCGTGAAAATACAGATCGCGAAACTGTGCATACGCCATCACGGCGATCAGCACCACAGCATATACCCATCTACATACCAGTGCCTGTGCCCGCCTCAGGTTTTCACTATGGTTACGTCAGTAAATGCATTGAGCAGTTATATGAAACAGTTTTTACTAACACTTTTCTTTGTAGCACTGGGAGCATATGCGTCATCCGCCGGTGCCACATTATATGCCACCTATTCCAATGAGCTATGGAATGCACCTACGTATGTCACCACTTCGACCGCCACCACCGCGTTACTATAATCCACGCTTTAGATATTACCGACCACCAGCACCATAGAATTTAAAACAGCGCATAATTTTTTAAATTATACAAAACACATTGTACATATTTTTGTGTCTCCTTGTAATATATACAATTAAACGAGAGCGCTTAACACTATTTTAAAGTGAGCATGGATGGAACTGCAATATTTATAAACAAGAAGGAATGCTGTATATTTTTTAAATAATTGTATATAATCCCTTTAGTCGTTTTTAAATGTTTTATTCCGTGAAAATAAATGTCTTAATATACGATTTGCAAATATGTTGCCATATAAGTAAACGAAAATGCTTGGCAAAGAACGAAAATTGATGAGAATCATTGCTGATCCAAAACCACGTCTTTTTGTCTAAAGTCGGACAAGCACAATTAGAGCACCAATGCTCGAGTATTAAATAGAACGAATCGGAATCAGCACAATTGACTACTGCATGAAGTGCCGTCGATCACCGGCACACTGGGTCAAAAGCTATTGAGCTATAAAAAAAAAACAGAGTAATAGAATAAAAAATAATTCTCTTTCAACTATTAACTGACCATGTATAGATTCACACTTTATAACTGCTGCTAAAGTATTCTCGGTTTGTTGCAACATTACGCATTTTTATACACAATTTTATCGGAACCATTGGGAATAAGTTAAGGCACTATGTCAAATATTCCACTTTGATTATTCTAACACCATTTCATAGACACATGCTACAGTAAATTGGAACTCTCAATAAAATGTCTTCAAAGAAAAGGTACACCGTATCCATATGCAACCAATTGAGGAGAGTTATGTTTAAATGGTAAAAATCGCACTGAGAGCAATAAAGGTTTACAGAGAAACGCCAACCGGTTTGTCCGTCAATATCTCTGGTCACTTCAAACCATCGTCTATTCCATTCTCTTTTACATCTGTGCAAAACGCGGTTTAAGTTAGTTACTCTGTATTTAGTATTCTTCAATATGTGCAGGCGCTTCAGCATCCAAGTTCTATGTCGTCGTCACCTTTGACTCTATGCGAAGACGATAATTCAAACTGGGGGAAATATATTAGTGTTTGATTATATATCTTATATACTTTCAAATTTATTTTAGACTAATTCAACATAAACTTCTAGTTCAACATAGAATTCATCATAAATCATTTGCAATTATCTTTTCAAATACTTCCATTCTCCGGTGACAAGAAAACCCGGATATAGTTTCTTTACTAATAAAAAATACATTTTATTGACTCTGCTATGTACATTGTTTTGCGTCGTCTATATACTAATTATATAAACGTGGTTAATTGGTAAAAATGCCTGCAGCACTTGCAGCACACTTAAGCCATATTTGGCTCAGATACCATCAGAATAATCATAGAAAAGGGTCAGACAAAACAAATAATAGTAAAAATACATTCATGCCTAAGCGGCTACTAAAATGCCTAACGCTTTCGCTTTAGGCCAAGAACTACTGAAGTTTGATACATAATTTGTGTTTTGGACAATAATTATTTAAAATATATCTACATAAAAAATCGAAAATAATTTTAAATATTTAAATTTGAACATGGATGGAACTGCAAATAACTATTGAGACAGCGACTGACTACTCTATACAATAGACTTATAGATATATACAATACAATTGAAACATATTTTTTAACTTAATTCACTAATATGCACTTACTACATTTTATACTTAGACTCGTTATCAAACATCGGCAATAAATAAAAAATTTTCCTTACTGAGTTTAAGATTCTAGACTGCATAAAACTACACATTGCGCTAATATAAGTTGCATTGTGGCACCATTACCACACAAAAACATTGCCACAGTTACCAGCAGAAGCGGTGTTAGAGCTCGACGCGCGGACGAAATTGTAAACGCAACGGCGGATCACGAAAACGCCAACGTGTCACGTAGACAAACTTGAGCGTATGATCCTTGCCCAGCAGCTCTTCATTGCACAAAATGTCGATCTGTCGGTTAGACAAAATATATTAGTGAACAATAAGTCATGTGAACCAAGAAATGCATGTTTGCAACAAGATAACAATATACCTCTCTATACTTCTCGATGCCGTTGAGTATCTTCTTCGCGACGAGCTTCTTCAGATGCGTTATCGTCGCTTGTGAGCTGCAGCGTATGAAACGCCTTTGCAGATTCTTGAAATTATTACTAATGCATTCGAGGCAGACGTTGACCTGCTCGTCCAGTCGATGAAAGTCGGACTCAGCATGCGCTTCCATAACTTTCTCATTATCCTCATGATTTTGTGTAATGTCTTTGGGGCAGGGCATATTACGACTTTTGTAGAAGTCGCGTTCACGTTGTGATTCATCTGCAAAAAAGTTGCAGCAATTATAGCATAAATAAAACCAATTAGATTATGTATTCTTAAAGCACTTACCTTCCTGCAGGTTGGGCACCAGCTTGTACACAATATCCTGCATAGTACGATCAAAACTGATGTACTGCAAAGGATGCGATTGGTGTATGACATTGTCACAGGTGGGACAGGTTTTTTTCTCTTCCAGATGTTTAACCAAACAGCTTTTGCAGACTGCAAATAAAATGTATGAGTTATTCAGTTGATTCGTGGAAACCCCGCCCCCAACACATTAACAACACCATCACCGGTTGCCAACTCACATGTATGCAGACACTCCGTCACGGTTGTGGCATCAATAAAGTAGCCACCACATATTTTACATGTTATGTGCGGATTTATCGTTTTCAACTTGACGCGGCGCTCCATTGCTCCGGCACGGTTTTTTGCAGGATATGAAGAAATTGTGGCTGCAGCACCGTTTGCTTGGTGGTGGAAGTGCATATAATAACCTGCTCGTAGCAGACTGGCGGCGCTTTCAATTAGCGCAATTATTTTAAAGATTCGGCACTTTAGTACATATTTAGGTGCAACCTAATACGGCATAACATGCGGGTAAATACACGTACACATTGAAAAACAATAGTTTTATTAACAATTTAAACGAAAACATACACCTTGGAAATTTCTCGACAAATAATAGCGACGACTTCGATAGACTAAAAATAACCAAAAATAGTCGCGACAACTTCGATAACCATGAATAAGGAAAGGTAGACGATGGCGCCATCGTCAAATGTAGGTTGATGCTTACACTGTCGAGCATCGTGGGTTCGACGTTATTCCCGTTATACCGTTTTGGCCCGTTTTAGCTTTGTCCGAAACCGTTATACTGTTATTTCTTGGCGTGGCGTGGGTGCGTGTTTTTTTAATTTGTTCTTAATTTAATCAATTTAATTCAATTAAAAGCAATCAAATTGCATTAAGTTGCTACCAGTGGCTTTGTTTTTTTAGTGTTTTTGTTGTGTTCCTAGATTAACCTCCTGTATTTTTGCTGCTGGTTAGCTGTTTGTGTTAGTTGTTGTAAGTCCGTCCGATGAATACCATTCCCGCCAAATGGTTTCGCGTATTATGCGCCAAACGCTTTCGCAGGGAATATGTCCTGCTAGTCCACAACCACAGCATACACAGCGGCGTCAAACCGCGTCCCCGTTGCAGCAAATGCGATGTGGCATTTAGTAGTATGACTGCTATGCACGCACAGAAAAAAATTGCAGTCCTCCTCTGCCGCCATCTTGGGTGGAAAGCACAATTAAGCGAGGTAAATCCACATGGACTAAACTACACGATTATTACGAATATATTACTGTGCAAATTAAGTTTAAAAAAAATTATTTCTTATACTGCTTACAAGATCCCACAATCCGTGGGGATAAAGGGATATTTTATATTGGAAAGGGTTATGCGGGAAGGCCCTATGACCATTTGGAAGAGGCACTGCGTGCCAAAATGGATAAAGAAATATTAACAAAGCATAGCATAGAAAGGCGATTCGGCCATTGTTATGAGAAACTCGCTTATATCTGGAATTTATAGGAGAAAGGGCTGGATGTAGGAGTCCGACTGGGCTTCTTCACTTCTGTAAGCCTAGAAGTAGAAGCATTGGAGGCGGCTGCAATACATTTTTTAGGTCCGCAGTTAGCCAACATTAAGTTAGGCTGTAAAAGAGGTCCAGCTCAAGACTGGAACCACGACCAAATGGTTGAATCACAGCCTACGCCTTTGCCTTGCGTTCGCCTACACCAGCAGCTTCTTGTTCTGACGGCTGCTGGCAGTGTTACCAAAATAGCTTTTTCCCCGCTAGATCTGGTGTTTTTTCACAGTCGATTGCGGGAAAAACTTTAGAATTGCGGGAAGCGGGAGATCTAGCATTTTTACAATTTATTTTGTGCTTTATAAACAGTAAATTTTTGTTCGTTTTTTTCCGCTTTTTAGTAAAGAAAAATTACTTGTTTTTGCTTTTTTTCCATCTGATATAGCTTTTTTACTCATTAAATTTTGGCAGCACTGGCTTCTGGCAACACTGGCTGCTGGCAACACATGTGATTCTTTTTTTGTTTTGCTCTTCACATGTCATATATGTGAGAGTATTATAATTTTGTCACGGATTTTGTTTTGCATTGTATTGTAGAACCCTTCAGGCATCTGCAATGATCTCTTGTCTATACTATAAATAATTTTTTTTTTTAAATGGATAACGCGGTGCCAAAATTTATATATAATTAAATATGCTAGCTTCATTGGAATCAAAGATATGTACGAATATAATGTTCCGCCCACTTTTGAGGTATATCCTTGGCTGCTTGTGAATGAACGCTACATGTACATATTAATAAGCATGCCACGCTCATACAGACTTAAGGCCCATTTGGTTTCTTTCTAAGTTTATCAATAGTTATTTAGAAATATTAAAAAAATATGTGTAAAGCGTATTGAAACTTCGCCACTACTCTTTATATTCTTTTCAAAGGTTATTGATTTTTATTTGGTGAACGACTTGTTGCGCTCAAGTTCGTATATTAACATAAAAATCGAAGTAAATTAACTTAAATCGTTGTTAACTTAAATCGGCTTCTTTATTAGTCATACAAAATATGAGATTTATTTATAATTAGCAATTTTAATAAAATCCCTCATTGCAGCAACGAAGTCGTTCACTTTTCAAGTAAAATACAAGCGCGCAACCAAAAACTTGATTTGACGAAGTAATACAAAACTGAATTCCCCGTTCGCATTTAAGCTTGCTCTCACATACGCTCGCAACGTTTGCGTCATAACAAATTGAAAAGCGCTCAGCTCAGCTCAAATTTTTAATTCTAACGAATTCGACATATAAATCTTGACAGCTCAGTCTCTGTTTGGACGCTAAACTGGCTACTTGTGGGAACGCAGCTAAAACAACTCAAATTATAATGGCCGCTGGACGTGTTTTGATTTATGGTGGACGTGGTGCATTGGGCGCTGCTTGCGTTTCGCACTTCAAAGCCAACAATTATGTGAGTAATGAAACCTTTCACTTTCGCGTGTCGATTGTAAAATAATTGAATTGAAAAAAACCTTCATCCAACAGTGGGTCGGCAGCATTGACTTGACTGAAAACGAGCAGGCAGATTTTAGCATTGTTGTACCACGAGATGGCACTTGGACAGAGCAAGAAGAGACTGTTGTGAAAAAGGTCGCCGAAGTACTTGAGGGTAAAAAGTTGGATGCGGTCATATGTGTAGCTGGTGGCTGGGCAGGTGGCAATGCAGAAAAGGGTGTGTAAAAAGTACCAATTAGAAATTGCTTATTTTTAATATAATTTGTTGCAGATTTGGCAAAGAACGCTGATCTAATGTGGCGCCAGAGCGTTTGGACCTCTACCATTTCTGCTACAGTCGCAGCACATCATTTAAAAGATGGTGGTCTGCTGGCTTTGACCGGTGCTAAGCCTGCGCTTGAAGGTACCCCTGGCATGATTGGTTATGGCATGGCTAAAGCAGCTGTGCATCAACTCACACGCTCTTTGGCCGGTGAGAAATCAGGCTTGCCGACAGGCGCACTAGCTGTATCCATACTGCCGGTCACTTTGGATACACCAATGAACCGTAAATGGATGCCCAAAGCCGATTTCACAACATGGACACCACTCACCAAGATCGCTGAAATCTTTAACCAGTGGATCAAGGGTGAAGAACGTCCCAAATCAGGCGCGTTGCTGCAATTGATTACAAAAGATTCTGTGACAGAGGTCATACCGGTGGAGTAGATACACGGCGATATAAATATTGTGCACAAAATTAAGAAATCACAAATGAGATTTAAATTAAACGTAAATTTTTGTTTTGGTGCTTAAGCTGTTATTAAAAATACAAATAAAATATAAATGTACGCTTCATTCACTTTCCGTTTTTTGTATATACTTAAGATAACCTTCTGAACTCTGCTTATCAACGCTTTATACATAAAACAACAAATATTCTATATTACGCACATTAATTACACACAATTATATTAAACTTGTTTAGGCATACGTCATTGTGGTGCATTATGCTTTCTTCTTTTTCATAATCTTCATGAACAGCACCATGCCTGCAAAACGAAAATGAAGCATTATAGAATGTTTTATGTTCAATTGTTGACAAATAATATAATTATTGCTTTTGTTATGTTTACTAACCAATGAAGACTACTATGACGAATACTATCATTAGCCACATCCAACACTTGTATGCATTGCGTGAATGTTGATCCAGCTTTTCAGTCTCCTTATGCAGTGAAGTAATGTTTTTATCTGCCATGCCTGTCGAGCGTCCTACCGTTTCCGTGTCACGCCGTATAATACGATTGGCAGTCTCAGTTTGTTCCTTAAGATTGCGTGTCATCGAAAGCATATGTTCGGTGATCTTTTCCTGTGCATTGTTATAATACTTAACCGCTTCGTTCATGTTGTCCGCGCCGACATTGCCTTCTGTATTTGGTTGACGACGTCGCAGTTCTAATATGTTAACAATTAGTCTTAAAATTATTTTCTTATTAAATATGTTTATTAACGCACCACCATTGCTTTGCAGCAGTTCCTTGCGTAAATCAGCGTGTTGCTTGGAATTCTCCAGTTGACGCAATTCACGCAAAGCCTCATTACCAGCTTCGTGACCGGTTAATGTATTTTTTGATTGCAGACCTCTACTCGATGACGACGCCGCTGAGCCAGCATTTTCTGTGTAATTAGTTGTCGTTTTCAGCGTTTCTAGTCTGGTAAGGTAGCTTGTAATTTTTTCATTGCTGTATATTTAGTTTAAGTTAGTTTTTATGATATTTTTACAGATTTTTCGAAATCAAAGTACATACTCTTCTGTTTGCAACTCGGCCAGCTCAGCAATCATTGTATCCAGCGATTTAATGTATTTTTTTAGGCGCCAGTAGTTTGTTTCTTCCTGTGCTAAACTCTCACAACTTGCTAACAACGTACGTATATTTACGTTTAATTTTGTGGCCATTTTATCCTATATTTATATTAAACAAAAAATAAATCGAATACCAATTAAAAACAATTTTGCCAGCTGATATGACGCTCGCTAAACTGCTACATTCCTCTTTATCGCACTTTTAATAGACGCGTCTGTACAGTCCAATCTATATAGACAAACAAATTGTATTTTCAGTAGGCGACCTGGAACTAATTTACCATTGTGAATGTGTCAAATATTAGCGCTGCAAACTCGTTTTGCATTGACAACTGTCAAACGACTGTCAACTTATACACAACATCGCCCTTCTCTTTCTTTTTCCGGTCGCCGAAATGGTAAGACTCGTAGCAAATTTTTAATAGTGAAAAATAATACATAAACATCGATTAAATAGTTACATTTAACCGCGTTTTTCTATTAAAAACTTGTGTTAAATAGTGTATGCAAGTTGTAAAACAAAAAATTTTTGTGTATTCCGCAGGGTATTGATATCAGCCACAAATACGATCGTAAGGTTCGCAGAACCGAACCAAAATCGCAGGATGTTTATCTGCGTCTGCTGGTTAAGGTAAGTGCTTTTTGTGGTGAAATGTAATAGTTAAAACTGGAAGTTACTTAAGTATGAAACAATCTGTTTTAACATTATACACTTCACAATTGAATATTTTCGGTTTTGTTTATATGTGCAGTGTATTAACTCTCGTATTCTCTACCCTCCGTTCTCTTGCAGTTGTACCGCTTCTTGCAACGCCGCACCAATAAGAAGTTCAACCGTATTGTTCTGAAGCGTTTGTTTATGAGCAGAATTAACAGGCCACCTCTATCGCTGCAGCGCGTCTCACGTTTCGTCAAGGCAGCCAAGCAGCCCCGTTCAACCGTTGTTGTTGTTGGCACTGTCACTGATGATGCTCGTCTCTTGGTTGTGCCCAAGGTTTCGCTGTGCGCTCTGCACGTTACCCAGACCGCTCGCGAGCGTATCCTGAAGGCTGGCGGTGAGGTGCTGACCTTTGATCAGCTGGCTCTTCGTTCGCCCACTGGCAAGAACACATTGTTGCTGCAGGGTAGACGTACCGCACGCACTGCCTGCAAGCACTTCGGCAAGGCTCCCGGTGTACCACACTCGCACACACGTCCGTATGTCCGCTCCAAGGGACGCAAATTCGAGCGTGCTCGTGGTCGTCGCTCTAGCTGTGGCTACAAGAAGTAAACGGCTTAGCAGTAAAGAAGGACGCCAGCAGCATATTTGTCAACTTTTCTTTAAGTTTAAACGAGTTGTTCTGTGAAATACGCGAATTGTTATGTACCGAAGATCAGTGTGCGGCGCGAAACGCAGCGACATTCGCAATAAAACCATTTTAAATAAGAAAAGTTACAAGTGATTTATGTGTTTTCATAAAAATGTTTTTTATTGTACTGAAGTGTAAACCCATACACTAGTGTAAATGCGCGCTCCAATAATTAATCAAAGGCTGATCCTGCATCTGGACGCCAAGTACCTTCTTCAGTTTGGCCTGCGCGCTATTCGTTTTAGCGTGATTTAAACAAATCACTTTACTGTTAAGAAAAGAAAATTGACATCAGTATATCGTAATGTAACAATTTGGACGCACATACTTCTTCCATTCCTCAATAAGCACTTTCGTCTGTTTGTTAAGCACAAGCTCCGTAAAACATTTCTCATCAACTGCCTTCATTAGTTTTATCATTAGATCCGGCGCTGCAAAGGAGTTTTATAAAAAATTTTAATTTTTAATCACACCGTAACTTACATTTATTTGGCAATGCGCCCGGCCACTTAACCACCACCTCATGTCCGTTTACGGTTTCGTCCAGAAAGTCAATGCGCAGCACTGAGTTGCTGGCATACGGTACAGCAATATCATTTGACAAAGATATTATTTTGTACTCCGAACTTATAGAATGCTGATGTTGTGCATCAATACGCATTAGTTTGTGCATTGGTTCCGGCAATAATTTCTTTAGACATAACATAAAATTAAATGTACGATCCGGCGCACCGCGTACTATTATCTTAACTCCAGTGAGTGCACAGAAGCATACTGTGGCAAATTCTTCCTTTCGCACCACTTGTTTTATGTGCCGCAAAGAGAAAAACTCCTCTTGTTCCGGATCATCTATGCTCTCTTCGTATTTCTGTATCATTGGCAACGTCGAACTGTTATATGTCAGTCGTTGCTGCGGCGGCCGCCCACTGCTTTGCGGCGGTAACCATGGAAGATTGCCGAACGTTACGTGCTCGGTGAGAAAGCGCGAGCCAGCCAGCAGTGTCCAGGCAAAATGAGAGTGCAGCAGTGCAAATATATTCTCCTCTCCAGTCAACTCCACAAGCGAACGTGGTGTTGGCATTAGAAAAGGTGTACCCGAGTGTCGGCCCTGTCGCTGTGCATTGTTTAATTCCTCATTTGATTTGATCTTTTGCGCCGCCGTTTGCAATTCGTTGGATATTCTTTTTAGGTGCTCCGCTAGAAATGGTTTTGTATTTAGCAGAAAATATTTATCCTTCATTAGTACAATTATGGAGAACAATTGATAGTAGCCGCGTGCCTGCAAGTCACTTATACGAAATGTATGACTAAGAACGTGGCCACGCGCGGAGTCACCGAAAAATACAAAACCGCCATCCTTGTTTGTATTAATTTCACAGCTTAAGCTGCGCACTGCTGCTTGCGTGACCAGTGATGCTACATCGGGCAGTGCTGGAGTCTGTGTGCTGAGAAATGTTGCACCACTTTCAATGTCTTTACTGTATATAGCTGCATTTGTGTTGCTGCGTCCCAACGCATAATTACAGGCGGCGCAAGTTTTGTGGGTCGATGGCGTCGTCGCTGTCTGTGTTGCTGGGTGCGCATCCAGTTGCAAGTCTTCAAGTTTGGTATCGCGTAATGTCTGTGTGCAGAATATGGCACAGGGACCGTGTGCCTCGCAAAAGTGACACAATGCAATGACGGCATTCATATCGTATAAACAAAACAAGAACAATAATATCCCAGTCCCAAAATATCATATGATTACGCGGCACAGTGTTGCAATTTGACGATGGGCTGGTGTTTACACTGTCGAGCATCGTGGGTTCGAACACAGCCAACCGGAAACGACTGACTCGTTTCCGTTCGACGATGGTGCCGGCACCATCGTCGAACCCACGATGCTGGACAGTGTGAACATCGATGCTCACTTGTGTTTATACTGTCGAGCACTGTGGGTTCGACGATGACGCCGCCGCCTTCGTCGAACCCAGCTTTTTGACGACTATCGAAACTTTCCCATCTCTAAGTCTGAGCGAGTCTCAACAAACGCCACAAACAGCCGAGCGGTAAAGTGCGTTTTTTGAACTGATTATATTTTAATATAAATACATTCCTTAATTAAGTTAAAATAAATGACAACGTCATGTCGGAGACGCAGAATAAATATATCACGCTGTGTAAAATAGCAAATGAAGCTGTTGACGGGGAATCGAAATCACAAAGTTTGTTGTTCGGTGGTCGATACTGGAATTTAATAGATGCTTTAGTACAACACAAAGAAGCATTTGAAATTGCAGTACATATGCGTAAGTGCAACATGTGCAGAATGTAGGCTTTATTAATCAAACATCTGTTTTCTTTCGTTTTCCCCACATTGTAGACGAAGCGAGAAAGATTGGTTTTACTTCAATGAAACCGAGAAAAGCTGGCGGTACGTGGGAATTGGCCATTACATACAGGAGAATTGAAACAAAAATAACACAACAAGAGCTCGAATTAGCTAATCTAGTGCTGCCGTGTATTTTCACAGACTACCACACTGATTTGGAACAGGAAATCGGCTACCGAACACAAGATCACTTGGATAAAGTCTATGTTACTACAGAATTGTATGAGAAGGTTAACGAAAGACACGAAGCTGCAGCTGCCAAGATTACCAATGCCGATCCAAATATTATTGCCACAAAGCTGCCAGATGCATTTCAACCTGAGTTACGTGACTATCAGTGTCGGACAGTTAGTTGGCTTGTGCAACGTGAAAGTTCTAATTCAGAATATATTCCTAGTTACTATCATGAATTGCGTGCCTTGGATGGTACGTCTATAGTGTATAAGCACAAACATTGTCTATACTTTATAACAATGGAAGATGCACAGACAATTGGGCAAGATTTTATATTACCGGCTGGCGGCATCTTAGCAGACGAGATGGGCTTAGGTAAAACTGTTGAAGTGCTGGCGTTGATGCTACTGCATCCACGACGTGAAATAAGTATAAACTATCTAAGAAATACTATTGATCAATTGCAAGACAATAGACCGCTGAAGCGTATTTGCTACAACTCTGATGTCTTTTGTCTTTGCATGTTGACGTCAAAAAAAGCGACAATACAATGCATAAAATGTAGTTTGTGGCAGCATAGGCGGTGTGTAAGGGCGTACAAATGCGTGAATACCGATGCGATGAGCGACGATGACTACTTGTGTCCGCAATGTTGGATGGAAATAGCACAAGAGCAACTAATAGAGAGTGCTGCAACTTTCATAGTTTCCCCCAACACCATCAAAGCACAATGGCTTCATGAGATCGAAAGACATACACAGCCCAGTTTGAGTGTTTTCAACTATCTGGGACCGAATTCTGGTCAATACATTAATCCATATGATTTAGCGCAATATGACGTGGTAATCACCGACTACAATGTACTTCGCAATGAAGTTTATCACACTGAAAAGTACCGTTCTGATCGCAAAACACGTCACCCACCCCGCTGCATGCGTGTTACATCGCCGCTGTTAATGATCAACTGGTGGCGCGTATGTCTGGATGAGGCACAGATGGTCGAAAGTAATACATCGAAAGCAGCTGAGCTGGCACAAATGCTTCCCGCCATTAATCGTTGGGCAGTCAGTGGAACACCCATACAACGTTCTATTCATGATATACAGCCATTGCTACGTTTTCTTGGTTTCTATGCATTGTGTGAGCCGCAGTCAGCCTGGAACACTATAGTCAATTCGTTTTTGCTGAAGCATAATATAAAACCCCTTGTTGATGTACTTCAATTTAGTTTGTGGCGTACATGCAAGTCAAGAGTGCAAGAGGAACTTCAACTTCCTCCTCAAACACAGTTAATACATCGCCTTCACCTAAGTAATATTGAAATGTTACATTATCGTGAGCAACACACCAGTTGCACATCCATGTTTCTGAGTAATGTTGACCGGTATATAGATAGTAGCAATCAAGCTAGTCCACTTACGAAAGTATCGCCTACATTGCTTAAATTATTGCTGCAGCCTTTATTAAAGATACGTCAATGTTGTACAATGCCCGTAGTACAAACTGCAGCTAGCATCTCAAGTGGTCAAATAACGCAGAAACAGTTTGTAAATCCGAAGGAATTGCTTCAGCACTTAAAAAATACTAATGAGAATGAATGTAAATCTCAACTACGTACCTGGGCCTCGTCGCACAACGGCTTAGCAGCTATACATTTTATTCGTAAAGACTATGCGGAAGCTATAAAGCAGTATGAGTGTGTGTTGCGCTTAGCGAAGGATTACAGCGGGAAGAGCATAACGTAAGTAGTCAATTATACGTCGGTCAAATGACTTATATTTTTTTTAACTTTACAGTGTGGATACTCTGTTGCAAATACATGCATTGCACAATATAACCAAGGCGAATGGTTTGGCCAAACCAACAATCTTAAATGATCCACAATTATGCGAATACAATACACAGCTAAACACGCTGGAATGGAAATATCTGACGACATATATGGAGACACTAATCAACGCCAGATTAGCTTATAAATCCACGTTTGATGAATATGTACGCTTAGAATCGCAATCAAATCTTAAACTCAATCAATTTATATCTGCGTTAGTGGAAAATAGCGGCCATATAGAAGTTGCAGTATTCAATAAACTCAAAGATGACTGCTATGCAAATGGTATTTTACCCAGCCAAATCGCAGAGCTTTCTTCAATGTGGGGTGTGTTGTTAGTAATCGATGTCTGGTACCAGAAAGTATCGAAACTTCAAAAAGAGTTACATGCTGAATTCGAAAAATTGAAATTTTTCACGGAAACAGCTACACAGCAGGAAGAGCTTGTTTTTATTAGATCGAAAGTTCTACTTTTCGTGTTATCTGTGTCGGATTGTCATCTAAGTGATATTCTTGTAAGTGTACTATGATTCAATAATATAGGCAGTAGAACAATGTATTTTTTTAAATGTTTACATAGGATGATGATAAACACAAAACCAATACAAAAGCAGTTGCTAAACGGAAAAAGAAAACTGCGTTGTGCAAGCTATGCAATCTGCGTCGAATTATCAATAAATTCGAGTGTTTACTTTTTGCAAAAAAATTAGATGAGGAAACATCAGCCACAGAAGGATCTGAGACGCCATCATTGGAAATTCTACTCATTAAATGTAAGATTTGATCCTAGGTGTGCAGTAAACTAATTAATTAACTATTTTTGTGCCCATTGCAGTCATTTTTAATTTTTTAAAGACAAAATCAGATTTTCATCAATATCAGCAACACTTTACGGTGCATTGGGAGATGCTTGAGTCCTTGCAGAATATTTGTAAAAAACAAATAAAGTTTTGGATTGAAATTGAGTACACTGTCAAAGCATTCGATGAGTTGGATATGTGCAAAATGCGAATATCACTTGCTGATAAAGATGAAGTATCGTCAAATTTTCGAATAATGGAGCATGATGTAATATAACACGCTTTTATACCATTTCCTAACTTTTTCAAACTCAAAAATATTTAAAGCTACACGGCATTGAAGCAGATCAGCATTCGAATTTGGCTGAAGCTCAAATCAAATTTACGCGTCTAGAGGGCCGTTTAAAATATTTAAAACATCTAGACGAAGAGAACACGGATATTCTATGCCCCATTTGTCAGAGTGATGACGACGACCGAGTAAGTTTTAAAATTAGTACGCATGTGTATTGATATCAGTATTTATTTACCAATTCTTAGTACGCCGTCCTGGAATGTGGTCACCTTGTCTGTAATAGTTGTATAAAAAACGTTATACTTTACTGTAGTAATCGGAACCCACCGTGCCCCATTTGTCGCTCCGTATCTCAGCAGTAATTTGTATTGTAGTACATATTTTAAAATATAAAATTAATCGAATGTATTAATTTCAGAATCTATTATGCATCAAAAAAACCTTTAACAACGGCACCAAATGTAATTGGAATTCATTCTTCCAAAGTTGCTTACATTGTGGAAATGGTGCTGAAACTACGCAACGAAGATCCTGACATGTCTACTAAAATTCTAATATTCTCACAATGGGAAGCTATAATAAAGGCAATATCTGTTGCACTGGACCAAAACAAAGTGCTTAATCGTGTAAACTGTACACCTCGGGCTATTCAAGAATTTAAGGTTGGTGGTTAAGGTTAGATTACAGTAGTTTTTACATTATTTATTTACTTCTCCATAAATATTTTAGGATCCAGCAGGCAATATTACTTGTCTGCTTATGCCAATTTCTCGTGGTTCTAAGGGTTTAAATTTGATTGAAGCAACACATGTTTTTCTTGTTGAACCAATATTAAATCCCGGCGAAGAACTCCAGGCAATTGGTCGCACACATCGATTTGGCCAAACAAAGTAAGACTAATTGTATTTTTTAAGAATTTTAAATTTAGTAATTTAAAATTTTTTCTATAGGCCTACAACAGTGCATCGATTCATTGTAAAAAATACTATCGAAGAAAACATTTATAACTTCATTACATCTGCTCAATGCAACGAAAATGAATCGGTATCCAATCACTGGCAATTAGAGAGTATGACATGGCAGAATCTTAAAGATCTCTTCATTTTGGATGAGACGAATGTTGAGATATAAATGCGTAATAAATTATTAACACACTCAAACCAATTAAGAGTCGACTTTAAATTGTTTATTGATTGAGTTGTACTATTTAGTTGACAAACTTGCAGAATACAAAAGATGCTATTTGTACTGCCACCAAAAAATTTTTTTTTCAGTATTCCCTATCAATAATGTAAACATAACTCATTAATATTATTATTTATTATTGCATAATAAAACATGATGTTAGTAAATACATTTCAGTGAAAAGTATAATTTTAAAGACGCTAATTATTTGTTACATTGGATTGATCGACATCACCAAATATTGAAAATAATAGAAATCCGATTCGTTGATAAACCTTATAATATAAACGTTATCTAACTTAAAAAATTTGAAATTTAGACGTGTGGAAAATCAAGTGGGGCAACAACCTCTGGATCGACTGCAGTTTTTTGCGCAAAGTAACCATCGTAAGTTTGTTGACTCTTTTCTAGATCCATTTGTTTTTGTAATTCCTGAAGTTGTTCGTAAGCAGCATCTTGAATGGCCTTACGCTCCTCGTCGACTTGACGTTTTTGCTCGCTCTGTTCGCGTTCTTGCACTTGTAACTCTGCTTCTGCAGCGGCCTTTTCGGCAAAGTATTTGTCATAGCCGGTTATTTTATCGACCTCACCAGTTTTCTGCATTATCTCAAGTTGTTCTTTTGCTGCCTCGGAAATCACTCTACGCTTATACTCCCTCCGACGTTTGGCCTCCTGTTTTTTGCGCTCCTGCTCTTCCAGTTCCTCACGTGCTTTGTAGAACTTTTCTGGTATAACTGGAGGTTTATTCTGATGCACCTTCTGGTGACGCTTCAATGCGACATCCTGACGGAAACGATTGCCACAGATGGTACATTCAAACGGTTTTTCGCCAGTATGCGTCCATTCGTGATGCTTCAAAGTCTGTGCCTTGGCAAAACGTTTCTCGCAGAATCGACATGCAAAGTCCTTTACCCTTTCGTGTATAATCTTGTAATGGCGTTTCATATTGCCAATGTTGTTAAAGCCCTGCCCGCATCCAGGACAAACGTGTTTACCCTCTTTCTTTGTGAAATTCACCTGCGGCGACCAAGAAGAAACCGCAACTGACGGTATCGGGTTGACAACAGTACCTGCTAGTTGAGAGATGTCTACGCGTTCAACACGACGGGGATCACGGGGAATTGTTGCAACGGACTCTGCGCAGACTTTCAGCAACTCGTCGGTTGCATTTTGCGAGCCCATCGGATCAATCAGCATGCCATCGGGACCAATAATGCCTTCTGGTACTGTTTGCGCATTGTCAGGATCGTTAGAATCTATTGGTGGATCGCCAACCTGTCGCTTGCGGTATGTTTCAATGGCGCGCAGAACGCGTTTTTCATGTGTCTTCAAGTGTTTTGTCAAGCTCTTCGGGTAGAGGAACTTTTTGCCACATACTTTGCACTCGCAACGCTTTTCACCAGTGTGTGTCATCTCGTGTATCTTACAGGCGTGTGACTTGCCAAACGTCTTGCCACAATATTGACAAGCATAATTCTTAACCTTTTCATGTACAATACGTATGTGGTTGGTAAGCACCTGCTTGTTGTGAGAAGCATGTGGGCAATGGGGACACTTGAATTTTTTCTCCTTGGTGTGCGTTAGGATGTGCGTATTCCATTCTTGGCGAGTAGTTTTTCCCACGCCACAGTATGGACAGACGTAGTTCTTTATGCCGGCATGACGCATAAGATGATCTTTGAGCGCGCTGTTGATAACAAATCGTTTGCCGCAAATGTTACATGGGAATGGCAGTTCCTTGCCATCGTGCTTGTACATGTGCTTTTTAAGCGCCATGGGACAGCGGAATACTTTTTCGCATTCGGTGCAAGGATGCTCTCGCGGCGGTATGGATTCTTTTGACATATTGTGAGCTTTTTTAAGATGCCAAGTAAGCAGACGTATGCGTGGGAATGACTTATCGCAACCCTCAATCGAACACTTATGTACTTCAGCGAGTTCGGCGTGCGCATGGTCGACGTGCAAACGCAGACCGTTAGCTGTAGTAAAACCTTTTTTGCAGGACTCCACCTTGCACTGGAAGGGTAATAAATCATTGTGGTGTTTCATGTGTTCCTCATAGCATTTCTTTTTCTTAAACTTCTGATGACAAATATGACAGTCGATTATAACATGCAAATGTCGTTCGGCGGCTGGAATTCGTTTGCGTTTCGGTTTTTCCTTGGTAACCGCATCTGGATCTGCATCAGCATCATCACTTTCATCAGAATCATCCTCCCAATCAGACTCCTTCTTTACAACTTTCTTTATTTTTTTGGGCGCGCCAGCTTTCGCACGCAGACGCGTCGCCAACGGTGCGTCGTCGTCACTCTCGCTGTTATTCGGCTCGAAATCTTTATCATAATCATCATCAGCTTCACTTACAGAATCATCGCTATCCCCACCCTCTTTATTTTCTTCAGGCTCTTTCTTTTCTTCCTTTTCCACCTCCTCTTCTTCCTCTTTGCCAACATGCTCCAACATTTTAAAAACATCCTCCTCATTTTCGATCAGCTCCATTTTATGATTTAGCAATGGGTCAAAATTTATGCGATCCTCATCCTCACCAGCCATATCCATATCATGCGGAGCGTTCGCATCCAACACGTCAAAAGCATTAACTGGGCCGCAATCAAAACTGTGATTGGCCACCATGTCCTGAAACTTTTGAACAGAGTCGACGGCCAGTTTCTGGAATTCGTGCAGGTCGTTGAGTCGCGTATAGCAGACGCCGCACAAGTTTTTCGGAAAGCCATCTTGCGGTTCAATAGACAGCGAGGTACACACGCACAGTTTTTTCGCTAAACCCGGAATCAAAAAGAGGTCATACGCGGTCTCATTTTGCAACTGATTTAAGCAAATCCGGCAGATAGAATGTATGGAGTAATGACTCCCCTCGTTCATTGTGATTATTTCGATCGATTCCAACTAAAAGTTAGCTGAGTAATTAAATTTTTTCTCGCACAAGACAGTGAAAAATTATACGCGTCAATAGCCAAAGAGATGGGACAATACCGAATGATTTTTAGTGCTATGCGTTCGTAACGAGTAAAGAGTAGTCGTCAATGTAACGAGCTAAAAAAATAACCCTATTATTCTGCTGATGCTGTTTTGATTAAATGGACCATACCCACGGAGTCTGTGGGTATGGGACGACCAGTCCCATTGTTCTTTTTTCAAAGCTTGGTATACGAACTTTAGTCTAAGGGTAGGTTGATTTTCTTGTTAAAAACACATTTACAAAGACTTTTGGGCTCAACTCACAACTTACGCGCAGAACTTAATTAATTCTGCATTCCACATACGATTGCATGAACAAATAAGAATTCATGTCAAATTTCCGAATTTCGCAAGTACTTTCTTACAAAACAATGAGCGAGCTCATTTAAATGTGACATAAAAACAAGTGTAAGGAACGCATTTCGGCGATTCATTAAAAAGTCTATTCTAGCTATCGGATTTAAAGTGTATAGGCCAAGTTTTTAAAACATATATTTTCTATCCAAAAACCGAAAAGCGATAGGTTTGTACGGACACTTTTTTAAATCGAAGCCGAATCAATGGAGCTTAATTCTCATCTTTAGTACAAATAAAGGATAACGAAAAATAAAATGTAAATAATAGATCATAATTAAAAAACAACAATAATAAGCGAATAAGTTATTATTTTATGCCATTTGTGCAAGTTTTCTTCTAGATTTTGTTCTGAAGACTAAGTTAAAGATGTCGCAGCTTCCCTATCTTTTGTAAAAATTGAATTCAAATGAAAACAAAAAAAAAAAAACACATTTTGGCTTTTACTTGCTTGTTATATTTAATGAGAATGGTTTAATGATGCTATAACTGGATACATTCTAAATTGTAGACCTCTTTAAAATGCAGCCAATTATAAATGACGATACGCGATGATTTGATGAAGATGGATGGCTACGTAAAATGATTCTGATGTGTTAGAAAATTTATAAAATTTGATTAGACATTTCTAAAGACGCTTCTTTTTTTTTTTGCACAGAAACAATGAACAAAACTGGAAGCAAAAATATTTTTAAAAATATGGTATGGGAAGCGTGTGTTTTTACGGTGCCTCCGGTGTTTTTAAATTATATTTCGACTTGATATTATTCAGTTCCTCTTGTTTTTTGTCGATATCCAAACGTTTGAACGCCCTGTTCGACTGGTAGTAGAGAACGACCAGGTAGCGATTGCAAACATTGAAACCAGACAGGTGGTCACATGCGTTCTTTGCATCGAAGATATCCTCGTAGACTACAAATGCAGTGCCGCGCGTCTCTGGTGTATTACCGCTGCGGAAGATGTTTGAGAATGGATTAGACGTAAAGATTATGCTCCAGTGTATATTAGCAGCCAATAATAGTTGTACTTACACACGTATCTGACGTATAGCTCCAAATTTGCCAAATATGTCGTACATTTCGTCTGATGTTATTTTGTAGGGCAAATTACGCACATATAGCAACCGGTTAACCTCTGGAGGCAAGCGTATCTAGACAACAAATCAAATATTCACATTTATTGTTTGGTTTTAAAAATAATAACTTAATTTTCTTTTACATTGTTCCGCTTGTTCATGTCTGCTAACTGCAAGTGCTGCGTGCGACTGAAGACAAGGCAATTTTTGTATGAAACTACTGCACGTCTGCGTGTTGGTGTGTATGCGTTTTACGGGATGAATGTCCTGATTGCTCCTTCTTCTTTGTTATCCTTTGTTTAAAGTGTTTAGCCTTTTGTCTGCGTCTGTAAGGTGCAAAAACCTTCTCAAACAAAAAACAATGCGCCGCGATTGTTGGGTTGTGGCTAGAGATGTGGAACTATTAACGAGTAGACGAGTCGGTTACTCATAGTATTGAATGATTAAATCATGGCTGCCAAATCATTTACTTTTATTATGCGTTTTGCGATTTCGTATCATATTATCAAATGATAATATGATACGAAATATATTTGTATACATTTGTATACGTCAAACATATACAAATATATACAAATTTGCATTAAAAATGACAACCATTTTTTATATGTATTACTTAATTAGTTAATATAAGACTATTATCAAAACAAATATGAGTAATATTTAATCATCTGGAGCCAGTTTGATTTCTTATAATTTAATATATTTGCATGGAAACAGTTATCTTATAACATGAGATTGTTGAGTAATGCTTTTAATACTGCATTTTGTGATTTCAGTAACATCCTAATCAGAATTTTTGAATTCTGATTAAAATTGGAAATTGAATGAATGTTTAAGTAAAATTGATATGATATGCTCACGTCAAAGAAATTGATAGATATAATATGTTCAATCATTAGTTTCCCATATTGTTTTTTTCATGCTTAAATCACACCAAACTTTTACTTGGCACGCTCAATTCATACACTTTATTTATTTTATTAAACATACAGTGCTTTACTTTACTACAGATTCATATTGATATATCGACTTGACATTGATGTTCTGTTCAAGAATTCTTCACTTTCAACCATCACTAAGAGAATCGTTACTTGTTCGCCAAATCTGTCACTTTGTACATCACTAGCAAACATTTTGCGAATTTCAGCTCTTTTCCTAAAAAAAAAAAGTGAAAGAAAAAGAAAAAAATTTAGTAGCGTAAAAAGTTCAAAAGCATAAAAGTATATTACATCGCAACATTGACTTAATAATAATGTAAGTATTCGCTTGTTTGATAAAAGTTTTATTTTTTATTGCTCTGCAAGTTAAAAAGAAAAATGCGTCTGTGATAAGAAATTTTCATGGCGGCGGCGGCTATAGCTGTAGTGGTTGGTTGTAATGTGAAATTTTCTGTTGGGTGCACAATGCATTGCAAAAAAAAGTCTGTCTCTGTTTTATTGTTTGTGTTGCATTGAAAAAAGCTCAATTTATGCCAGATTTTCTTAATTTTTAATTGCATTCGGTAAAATTACGCTTGGAACATATAATTTTTTTAATTGTAGAATATTAATAATTTTTTTGTTGTATGGCCTCGATTTATGTGTCAAAAAAAAAAAACGGAGGGCGGTTTAGCTCGAATTTTTTAATTTAAATGCGCTTCTCTCATTTAGATACTTTCGTATAAACCAAATACTACTACATAACTAAGCAAAAATGACGTGGGAACCGCAAGCTGAAGGTTTGCAACAGATCATAACGATCCTTAAAGAATCTCAATCGCCAGATACTGCAACGCAAATGGCAGTACAAATGGTAAGTGGCAACTTCTTTGTTATATTGAGTTTCAATGAAATTATTGTCTTTCAATCAATTTGTTCATGAGTATGTATAAACGTTTTCTTTGTGCAGAAACTTGAGGAGTTTAATAACTATCCAGATTTCAACAATTATCTCATATACGTGCTAACCAAACTAACCACAGAAGATGAGCCGACTCGCTCACTTAGCGGCCTGATATTGAAGAACAATATCAGATTGCATGGCAACAATTTGCAGCCTGAAATAGTGGAATACATCAAGCACGAGTGTCTACAAGCCATTGGAGATGGATCGCCATTGATACGCGCTACAGTCGGCATACTTATAACGACAATCGCTAGTAATGGTGGACTTCAAAATTGGCCGCAATTGTTGCCTTCGCTCTGCGATATGCTCGACGCGCAAGACTATAATATATGCGAGGGTGCTTTCAGTGCTTTGCAAAAGATATGTGAAGACTCAGCAGAGATATTAGATTCAGCTGCATTGAATCGTCCTCTCAACGTTATGATACCGAAGTTCTTGCAATACTTTAAACACAGCAGCCCAAAGATACGCTCGCACGCTATTGCCTGCATTAATCAGTTTATCATCAATCGATCGCAAGCATTGATGCTGCATATTGATGCTTTCATTGAAAACTTATTCAATTTGTCTTCTGATGAGGATCATGAAGTGCGAAAGAATGTTTGTCACGGTTTGGTGATGCTACTTGAGGTGCGCATGGACAGGCTGCTACCACATATGCCTCAAATAATTGAAGTTAGTACAATTCATTTATATATATATATATATATATTTTTTTTTTATTTAAAAGCGTACTAAATTCTCATTGTAATATTTTTTAGTACATGCTGGTGCGTACGACAGATTCAGATGAGGGTGTGTCACTGGAGGCCTCGGAATTTTGGTTGTCGTTGGCAGAACAAAGCATTTGCAAAGATGTACTTGCACCTTACCTGCCGCAATTGGCACCGATATTAGTGCGTGGTATGCGTTATTCAGAAATCGATATTATTTTGCTGAAGGGCAACGTGGAGGAAGACGATATGGTACCCGATCGTGAGGAGGATATACGTCCACGTTTTCACAAATCACGCACACACACAATTAAAGCCGAGTCGTCTGCTGGTTCCGGTGCTGTAGGTGTGGAAGATGATGACGATGATGAATTCGATGACGGTTTGGACGATGACAACTCTTTGTCTGAATGGAACCTGCGCAAGTGCAGTGCCGCTGCTTTGGATGTACTAGCTAACGTGTTTCGCGAAGAATGTCTACCAATTGTTTTACCCATTCTTAAGGATACACTGTTTCATCAGGAGTGGGTGATCAAAGAGAGTGGTGTGCTTGCGCTAGGTGCAATTGCTGAGGGTTGCATGCAAGGCATGATACAGCATTTGCCAGAGTTGATACCTTACCTAATAAGCTGCCTGTCAGACAAAAAGGCACTAGTTCGTTCAATCACATGTTGGACACTGTCCCGTTACGCCAACTGGGTGGTTAATCAACCACACGATCAGTACTTGAAGCCGCTGATGGAGGAACTATTGAAACGTATACTTGATTCAAACAAACGGGTTCAGGAAGCAGCATGCTCGGCTTTTGCTACACTCGAAGAGGAGGCATGTACCGAACTTGTGCCCTATTTGGAATACATACTTAAGACCCTTGTATTCGCATTCTCTAAATATCAACACAAAAACTTGCTTATATTATACGATGCTGTTGGCACGTTGGCCGATTCTGTTGGCCATCATTTAAATAAGCCACAGTACATAGATATACTCATGCCACCGCTTATCGAGAAATGGAATTTACTTAAAGATGATGACAAAGATCTTTTCCCTTTGCTCGAGTGCTTATCTAGCATAGCAACTGCACTGCAATCTGGATTTCTGCCATATTGTGATCCAGTCTACAGAAGATGTATATCATTGATCGAACAGACTATCAACCAGGACATGGTAAAAAAAGCAGTTTTTTTTTAATTTTTTTTTTTATGAATTAATATTTTTAATAAAATTTTATAGTTGTGCAAACAGAATAACACTTTTGATCATCCTGATAAGGAACGCATGATAGTGGCATTAGATTTGCTATCAGGCTTAGCAGAAGGTTTGGATGGGCATATTGAATCCTTAGTGGCTAATAGCAACATAATGCATTTGCTTTATCAATGCATGCAGGATGTACTGCCAGAGGTAAGTAATTAGTAAAATATATTTGAATATACAAATGTTAATAAGATTTTATGCATTTTAGGTGAGACAATCATCTTTTGCACTGCTTGGTGACTTGACCAAAGCCTGCTTTCAACATGTGCATCCCTTTATGGCCGAGTTCTTTCCGATACTGGGTCAGAATTTGAATCCTGACTATATTTCAGTATGCAATAATGCAACTTGGGCTATTGGCGAAATCTGCATGAAACTAGGTAAATAATAAATTTGTTAAATTTTATTACTTGTGCATAATTTTGCATGTATTTTAGGCGAAGAGACACGCCAGTACATACATCTCGTACTGAAGGAACTTTTCATAATCATTAATCGACCAAACACGCCGAAGACACTTTTAGAAAATACGGGTAAGTAATTTTTTTTTAATTGATCGTTAGTGTTTGTCCCTTCTTGCATATTGTGTAATAATTAGTTCTGGTAGCATAAATGTAATGTAAATTATTGCAAGCCATCGTGTTTTTATTGGCGTAGGATGTTGTCATTAAAGCGGCTTAAGCTAAGCGGCAATCGATGTCTTAGTAAGCTTCAGTAAGGCGCCCAATTCAAGTTGTCATTGTGTTTTTGGATACGAACAACATTATACAATCAAGCAACCAATAATTTTTATTCATACATACTCGTACATACAACAATAATTATTTTTCATTATGATGTACATATTATATATTATTACATATTAGCAAGATGTGTCCATATAATTTATTTCTTTTGTTTATTTATTTTTTCTGTTCTTTTAGCAATAACAATCGGTCGTCTAGGTTATGTGTGCCCAGTTGAAGTGGCTCCTTATTTGCCAGAATTTGTACGACAGTGGTCTGTAACATTTTTTTTCAAATATTCTTTTATTTTTTCTTTAAAATTTTTCTTATGAATTATGCTAAATTATCTCTTTATACATGCGATAAATGAAAAATTACGCTTACAGTTAAACATTTTTACCATGTATGTGTGTTATAGTTTTGGTATTTGTTTTAATTTTCAAAATTCATTATCAAGACTGTTCAACGTTACAAACAAACATATTGCCGCCAAATAAACTAAAAAGCATTTCTCTTTGATTTATTTTGTTCTTTAGGTGTACATCGTTGCGTCATATACGTGATAATGATGAGAAAGACTCCGCTTTCCGTGGCATGTGTCATATGATCACCGTCAATCCGGCCGGTGTAGTAGCCGACTTTATATTTTTTTGCGATGCCATTGCATCATGGGTAAATCCGCCACAAGATCTGCATCAAATGATACAAAAGGTGTGTAATACTTAAAGCATTTTAATGAATTGATTCTAGTTTAAAATATATTTATCAATTAGATATTACATGGATTCAAAACACAAGTTGGCGAAGAAAACTGGCGTCGATTTGTCGATCAGTTTCCGCCGAATCTTTCGGAACGGTTGGTTACTATGTACAACATCTAAGGCGGCATGGCGTGTAAGCGTCTTATTATTATTTTTTTTAACTCGACAACAATTAACAATAGAAATTGTGCAAAAAGAAGAGAAGCATATTAAGCAGAGAAGAGATAGCCAAGTAAACATTGGTTGACGCCCAATAATATCTAGCGTATGGAACTGAATACGACAGACCTAGCACATCATTTAGCTACGTACGATATAGCTCAACACTACACACACCACATACATAACTGCAACTTTTCACACAATAAAAGGTCAAACCTTTTAAAGGGCATTGATTGAAATATTATCGATTTAAAAAAAAAAAAAAATCGGTACTATTATTAACATAACAACTGACTTCAATGGCATTATGTCTATACTTTGTTGTCAAGTTGATTAAATAATAATGCGTAGAAGTGGTCGTTTAAGTTAGGAGGCGCGTCTGTCCGCATTAAACTAAAGTACGCTGAGAAGTTAATACATCAAGAGTTTCAGTAGCAAATGAACTATCAACACTTATAATGTAGTATACATAATATTAATATAAACATAAAAGAAAAAATTAATAATATTTAGAACATATAGCTTCTAAAAAATGTTTAGTTCTACCAGCGTCTTAAATCCAAAAAAGAAAAGAAAAATCCTCCGTATGCATTTTTAATGCTTCATTGCTTAAAGCGTGATTTTTTCTTTTATGGCGAATTGAAGTTTTAATTAACAACTATTTTTGTGTATGCAGAAAGAAAAATAAAAAAAAAAACTTAAATGAATAGAAAAGTATGTGGCGAAGTAGTTGATTCACATCCAGTTTAAAACAAATAAAAAAATTGTCTCTACTAGAACAGTTTAACATTTTGTTAACAAAAGACTACAATAGAAAACATAACGTCACACAGTTGCAAGTAATTTTTATGGTTCTACGATTTATATTCGAAACATTTTACTTTCAGTGTTAGGGAAAATATATATATATACATAAAAATAAGATAAATTGTATTCGAATTGATATTTGCGGTACGTGTCGCGTAAATTACTTAATTATTATATAATTACGGAAAAATATAAAGTAACGAAAGAGTTGAGCTATTTGTAAGTTTAGGTTTAACGCTAGAAAAGTCACTGGTTATAATGCATAAGAAGAGAGAGCTCTACAAATATTAAGACTGAAACAAACTAAAAAAAAAACATTTGAAAAATGTGATTTTTATTTACAGTAAACAGTCTGCGTTATAACTCAAAACTAATTGCGTTATAACTCCAATGACTTTTACTTTTGTGAACTCTTTATGAATAGTTCAAAATTCTCTTTCGAAAACTTCGTCGTCGCGTTTCGGGTTTTATCGGTTTCGCGTTCGGTTCGCGTATATTCGTCGTTCGTTCGTTCGTTCGCTCTTTGACTGATTCGTATCGTTTGTGATCTTCGTCGTCGTCGTGGTCGAGATCCAAATTGTCGCGTATAATTAATTAATTCAATATAAGTAAAAACTATATCTAATATATATCAAATTTTTAGAACGATTTTTTTTATAGTTATTTTATTTAATTTTTTTTTTATTAGTGAAAATATATATTGACTGCGTCTAGTATTATTTATTGTAAACTAAAGTAAAGAAAAAAAAACCAAATAAATTAACTTTTTTAATTTTTTAACTAACAGACTATTTTTATATACATACCAACGCCTGTATATAAAGCAGCACTCTCACACACACACACACACAGTTAAAGTTAACATGAAACAAATTAGCTCTTTTTTATTTGTCTAACATGTTTTAGAAACAAATTTTAGTACAACTAAACTCAAACCTTAAATATGATTTATTTAGTGCAGCATAAATAGTATTACATAATAATAATAATAAATAATATGGGGGAACGTGTGATAAATTCAGCATAAAAGAAATAAAATACTCTCGGGTTCGTCGTACATTAATCGCGTCGCGTCTTTTAAAGTAGGGAATTAACTCAAACATGAATCTCCGCCCCCGGATTCAAATAAAATAATAACACAAATACAAATAATATGAAATGTAAGAAAAATGAGCAAATTAAACTTAAAGTTAAAATTAAACATAAAGTATAAAAAATACAATCGTGATTTCGTTGTACCTTAAACCGAATTCATCGCGGAATTCGGTCGCGTTCGCGTGCGTCTAATAGATTTTGTGTATCTTTCTCGGGTGATCTTAGTAATTAACGTTTAATTAGGGTTTAAAGTGTTAGGAATATATATATATATATATAAATATGTATATATATACATATTAAGTACAGAAGAACAACAAACAAATGCAACAATTTCAAAATCAAACAATTAGGGAATAATTTATCATTGTACAATGAATTCGTATTGAATTTTATTTTATTTCTTTTTTTTTTTTTTGTTATTTCAACTTTAAATATATATAAAAAAGAATACATATATACGAAAACTTTGTACATACACCTAAATAAGACAACAACAACAAAACCACAGCAACAATCTGCATACACATACAAAAATGAAAAATAATATAATATTCATGTATAACTAAAAAATAAAAAATAAAAGTTGTATATTATTTATTTTTTTTTTTTTGCAAGGAACCCACAAAAGAACTCGAACATATGTTCCTAAATAAAATAAAATGAATTATGTTATTTGGAAACGATAACTAGAAGTCTTTCCAGTTTATTTTTTATTTTATTTTTGGCTAAATATTGTATTTTTTGTAAAATAATAATCAAACATCTTAACTACTTGAAATTTGAACAGAATAATATGTCAATAAAGGTATCAAGTATATCAAGTTAAGCGAACCAAATATTATTGAATGTGTGCATATTGTGTTCTATTTAAAAAATATTCCAAATATCTTCAGAAAGAGTTAGCAGGAGCGGAGCGTACATGTTGTATAGTTCAATGTGTGTTTAAATTAATTAATTAAATTTAATTTAATTATAGCACAAAATTAGTTACACATGCCTGTTTTTGCTAGTATTTTCAACCATTAGCCTAGCAAAAGCTGTTTCTGCTATTTAATGAACAAATCTTTTAATTGGTGCACCACATTTTACAAATATTTGGTTTTCTCAACGGGTTCTGCTAACTTTATTAGAGTAATTAACCGATTATAAAAATATAAAATATGTAATTAATAAATAAATAAATTAAAATAAAACTATGAATTACAAAATATTATACAAAAGCAATTATTTAAAGTTTAGTGAACCCACCAAAAGCAAGAACATTGCTAAAAAGTATTAATGTAACTTATTTAAGTTAATAACTCTATTTTAATATTAATCATACATTGTATATTATATTTATTTATTTACTAGTGGTACCCGGCTGTGCCTAGTAAAAATTTAATATTATGTATTATTGTATACAGCAGATCTTAGATGTAGCTAGTTGTTTATCGTTTCTATGAGGGGTGGGGCATAGTCCCCTTCGATTTTGACTAAACTTCACCCGATTCCATTAACAAGTATACAAAATTTCATCCCTGTAGCCCAAAGATATGTCGAATTTTTTGTGTCGCTTGTATGGGGGATTGGGATTTTGATTAAACTTAACCGGACAACTTTCGTGACCAGCATTTATTTATTTTTGGAAAGTTATGCTGTAGTAATGATCTGATGTTTGTCCCATATGGTTTATGGTTGTTTTCATTGGCTATGGTTTGAGCAGAGTTTGAGAGCTTCTTATATCATAATTATTAAAGAAAAGATTGTTGTGTAGTAGGGTAGGAGTGCTTATTCGCTTATTGCTTTGCAGAAACGCTATCCTAAAAGTCTGCATGATTATACAGTTAGAAAGCAACCCTAAAAGTATGGTACACAAAATGTAGATTTGCCACTTTCTTACTAAATTCTGCGCTCCTGTTAGTTTCAGAAATTAATTTTTCCTAATATACATTTTTGCTTGAAACTACCAGGAACGCAGAAGTGCATAGAAAGTGAATACGCAAAAAGATGAGTCCGTACGATTGCCGATATCTCGGAAACTATAAGAGATAGATTCTTCAAATTTGTATATGTAGACTCTCCTATTGTTGCATAAGATGAGGTATATTAAATGAACATCTTAAACCCAGTGTAAGGGGTAGCTCTGCCCAAAAATAAACTATATTTAGCCTTTTTTTTATAAGTTTAAGCTTTCTAGTAATAGATCAAGAGTCAGTTGAACCTGAATTGATTTAGGAGACGGATTCATTAACTCTCAATTGACAAACGCGCACCAGCTACAATTGTTGCTCCAGCTTTTTCGGATTTTCAAACGCATGTTCTTTCACATTGTAGATTGATTACATTCATGTTTCTTAGGACCACAAAAAATAAACACGTTAAAAATTATATAGCAAAACTTTATTGAAATTTAAATCATTGAATACAGTAAACAGACAAAGGATATTGTTTTGAAAATCAAATTAATTAATAATATTGGCACATTAGCTTAAAATTATTGGTAGGTATATATGTATATATATAAAAAAATCTACGACACGCAGCACAGCTGTAGCTTCATAAGACTCCTTGAGAAACACAACTAATACTTGCTGCAAGTCGATAATCAGATATAGATATTTGTTCAAAGGCCATGGAAAATCCAGTTCGTCAAAGTTTCGTTGGTATTTAATATATAACAGATCGTTTTATCCTTTTTCTATTGCCAAAAAGTTCGTCATCGTTGTGCAAAGCTTGAAAATTACGTTTTGCATTTAATTGAGCGGGCATAGGCCTTGCCAAATCTCACCAAAGATCATCTGTGGCGTAATGCGCACTTGATTCTTATTCACCACAACATTCTTGATGCAACCCTTGTAAGTCTTCTTGGTCTTCAGACCTGGTGCTTTCTGGAAAGCGAGATGACCACCCATGAATAGAGGACGATTTGTTTTTGTGTTCGTTGAACTCTCAGTGCCGACATCCGGCAGCGCACTTATGAAATCAACGGCAATGGTTATGACAAACTTCGACTTGACAGCCTGCACATTGCGCCATTTGCCATCGCAGAAACTGCCGTTGTCCTGTAGCGTGAAATTGGTTGCCATTACGCTCTTCGCATCTGATTTTACGGTGAAGAAGAGCACGTTGTCCACCAATTCAAGTATCATGTATGAATTTTTACCGTGTACAGAGAAAAGCAAACCGTCCGGTTCACGTGGCCGTATGTCAAAGGTTATGCTGAAATCGGCGCCTACATTAAAACGTTCAAACACTTTTACGTAGCCTGTTGGCTTGCTAAAGAAAATTCCCGGTTCCACTTTCTCTGAGCAGGGCGTTACGTAGTATGGCGTCGGTTCATTGTTTAGTGGCACATCGTCGAACTTAATATCACGTAAACAGCCGTTGAAGTAGGTCGTGTTACCGTTCCAGGGTATGTTTCGCTTGACTTCTTGCTCAATGAATTTTGGTATGCCGCCAATGTAGATTGGATATGAAATATCGAAACGGTTGGAACCGGCCTCAGCCAAATTGACTCCCGGCTCCTTCTCTTCATTATCGATGATTAAACGTAATTTTTGCTTCTTATCGGTACGTACAAATTCCACTGTATGCCATTCGCCATCGTTGAGTTCCTCTGTGCTTGAAATGTTCGTAACGACATCACCGAAACGTACTTGATGGTGCACCCGGCCGTCTTCGAGGTAAACAGCCACATAATCTGAGTCGTGCTTGTCCTTAGCGTAGAGCAGCACACCGTTGGGATAGTCTGTGCGGAAGCTGATACTGGCGTCGTAGTGCTTATGCAGCTTCACTGGCAGTGATTGTATTTCAAGACGTTGCTCACGCATTGAGAAGAAACGGTAGCCAGCCTCAGAGAAATCAACATCATAGTTGGGATTTGTGGGCAGCATGCAGCGTGGATCAATTGGTTCGTTGAGCGCAGCTGCCGGTTTCGGTGGACGTGGTTTAGGCGTTACTCTCGGTCTTTCTGGCAATAGCGCAGGCTTTAGCAGTTCTTCAACAGGCGGACGTGCTGTGGTTGTAGTGGTGGTGCTGGTTGTGGTAGTGCTTGTCGTTGTTGTTGTTGTCGTCGTCTTTTTCGTTGGAGGCACATACTCTGGTATGTATTCATTTGGTCGGTTAGCTGACTCAGGCGGTATAAGTTCGTTATCACCGTTCGGATAATATGTCGGTAATGTGAGCGGATCGTAAGCTGAAAGTGTTGTGTAAGTTTTATTTTTGTCTTTAAGTTTTCTTATCTTTAATCAATATTTACCCAAAATATCCTGTGGACAGCTGTTAATGTATCCGTTCTTCTTCTCAGTGCTATCGGCAAAGTTGATGATCTCACCATTAACGGTTACATCACTAATGCAACCAACGAAGTAAGCTAGACTGGGTAATGCACCACGCGGTGGTATAAAATTGTCAGGAAGTCCACCGAAGAAGATATCACCACCGTGTATGTGTAGTGGAACTGGTGCTTGGGAGAGGCTGTTATTTTAAGTGGGTAGTTTATTAATCTGTTCGTGTTTATAATCAAAAAATCAATATTTTACCGTTTATCTTCGACATCGTCAATTGAGAGCCTGAGCTGATGTTCGTTGTGCTGCACCGTCACCACGTGCTCCTCACCGTCATTCAATTTCCGCTGATCTGCAACAAGCTCGCTGCCCATGCTGCTTAGCGTCAGATATCCATTCACCAATGATAGGCCGATTGTGGAACTCTGATCGTGATTGGCAGCATAGAAAAGCACACCGTCTCGCTGGCGTGTTTTGAATTTAAGATTTATGTTCAAATTATTGTTGGATGAGATATTATTGGAACGCAGGAATCCATATTCATTCGGTGGATAGGACAGCACCGTTGAGTATTTATTTGGGCAACCTTCTTTAACGCCGACAGCGTGCACATTCTGACTAAGATCAATCTTATAGCCACCAATGCTTACATCGTCAATGCAACCATCAAAGTTATGCGGAACTATGGCCGAGTGGTTACGCTTGCCTGGGGCGCCGCCAAAGAACATGCGCTTGAATTGCGGCATATGTTCATCCGCAACTGGTGGCGCTTCCTCTTGGAAGATGAGCACATCGTCGACCTTCAGCAAACCACGGCGTCCGTCACGTTCAGCAACCACACGATGCCATTGATCATCGTTGTAGCGATCTTCACTGCCCGAAGACACCATCTCGTCGCCTAATTTGTAGCGGAAGAAGACGCCACCATTAACTAGCTCCAACGAAAGGAAATGACTGTTGCGCCCGTAGAAGAACATCAGTCCGTCCTTAGCATCCTTGGCTGCCTTAAAACTGAACTGAATGCTGGCGCGTGACTTTAGATTGTATGGAGCCGCCTTAAGTGAAACGAAGCCGTTGCCATTGAATCGTAGACCTGTTTGTGGTACATTGTCGCTAAGCAGTTTGGTGCGTGCCTGTGCTCCCTGATTATTGTCGGCACCGTAAACAAAGTTCCATAGACCAACTTGCTCCTCACCAATGCGCAAATCTTCCATTTCACCTGTGAACGAGTTGGTGCGTATATCATCAGGCGCTGTGAAATCGGGTGATGGCGGATAGCCGCCCACAAAAAGACGACTATTTCGATCCACATTGAAGACGTTGTTGGCGCCTTCCAGTGAAGCTTCCTTAGCGTGATCCACGACAGTACCGTTATCCAATTCTTCACGTATTATAAGTTTAGCATTGGAACCTGTGCGATCCACAATAGCCTGATACCAGTCACCATCGGCAACATATTTCTCATTTGTGATACGTTCCGGTCCGTTACCTAAGTCAATCGTCAGTATCGGATAGCCGTTGACAATCTCCAACGCCATAAAATCGTTGTTCTTGTTCGGAGTAGGCGTAGTAGAAGTGGTTTTATTGTCGTTGCCGAGGAAAAGCAGGAAGCTATTCGGTTGTTCGGTCTTAAAGAATGTCGATACCTGCGTCTTTGTGGCCAAAAGTGGTGTGGTTTCAGGTGTCTTTAGCTCAAGCACAGTGCTTGGCTCGAACTTGACGCCGACCTTGATGTTGTTTGCAATTTGGCGCGCCGATTCGATCTGTCGCTTAAGGTGTTCAATATCTTCGCCTAAAGTCTGTCCAATGTCATCGACTGCTTTTTGTTGCATTTCAATCTCATCGGCAAGTTTGCTCAACTCAGGTATGGTAGTTGCAACGTTGTCCAACTGACTATTCGCTTGCGAGATATCCTTCGATGTAATATCCACGTCCTTCGAGATGTTACGCGCTTTCTCTAATTCCTTTGGTGTTTGCTTGGCAACTGGTTCCAATATTTCCAACACATCCTTCATGATTTCTAAGGCCTCGCTGGCATTCTGGTTGGAGCTCTTCCAGATATCGCGTTGCGTCTCCGCGGGCAACTGCTCGATGAGAATATTAATTTCTGCAAGGCGTTTCTCCGTATTCTGATTGAGATTGGAAATGTCCTGAACTTTGTTGGCGGATGCATTCAAACGTGGCTCCAGTTCACTCTGCGCCTTCATCAGTGCAGCGCGCGCCTTTTGCAACAGTTCACTTGATTCTTTGTCTGCTTTGCCTGCACGATCTTCTATACCCTCCGTGATTTCGGTGGCATTACCAGCTGCGTGCTTCGCATCCTTTGTGAATTGCTGTGCTGATGAAACCGCATCCACAATGCCACTGTAGGCTGTGGCGGCGCGCATAGCAGGTTCAGCGCTTGCAGTCATATGCGTATATTGCTCAGCTAGATCATGTGCGCTCAAAGTCAGTATATCGGCACGTTGCACAGCATCATTGGTCACTGCATCAGCTTCCTTGTGCTGCTCCTCAGCATTGGGAAGATAGTCGTCGGCATTCTTATTCACATCGCGCAGACGATCAAGCGCACCATTCAGCTCATCCAGTTTTTTATCAATTTCGGAGAGTGTTAGATCGCCATTGATCAAATAGTTTCCTGTGTGTTAGAAAATTAGAAATGAAACAACATGTTGAATGGTTAGTGACAATATTTTACCTGCTTCCTGTATGTTCTTGTTTGCCTCCTTCTGTTGGTCGGAAACAGTGTCGAATTTGGAGTTGTCGAACGCAAGTTTGTTGATCGCGTTTAAGCGCTCAACTTCAGCGGAGTTGTTCCCAGCCTTAATACTCCACGTATACAGATCTTCCAGTTTATCACTGAATTCGCCAATGTCATTCTTCAGCGAGTTCAGTGATTTATTTTGGAACTTGATGGGCTCTACGAGACTATCGACTTCGGCAAAGAGTTCGCGTGCTTTGTTCAGCACTTTGTCGTTGGGTTCTAGATCAATCTGTGTTGCATTGATTTGATTCAAAATTTGCTGTGCCTCTTCTAGCGCTGCGTCAATTTTCGTGCTTGCTGCAGCTTCCAGATTCTTTGACAAACCCTCAACGGAAGATATTGCATCCTTGGCTTCGGCTGTTGACTTCTTTGCCTCCTCGCGTATTGCTGTGACGTTGGTCAACAAAACGCTAGCCTCACTGCGGCTGTCGCTTGCTGTATCCAAAGTGAGATTTACGTGTTTGGCATAGTTCTTCGTTTCGGCCTCTAGATCGGCCACCGTCTGACGTGATGGTTTCAAATTCACACTTGTCGGATCGAGTGCGTGTACTTGCGGCGTTAGCTTGTCTGTAAGTTCGTCATAGTAATTCAACTTTTGGCTGGTAAAGAAAGCAAGCGCAACTGTCTGGAATTCCTCTAGCACTGGATCAATCTGATAGTGCATGCGATCGGTGACATCCAAGAGCGCATGGTGGCAAGTGTCGCACTCCAAACAGCCTTCATCCTTAAGCAACACCCAACGATGTGGGCAGGCATCGCAGCGATCGCCTATCACGCCTGGTAGGCATTCACATTGGCCGGTGAAAGGATTACAACCGAATCCACGCGAGTAGCCCTGGTTACAACGACATGGAGTGCAACCATCCTTGCCATAATTCCAGTGGTCATGCGCACACTTGTCGCACCGTCTGCCAGTTACGCCTGGTTTGCATTGACAGTTGCCGGTATGATCGTCACACTGCGTCGAGTTTGATGCAACACCACAATCACATGCGTGGCAGCCGAGTCCGGAATCAAAACCAAAGTGATCTGCCTCGCAACGATCGCAACGATCACCAATGACATTGTCGTGGCACTTGCATTCACCTACATGCGGGTCGCACTCCATTGTGCCGAGTTCATCACAATCGCAACTCTGACAGTTCTTCAATTGGATTGCATCGCCATAGAATCCAGGAGCGCAAAGATTACAGGCCGTTCCGAAGGTGTTGTTCAGGCAGCGTAAACACTCGCCGGTAATGGTATCACACGAGCCTGCCTCCTCGGGATTAATATTGCCAGAGCAATCACATGGCTTACAGTAATCGCCCGCATGTTCGGGCTGTCCATAAAAGCCGCTCGCGCACGCCTCACAACGTGCACCAGTGTAACCGGGGCGGCAATCACAGTGGATCTCGTTTCGTGATTCAGATATCTCACAGCTTGTGGCAAAGTTATTTGAGTCGAAGGGTAGCGGACAGGCGCAGATCATACAGTCGTGTGGAGTGCCATATGTAGCGTTGCCATAGTATCCCTCAATACACATGTCACAATGATCACCGGTGGTCGAGTGTTGGCAATCCTTGCAAATACCCGTTGCGCAGTCACATGTCTCGGCATGTCCATTACAGTCGCACGGAATGCAGTAGCCACCATAAGGGCCACTTGGATCACGATAGTAGCCTGGCGCGCAATCTTCGCATGAATGTCCGGCATAGCCCGGAGGACAGTGACAGTGCTCCACAGCAAGGAACTGGTATTCTGAGGTGGCTTGATCGTCCTCATCGGCCAAATTTAAATAAACCTCGGATAGATGAGTGATAAGCGTCTGTTCCCAGTAGTTAGCGCGTATGAAGATCATCTTCAGATCGCGCAACGCCATCATGAATTCCGCACGGCTTACTGATTTTCCATCTTGTGTCAAGAAATTTGATTCAACCATTTGCACACGATTCTTAAAGACAATATTACTCGAAGGTTGTTCATAGCTCTGATGCACGAGAACATGGTTCTTGCTTAGCAATACGACATCGGGTGCCATGAGCGGTTTGCCTACAAAGCCTGTGGAGAAGTACAAAGTGTATGCTAGGTCGCCTCCATACGCGGAAATATGGCTATTCTGGGTCAGCAGATAGTCCAGCACACCAAAGTAGACGACACGCTGATCGTTAATGTCGCGCAAGGAGAAATCAGCTTGCAACATTGTTTCATTCACTACCATCTCCTCCTGTGTGATCTCCCAAATCTCAAACTCAATGGATTTATCTGTAAACTCCGCCGTATTCAGTGAGACGGCTTTTAGTAGGCTGACATTAAAGACTCGTAGGTAGGCGCTGTCACAGCGTGAGGTCTTGCCAAAGCAGAAGCAAGTGGTACAACCATCGGCATTGTTTGGTTGCAAATTGTAAGTACCGTCAACACACTGGTCACAGTCACGACCCACGACATTCTTCTTGCAGAAGCAGCTGCCATCAACTTTGTCGCAGATTTCCAATTCGGTGCCAGCGGTGTTACAGCTACAGCGGTCGCAACGGGGATAATCAAAGAAGCCATTCGTGCAGATATCGCAAGCGCGTCCTTCAATGTTCGGACGACACTCGCAGGAACCATTAAACATGTCACATTGCGTGTTGCCGTTAGCAATGCCGCGCACATCGCAATTGCACTCCTCGCAGCCGATGATTTGATGAAAGCCGTACGTGTTGGGCGTGCACTTATCGCACATTTCACCCATGACGTTCGGTGGGCAGACGCACTCACCCGTCTGTGGTTCACACATTGCAGTGCTGGGGCAGTCGCAGGGCTTGCAATCAGGAAAGCCGTAGTAACCTGTGCGGCAAGCGCCACATTGACGTTCGATTACATTCGGTTTGCACTGGCACTGACCGCCGAACGGATGACACTCGAAGCTAGTGGAACCAGCATAGTCGCAGTTGCAAGGTAGTGCACCACTGTTGTAGTCAGCCGTCAGCGAGAAGACCGCTTTCTTGCAGAAATCAGTAGCATTGTGCGTGATGAAGAAGTGATCCTGTCCGCAATTCTTGATAAATTCTTTGGTCTGATCAAAGGTTTCCTCAATTAGTAGGTCGTCGTTGTACTGATCGACGGGCACAACAACCAGATAATCAAGCCAAACGTCTTGTTGACGGTAATTCTGTGATGGAAATAGTTTTTAGATTTTACTTATAATGAAAAACTTAACGTTTAAGCTTACCGTAATCGTAAATTTGAAATCGTCGTCAATATCGAACCAGCCATCATCGCCGGGCCGTATGACGCCACGGCAACCGGAGCTCGATGGGCAATGATTGATCGGGAACTTTCCGTCGTATTGATTTTTGCCAGCAGTGAGAGTGTAGTGCACATTGAACTTTGGATGATTTGGTTGATAGTACTTCACCAGTATAACATAGCGTTTGGGTTCGGACACCTTCGATCTTTGAAGAGAACAAACGATGTTAAAACTTATGAAAATTATCAATAATAATCATACTACTTACTCGATTACTATGCTGCCATCCGCTTTGCTGTCCAAGTGTACCAGTTTTACACGCTCATCCAGAGCAGCATATGGTGGTTTATTAGCCGCAATGCGATCATCATGATCTGTCTCGAATTCAATTTTCTTAGAGTCGGGCACCGAACGGAATTTCGGTGTGGCACATTGCTGATCATGTATGACACATACCGGACTAGGCAAAATGTAGTCAATCGACCATTGATCGACTGGTATAGCGGTAACCGAGATAATGGCTACACGATAATCATCATCCATGTCAATACTAACAGTCACTGGCTTAAGATCGTCCTTGTTCATATACAGTGCCTTCTCACGACTGTTATCGTCGATAATAGGCGTGCGGCATGCAGTCGAATACAAGCACGGATACAGGGTAGCAGAGCCGTAGTCACCATCCTCGCCAAGATTCAGTTTGATGAAATACGGCTCAGCGTAGTTTCGTTCACTTACGTAGTCAATTACGAAGATGTAGCGACCACTGCGTGGCACATCAACAATGTAGTTCAGTTTGTTTTGGGTGTTTGAGAGAAGTGGTATATCGCCCACATGGTTGATGATCGTTAGATGATCATTGTTGTCGTAGACCTCTGTCGGGTTGGTTGGCTTGTTATTGGCATCAATTACAAAGGGCGTTGCCGCGGGCTCAAAATCATTAACCGAAGCATATTTGTAGTGACGACACAGTTCCATGTTGCCCAGTTCGCAAGGATTAGAAATATGACGTGTGAGTATAGAGGCCTCGTAGTAGGCGGCGGGCAGTAGTACGAAGTAATCCAACATGACGTTCTTATTCGTTTTCGTGGTGAATGTGTAACGACCAGGATCCAAAACAATGGGCGACGGTTTGTTGCCCTTGGCACCGGAGACGGTAACAAATTGAGGTTCGCTGGTAGGTCGCAGTAGTACTTTAACATTTTGATCGACTTCCAAGGGATTCTCGGATTGTATGAGAATGCTCGCTGTTACATTTTGTTCGTTTTGATTGACATAACGTATAACAATGCGGTAGACGGACGACTTGAACACGGTCACATCGTTGCGCACCTCGTTTTGAATGTCATTGAAAACCGCATAACCCTTGCTGCTGAATCCGGGGAACACATTTTCATCGTATTGATAGCGCACCTGAGCACCAGATGGCTGTGAACCGTCCTCATATTCGTACTGGAACTGATGCAACGTAGGGAAATAGTGTGTGGTCAGCGGTTGTGTGCATGCGCGACCCGTGACACGTGGATGACATTTGCACTGGCCACTCCCTTTGTCACAATCGCTCTTCCATGAGCCACCAACATCGCAGCTACAATCTTTGCAGCCAAAGAGCGAAGATCCATCCAAGTCATAGGTGCCATCGCGACATTCGCGGCATGTTCGACCCTGCGTATGTGGTTTGCAAGTGCACTGACCTGCTTTGGAAGTACATGTGTCCAGCGCAGCTATGGTGCCGTCGACCCAGCAATCACATACCTCACAGCCATCAGGATTGCTAATGTTCAAGTTCCAGTATAATGGCTTGCACTCGTTACAGATGCGCCCAGTAACGCGTTCCTTACACTGACACAGTTCACCCACCGGCACCGAACCGCAGCCGGCAAATTTATCAATAACACCGGCTGGATCGCAATTGCAGTCTTCGCAGCTAGGGAAGTTGTAATAGCCTTCCTTGCACGACTCACAGAGCTTACCATCGAAGTTAGACAAGCACAAACACTGGCCATCCGCATTGCAGGTGACACCTTCGGAGCCGTGTACATCGCAATTACATGGCAGACACTCTGGGTAGCTGAAGTAGCCAGCACTGCAGAGCTGGCAAACTTTACCAGCAAAGTTAGGCAGGCAGTTGCACTTGCCGGAGTTGTCACACGTGGTTGCCGTACTGCCAGTAGTGGAGCAGTTGCAGGGCTTGCATGCCGGATAATCGTAGTAGCCAGGCAGGCACTGATCGCAACGAGGACCACCAAAGCCCTCACGACAGATACATTGACCAGACTCCTTATTGCATATATCCGATTCTGTTCCCAAAATGTCACAATCGCAATCTGTAACGAAGGATTTGAATTGCACAATTAGGGCTGAGAAAAGTAAATGTATGAACTATGAACTTACATTGACAGGTTGGATAGTTGAAATAACCGTGCTTGCAACGCTCGCAGCGCTCACCACCGAAACTGCTCAGACACTTGCACTGACCGGTCTGTAGGTCACAGTCGTTGCTTATTGAGCCGATTTGATTGCACTCGCAGGCTTTGCATTCCGGAAAAGCATAGTAACCCTCGGCGCACTGTTTACAGTATTTGCCCGCAAAGTTGATTTTGCACGGGCACTCGCCGTTTACTGCCTCGCAGTGATAGCCATTTGTGCCGTTCAGATTGCACTCGCATTCGCGGCAATTTGGATAACCGTAGTAGCCGTACGCACAGGAATCACAATTCGGTGGCTGGAATGCTATACGACACTCGCAACGACCAGTCTCCTCCTCACACCGTCCCGTCGAGTAGAAGTAATCACAATTGCAAGGATGACAGACATCCGTATCGTTCCAGTACTTGCCAAACGGTCTATAGAACTTCGGCTTACATTTGTTGCAATTAATGCCCTCCGTATTATGCTGGCAGTTCTTGCATTCGCCACCGCCATCATAGTGTCCGTGTATGTCGAGCGAAAGTCCCTTACGATTGATCTCCTCATTATACTCGCATTCGTTCGTATGTCCGTGACAGTTGCAGGCTGTTGGTGTAGATATTGATTAAAATAAAACAAACTCTTCACTGTGCAATGGAAAACTTACGTTCGCACTCAAATGGTCGCGCATTGGTATTCTGACGCCACTTCTTCTGCTCAAAACCAGGACAGCACTCATTACACTGTATGCCACAAGTATGATGTTGACAACGACAGGCAAGTATGCGCACCGGACTCTTCGGATCCTTAACGTCGCAAGTATCTGCGTGACCGTTGCACATGCAGCGACCACCGATTGAGATATCCTTAATCGAGTAGAAATAACGACGTGTCACCGTAGGATCCTGACGTGCTACCGACATCAAATGACCGAGCAAATTTTTCGTGCGCAACAGACGTATACGCACATTAGTAGCACGCGTCCATTCCTGCAGCACAGTTGAGTTGAAATAGTTTGTAGCCGATGGTCGATCGTTGAGCAACATCACGGGAATTTCACCATTCTCCAGTGGCACAATTTTCGAATATTCGGTAGTACAAATGACATCATCATCGCGTGTAAGTGGTTTGTACGTATCCTTGCCGAAATAGGTCTCACAATCAGCGGGCGTATCGGAGAAATGCTGCCATGGTTTCCAGGTTTTGCCATAATCCATGGATTTCTCAAGAGTCCAAAGACCTGGACGCGGCGAGTTGCCCATGCGTATGAATAGATAGGCCACATGGAATTCCTAGCGTGAAAAGTTAGAAAATATGATAAAAAAAAGGAGAAAAAAAAGGTGGTAACTTTGGTGAAACTGAATGTACACGAAAATTCAGATCGTATAGCCCAAGATAAAGAAAAATATTAAAATACTAAATGAGCGCAAATATTCGAGTTCAGAAATGGTTTTGATGTTATATAGAAATCATCACGGGTTGGTGAGTTCCATAGTTCTCAATGCAAAGAAAGCCGAAAAAACATGATTTTTTTAGATTAGGAACAAACATGATGACAGTTTTTTTTATGTCGCATTAGGATTCGTCGATCCAAAGTCATATAACGGGATTACTCAGGCCTGACAGACACCATAGTTACCTTGTGGGGAATACTTTAACTATTTGCACCCTTTCCTAAGCCTTGTAATTTCTGAAATCTTCTTTTGCATCTACAGACAAACGGACCGATAAATTTACATGGTTAAATTTCCATGCATCTTAAGAATATGTTTACTATACGAGGCGCGTCACGGCGCATTCTGCTTTTATATACATTTGCAGCAACTTTGTATACAACTTTTGGGCTGAAACTAAAATATTTTTTTATATATGAGAACATATTTTAATTTATAGTTCGCCAAATTACTTCGCTTCAACTGCTCAACTAAATTGCTGCTGTTTCACATTCATTATGCGCCACAATGCAAATCTATTAAACAAATAATTTGTATATATATAAATATGAACAGTACATGTATACATATATATATATCTACTCATGTACATACGCATCACTTAACGCCCAGACGTACACGTCTCTAAACAGCATGAGATCATTTTGGAGAATTAACTTCGGCGCTAGCAAAAATTGATTCATTTGTATCTCCAAGCATCTTTCTTCGTTCGTTGCTTGTTGGAATTTTTTTCGTTGGCTGACTTGTCTTAGTCTTTTATTTGTTTATTTGTTTGTTGGTTTATTCAGTTCATTTGTTTACTTTTCATTAATTTCAAATTCAATTGAAACGCGCGAAGCAAAAGATATATACAAAGCTACACAAACCCATATGGATAGAAATATTTAGTCAGATGCTATGGTTAGCAGATGTCTTCGTTTCATTTCAGTTTATCCCAAAAAAAGAAAAGAACTTTATGCAGTTTTATAAAAATTTTTAGATACATATCTTATGATATGTCAGCATTATCATATATGAATGTATATATGTACATACATATATATATCCATATCTTTGTATATCACTACTCACTGATCACATAGCTGCCGGCATCGTCCGACACTTTGAATGTGCAAGCGATCGTGTGGAAAAGCTAATTAGCGTTAATTTCTATGTGTAACCAGAGCATATATATGAGTTCTAGAAATAAACACAGACTTAAAATGTGTGCAGTTGAAAAAAATGCATCAATTTCGGTCAAGAATTAGCATGAGTAATAGGGCTGGAAAATGAAAGAATTCTAAGACATATTTTTCGCAAAGCTTGATAGGCATTGTTTATGGTTTATTAAAATAGCAAAAAATTTCCTTGGTTAAATTAAAGAAAAAAACAAAGATCCGTTTGAGAATTAAAAAGCGTTTCTTTAAATAGTTAGTACTTAGAAAAATTTTCACTCAGGCAGACACAAAGTCAGACGGGCATGGTTAGATCAACTTGTCTTATCTGACTATGAACCACTTACTCTATGAATTCTCCAATGATTTCTTCGCAATGTTATATATATTTTATAGGTCTTAAAATGAACATGTTCCACCTTTTGACAATAGATCGCAGCACCAGTAAGTTATGGATAAAATATTCAGCTCTAAAACGTCGTTAGTGACAGGTTGGTCATCTGTCAAGAACATACATGATCTTGAATTAAAGTAAAATAAAGAATAAAAGTCATTTGCGGGAACTTTTAACTTATTTTCTCAATCTGAAGAAATCTGCGGCGGAGGCACCAAAACACATGCGAAAACTTGCTTGCCAGACAAAGAAGTAAGTCATTCCTACATTCGGTATTGACTGACACATGTGAAGATTGGTCCAAAAGTACTTAGAGGCACTCAACTGGGAAGTGCTACCCCAACCCAACTTGGCCCCTTTCGATTATCACTTATTTTCGTCGATGATAAATGATTTGCCCCGAAAGGGAAGGAATTCTATTGGCGTGACATCCAGAGATGGGAAAAATGTATAGCTAGTGAGGGACAATATGAAAAACATGTATTTTTCTTACTTAAAAAAAAAACGGCGGATCTAAGCGGAATTCGTAAAACACAAGAAAATATTTTGCATAATAAAACACAGAAAAATGAACAGTTTTTTATGGGAGCCAACTTCTTCTTCTAGTAATCCGATATGGACCTACATATATATAACATATTTCTTAGAATTAAAGTAAGGCACACCAAATTTGTCAGACATGACGAAATCATTCTCCTAGCTCTACATGTTTTGGGTGTCGTTCAGAACCTATATGAAAATTGCTAAGTTTTACCCCACCCAATGTCTGTTTGAGCAGGCAAAAGTAGTGGCAAGCAATGGACCATACTTTCAATTAAACATATTCTTCAGTTCTTTAACAATAAATGCCCAATTCGTGGTAAAAAAATGACATTTGAATGAACTCAATATACCCGGTGTGTGATGGTGGGTGATTGTGATCGGCGGTTGTCTATAAGGGGTGTCATAAATCTCTGTGGCATGCTATTCCATATTGGAACTATAATCTGCTGCATACAAACTAATAATCAAGCTTATTATGTTTCCACTTTCGGCTAGATTTTATGAAAGGGAATTCGTTAAAATAGTCCATTAAACACGTTTCGCAGGATTATGCGATTTGCATTCACTTGTGATGTGGCTTTTATAAATCCAATTCTCAGAAACATAAATAATGAACAATTTTAATGGATTCAATTTTTCATTCAAAAATGAAAAATAAAAAAGGTCTGAAAAGCGCTTTAAATAATATTCTTTATATCTGAAAATGATTCAATGAAAATATTGAATAACTTTGACAACTTTGTTTAGATTTCGGAAAGATGTATAGGTTAAATGGGTAAATTAAGTTTGACACCACCAAAAGTTGTCAAACCATACCCTTCAAAATTTTTATCGATATAGACATACCTGACTGGCTGCCTGTTTGAACCAATAAATATTGGAGATAACAAGAGTTAGAACCTTCAAATATCGATACTAAGACATTCTTATTCATTTCTTAGAAGGAGTGTTAAGAGTGAAGGTGTTAAACCCCTTATAAGCGGTAGACTCCATACAAATTGTATTCGTTTTTCGAAATTTTTGCATGTGTATATCAAACTAAGGATCTTCAGCCCTGGCATCTGATATTTATTCTACACCATACATTGTGTAAATACATATGTATAGCATATGTGATCATATTTATTTTCTGCTGACAAGCATTTTAAAATACAGGAAAGCGTCGTCTATAAACGCCGCCGCTAAACTATTCAAAATGCGAGTTCTAGAAAAATTTTAATATACATATATACTCCAGAGTTAATATACATTAAAATTTTTCTTGTACTCGCATTTCCGCTGTAAATGTGATAATATTTATTTCGATTTCTGTGTCCCATGAATGGAGGCACTTTATAATGGAGGCATATGTACGCAAGGCAACCGAGCGCGTTTTGCGATAAGAAAGTCTTAAAGCACGCATTATATGTGGGGCTTATCAATTTGTGTTTCTTATAATAAATTATATGAACTGAAACTGTTCAAATTGAGAACGGCTTCAATGGGCACAATTTTGAGATAAGCTTATTCCAACATATTAAAAAACATTACAATTCTTTGCGACAAAACTAAACTTTAGAAATAGTTGATAAACCCAAGTGAACTGAAAGTTCAAGTGAGCAGAAGATACTTTTAATATTTTATACATAAAGGGCGTTGGCAGCATTTTACAAATTTTTTTTGCTCCTTCAATACCAAAGGTTCCTCTATAATTAAAAGCCATTCAATTTTTCGACATTTAATGTCTGTGAAGAAATTTTACGACGCTGTTCAACAAGATACAATGCCACAGAACTGCACTGAAGAGTGCAAGATAACTCAGCTGTGGTAACCCGAATCCCATAGGAACTTGTTGAGACAGTGTGCAACGTGTTTAAGTCGTACGTATGTATTTATGTATTCAGGCTGTGTGCATGTATTGTGTATCTGTGTGCTGTGTGATGATTATTTCAAAAAACCTCAAACAAAACGCTTACCTGTCCGAAATCAATGGTCAAATTGACTTCATTGAATTTCATGCCGCGCGACAGCGGTGGACTCTGCCACCAGGCTTCAGTGCCGTCGATCGCATTCTCTGGCGCATGGCTCTTCTCGGGCACATTGGGATCGCAGTAATCGCAGACCTAAACAAGAAAAAATCAAAAACAGCATAATTTATTATACCATAAAGAAAAAAAATAAGAAAACTATATAGCTGCATGCTATGGAGTTTACAGTTTGTATTTTTAGCTGCTTATTCTGTACAACACATGTGCATTCAAAGTATTTAAAAATACAAAAGTATCTGCTGAAAATTGTGTGTATCTGCAGGCAGTACTTTGTCATGTACATATTTTACTTAAAGAATTAATGCAAACAACATGAAAATCAGATAAGCAAAATAAATTAAAATTAAAATAAAAATAAAATACTCTACCTGTCCCTGTATAACCGAATAGTCGATATGATCATTCTCCGTATTTGCGCCCACCAGCTTACAGTAGAGTTCCGGTCCATCAGTGTCTGTGCCACACGTGGCAGTTGCGTAGATCTTACGGCCTGTTGCCAGATTAAAATATGGTGGCGTTAATTCTGCATTGCATTGGTGTTGTACTGTTAGCAGCAGCATAAGCGTTGCCACGCCCCAACGCATGGGCCACCCCATAGCTAAATCCGTGTATACGTATAGTCCTTTCAATTATGTTTGTATGTGTTACACAAAATACTCAGCCTTTTTCACTTTCTTATCTTGCTTTTACTTTAATTGGTTTTCTTCACTTCGATCGCTTTAATTCGTTTTCTTTGCAGAGCCCATCCAACCGCACTGGATGGCTCGTCGCGAGTAACTGAATTAAATTTTTCTTGCCTGCCCTGCCTAAAAAATCTGTCCACTGCTTCTGCTTTTGTCACTCTCGCTTATTGACATTCTCACGCGCTGACGTTCGTCGATCGGTCGTTCTCGACTGACGGCAGTCGTTTCGTCGCATTCGGCTGTCTTCGGCACTCTTATGTTATTTTGTTTTGATTCCATATTTCTGGTTCTCATGTGTAAACAAATTTAGCCGGCCGGGCCGGTACTGAATAGCTTGTAATTTCCGAGAGATTGAGAGAGAGAAACAACCAAGTGGAGGAGATGCGGTGCTGAGAATGATGTTTGTTTGGTAGTATAAAACAAGTAAAAGCTAAGAGTCGAGCAAATGGACTATTTTATACCCTTCATTTACCGTGGCAACACAGAGTAGAGTGACGTATGTACATGTATGGCGAATGAGAATATGCGCCAATCCACAATGCTTGTGGATTGATGCCGCTACACGTTGCGTGAATCTGGTTCGTAGCAACTAATTATAGATTAACTGCTGATTTGTTTAAATTTTATGAAAATTTTATTTTCGCATTTTCTCGTTGTTCATATTGATTAACACATACAAGCTTCAAATACAGACATACAAGGATCATAAATAGTTTATATATTCAGCTTATATTATTCACACTTACAATAAACTATAAAGAAAACAATTTATTAATTAATTACATATTCGCATATAAATTACGTACAGAAATATTTAAAGTACTTTGTATACTATGCAACTTAATGACTTCTGGAATCGGAGCTGAGCTGAGCATGCGCAACTGATTCATAGTAAGCTAAGCTAAGATTGTTAAATGACTTCAAACTTAATAAATACTACCAGGCAAGTGTGCTAAGTTCGTTACTGTTATATTTGTTTGTTGGTTGGTTGGTTGTTGCATCTATAGATAGCCATGTCCGGCTACCTCGGCGGGTATGAAGCCCTCGCGACCGTCGCGTGTCTTTATGTAGAACCATTGTCGATGGTCTTTTGACTCACGGCACTCGCAGAGCGTTACAATCTCACCCTTGTGCACTGTTATGCTCTCCGTTATGTAATCCGTATTGATGGCGACTAGAGTTTGACGCAGACCAGACGACTGTTGCTGTTGGCGGCGTACCGCGCTTAGTACCACCGTCTGTGGTATGCTGAGCACCGTGTGCGGCTGCGCTGCTTCCGGCTGCAGCTGCTGTATGCCATTGACGTTCTTTGGATGCAAATGTTGGCCGTTGTGTCCGTTGGTTATGTACGAAACGTTGGCCATGCGCTGCGTTTGTTGTGTCAAATGCTTGTGCACATGCAATTTGGTTTTCTGCTGTTGCTGCTGCTGCAGTGTTACATATTCGTCCTGTGTGGATGTAGAGCGTATCGAGGCCGTGGCTGTCATTGCTGCTTGTTTTGTGGAACGTAGCTGTGCATAGGCCTTCTCTACGAGCTTTGGTTGTGAAGCGGCACGCAAATAAAGCTTGTCAACCTGCTGTTCACCCTTGCTGCTGCTGTTATGCTTACTGTTGTTGTTGACACTGGTTTGGTTGCTGGTTGCCACCACTTCATCTGCCGCTTTGGGTCGTGGTGTGCGTGCACCATCGGAACGTGTACCGCCGCGCAAGCGTATCTCCTTTTCCGAATCGGTCATATTACCACATGGACGTGGAAATACATCCACATTTGACTCCCAGCAAGGTGTATGTTTACCACGTGCTGCCGCTGGCAAAATGCCCAACGGTATACAGCAGCTGTAGCCAACATAACCCTCCTCGGCGTGTGGTGTCTGCACATATAGCCAGTTCTGATTCTTAAAGACTGCATTCACGACCATGCCCAAAGGCAGTGGTATCTCCAGTTGGTAGCCACCGGGACGTGTTTGATACAATGTGCTCGAGGTGGCTAGTACAACTGGTATATTACCCGGTGCAGCCAGTGAGCATTTGGAAAGAAATTCGTCGACATTGTGTATCTCATAGCCGAATTTCTGCAAACGTGTGCGTTCACTGCGGCGCTTGCGGTGCCGATGTCGGCGCAGTTGACCTGCAGCACCACCGCCCTCCGAGGCCGCTATCAAACTCGGCTCCGAGTAAGTGCCCTTTAAAGATTTAGACGCAGCAGTATCATCAGCACGTGCAAGCAGTACTGTGCTGCCTGTGTTTGCCTTTAGCTTCAAACGTGTGCTACTAGGAACATGTGTCGAATTGGTAATGTTGCTGCTGCGCGATATTGCATCATCGTGCTTGACAGAACTGGCGTCAGTCGCTACTGTCAGCTTACTGGCCGCGGCCAGTTTCTTGCGCAGCTCATTGCGCTTGCGTGCGAGCAGCAGCGCTTCGCTGGCATCGTTTGCTGCAAAGCATTTGGGCGCACGTTGCGGCGTGCAGACGAAGAAAAGTTCTTTGGTGGCGTTGGTGCTATTCATAGCTGTCGTTTTATCCTTGTAGTCAAGCAGGTTTTGATTGCTGAAAAATTTTTGCGGTGCAATGCCCACGCTGCTGGGCGCCATATGCGCTGTCGGTGTAGTGGCATAACCGTTTAGTGGTTCCGTATTGCAGCCGCCACCGTTGCGTGGTATTTGCTTGACGCGGTAGCGTTTTTTTGTTGCGAGTTCCAGCTGTGTGGGTGGCAAGCAGCCGTTGCGCTGTTTAATCTCATTTGGCTCACTGCCTGCGCCTAAAAGGCTGCCATTGTTGTTGTTGTGCAACGGCTTCTGCTCCAATTGTAACGAATTCTGCTGCTTTTCATTGTATGCTGCGGTGGCGTTGGTGCTATTAGTGTCCGTATCCGGCGCTTGTTGTTGTTGATCTGGTTGTTGCTGCTGCTGTTGTTGTTGTTCTCTCAGTACCCAAGTCAATGATATGCGTGGCCTGCGCAGACTCAGATTCTGACCCATCTCTAGCGTTCGTTCTACACACTCCAGCTGACTATTGCCATTGTAGTCCCAATGCTGGTGATGCTGATTATGTTGTTTGCCACTTAGATCCGGTGTGCTTTTGGCGTGTACATTATTTCGCTGAGCTTGAATTCGGTTTACCAAAGGAAGTAACTCATCGATTTCAACATAATCGGAACTGTCTGTTGCAACTGCTGCCGGTGGTGGTGTAGCCGTAAAGTTGCCCACTGAAGAATCACTTGTTGCGTGCTGTGCTTCTTGGTGCAATATTAATGAGCAGGCATGCAACAAATCAGGACAATATGCATCTGGAAAGTATAAAATTGATTAAAATAAATTAATTAAAAAATCTCTAGATTTATACTTACCACCACTCAATCCGTTTATATTTCGTGTTCTTTGGCGTAGCGGCTGTCTACGTCTGCGATTTCTGCCGCCGCTGTTCGCATTCAAATGTGCGTCTTCAATGCCACAATCGCTGCTTGTACTGCTGTCCGTGCTTGAGGTGTTGAGTATATTTGCGAAGCGTTGTTGTTGCAATTGTTGCAAGCGTCTACGTCGTCTCTGCTGCTGCTGTTGTTGCTGTGCCGCTGCTGCAACTGTATTCTCATTGTTCCTACGCGCACATGCCGGTACGGACAATGCCAGCGGCACGCCTGCTACCACTTGCACTTGCTCAACTCTTGGCGTATAACTTGGTGGCGGTGTTGCGGGTGGCAGTGCGTGTTGCTGCGACTGTCGTTGTACTATATGTCTATAAACCGGTGGTGGCGTACGACGCACAAATCCTCGATCGACTTCTACTGCTGCTGCGATTTCTAATGTGCTGCAATCCTCATAGCTGCGCAGCAAATCTTGCGGTGTTGTGTTTGTCTCTGTTGTTGTTGCATTGACTGCGGCGGTGGCGGCAACTCCAGGCAACACTTGATGGCGTTCTGTTTGTAGAAAAGATAAGAATGAGTCAAGATTTGTGGTTATGAGCGGTTAAATAACTTGCATGCGTTTGCAACACCTGAAAATGATTCTGGCAGCAACGTTGGCTAATACACCCCCACATTCAAACACACACACATATATTTAAATGTATTTCCAAATACAAGCACAAACTGAATGACGGTTAGCTTAAAACAAAGCCTAAAATATTTGCCAATTTAAACGTCAACTCGAAAAAAAATACAAATGCAGGCTTATGAAACTAACCAATTTTAAGGTGACCAGATTATCAAAGCGCTAATAATTTTATACTTCTTCTTCTGCCATATTCCATAATGCATTATTTTTTCCATATTCCAGGTGGGATTATTCGTAATACAGGAAGCATCAGAAGAAGCCCAAAGTATACATGCCGCGCAGGAAATAAATTATATTATTATATTCATCGATGCTTAAAAAGCGATAATGGCGTTGTAGACGACTTCCATCTATTTCAGAAATGTTCTGGTACCTCAAAACCGTTTCTTATCTTTTGGATTACCAGCCACCGGTACATAGACGGAAACGAATTGGCGGATGATCTAACAAAAGAAGACCTTACAATAGATGTTCCAATATTTCTATTGGCGCAGAGCTTTGCTTGCTGGCAGTGGCCCAATATATGTAGACTGCATGGTCACCTTGTTCATATGGTCATGCTATGTGGCCGCATTTATCCGCTGCGCTATCAAGGCCAAGATCAGTGCAAAGAAGCGTGGCCAATAAAATGCCCAACAAATGTCGACTGGCGGGGGAGCAACAGCAGGTAAAATGCCAAAACGTGAAGGTATTTCAAAAAATGTAATATTCGCTTTAAAGTCGAAAAAGTAGAAAAAAAAAAAACACAAACTATATATAAAAACTAAATCGGATTCACATTGGATTGGATTGGTAGCAGGAGCAGAACCAAACCGAACCGAGGAGCATTGGCAGGCAGCACATGACGCGATCATTTACACAAAGTTGTGGCCTTTCGTTTCGTTTTATTCTATCAATAAAATTGCATAAAAAATGTTGAGCAGTCAGCGTCAGCGAGTTAAGCTAAAGCCTGATGCTGATGACGACGACGACGCTGACGAGGACAATGCGCATCTATGCGGGCTTGTTTTCTATTTTAACGACCTTTACACGATCGACAAGTTTCACGGGCTGCTTGCTCAGCTCACTGCTTATCACAATGCTCTGCCGATAGCCCTGCATATAGCAGCGTACACTAACCGGGCCATATCCACATGCTTGGATGCCAGATCGTGCGAGGATTATGTGCGTTATTGCTGCACCACGAGCAACTCCTTGCAACGCTGCGTTGCGCTGGTATGGAGGAGTGGCAGTGTGTCGGCAACATGTTGATCGGTCGGTCGGTCGGTTGGTTGGTTGCACCTAATGATGAGTTGAGCTGATGTGTTGCAGCCGTTGATGATGATGCGCATGATGAGGCGAGGCGGTTAATCGTGTTGACGCGTTTTATGCTTAAGCGCAATAATTTTTAATGGAATTTACGTGCAGATTTTATTTTATCATTTTTGTTTTTCCTTTCGAGATCCAGATCATTCGCTTGCAGCGCAATGTGGGCTGCAGAAATAAAAAAATCGAAAGTGATTTCCAAGGGGCGTTTGTTGCTGTGTAGCGTTGTTGCATGCCGCAACTCTACATCTCTAATTAAAGTCATATAATCTATGCCAAATTAGCTGATGACAGCTGCCTCACCGGCCTGGCCTGGCGGCTTTCAATGAATGACAAACGAACGAACGAACGACGGACCGACCGGCTTTTGGCTGACAACAAGTGTCCACTATGGCAACTACATGACAAATTTGTTTTCTCCAACATGTCTGGCTGCTCTATGATTGCTAAATGCAATGACCAGTCGCTTTTATGGAGACATGTTACAAGGTATGCTGCCACTGAGACTGTTGTACGTTGTCCAAGTTGGCTCATTGAACAAATCAATTTGAAAGCGAATTGCCTGGCAAAAAACTATGCAAGAAGTATTTTATGTTGTGTTAAAAAATTAAGTTATCTAGTACATTGATAAAATCTAACTTGAAATAAATGAGAGCACTGAAGATGGGAAGATTTATGGAAGAAAATGTTGCACAAGGAAAGAAAGATAACCTGCAAGCTTATTCCAAAAATAAAACCTTGGATAATAAGAAAGCATGGATAGACTAACTTTTATCATACATAATCCTCAGGATGACTCTGTGCCTACCTGGCCTCAATCTTCACGGAACATCCTTTCCACTTTTACTGCAAAAGTTTAAACTATTTGTTTAGAACAAAGGTTATAAAGCTTAAGCAACCAAGGTTCGCAAATAAGAGCAAGAAGAGCTGTATTTGGCAGTTCAATGATGTCATTTAAATGGTGTAAAGTTATTGGTCAAGTAGAGGTTTCTGATTAAATGTTAGTGCAATACTTGCTGTTCTACTAAATAATAAAATTCGGAAGTTATCAATGTTAAGAGTCACAATTAAAGAAGCAACCAAATAAACAGAAGATGATAACTTTCTTCAGACCTAAAAGTTTGCGGAGTTACTTATTTAAATCGTACAGGCAAATAACTCTACATGCTCTTTCCCTGAGGTATGAAGCAAATATGAGAAAATAGCGGAGGAAACCATTTTTAGAATTTGAATAGGAGCCCCTCGTGCCAGACACGATCCACTGTTCGTTTCACATCAAGAAATACTGCAGAACAGTATTGAGATTCTTCGCGTGCATCAATGGTTTTAGAGACAATATACGGACATTGTTCAGCAGTTCCATGCTGATGTCTAAATTCGAATTAATGATCAGAAACGATCATCCATGGCAGATAGCAATTTGGAGAATATTGCTAGTAAACTTATCGGTCGATAGAATGTAACATGATATTCTGGCTTCCCAGGTTTAGGTATCATCACAATTTCTGCAATTTTCCACTGAGAAACGAAGTAATGTAGGCGAAGTAATTTCAATCATCAGTAATGCTTTCACTACTCTATCATTTCCAGGAGATTATTATTATTTATTAATTATTTACCAACAGCTTCCCTAGCGACACCATATATAGGGTAAGCACAGATCAGCACAGATCGACTGTGCCCTTGACGGTGATGCCATCAAAAATGTTTGGACCGACGATATTTCATGACCATAAGGTTATTCGCTCCTATTGGAAAACCCAACTTTATTTATATAAAATTTAAGAGTCTGCCTGAGACTTCGAAATAAACGGGTTTACTATAGTTTATGAGGCTAGTTGTCTGTTTGTCCGGATTATTCTCCCAAACGACTGAACCGATTTTGACGGCATCTCCGTTGATAGATATTGGACGTTTCATAGAGTAATACAATTATTTCCTAAGATAGAAAAATGGTCGGTACCAAGCTCTACCAACACGTCAATCTTTTTATTACTGCACCGTATAAGGAAAAATTATGAAACACGGATCAAAAAGCTTTTCATTCGAAAGCATGTTCGTAACACGCCGTATTATAGAAGCGAAAAACTTAATCTGTTATATGTCACATCAATTTGTAGCAGAAGGATGAGATTGGTTAAATTTACAAAATTCAAGTATCTGTGTTTGTTTTTCTTAAACTGGAAAATTGAGATGGGACACCGAAAAAAATTCGTTATAAATAAGAAGAGCATCGGGATTACTAACAACCACGGGAACAATAGTTGGAATTATCATACCAAGTTCTTCATAACTCTGCAACTATTGGAAGCAGATGTATGAGACTCGATACACATGTAAGGGCCATCGGAAGAATAAGGATCAAATAGAAAAATGGGCGGTTTCATGACACCATATAAGGGAAAAAGAAAAGAAGTATAGCAGCAATTGCCGTCCAGGCTACGTTTTTAACTTCTGTGAGGATTAGTTGGATTTCAAATAATTGTGTCTTTCAATGCACAAGGGAACTTTGTAAACCACATTCACATGCTTCTAAATACGCAGCTTTAAAGTAATATTTCTCACAGTGTACGCGTGTTGCAACAACAACGTTTTGTCAACTAACTTAAAAAAAAAACACCACAGATTAAAAGCGAACTAACCAACGTCACAAAGGCGTCGTCTTTAGCTATTTATTTATTTAACAGCTGCTGGTGCTGCTGCCGACTGTGATTTAATCTTAAATGGCAGCGATAAGACTCAATAAGATAAAACAATTTTAATTGCCACCAAACACGGCAAAAGTGAACGAATCCAATACTTGTAGGCCGCAAAACTGTAAACCACTTGGAAAATGGCATGTCACACATGGCACAAACTACATGGTTAATGATGGCCCAAAGAATTAAGCCAAGCCAAGTCAAGAAGCCGCAAATAACAAAAATTCTAAATAAATTATTTAAAGTAATTAAAAGCAAAACAGATCTTCAGCATACAAAAGACTGAATGACAACACGAAAAAATATTTAAGTGTGTAATAAAAGTGTCATATGCTTCACAGGCAAGACTCATCTCCATCACTTGTCGCAATTAAATCTATAATTTTATGCACAAGAAATTTTAACAAATTTCATTTCTGCAATTTGTCGACATCTCAGCCAAGCCAATACAACCTACAGCACAACTCGTCGTATCGACTTGGTTTAATTTTGAGGAGGTCTGCGGCATCTAAAATTTTATTACTACTGTGAATCCATTTAAATCGTTTTTGGCGTTGACGATAAATGTGGCAACGATTACCACTTAAAATGTCGTTTATGCGTTTTTAATGTGCACCATAGACAGGCGGACGGTCGGACAGACTGACGGACACATATACCCGCACATGAGGGCAGTTATAATTCTTTGAATTTTATGTTTATGCATTCACAGCAAATGTGTAGAACGAACGCCTCAAATGGAATGTTTAAAATATTAATTTAAATGTTTATTACCCCAAGCGTGGGTTTTAGCTGTATTTGCTTTGATTTTATCTGCTTTGCTTAGTGCTTAATTTTTATTTCATTGGTTGATAGCTGAGCTGAGCACATTCAAATCTCTTTCGAATAGAAACCTGAATGCTCCTCTTGGTATGCAACATAAAAGTATGCACAGCTGATTGTAATGATATATCCTAATGGATATCTCTCCAAAAAAATAAACAAAAAAATATATATGTAAGCCGGGCAACGCCGAGTAATTTGGTTTGTTGTTGAATACTTCCTTAAACGCTATTTCCATTGCAAGGAATATGAACAGTTTAATCTGTGATGTAACGTTTTCTGACAGGGCAACGTATAGCTGACCATGAGAAAAAACTTCATTACGGATATCTACACCAGAGGAGAAAAGATTTTGACTGCCATTCGTTTGGAAATGGCCAACAATGATTCTTGTTGCAATCAGCCCAAGCAGCTCACAACCGTCTAGTAGACCACGTATCTCCTGAACACCAGTTCGGAGCCTAGTCAACTATAAGAAAGCGAAAAGCATTCCCTTTAATTAGGGGTTGGTGCGCTGGACTTAGAATCCAACACCGTAAGGAAACAACTCTAACGAAAAAAAAGGTAGCCTCGGATAGGAGCCAATGAATACCCCCGTAAACGATACAAGGATCTCGATTTAAAGATATGCATCTGGAATGTACGATCCTATAATAAGGATGATGGATAGAACAAAACTGCTTTAAAGAAGCGTCATGTGACGTCTACTTTGGTTGTCATGATAGTGGATGTAGTTTCGTGGAAAGTAGGAAACTACGTAGCCTCGTCTCCAGACTAACACCTGTTGACGAGCGCCTGGCCGGGATACGCATCAAGGAAGAATATTTTAATATAAGCCTGATTTTTCCATATGCCTCGACGAAAGAGAAAGACGACATTTGTTAAAACGCTGTCCCAAACACGATGTAACCGTTGGAAAATTTAGCCTTCACGACACTACCTCCAATAATGGACTAATTGATTTGGCCGCCGGTAGGAACAGGGTAGTAAGCAGCTCCAGATTTCAACATATTAACATCTCATTAGGCTCAGTGTGATCCATGCCGCACGATCCTACAGTGTGATCCATGCCGTACGATCCTACACTTAAGAAAAACTATGTGTCAGCAAGCAGCAACCACAACAGACCGCCGAAGCCTTCTCAACCATACTCTACCGGTTGCTCTGTGAAACATCTGCGCTTTCTAACGATATATTTGAGCAGTGGAGTCATTGTACCCGCTTCATGGACAGGGCTGCCAAGCGGCTCATTGGTTATATATGTAAGACCTGTGTCTAACTATTAGTATGAAGGACCAAGAAAAGCGTGGCTACATGCCATCGAGCGTGTTGTACATGCGAACGTTAGGTGGTTCCAACATCGACTCAGATGACTAGCTTGCCACAGCCAAGGTAAGCACTAGGCTCAGCGTGATGCATATCGCTCGATCTTTCAGAAGAAAGTCATGTTGCTCGCGTAAGCTGTGATTGAGGACAAGACGAAGTACTTGGTATCTTCTCGCACGACGTCATTGCGTCTTGAACGGTCTGTGATGATGGAGAATTTCAAATTTAATCGTCTACCTTGGATCCGGAATAACCAGCTACAACAAAAACGTCAGCCTTGAGATCAGGCGAAGAGTCACGCTTGCTAATAGATGCTATTTTATGTTGAGCAAGCATATCAGAAGTAAAGTCCTCTCTTGAAAGACGCTGATACTGCCAGTCCTACTGCATGGCGCAGAGGCATGGATCATGATTGAGTCAGATGAAACGGCTGTCGAAAGAAAGATTCTCCGCAGGAATTTTGATTCTATTACAGTCGGTGACGAGTTTAGGTTCCGTAAAAACCGAGAGCTGTATGAGCTATTCGCTGAGGTTGAGTGCATAAAATTCGAGTGGACGAATAAGCTCCAGCACGCATGGTTTACAGGAGGGGGCCTAAACTTGATTGTTGGGCGACGTAATAAAGGACGCCTGCATTGGAACTACCAGGTATGGAGAGTTCTGTGCAGCTTAGATTTATGAATTACTGGACATCACTTAAAGGTAGCCAATTTATTTGCACAGGTTTTACTGCTTTATTATTGCGCTCTATAAAAACTAATAACTCCACTAAATGCCAAAAATTTTCGCGTAATTAAAACCACTAACTAAACTTACCCACGCAAGCACGCAAGCCTCGTGGAACTTAATATTTCGACGCCTGCCACACCAAATGGCTTCATTGCGCCAACTTAAAATCTGCCCAATTTAAACTCGAAACGCATTAGAAGTGCTATTAATTGTGAAAGTTTTTCTCTTTTTGTTGTTGTTGTTGTGTGTTATGAATTCAACAACTTTATTGGCATTTGGCCGCTCCTTACTCTTTTTTTTATAGCTGTTCGCTGTTCTTTAATTGTCCTCGCAATACGAAATATTTTGCGCACTTGTCGTAATAATTTTGATAAACTTTTACGAGCACGCCAGGCCAGGCTTACTCGAGCAGCAAATGGCAGCTGCATAGTAAATATTGTTGTTGCTATTATTATTATTTTTTTTTTTTTTATTTTTATTTTGGGCGCCTACGAATGCCATAAAGTGCATGCGAAATTATGCCTCACACCGCGAGACAACTCGCTGCTCAGAAGAAATGGCTTAAATGAAAATATGTTTGAGTTAGACGGCAAAAAGTTTTCATTTACGCCCAAATAAAATGCGTCGATGTATGTCAGCACAAGCACAGGAGAGGGACAACAAGCAACCGGACGACTAGACCGGAGTTAGCTAGCTGGCTGGCTAACAAACCACAAACTGGCAAACTTGTAGACGTACATAACAAAATGCTGCACACACACACACACGCTGTAAATCCTGCCACAATTTGGTGTAGGAAGAGATGTGACTGGTTTACGGCTTACAAATGCCAAGTCGCATCCTTTTCAGCCGCTTCCGTTTCCGTGCAAAAACAGCAGCAAACATACTAAATAAAATAAGTGGTGTGCTGTAAAGTTGAATCTTTTTGAGCAGGACCAGTACCAGTACCAGCGCATAATCATCCTCATCCTTCCTCATCCTTATTACAAGCTCGTAAATTTTCGAAATTACAACATGAAAGTCGCTTTCGCTCTTTTCGCCAATGCGCGCTTCTAAATTAAATAAAAAATGCTGCAAATCTCATTTGCACACGGAATGCGGTTCAACTTTTGGAGCAACGTGAAAATCGTGGCTGGCCAACGATTGGAGTAGTAGGAAGGGTCAATGCGGTTGAGCGCACGCAGGCTTAACAAACTTTATTTCCCTTCGCTTAATGCTATCACCTACACCGCATACCCTACCTGTTTGTACTAATAGTAGGTGTTGGTGGTGTGCTGCAATGATGTTGGCCATGAATACGAATTTCTATGGTTGTATGTGTCAGAGTTACGATAATTATTAGTAGTACGATACTAGGTACTTAGTTGACACGAAATGCGGCAGGAACAGTGGGACAAGTGTGGGAAAGTATGGTAAATATTTTGACAGCAAAACTGAACTATCTATATATATTAAATAATGAGGAATATATGAATTTTTATTGCATGGGCTTTAATATTGGGCCTGCTATATTTGAAAGGAGGCTTTTTTTGTACAAACAGTTATATATACTCGAATAAAAAGGATAGAGATGTATAAAATGTTTTCTGAATTTCTGGACCAATTATGTTTATCTAAAAAAAAAAAAAAATAGTAGTCTCGCTGCTATTTTTTTATAAACACTTGCACCACGGTGCGTATATACCTCGCCGCATAATTTCTACTTGAGTAAAGTTTACAAGACAAGATTTTTAGGTGGGACTTTTCGAGTTGAAGCGATTTATGTCAATGTGCTAAGTAGTTATGCATAATGGCTGTATTATTAGTGTTTAGAGTACTTCTTCTAGCAACTCTACTCAAAGTCGAAATAAAGCAATGAAGCACATCATTTGAATGAACTGCCTGTTCGACAGTTCACCGCCTGCCCACTGCTGTGCCATAGAAGCAGCATTGTGTGGCTTCAACTAACTTTGAAACTTATCACATAGCCGCATCAGGCATCATTGAATATTTTGCCAGTAGAAAAATTTCAAACTGATTTACATGCCGGAACAGCATAGCACAGCACAGAACCTAGCGCACGAAGCCAGCAGTTGAGCTGAGGTAAATGCTTCACTTTGTTTCACCTTACAGCAAAATTACAACGAAATGTTGAGCGTAATAAATTTTATTTATATAATTTGTAAATTGTTCTAAACCTGCTAACAAACGTTTCCTAGCGAAATCAAATAGAATAGACAGGCTGGCAGCCAGCAGTGTATAGGCTCACATCATCTTGTTGCTTCATAAACTTTTATTAGACGGTAGCACACGGCTTGTTGCCTAGCGATATGCCAGATTTGCACTTCTCCCTGTTTGGGTGGCCTATGGGCGTGACTGATACGCTTCACTGCGGCCAGGCTGCATTCTATCGGCAACATTTGTTCTTGATCGCTTTGGCATTTTTGCGCTCGTCAATGTTTTGCGATTAATTTTTATTCGTATACGCAACATTGCGCGCTTCAAATACGCTTTAAGCTGCTTTGCAGAGATTGTACACCGAATACTCGTAAAACTATGCAGAAGCTGGAAAATTTAAAATGGAAAATCAAATAAACTTCTTTTTGAACTCAAACAATTAAAGTTGTACCACATGCAAATGCTTGAACAGACGTCAAAGTGCCCGCATTCTTTAAGTTTAACTTGCGGAGACAACTTGAGCAAGCGAAATTTCCATAGTGAATATGGAGATTCGTAGTACGAGTAGGGCGTAAGGACGTAAATGACAAAGGCGAATTCCAAGCGTATTTGACCGCAACGCAACCCAACTCTCCGGCTGCCATTCACATGCTCTCATCAGCCAGCCAGCAGCCTTGCATAAAGTCATTGACCAAACACTTAAAGCCTTAAAGCGCGTCAAAGCATGAACACTGAAAAATAAAATTGTGTAAAGCGTGAAGAAATTTGAGCAGCTTTGGTTGAAGTAGTTTATATATATGTAGTACAAAGTGGTATCTGCAAAAATTCAGGCATGAACTGCGACTTATGGGTCTTCAATAGGTTACTCCTCAAATTGTGCATTTCTTGAGGATTTTCAATGGCTTAAATGAAATAATTTCTTTTTTTCTTTTTGCTCTCATGAAAGGTATTTCCACAATTTGGAAGATATTTTGTATGTAAAGTTGTACGATAACAGCGTGTTTTGGTGAATTCTTTTAGTTCATGGCAAAAATCTGCTGCGCCAAAAGCCTGCTGACATAAGCCGAATACCAAAATCGTCAAAGCTATATTGTTATACGATGACCCACCCTGTATACTTTAAGTAGTTGACAAAAATACTATGAATGGACAAAAGAAAAACAGCATGAGTCAAATAAAGTTAACAAAAGACAAATGCGACAGGCAACAATAAGATAAGCACTACGCAAAAGGACGAATGTAAGCTAAACGCTCTGTTATACTAAAAAGCGATAGAGACCTTCAACATCAAGCCAGTCAGTCAGACAGTTAGGGAGCGTACGTTGACGACATTGACTGATAAGAATTCCGACAAACAAACCAACCAAACCAATTCACGTACAGTCAAAAAGAATTTTGAAAGCAGTATGAAGAAGTATGAGAAAACTGGCAGGAGTGCCTGTAAAACGTGGCAAGGAACATCAAAGACAAACAAATGCATGCAGCTAAGAAAAATACTTCATAAAAACGCCAGACCAAACGCAAGCACTTCATAACCAAAATCAAATGCGAAACGGAAGGCAGCACACATTCACACATTGCTTCAGTGCTGCACACTTGCTACACTTCTTTTCTCGCAGTGTGTGTGTGTGCCCGAACCTAACCCAATAAGTATTGCATTGAAACGAAACGAAACGGAAATGAAATAACGCATTTCTCGTATTTGCTAAATGTGCCATAAGAGCTGAGAGTTGCCCAACTGTTGCCCTTTTACCCTGCCGCAGCAACACTTTGTTTAGAAGTCAACTTCTTTTAGGGTTCGCATTACTTTACCGTTGTGAAGTGCCCCTTTGTATGTGCAAACATACGCAAAATTCTTAAGCATCATCCACAAAAAAAGCTCTTCAGCAGAGTACAATCTCATCATCATCAGCAGCATCTCAGCAGCGCATTTTGTCAAATAAACCAAAGAAATCTATTCATGCAGAATTTCAATTGCAATCAAAGCTAAGCAAAAGGTTGCAAAAGGCGCTGCTTGACTTGCTTGATTTCTTAAATCAGTCTCCGCTAAAAAGTTCTGCCACAAAGCTTGCCTTTGCGGCAGGATCCTAGCCTATTTGTCTATTTTCCTTTGCGGCGGCAGACAAAGCAATGACAAGCAAGCGGAAAACAATCGTTTTTCGTATTTGATATCCTTGTGCATTATTAAAATTTCATTGTGCGACATTTTTGCGCAATAAAAAGGGATAACAAATTGCAAGTCTTGCAAGTCCTGCGGCCAGCTGTATTTCTTAACCGAATTTCTTTGTTTTTTTGGTGAAAGAAGTTTAGAATTTAAGATATTTTTTGTGACAAATGTTTTTAAGAAATGTAAAATATTTCTTTTATGATTTTTTTTCGCATGCGTTTTTTCTTTATGGCTTAAGAAAGAATAGCAGAGAAATTTATCATTGAAATGGTTCGCTGATTTATTGGTTGCGTGTGTCCTTTTCAGTGTGCCTTGCAGATAAGCAGACAGCGCAGCAGAACGTTGTGGGTATCGAAGGTTAGGGTTACCATACGCTGATGTTTTGTCTAAGAGAGGAAAAAAATAAACTTTTAGAATGAATAAAATCAATCAGCAACCAATGCAGAGAAAGAAATAAAAATAGTGTACTCGAGTGATATTCATCTAAGATAGAACCTTAGGAGTTTAAAGCCCTGTTGTTAGTCCTGGGGTAATATGTGTCATCTATAATTTAAGTTGACCAAAATGGCGACGTTTGAGGCGTCTTATAGGACTAGTGTACGATTTTCCATCAGCAACAGAAAATCGTATGCTACAGTTAAATGGTATTTGCAGATGCAACTAGGCGTATTTAAGCCAGTATGGATGCATTTGGTGCAAATACCCGTCGCTGTGCCTAAACAAACAGTAGAACCTAAAATAGTAGCTACAGATAAAATTCGTTCACATACATTTTCACACCATGTGTTCCGTAAGCCGTCACTGTGCCTAAATAAACGGTAGAACCAAAAATAGTATTAACAGATATAAATTCGTCTTCACACGCATTTCACACCATATGTGCACCGACCAACAGTGCACCGCACGTAGAAATATTTATAGATTTACAACTTATTGATAACATTATTTATATTTAACTGCATTTATACAAACATTTAGTCTTAAAAAAACTGTATATAAACTCGGTATTATACTCAATAAAAACATTACGACATTAATCTTTGACGTAGTCACTTCTCTTCTCCGCAGCCCAATTTGTCCTAAGTACCGATTGCGGCGCAATTTTGCTACCAGTACAAGCACTGGTGGCATTTAAAAGAATATAAATTAATCAAATTTAGTTTCTTCATTTGGTGACCCCGACGTGATGATGCTCTATTGTCCCGATGTTGTGAGGTAATCGAGAATTCTTGAACGGTAGTAGCTTTCTTTGAAGTTGATGCATCTCCTCTAATTCCAAGATGTTTCCTTCTTGCTTAGGTGTTGACGAAATAATTTGTGGTTCTATATCTATGTCTCCAAAACGGGCGTATGATGATTGCAACGTTGATGTTCCGGTACTGTGACTTGTTACGGTTATACGGGAATTTTGAATGGTACATCCTGGTGCAAGTGTTAACAATCCAGACTGCCTTAGGTCGACGTCAGAATAACCATCTATGCAAACTGCTGAAAGTTTGATCGGCGATACTGTTGCGAATATCCATTGATTTCTTGTTTGCATGTGTAGCCATAAAAACGTTTTATTTGTCTGAATGGCTTGACATGCTGGATTTGTTTTATTATGAAAAAGTTGCATTTCACAACAATCTTCAGTTGAGAACGTAGACTGTTTGTTGTAACAGATAAATCGTTGGTTGTTCTTGGATGACATTCCTTGAATTCTTCAAGCGTGAGTTCAACGAATTGATCTCTATGGCTATTTAATGCTACAATGGGCATGTTTACTGGAATTATGGTTAAAACGAGGCTACTAACAGCTGGAATCGGTATCAAATTGAACATGTCCCATGATTGTCTTGACACTATTGGAAAGGTCAATTTGAACACAACATGATTGTTTATAACATTCGCTTCAGCTTTCATCATTTTATACATTAAAAGCATATTATCAGAATCCACTGGTAGCATTTGGTTAGATTTTAGATGATTTCGAATTTGCTCCAGTTGTTCTTTTAGTTGCCGTGGAGAGATTAGGATTGGGTTGATGGTGTTGTGCCGAACGTCAGTCAAAACTTTGATGATTTCCATCTGAACCCGTTGTAAATTGGTAGCTTGAAGTGCTAACTGTGTGCTCATTGTTGTATACCATTGGAATAAATGGACATGGTGAATCTCACTTGTAATTTGGTCTTCCATTTGTTTTAATCGTTCGGAATTACGGATTTGATCTCGTCTCAGTATATTGATTGTCGAGTCTATGACTGAAGTTTGATTTTGCAGTAACGTTAAAAGATAATCTTCATTGTCTTTGACTTCGTTTATGGTTTTTGACATTTCTTCCGCATACTTTGAATCTAGTACGCCAAACAAACTACCGGCTATATTTCCGATAATATCCAAAGGCGATCTTTGTTTTCTACTTTGCGCTAATAATCCATTCTCAGTTTGGAGTTCTTCTTCGACGTGTTTCAAATGCTGGTACATTGCGTTGCAGGCAGGTATTTCTTTTATTTCTGGACACATGCTACCAATCCTGGTGGTGCCCATTGAAAAAGTTTTCATCTCGTCCCAATACGGTTCTAAATCATAATATGCGATAATCGTCCAATCTGCAACTGCCAATCTGGTTGTCCCAATTTTTTCGAAGAATATTCCAGGTTTTTTTCCATACTGAGTAATGTTTATAGACTGCGCGTTTGAATGATGTTCAACGGCCGGGAGGATGTACGATTTTCCATCAGCAACAGAAAATCGTATGCTACAGTTAAATGGTATTTGCAGATGCAACTAGGCGTATTTAAGCCAGTATGGATGCATTTGGTGCAAATACCCGTCGCTGTGCCTAAACAAACAGTAGAACCTAAAATAGTAGCTACAGATAAAATTCGTTCACATACATTTTCACACCATGTGTTCCGTAAGCCGTCACTGTGCCTAAATAAACGGTAGAACCAAAAATAGTATTAACAGATATAAATTCGTCTTCACACGCATTTCACACCATATGTGCACCGACCAACAGTGCACCGCACGTAGAAATATTTATAGATTTACAACTTATTGATAACATTATTTATATTTAACTGCATTTATACAAACATTTAGTCTTAAAAAAACTGTATATAAACTCGGTATTATACTCAATAAAAACATTACGACATTAATCTTTGACGTAGTCACTTCTCTTCTCCGCAGCCCAATTTGTCCTAAGTACCGATTGCGGCGCAATTTTGCTACCAGTACAAGCACTGGTGGCATTTAAAAGAATATAAATTAATTCAAATTTAGTTTCTTCAACTAGCTTGAGCAAAAGGTCGGGCAAGACGGTTTTGATGCGCATTACATCTGCTAGAGAAGATGCAGATATGATCATTTGCATGAGCAGTATGAAGGTCTCTGTGCAAGAGGTTGTCTCTGAGTTACCAAATGATCCACAATAGTCATTATATGACCCTTGAACTATAGTTTTGAATGTAATTAATTTGGGTTACAGCTTTCTTGAGTAGTTTTTTCTTGAATAATTTTATTTATATGGCTTACAAAAGCTAATTATTATCGCCTGTAATTCAAGAGCACCACAAATTTGTTCGCACATTGGCCACCTTAATCCACAGAAAACTTCAAGAACCATCATCGCAATTTATTGTTTCATTTCGTATGCGCTGTGCTCTACATTTTATTCAAATTAAATTTTATTCAAATCATATTCGCATATATTTTATGCATTCCTATGCAAAGGAAATTACATATTTATTTCAAGTTGGTCTTTAAAATAATAAAATAAAATAACAATATGGCTTATGGTATGGTACTTGGCTTGTATTACAAACTTGTACTCGACTCGAATTTTTCTCACATAATTTTCACATTCGCTGGCGATTGCATAAAATGTTGACCAAAGCATTTTATTTTATGCAAATATGTACTTACTATTAAAAAGAAAAAATGGAAAAACTTCAAAAACAAGAGAAAAAGCGATTTCCGTACGCTTGGAAAACTAACACCAAGTGCCACCGACAAACCGAAGTAAAGCTTGTGGCATGCCAATCTAAAAAGTTACAAATTCGAAACGGAAGCGAAACGTTTTGAATAACAAAAAGCGTCGGGCGCGAAAAAAATATAATGCAAAAGAGGGAAGAAAATATTTATGGTATATACAAAATAAAAAAAAAACGGTTTTATAACTGTTAAACCGAAGCTTTTTGTACGCTTTACTCGCCGTATATGTGCGACTTGATTGCAATCGACTGAGTTTCAAAACATTTCACCTTTTCGTGACGCTTAAAATTTGTTCGTATCCTCCGCCTTTCACATTTTCGTGACGCTGTTAATATTTCGTAATTTGTTGGTACCCTCCTATCACATTCGGTTAAAGCCTGAAGATTTTTGCGATGCTTAAACCCTTGCTAAAGTGTCTTTATTGCGGAACATTTCACTTTTTCGTGACATTTAAAATTTTCAAAATGTTGAATTTCAAAATATTTCACATTACACATTTTCGTGACGCTCAAAATTTGTTTGTACCTTTGTTAAAAAGGTTTCACTTTGAAACCTTTCATTTATTCGTGTCGCCCAGCTTTTAGAGATGCTTTAATTTTTCGTGACTTTTAACATGGGTTCATAATTTCGCTAAAAAGGCAAACGTACCCTCGACTAATAATTTTTTATTTGAAAACCTTTGAAAACCTCGCAAAAAAAGGTTTCACTTCAAAAACTTTTATATATTCGTTATGACTCGCTTTTTAAAGACGCTTTGACTTTTCGTGACGCCTAAAATTGTTTCAGAACTTCGGTGTACATTAAAGTTGCCTTTAGTTTTTCGTGATGCTCGACATATTTTCGAAGCCTCGCTAAACTGTTTCACTTCAAAACTTCTTACATTATCCTGACGACTGCAGATTTTCGTGACGCTTGAAATTTTTTGAATAAAAAGACAGAACGGCCGAAAATTATTTGTTGGCGCTTGAAACTTTTTTGTTAGTCAAGGTAAAAAGATTTCATTTCAAAACCTTTCATTTATTCGTGACGGTTCACTTTTGTGAGGCTCTTTTATTATTTTGACGCTCACAATTTTTTGAGTGGCTTTGCTAAAAAGGATTCACTACAAAACCTTACACATTTTTGTGACGCTGTAAATTTTTCGTGGCTCTCGATATTTCTTTGTATCCTCGCTAAAATGTTTCACTTCAAACCTTTCACATTTTTGTGACTTCTTAATTTTTTTCGTACCGCTTTCACTTTCTCGTGCCATTTGCACTTTTTCGTGACGCTTGAAAATGGTCGATACACTCGCCATTTAAAAACTTCTCTCGCTACTAAACATACACTTCAAATCCTTTCACTTATTCGTGACACCTATGCCTTTTTTAGATACTTTCACTTTTCGTGACGCTTACATTTTTTTAGTAACTTCGCTAATAAAGTTCCTCTGGAATTATTATTACATTCGAAGTTTTTCGGTACTCTACAATTTCTTTCATATTTTCGTGACGATTGAAAATTTTTAGAACCCCAGTCAAAAAAGTTTCATTTGAAAATATTTTACTTTTTCAGTATCCTCGTTAAAATGGTTTTTCTTCAAAATCTTTCACATTTTCGTGACGCTTGCTCAACTGTTAAATGTTACAAAAGCTTGTGACAAATTAATAAATCAATTATCACAAAGTGTGAAGGGTATTTCACATAAAAATATCATAAATGAAAGAAAAACTGCACACGAGACAAAACCAGAGAAAAGTTTTAGTTGGAATTTTTTTTTTCTGTTTTGTTTTTGTTGTTGGGCGCTTTTAACAAATAATTAAAAAAAAAAAACAAAATAAAGCACGAAACGCGAGCCATGCAAATCGCAGACAGCTTCTCGCTTCTTGCACCTTCAATGAAATCCGATAGATGCATATGTGGATAGATGGATTGAGTGGTTAGTACTCTTGATGTGATAATGTTGCTGCCAACGCCATCACAGACGCTGCTGATGAAGGTTGGACATGCTTTTTCATGTTGGTTGCCATTAAATTAGCGGCTAGGGGTGGCCGCGGCTAGCAGAGTTTAGGCAGCGTCCAATTTGGCATATGTAGACTAGACGGCGGACGCTGAACCTGCTACAACGCTCGCGTGAAATGGAAAAGAAAAGAAAAAGATAAAAAAATGAATTCCAGCTGAGATACTTTAACTGCCACACAACAGATCACGTTGATGACGACGACGACGCTGACGAGATGTAGTGAAGTGGTTTATTTTGATTTTCGGTGGCAACTGGTGCACAGCGCATAAAATTTATATAAAAAGGTGGAAACAAGCGGCAGCACCTGTCAGTATTATTTGTGGCATTGCAGCATAAAGATTTGCCACGCCGCAGGAGCAAGAATATTAAAGGATTTTTAAAAGTGTTAAACACTTAAGATATGACAAAAGTGAGTCTTTTCGAAACAAATACCAGAACAGTGTAACTGAAATTTAGCATTTGCAACACTTGCAGCATTGGCATTCGCATAGCAATAGCACACAGCAGCTCCGCGCACTCTCCTCCGGCTGCATGCTACTTTTGCTGCTGCTAACACTGCTGCCCACGCATATTACTGGACGTCGGATTATGCATCGCCGTCTAATCATACACGTGCCGGTCAAGATGAAGACGCATCATCATACGCATACAGTCTTCAAGCATGTACACACGGGCGGCGGCGTCAAGCAGACCGTCTACAAGATTTTGGGTTACTCAACACACGCTGGCGGCGGTGTAGCACAAGCAGCGCAACATGGCGGTGGAGTTGTTGGCGCAGGTCATATGAAGGGCGGCGTTATGCTGCATGGTTTAACCAGCGGCGTTGGTGGTGTACATATGGGTGGCGGACATGTTGGTGGCGTGGCACTTGGGCATGGCGAAGTTAGTTACGAGAATATGCACGACTGCGAAAGTGGTCAAGTCGGACATGGTGGACATGGCGCAAGAGATTTGGTATTCAATCATTTCTCACGGCATGATGACGACTATCATGAAGACGTGGAGGATGATGAATTTATTGATGTGGATCAACGCGATTGGATTTGATAGTGGATACATTGGAAGTGTTTGTGGCGTTAACTAATAAAGAGAAAAATCTAGTTCCAAGCTTACTTTAGCTTACAAAAAACAAAGGCTTACTTGAAACTGATTTATATAGGTACTCATAGTGCAAAAAGGATGTATGTACATGTAAGTTTTCATTTCAAGGCCTTTATATGGCATTTATATAGTTCTTCAAGCTTCATTCAAGAACCTTAAATTTAGCTATAGTTTTTTTAATTAGTGAAAAAGGATGTCCCATGTCTGGTATGGTCTGTGGCTATCTTCTGGTCTTAATAAACCACCTTTTAGAATTTCAGTTAAACTCTCTTGTAAGATCTACACTTAAAAGTGGGGGATCATACCCATTAAACGACTTTTTGAGCCTTTTCGGTACCGTAAATGAAACATGAAACAACACACCAAAGAGACCAAGAAATTTCTGAGGATGAAGGTCGGCCAACCAAGTCATTGCCACAGTTTTTTTGATGGACGCGGTGTGATTCCCATCGATTATGTTGAAAAGGATAAAACGACCACCTATTCAGAGCTTTGAGATATATTTGGCGTAGAAAAATATGCTACTCCATCAAGACAATGCACGGATGGACATTTGTGTAGTCACATTAGGAAAATTCCATACATTTGGCTATCCCATCCAGCTTATTCTCCAGATTTTGCACCCTGTGACGGTTTTGTTTTTTATTAAAGCGTATTCTCGAATTTGTTTCGAATATTTTTCATTTTCATATATTTCAAAGATTTTTTACCACACCGAAAATAACTGCACTTGGTCTATGGAGGCTCATTCTCTTTTCCAGTTCTGAGATCATTTATTATACAAAAAAAAAAATCAAATTGATGTGCTTCCAATTACAAAACATGTAAATAAGTAAGAAACTTTCATCATTACTCAATGTATTCTGCCAATATGTTGTTCCAAACTTCTTCAAATTTTAAGCAAATTCTTTTTTTTCGGCAAAACGTAATTAGAAAATTCCACAGAGAAGCCTCATGGGAATTCGCTTAGACGGCGCAAAACTGTGGCTGAGGTCAATGTAATTATAGAATTGCTCAAGTGTGTAGATTGACAATACAGCCGCGCGGAATTCAATTGCGAAGTCGGTGCGACAAGACAAAGACTTGCATAAAGATTGTCAAACATTAAAGGAATCTTCCTCAACTTCATGCTGCACAAAATGAGGAAAACTTCCGCGGGACATTGGCAGCCAACCAAAGATGTCGTCGTCGTCGTCGTCGAATTTATGCAAAGCAATTAAGCGACATTGAAGGAGATGAAGCAGAGGACATTGTTGAAATATTTATACGGAAGTCTTTCATGCAGCGAAGATTGAGCAGTAACAGGCGAAGATATTTGCATAGCACTCTGTTGCGCATAATTCTTGCAGCTGAATAGTGAATTCATTTTAAAAGTGCAGCCAATTAGCAAATAAACGAAATATAATTGCACTTTAAAAGCAAAAGCTTAAATTACACAGGTAGACGACAGGACATTGCAATCGAAATCGAAAACGTAATCAAAGGCTAGACATTGTGTAAACAGCACAAAAAAGGCGACGCAGTATTCAATTACCAAATGAAATGCAATGAAATGAGTTGAACAGACTGACTGACTGGTTAGCTTGACTTGGTTGATGATTCAATCATAGATTTTATGCTGCAAATGTCTGTAACAACAAATCTCATATATAATATATTAAAAGAATCAAAGTATTTCTCCATTTTGCAGCTTACAACTAAGCAGAATTTCATACACAGTTGGATTTTTGCTTGCAAGCAAACACAAAATATATATCTGTATATGCTTTGCGGCTTATAGACTTCATACAATAACTCAGAAAATTGCATAAGGAAGTAAGATACTTCGGCAAGCAACGTGTCACCACTAACAGATGTGTAGATACTGTATCTAGATACATTTGATAAGCTATGCCGTAAATTGCTGTATAGTGGCTGCCACTAAGCATATTAGTGTCTAAGCGTGAATGAGTTGATATGCAGGTATGTGCATCAATGAGTGCTCTACGAGATTATCAACACCAAAGACTGTCGTCACTAAGCAGCAAATGATATTGCAAGAATGTCACGTCACGTATCTGCATCGCTATTGGCAGCTTATTTCTATTACTTTTATGCTAATAAAAAGCGTATTAAGTGCTTAGTTTACTGCAAATTATTATACTCGTGCGGCACATCAAGTTTAGTGCATACCCTACTACAAGTTTCGAGTTATCTACGCAATCTGCCCCACCTACTTCAGTTGAAGCGACCGCACGCTGTGCTACAGTTGCATGCTTTAGTTAACTTTAGTTTTTAGTTGCATTTGCTATTTTAAGCGCCACTCTATCATCTGCAACTGTGACAGTTTGTCGCGCTCAATTAAATGCTTTGAAATTTACTTTTATTTAAACTAGTTTTGATTTGAACAAGTAATAATCTTCTCTTTTTTTTTTGTTCACCCAGTCTGACATGCGGAAACGTGCCTTGATCCCTTGATTTTGCTTGGTGCTGCTGCTGTCAGCTTGATGTAGCACTGTGATCCATCTTGTTCCATAATGTTGTACAAACACAGAGCAGTGACTTGGCTTCAAAGCAATTCAAAGTTATGAAAGCATCAATTGGAGACTGTTTATCTGTGGTCATAAATAATTAAAAAAAAAAAAAAAATAATGCTTCAGGATTAAGTTCGTGCAATTGCATAATTTTCTCATATAAAATGGAGCCAGGTCTAGTGCCCTTTTTATTGCTCCATATATCTATCAGCCATTGTATTTGAACAGTTCGTACGTTTTGGATTTAGAGCGATACATTTCTCTTAGTCATCATTCGCCTCCAGTTGAAAAAATTTCACTTAATTTTCTAATTGCGCCTATATAAAGACTTGACGGTCTATCAACTCGACTGGTGTCGAGTTTTCGCGTAGTAGCTCCATCTTTAAATTCGTCAGTGATTCATTTACCCATGCATCAAGACTCCTCAATTGTACCAATAATTCCTAGAATTTTGTGCTCTTTCGCTCTCTCCGCGAATAATTTTGATCTGCAATTATCCCCGGTCTTTATTTTGTTGAGTACCTCGCAGTGTCACTCCTATCTCGAGTTTTGTCTTTATTTGAAATTTAATTTTATGCTTTTTTTTACGATTTGAAACCATAAATTGGATAACCCTATATGACTATAATAAAAATTGAACAAATTAACAAAAACCTGCTTATTTTTTTTACGATAAATTGCAATGAAAGAATAATAAAATTTATAAAGTTTTGTGTAAGTTTCAACTTTTCAGCGAAGTTTTTGTCACTGTAAGGTGTAAATAATGAACACCTTACAGTGAGAAAAACTTTTACTCGGCACTAATTTAAACGCCATTAATTTGCGAACAGAACAAATGTAAGAACGCCAGGACAGCGATACTCACTGGAGACAAAAGTCGTGAAAACCTGACAGACAGACAAACACGCGGAAAAAGTGCAGAAACTCAGAAAAACAAACGAAAGAGGAGCTGTTTTACGAGCGAGACGAACGCACTAAAAATATAAAACTAAGCAAAAAGCAGCAGCTAGCAAGGACATGGTGAGCTTCGTTGGTTGTACGAATTTTAAATTAAATGGACACAACTTTTATTGGATTGACTTGGCATGTAAAAACAAACCGAAAAAAAGTGATGAGATGAGGAGCAGCCGTCAGGAAAAAAAAGTACAGAAGGATATGCGTTTAAGTGCGTCGTCGCTTAGCAAATTGAGTTGGCGTGCCGTGTCAGGTTTATTGTACAACAGTTGATAGATACATTTATACGTTAAAACGAATGTTGCTCTTGTTGCCACTTAAAGTTCGATTCGCTTAGTACGAGGCATTGAAAGGACACGTACACAAAAGGATAACGTCACTGGAGAGTTGAAGAAGAGGTTTGACAACAAATAAAAGTTGCAGCAAAACTTTTTGATTTCATGATATATTTATGTATTTAGAGCAGCAGGACTCGCATATCCTTGGAGTGTTAAAAGCGCAACAATAAATAAACTGGCAAATAGGCAAGCGATTCGATGTGTAGCATGGAAGTGTTTATCGATTAAGGTTTCAATTGCGGTTTAATATTTTTGAGAGAAGTTCGGTTACAATAAGGATATGGAGGCATATAACAGCATTTTACTAAAAATAATTTCTAAAGAGAAAAAAAAAAAGATCATAAATCTCACTGCAAAGTTTACGAAGTGACTAGCCACCAGTGTTGTGTGATTTCGCTAGTACGTAGCGGACTACTGTACTTATTGCATATCTATAAACCCAATTCCACTCCCAGCGATAATTCTTTAGGTAACTTCATTCCATTTTCCATCTGTCATTCTTACTTTTCTCCTTATACGCCTCATGCTTTGTCGAATATTATTGTCAGTCTTCCAATCAAGAAGTTGCGTCCATAAGAACTTTCACCAACATGTCCTCCATCACAAAAATGTCTTTGTTGCAAACACTCATGGGGTTTACTGTAGGTGATCTCCCATAACTGTCGCCGAACCTCGGTTCTTTTTTTTATCAATGAAATTGAAAATTTTTTTTTTGATAACTCCAGACAATCAATGGTGACTTAATATTTCCAATTTGGAAATGTGGCAGTATATTGTAGCAGCATAAAATTTTCGGAATTCGTTCCAAAAGTTTTTTTTTCCAGTGAAGCTTTTACATCATTTGCAAATAAATATCTGCGAACCGTACATACTTCGATTAGGTACTACTGGATTATATAATACTCCACTATACTAAAATTACTGTTTATAATTTATATCTCTTACATCGGAAAAAAATAAAAACTATATACGCCACAGAAAATATATAAACACCATTCATTTCCCTCAACTATTTAATAGCAAATGGATATTCCTTGTAATCCTTGCCATCATATTCAATATTAATAACGCAGCTGAACGTATTAAATGAAGTTATTACTGCATTTAAGTCAGCCGGATAATATTATTTCAGTTATTATAGCTGCAGAAGATAGTATTACTCAATCAATACAGACAGACTGGCAGGCAGGCAGGTGAATCAATGAAGCTTCAAGTGATTGATGGAATAAACGAATAAGTATATAAGATGAGCGCATGAATGTAGCGAAGAAGAATGTGCTGAAATAAATGAATGAATGAATGAATGAGTGTATAGTTAAGTCTCCAACCAGCAGATACCACCCACTCAAATAGCAAAACGAATCCGGTAGCAACAGCAGGTAATTCAATAACTAATTACATATTCATTAAAATCGGATGCAGTCTGTCTTTCGCTCGAACTAACGTTGTCTATTTACAAGACTGACAGACAGACAGACAGACGACTTGGCGAAATTGCTTCATTGATATTTATGGGAGAGTATCTTGAAAATATGTTGGAGAAGAATATTAAGACAAAAAATTTAATAGTTTCAGATATAATGCAGACGGGTGACTTTTGTTAAATAGGTGATCAAACTTTTGCTTTAATGTGAACTTGAAGAAAGAATGATACTCTGAATATTCTTCGCATGAAATCGGAAGCTTTTGTTAGGGCAATTGCTAAAAGGCGCAAGCAAAATAGAAAGAAGTGAAAAAAAAAAAAAAAAAATAATAAAAATAATAAAAAGTATCGATACCAATACAAGTATGTACATTCGTGAGTATCGGATTCGAATGTATTGCATCTGAATTGAATTAAAAAAATATATTCAAACAAACATAATCTATTTGTTAAATATCCGATACATTTATCAGATAAATTTGAGCTTAAAGGGTAAAAAAGTAATATACTTGTTAATATACGATACTTTTATCGAATTAGAGTGTATCGGATCTAAGTAATTTGCAAAATAATAATCACAAAGTATATTTAACGTGCTAAAGCCGATACTTTTTATCGAGTCAAATGTATCGGTTTTAAGCAAGTTAATAAACTATATTCAAAAAGCATAATTTACTTGCTAACAGCCGATACTTTTTAGTGTTATTTCACTTCTTGCACTTATTACAAGTGGCATACGCACCGTAGTCCCTTACATAACATAACTCTTACTTCTTAATGAATTTTTTTTTGGAACACCCTCGCAAATATAGCCTTTTATTGTTTGCCTAATGTGTGTTGTATATATACCAAAATATCAGTATATACTTTTGCACCAACGACCCGGCTCTACATAAATGAAGTTGTTTGCTTCCAAAAAAAATCATGTACAGGTGAACAACACACATACATCGTCGTCATCGACGTCGACATCCAATCTTCCAATTAGAGTCGAATTTCAGCTGCAAGGAAAAATCTGAGTTAGACGAGAAGGCAAGGAAAGGCAAGGCAAGAAAATAAAAATTTTCCTTTTTTTATGTATGATACATTTTGTGCTTTTGCTTCTAGCGAAATTGTTGAAAATGTGGAGAGAAAAAAAAAAACACGAACCAGTTCAAAATCATTTTACTGGCAAATACTGGCAAAAATTGAGTGCAGTGGGCACAGCTATTAGCCTAATAATGAAATGTTGCAAACCGTAAATGATTTGATGTAGCAAAAGGCTGGCCGAGACACACAAATTGTGATTGGTTTCGAAATACAGTTTTCCATTAAATTGCTGCGAAATATGTGTGGGAGTATATAGATATTTTTTTTTTCATATATGTACATACTTAGTTGCCCATATATCGTTTTGGGCTCCCCGTTACTTCGTTACATTAATCCTGAAATAAATCTTAGCATATATATACAATTTACTTGTACAGATACACAGAGAAAAAACATCATCAAATTGGATTTATTTTCTCATTAAAAAAGTATTAAACTTCGAATCATAAATCTGTTAGTTCGAAATTGTCAAAATGATCTTTCGACTATATCAGTAATCATTTATAAAATAAGTATGAAATATTTCAAATCATTTTCAGATTATTTTGGAATTAACACTTCTATTTTTAAAAATTTTTTGTATTTACGCAGTTCATAAACCTTTTTCTTTGTGGTGGAAATTGATATTTGAACCACGACTAACGAGTAATACCTCATCATTTTTCCCATCTCAGCTAGTATGTACTTAAAGTATCGATTTGCTGACGAAGATGTAAAAATAGCATGTGTCTCCAAAATTTCCGATAAGAAGCGCTGATGCTTTCTGGGCTAAATTCCCTAAAGAACATGCCGAAGCATTCGCTGAGCATCTGAAGGCCTGTTTCCAGCCATTTGACTACAGCTCAGAGAGCAGAAGAGGCATGCTTCAAACGACGCTTGACAGCACTGCTCAGTTATGCTTTCCAGTGGTTTCCATCAATGCCTGATCTGAAGAACAGGAAGACTCCTGCCGAGAATATTACGCTGAAGGCTTTAAAAGGCTAGTCAAAGCACTACTCTTTCTGGACGTCATCTTCAATGCGGTGTTGAGACTAGGAGACATCCCATCACAATGGAATATGGCCAGAAACTGTATAATTCACAAGACTGGAAAAAGCCAGACCAAACAATCTGTTGTCCGTTGCAAAGATTTTTGAGAGATGCCTTCTAACAAGACTACATGGAATCGAGAAAGTATGGAGAAGTATACCTTTAAATTTGGCTTCTCCCATGGAACGCCGAAACTGTTGAATAGTGTGGTAATCTTCGGATATCAGAGCAAATAGTACGTGGTGACTTTGCACCTTTATATAAGAAAAGCCTTCGTTAGAGTGTGGCATGAAGGCTTCCCATATAAACTCAAGGGTCTATTGATCCCTCGGTTGTTCTTATTAGTGCAAAGTTATTTGATGGACAGGACCTTCTCCATTGTTTTGAATGTGAATGAAGTCAACAGAGAAGCGTATTGGCGCCAACGCTTTATGCTCACTGTTCATCCACGATTTGCCCTCAGTTTCTTCAATTTCACTAGCTGACCCGCATGATCATCTGACTGCTAAGTTTGCTTGCGCTACAGCTATAGTGACCAGGGAGAAGCTTCCGATGCACAAATACCTCGAGATCGATCTGCATAGGCGGCTCACTTTCAAGACGCACATCAGCAGGAATATGAAATCTCTCAGTGCTAGGATACGTAATCTTACCTGGCTCCTTAACAGCAGAAAAAATATGTGGCTATAGAATAAGATGAACGTATACAAGGCTATAATTGCACCTGCCTGTCGTTAAGGCGTGCAGGTTTGTGTCTTTGCTGTTAAATCGGTTCAACACATCACTACTCAGTTAAGCTGGTTACTCCAAGTTCTTCCATTTACTCACTAATACTAGTAAGTGACTTTGTTAGAGCACCCAATTACGCATAGGCGTACTCCCTCCTCCTAAAAAACAAGGCCTTATAAAAAAAAAAAAAATAAAAAAACAAAAAATCCTACAAACTGCTTTATATATTTTGTTTTCCAGTAGTAAAGGAACAAATCAGTCAAACCATCAAAACCAGTGAAAGGGTAGTGTGCACAGGGTGTCAATTGATATTTTGCAGTGTTGGAAAGTTTTATTAAAATCTCTACTCGAGTGCAGGTAAAAGAAATATGTCTAGAACTAAAGCTTATTACCAATGGATTGGTGTTTCATCATAGGGTATTCACACCTAGTTGATTAAGGGTTTAGTTCATAAAAATTTTAGTAACTGCTAATAATAAAGTAAAACTCATTGACTTGGTCCTTATTTATAAATTTCCGCTTAAAAAATTACTCTAAAGTGTTTTACAATTTAAACTAAAATCAACCAGTGTGGCCGCTTGTACATTTTGGTATTTATTAGGATGGAACAATGGAATTGGCACAAGCGCCTCTGTCAAAAACTTAAATTTTTACCAGTTAGAATTGGGTAAAACACAAAAAAATAAAAAAACGGTTTTATTTAATATCATTGTGACATTTTTTATACCATTTTGATAAAAAAATGTCACAATGATATTAAAAAATATTACTTTGATATGCTCCAAAGATAAATATTGATATTTTTCATATTCTTCTTAAAAGTGTGCATAATTTCCTATATTATATTGTAGAACCGCGTTTTTTTAGACAGTAGTATTATAGTGCTATATGTTCAGATATAACCTGTAAAATATGAAGTCTTCATATTTTGTTTTAATGTATTGAAAGCCTTAGTAAAACATTTATAGCACGATTCACGCTAAATGTAAAGCGAGAAAAAAACACAAAATATAGTTACAAACCTATTAGAGACAACCCGGAGCGCTGTAAAAATGCATATGACAAGTTCCATTTGTAATTTCCCCTATCTGCATTTTTCAGTTTTTTTTTTTTGCATTAGGGGAAAAAAGGCGCCAATAGCAGCAAATATCGAGGAAAAATGAAATGAAATTGCACTTAAGTACGTTTCTTGTTTTTTTTTTTTGCATGAGTTTTTGTAGTGCCTCACTTTTTACATGAGAATTCCATTGTTTCCTCCTGGAGCGATAAATAAACCAAAAAAAAAAAAAAAAAAAAATAGAAGCAGAAAAAGGAATATCTGTTGAGTAAACGTTGTATCTATGAAACGACGCTTTGTCAATGCCTTTCTTTCACGTATTCTGTGCGAAATATCTGTCCTCGAGTGCTTAGCAACATATCGTGTGGGAGTTTTTGCATTGAAAAGACAGCAAAAATATAGACAGACAGACGGACGGACAGACAGACAGACAGCGACACTCGTTAATAGGCTTTTATTGTAAAAATGAAGAGTGCCAAAGCGCAGCGCACAACAGTCAATTCAGACGACGCTGGTCGTTGACATTTAATTCGATATGCAACAACAATGCATAAGATTGCTAATTTCTTATATGCAGCACAAAGCTATTGTAGGGGTTCTTCAGAATGCATACAACGCACGCAGTCTATCTAAATTGAGATGCGAACCATGTTTATCTTGAACCGAACGCTGAATCTATACTACAGATGGTGGAATTTTTGAATGGTTAAGCTTAAACTTCAACCCTGACATTTCTTATTTTGGTACTTTGAACTTTTATATCAAAGAAGTTCATTGAGTGATAGGAAAGTTTTTCTCCATAAGAAAGTTATAAACCAAAAATTCGATTCGAACATCGCACCAAAGAAAGTTCAATCATATTATATGGCTGAGAGACGTGAATGGTTTCAGGCAGCATTAACGGAAAGCTGCATCTGTATGGACTATATGCATATTTAGATTGATTCCAAACTCTGCAAAATGGATTCGGCAACTATCCCATAAGGACTAGGCGTAATGCAAACAAAGCCTTGCTAAGCTCAAATATTGCATGATTAAATTTTGTTTAAGCAAACAGATGAATGCATTTAGTATAAATCAATTCGATATGTTTTTGAGGATTAAACTTTTACGAAGCAAAAAAACTAATAATAAAACAAAACAAATAAACCAAGAACAAGTGAGAATATGCTGCCGAAACTTTTCTAAATGAAATATCTAACAAAGAGCATTTCCACTCATGCATATTTCAACGAAGACTAAAAATTAAAAATCGTAAAAAAATTCAAACAATTATTTTCAGTTGAAAATCATTCAAAGTTCGCAATTGGTAAACGAAACTGGATCGAACAAACCAAATTGGGATATTGCACAGCGTATTTGAGGCAAAATATTTAAGGTGCACAAACAAGCCAGGCCAACGTTTTAAGGAGCGTGTATGCGGCAGAGTCACACACCCACAAAAAACCTAAAAAATATAAAAAAAAGAAACCACGTAAAAAGTCGTGAAAAAGCTGTTGAAATTGCAAGTGCGGCACTTGCTCAATTTTTCATGAGCCTCCCACAACAAGCGAAATGAAATCAACATGCAGGACCGAACGTGGAGCACAGAGCGCAGTGTTACGAAGTTGAAGCTAAAGCCAAATCCAGGTGCACAACCCACACAAGACCCAGTCAGCCAGAAGTATATATATATTATTTACAGAAGAGATACATAGGAGGTTCATCTTTTTACTTGTTAAAGAGTGAAAGAGTGTGGAAAAAATTGAAAATTTCAAAATAAGACAACAAGATGTTGGTATATACATATATATACAACAAGAGATAATGATCCTTTCGGTGGAAGCGAAGTTTAAGTGCACTTCATATGTATTCATTTTTGTATTAGATGAAGATGAACAACTAGGATAAAGATGCAAGTAAGTCAGAATAGCATGCATCAAACAGAGGTTCTAAGCATGAACATTTTGAGAGGATTTACGAACGAAAAAAGCATCATATTTCTGTACCGTTATAGACAAGCAGCACTTTAAAATATAAAAAAAAAAAATATATATCTATAACTATCCTCTGTAGATATCTCAATGAGGTGATCTAGTATTATAACCCATATTTGGATGCAAAAGTTCACCAAAATAGACAGAAAATTATAGAGCTTTTGATTTTGTATATTTCAGCGCTCAAATTATCTCTAGTAAATACTTGTTTGGAATGTCTACATCAACATGGAACATGCAATTAAAAATAGAAGCTTCATTATCCCATTTAAATTTTTTTAGCGAACAATATTTTGAAAGTTGTATAAAATTTTCAGAAGCTTTTATTTTATATTGAGAAACACAATGTGGACAAATAACAATAACAACTCATTTGATACAAAAATTGTATAGCTATGAAGACAATTGTTTCGTGTTCCGGCAAAAACTCAGCTGCGCATAAGTTTGAAACAAAAAATGTGTGTTCCAAGCATATTTTTGTTGCTAATTTTGATTATTCGAAAGCCTCTCCATAGTTCTCAATAGTTTGAACCAGTTTAAACTTATATTTTAATAAGATGTGCTATCACTAAATAAACATGAACAGAGAGTACTTCAAAAAAGTATTCTTTTAATTTGAATGGATAGCCCTACGTTACTAATCTATATAATCTGTCTTATATAGAAATATTGATAAAGGTCTTCAGCACCTTTTACACAATTGGCCTGCATTGATGGGAGAGTTTTTGCTAAGTCACCATCCAGATCTATTAAAAACTAAGGTCAAAAACGGTAAAAATTAAAAAGTTTAAATATTTTCATAGGGAAGTGTCTCCCTCTTTCATTAAAACTAAAAACTTGTACCACAAAAATGCCTTTTTGACTTATGTTACTCGCTTTTCCAAACGGACTCTCAACTTAGCTAGGTAAGCGTAGGTTGAGAGTCCTTTTGGACACAACGTTTAAATACTCTTCACAAGAAGTTTCACATTAGTGAGGACACGTTGAAATCGCTAGCTACTGGAGGCAGGTACAAGTCCTATGTCTACCCATTGGCGAATTAAACTTGGCAATGGGTATACAGTGCCTAGAGACTTGTTACGCACCAATACATCGTTGGTTCTTCTTCCTTTTATATATGAAGTGACATCACACAATTTAACCTCACATCTTAACCTCAAGAGAGAGCATTCGATCGTTGCAAAGCTTTATTGATTGTTGTGGCTTTTCTACTCTGTTATCAGGGACTTTCCTCCCCTGCCAGCCACCAGTCGAACAACAGACTAGAACCTTCTTATGATTTGATGATATGTTCCGCCAAAATAGATGAATTCCAGAATCTATGGATAAATAAAAAAAATCATCTTTTACATCAATTTTTAATAATATTCTCTGCTTCGATTCTAACATTCCAAACTATAATACTGCAGGGTATAAAAAAAATGCAGCAAAATCTGTGCAAAACAGAAAATTAGTCGTCAAAGGAGCAAAAAGAAAATATAAAACCTGGCACCGAACAACATTTCGGCCAGACAATGCGGCGTGGAAACTTTGCTGCTTGACTACAATGCGCTGAAGCACAGATGAAGCACAGAAGAGGTACGAATTCGATACAGAGAGCAGCGAAAAATGTAAATAAATGATGCTAGCTTAATGGTAAAAATTCAATATGCCCAAGGCCAAGGCAAACGCACATGAACTGAGCTGAGGTAGAAAACGGCTGCGATAGAGAGCTGACAGACAGACGGACAGCCTGACTATAGGAGCCGACCTCTATAGGGAGACAACAAAAGAACGATTGAAGGACTTGAGGCTGCAACGCGTAAGATTATAGCTGAATGAATGCCAACGATAAACGTTCGACGTACCACGGAAGCAAACGCGCAGGAACGGAACGAAACGGAACTAAGGAAGTGCGGCACTGAATTTCGCTATCAACTGGCGTGTTCTTCTGTTGCTTCGTTAGCTTCTTGCTACATCAAGTGCAAAGCTGATAAGATCAGTGCGCTCATGCGTGTATGTGTGTGTGCGACAGACAGCAGGTGTTTTCTCTTCAGCTTGCGGCGGCGGCAGCGGCAGCGTTGTGTATCTGAAAAATCGAACTTTAGTGAAAGAAAAGGTAAACAACAAACACTTTGCTTGCTTGCTTGTGTAGATACATGTGTATGCTGGCATATAGGTTGGTACTGAATGCTGCAGCTAATTGAAGTTGCCCGCGCGTGCAAATGAAAACATCAAATAGCAAATTGCGACCGAATGCAGTTGCATCAAATGCCAATTGCAGCACTTTGAGTGCATCATGCAACCCACATTCACAAATGGATTTCAGCAACTAAAACATGAGAGAGAGGCAGGCAATCAATGCATGAAGCAACGCACTATGGTCCCAAATGTCTGAATTTAATAAAAATCTAAAATAAAGTCAGTGACGGGCCACACACATACTAACACAATTATTGCACATTCGTGTGTAGTAACTAACAAATTATTTACTTATATCTTTATATAGATTAATCTGGCTTTCCCGAGTAAGACACACAAAAACCAGAGCTAGATGACATTTACTGTCCGCCTTAGTTCAAATGGACCAGTAACGAGTTTGTCTCACTTTTCGGAGGACTGAAGAGCTTGGAGATATCTTGCAGCGCCAATATTCTGGCAAACGGAGCATCCACCAGATACCCTTACCGTGCAAACAACCAGACAGAATCTCTTGACTTTGGGTTGTCGAAGGCATTCCTCACTGGAAGCCTCTCATATCGATTTATGTTGCAGCCATGACTTTCCCTTCATCGAAGAGACTCAAACATAATACACCTATTCGGATATGAAGCTTAAACCTACTGATGAAATAGACTTCGCACTGGACCTAGTCACCAGGATAGTCGGGATAGAACCAAACCTCCAAAATATGTTCGTGGTATGTACTCGCTGGCTTCTGAACTGCGTGCTCTCTATAGCAGGAAGCGCTGACTAAAAAGGATTACTTTCTCACGTACCATTAGGGCTGTCTCTGGACTTAGAGAAAGCATGGCGAAGCATCCAGCTTTACGTCAGACGCCATTGCGAAATCTCGCTTAATTAATTTTTAAACAAATCGAATCAGTTATTTTGTCCACTGTGCAACATCGATGACGACGACGATGACGGGTGACAAATAAAACTTCAAAATGGGAGCACACAAAGCCCATTCAATAAGCGTCACTTCACTCTGCTAAGTAAATATTGCAGATATGCGCGGAGAGAGAGAGAAAAAAAAAAACAGCTGTTAAAAATGTTTAAAAAAAAAGGAAAAACAACTACAAACAACTACTTCTGGGCTGGCGTTGACAGTAAGTGTTGACGCTGGCAATGCTGCTGTATAGTGGCAAATGTTGACGCAATTGAAGCCTCGACTCAACTCGAGTGCCATAAGCGGTCAAACCAAAAGTAAACTGACGCAGCAGCTACCGTCACCGTCAACAGCGCCATATGCGGAATGTGCAACACGCTTCAGACTAAGCTGGCCAACAATAAAAAAAAAGAACACAACACAACAACAAAAAATGCTGGCGCTTAGCTACATTCAGACAAATTGGCGTCACTCTTAAAATGCAAACGAGTAAAAGAATAAAAAAATAAAAGAAAACAGAACAAATAAAACTAGCAAAAAGCATTTAAAATTATTCGAGGTATGTACAAAGAAAAAAAAAGTAAAAATAGAATACTGTGTGCAACATCTTCCTTGCCACATTTCCTCTTACCAACAAACAAGCTCATTGAATAGCGACTGACTGCTGTAGTAATTTGGTCTAAACGCAGTCATTCAGCTCAGCCAGTTTGGCAGACAAACATTCAGATAAGCAGTTAAGGCGAAAAGGCATCCCCACTCTCTCTGACTGCGCTCTCTGTCCACCGGTCTTTCAAGTAGTTCGCCAGTTAGTTGTTAGCCAGTCAACCAACTAAGGTGTCATCATTTCTTACACAATAAATAAGCCTGCAGCCTGCTGCATGAATGAAATATTCGCAAAAGTGTGAAAAAGTTTTACTAATGAGCCACAGTGGGCAGCTACACTGCGAGAAAAGTAGTAGCATGAAGCTTTATAAATGCTTTTCAAAGTTGTAGAAGCAATTTCAATGTCTCAGCATAAAATAGAATGAATGGAACATGTATGAAAATTTACCAAACACGAACATATTACAGCGAGGCTATTTGATTTAGAGACAAAATGTTAGAGTCAGGCCTGATAGTAAGCAATTAAAAAATTTAACACAAATACGTTGATCAATATTTTCATTAATACTAAAAAATCGTCAAGCACTACTGAGTTCAACTGACATGGCTTCTGTAAACACATTGGTTGACTGATCACGCTAAAAATTAGCATTATATTCAAGGACAGTGTTACCAATCTGACAGGGAACCCCCTTATATATCATATTATAAAACATCAAAAATAGGTAGGAAAAAGTTCAAAAATATGTTTTCTTCTTGATTTTGACTTACTGCACTTAATTTCAATACAAACACATTTGCAACAATATCCAAGTTCAAAACTCCTTAAATGCACTTACCTGGAAAGACAGGAAAAAAGTGAGAATAAAATTAGTAAAATGTTATGGTTTAATTTTTATAATTAGTAAAACTATCAATTAGTGTTGCTTCTACAGGTACCTAACCGGAGTCATGCGATTTCGGATGTCCCACTTCGCTACTTGGTAAGTAGAGTCAAAGCCAATCTAAAACCACTGCTGGTCTATGAGGTTCAACACCTGGTTGTGAACGCAACTCCACGTCAAGCTTCCGAAGAAACTTTGTAGCCACAGCCACCACGTGAAGTAACTATGAAGTAGACTTTATGAGCCCCTGAATTGCGTGGTATATGAATAAGGCTCTCGTGGACCCTCGAAAACTAGAACAATTACTAGTTACACTTGCCTTTTCAAATCTCCAAACAGTTTCGGGTTACCGCCATACGAAACCTCCCCATCTGTCATGGAGAATACGCTACTTACATCATACCCACATTCACTACGCACAACCGCCCACGCTGTCAGGTCCCTAACATCCTCGTACAGTTGGCTTTCACAGAGGACATGTTTTTATGTTTACTCGTGAAACCCACAACGTTAAGCACAAATGCATTAAGAGAGCCATGACTGGTCAGCAAAAATCTGAGACAGATGTTAAACCCAAAGTCAGGGCTACCCACAACAAACGTCACGTTTCGCTTGTACTCGTAAGTAGCTCGTCCATTATCTTTAACATCTCACCTATGTGAGAGTACACACTCACCAAGCAGTCTTTTCCCCTCAGATAAGTCTAGACTCTCCAGATCTATATAGGACAACTACTATCTATAAGGAAGCTGCCTCTTAATCCGACGGTAAGCAGTAGAACTTCAAGATCAAGACGAGGGTGTCGTGCGTTTTCGTCAATCTTCTGATGAAGTCCATGCTACGCCAGTGCTCGTACAGACTGATGGTATTGACATCATCGGTACACAAGAAGGGCGTGTCAGCAAGCCGCTTTCGGTTCATGGGTGAATGAAGACAAGAGTCATTGCATCTTGGACAGTCTGTGACGATGGAGAATATCAACTTTAATGTCTTCGTCTACCTTGGATCTGAAATGACTAGCAGCCTGGATATCAGGCAAAGAGTCACGCTTCGTAATAGATGCTATTTTGCGCTGAGCAAGCAAATTGGAAATTAAGCTCACACTCTCTCGAAAGACTATAATTAAGATCTTCGATAGTGTTCGAGGCAGATGAAACGGCGTTGAAAGTCTTTGAGAGGAAGATTTTTTGTTCTATTAGAGTCGGCGACGAGTTAAGGTCCCGTATGAGCTGCGAGCTGTATGAGCAATTCGATGAGGTTGACATAGTCTAGAACAAAAAGTTCCAGCGGCAGCACTTCATTCGAATGGATGAAAGATCTTCTGCTCGCATGGTTTACTTGGGGGCTTAAATTTGATTGGTGGACGCCGAAATAGAGAACGAACTGGCACGCGTTGGAGTGACCAGGTATGGAGAGATCTCTCTGTACTTGGCATTCAAAACAACTGAAGCACAAGACTACAGCAGTTCAATACGGCCATGACCGAACGACGGTTGACGGTCATCTAAGTCAAGTAATACAGAAAAGTAAAAGTGTATGGAGGGTCTTCATGAGGATAATATATACTCTTCAATGCATCTACAAAAGAATCAAACCTAATTTTAACTTGTGAACTTGGTAGGCTCATAGCATTTTAGTTCGATATCCAAACACTAACTCCAAAACTGAGCCAGAAGATTTTAAATATATGGAACATATGCAGCTAATAAGAACAAAATAAAACCTTCTCGCACATCACCATTTTACACCATTTAGCATGCGCTAAGCTAATCTCCTACGGTTTCTTTAAGTGTGCCTCTTTGCATTTACAGAAGGCTTTCCAGGCAAACAACTGACCCATATATGCATAAGAGTACGTTTAGACATTCTTTCACTTAACACCTATTCGAAGCAGAATTCAACAGTGCATTCATTCACTCAGTTTGTCATGCAGCCAGTCGGACAGACAGCCATCCAGCCAGAATGCCGGGTTAGGCAGTTTAGTTAGGCAGGCAGTCAGTCAGTCAGACAATCATTTATATGCAACGTTTACACAACGGTCTTTCGAGTGGCAAACAAAATGTCGTCTGAGTAGCTCAACGAGCCATACGTCCTCGGGCGCTATTCAGCACGTGTACACATACACATACACCGACACACAATGTGCAAAGCGAACCCTTGCGCATATTTTATTAAGTTTTTAAGAAAATAAAAGATGAAGTAAACACGCGCGCACACACAACATCACAACACATCATTCTATGCCGAAACATGGCGCATCCTAGCCAAACAGTAGAGTAAACTTTCCCTTCTATAAAATTGAAAACGCTGCCACGAAATGTGTGCAATTTTATTTCCGTTTATTTTTCGTAGCAGGAGAATCCTTTGTGAAGTCCTTTTCAATTAAGCAAAATTAAAAATTTATTATGTTCGCAAAAAATTCGAGAGTTGCCCGAGGATAGACGTACGAACGAACCAACGAACGAATGAACAAGACCCAAATGTGAAGAAAAAACAATGAACAAAATTTCAGCCACAAAAACGGAAGCAAATTGAAGCGGAATTAAAGGGTGAACAAAAAAGGTAGCAAAAAAAATACGGAAGCAATGTGAAAAATTCACAAAACTGTTTTCGTTTATCTTTTTTATTCAAAAAAAAATATAAAAAAAAATTTGTATTGAATAAAATCTGTAAAAAAGCAAAGCTGCATTTTTTTAAAGCAAATTTTGCGCAGGATACGCGCGTTCATCCTTTCGGTTTGTGTGAAATTTTAATCACTGAAATTACATTGACACTTTATTAAAGGTAGCCTAAAGTGCAGATCTGTTCGTCCGTCTGTCTGTCAGTCCCGACTGACTGACTGACTGTACGTGTTTTTATTGCTTTTGTACACAATCTTTTGCTGATAGGCGAAGCGCTGTAAATCCTGTTGGCTATTCAAATGATGAAGTCCTTTTGCACATTTACATTAATTAATGAAATTGAGACGCAATGGCGGCCACCGTTGTAGGTGTCAGCCGTGCTGTACTATAAATCTTTTATGACGCTGATGCGAATACTCCTGTTGAATATTTATGCAGCCATGACTCGTCGAGTAGCCATAAAAGTAGACGAAATGCTTGCATAATTTCGGGAACTTATACTATGCCAACATTTTTATGGAGGCATATAAAGAGGAATATCATTAAATGATAGCTATTAGAAGTCAAAATATTGTTAAGCGTGGAGGCGTAATTATTATATGAAATCGATTTGAAGCGTTTTTTTATAATTTTTATGAGTGTAAGAAACTAGGGAGGACAAAAGGTTGATTACAGAACACTACTTTAATATGCGATGCAACCATGAAACCGCCAGAGCAATGTTATCGACTTGTGGGGAGCATCGCTGTGTTCTATTTTTACTGTCTCCCTAAATGTCATCCACCAGAAGATTTAATAGGCTACACCCATTAGAGCTATCATATAAAAATGTGAACCAAAATCTATGCACTGTTTCGAATAATCTTATTCTTAAAGAAAATATAAACCGATTAAAGTAAATAACTTTCTCTACACACCAATGTACTGTCACAATCTTAATGAATATCCAACAACAACTTCCCCCACCCATCCTAGGGATAGATATTAATTAAATCCAAAGGAAAAAAAAGATATGCACACATATATAATTCTTCTGTACTTGTGTGTGTTATTGAACTACGGCTGTACCGATGAAATTGATGCATTTTTTAGTGTGTGTGTGTGTGACCAACTCAAAGTCACTAGACTTAGATTCACAATGGGACATAGTAGGGGGCGCTGATATATACAATTTTTTTTTATTCTGGCCAGTGCTGGTCCTGATGAATAGTCCAACAATTATCTCCCTCTATCTCTGAAAACTTACGAGTCGTTTTAGGAAACAGTCTATCCTGAAAGATCGAAACTAAAATTCTGCAGTGCTAAGCAGAAGTCTTTGCCGATAGTTTGGAGTGTAAATTTATAGCGGCTGAACTAAAATGAGACTTCCGAGTGCTTTGGTTTAAGCATGTCTGACGTCTCCTTATCAAAGGTCCCTGCCGACAAATTCTGTAACCCTGCAGAAGGCAAGGCAGTAAATTAGGCAGTTTAAGGTTAAGAAATAACCAGGTGAAGAACTTTTGGATATCAAAACTCTTAAACTTCTCTGCGCTCTTTAACAATATTCTAAGCCTGGGATGTTCTCCAAGGGTGTGGAAATCATTACAATGATCCTTAAGCCCGAGAAGCAGTGTACCGAAGTTGACACATACAGGCTGATTACCCTCCTTTGCGCCCTGGGTAATATGTTGAAAAGAGTAATTTTGGGCCGGATTCTGCAGCTAGAAAGTGTTACTCAGAGTCCTAAGCCAACTTCGCGCTTGAAGCAATGGAACATATGTAATGGTTTGTGACTGTGTTCATGAATATTCAGCAAGGTGTGGCATTGTGAACTTCTGAGCAAGCTTTCTAATCCCTCAGCTGTTCGAGCTCCTAAGCAGCTTCTTAACGGAAAGGACATGATAATGCAAAATCAACAAAGAGCTGCATTTATGGGGAAGTCCCCCATAGTCTGCTTTCCCTCTCAAGCACCACAGAAATTGGAAGCTATAAACGTAAAATTTACAAGTTCACTAGGGACACTGATCTATATATACATTTATGACCTTTTGGAAGGTCGTTTAAATGCTCACTACAGAGCGCTCGCAGTGGCTCGCTAGCCTCACAGTCCCCCTGCCAGGGATCTAGGGCCGAACGCTTGCAGCGCCTAGCCGCAGAAAGACAATTTATATCTTCTTCTAATACTACCCAGCTGTGGATCAAACGTTGAAAGACCTTAGACCTATTATGGGAGGAGTAACTTTTTTGTTTGCGGCAGACACTTCCTGTAGTTACAAAAGGGACGCATGCAGATATCATCAAAGCCTGTCTTAAACATATTCCTTATGGAGTACTATTCAACAACTAAATGTGCAAACGAATTTGAGAGCCTATCTTAGTGGATACATGTATGAAGGTTTCCGGGAACAGTTGCTCAATCTTGTTGAAGAAGTTTTTCCTTATTTAAATTTGGGTGATAATTCTGCTGAGATCATTTTAAAGGAGACGCTAGGTCAGATAGTGCATTCTTATAGAAGCAGTATATCCGGAACTCGAAAATTTACTTGAAAGAGACTTTCACTGGTTGTGTTCCAGGACAATAAAAACGCCTAAAAACGATACTGTCACTGAAATCAATTGACACAGTCACCAATATTGACGATATTGTCCACTTTTCTTTAGAATTTCTAAATTCGTTTAATCCTTCTAGCTTACCGTCGCACGAACTATATTAAAAGTCCTAACATGAGTAAGGAGTGAGGATTGTAAAGCCCCCTAACATGTTTGACGCACAAGTCTCGAAAGACAATCGTCATCACCGGTCTAGCAACCTGCCAGCTGGCAAATATATCGAGGATTAAGAACTAACATAATTTTCAGAGAATTTGTATCCAACATTTAAAAAATAAAAACAATTATATTTCGATGTTTCCTAAATCATTTGCTGATATGAAAATTCAATTAAAACGATTAGAGAGTACCAACCTTTCGCTCTGTTGATTTTCAAATATTAAATTAGCAAATATAGCCGAATTTTCACCTACACAGCGCCACTTAATTCGATTTTTGATGCATTTCACTTTAATTTCATAAAATCGTTGCACAATTTTAGCAATTACAAATGCTTGGTTGCCTCCTCTGTGCCTGTGCCTGTGCCTGAGTGTGTGTGGAGCAGCTTTTTAGAAATTTTAATTAATTATATGCGATACAAAATATTTTTCATCGTGTGCACTCACTCGCGCCGCTCCAGTATTTCGCTAAACTTATTTCAAGTACATTTTAAGTAAATACAATTTTCCGCCATACTAATAACATACTTCCGTTATTGCACCCAACAATGGCTGCACGGCAACTTCCGCTTTTAACACAAACACGATCACACACACACACTACGAGTTGAGTTTACTACGTGAATCAGTAGTGAATGAGTTACTGAGTGAGTGAACGAGTGTGTGGGAGTAGGGCACGCGAGCGCGGGTGTATTTTTTTTCAAGAGCAAAACACAAAAAAAAAAAAAAAAAGCCGGCAAAAATATTAAATTCCTTGCTCGCGTATTTTATATTACTTTTTCGTTGTTAATATTTTCTTTTTTCCAGTACAATTGTAAACAAAACTCCGCAAACTCCACTTCAAGTCAAGTCAATGAACGTTGAGAATTTCAAATCCCCTTCAAACTGACAAATGATGAAAAAACGTAGAATATGAATTGCGCGTGCCGTGCCGTGCCAAGCGCTATGAAGAACAACAACGATATGCGAACGTACGAACCACCCGCTAACAACGGCCAAAGCCGACTGACTGACTTAGACGACCAAACCAGATGAGTGTGCGAAACAGATTCGCGTGAACATGAAAAATTGGCGAGGAAAATGAAATGAAAATACAGCAAAACAAAACAAAAAACAAAAAAAAAACGTGCAAGCAAGCAACAACTTTCGTACAGCAAGTAGGCGAACGCGCCGCGCGGTAGAGAGAACGAAGCGAACTTGTTGGAGCCTCGAGCCGAAGTTGTTGGCTACATATGCAAACAGAGCGCAAGAGACAGTGTAACAGAGAGAGAGAGAGAGAGAGAAGCGAAGAGCGCGCAACATTGCTGCTGACTACATAATTATTAGCACAGCATCCAAATGCTTTAAGGCAGTGGCGTAGTGAATGCTGCAAAAAGGTAGAATGCGAAAGTAAGAGTTAGATGAAATAGAGTTGGTAATGGAAATGAAATAAACCAAATAAAAGCAAACATCTTGCGGAGAATCTTTCTCTCAACGCCATTTTGTATGACTCAATCAAGGTCCATGCGTCTGCGTAATACAGTAGGACCGGGAATATCAACGTCTTGTAGATATTTTGAGAGTAAAGCCTTACTTCTCATTTGCTTAGACCAAAATAGCTTCCATTTGCAAGCATGATTCTTCGCCTGATCTCCAGGCTGACTTTTTTTGTTGATAGTTATTTCGGATCCAAGATAAACGAATTTTTCTACAACATTGAAGTTGAAATTCTCCATCGTCACTGACCATCCAAGACGCGATAACGACGTGCAAGAAGACACCAAGTACTTCGACTTGTCCTCATTCACCGGTAGACCCATGAGCAGAGATTTCAATTTCAGAGAACAACTAGAGAACCATAATCTCAGTGATTCCTGTGAATCTGTAACCCGACTTCCTCTTTCGTCTTTACACAAAATTTCTTCAGGTTAAAACCCTACGGTCAGACGCTTGACCTTTTGATACAATTTTCGAGCCTTTTTTTTCTCACAAAAGCTCTCAACTTCCTTAAACTTACGCCTTTCTTGCTCATTTTTCTTGCGTCTGAAAAGGTCTCCTCTCTCCATTTCACTCGACATCGCTCTGTAACAGCTCGCGTTGATCTCGACTGCAGAGTTCGGTGGTAGAAGGTGTTCTTCTCTGCAGTAGCATTGCGACACTCCTCGTCATAGCAAGAGTTATTCAAAGGTGTTTTTTTTACCAATGATCCCCTTAGCCCTATCCATGGAGTGGATGATGTATCTCCACTGCTCACATATATCTTGAGAAGGCAGAGAGGTTTCCTGGAGCATTAAACTCGCTATAACCAACTACTTTACAACGCACCCTTAACCAACTACGCCCTTGCAACAGCATAGCACAATAAGCACCAATGTTGCAGCAACATGTTTAAACATAGCACAATGCGGAATGTTGCTGCGACAACGTTCCTATCGGCTGACATGAGAAAATGTTGCTGAGCGAGTCCGCAGCAGTGGAGTCGAACAGATTAACCCACCTCGTGGGCCAGGCAGCATATTTAGGCGGGAAAACGCAACACAATTCAAATATTTTCTCGTTGTCGTTTTTCGCTTTTCATAGCTAAGCAAGCTTCTATTGTACGAGATTCTATGAGATACAATAACAATAACAACAACAACAACAAAATAGTTGTACATGGTCGAGGAAAAATCTCAGCTGGGAAGCAAAGAAAAACGTGCAACGTCGACGGCATCCATGGGGCAGCTGTGATTATTTTGTCAATTGCAATGACACAAAGGCATCTTGACTGGATTTAACTTGGTTCGATTCGATTCGATGCCCTGCGATTCGACTTAGTTCAAGCTCATCTTGTACCATACACGATGGGAGAGTTCTCTATGAAGTTGCTTATTCTTCTTGTACTAAATGGATAGATGGAGGAATGGATAGAGTATTGGCTGTATTGAATATGAATGTCTTTGTTTTTGTTGTCGTTGTTGGCAGTTTTCCGCTGTGAGGTTAAGTGATTACAGATTTTTAGAATTTTCTTTTGTTGTTCGTTGTTATCTATCACTCATTTGCCAACTATATAACTTTCTTTCTTTATCTCTCTCTCACGCTCTATGGCTTATTGTCGGTCGGTTTGTTTGATTTTTACTATTTTTCCTGCTACTGTTTTTGTTGTTGCTTTTGCTAGTTTTGCATGACAAATGGCACACTTGAGAGTTTCTAATTGGTTTCCAACTTGTTTTAGCTTATCTAGGATACTTCTTTGTAGTCAAAATTTGAAGAGAAAATAAAACTTCACAGATAAATGTCGCTTAAGGATACTTAAAAATTGTACATAGAAGATGAAATAATAATATAAGCCATCTAAGTTCGGTTTAAACCTAGGTGCTAGAAGAGATCAGGAAAAGCATCTCATGGAGATATGTATAAGCAGTGAAACTAGTAATATAAAAGGTGTGCTTAATGGGTCCCTATTTGCTTTAGAGTTACAATAATACTTTTTCGATGTAATAGATCGCAGAGGTAAACAATTTGTGGTGGCGAATGCACTGTCATGACATTAATAGGAGAGTAATTAACTGATCAAGGAACATGCAGAGATGGCAATTGGTCATTGGAGAATATTAAAACTGAACTAGAAAAGTATTCGGTTGGCTATTGAAACCGATATATACCGGATCGCTTTGGAGAAGAAGGTTCTCCCGCCTGGAAACTATGCATTTCCAAACAATTGCAGAAATCCATGAAGCACTAACACCTGGCCAATTGGGTACGCATAAAACTACTAGCCTTCGGCCAAAGTATCCTTCACTTTGTTCCGTACTTGGCTGCTGAATAAAGGTGATAAGCCAACGGTTTAAGTTGCCAATGCTTGGCTTCATATAAATAGATATGCAGCAGGTTGTTGCGGAACACAACGTCAGCCAAGGTGATAGGCACACCAATGAGGTACGTAACAGTGAATTGTTGTGCAGCTAGAGCACAGTTAAGGCTTCAAGCTTGGCACTGCTATTCTTCGGTTATGTCATCATGGCCAAGAGTTGGATCACCTAGCCACAGAATGAATTTACGATCTCATGTCAACAAATGGCAGCCTTTGCTGCACTTGAGCTTGAACCATGCAGCTGCTTACTAACAAAGAAAAAAAAAAACAAAGAGCTCTGACTTGTTCAGGAATTCGCCATCGGCAGTCTTAAACGAAGGCACTTTGCCTTAGGTTAAAATCTTCAGGAAATCTGCCGACTTGTTGGTCGCGATAAACATAAATTTGTCGGCCACTTCTCTCTTCCTTACCACCAGAGCAATAGTTAGCAATGAGCGTTTCGTATGTGCAGAAGTTTTCGAAATAAGTCTAAGGAGTTCCAGTCGTCAGTCGTGATTTTTTATTTAGGGTTTATCCCATCTAGAACCAGAAATTACAGCTCGTTCATTCGAAAGCAGAGAACACTTTTAACCCCGGAGTAAATGAGTTGCGGTGCTCTACTTTTTGGGCAGAGATAAATGACAGTTGGATAGAGAGACTGGAAACGTCAGGTAGACCAGATTGAGCAATAGCCATGTCAATAGTAAACAATCACACATCACATGATGACAACCAAGTGTACTGAAGTTCGATCAGAAATATGGATATTATTTATCAACCTCTTTACTGGAATTCAGCCTATCTAAAAAATGTGAGCAACACAAAGCCAGAAAGACATACTGACCACCCACTTTTTCGAAGATGCTTTGCTGATACCCTTGATACCCTCATATTTAAGCAAGTATGATACACCATTATCACAGAACTGCTATTTAGCTCTCCCAGCGGAGAAACGGTGTATGGTGAAACGACGCTTGACATCGTAGACCAAACGGAACATTTCGGCGTTCTTTTAATAATGATGACAATCATATAAACAACTGGATAGGTAGGATTGACGCGCACGGATCGTTTCCCCTCAACTTTATTCAGACTATCTACCACAATCTTAAGACAATTCTGAAGAGTATGAGCAATGGTAACGTTTAATAGAGCTTGTGGATGGGCGGAGAGTGTTGAGACTACTTGTTTTCCTCGCTCTTCATTATTACACAGTATCTGACAGGCAAGAGATGAGTACATGACCTCAGCTGATAAATGAAGATCTTTGCATTGAAGATTTCCAACAAAGTATGAAACTTCATCGCTTGTTAAAACTCGGAATTTTTCAAAGAATTTTTATAGAAATTGAAACTATTTAATTTTTAAAAGAAACATCGCTTACACCATTTGAGAGCTCATAATTGAAGATTAATAATAGACAACACAATGGAATATGCAGAAAAAATATAAGACGACGTCGAGCTGATCAAGAATATTTATATATACTTTATGGGGTCTACTATATCTGCTTTAATGTGTTATGGAATTTCAAAAGCACTTAACCTGACAATGGATGGCGCTAGTCATTTTAAAGAAGTTTAAGGCATCACCTAACATTACACTTCAAGCATATTTTGAGCAATCTCCAATATTAAGGTGGAGTTATTAAGAGCTGAAAGACGGACAAAATTAGGTAGGTAAAATTGGTGGAGAATTAACCCAAAACGCATTCGTAGTACTTTGCGTTACTTAAACCTTGGGATTTATGTTCGTCTGTCTCCCTACATGCCTGCTGTCCAAACCAAACATTATGATGCAGTTTGTACAAAATTTGAATGTGTTCTTTTTCGACATCCGTTTAGGAATATTTGGGACTATTCTCCTACCATTTATTCTTGCGTTATTTTACTTATTTCCTCCTGGCTTGTATCCAGAATAAGATTTCTCAATTAATGTTAAATAATTTATTCAATATTTTGTGGCTTTAAATTCTAAACAAATAAAAAAAGGCCACTAACCCAATTATTTCAAGTATGCACAAACAATTCAATTAAAATATCATTTTGCGCTTTGTAATTTAGTAGATTATTATTTGAATAATGCATTTGGCGTAGATACAGAAGCGTTAATTAATTTAATAAGCGCAAAAACATGTCATGAAACTAATATTAAATATTTAAATTTCATTAAATAAGCGCAAAATAAAAAAAAAAAACTGCGACAAGAAACTATTTAAAAAAAATTTATATTGTACATATGTGAAAAAGCAAATTAAAGCCACGTAAATGTTATAAAAAAAAATAATAACAAGAGAAAAATTACTTGGGTAGAACCGAAGCTTAAATACGCTGCACACTTGGAATTTTGTAGAGCTTGCTTATCGTAGAGGCAAGCTATTTAGATCTTCATTCATTTTGAACTTACAATTTAAACAATATCAATTAAAAAGGTTTCTGCATGCGAGCGGTACCTTCTAATTGGTTCTGATTATAACAACTTTCAAAGCAATATCTCAAGAATTGTGGAAAGAGAGACAGGCAGACGGACATAACTAGCACAACTCGCACTGACACACTGACTACGAATATATGCAATGTCCTTTGCTTGCTTTAAAGTGTTGCAAAAATTGTGACTAAATTGAAATACCAAATAAATATATGAATAGAAATACATATACACATATAACAAACAAACAAACAAACACACAGACGCACCGCTAAACCGGAATATCCTGCGGTGAAAATTCTGCTTAACCGACTGTTAACATTTTACTTTTTTTTTATTATTATTGTTTCACCGACATTTCAACAAGTCATGCGGACAATTTTCGCAGCCAACAACAATAAAATATAGACACACACATACACACACACACACACACATATATATATATATTTCTATATGTAAATGTATTTACGAAGTATTTATGCAAATGCGCTTACAGCGGTCAACGAATTGTCGGAAAACAATTTGCCAACAGCCAAGCAAAACTTAAAACATTTAAATGCGCAAATCTGTTGGGCGGGCGCTAATTGGTAGAATATTCCGCTGAAATTTAAGCCGCATTTTCAAATTAAATGAAAATGGCTGCCGCCGAAAATTTCGGTTGCCATTGAAAAAGAGTTAAAGCCGCGAAAAGTTTGGAAGGAGAGCGAACAGCGGGTAATTAAGCGCTTTTAAAATGTCGTCTAATAAGAATAAATTAAATATAAATAACAAAGATGTGCAGCGTGCAAATTAGCAAACGAAACGGAAAAAGGATACCCAGCGACCGAGCGAGCGAACGAATGTAGAAAGTATTATAAGCGCACAAACCAAACAGAGACAGCGCGCAAGCAGCACCTACTACTACTAAGCTTGAATATCCTTTTCCCTGGCAAATGCAAACAAGTGTTTCTTTTTCTTTTTCCTTGTTTTTTTTTCTTTATTCTTTTACAAGACTGCCGCCTGCTACTGACAGGCTTTCAAGCCGTTAGCATGACTGGCTGTTTGCCCGTTTGTCTGCGTCTAGAAATATGAATATAAGAATTCTAAAGATAAAAAAATACCCTGTAAAGGTGGCGAAGGATTAGTATATGCAGAAGCAGAGATGTTTAAATTAGGAACATTTGGAGTGGTTTTTAGTAAAACTTCTTTAGCGGGAGTAGTAAAATAAGCTGACATAGAAGGAAGACCGTCACTATTAAACATTTACTGAGGTTTATAGCAAAATTCCCCCTTTTAGAATATTTTTCAAACTTGTAGATGCGTTGTACACGCACGCGTCTCTGGCAAGGATTACCGTGTCGTCCTCCATCGATGTGGTGAACATATCTCATGTGAAAACATTGTACAAGGTGACACTTAATATGCTTTCCGGAAGATTCCATTTGTGCTAAGATCCACCCGATACGGAATGACCGAGAAGGTTCTGTCGATCAAAAAGCTGAGCACTAATGAGAACACGTCGGGAGTGGGAGTCGGCCGAATATCTAGGATAGCTCCACTGCGTACTTCTTTGCCCAAAACCCATACAATTAAAGTTTACCATCCCATTGAGCTGCTCAGGGGTTTCGTGTATCTTCCAAACTGAAAAGATGGTATCGTTTCATTAAGCTCGTCGATTGCCAGAAAACTTCAGGCATCTCTCAAACAGTTTTGCGATGGATGACAGCAAAGTGATGAATCGTTATGAGTAGAGTCCTTTACACAGTCTTCTGAACCATAACGATTTTGACTATTTTTCAAAGATTTGGGAAGTGCCCTAGTCGCAATGTCATATTAAAGAGAAATTCCAGAAAGAGTACCCCTTTGACCGGAAACACTTACAGCATTCTATTGTCGGGAACACCTTCATCTGGAGCCTGTCTCTTCTTTAGAAGTCTTCTCGAGACTGTGGGTTTGGCTGGGAGGGCCAGTTGGCCAGGTTTATCCAGTACACCCTTTGTACTTGTTTCCACTAACTACTGAAGGTGGACTAGAAAGGTTGGAAGGTGGTCTCTTATCTTTACCAAAACTTTCCGTACGCTCCTAGTGGGTTGTGGCCAAGCTTTCATACAATAACTCAGAAAGGAGAAGGTTTTTATGGGTAATTTTAAGTACAACTTATCGGAAAAATTAATAGGATTAAATAATTGGAAGATGATTTCCAAGTTTTCACTCACTCCTGGAGGATCTGCTTCTATCTGTTTTTCGAATGGGTTCTTTGGTGTTTTTCATACAAGAGCTTAGATATGGAAGATATTGTTTTTATGGGTATGACTTGGTAAATAGGGGTTCATTTTAAATGCTATTTATTTGAAGAATGAATAGGTGAGACTAAATATTCGAACTTGAAGCCTCTATCTGCTATAGTCTTCAAGTTTTTAATGTAGGAGAAGCTTTCATCCATCAAAAAGACCTCATAACCAATTTCAGATAGGTGTAGACTGCAATAATAAAAGTTGTGCTAAAATCAAAAGTAGGTGGAGGGCTTGTATGGTGTCTATACACCACACACTGGGTGTGACATGCTCATTAAGGATTAATACTCAATTTCAATACATTTTAAAAACTGCGGTGCTAGTTACTATTCATACAGCCAGATAAACAGACGGATCTGCCTATTTCAATTCATCTCGCCGGCCCTAATTTATATACTTTCTGATATCTGCCAACTTTCCTCTCAACAAACTTCTTGACAAAACTATAATACCATACCGACCAAGTGTGAAGTGTACAAAAAAAGAAGAAAAATGATTTTCATATAATCTTCTTATAAAATAAACGCAAAATAAACAGTGACATGTGGAAATGGGTTTTCCATATAGTACATCACGCGTACGAAGACATTTACGCACTACCACAGACACACATACACAGACTTACTTTTACACATATACATAAACGCGTAGATACATATATGTACACAATTTTACGCGTTAATAATACGCCACATTATACGCGAACACGGGCAAACAAATGATAAAGGAAAAAGCTTTAAATAGAAACGTAGAAGAAAAAGCCGCCTTCAATGTTTCCGTAATCAACTACGGCTATTTGGCTCAGCTTAAAGACGAATGCTACGACCTGGTTATTATTCTTGAAATGTTTGTATATACGTACTTATGTACATATGTGTGTGTGTGTGCCGTATTTAACAAAGAATTTATGCTTTTTGAGGGCATTTGCAAAATTTACAACTCTTAGAACGAGCCAAAATAAAATCATTTACGATATACAAAGGCTGCCAGAAATAAACGCGAAAATAAGGTTTATTTATATATTTACAACACTCGCACGTAAGTCGTACACAATCACACACAGACACACACACATACACATTTGTAGTAAAGGCCTATTTTTGTACGAGGGCAACTGTATAGGTAAGCGATAATTGTTATAAAAATTTTGTAGAGCTTGTTTGGAATATAGTAAAAATAGGTAAAAATTATACAAGTAAAAATTAAACAAGATGACTGCCTAAAGCATGGATACGGAACTAGAATAGATTAAAGTACGTCCCGGTTTTTTTGGGGAAATGATCAATGGTGCAAAATTTGGTTTATAGACCTCAAAAACTTTCGAACTTAATTGTATCCTGAGAAGAAACTAATACCCACAGTAAAAATATTTTAAGCTCATGGTAAAATGTTGATTTATAGATTGTCCCGATACCTGCTTTTAGCTTCTATCGCATAAGATAAGGCTGTAAACTTTATTAATTGTAATTGTAATAATTAGCCGCCTATGGTTTGGATTTTGAAAAAGCCAAGAATCGTTCTCACTTAATAGATCTCTGTATATGCTTTTGCTAATTCTTTAAGTTCTTTTAAACGCGAATTCAAGCTATACCAGGAATAACAGCCCCACTCTTGTCAAATAGACACAAAAGTGGTTCGAAGGACACTAGTTCAGTTCAAAAATGATGCATTTGGTCCTATAACTGTATACACTTGTTAAAGAAAATTTTTAACCTTTAGTTCTATTTTAATTGACTGTACGGGTCTATAATAAGATCACCATTGAATTTTCACTCTCTTATTAAACTGCCCTCATATATATATGAAGCCACATTTGTACCATATATGTAGGAAGTAAGAATTTGTCTCAGTCAAGCAGGCAGGCAGTAAGCAGAGGCATTTGTAGTAATTTTACGTTTGCCGTCGACATAAATTGGCCTCGAGCTAATAAAGTACAAAAATCATAGAACACACACACACATATATACACACGGACATATACGCACACATACAAAATACTTTGTGTTCTATATACGAAAACACACCGGAAACCGAATTATACACACGCACAAACTCATAAAACACGTAAAGTATTTGTGCGCCTGAAACAAATAAACCAAAATAAAAATAAAAACAAAAAACCGGAATAGTCTAAAAAGTTGCCAGAAAGTCAAACGAAATCCTTGGCGCATAAAAGTTTTATACTTGTCAGTTCCAGTACGTTAACACATATAGACTTCTTATAGACTTTAATGAAGTTTTCCTTGCTGCTTGCTGAGTTGATTTGCGAGTTTTATACGATTTAAGCAGACTTTTTGTTTACTTTTGCTGTAGAAATTACGCATACGCAGCGTGTGCGCATCAAATTCAAATAAAAAAACTTTAAGCTGCACGCACACATGCGTTGCTATATAGAAGTATATAGTGTATACATATGTATATAGACATGGTCCTGACGTTACAAGTTCATCAACAAAAACAGCAGCAGCCGCAGCAGTTGCTGAAAGGTGATGTTGGCAACAGTCATAGATTACAGTCAATTTACATTAAAATGTGGCAGCCAAGACCTTGCAACTTGTTAGCAACAACAACTTCAAATGCTGCAACATGAACAGCAACTGCAACTGAAAATGCCAACAAGCATTCATGAATCCGCATTTGGCTGGCTGTCTGTCCAGTAGTAGTGGGAAGAGTTTGACTGACTGACTGACTGACTGACACACCATGAGTCAGTCAGTTAGTAAGTGAGTCGTCACCGCATTGTTGAGCTACATAATTATATCCGCAATTATATGCAAGTAAAACCCATGCTGCAACTGAAACCGAAAGGAGTTTGCATGCAGGGTGTACAGCGCGCACAGAATCAGGACAAACATTCACTTGCAGCATTAGCAGCAGCAGCAGAGTACGGCGCACGGCTGGGAAACAATTACCATAACGCTGCAGTTAGCATTATGCAGCGTTTGCCTTTAGTTCTAATACTCGTAACTCGTACTACCCCCACTGAGAGTCACAAACAAGCAGACATACATACCTACTCATATGGGACAGCGTTCTCGTATGGAATTGTCTGTATTCATGCAAAACGTTGCGCAGTCATGTAGACTGCCTGCCTGCTTGCCTATCCTGTTGGGGTTTGTCCTGGTTACGCGTAATCCACGCCTAGGCAAACAGTTACAAATAAAATTGTTTAAGCTATGCTCATGTCCTTTTTTTTTTTTTGCTTTCTTCTCCACCATTATTTTACATTTCTAACAAGTTTACTTGTTTTACTTTTTACTCGTATTTTCATTTGAGTTTTCGAGTGTTTAGTCGACAGCGGAAAGATGGGCAACAAACTCTGTATGGAGTACACGTAAAGAAATAAGGATATACAAAATATATAATAGTATTTGAAACGACCTTTAAAATTTATACACACATGGCCTATGCATGAAAATTACTTACTAACACCGTTGAACGTTTTTACGTCGCTCTATTATACTCATTTACTGCTGATTAGCACACCACCAAGTCTGGAGAACTGCCAGAGGCGTCAGAAAAGGCAAGCCCAACTAGGCAGCCAGAAAATTACCGGTAACGCTCTACTGTTATCGACTTTGGCATCTACAAGAGAATCACATACTCTAAGCTTCAGATCGCCTCTTCAAACTGAAACCTAACAAATGCCATATATCCGAACATTGAGCTCCAATCTAGCCAGAATATTATTTCGATAAGAACTACGTAGTCTACGCCGTAGCCAGCTTACGCCCTGCTAAGTGGTATGCTGAATAATTTATTGTCCCCGTAAGCTGCGCAATCTTCTCCCAGAAAAATCGTAGACCACGAAGGTTATTTAAATTTGCCCCCAACTCCACCCTCAACTTGGCACGGATTGAAGAACAGCTCTGCTTCGTTTCCAGCCACCTCCAGTTATGTAAGAGAAATGATTCCTTTTCAGTGAATTCTATGCATCCGTAACCAGACTTCGGTTTTGCTGAAAATAACTCCATGTTTAAAACCTTCGGTCAGATGATGGACCTTTCCACATCTGCAAGAATTTCTTACTTCTTGACGTCTGATATAGGGTTTCTCTTCACTCTGTTTTTCTAAATATCGCTCTCTAACAGCTCGCGTTGCACCCGACTGAAAGTGTTTTGATTGGCGATGTTCTTCTCTGCAGTTATATGATCAGATGACACCAATCGTCATACTAAGAGTAAGTTCTTCAAAATGCTATAAGCTCCTTGGCAGTTATTTACATGTATCAGGTGATATGTCTCCCTCGATCACACATAACTTCAGTAGATGTAGAAGTTTCCCGCAGCAGTCGGTTGAGCCTGGCAAACAAGTCTTTGGCAGCCAGTTGAGACAGCTTTCGTAGAGTGTTAGCACGTGGTCCATGCCCTCACAACATAAGCTATTGTGGTACTTTTAGACTTTTCTTAAGACTCACAACATGTCAATCCCAAATTTGTGCTGCGGTACACCAGCATAGCTTAGCAGCGCACTAATCAAGCAGCGAACTCTTCAACTTAACCTCACAATTCACTAATATTCATATTAACACAAAAAAAAAACATTAGATATTCTATTTGATATTTGAATATCTGAAAATGCTGTCTAATGACTGTCTGAGTGTACCACGCGGTAGACTTCGTCAGCGCCTTATGAATGCCTCATGACAAATAAAAAAAAAATAAAAAAAACTATAAAGCCAGCAAGCAGAAGCTATAAGCCGCTAAATTGTATCGGATTACACAGCAAATTCCACAGCAAGTTAAAATTCCTGCTTACACACACTAGGAGCAGAGCATCAGAGAAGGGATGATGCTACACTAGGTACCACCAACCACAGAGACTGGCGCTTATTGTTACTTGTGTTGCTGTTGCTCTTGCTGGCTGTCGTTCCTCAACGAACTTGTCCTGAGCTATGTTAATGAAGGTGCTTGAGCGCGACTTACTTCTGCTTTGTTGCAGACAGTCGGTTATTTTTTCAGACAGGCAGTCAAGGCAGTCAGTCTGTCCAGTCAGTTAGTCAGTCAGTCAGTCAGTCAATGGAAGCAAGCCACCCAGCTTTGTAGCACATTGTCTTGCTCTTACTATGTAACAATGTATTAAAAACAAATAAAAATTATGGAGTTATCGTGCGTATTCGACTATACAACACTCTGCACATTTTGAAGAAAGTTGGGTAAGAAAACAAAGGCTTTACAGAATGTTTTTTATAAGAGAGAGAAAGAAAATTTCCTTCTTACAATATAGAAGGAAATAGTGAGAGCTAAAGAAAACTGTGTGTTTCATCTAATTCCTGGTATGAGTGAAGTTTGTTAAAGCCCGCTACTTCCTTAATATGCAAACAATTTTAATAAATAAAACATATTTAGATACCCTACCCTACCTGTTACAAACTTTGTTAGAAAATAATAATACTTTACAGTAAAATAAAGCAATACAGTGAAATGTTGAGAGTTGCATTGAAAAGAAATACAAAACGAAACAGAAATCTCCAAGAAGCAGAACAAGAAACAGAAGTGGGATGACACACAAGTGCTTCAGCTTGTACAGCCTGAACTCGTGAACTTTATACAAAACGACGAAAAAAAAATGGGTGGCAAAAAACGATACCCAGAAACAAGAATACAGCTTAAATTATTAAACGTTTGTACAAGCCAAACAAAGCAAAAAAAAAGCGAAAAAAAAGAAGTCTAACACAATTTTTTGTGTCTTGTTCCAAAGAGTAGAAATAGAAATCAGACAATCAATTTGCAGCGATCTGACATGGATTCTTTGGCAGCTTTTGAATTTCCTTATTGCCTGCAAACACACGATTGAGTTATACACTGCAAGGAATGGAAAATACAGCAGTGAAACTTCTTTTTTTAGGTTCCGTTCAGCGAAGAATGAAGTCAGTTGAGTGTAGGCGCGCAGCAGTAAGAAGCTAAAATATAAAAAATTGCAGATAATTTGCCTAATTCGCGCGCGAATTCGATGTTCTTTAATAAAGGGAATGATCAGTAGGAGGAGGAGGAAAAAGCGAAGAAAAAAAGCGACTATAAACTGCAATTATGCTGCATGAGATGCCTTTTCATTCAATTGCTTTCGCATCAAACAATCTCAAGAGGCTCGCACAGCTGAGCTGCATTCGAGGCTGCCAAGCAATCATAAGGTGAGAATGTAATAGCGCAATCGTGAGATGCGTGACTGCAATTGGCATTGCCGCGTATGAGAACACTCAGACTCAGCTTGTAGGTACAGCCCAAAAAAAATGAGGAAAAAAGAAGAAACTCCAAGAAGTTTACCAGTTCGATTTGTGCAGATCGTCGAAATAAACAAATAACGCACGATTAACGCAGAGCTTATTCAAAACGTTAAACGTTTCAGCACTTTGCAGCAGCAGAAACGTAGCCAAAAGTTTGATTAATTGAAAGTCTGGCTTTTAATTTAGACTCGAAACGTACAATCAGATTTAAGTAATGGCAGATCTTGGTAGTTATTGAAGTCATTGTACGAAAAAAATGTTTATTCCCATGCCTTGAAAGCGTATGGAACAGAAAAATGTGGTGAAGTTTGAAGCAAATATGTGTAGTTAAATTTTAGGATTTGGTTCGTCATATCTCTGCATGTTTTAAGTGTTCTATAAGATGTCGGGATACTCGGGAAATTAACATATAATTAGGGAGCAATAGACACCAATTATTCGCGGTGGAAATGCAGTTAGCAACCATTTATATAATCTCCGATCCGTTGGCTTGGTGGAGGATTTGCAAAAAGTGAAGAGGATTGGCCAAACACTTTTAACCACCATCTGATTCAACACATATGAAGAGGTTACTTTGACGCAGGTGATAGAGGCTCTCTCCAAAGCTAGTCACAGGTGTTCCTATCAGATCTATTCAGGTTCACGAGATAGCCAGCGTTTTTAAAGACCGAAGTGCAAGGACCCAAGCATGGATAGATTGTGGTACATAAAGCTCACGACGTTGATTAAGGGTATATTTAGCGTGTAATGCTTGCCGGCATAGTGGAAGACTGCAGCGATGATGCACAAGCCAGGTAAGATGGCCAATTAGTCTTTATTATCAAAGGTATGGGAGAGATTGACTATTAATCGACTGATTGAGTTTATGTATCAAAAATAGTATTCTGCCATATCATCATTTTTAGTTTAGGGAAACGGAGTTCCGCAGCATAGCTTGCAAGCTTTTGATGATCTTGAGTATTGCATGCTTTAGGCATTTGATAAAGTCTTGTAAAGCGGCATTTTATACACGATAAAAAAACTTCCACCAGAACTTTACTTCCTTCTTTTTCGGTCTTAGCTATAAGAGCGAGATTTTTAGCTTAGGTACAATGATATCTATTCTGCCACCTGTCACTGGGATCCTTGCCATACCCGCCCGCTAACCTTCCTATCTCTGACGACGACTACATGGAGACCCCTTCTATGGCACTCATTGCGACTCAGACCGATGATGTTGCCGTTATATACCGATCAAAGTGTCGCATTAAAGAAAATAGCCTTCAGGGTTACCTCCATGTATTGACAGCTTCACCCTAAAAATAATGCAGCTTGAAAACGCTAGAACCCAGGTGGCTGGTCAATAAAAGGGACACACTGTCAGTTCGGATGAAAAAGAAGTTTATGCCAAGTGCATTTCCCTTATCTTTAACCACAAGTTGTATCCGTAATGAGGTGTTGCAGAATAGAGCCCCTGGTACGTAAGAAATGCAACGTTGTATAGAGATCTTAAGATAAGAACACCTACCGTGAGAGGTTCAAGGGCCTGCACGCTCTGGAGTTCACCGGGAACAACAACGGAGACCGGATACTTGATCCTTGCGTCACCCACCAAATATTTATTGACAGCTGACGATTTCCACAGCTTCACATCCATAAATGCGTCTGGCAGTTCCCCAATGTGCGCACTAGGCACCAAATTGACCTTAAACGCCCATGATCCAACTGTCCCCACTCCCGCGCTTTGCAACTTTATTTCAACAGCGTGCTCTCAAGTTGCGAAGAAAACGGTTGGCTTGCAGCACTTCAGAAGGAAGCCAGATTGACTGGAAGGATGCGTTCATTGTCATATAACGCTTCTAAATTGGCTTTCATCATTTTAGCGAGAATCTCGCCAACACTTAACACCCAATTATGGCGAGAACAGAATTAGTTCCAACCAAATCGATCATGTGTTGATCATATCAACACACTACGCCTCATTGTTGAACAAACAGTCGAGTGGAAGTTCCTGTTATATCTTCTTGTTGTGGACTTCGACTACATATATTTAACATCAGCTTAAAACACATCACATTTCGAACAGCAATGACGGAAAGCTTCAATATTTTGTCAAGAAATGTTTAAGGATTATCTTCCGTATCTTCTGGCCAGAAACAATCTCTTAGAATTGGATAGATCACATATTGCGCAAAGACGACCACATTGCGTAGATTGCATTACAATGGAACCCAGAGGCTGTCCAAGGCAACAATGGCTTCACACTTTCCACTCTGAAATCGGGTCCAGGGCAAAGTGGAGTGAATTAAGAACCCTAGCATTTACTATGAGTCTTTGAAGAGCATTAGTTATGCTCTAACTGATACTCAAGTAATAAAAAAAACTGCTGAATTACGGTTCGTTAAATTCCTTGAATAAGTCCTTAAATTAATTTCTATCTCTTATGTAAGTAATTAAAAAAAGCTTCTACGAAATGAAACCATGAATTCTTGAAGTACTAATTTTCAAGAAGGATTGCATGAAACTATTTAATGAGTGGGTTTAAATTTTTCAAAATATTAAATTAAATAAACGTTTTCAAGAACTCAATTATTTCTAAGGCTTACCAGACATGTTAAACTAATGACAACAAAAATACTTCTGAAGCACGTCTCCCCTTACGTTTCGAAGAAAAACCAAACTAAATCATTTTAAAATGACTCAAATAAAAAAGACAGTCCTCAATGCAATACGCTAAGCTGGCAAAGAGTAAGCGGAAATCAATAGCAAAGTCAATTGCAAACATTTTTAAGGTTTCAACAACGTTAAGGACGACAAAGCCACTCGAAGAGTTTTAACTTGAACAAAGTCCTGTCATTTTTTCAATTAAATTATAAATTTACAAGAAATAGGACTACAAGACTATATAAAGTACGGCAGCAGGACAGACAGACAATACAACAACTTTAGCACGTGCTGGTAGCACTTCATAGCACGGCTGGCTACGTTCCAGCAATCGCAGAGCAACACAACACTACACTACAGCGAGGAATAGGCCGTGCGGCAGTGCAGAGATACAAACTGAAACCCTACCTACCTACCTTCACCTTTGGTGCAATTAATTCTGGTAACATAATCTGCAGTTACAAGTCTATATAGACATATAAATATATTCTACATACGAGTATTTTATGTACCTAAGTATGTTCCATTCGACAGTAAATCAGTGCCGGGTTGGAGTGAGTGTGCGACCAGAATTGTTAAAGAGCGGCAGACAGCTTGTCTTCACACTTGTTACAAGGCTGTTTCACTATGGAGCGACGACGATGGCGACGACGACGACATTGTCGACTCTGTCAAGGTGTCTGGCAGTCGGGCATGCACAGGAAATCTGAGCATTAATTTGCTATGTATGCGATATATTGGGGGAACAAGTTACAAGCTACAGAACTGGAGCAGCAGTAGTCGGCCACATATAGTCGTACACGTATGGCATAATTATTATGCGTGTACACATAACATAAACGAGAGGGGCACGGTGCAAAGAACACAAATCTATGTCATCGTTTATTGAAGGCGTAACCGGGGTGACACCTGACATGGAGAACGCCCAGGATGCGTTGCTTGTTTGTCGCATATACACGCTTGAGTGGTTCAATTATGAAATATTTAATGGCAACGCATCGAAGACAAAGATTTGCTGTTAACTGTCGCCGAGCATGGGTGTCAAAGCGATTTGTAACTGGCGGCAGGAAGTTTTCCAAACGACATACAAGACAAGACAACAACAACAAGGACGTTGCTGATGTGTTGAGTTGCTGCTTGCATGTGTTAACTTAAACATTTAATATGTAAGAACTTCTGCAAATTGGAAACAGTTTAAAGGAATATGTCAAAATAAAACAGCTTTAAACGGTTTGTATGGTGCAAAAGCATCTTCAAAAGCATCGAAATACAGACAGACGGACAATGGTTGAAAAAAAAAATCGTTGCGCATATTTGCACGCCAACTGATAATTATCGCTCGAAATTCGGTCAGAGGTTGTTCGTATGCAACGGTCACGGATAAAGGACTTCGCAAGCGAAACAGCGTGCGGCGGGAAAGGCATGCATAACACTGCGTTTCACCTTTATGCGCATACGAATCGAATGCCACCAACACAAAGCCACATGCTGTTGCTGTTGTCCCTGCTTTCAACAGATTTACTTAAACAGGGTGCTGCAATTGAAAAAAAATATTTATATTAATTAATTTGCAGCGTAAACTTAGAAAATCGTTAACAAGTCAGTACACCATAGGGGGAAACGAGTGAAAGAAATAGAAGAAAGAAAACATGCTGTTGACAGGCAGTCACAAATATTCCGTCTTGTTTGGTTGTTGCATAGCTTTACCATTGAGGAAGATTTCCGGAATTTCCCTCTACAGCGTAAAGCAAACACTTTCAATCTAATCGCTGTTCATTTAAACATTCCACCGTTAACGAAGACTTGGAAGTCGTGCAGGAATTCGTGAAGTCCACTGCTGCCTCACTCTCGCAACTTGAGGCATAGAAAGTGTTCACATCATCGACGCAAATAGCATGATGTAGAGCATCATTCTGCATCTGGGACAGAGCGTAGGATTCTTCCCAAGACACTGCTCTGTGGTACCCCAACTAGAACTGTACGTTCTAAATGTATGAATGATAGAGAAATCAATTTATTTTTAAAAATGCTCAAATCGTTATGTAGTGACCCATAAGATAAACTTCTTTTATCTGGCTTTTTACTGCTACACCCTGTATAGAATATTCAAAAGCGTGCACACTCGTCCACAGCGTCTTGCCACACTGCATGCTACGCTGCGTTGGCGGCACTTTGTCAGATCTGCATGTGGTGCCGCGACCGCTGCTTGGATTGTGAAATTTAAACACCTGATATGCGCCTGATGAGCGCAGGTGGAGCACCGAGATACAAGAAAAAATTTGCAGTGTTTAAAAAGGCAACAAAAAAAAATGGTCTCAACAAAGAAATTCCTGCATTCGTACGTCCGTCTGTGTGAATTTTTAAAGCACGCACATGGCGATTTTTAAGTTTTATAAACATTTTTTTTTTAATTTTCACTTTTGTTGGATTTTTTTTTTTTTCGTAAATTTTTTGCGCCGGCGCAACCAGAACGAATAAAATTGTATATCGTACCCCGACCAACCACCACTTTGAGGAGGCATGAAAAATGAGCAGCGCAGATCAGCAGAAGACGCTGGAATATGTGAGTCGGTGGGCTGGAACGCGTCATTCGCTTAACTTTTCGACATGTTTCACATTTGATGAAGATTAAGTAGAAAATAATTACAACTTTTTCTGCATGAACAACGACGATGACGACGATGAACTGGAAGTGGATTAAACTGCGTTCCTCTCCTGCTCTTGCAGCATAATTACATAAATTGTCTGTCAGGCTCAATGACAGCGCTTAAGCAAACGAGTTGCGGGGACACAGCTCGCCAAGCTGCTAAACCAGACGATCGGTCGGTTGGTCGGTCGGTTAGTGAAGCAGCCACTCACTCAGTCAGTCGGCGATCAATGTCGGCCACCACCCATCAATCGATCATTTTGCGACTTTCTATGCGCGAATAATAGTTTGGATGCAATTGAAGTTTGCTCCGGGCGCTCTTTCTTTTGCTGCACATCTTCCAACTATTTGCAACTTTAAATGCCAACATCTTTTATTTATTTTATTTTTTTCATTTTTTCCTTGTTAAATCACAGACTTTGTTTCAATATTTTCGCTTTACACGTATAATTCGCATAAAATACGCTTTCAAGCAAAACGCGCATAAATCGCGAAAATAAAAGAAGGGCACAAAGGCAAAAATATTAAACATACAAGATACACTTTGTCTCGAAAAGCAAAAAAAATACAAAAATTAAGTTTCATGCCACACGAAAAATCTCAAGTTCGCCATAAATTTTAAAGCAATTTTCTCTTTGATATTAATTTATGGGAAAATATTAAGATTTTTTATTTTTGGCGCGAGGTAATGCGATACTTTATATGTAAGAGCGGTGAAATTTGAAGTACGAGGGTGGCGGATTAGGCAAAAAATTTTTATATAATGGGATGCGAGAAGATGTAACAGAAGAAGTGGGAGAAGTGCTGTTAAACTTTATCTACTCTTCCAGTGTTAAAGTGTAAACCACAGGCGCTCCCGCAAAGGTATACCTGCCGTGCGAACAGCTTGTCTGGTTGCATCGACTTAGTCTTATATCAAGCCAGACCAGATCATGTTAAGCTCAGCATTTAGGAACGCGTGGACCTAAACTTGAATCAACTGCCGTTACATCATGACGGAATTTGCATGTTGAAAGCACTACCGGAGCAAACACTCTTTTTTATAGGGTAAATCTTTAACGCTATAATAAAGATGCAGCACTTCTATTCCCAATCGAAGTTCACAATGGTTTCCATGAACAACAAGCCTTGAAATCCGGAAAAGAACCCGAGTCTTAACGGCCGAGAAGTCTCCTGCCTTTCACTTCGTGGGTTTAGGAGAGACTACGTGTCGCCAGAGTAGCTGGATTCGTGGATGCCCGGAGTCTTATCCCAGACCACCAATTCCGATATCGGGAGGGACAAACCGCACCCGAACAGATCCACAGATCCACGTCATCTTTACAGCGAAACTTTCTGTCTCAGGTGCTGAGACTATGCACTTTATGCTACAAATAAGTTTATCCAAATCGAGCCATTATTTCACGCAAAACGCTTTCTACAGCATTTCACCCGAAAGCAAACTTTCTTTACTGCGAAATTGATAAAAAAAAAAAACTGGCTAACACTAACAAATGGCTACACCACATAAATGGCTTAATACTACACAAATCATACAAAATTAGTCTGCAAACGACTAACCAACAGCAACAACAACAACAAATATGTAGGTACTTCACACACCATATAAAACATCAAAGCCTAAACCAACGTAGAACGTGCCTGCCTTGACCCCACGCACCTCAATTGAATCAATGGAAATTGATGCAGCAGAAGAAGTTACAAGCACATAAGTCAAGCCAAATGATTTTCACTGATCATTACGATCGATTTTCTACCGTAGGCCAAAGTTGATGATGAACACAGATCAAGAACACAAAATCCAAAATCCAAATGGAAGATGCGAGATGGCGTAGCGATAAAACAAAAGCCACAAAAAAAAAAGAAGAATAAAGGACAATACATTTTGGATGAAACGTCAAGCGAAAGCTATAAAATGCAACAGCAACAGAAACGAGTAGATGAAGCCGCACAGAGTTAAGAACACGCTTAGCAATTTACTCTGGAATTTGTTGAATCGCTGTGAATTATTAGCTCATGGCTGCGCGTTGGCTGGAGTAGGAGTTGGGTCACGTTTAACTCGATACAAAATTTGCGCACTTATAAAGAGACTACGACGACAACGAAGAGTACGATCAAACGAGCGAAGAATGCGCGTAATTGGAAAGTTATTTTATTGGAAAAATTATGGAACAATATGCTGATCTGTAAAATCATAAATAATGAAAATATTTGGCCAGCAAGTGATGCCGGCCATATGCTTGCTGCTGATTGCTTATTGAGTGAGAGCCAATAAGACGATCTGGCGGACGGACAGTGTGTTGCTTCGAGGCCATATTGGTATCATACTTTGGTAATATTTTTTGATAAAGACTTTTATATTTATAAGCTGATAATGACCAACTTGTATAAGAAAATTGTATATGATTTTCGGCATAGCACTTATTCGCCAGCGAGTGAACAGTTTGATGACGCTGCACAAGATAAAATCGGTTCTAAGATTCTTAAAAAATAATAAACGCAGCCAATATCGAATTATGCTCATTATTAAATCAAAAGCAACATGAAAAGCAAATTCCCATAAAAATGTCAAAACAAAATGCGTGTTTAACGCGGAACAATTCTCATCTTAAATAAATACAATAAAAAAACGCAAGTTAATAGCTTTCAAATGAGCAACAATGTTGGTACAAGAGCTGATTCAAAAGTTGGTTATAAAAAGTTCTAGTAGGCGAAAGTTGTGCAGCTTGGGATGGTGCCATTTATCTACTTAGTGACATTGGCAATCTCAACATTTTAATTGACATTTGCTCTCTCAGTAATGCTGACTGGGACACCAGATTTTTCGCACTAAAATAAATAAATATGTTTGCAAAACAAAAATATGCAAGCATGTAGGTTCTAGAGGTTTATTAAGCTTAGGAATGTGCATTTTCAACTTTATGAGAGCGGTCTTCGGCAGTTTTCAAATCCAAACCACTCTCTTCTTGTCACCAGTATACTTCCATACGAAATTTCAACATTGGTCGCTAATGAGAATGCCCACCAAAAGCAGCTAGCACCCACATGTATACAAGAGTCTGGAGTAGTTAAGAAAATTCTTCAGACACCAATGACCGGGGAATCTACGGATTTACGCGAAGAAGTGTCATTTTTTCAAGACCCAATTAAACTGTCTGGTAGACGTGATGAGTGATCATAGTATTCATCGGACTCCGAAAAGAATTCAGCGCCGACGTCGATGTGAGAAGTAAGTAGTTTTCACGGGTCTTCTGAACTAGCTAAACCTTTTAATTCTCTTATAAAGAAAGGCATTTTAGAAGTGTAAAATACGGTTAATTGAAGCTCCCATCCTGGTATGCCCCGACTTCTGTAAAAAGCTCATTCTGCATGGAAGGCGAGCGGGACATAGCATATGCCAGTCGCACACTGAAAAAATTAAAACTGAATTATTCTGGAGTGTTTGGTGAAAATGTATGCTAGGTGATACCATTTCGTCGTCTTCGCAGATCACCTCTTTCCATTAATACGCATCGTCCTCATGGGCTCTGGAATTACAGTCATATTCCATGAAAGTCAGGTACCGAAGGTGAAAAATTAATATAGTAGCCGATGTGTTCTCGGATTAACCAGAAGATACGTGAAAAAACTTCACAACACGATCCAAAGTGTAGATGGGTGACCCGCAAGATGACTCTTGAACTGGTGCGCCATAATTTGGAGCATGCCGCTCTGGCCGAAGCTACACAATATAATCTGTGCAAACGAGATTGGAGACCCCATAATAATTACCAAGTGCTCGTAAAGTAACAGTCTCCTATCAGCTCAATATTGGAAACGTTTATGTAAGTCAATAATCTTAGAAAGCATATGGTTACACGCTTCTGAAGTTTCATTCACATTAAATCGACCTGACGTTCGCAACGATGCTGAACTACTCCAGTACTGATAACAATCTACCAAGTAAACTTATTTCTATATATTTTGCATTGTTATTTCCGTGAACAATTCTATATACAAAAAAATATTCAAACTATTATATCAAACCTTGCACTTGTAGAACAGAAGTTAGTGTTCTATAAGCTTTAGAGAAAAATGTCACAAACTCGACGCACAGCGATATATTTTAAGCCGATTATTTCGAAACGCAACAGCGGACGAGAGGACACAGATTTGGATATATATATGCGCCATGTATGTATGTAGCAACAACGACGTCAGATATGCGCGATGAGATGAAAAGAGAGAAAGTGGTGGTGTGTCAGCCAGTTAGGCCTAATAGAATTATGTTAAGCATGCCACATTCAGTGACGATGACATGGAATGAGTGAAGACGCGCCAAGTCAAGCCGGCGTTCAACAATCTTCTTTTTTTTTTTTTTTGTATTTTGCTTATATTATGCTGTCGCTGATGATGATTGTCATTAACATCAAATTACCACAAGTCAAAGTCATGTTTAAAAATTGTGCACAAGTGATCCGAAGAACATTATGGAGCCATGCATGGCGGCGGGCTTACTAAACCAGCCAACCGGCTGTCGAGAAGAGTCAGACGATATGCTGTATATAGTCAGTCAGTCACTCAGTCAGTCAACTAGTCTGTCTGTCTGTCTCGAATGCTGTATAAACAAGACAAGAACATCAACAACAACAACAACAATGGGAACAATAACAAAAAACAGAGCTAACCACAACAATTTCGTTGAGAGAGGAAAAGAGTAAACTATGATCCCACATTGTTGTCATTTGATAAATGTGAACTGACACTTGTTTGCTTTATAAAATACACAGTGAGAAAAGTATGATGCATTATAATAAAATGTTTAGGGAAAACAAATTTGTAGTGGGGCGTTGTATTTGAAGGAAAGTTCTATTGGAATGGTTTTTTGTGCAAATTAAATTATCTATTAATGAAGAAATGAAAAAAATGGAGGATTTCAGTCGAATTTTATGTTGTATACATTAGTCCTAATAAAATATTCCATAAGGGTCCCAATCGGGCCACTAAAAACGGTAGCCCCCATACAAAAAGTCGAGTCGATATAGACATGTCCGTCTGTACCCTGTTCTTACGAACATAAAGAACTTGAAGTCTTAAGAACAGCCTTCAATATAATTTAGTTTTTTATTGTCTCTTAAACCACTTCATATAATTCGTATACGACGAATGTGCTTAACAACCGCTAAGGGTTAGTTCCTATAAAAACCAGCTAGTGCGCTCTGAGTTTTTTGTATGAGTAAATTTTTGTTTTTCGAGTTTTTAGTAACAAAAAATATGTTCCATTAAAAATTTTTAACCATTTTTTTTTACAGTGTAACATAATTTAAGTTACCTACACCAATATTTCCTGTCCTACCACCAACTGTGTATTCTGCCACTTCCTAGACCATCAACAAAATTTGTGACTATCAGAGGCGCATGACAACCGCTTGCTAGGTGATAAAAAATTTAACCTAATTTATTATGCGACATTTTTGACGATGAACACTAGTTAGAGGAGAAATACAATACCATCCGACCGAACGACACTCCCGCAAATGTGAATGAAATCAATAAACCAGTCAAATCAAGCAGCACAAGTCACACATTTTCATCGATACTCATAGTACATAAATTCCCTCACACTATCTGTGTGTGTTACTTGTTGAGAAGATGCAAATTATGCAAATTATGGGCATAGACACTATTTTATCTTCTTATGTTTCTCTTGTTTTGGGTTTGTTTTGGATTGTTTAAAAAGCCTAATAAACGTTTGTAAATATCTAAAAAACAAAATTGTGTAAAACTTACCACCGTGTCGTCGCCGTCGTGATTGCTGTTGTATTGAATTCGATGCTGTCGATGATGATTCGCCATTCCGGCGACAAAGTTTCTTCCAAAAAAGCATCTCGACAACTGTTTGTTGCCTTGGTCAGTTTTGTTGATAAGATCGCAGTATTTGGTTGATAATGGTGTTTCGATTTTGTAATATTGTCTTCAGTTATTTATGCGGGTGTTGTGGAAGTTTTTGCGAAATCGATGATTCGTTTTACGTTTCTGGTTTTGTTGACTTCCCCGTTTTAACACTTTGACAGATCTGTAGTTGTTGATAAATTTTAATTAGTTTGATGAATTTAATGGTGCTTTTAGTTTTATTGTTTTTTTTTTTTATGTGTAGCTTTTAATTTTTTATGGTGAAAGAAGAGATATTCTATGCTTAGCAATTTATTTTGCCATATTTATAAGAACTTCTTTAGTATTATTTTGCAAAGTAAAAAGTTTATAGTTTGGCGTATAATTCTCAAAATAAAAACAAAGCCCATTAACGAACTACTGGTGGAAACAAGAACTAACTGAGAAAAAAAAGGATTGAATATGCCAAAAAAAAAAACGCAAAAAACACCAGGTTTTCCCATATATACCACTAGACCAAGGTACAAGACGAATATAAAGTGGCACTATACCATTTGGAAATTTGTTCTACTTGAGACTCCGTAAGGACTTTTTAACACTTCACACGGAATGTGTCTGAAAGCATTTTGTATTTTTCAATTAGGGTTTTTTCAGACAAAAAGAAGTTTTATTTTGATTTTTCCGATGGATTTCGACTATGTTGGAGGAATTTAAGGAAAGTACCACTCATATTATCTAAGCAAAATTTCGTTAGAGGATCAGTAATGGTGTGGGTGACTTATGAAGATCTCGTACTCTGACACTGAGCCTCTAGAATAAAAAGTTGATTAAAAATGTAGAGCTATGGAGAATCCTTGATAAAATTATTCGTGCCGACTGCCCACTTTGTATGCATTTTTCCAAAAATATATACCGTATATGCATATATTTCTACTGATTTCTTTGGGAAGCTGTTGGGAAGAAGGGCAGTGTTTATTTTAACTTACTTTTATTCTATTTTAGTTTCGTATTATATCGTATTATAAATTATACCCACTCCTACCACTACATTAGAGATAAGTGATTTTGCAACTTGGCAACACTGTAGTCAACAGCTACAGTTTCTTCCGACTAGCGCTTCTTTTTATCGTAAGATTTTGCCCCGACTTAAAAGCACTTCCGTAATTGTAAGGAAGAGGAAAGATGGATCGATTTGTGGATAGCCACAAAAGAAATACTTTCAAGGCGTAATCCGTCTGCTGCCAGAAAAATGGAGGAAAGAAGTGGCAAACGATGGTAAATATTTTGGAGTAAATACATTGCATCATGTTTTCACAATAAAGCGCCAATTTTACAAAAAAAAAAATAAAACTTTAATCAATATAATTTCAATATCACTAATCTTCCATTTTTTTTTTTTTTTAATTATGATAGTTTAACTCAATTATTTTTTCTTAATTTTATTCAGTTTTCTGCATTTTATTATTTAAAAATTTTTAATTGTGCTCCACTTGATTTAATTATTTGTTTTATTTTGGATTTCAGGTTTTGTGTCGACTTAAACCAATAAGCAAATCTTAATCCAATAAATATATCCAAACACACACAACCGCACAGAAGCGCTCGAAAGGCACGCGCCAACACACTAACACACACGCATACAAATAAATACAAAAAAAAACTCTCACGATCTCGAATTCGTATTCGAACGCGTCGACAAGTGCAACCGGCCACCAGCGCTGACAGCGCATAAATGCCCAAAACGTAAAACAGTCGAAGACGACTTGACTTGGCTTAAAATCTGAACTCGGGCTGCAACAGCGACCGCTGTCGAGGTCCAATTAAACTGTGCTCAACCGTATGTAGCGGGGGGGGGGGGTCGAACTGCACTTGACACTAATGCGTCGTTGGCTGCTAAGCTGAGATGTCACTGTGCTGCGCTAATGAACTGCGCCGCCGTCTAATATCTTCGATCATTTGAAATTCTTAAATGACTCACAACAAATTGTCACCAGATGACTTTCTTCGCGCTTTGCACTATTTATTTGAAGCGCTACCGTACCGTTAGCCAAGTGTTTCAACTGTTCTAGGCGCTTAAGCGTGCTAAACTTCTGCACCTCACGGCAACTAATTAACGAATAAAAAGTTTTGTACAAAAAAATACAAATATTGTATGAAGAAGAGTTTATTTCGCCTGCCGCTGAGAAAATACGCGCAGCAGCGGCTTAAAAAAGTTGGCAAGCGTTACGCGGCAGGCAGCGCTGCGCCAAGTTGCGTTGGTGGTTCACTGATTTTTCGATTCAAAGTTATTTTTGTTGTTGTTATTGTTGTTGGCAGTTATTTATGGGCTGCGCTGCCACTGATGACTTCGCCCTAAAAAAGTATATATACACATATGTACGATATATACTCGATCCGTTACATATGTGTTACAGCGTTTACTGCAGTCGAGACATAAAAAAACAACAACAACAATGTGCGATGAGTTTATAATGCAAAAAAAGAAAAGTGGAGTACTCACTCAAACTCGGCCAAAAAGTATTCCGCCATTGCACTCACTCATTTGCTAACTTTGCACTCATTAAATGCAGAAGTTGGCCAACTCGCACTCGGTCTATCTCTATATCTCATTTTTGAAACTTTTTAAGTGGTGGTAAGAAAGTTCATAATGCACAGAAGGGCGCAAGGGTATACGGTTGAAAATCACGGAGAACGAAGCGAAGGGGAAAGCTTTTAATGTTTCAGAGTGTTAATTAATAAGTATACCCTACAAAAGCAATGAAATATTTTTGAATTTTAATAGGGCCAGTGCTTAAACTATATTATATCAAAATCGGTACAATATTTTGGGCGTAAAATGCTTTTATAAAATATATATGTACAATCATTCAAATAAAGAAGTGTCACACGCAGCCTTTGTATAAACAAGAAGAAACGCTTCCATCGAGTGTCTTGGACTACGAGATATGATTTGTATGAGGGCTATATGGAGAGTGGGCCTGACTACACGTAGAATAGTCAAAACTCGGATAGTCAGCTAACTATTAATGGATCAACCTGCAGAACTACAGAGAAATGTGTTTTTATCCACCAGCATGCTTTTTTGTTGTTCTTGTTTGCTGTTATATCTGATGTACTCTCACTCTCTTTATCTCTGTCTCTCTCTCGCTGCCTGTTCATCATGGTCTAAATACCATCTCATATACCGTTTTGATAACAATTTCCAAGTTGTGTTAGCACATTCATTAAATACAACTTATTGGAAGAATGAGTAGGGGACATTGAATATGCAAGCTTGCAAACTCCATTCGTGTTGTTCAAAGCCGGACAGACGGACACATCTATATTGACTTGACTTTTTATACTTCCGAAAAAGAAATAGGAGGATCTAAATATCCAATTTTAAAGGCGTTATCTGTTATAGTTTGCAAGTCCTCGATTTGCATACAGAAACCCTGACAGACAGACGGACATATCTATATAGCCTAACTTTTCTGATGCTGATCAAGAATATATATACTTTATGGGGCTTTCTCCTCGCATTCTGCCTGTTACATACATTTGTACGAACTAAATATTAATTTTTCCTCTGGGTATAAAAAATCTGCACCCATATAATAGTTGATAGTCCCTTTTAAGTTGTAACAGAATCCGATTATTATGTTTGAATGTTTTAGTCAGTTCAAGCATGCTTATGTACCCCTTCATACATATATAAACAATATGAATTTAGCGAACTTTCATGTCGCCTACAGCCTTCTATCAAACACAAACTGCTCCACCATACATTTCTCAGCCTATTTGCTACACTTGAGCTTTATTGCTTCACGCTTTGATACATCTTTATAAGCTTGGATTGAAAAGCGGAGATACGCGTACGCCTCCCAATGACTTTTGTTGTTGTTGGCATTATCTTTGTTGGCTACAACATGCAATACAAAAGCTAGAACATGCTACAAGTCTATCCCTTCTTTAAAGCAAAAATGCTAGAATTTGACATATTGCACAGTCTTCGTACTCCAACAATTGTTATTCTGCTGGACAAAGGCTCATTAAGCGAGTCAGACTAGCTTGACGAAACATAAAGTAAATTAACATAAAACGTACAAACATGGCGGAATTAAATATATGATTTTCTATATATAGAGACAGCATAGACTTGGGGCAACTTGAAGTAGCCGACGCTCTATTATCTATGTCTAATTTTTATACAAATTTCAGTGGAGCGCAGCAAGAACGTACCCACATATACACATCGTACTAAATATAACTACTGTTGCTGGTTTCCACCTGTACATCTTACATATTCTTCCAACTCAACGACAATTCCACCAAAGGAGGAAGCTATTGTACAATTTTCTATGCCTATTTCTACAAAGTTTGTTTTTTTTCGCTTGTTGCTCTTTCGAAAATTATGCAAAAGTTCATAATAATTCACCTCTTGTACGGCAGACAATCAACTCCAGTAAATAACCCTAACAACTCGTACATCATCATCTGCACAGCAGTCATTGTCGTCGACATCAAGTCATTCCTCCAACTCTGTATAATCCTACTGTGCTTCGCTTTGTTTTGCGTTTGTCGATGCAGTCAAGTAGAACGCAGCTTTTGGCGGCGGTCTGCATGCATTGAATGGCGTGTTGGCTTCGGCTCGTCTTGGTTTGGTTAAGTCGAGTGTTACATATTCGAAACTATGGCAGTAATTTATTGCAACTCTCAATGGTGCAATATTGCTGCTACCGGGGCAGCAACACTTTTCGTCTGTTTCTACGTCTCCGGCAGCTTGTTTGCCACTTCCCGCTCGATTTGAATTGAATCGCTGCAAATGCATAAGTTTAATTAAATATTAATGTATACAGCCATAGAGGCAATGAGTGATTTAACTTACGTGTGTAAATCATATAATTTGCGCTTGCTTGCGTTACTTAAAATACAATGTGTGGAAAAATCTTATGCAATCTGTAAATATTGAAGATAAAATAAATAAATGCATTAGGGCAGTGATTACGTAGGATTGGTAAACATAAAATTAGTAGTTGACAGCTTGTAAAAAGGATAAACTTAAAAACAAGAAAAACTTTAATTGGATGGCACCATGTCTTGAATACTCTTTACATTAGAACAAGTTACGATGGGCATACAATCTTTACTGAATGTCAAGCAGAGAAATCTAATTTAACAGCCACTCTATTGTTTGTATATAACCGCATCAAAGCCTTTTTAAATATTTAGTTACCATGTATACCAAACGCTTGGTTACCTTGGTGCACTGTCGGCATTAACGTTGTAAACAGCTAAACTAGTACCAACAGTTTTTATATTTAATAAATTTAATATTAAAATATCGCGCTTAAAGATGTCGGAAGCCAATTATCCGCAGCATGTTACAAAATTACCGTTAGACTATCGTGTGCGGGATTTTGAGAAACTACTTCAAACAATAGATAATCATGAACTAATGAAAACCAAACCGGCCAAACAGCTAGACCTACAAAAGTTACGCACGCCGGAATATCGTGCCAAGTGCGTTATGCGTGCTTCATTGGATGACATAGCAATCGGCATAAATCTCTGTAAGATACAGCTCGGTGAATCCGGGGCAGCAGCGGCTGATTTTGGGGGCAAAACACAACCGGAATCGGCTAAGCCGCCTAATCCATATATTAAAATTATGCTGCAGAAAACACCGGTCATAGTGCTCTACTCTCAACCTAGCGTTACCGCACTGCGTGACACAGAGGAGGGACGTCAGGTTGAAGCGGAAAACGCACGCTACGAGGAACTGCTGGCCGGCACAGATAAATCAAGACGCACTGTCAATGCAGACACACAAACACTGAGCGCGCTAAAGAAATCGCGTTTAGTTAATACGGAGCGCATTGCAAGCGATCATGTTCCATCGTATGTATCCAATTTTGAAATGTTCGATACATATCAGGATCTAGAAAAATCTACGAAAAGTGTAGATGTTGATGGTGCTGGTAAGCAGAAGATGCAGATTACCACGTATAAAGTGGGTGGTGTCGATCAGTTCGAAGACATAAATTCGCTACCCAATTTCAAATTGGCCATGATGCTCACCATGCGCATATTGTCGAGCAATGTATTCGAAGCGGAACAACGTCGTTTTAGAAATATGCATATGCCTGATCCATTAGCGGAGGATGTAAAATTCAAATATCTATTGCGTTTACTCTGGCGACACGCAGCACCGATAGGAAATGTGCTACGCCATAAGACAACAATGCAGGCAGTCACCGACATTAGCTTTTGTCCAAATAATGGCGACATTTTGGCTGTCGCTTATGGCATCTATACTTATGGCAAACGCACGCATAGCAACTCTGCACGCTGTGGCTATGTCTACGTGTGGAACATTAAGAATCCGGTTAATCCAGAACGTTGTTATGATTATCGCGTGCCTGTTATTACAGTCGAATTTTCGCCATTTGCACCACAATTACTGGCAATTGGGCTCGCCGATGGCAGCATACACGTGCGCGACATAACAAATCCGGAACACCCGCCTGTTGCTATCTCACAGCGTGCTACATCACCAGGCTACGAGCCGATTACAGCAATCAAATGGATACCGCAAACGGATGGCGATGTTGCCACTGGTGGTCGCGATATTGAGCCATTTCTGGCGCTTTCACAGAATGGCAGTGTTACAAAATTTCGCATCATAAACAGTCCGTATCTGCTGGGCTACGAGCAAAATAAACTGCAGCGTGTCGAGGGTGCACTGGAGGGTATTGAAGTGGAGCGTGTGTCTGTACCATTACAGGCGAATCGTCATTCACAGGGTTTAGCGCTGGCGCTAGATCCTCAGCAGTCTGATGCATTTTATACGCTCACTGATGAGGGCACCATGTACAAGTGCTCGACCAACTATCCACAACAGCATCTTGAACTGCGCCAGGTGCATGAAGCAGCTGCCACTTGCATGGAATACTCACCGTGGTCACCAAAATTGTATCTTACATGTGGCAGTGATTGGTAAGCTTGTCGCATTTTAATAGAAAATTTTTTTCAAAAAATCTTTTCTTAAGGTGCATACGTATTTGGCTGGACGGCATACTGCAGCCGATCCTCACGCTGCGTCATCATCTCTTACCCGTACACTGTGCACACTGGAGCCTCACGCACTCTACAATTCTAGTCTCACTTAGCCGCAGCACTGTGGATATCTGGGATTTAAGAAATAGCACACTACGTCCCGTTTCCTCGACCACAATTGATGCAAAAATCTTCTATACAACATTTAAGTAATTTAATGGTACTCTAATAATTAAATGAAATAATAACCTCGCTATTTTGTTAGATTCTCCCATTGTGGCCGCTCCATAGCAGTTGGTAATGAATCCGGACATTTGCTAATGCTAGCCTTTGAAGATATGCCTTTTCCGCCGCATTTCCAGTATAAGCAATTGAAACGGGCCATATATAAAGCGCTTGCAACATCTCCGGAAATGAAACAACAAGTGAAGAGCATTGGTCATTTTGGTTATCCAAATTTTGAAAAGAGAACCCTTACAAATTGATGAATTAATTTTCTTTCCACATTGTTTCCATTTAGTGTGAAAATGGTATTCTTAAATCTTAAAATTAAAAATTTTATTTTAAATAAAATAATAATATATCTTGAAAAATGGATAGCTCTTGAAATTTATTAAATGCAGCGTCGTCTTGCTTGGATGCTATACATAAGTACATAATAATTCTAAAGAAACTACGTGTTGCAACTTAGTTATAGCTTTTTTCTTAGGAGAGAACACCCTCTGTATGTATTCTCAATAGAGCAGTCTATATGTTGCCGAGTACAATTTATTTTTGTTTTGTTTTCTCAACATTCAATGAAAATGTTTGAGTATAAATTGTCTCCCTTTTATCTAATTAAAATATATTTTAAATATATTTTTTTTTTCAACGACTTTGTCGTTTTATTTGTTTAGAATTTCTTCAGCAGTTACTAAGAAGTGCCAACTTATCGTACCGAAACTTTAAATAGAGGTCACAACATTTAAGCCGAATTTCCCCAAAGTCAATTTTTATCAGAACATTTGCATACAAAGGCATTTGACAAACTGATAGAGCAGCACTTGTCGAACGCGTAAAACAACTAATTCCGAGCAGCAACTGAAGCACAACGCTAAACACTCACCTCATACTGCGGTTGCACACAGTCAGCGAAACAGCAAAAGCCTCTCCAGCGACAAACGACAAAAGCGCGGGAGTAGCTCAAGTTCACACGAAAGTTTTCATTTGTGGTTTTTGGCTTTTGAAACGACGCAGTCTCTAAACTAATCGAATCTCTCGAGTAGTTCACTACTGCCAGTGATTGAAAACGTACGCGCCAGAGACATCATGCCGCATCCCATGCAGATACTTGATCCCCGCACGCATCTGCGTCGTATGCCACTGCCCTACAACGAAGCCAACACACCGTACCTGTCCAGCAATAGAGATTTCTCGCCGCTGGTACGCTATGAGCTGGAACTACTGCCGCAAGGCAAGGCACTGAAACTGGCGCCGTGCAAGGTGATACTAATTGGAGACTGTGCCGTGGGCAAAACGGCGATTGTAAATCGTTTTTGTTTTGACAAATTCCAATCGAATTATAAGGCAACAATTGGCGTAGATTTTGAGATCGAGACCTTTAATATATTGGGTCAAGATTTTAGCCTAGAAATGTAAGTGGTTTGCACAATTCATAGTTGGTACATAGCTAACTCGTTTAGATTATCTCAACAGGTGGGACACTGCGGGTCAGGAGCGTTTCAAGTGTATTGCCGGCGCCTATTATAGAAATGCAAGTGGTAAGTGATACAGTGTCTTTTAAATGCTATTATTATAGAAACTTACGTACGTTCGTTCCATTTATTTTCAAACAGTAATTGTTGTCGCCTTTGATATGTCGAAGCGTGAATCGCTTGATTCGGCGCGACGTTGGCTCAACACAGCGCTTAAGCACAATTCCACAATGCGGCCGCCGCTGATCTTTCTCGTGGGCACAAAATCCGATCTGCTTACCAAGGAGGAATTTATACGCATGGAGCGTTTGGCCAGTAATGCAGCAGCTGAAATGAAAGCAGAATATTGGTCAGTGTCAGCGCGCGGCGGTTTTAAGGTGCTCGAATTCTTTCAAAGAATGGCGGCCCTGGCTTTCGAGGCGGCTGTCAAAAAGCAAATGGGTAGCAAAACTATACATGATCCTGTTGAAACTATATCCAGCTCAATAATTTTAAAGAAATCTGACAATTTTGGTATGTGCAAATAATTTATGAAATAATGAATGGTTGTTTGTTATGTTTAAAAATTCCAATTTATTTTTACAGATTTCCTCAAACACTTCCACGGTCGTAAATGGCGCCAAGAAACCAAACCAAAAAGCGGCTGTGCTTGTTAATATCGCAAGATGCAATAAGTATCTATTATGTATTGTATATAAAAAAAAAATATTATTTTAATAAAGTATAAAAATATTGATGCTCTTTAAAAAATTTAAGGACATGCGCATGTGCCCTCTTAATTCGCCTGTCTACGCTATGGCTTTGGAGATATGTGGTCCAACGAGATCAACAATGCCTAATTCTGCGTATACAATTCGAATAAATCTGGTAATAAAACTATTCAATAAAGAAAAAAAAAAACTTAAACTTACTTTGCATACTTCGACATTTTGAGTATTTCTGCATGCGTTAGTACAGTTGTGTAAAAAATAATAATTGCTTGCGGCGGGTTATTAGGCTGCAGCTGCCATCATTGGATTCTTTCGATTGATCCTAATTGCTGCTTCAAGCAGCTTTGTATGTGTGTTTTTTTTTTTTTTAAAGTTAGTTGTTTCTCTATTTTCGTGTGCTTAAAAATGCGCTAAAATGTTGCACACCACCACAAATATATTATGAATGAATATTATAGTGGAATACGGTTATTTTTTAAATTTTTGTTAGCGTATTTCATTAAAATTATTCACCGTTAATTTTCTTTGTTAAAACACACACATATGTTGCCTGCGTCGATTACTATAAATAAGCCGCTAGTGCCGATTTCATATCGATAGATCGTATAATTATCGACCTTTAGTTTTCCAATGGTATGCCAGGCAGGAACTCAATTCTTAAAGTTAAAGTAACATTTAGATATAAAAACGTCTAAACGGAACAAGCATATTAATTGCAGTTACATTTTTTATACAAAATAAACTGTTTAGAACATGTAATAATAGTTCACTCTTAGCAGATCGTTTATGCAGCTGGAAACGGGCATATATGCTGGAACGGGCGTATATGTTTGGCATACCTGGACATACCTACCGAACGAGCTGTCTGGCAACGCAGCTAAATATGACAATTAGAATATACGTTTTTGTACAGCTCACCATTTTGGCTTAGTGCGAGTGACACACACTTGAAGTTATCAAATGATACATACTTTTAAGCGGGAAGTATTTTGTAATACCGCATTTGTAAAGGCGCCATTTTCTCATACTCTCGTTCATTTCTTGCTTGGACACTGAAAATGACGCACGTAGAAAAGTATTAAATCCACTCGCATCCACATAAAGATGTGTGCAATACTTATATAAAATTTGAAAAAGGTAAGCCATGCATTCTGATTTAAACGTTGGTATATTTATTTTCGAGCAATATGCACGATGTATCTCCAGAAAGCAGAAATGTCTGTGCTTTGGTCGCAATTTTGACGTGCTAAATAAATAAATACAAATTGCTGCTCACTTGCATCGTTAGGCGACACCGCAATTTCCGTACTGTGGCCTTGGATTTACAAGAGTAGTACAATATTAAATCAAGAAACCTAATTATTTATAGAAAGATATATTTTTAATGCAACCTAACCTCACTTTCTATAACACGCTTTAATTTTTGCTATTGCAGCATTTGGTTAAAGTAGCACACCAACCACCATGTATATCTACAATTTAACGCTACAGAAGGCCACCGGCGTTACGCATGCCGTGCACGGTAACTTTTCCGGCGCTAAAAGCCAAGAGGTGTTGCTCTCACGTGGGAAATCGCTAGAGTTAGTGCGGCCTGACCCAAATACGGGCAAAGTGCACACGTTGCTATCTACAGAAATCTTTGGCTGCATACGCGCGTTGATGGCGTTTCGTTTAACTGGCGGCACTAAAGGTAAGCTACGGTTCACTAACTACAAAAAATGTTTTATGCACAAAACCCTATTGAAGCTATACACGCTTAAATAGCACTGTTAACTTCAGTACGACTACATTTTTTGTCTACGTGCAAGAAAAAAAAAAATAGTCTTGGCGTCGCATTTGCTATGACTCCGCATGTCATAGCGAACTGAAACTCTGAGATACATTTAAAGAAAATTATAGTTTTTCTTTGTACTTATACTATAAAGTTTTATTAAACAGTTTTCGGTTCGCTCAATTTACAGATTACGTTGTCGTCGGCTCTGATTCTGGACGCATTGTTATACTCGAATACAATGCCGCAAAGAATGTACTCGAGAAAGTACACCAAGAGACATTTGGCAAATCGGGCTGCCGTCGCATTGTACCCGGTCAGTACTTTGCCATTGATCCGAAAGGACGCGCTGTCATGATTGGCGCCATTGAGAAACAAAAGTTAGCGTATATACTCAATCGTGACCAGCAGGCACGTTTGACTATATCGTCACCGCTGGAGGCGCATAAATCGAACGCACTTACATATCACATGGTAGGCGTTGATGTTGGTTTCGACAATCCAATGTTTGCGTGTCTTGAAATCGACTATGAAGAGGCAGATTTAGATCCAACAGGTAATTATTGTTACATTTTGAAATATCGAAATTTTTTGGTTTTGCACTTAATTCGCAGCGTTATTGGATTACTACCAAATGCGTTGCTAGACAAAGTGCTAGATTAAATCCCAGCGCTACTGAACCATTGGTGTTTGTAATAACCCCGCAAGCACTTCACTGATTTGTCGCGCACATGTTAAACTAGTCTTAAATATAAAGATTTGAATGGACATCAGTTTTAATCAAATTTTGATAAGCATGAAGATATTGAAAATCGACCTCCCAGTACTTCGTAGAGTATTCAATATGTTTATCATATTAAAAATTAAAGACTCCCGCTGTGTTTGTCTTTATATATGTCCACATTACAATCAATAAGTAATTCGGGCATTTTCATTCAGGTTTGACCAATAGATGTAGCTAACGATGCTTTGATATTTGTGGATTAGGACAATTAAACATTGTTTTGTGAACTTCCTTGTTTGAGGCTCGATATCTATGTGGAATGTTAGAACAGAATTTTCTTTATATTGTCCACTGTCCATCTAATATTGAGAATATAGCATAGATATATAGAATTTATTATAATTTAACCACGAATTATTCTATATAGACAATTTTTAGTTTAATTTTACTTTACCCAGTTTATGCAGTTTATCGTTTTTACGTTAAAAATATTTAACATACGTTTTTTTCTTGCTTCATTTTAGGTGATGCCGCTGAACGCACACAGCAAACGCTTACTTTCTACGAACTCGACTTGGGTTTGAATCATGTAGTGCGCAAATATTCCGAACCACTTGAAGAGCATGCAAATTTCTTAGTCTCAGTGCCCGGTGGTAATGATGGTCCATCTGGTGTACTTATTTGTTCCGAGAACTATTTAACCTATAAAAATCTTGGTGATCAGCACGATATACGTTGTCCAATACCGCGACGTCGCAATGATCTTGATGATCCAGAGCGTGGCATGATTTTCATTTGCTCCGCTACACATCGAACAAAGAGCATGTATTTCTTTTTGTTGCAAACAGAGCAGGGCGATATATTTAAGGTGACACTAGAAACCGATGACGATGTTGTGTCGGAAATTAAATTAAAATATTTCGACACTGTACCGCCTGCAATTGCGTTGTGCGTGCTGAAGACTGGTTTTCTGTTTGTGGCAAGCGAATTTGGCAACCAGTAAGTGTTAAATACTCTCACATATTTAGTATTTATCTAAAAAGTAACCTTTTTTTTTTCTTTTTAGTTATCTGTATCAAATTGCTCATTTGGGCGATGATGATGATGAGCCGGAATTCAGCTCTGCTATGCCATTGGAGGAGGGTGAAACCTTCTTCTTTGCACCACGTACGCTTAAGAATCTAGTTTTGGTCGATGAAATACCATCATTTGCACCAATTATAACCTCACAAGTCGCTGATCTTGCCAATGAAGATACACCACAATTGTATGTCTTATGCGGTCGTGGTCCACGTTCTACATTACGTGTGTTGCGTCACGGCTTGGAGGTATCTGAAATGGCTGTATCTGAACTACCCGGCAATCCAAATGCTGTATGGACTGTAAAGAAACGTGTTGATGGTGAGTGAGCTAAAATCAAATTTCAAGTTTTACCGCCCGCCTTTAGCTTTAAGTAGTACAAAAGATTCTTTGCGCACAATTTGTAATACTTAACTGGTGCATTGATACGCGAGCAGAGCAGCTAAAGTTACAAAAAACGAATGAAAATGAAAGACGCAAGTTATCAAACACCAGTTCTTTTCTATTTCAGGCGCTTGAACAACTCTCACGATCTGTGAGTGGTTCTTCGTACCATTTTATACAACTATCAAAAGCTTGAAGTGCGTTAGGTAAGGCAACTTTTTCAATAAAAAAAACTAAAAACATTAAAATCAGTTTAAGCTGATAAAAAAGAACAAATACTACAACCATTACTACTACTGTATACAAACAAATAAGCAACGCTCGCTTGCAACCGCCCTCAGGCACACATGGTACAAGCTCCGTTGCAAATAGGATTTTAAGCATAGTTTAAGTTGTTTTTTTCTTTCATTTGGAGAGTACACTGAATATGATGTGATTTTATCAACCGTGTTTCAGCTGAATTTACCATGATTACAGCTTTTGATAACTGATTATTCAATGTCCTAAACTAATGAGCTGCATTTTATAACATATGTATTGCTTTCCATACTAATGTTTGTGTCACGCTACTCTTGCTTTTTTAGACGAATTTGATGCCTACATCATTGTTTCGTTCGTCAATGCAACGCTTGTATTGAGTATTGGTGAAACGGTTGAGGAAGTCACAGACAGCGGTTTCCTCGGTACAACACCTACGCTTTGCTGTGCAGCCTTAGGCGATGATGCGCTAGTGCAAGTCTATCCGGATGGCATACGTCACATACGCTCCGATAAGCGTGTCAATGAATGGAAAGCGCCTGGCAAGAAATCCATTACCAAGTGTGCTGTTAATCAACGGCAAGTGGTTATAACGCTATCCGGACGCGAGTTGGTCTACTTTGAAATGGATGCGGTAAGTTTAATAATGTCGAAATTGAATACCAAATACAAGATTACGCTGATGACAAAAACACGTTAAGAACAATCATGTTGAGGCACTATGTGTCCTGCAGTGCTGAGTTTTTCTTAACACTTAAATTAAAAGTTTCACCTTTAACACTTTTAATAATTTCAATTATTTATTGCTCTTCCTCCAACAGACTGGCGAACTGAATGAGTACACTGAACGTTCTGAAATGCCTGCCGAAATTATGTGCATGGCGCTTGGCACTGTGCCGGATGGTGAGCAGCGTTCTTGGTTTTTGGCAGTGGGTCTCGCCGATAATACTGTGCGCATTGTTTCATTGGATCCTAACAATTGTCTCTCTCCTTGCTCTATGCAAGCACTACCATCACCTGCTGAGTCGCTTTGTCTTGTTGAAATGGGTCACACTGAAAGCAACATTAGTGCCAATGCCGATGAGGAAAATCCACGTAGCGCTGCTAAAGGTGGCACCATCTATCTAAACATTGGACTGAGCAATGGTGTATTGTTGCGTACTGTACTTGATCCTGTTTCTGGAGATTTGGCCGATACGCGTACACGTTATCTCGGTTCGCGTCCTGTTAAACTTTTCCGCATACGCATGCAGGGCTCTGAAGCTGTGCTAGCCATGTCTAGTCGCTCTTGGTTGTCTTACTATCATCAGAATCGCTTTCATTTAACGCCGCTGTCATACGAAACACTGGAATATGCCTCAGGTTTCTCAAGTGAGCAGTGTAGCGAGGGCATTGTCGCTATTTCAACCAATACGCTGCGCATTTTGGCACTGGAAAAACTGGGAGCAGTGTTCAATCAAGTCTCGTTTCCGTTGCAATTCACACCGCGTACTTTTTGCATACATCCGGATACGGGACGCATGTTGATAGCTGAAACTGATCATAATGCCTACACCGAGGAGACAAAGAATGCACGTAAAGAACAAATGGCAGAGGAAATGCGTTCTGCGGCAGGCGATGAGGAACGTGAGCTGGCTAATGAAATGGCAAATGCTTTTATCAATGAAGTATTGCCGGAGGAAGTGTTTTCAGCACCAAAAGCTGGTTTGGGTTTGTGGGCCTCACAGTTGCGTTGCTTGGATCCCATGCATGGTCAGACGATATTCAACATTCCTCTAACGCAGAATGAGGCCATCATGTCAATGGCCATATTAAAATTCAATATTGTAAATGATGGACGCTACTATCTGACTGTGGGCATTGCCAAAGAGTTGCAAATCAATCCACGTATAACCAACGGCGGCTGCATTGATGTCTACAAAGTAGATCCGACATGTTCGAGTCTAGAGTTTATGCATCGCACCGAAACGGAAGAGGTACCCACGGCATTGTGTGCTTTTCAAGGACGTCTACTTGCGGGTTGTGGCCGCTTGCTGCGTATCTATGATCTGGGCAAGAAGAAAATGTTGCGCAAATGCGAAAATAAGCATATTCCATATCAGATAGTCAATATACAAGCAATGGGACATCGTGTCTATGTATCAGATGTGCAGGAATCTGTCTTCTTTTTACGCTATCGACGCGCCGAGAATCAATTGATTATATTTGCCGATGATACGCATCCACGTTGGGTAACGGCCACAACATTGCTGGACTATGATACCATTGCAATTGCAGATAAATTTGGCAATTTGAGTATACAGCGGTTACCGCATTCGGTCACAGATGATGTTGATGAAGATCCAACTGGCACTAAATCATTGTGGGATCGTGGCTTGCTATCCGGCGCTTCACAGAAATCTGAGAATATATGCTCATTCCATGTAGGCGAAATTATCATGTCACTGCAAAAGGCCACACTCATACCGGGTGGTTCAGAGGCTTTGATTTATGCTACACTCAGCGGCACCGTGGGTGCTTTTGTGCCGTTTACAAGTCGCGAGGATTTTGATTTCTTTCAACATTTGGAAATGCATATGCGTAATGAGAATCCACCGATATGTGGACGCGATCATTTAAGTTATCGCAGCGCGTATTATCCTGTAAAGAATGTGCTTGATGGAGATCTTTGCGAGCAGTATTTGTCGATTGATGCAGCTAAACAGAAGAGCATTGCAGCGGATATGTTCCGAACGCCGAATCAGATATGCAAGAAACTCGAGGATATACGCACGCGTTATGCATTCTAAAAAAAGAGAGGTGAGTTTGCTTGCTTGTTGAGCACTATATGGTGGGGGGACTGTTTTTTATATATTATGATGATTGACGATTTACCTTGGGACACCTATGAAAAACATTGATTAGCGTAAATTTTTTAGAACTGATAAAAAATGTTTCTAAAATAGTTTTTTGTTTCTAATAAATGTTGCAAATATACTGATTTTTAACCTTTTTCTGTCTTTGCAGCTCTATTCCAAAGGGTTTATGGTATCTAAATCAAGCTCTGTCGTCGTATACTTTTTTATGGTAAGATTTTTAAACAATTTTATTAAAGCAAACAAATTTCTATTATGATGATTTACGATTTACCTTGGGACACCTATGAATTATATTGATTAGTGTAAATATTTTATACTGATACAGTTTAAACGACAATTTCTTTTACAATTTTTTACTTAAATAAAGCTAATAGATTTTTCTTATTTTTTTAGTTTACAGTGTCGGCTGAATCCAATTTTGTGTATATATTAAAAAAGATGTGACACTCTTTGGATATTACTTTTAATATTTAGGTAAATATAAACAAGAATTCAAAAAAAGATTTTTATAAACTTTATAAAATGATGTTTCATTTATATGTTAGACTAACGAATTACATTGATTACAAAATATTCGCTGATTAAAGATCATCGAAAATTAATTAGTTTTATTGTAAAAATAAAAATACTAAACGATTTTCTTTCTTTTCCTTTGCAGCTGTAACTTATCATGTTCATTAACAAAGAAACAACCACTACTGACTGCCCATTTATGTGTAAGATTTATCTCAGCATCAACTATTCATAGATATAAATATATGTATTTAATTTAATAAAGTATTAAAAAGAAGAAATTATATTTGATTTATTTTGACACATTGGTCTAGGGGAATCTTCTGGACAAAAATATATGAAAAAAGTATCGAGTTCATTTGGTTCAGATGATCGTTAGTGAAATGTAGCGGTATATATAAAGATATGTTTATCTCTAATGTAAAGAGCTCTGTTTTTAAAAATATGCAAACCAAAGGCATATCGAAGATTTTGAACTTTAAACTCAGAAGGTAGTGGAAATGCTTACTGAGATGAGGGTTTCTAACTGGAATCGTTTTCCGTAGATGTGGCTTAGAAGACAAGGACTCCATGCAACATAACTAAGGACTGTGATTCGTTTTTTAAAATAGAGTTCTAATTCTAAATTAGCTAAGTGTAAAGTATATGGGGCAGCGTGATTCTTCGCTTGATCTCCACTGCTGTCTTAGGCCCTAAAAACTATAAATATCGAAGCTATAACCAACTACAGGAGGAACAAGGCAAACGTGGAATCCGTAAGAGATTTTTGCCTTTATTAGGGTGGTGGAGCTGGCTGATATATTGTTTATTTAAACAACAATATTATTTACTAATAATACAATTAATGCTTCAAATAAAAAAACAACTGGTTATGGAGAAGCTGCAATTTTGCTCTAGTTATTATCCCATATGTCTATACAAATATTTAGGTGATGCTCCCGCTAACACATTAAGTTTAATGAAAATAACATTGGCCTAGGTCAAGTTAAATGGAGCAATGTTTTTATCCTAGTTAAATATTGCTTCTATATATTGTAACAGTCCTCTTTGGGTTCTTCTAGTCATAGAATACCTAAAAATGCACATGCACAATTTATAAGCCAGTTGGCAGCACTTTTCAAGAACAACAGCTACATACATATGTATGTACATATGCACATGAGTGGAAAGTAGAACGCAAAAACAAACAAAATGGATAGCACACCGCTTAATTTGGTAAAATAATTAAAAATAGTAAATAAAATTATATTATAAAACAACTAAATTACAGGCACACTTCCATGAGCGTCGCTCGGAGCGTTTTCTACGCAATCATCGTTACGACGATGCAATTAAGGCATTAGAAATTTCACTCATGTATCTGCAAGATGCTTACAAAAATGTGGCCATACAGAAATCTATTGAAGTACTCAATACACAACGCTGGGATTTTGAGCGTAAATTACGTCAAATCGAAATGCGTAAGATGCAACATGGACAGAGTAAAATGAAAGAATTTGCGCCGCTTAAGGAGAATAGTCCTATGCTGCCGCTGCGGCAGGATAATAGTGGCTCGGCGCAGTCGGTGGCCAAGGCTATTGATAAAACTGTGCAAGAGTTTGATGCTAAATTCATAACAATGGATAAGAATCACGAGTATAGCAGAGTAGAAATTGGACGTCGTGATTCAGCGACAACAGTCATAGCGTACATGCCTAAGCAACATGAACAATCGAACCAAGGAACAACAATGACTAAGAGCGATACACAACTAACACAAACAGCAGCAGATGCAAATCAATCAGGCGTTGAATGCGAAATATCGCTGGCACCGCTTGAACTACCCTCCTTCGATTTTAATATGTTTACAAGCTCTTCAGCGCCTTCGCTGGCTAGTTTTGTGGGCTTAGCAGAGAATTTAGCAAAGTAGTAAATGGTATTGAATAAATGAAACTAGTTTTTAACTTAGCATATGCGTATATATATACAAAGACATGTCTTTTTATTTGGCCAGCAAACCCTGCAGCAAATTTTCCATTTCAGTTTCCGTCTCAACATCCTTAAGCATAAGCAGCACTTGTGCCTCCATTTCGCAAAGCAACTCCGGCTTGCGATACGTTATGATAAGCGTATTATACTGATGATGCAGCGAAATGTTGGTTTGCTCGGGCAGCAAATTGCAGCGTTCGAGCTCAGGTACTGATATTTCCTTATAATACTTTTTGTTAGTTGTGCGCACAACTATGGCTCGCTTACCAGGTTCAGCCGTTACGCTGTAGATGCTCAAGGCATATGGCATATTACGTATGCGCCATTCGATATTCTTCTTGGTAATGCGTTTAGTCAGCAGCGGTGCAGTGTTCGACTCACGTAGTGTAAAATCTTCGTTGGCTGCAGCATTCTTGTCTGCATCTCCAGCGGCGCCAAGTGGATTCAATTGTCGTGGCTCCTCACCGAGTTCAATTTCCCATTCCGGCTCACCCATTAGCTGCTTAGACTTACGCCAAGCACGACGCTGCACTACGCCGGTATCCATGGAGTATTCCTCAGCCATTTGTTGTCCATCTTGAAATTTATAGAAAATCTTGCGTACATTGCCGCTTAGCAGTGAATTTTTCTCGGCGCTTTTTAAATAGTTAAGCCACTTTTCGTATGACATGGCTGCAGCTTAGTTTAGGCAATATATATTACAAATAAAATTCAAATTTGATCAATACCGGAAAGCACATTTCGTTTGGAGTTTCACATTGACACCGGTTTCTATTGGCAACTGTTGCACGGGTATATAGCGCTGTCCACTTGTGGTTTCTGTGAATTTTTTAGTACATTATACATTTTGCGCAGAGTTGACGTGGCTCACCAGTCAGTTTGATAGTAGCAGCGCAGTGGAGAATTTCATCATTCGTACGAGGAGCGTATTTTCTATTTAAAGTAAGTATTTTACGTTGTTTAATTGTAGTTTAAAAATAGCACACAGACACATACGTTCACATATCGAAAAATAAAAAACATCCCCGGCGGCTTAGATATACTTTATTACTATATACATACATATATTAATATTTCACAGCGCGTACGCACACACCTAAACGCAGCGAAAGATATTTGAACGCGTACGAAGTGCAGAAAAGAAAATTTATATTGGAAATTGATTTGCATACGCGGCGACAAAAGACGGCGCTAATTCAACTTAATACAGCAACTTAAAACATAATGAGTTTAGTTTGGACTTTGATCGCCGGCTTTCTCTACACGGAGATTGCCATTGTGCTGCTGTTGGTCTTGCCAGTAGCCAGCCCCTACAGATGGAATCGTTTCTTCAAGTCGAAGTTTCTAGCAATGCTAGCACAGCAGGCGCACATCTATTTCTTCCTAATAATGGGCGTACTTGTGCTGTTTCTGCTCGAAGCCATACGCGAAATGCGCAAATATTCTAGTCACGATGGCAGCGGCGAAGTGCATCTGAATGTGGAAATGCAACACAGCATGCGTTTGTTCCGTGCACAACGTAATTTTTACATCTCTGGCTTCTCAATCTTTTTGGTACTCGTAATACGTCGTCTGGTGACCCTAATTTCGGCACAGGCTAATCTGTTGGCACAGAGTGAGGCATCCATGAAGCAGGCGCAAAGCGCTACAGCAGCAGCACGTTCACTAATGGCAGACAAGGGCACTGAGAAGGCTAAGGAAGCAAATGAGGATACAACATTGAATGAGGTAAGTCCATATAGATATGAAATAGATGCCTGTTGTTTTGCTATTTGTTTGTTTTGCTGCCTTTGAGTTTCAATACTTTTGTAAATACAGAAAAAGCGAAAATTGTATTCGTAAGGCGTCCGCTGAAAAATTGTTTAAAGAGCTTTCATATTAACAAAAAATTAAAGAACGAATGACCTACACAAATTGTTCAATCGAAACGTCAACTAATTACTGCGCCAAACAGTACGCCCGCTGTATATAGCGATACTATTAATACGTAAACCTACAAGTAAAGAAAAATGTTCTGGACACTAACTGAAATATCAAATTTTCAATCAATTAAATATGAAAACTCTTTGAACAGTTGTCACGCCTGCGGAAACGTGTACAAGGACTCAGCGCCAGTTTCCAGTCCTAGAAAACCTACACACAAACAACTCAAGCGTAAGATTCACATTCCCACTACTACTACTCATTTGCAGCTCAACAAATTGCGTGAACGTGTGCAGCAACTCACCGCCGATCTGAACCGTGAGAAGAAGGACAAAGAAGCAGTCAAATCACAAGCTGAAAGCATAAACCGCGAATATGATCGCTTGACCGAGGAATACAGCAAGTTGCAAAAGCAGATTACCATCAGCGGCGGTGATGCCTCCAGCAAGAAAAGTGCCACTAAGGATGACTAAGAAGCTGCAGTTGCTAAATGATTAGCTTGCATGATGAAAATGTTGTCCAAAGGAACAAACGAAAATCAGTAAACAAAAAAAGGAAAAAGTAAAATGCTGTGGTAATTTATATTAGTTGAGCTAAGACTTTTGTTCATCGGCGTGGCGTCAAAAATTATTTGTAGCAACAGCAGCTGTTGTACTCCTGGAACTAACGCACTGCACCTCAAATCCCATTTCATCACACTTGTTAATTTTTCTTCATACTTACTAAAAACTAAACATTTATGGGTTTTGAAACATAAATTTAATCAATTATTTTCTTCAACAAATGCAACGAAGAAATTCAATTTAAATTAAAAAACAAAATTATATTAATGAATAAAGTATTTAATTTTCACCATAAACAAAGCAATACCGTCTCATCTTTTAAATTTGAAGTGAGTCACCTTCAGCCAGCTAGGTACACATCAGCATAACAAATAAGAACCAGTTGGCTGGCTACACAACAAAATTGCTATCGCCAGCGCATACTTGTACAAATCTCACGTTAAATACGCGTACGATTATTGATAATAGATTTGTTGTGGCATGACGTCATAGTTCGACTTTAATAGCTAGCAAAGGTTATTATTTTAAACACACATCCGAACCAGTTTACTGCCACCAAAAACTGACCGAGAAACTTGCTGTGTTTGCGCGCACATAATGCCACCATTTGGGCGGCATATACAGACAATCGCCTTCCTGCAGCGTTAATTTATAAAAGTGAACCTGCGCTGCCAGCGGAAATTCATTTAAATCCAAATCGGCAGCATTTAAACGTGAAGTATTTCCAAGAAACTCACTCTCGTGTGGATAGAGCTTATCACTATCAGCGGGTGCAGCTAAAATAATAGATTTACTACCGAAAACTTGACAAAGCAGATTATGTTTCGGATCGTAGTGCATAGGTGATATGGTACACTTTGGACCGAGCCATGCTTTAATATCAACCGCTAAACACACAGTTTGTTCACTCAGTGTACAATAGTCTGGTACACGTATATCGTCTTTTAATGTTGGTATTTGTTCAAATAGTTCATGTTGCGCCAAATACTCAATTTCGGCTTCGTTTGTTTTTGCACCAAATTGCCTACGCAAAAAGTCGCGTATCTTGACCATCTGTTGTGACCATTCGTCAGTGGCATAGTTAGCACCGATCTCTATGGGTACTGTACGATTTCCTGCAACACGCAGTAAATAGTTCAGATCGCGCCATTTGTGCAGCGCTGGCCAATGATCGATGGTATGTAGCAGTAAGGCGGGACGTTGTGGCTTAAAACAACGTTCATTAAACTCATGCAGCGAGGGGCAATCGTATTGTTCTATATCACATTGAACAGTTTCACGTACAAGTGGCGCTAACAGCGGCAAACTATTATCATTGTTGTGTGGTGCTGAAAATAATAAACCGTAATACATAGGAACTTTAGAAGTTGAAATATATACTAAATACCCAAGCCCTCATTGAAATAATGCATCAGTGCCGCTTGCAATTTTGCGCTATTGGCGTAAAGTTGGTCTGTGCATCCGATTATTTGCGCTTCATCTAAAATTTCATCGCATTTATCAAATTGCTGGGCATTGGCGGAACAGCATTCAAATAACATGTAGAAGATCTATAAGTGGTATGAAAAAAAAAAATATAAGAGAGCACAAAGGGAATATGGGAAGTGTAGTCGTATGTGTGTGCACTGCATTTAATTTTGTTAAAGAATTTCATTGAAAGCAGCACAAACTTCGCCATCAGATGGTCTAACAAAATATATAGAAGGTTTGCAAATGAATCATCCACAGAACACGTCATGGATTTTGAAGTTGTAGACACTAGATATATCAAAGAACAATTACAATAGAGAAATTGGTATCATATTAGAAGGTCGGCGTGGGAAGTACTTATATATATAAATAAAGTTATAAAAGCAAATTTGAATCAAGTAATGTAATCTTTTGGAGAACAATAGGTTGCTATACGGTTATATGCTATAGTGACCTTATCTAAACCATTATCACATATTTTATGGGATTCTATGCAATTCATCAGGGGCGGACTGGTTTACCGGACAACCAAAAAAATATCTGGAGGGCCTTGGTCGGTAAATTTTGTCATCTCATACGATTATATATATATCTGTATACGGATGCCCGGTGCGCCCATGAATTTGACTTATGACAGTCTTGTAGTAAATGAGCGATATGTATATTAATTCAGATATAATAAGCACCTTAAAATAACTGGCCAATGTATATATTTTTCGTATGTCTATGGGCACCTCACTAAAGTTTCCTGTGTGTATGCGCTCCCAGCTCCGATCCACAAGTGCGCCAATCAAATAGCCGGCTTCCTCGGTTTCCTCATTACTGACGCCCAATAGTTGCATTTCTTGTAAATTTTCAATGGCACGCTTAAGTATGTAGCTGGCGGCAACATCTTTACACACAATTGGCTGTATTTCATCATACTTTGGCAATAGTTTAGCTAGCTCTAATATTTTGTTCATTCTATTTAATATTAGCTGCATAAAGAAAACTAGTGATGTGTAAATGGAGAACTTTGGAGTCACTTTTTGCAAGAAACACAATGTATTGTGTGTTTTGTAAAGCTAAAGTATTATGTTTATAGCATAAATAATAGTATTATAACAGCAACTCAACTTTGTTACTTAGAATGATATAAAAAGCCAATTTTTATGGAACTCTAGGAACTAATAAGTTTACAAAATGTCCATCACTAGTAATATACACATGTTTGTGTCTATTTCGTACTGATTGCCATTTTTCCGTATGTTTCACATTTTCTGGGCGTCTAAAGTCGGCATACGAAATAACAAATTAGTCATTGGAAATTGAAATGGAGGAGCAACGCAAGAGAAGAAAGTTTTCTTATAGGAACAAAACCACTAATAGGCAAAAGAAATATCTGGAGCCAGGACATCGCGGTTTTTTGGCAACATGCAATTTTGGTGAAAAAGAATGCGTACGTGAGAGCTACAACATTTTGAAGCACTACGGCGACGAACTATATGGTTGGCCGAAAGATACGCCGGCTGAAACAGTTGACACGCAACCAGCCGCAAATGGCGATGACACAAAAGATGATTGTGATATAGCTGATGTGCTGCAGCAGCAAGTTGATGGTAACAAGCAGCAACAGAATGTCGACCAGCGTAAACCCCGTTTCCAGGCTGTGGATACTGGCGTTAATAATTGCGTTTTCATAACAGCCCGCGCGCCGGTGGAACCCTTAGAGTTGGGCAAACGCATTGTTGAAGATATTAAAAACATGACAGAGCAAAAAACACGTTTTTTGTTGCGTTTAGTGCCGATAGAAGCAGTATGCCGTGCCAATACCACCGATATACAAAACGCAGCCGGATTGATTTTCGATAAGCATTTTCTCAAGGAGCCGTCTACTTTCTCAATAATCTACAATAGGCGCTATAATAGTAGCGTCAATCGTGATAGCATCATAGATGTGCTAGCAAAATTGGTGTCCTCGAAGAACATTGGCAATCGTGTTGATCTTAAGAACCCAAAGAAGTCAGTTATTGTGGAGGTTCTCAAGGGCTTATGCTGCATTTCCGTCATCGAGGATTACTTCATACACAAGAAATACAATTTGATTGAGCTGTCAAAAAACAAACCTGCTGCGCAGGATGAGAAAGCTGATGGGGATAAAGAATCAAAGCCAGAAGAGGAAACTGTCGCTGGAGAAGATAACGAAACGAAACCCGATGAATCTGCTGAAGCAGTTGGTGAAGACGAAGAGGAAACGGTTGCTGCTGAAGTAGCTTAGAAATAAATACATATAACAAAATCCAAAACAAACGATTAACGGTCTAAGACTATGATTTATGTTAATACATAATAATAAATAAGTTGTTTATTACATTCGTATAACTTTCCTTTTGTCTTCCATTCAATACAAAAATTGTTTATAGATTAGTAGAAATTGTGTCTTGTAGTAGTGCCTAATTCTAACTTTGGAGTGTCCTGTTTCCATTTAAATCCTAATATACCGTCAAATATGCGGCTTATGACTAAATTGAGCCTAAGAAGTTGTTGCATGGCTATATCACTTGGCAATGTTTTTGCGCAAAAGCAAACCAACAACGCTGGCAATTTTCTCATACGCCATAAACATAAGCGCGGCCGTTAATACTGTCTGCAGTATTTTAGCCTCCAGACCACGGAAAAGTCCACGCACGCCCTGATGCTGCAGTATGCTGACCATCATCTGTAACATGCCAATGTCAGATGCCTTTCTGGCCGCTTTTGATGTCGTTGCACCGCTGCTGTTTGACGTATCCGTGCGATGACGTTGTTTTGTTTGTACCAGCTGCAACGGATAGGTCAAAAGCGTAGCAAAAGCTTTAGCAATGGCACCAATGATGAAGAAACTCAAACTTGACATCTCTCCGCCATTGAACTTCATCATATTACGCTTTAACATCTCATACATCATGAATTGTAGCGCAGGATTCGAGACAAGTATAAGCGATGGAATTGTGCCCGACCACAAGCCGGGTACGCCTTCAGTTTGGGCAACATAACGCAGACCAGCAATGAGACTCTTATAATGCTTGTTAATCTCATCTGAAGTGCCGGCAACATCGCGCATACGTAGACGTGTATTTACCACCCAAAAAGGTGTTGTGGTAAAGACATTAATGATGCCTGCAATCGAACCGAGTAGCAGATCCTTCAAAGCACTTTGTGAGGCCGGTTTGCCGTTGGATGTCACTGCTTTCAGTGCATGAAATGTGTAGAAATAAACGAAATTCGAAATGCATAGACTCTGTAGCACAGGACCAAGACCACGGTAGAGCGATTGGAAACCCTCGCTGAGCACTATTTCCTTAATCACCTGCATAGTACCGCGAGCTTCGCCGCTGCGCGTGGGATCTTCCACTGGAAATAGTTACAATTAATATTACGGAAATGGGAAGTCATAATGGGAAACATAAATAAAGCAGCTTATCAGCAATCAATTAAAAACCCGGCTGGAGCACTAATTGCTCATTGAAGTTTGTACTTTGTGTGATATCTTCTACTTTCATCGCTTATCAAATCGAATATTGCGATTAGCTACAAGTATTTATGCTTCACAGCAAAAAAAAAAAAATATATTTAATTTGTATACTTACCCTGCAAACGCGAGCGCACTGTATCCAATGGAAAAAATGTGGTCATAGCAATGCAGCCACCCTGTATTGTAGAAATATTAGAGATTCATTTATGCTAATTACAAGCGCTTGAACTTTGCACTCTACGCAAAAGTTTGCATATACTTACAGCTGCGCCGGAGACAGCATGTACCCAGTTTTGGTAGCTGAAAACTTGACTAAGCTTTGATTGGACAACCATTTTGATTTTGTTGCAGGTGTTTAATTTCACAGCGACGTTAATACCTCTGTAAACACGCAACCGGCACCGGCAAGCGTCAGAACTGTGCAAGATGTTGTCCAAATCTAAATCAATTCGTTTTAAGCTAAACAATACTTGCTTGCTTGCTTTGTTGCGTGATTAGTTGAATTGATTAGATTAAAACGCCAGACGCTGGCTGCGACGTACGTCTGCTGCACTCTTTTTGACACTATATCGCAACAGTAGACAAATGCACATTTCACGCTGTTGCATATAATAAACCGATTATAAGTTTCTACGTGAAACAATAATGCTGTGGAAAGTTAGTCATAAATATAAAACAGATTTTTCCGGCGAGCACAGACGCAATGCAGCGCTTCCCAACTTGTCAAGGGCTAAAGTGCATATGTAGCGCTAACAACTCGTTAAAATTTTGAATTTTATTTTTTTTATTTATGTATTTTTGTACAAGTTTTAAAATAGTAATTAATTTAATTTAAAAAATATTTAAATACAAACTAAAGTAGCTGATCGATAAGACACTTTTCACGTCGCGGTTCTATACGCGGTCGTTTCTTCATATAATTAATGCCCGTTTCGCTGCTACTGTTAAGTAGCTCATCGGCTTTGCGTTTTTGATTCTATTAGAATACGATTAAATTATTCAATACTTCTTACTTTATTATAGCAATAATAAAACTCACCTCATGTTCCTCTTCCGTTAGCGTAGCAAACACAAAATTTTTGGCCTTTACCGATTTAACTGAAATAGTACCTGCTGCTCCAGTATGGTCGCCTCCAGCGCCCGTTAGCCCAACTAATTTGCTCAATGTTTCCTTGTCGCGCACTAAAAATGACCCACGCGCTACTTTTGTTTGCTGCGCTGCATTAATGTGCTTTGAGATCAGAAACGGTGAGCTCTTTTTTGCTTCGACAGTAGTTTTCTTTGCGGTAATAATATTTAATTTGCGTATATTACTTGGCGTGCTGCCGGCAACTGACAATGTTGCATTAGCAAGCGTGCTCGATAGTGGCGAAGCAACTGAACTTACATTTGTAGCATCCTAGTAATAGTATTTGTATTATATTTATTTTCTTATGCATAACAAATTGTAAACAATATTACCTGCTTCAGACCCTTCTCCAGCAGTAGCTGTTCACGTTCGTAGCGTATTTTGCGCCATATATGCTCATTTTCCTCATCGCCACTGGCTTCGCCGGGGTTACCTTCACCATTTTCATCACGGTTCTCCTCTAAAGTAAAACCACTCTCGGCATTTTTCCACTTAAACTGCCGCTGACGTCCAACACCATCGAGTTCCTCATCCTCGAACAGCATTTCTTGTATTTTGCGCACTTCGCGTATATCTTTATCCAACATTTTACGTCTGTAAATAAAACACATTTAAAATATTAATAATTAAATTTCTTAAATTTTAATTTTACATACGCATGTATTTGTTCCAATTCGCTGCGCAGTTTCTCACGATCGAATTCGTCTTCATCGCCCAGTTCAATGTCATATTTATCCATTTGTTTTTCATCTTCATCAGCCGAACCCCAATCGGATTCCGAGAGTTCAGCTTCTTTTTCCAAAAAGTTTGCTGCACGCATTTTTCGATCCTTTTTCGTCATTTCCACAACAATTTCATTTTCTTCCGAATCATATTCGACAAATGTTTGCGGCACTTCATCTTCTTCGTCTTCAATAACTTCACTGCCATCACTCAATTGTTCCAGCTCAGATTCGTCATCCTCATCATCGGAAAATCCCAGCTTTGCTTTCTTTTTCTTCATTTTCTTGGTAAATTTCTTAGTACGCTGTTTACCAGCAACAGAAGTTTGCTGCGCTTGCAGTTTCGCCGCTTCCAGCTGACGTTCCTCTTCATCACTTGACAGAATTTTATTGCCACCAACTGGGTATGTTACTTCTGTTTCCGCCGGTTGCTGTGTTACAAATGCGCCGGAGCACAGTTCCATAAGCTCATCGGCGGCATCTACAATACCATCATTTGGCTTGGTTTGAGTCATTGGCATTTGACTGATTATTGCTGCCTGGGGTTCATAGTCTGCATCGAAGTTAAGTTTAGTTAACGCAGTAGCTTGTGTTTCTGCAAATTTACCGGAACAAAGACCCAGCAATTCATTCTCTTCATCACTTGCAGTTCGTTTTTCTTCGGCATCAAATAGTTTGGTCGCCGTCAGTTGGAGCTGTGAGGCAGTAACAGCTGTGCCATCAAAAGAATTCTTAGGAGTTTTCAAAAAATCTACTTCATCTTCATTGTCATCAGAGTCATCTTGGCAGACACGTATTATGCGATTTTTGCGTTTTTCATTTGTTTGTGGCACTTCCTCCTCCTCATCATCGTCGCTGCTGTCTTCATCATCCTCATCATCCTCATCATCGTCACTGTCTGCATCATTATCCGCTTCTTCCTCATCATCATTGTCCGCTTGTTCATCAATATTTTCCTCATCTTCTACTTCATCAGCCTCATCATCTGCATAATCAAGCTTTACAATTTCTTCATCATCATTTATAATTACTTCATTCTCTTCATCATCTATTTCCACAGTTTGCTGTGGCTTGCTATCTGGCTCATATTCTTCAGCATCCATAAGTTCCTCTTCTTCGTCGTCATCTTCTTCATCATCATACAAACACTTGGTGTGCTCAAGCTCCTCTTCCTTCTTCTTTTGTAGTCGCTTTTGTGTTATAATCGATTTAAGATTTTGTTTTAATTTTTGATAGGCTGCACCTGGTTTTTGCTCTTTGTTCGGATTTGTCTCTTTATGTGTAGCAATGTTTACTTGCGTAATCTCTACTTTGCCGTTTTCAGTGGTTAAAATGCTGAAAACAAAAAATTTCGTGTAAATTAATGAAATTCGTTTAATTTGAATTATAACTTCTTACTTCACTGCCTCTGTTTCTTTGGCCTTGCGTGCCTCGCGTGTCTTCATAAGCCGTTGAAATAGTGTATCTACGCCAGTTGGTCGCTTGGCGTACATATCGCCGGTTTCAAGATCTATTACCATATTAGTATCACCTTTAATAGCAGGACTAAAGCTTTTACTTGCTTTCTCCATAATTAGACGTTTAAGTTTTTCATTTTGTTTGACAGGTGTCACTGGCAGCTCCGTCATGGGCTTTGTAGGCGATATATTCAGCGTGCTGATATCTAGTCTTGGTAACTCAAGCACTTCAGTTATAATAGCACATTTGGCGGATGTAGAAGGCTGTTCACCATCGTCGCGCATACTAGCCTTATTTACAGTTACTGGCATTATTCCAGACTCTGTTATGGTTTCGGTGTCAACATTTGTATGCGGCGTCTCCGGCTCTACGTTTATGTCAGCTTCTGTAGCAAGCGATTCATCCATTATAACTGGATTATCTTTTAACAACATATAGTCGTCGGCGAAGCCATCATTATTCGTATTTTCCACGGTTAAAGCAGACTTGATTGTATCGGTTTCTAATTCGGGCACACTTTCTTCTTCGTTATTAGGCTGCTCCATCGCTGTGTCCTCATTCTCTGACTCCGATTCAGATTTAAAAAATTCAGTTGCCTCTTTAGCACGCTCCTCCATTAATTTGCTGAAAGAATAAAATGTATTTTATTAAGTTACCGAAAATATATAATTTTTTTTACTTACGCATACGCTTCCAGTTCTTCTTTTGTCATTTTTAGCTTTCTAGCTGGCACCGCTTTTGTACTCGTTAGATCGCATATATCATCTGCGGGTTTTTTTATAGTACGTCGACTAAGAAATTCTTGCAGCGTATGCCGTTTGGGTTGATGATAGGGTACACTTATGTGCGCTTCTCTGTGCAAACGTTGCTGTTCACTTTGTATAGCCTGCATATCATCCATTGCTTTTTTAGCCGATGCCTGTTTATTGGAAATATGTAGAAATTATTTTTGTATGAGCAACTATTTCAATACAATGAAATTCAAATACACTTACACGTATTGGTTTTTCAGGTTTCGTTTTCTTTTTGCCTTTAATCTGCTCTCCCACATCCTGCTCAATGTCAGGTTCATTAAATTCATACTCATCACGTACAGCTTCAGTTTCACTTGGCGCTGAATCGGAGTCCACCAAAGCGGAATATTTAGCTGCCGGTTTTGTTGCAGTTACATCTTTATCTAATAAATCCTCTTCCTCTTCGGTTTTGAGTGCTTTATTCTTAGATTTTTTGTTTTGGTTGTTTAGTTTTTTGGAATTTTTCTTGCTTACTTCAGCGACTGTTGATTGCTCTGTTTCGCTTTCCGTATCAACAAGTGCCGAGATCTTTTTCTTATTAATTTTTTTCTTTTTCACCAACTTAGTCGCCACTTTAGTCTCCTCTTCCATAGGCACTACATCCATTACACCGATATTATCTTTCAACACCATTTCGTCTGAATCTGAATCCGGAAATGCTGAGAATTTGTTCGCTTTTATATTAGTTACCACTTCTGCTTCACTGTTATCAGAATCAATAAGTGCTGAGCCTTTGCTCGATTTTTTAGTAGTTTCCGCCTCTGCTTCACTGCTATCAGAATCAATAATTGCAGCGATTTTCTTTTTAGCGCGTACAATAGTGTGCTCTTCCTCCAACTCATCATCGGTAGCAACCTTCGCCAACGTGTCCGCTGCTGCTGCAGCCTGCTTAGACGACTGTTTCACATGACCCTTGTCCACTTTGCGTTTAGAGCTCTTGGGTGAAATTTTCTTTGCCGGACTCTTTTCATCTTCAGATTCAGACATCATTAAACTGTGCGCTCCGAGTATATCTTCAACCGAAACATTTTTCTCGTCTTCATCATCGAATTTTAGCTCTTCCATTGATTCATTTTGTACATTTTCCGCTGACACTGCACCGTTTACAGCAACAATTACTGCAGTGGCTTCCGCCATTGTTGCACTTATTGTTTATTAATTAATATAGGTCACTTTAGTAAAAATACGCTCTTTTTCTGCCTTTGTTTCTTTTATTTGTAACAAAATGCAACGCAAACACAAATAACAAAAAAAAAAATTGTTGGCGCACTTAACTCGAAATGGCGCCAAAAAGAACATATGTTCGCGGAGCTGCCAACTTGATATGGTACCAATAACCCACAAGACATATTCGCGAGCGTTTATTATCGTCTTTCTCTGCAGGTAAACCGCAGGTTTACACTTGGGCTTAGAACTCAAATTTTGAATTGGAAAATATCGATCGCTTTTGATGAATATGAAGCGGGAAAAAAAACTGTTGCATTTGTAACAGTTGTTGCAAGCACATTTCGCAAATAGCTTGTGGCAGTCCATTGATGGGGTTGATTTCTGTGTGGGTCCCTGGCGTAGTAGAAGCAAATAACTCTGCAATACTCATGTAACAAATTTCTCCGTCCAGTAAATCGTATACGGACTGCAGTTTGTGCAGCTTGTGTATCGTCCTCTTCGCAAAGTGTGCAGAAACGATATGCATAATGGAAATTTATAACGGTTTCACTCATTTTCAATACACATCTAATTCGAAAAAAAATAAAAGAAACAACTACAAATTACAAACTAAAAACACAAAAACAAAAAATGATTTTGTTTGTTTACGTTTTAAACATATGAGATGCATAATGTAGAACAGCGCTTCCAAACTTTGCAATGGTTTTTAGCTTAGAACGTTTCTGAGTTTCGCTTTGGAATTGGATTCGATGCAACGTATGAATATGATTCTATATACGGTACTTATATAAAAAAAAATCGGTTATAAAAACTATTCTCAGTCTGTCTGAATGTTTTTTCCGCCTAATTTCCGAAACGACTTAACCGATTTTGACGAAGAACTCCACTGGCAAGGACGGGGCATTCCTCACACGGGAGATTACCCATCAACTCAGTTATATGAACTTTTGAGAATCACCGAGGACAGCGTACAAAAAAAAAAATTTCCAGCCAATATCGCCAAACTCAATTATCTCCTTTGACCAAGGCTAACTGCCTCTGGCTACAGTCATCGACCTCTGGCAGAGGTTATTGACCTCTCCAGACGGGGAACTCCCCAGGCCTTGTTCCATAGGACTTTATGGACTTGACCCTATGAGGTCAATAGACTTGCCCCTTGGGAGGTAAATGCACTTGGCCTCTTGGAAGATCATTGGACTTTTCCCATAGGGGGTCAGTGGATTTCATCTCTTTTGGGGGTTAATGGACATTACCCATTGGGGTGAATGCACTTGACCTCTTGGGGGTCAATGGACTTTACCCCTTGGGGATCCATGTAATCTACCCCTTGGGGGTCAATGGACTTGACTCTTTAGAGAGTCAATAGACTGGACCCGTTGGGGGTCAATGGACTTGACCCTTGACTTTACCCCGTGGGGTCAATGGACTTGATTCCTTGGAGGGTCATTGGATTCGACCCTTTGGGGGTCAATAGACTTGACCCTTTGGGGGTGAATTGACTTGAACCCTTGGAGAACTATGTTCCGTCTGGTTATGTCACGACGGAACTGGTTTTAATGGAAGTTTTGTGTGTATTTGAGAGAACCAATAGGTGGCGCAGCGATCGGGTTCTAGAATTGTTTTTTTAAATATTTGGAGAAACTTTTGTTGTATTTTTTCAACTCATACAACAGACTAACTTAGGCTACATTTATTGAAAATCTCACCCACCATATCTTGAGAACAGCTAATTTAAGGATATCGTTTGTGTTTGCCAAAACAATGTGTTGCATTTCTTTTTGCAATCTTTTATTTAAATGATTTATTATCTGAATTCATAGATACATCAATATTTTATGCAAAAAAAAATTACAATTAATAATTCATAAACAGTCTCCATGGATCACATTTGCATAAACGATCATATAGATATTTATACAACAATAAATGGGTGTGTCCACCCATAGTAGACTCTTAATTGTTTTCTGTGATATTTCGCAGACAATTCGGATTGGTTCGATTGACAACGTTGAGTGCGTTGCTTCAGACAATTGTGAGTCATGATACACTTTCACTCAATTCACTTCAACTTCAGCTGAGGGCTTTTCAACTCTTGTCGAAATACGAGACTACAATGCAGATCCAGCAGAGAGGAACAGGACAGGACAGACAGATTGGCAGCAAGTCGCAATAAATGGAAGACCATTGTCAGTGATCAGTGATAGACCGAACAGCTGCACATATATGCAAATTCCTTTTAACATATCAACTACTCCGCCCTAAGCCGCGTCTAAATGACAATTTACGTCTGATTTGATTTGCATTTGAAATATTTAAGGCGCGCAGCGAAAGCGTCTAAAATTTTAAACGCTGCCGTTTTTTTTTTTTTTTTTTTTGAAGATTTTGTGCATGATTTGACAAAGAAGAAAATTGATTTCTAACGCCATCCTCGACGCTTTGATATTTGCGTGAATTATTAGACCTTTGGGCTGCATGTTTACCGATGTATCTTATAAATCTTCCATCCATTCATTCATTCAATCATTTATTGAAGATAGTTTTAAGCAAATAATTTCACTTTCGTTTCAGTCATCGACGCAGATCGCTTCCATATGCAAATTGGTGCCCAGCAGCCAAAGAAAGAAGTAAAAATTGTTTTTATTTTTTGGCAAATGAAAGAGAAATTGCTTGCCACTTTACTAAGCTTATTAGATTTTGCTGGTTTTATGCTAATTAACCGAAAATGGCAAGAAAAATGAAAAAAACCGGCCGAAAATTAAAATCTGTAGTGAAAAATATTTCAACTATTAGCAGCCGAAAATTCAGCTCCGTTCACACAGCTTCTCTGAGCTGAGCTGAGCCGAGCCGAGCCGAGCACCAAGCGGAAATTATAATATTCATAAATTTGCAACATTTATTATGGCTTTGGCGCTTTCTAAACAAAATTATATTAGTTAAATGTTTCTGTTATTATTATTTTTATTTTTTTTTGGTATTTCTTTCTTTTTTTACTTCTACTTTTTGCGCATTTTATAATATTTCTTGCAGATTAGACGCGTTGCGCAATAATTCCCCATATGTAAAGTAGAAATGTTATTCGATCATCGATGGCCATTCAATATTTGCGGATGATTTCATTAATCTGACAATGGAGATCAGCATTCAAAAGAGTATTATGCAATTTTTGGTGAATTCATTAATTGTTTGCTTAGAAGGTTTTTTAGCGTGGAATTTTGGTAAATATTTCTATTTCTAGTTTAAAAAGAAAATGTTATATAATTAACCGATTTTTATCGTTGAAGACTGCTTCAGAGATCTTGAAACAATGTACATATTAGTTTCTGGGGAGAGACCTATTTTATTGAGATGATGATCGATGATGGACTGTAAGAAGTTGACTAGCAGAAGTTGCTAAGTTTCCCGAAGTCCAGGAACTGAAAGCCAGTCGTTCTTAAATGGTTTACAATTATTCGTTTAGCCTAAGCCAAACTAAGACAACAGAAGGGTTCTAGGACTATCCAGGAAGTATCCGACCGTTGATCTGCTATTTCGTTACCTTCAATACCCCCATTGCCAGGAGCACAACAAAAGGTGAGCCTATCTCCTACCAAGAGTTGTGGAAAGATATCGAAACATTGTTTTTTTTTTTAGGCAGTCAACATAGTATGTGTGTTGAAGTACAACAACCTAAGCTTATGTGGTTGATCATATTATCATATTTTGGGAATATATCTACCAATATAATAAAATTCCTAGCCGGCGAAACTTGAAAACTTCAAATTTGTTTTTTCTACAAAACTCGTTTTTGTCCGTCTAAAGTTTGCAGCAAATTTTTACATGGAACTGCTCCAAAGCTTGAAAATAAGTTGAAATTGAATGAAGTCAGTCAATACTGCAAATTGGAAACTACATCAAGTTAATGCAACAAGGCACTTCTGCTTCTTGGTGAACAACTGCATAACCAAGAAAGGATCCCTAGTCGCCTTACAGGGGACTTTTTTCTGATTCCCGTACTTAAATTCGCCCTTAAAAAACAACAGCATGAGACAGTAGATGCTTGCATGCGACATTGGAAAGAGACATTCAAAAAGGAGACTAGTCGCTGGCAGAAGTCTGTCGTCACTCAAGCACCGCAGTTTAAAGCATTTCGATGGGTTTTAGCAATAATTTACTTCATCATCTCTCATTCTTTGAACATATCTAATCAATTGAACATTCTTAAGTATCAAAACTGCTTGGATATCGTTCCATAACTGATTGTTGACGTGTTTTAGTTATCGATAATGGATTTTGATTTTGTTTCGACGATGTAAGTCATTTCCCAGGAGAATTTGAAGATATATTTTAGAGTTGAAGAAGGAGTTCAATAAATTAGTTTTTTTTTTTAAATTCTTTTAAGAAACATTATTGATGACGGTTTTGGTTGAATAAACGCATGGCGATTCGGAAGCTAAACTACAAAAAAAGATGACAGATTATTTAATTAAAATTGAATGAAACGTTTAATTGGAATTCAAAGACAGTTTCAAAATTTCGTATATCTTGGACCATTTTATAACTAACTTACAATGAACGTAACCTCTTTTCCACCAATAAATTTCACAACATGGAACAAATAATCTCAAATATAATGCCCAACAATTTATCAATACTGTTTGCAAAGGGAAATATTTGTTTTTTTTAAATTTTTCGAACAATAAACTATTACATGATGAAGTTTGCACAACTGTGGACAATGCAAGCTGCCTTAAAAATAAATCTTGAACTAATTTTAAATATAACGGTCAACGTTTAACATTATATTCGACTATTATTAAACTAATTTTGGGTTTATTTGTGGAACATGAAAAAAAAGTATATAAAAGAAAAGGTAATGAGCCGAACACATACACTAAACTAAAGACGATGACAATGAAAAGAAAGACGCCCAATTGGTGTCACAAATTATGCAAGTCAAGCCAAGTCGGAAGTTCCCGCACAACTTGGCCACATTCCACAAAAGTGTTGGTCAACGAAAACGACAGCCGTTGACAGAGTTCAATTCGATTTCTGTTTCACTTTCGTTTTCTTTCATTGCGTGCTGGCGCGAATTAATTTCGTCTGTTTACACTAAATCATGCCAAAGAGAGACAATGAACCTTTAACGGAGCTGACTGATTGACCAGTGGTGAACCCTTTTTTCAAAACACTGTGTGACCTATTAGATAATATTTTCTTATTTGCCACCGAAATATCTATTCAATTAATAGAATTATAAAGCGTAACCGTTGATTATCGAAAGTGATCAGTTGGTTCGGTTAGTTGTTTTGATTAAATTTGGTTTTTATACGCTTTTCTTATTTAACATCGCTTGACTGCCTAACGCGCGGCCGCTGGTTTATATTTTTTTTCATTGATGGCGAATTGTTGCAGTTCGTTTGATTTAATCTCCACTTTTTATTTATTATTTTTATTTATTTAGTTGGTCTCTTGTGTGTTACGTATGCTTTCTCTTTGGTTCAACTCTTATTTTTTTTTTTTTTTTTTTGTTATATTACAGTTTGTTTAGGGTCATTAAATAACCTTTTGCAGTTTTCGTTCGTTTTGGCTAATGGCTTTGGCTCTTAAAGACGGCTCTTGCACACATGATATACATTAAAATATTTATTTTATTTGAAAATAACATTAAAATGCAATTAAACTTGTACTAACTAAGCAAAACTTTACTCATTAGGCTGACTTTTACCACAGACAGAGACTGAGTGGGGGTCAAAATTGTGGATGCATTAAAGCATTTCAAAGTTTTAATAATAGATCTTTGTTGGGAAACTTTGGAATTTTAATTAGTATGCGATCTTAAAGTAAATTGTCTTTGGAAAGTACTGTGTGCCAAAAATAAACCAATTAATTTATATAATTGAATATAAATGAAAATTTATAATTTATTAATTTATATGATTTCATAATTAACAGTTTACGATTTTATAACAAATAATCTATTGGAAAGAGCTTCAAGCAAGTTAGGTAGACAGAAAGGTGATTGGTTTTGAAATTGGCCACATTTCCTCATTAACAGATAATTTGATGTCTATTTCTAAATTTGATTATATCTAACCTCCACTTGTTATAAAAACATAACAGTAAAAAAAACCAAAACTGATGAAATAGAGAGTCATCGTATGACTGTCAGAGAAATTGGTAAGGATGTCTCATGCCACACAATTAGTTTGGATGTTTCGAGCATAAAAATAATCGTCGCATGACCATCGCTCAGGAACTTTTGAGTGTAGTCAGATTAGCTCAAAAGAGTTAAGACTTCGAAAGCAAAGCTTAGAGTGACCATAAAAAACCAAGATCGAAAAAGCACGACATGTGCAGTCAAATGTCAAAGTTCTGCTCATAAACAGTCTCGGGAATGTACGCGAGGAAATAAATTATGAAAGATATCAATATAAAGCATTAACATTTTCTTGTCAGAGACCTCTTTCATGCTTCGATTTCTTCCTTATAGTTATATTCCAGAACATTCTTCAAAGATTCTTGAAACAGGGAAAACTCCATCCAAGTCATGTTGAGTTTGTTCGGGCGCTGAAGAAATCTTCTGATGGTCAGTGAGTAAAAATAAAAATAAAATTATTTTTTTTTGTGTGTGTCAAGAGTATCATGTTTTTCATATGAAAAACATCGATGCATCGGTCTAAACATCGATGTTTTCCCAAGCTCTATTATCAAAACATTTCTACCAACTTAATAAAATTTCTCGCATATTATGCAATATTTTTAAATCAATGGTGCTAACTTCACACACGGATATAAATTATGTATCTAAAGCACCTACATATATTTCCTATTTCATAACAATTCTACAAAACTTCAGAAGCTACGTCAATAAAGAAGAAAAAAACCCGCATGAATTTCGAAACAAACAAACTCCGAGTGTCCCTGACCTAATTCGAAAATTTCACCGCCGTCATCAACGGTGCTGATGATGAGCGCTTGAACGTGAGCGAATTAAATTAACTTCTACGCAGCGCATTTAATTTTATTGATGTGCTACCTTAGATAGAATCAGGCAGGCGTGAATCACAACAGCCAACAACACCGAGCCAGGCCGCGCCCGCATTAAGTCACGAATGGGAGAAGTAGAGTAGCGGATGAGGGCAGACAGCAGTTGGCACTTAGGCAGTGAGGCAGTCAGGCAGGCATGCAAATGAAATCGAAACCGTTTTCGTGAAGCGTTGTTGCGTTTAGCCTTATTTTGTTTTGTTGGCTTAGGCCCTAACTCGAAGAAGTGTCAGCACGTCCAGCCAAGCAGCCAAGCGACCAACCGCACAGACGGAACTTTCGATTTCTTTCGCTTCTGCGCGGCTATCTACGTCATCATCATTGTCAACAACAGCCAAATGGCCTAAACTGCGCTGAGGAGTGGTATGCTGTGATGATGTTGGTTAAAAAAATTCAAATCCGCCAACTCAAATTCGCACAAATGAAAGTCATATGAGTTTTCGGTTTGGTTTCGTTGGTATTTTTGGTTGCGGTGAGGCAGCGAGTAATGATATTTCACAAAAATATTTACAAAAATAGCTTTTGTTCGCAGCTATTATGTTGGCTTGTCTGTCTATATCTCTTATGTTGTTATTTTTTGAGGTTTTTCGTTTTTACAAAATTTTTGTGTAAATACTTTTGACATGTGATCATCATTACGCATTACGAATTGGTCGAAATACTAACAAGTCTTGCAGTTTTTATGGCCAGTTTCTTGGTTTTAAATTGAGCGAAAATCCTGTTGCATGTCTGTTGCAAACTATGAATAATGTTCAATAAAGAGCAATTTAATGAGGCTAGACATCGCTGAAATAATGGAGTTTAACGAAATAATATATGACTTGGAACTGAAACTGAAATCTTCAATAAAATGATAGAGTAGCGCACTGCAGTTCATGTCTGTCGAATATGTGTAAACAAATTCAAAATTTCAATTGAGTTATAACACTATGCTGGGGCTGTGATGTTTCTAGAAGTGAAGGTCTTGGAATGAACTGACTGATAAATTTGCACGAAGGCATGCAACTAATAGACATTCAAAGAAATTTCTATTTTTAAAAAGCTAAGGAGAGAATATTCTTAAGCCATTCATGCATCCATCCATGTCAATAAAAAAAACAATAAAATTTTCAACCCATAAAATTCTATGAGGCAAAATCATCAAATGGAGTCGGTATTCTCACGGCCTCAGGGGTTTTAAAAAAATACTCAGAAAACCTTCTTGCAAATTTGCAGAACACGATTTTTAATATTTTTTTCGTTTATATAAAAAAACCAGAGATTTTTCATGCCCTGCTTCGGATTGTCTATCGACGACCTTTGCTGAAGGTTCGCACAAACTTTGTTTAAATTTTGGGCACATAAGTTCGAAAATCATGACTTATCATGGATTTCATTCTTGAAGCTAGGACTCGAAGCGATTTCTCGTATTCAGACTCAGTCCACACTTGGCTACAGGTTGTCAACCCCCCTAGCACACTATACATGACCAAACGGGAGCTTAGTATGCCCGTGGTGCAACTTATGAGCGTTATAAGCCTTCCAACAGCATCTCGAGCCTGGAGTTAGCAATTTAATATCTGTCTCAGAAATGTGTTAGGAACTGCAGGAAACAAAGTAGTTCCCAAAAACATTGTACCTCCTCCTCTCCTCAAGAAAAATAATAACTCGATCGAGCTGCCTTGGTCTGTGGAACGCTTGCGGTCATAGCGCTCAAACTAATCCGAGCTGAGTACAGCATCGACATCACGCTAATCACAGTGACCTGGCTTCGACACAGAGCATCTAACTTCATCCAAAGATGCACAATACATAACATGGACCACCCAAACAACAGACGAAGAGAAGGAGCAGCTGTCCTGGTAAGACAAGACCTAAGCTACTTCAAATAGATATCAGTTAGACAAGCCCAGCTACAAATGGTCACCATTCAGGTATCCACCAGCAAAGATGAGCTGCTTAACTCTTCACTTGCTACCGCCATAACACCTCTGGTCTATAGTGGAACAACTTTGAAAAACTTTTTAGCAGTCTTGAAGAAAAGTTTTTAATCGGAGCAGACTTTAAAGCCAAACATCGGGTTTGGAGCAGCTACAAAACGAACACGAGAGATAGGAGACTAGAGGAAGCTTTAATTTCCTTTGCCCAAATCCAAGCCACTGGCCAAGGTAATCACTTTTCCTTACGCCCAGCAGCACACAGCATGCGCCATAGACTAGACCTTCTTTTACCTGTGGCTGAACGTAGCAACAGACAGAACACCAACTAACTAGCATGCTCGTCGCAGTGCAGGGAACCAAATAGAAGATTGTTGTCATCTGGAACGAACCTGATTGCTTTCCGCAAGGAACTGGGAATCACACTGGACCTTAACCTGGAGATTATTCGGTCTGAAGACTTAGAGGATGCGTATGCACTTTTCCTCAATAAAATTCCGCCTGCTGCTCTCAATGCAACTCTCAAGAAAATTTCCTCCAGTGCGCTAGACTACAAGCTTGGATTCACGCAGTTTCCTACAGCGTCAAAAAGATACGTTTGTCAAGAAAAAACAGCAGGATACTGACCTAATAATAGAGAAGGTTTCTTCGAATGTGTTTACGGACTATTCCTTCTGGGCTCTTATAAAGCGATATAAGAGGCAAACAACACCAAAGTTCCCTATTCGTAAAACAGATGGGAACTAGGACAGAACACCCCAGGAGCGTGCGCAAACTTTTGCCGAAAACTTAGAAGCTGGGTTCAAAGCTTTTGACTTCACCCAGGGTACTGGACAGACCTGACCAGCTACCCCTGCGTTTCAATTTCTTCACTCTCGATGAGATCCAGTCTCCTATCAAAGAGTTGAAGAATAAAAAGGCCCCTGGTAAAAATGGTCTTGACAATAGGACTCTAAAAGTGCTACAGCTGCTTAGGAAGTGAATTGTAAGGACAGAACCATGCTCAGGCAGGCTGCTCTTCACACTTTTTGAAGGTTGAGTTCATCAGACCAAGATTCCAAACGGTTTCTCAATAACTGAATTTATAAATTTTTCTTGGGCCAGAACTATGGTGAAGATTTCCAATTAGTAAAACGGCAGAGGTCATAAATTTCCAAATAACAAAACATATATCCTTGAACACGTCATTACACCCTGCACATAATCAGTTCCAATTAGATAATAGACTGTCATGATTATATATAACATTGCGATGCATTTTACACAATAAAAATTGTTACAACTAATTATTTAATGGGTGCGAAAATGAAGCAAATTTCCGACGACACTATTCACTGAATCCGTTAACTATAAATATTTATTTTTATTATTGTATTTTATGAAGAAATTATGTCATTACAGTTGCATAACGGTAGGCAAAACAAAAAGAAAGACTATACAAAAAAAAATAATATTAATTTAATTTTCCAATGCAATGCTCAGAATAATAATAACAAATGTGCGGCGTCGCCGTCGCCTATTAACCGGGCGCAAAAGACAAAGTTGAATGAATCAGCCAAGCCAAGTCCCTTTTATGATAAACAAAAACAACAACAAGAGAAAAAAAAACATGAAATTAGGCAATCGGCGCATGCGCAGCTCAAAAGACGACGCTGACTAACCTAACCTGCAGCCAGCCAAAGCACGTACAAAGTTCCAATCAGAAAAAGACGTCACAAGTTACCTTGACACATCAACGCAGCGAGTTGCAGCAGTTGCCAAAAAGCAAAAACAATGCAAAGAAAAGTTCAATAAGAAATTTACTACCAAAAAAAAACAACAAAATGTACAAAAGGCGGCCAAAAAGCCTCAGCGAAATGAAAAGTTTCCAGTAGGCAAACTAGTTAAGAGAGAGAGAGAGAGAGAGAGAGAGCTCAACAGAGAGCAGCAGTATTATAAGGAGAGAGAGCAAGCAAATTGGTTTGCATGAATGAGTTGAGTTACAAAAACAATAACTAACCAAAAACGGCATATTTCACTGTGGACGGATGGTCTACGCAAGTGACGAGGCTTAGCTTAGTTTTGAAGTAGCTCGAGGAATATATTATTTGAAGCTTTAACTAATTATTCCAATCGAAATGGTGAAATTTAATTTAAACTTACAGTCAGGAAATTTTAAAATATAGAAGATTGGACTAAATGTTTTCATTAAAAAATAAAACAGAAAGAAGGACATTTTCCTTATACTGATCTGATATGGACCTATATATAATATTTTGTTGAAATTGAGTTAAGATACAAAATATTAGGCGGATTTAGCTGCAATAACAAGCAGAACAAAAAATGTTTTATTCAAAAACATAGAAAGGAGTGGCAGGTAGTACCCCTTACATCAGGGTTGACACGTTAACTGAAGAGAGTTAATTGCAGAGAGAATAGTCTCCAAATTAACAATATATAAACGGGTAGCCAGACAGTCGGGCATGCACATATCGGGCTACTGCTTTTAGTGGTCGGACTTCGACCTTTATAAGGATTGACGTAAAATACATCAAATCCGGCGTTTCTAGCTGAATTACAAATAACAACAAAGTCATGCAAAAATCAAGAAAGCAGGAGCGGTTGTCTATGGAAGCTACCCCTTCTAGTGGTCCGTTTGGCGTTTTTTTTTTTATTAAGGAAAAGCAACAGTAAAATTGTTTGACCAACAAACAAGAAGGAGATATTCTAGTTATATGAAAAAACTTTGCATTCTATATCCAAAATATCCAAATTTGAAACTTCATCCCATCCGAGTAGGTTAGAAAAATTACTCCCCCATAATCTTAGTGATTCCTGTTCATCCGTAACCAGTTTTCCATGTTCGTCCTTACAGAAAGTTAAGTAAAGTTTGGTTAAAGAACACCATGGCATGTGGCTTAGCTTGGCTTACATATTGTGCACCTCAGCATTCCTCTGTAGGCTTTCATCACTTACTTTCAAACTAGTCAAGATGATTTTTTTTTTTAAATTTAACATTTAACAACAAATTTCGCGCTCAAAAATTATGATCTATCTTAACTGCATATGGAATCTCTCACTCTCCTTCATTTTCACACAAAATACAGTTTCAAACAACGAGAGACAACTTGGGAAAGCCGTATTCGTGCAACTCGGCTCGGCTACTGTTCGTTCGGCTCAATTCGTAACTATTCGAGTTGGCTCAACAGCACAAGAAAGGGGTCAAAACTTTCACGCGATATAAAATCATGATACCGATCCGACTGAGCCGCATTTTCATTTTAACTTTTGTAACCGACGAATCGTTTGCGAGCTCTGAGCTGTGTGCGCTCTTTGTCTTTGTTGTTGTTGTTGTTTTGGTTACTGGTCCTTCAGCGACGTTGTAACGGAACTACAGTACTCTATATTTCGTTAAAAATTTTCGTGTGTTTTTATTATTGTTCATTTTCGAAAAAGATATACTTTAAGCAAGTGCCACCATTCTGTAGATTGTGTATCTCAAAACTAAAAAAAAAACACAAAAATTAAAAAAAAAAATTGGAAAAAAACGTAACGCAAAGAAATTTTTTTTGCAACTCTGTGCTCAACAAACAACAAAACAAACAGAAAAAAAAGCCGTGGTGAACATAAAAATAATTTCGCAAAAAAACGTGCGTGGGTGCCATTAATACAAGAGGATTTTTAAGCAAGGATTACTGCATTTGCATAAGGATTAATACTCGCTGAGAGTGAAAAAGGTGAGCATGTTAAAGAAATAAAAACCAAAAAATATATAAAATAAATTTCCTAGTGAACCCTTGAAATATTTTCGAACATGTTTTCGAATATATTTGTATTACTTTCCTATAGTAGTAAAATAGGTTTAAACATAATTGAAGAGATTTAGTAGCCCATGAATAATAAGATATTTTTTTCGAGTTCATATGAAATTAAAACATTATTTCGAAATTCGAAGAAAAGAGAAATGTTTCAAATTGTTTAAATTAAGCTTATAAGCAATTTGTATTTGTTAACTAAATAAAGTCTGATATTCAAAGCTATTCGAATTTAAAAATAATCGAATTTCGAAAATTCAAATTAGAATCTTTCCTAATAAAAAAAATTATTTAAAAGCATGTTTAATGCATTATAATGAATTTCAATCAATATAGCTGATATGCGAAAATTTCGAAAATCCAGCTTTATTCGAAAATTATATTAGTGAAATTTCAAAATGTTTTTATATAGTAATAAAAAATTTAGAGTCCACTATTTAAAACTATTTGAATTTACAAAATATAGAATTTCGAAAATTCGAATTCGACTACTTTTTTAATTAAAACGTGTTATATGTTATATGTTACATGTTTTATGTATTATAATATTTTATAGTGCAATGCAAATAATACATTTTAACTTCGAAAATTTCGAAAACATACCATAAATGAGTATAGTAAGCGAGATTAGTGCTGTTACAATACCTAATTTTTACTATTTTTTCCACACAGTATGTAGTCTAAATTTAAAATTATACGAATTTGAAAAATGGTCCAATTTCGAAAATTCGAACTAGACCACTTCTTTAATAAAAACTTGTTATAAAACCATGTTTTATGTATTATATTGTATTTTACTGCAATTCAAATAATTCTTTTTGAATTTCGAAAACTTAGAAAATCTGTATAAACCTATTTATTACAAAAAAAAAAAAATGTAAACATGTATCCGACATTCTGAAACATGCTCAGCATTTTTATACACAATTTCATTGTTTCGAAAAAATATTATTATTAAATTATTTTACTTCGAAAATATTTATTAATGTTTCTACAATATTGACACTCTAAATTTTATGTTTTTGAAACAACGTTTAAATTCTTTAAAACTTTTTCTACGAAAAAACGTTTTCGAGTTTTCGAACATTTAATTTTAGCAAATTCAACGTATTAAATGGTTGACCTCTCTTAATACTTAAAAACTGGACACAGTTAAACACCTTAGGAAGTTTTAAGAAATAATACAAATGTACAAAAAAACTTTCAGATAACATTCGAAATATGTTTTACATTAATTTTTTGTGTAAAAGATAATTTAATGTTGATGTTCGAAATTTTCGAAATTCAAATAAATTCTTCGAATTGCTATATAATGCATAAAACTGTGTTTAAAATATGTTTAAACTTTTCGAAATTAGTTTTAATCGTAAAACTACTAACTTCGAAAAATTTTTGTTTTTAAGTCATACATTAATATTTTGCATGATGCGTAGTTTATAATATGAAAAGGTTTCTAAATAAATTTTTCACATACACATTTGTAATTCGAAACATTTTCGAACATAACATTTTTATTTTTTTACATACATATGTACATATGTACATTGAAACTTTTTTGCTTCAAGTTCAAAAGGGGTTTCAATAAATTTTCCAAATACAAATTTTCAAGCATGCTTTTAGAAACATTTTGAATTTCGAATATTTTCGAATAACAAAGGTTACCGATTACCGATAACATGGAAATTAATAAAACATAAAAAGCAAAGAAAAATTTGTTTAAAAAAAATAAAAATTTCTGCTTTGTTAAGAACAATATTTACAGTTAAAGAGACCGTAACGGTTTTTTTAGAAGTTCCATAAAATTTGCCAGAAAATTAATTACGTTGCAGTTTTTTAAAATAAATATTGCCCAAAAAATTGCAATAAGAAGAAGATTTTACACAGAGCAACTACTACCCTCAATACATTTAAAATTTCGCACAAGAATTCGAACATGAAAAGCGAATTTTGCTGTTTAGAAAGCAACTGCGAAACTTTCAATTGGATTTATGTTGCTCTGATGTTGCAGACGCAGTTGTTGTCGCAGCAGTGAAATGGAGTGAAGTGGAGTGGTATGAAACTAATAAAATTCAATGTTGTCGGAGCATGAAGCGTGCAATATTTCTTGTGCCGTCCGTCCGTCTGTCCGATCGTATGTCTGTCTGTCGATCATTGGTGGCTGTGTGTGTTGAAAGCGCCGCTTTTTGTTCATTAGTTTAATTTACATAAACTTCCAAATTACCGCACGCCGCCGCCATCGCCAATGCCACAAAACTGAACCGCCACCGCACTCAGTCAAGTCATCAAGATCATTGCGGATTGCTGAAGTTGCTGCCACTTCTGCTGCGGCTACGGCTGCTGCTGTTGCTCCTAGAGCTTCAACTTGGCTAACTTGCTTTGGCGGCATTGAATGTTGTTGCTGCTGCCACGCTGCGCTGCGTTGTGGTGGTGAAATTTCAGCGCGTTTCGCGCGAATGAAAGTCTGCTGCGACTGTTGCTGCTGCTGGTGCTGTTGAAATTACCTTGTGCCGCTTCCCATTTCTTTGCAACAGCAACAACTCGCATCAGATGTGGTTTATGCCAGCCAGTTACATTTGCAATAGCGTATCTACTGCATATGAGTCTATATCTTTCTATATATATACAGACATATGTGTGTGTGTGTTTAATCTTGTGAATTGCTTTGTTCAAAAACTGCTCCACTTTGTTGCATGAAAACAATTTCGCTGCAACGAACGTATATACTAAATACATAGATACAATATCTAATAGCAAACGGCAAACAGCAAAAACAGCCTTTGAATCGCATCGCGTGGCAATGCAGCAATTGCGTAGCGGCGCTCTCTCACTCATCGACTCATCATCAGAAGATACAGCAGAAGTGGGTTGTTGCACATACGCAGCGTTGCACCAAGGCTCATTGTTGCCGCTGAAGTTTGTCATTTGACCATAAGTAGCAGCGCTGCGCAGTGCAGCTATAGCTGGAGAGATACTTTTAATTGATTTCAACAATGCACAGCGCATCACTCATTCATTCACTCCGTCCGACAGTCAGTCCGACCGACCGTCTGTGATGCTTGACTTCTTCGGCATTTTTAAGCTTTGGTGAAAGAAAGCAACAGTCGCGGTGCCACTTGCAGTGCAAACAAATAATTACACTGTGCAATTGTTGTTGTCGTATGTTGCTGTTGCAAGTATTGTTTTGTTGCTGCTACTGTTTTCATGAATTTCTCAAATTATTATTTATTTATTTTTTTTTTTTTGGTACTCAACCAAGCGTTGACAATTTCAAATTGTCTTTTCAAATATCAACATTTAATTAAACTTATTAGTAATGATGGCAACCCTATATTAAATTAATATTGTTTGCAAAAACTTAAGCAACAATTGGTTATAATTCCATTAGTGATGTGCAATATAGTCTCTGCTATATTTTACTGTTATCGAAAAGTTATCGAGCAGTGTGGAACTGCTAACTCACTCTGTAAGTAGCAAAGATTTTTGTTAACTAATTTTGGGCATTATCAGCACAAAAAATCGGATTTTAATATAGAAAATATACTCAAAAATTAAAACTCTAAAATTTGTATGAAAAGAGATTGAGCGATAGAGCGATGTACTGGACGTCTCTTTTACTTTTTTATTGAGGTAGTCCCAAACATACCCATCAATAAAATATGTTACAAAATCCTAGCCAACCAGAGTACTTAGGAACAACTCGACAGAACAGAAATAGCTTCAAATGGGAATACCTCAATAAACTTCAACTGGATAAAACAAATAATTAAATCGTTGAAAAATAAAAAGTACCGGGCATTTGCGGTATCAATACCCTAAATATGTTCATAAAAATAATCAACGTTTGCCACAATGCTGCTACTTTTCCAAGTCATGGAAAAAGTCTGGAGTCATTCCTGTTTTAAAGCACCATAATTTTTTTCCATGTTGAACATATGCAAATTTGAATAATCTATATTTTAGAGTCTTCAAAATCTCAATTGCGGATCAAAAATGTATATACTTAATAGGGACTGTCCCGTCTTTTTCGGCCTGGGAATAAAAATAAGAGACCATGTTCTGATCCACGTAATGCATGCCAATAGAACAGAAAAACCAATCTTTTAATAAGCCCCAAATTCAATCAGCAATAGTAATATTCCCGACTACCAGATCATAGCTATGTCTTTCATCTATCTAAAAACAGTGACTGTAAGACTGTTAACGGGCTATTGCAGATTTCTTAACGAGATGGTCGAGCATCACTATTATCGGGTGCAAAGCCAGAAGTATTCTGAGAGACTCTATTTAACTGGAAAAAACTCGTTAAATAAAGTTCTACGGCACAAACACTTTCCGGTAACGATTATTAAAGCCAGTGAAGATGAGGACGAAGAAGGCTGAAAGATCACAACGGGGTCTTCTTGATCCAGATTAAAGAATTTTCGCATCGTCGTAGCTGTTTCTTACTCTGAATGAATAGCCCTCGGTTCTGGAATTATGTTAAGTTGTAAAAGAAGTTCCTTTTAAAAACTTTTCATGAACTTATTGAACAAAAGTGACCCAACTTAGACAACAGGCAACATTTTTATATAAATATCCACAGATTCAAATTATAAGTATGTATATCTATTCAGGTTAAAACTTAGATAATATCTATATACATATACTATATATGAAATATTATATACCAAGTATAAAAAAAACTAAAAAAAAAAGTACAGTTAATACGCCCAAAAAAAAGTTCACAAACTTAACAGACAACCTGCCAAAAAAAATGTATCCAAAAAAAAAGATAAAGATATTATACAATCGAAAGCGCGCAAAACGACTTAAAAGAAAGAAAGGTGCAAGGACTGCTGCAATAACGCCAACAACAACAACCATTTCCGCAAGACTACGAAAAAAAAGAAAACAATTAAATGCATTTCGAAGACAACTTCCCTTCCATGAGAGCAGCACAATAACTTTCAATTTCTTTTGAACTACATGCTTACAAAAATATATCGTCGAACTACATACATATATATATAAAAAAAAATTGTATCTTAAAGATACAAAGCGAAATTTTTGCAAAGCGTACCGAACCGAACTGAAGTAGGAAACCGGTTCAGCGCACCATGGCCATGCAGAGTACACAGCATTTGCCGAACGAATGAAAGTAAAAACTCAAGGGCTTGCACTTTCCGTGCACTACAGAGAAAGAAAGATACACGTACTAGCGCAGATACATTTTAGCGAGCAAAGCAAGAGAAGTTGGAAACGCGAAGAAAGACAAGAGCAGCAGCAAGACAAAAGAAAGCAAATAATAGCGGGGCACCGAGCGAAGACAACTGGTTGCAATTCGAACGGAAAGTGGTGCTGCAGCATATCCTATCAGGCGCCGCCGCGGTTTGCTTCGTTAAGCACAACTCGCTTGCAGCCATGAAGAAGCCGGTGGTGTCGAGGGAGGGTAGTACATATCAAACTGGCTTTGTTGGTAAAGTGCAACATGCAATGCAAGCGAACGAGTGCTCTGAAATAATTAGTGACCCAATTTCGCGCGGCGTTGCTTTTCATTGCGTTTCAAACTGCCACTCGATCGTTGGTCCGTCCGTCCGTACGTTCGCTGCTTGGCTGATTCGAATTGGTGGCTTTTTTTTTTTTTGTCTAGCATATTTTGCGAATTGTATTCAACGCTTCTTTCATATTTTTTTTTTTACTTTTTTTCTTTGCTTTTGCAAGGAAGTCTAGTTGGGCGCTTGAAGTGATCTGCTCTGCTGCTGCTCTCAGTGGTGTTGGGTTCCGTTTGTAACCGAAACGCATGCAATTTAATTTTACGTTTTGTGTTGGTAGAATTGCATGCAAAGAAAGTGGTTTTCATTTCTTTTTTCTTCTGCTACTTGCGCACTTCACGCCCTGCCCCAACTTGACGCAGATACTTTTGTGAATTTAATTTTTACAATAAAGATTTTCGATTTTCAGCACATTTGTTGCTTATTGTATGATTTACATCCGTTGCAGATTAAGCTTTATTGATTTAATGCGGTTTATTTTATTTCATTTTTTTAGTTGCACCTTTTGCGGTTTACAGATTAATCTGCGGCGATCTTTTCTGTGCAATTTAGTGTCTTAAAATATGCTTTTTAATGTTTGGCGGTGATTTGCGAAAAAAAGGTTGGGTCCAGTTTCAATTAGTTTGTATGCAATTTGCAGGTTGTTAATTGAATTGTATTGTAGACATGTTGCCATAGTTGAAACGTTGAAAGTGAAATTTTAAGATACTTTTTGAGATACTTTTTCGGCTTAAGTTGAGTTGAGTGTGTTTATGTAAATTTTTGAATTAGTCAATGTTTTTTTGGAGAAACAATAGATGCTTTACTATAGTTAATTCTCATTGTGGAAACTTTTTGCATAACTTCTAAATCAATGGAGTTGAAAGGTTTATGGCGTCATGTTGATGCAATAAGATATCATCCAAGTAGAGGCATTAAAAAAATTTAGGCTAAAAAAGAGCTCCTCCAGCAAAGTGGCACAATGAGTCCTTCAGACCATAATGCACACCACTCAGTTAAATTTTTTTTGTCTTTAAAGGTCTTTCTTCAATTAATTGAGTATCTTCAAACTCTCAAATACTTTAATTTTCATTATTTACGTACTCGGTGTGTGATTCCTGAAGAAAATCAGAAGTGTCGATCGATGAGATGGCGCCAACGTCCGGTATTCTGGCCGAATACGACGGATACGAGGGAGCAAACGCCTCATAACACCAAGATAAATTGCCCAATTAATTGTTTGGCTCAGTGGAACGAACTCTTGGTGAATAATGCCCTTCGAATCGTGAGAAACAAATCAACATTGTCTTCACTTTTGACTTTTCATCAATTCGTGAGTTTCGGTAAAAGTTTTATATCTTGAGATCCACTTCAGAGACAAAATGCTAACCTCTGCTTATCTCGTAGTTCTTTCACCAATTAAATTTGGATGACATCCGAATTAGTTGTCTCTTAAAGGCAGATGAAGCTATATGCAATGCCTTCCGTAAATTCGTTTGACTGTAATGCAGGCAACAGCACTGCATTACCACACTGTTTAGTAATAATGTAGAAGCCAAGGGGCAACTTTTTACAACAAATCAATTAGCTTGGTTAACAAAGACATTTAAATTGAAATATTTATAAATTTTATGTTTTCAAATGTTGAAATTTTCTTCAACTAATCAAAGAGCATAAAACTCGCATAAACATTAAACGGAACTAAATTCCAAAATACAATCATTTTTCAAAATTATTCAAGCGCTTATTGCCGTTATTATGGTGGTTATTATTATGTGCCATTGTTGTTGCTGTTGTTGTTATAGCTGCTATTAAAAGCAGCGGCAACAATGTATCTAGATACATTTTTATTTTTTTGTTGCTTTTGCTGTATGGATTGCTGTTTGCCTTGCGAACAATTTCGTTATAGGTAAATGCGTATGCAGATCATTTTCACTTTCCCTATTTATGATAAATGCGTTATCATTTATTGTATCTGAGTTTTTTTCTTTCATAAACCATAAAAGTGCGTACAATGCATAACGTGCAGAACAGACGGACGGACAGATGGACTGATCGAACGAACGAAAAAAAATTGCATAGAAAGAAAGTTCGACGCTTGTTTATTTCGACATTAATCGATGAAACAAGTGAAGTGAATGCTGCTGTTGTTGTTGGTGTGGAATGCGAACTCAGGCGCCGCCAGACGCCGCTAGTTGCAACAACATTTTTGTTACCATTTACTTTCGTTGTCTATACAAAAAAAAAAAAATAAATAAATTAGCTACAGGCGCTGCGGGCCAACAGCGCCGGTGGCACATTATCAGCAACGAATGGCTTTAATTGTCGCCAACTTGCGCAAAAAACTGGAGCAAAGAAAATTAATTGTTTATCTATTTTACATAATTCATACAAGCGACATATTCGCATGTCTGCCGGTGCGTATGCAAATTAGCTGCGGGCTGCAGATACTTTTATTTCACTTTTGCTTTTTATCATTGTTAAATGTTGGCAAATGTAGGTTAGCAAACGCATTGCCTAATCTTTAACTTTAAATTAATTTTATTTCGAACTTTCTTCCAAAAAAAAAAAGTTACTTAATCTATGAAGAAAATATGCTCAAAAATACCAAATGATATGGAAAGATAAAAAAATAAAATAGTTGAACCTTCACTTCAACTACAAAACATTATTTTATTTATTTATTACTTTTTCTCAATATACCGCAACAATTTCACTTTCACGTAGCAGCCCAAAAAAAATAAAAAAATATAAAATTAAAAAAGATCGCGCACACAGAGATACAGATACAGTTAATTACGCACGGCAAGTTTCTTCAGCAACAACAACAAAAACAATATCGATCATTTAACAATGACAAAAATAAAAAACAACAACAACTACATCAAGCAAGCGCTGCGTGGTTGTTACATACAAGAAAAATGTAGCTTTGTATCTTGCAAAATGAAACGAAAAAATGTCGCTTCACAAAAGACAACAACAACGAAAAAAAAGAAAAAAAAAATAAGAGTTGATGAAGCAGCAGAAAAGCGCAAAAGCATGTTTTACCGTTACAGTTTCTGCTGTTTGTATTTGATGTTATTTTTCTCTTTCATACATAGCTGTATATCAAAGACATTAGATCGATATCAAGTAAATAATTTGAACAGCAGCCGCAGTAGCAACAACAACGATAAGCAACAACCTGTGTCTGTGTGTTGTAAATATGAATATCACACTCTAACGCAGCGGCATAGAGTTGTGAGTGAAACTTTTACCAACAACAACAACAACAACAACGACGACAAATGTAAGCAGCTACACATAAACACACACAGCATCTCTGCTATGCGATGAGTTGAATTGAGCCAGTGACACTTTAACTTCATTGGCTTACATTTTGCCCCCTGTTGCCCCTTCATTAGCTTAACTATACAAACAAAACAAAAAAAAAAACATTCCAAAATGCTTGGAAATTATTTACTAAATTAATGCGTTGAATTTTTGTTTCAGCTATGAATGCAGTCTGCTATGTATGGCTAAAAATTGCTAACAAGTTGGCAGCTTTTTAATAGAGTTGAAGTTAAAATATATTTGCAACACAGGGTGGCGTGTTTTTAGATTTTGGAAATAATTGCAGTAAATCGAGGAATTTGCACAAAAAACTGTTAAATTTAGCATAAAATTTTTTTTAAAATTTTGACAAATATTATAAATTGTTTTATAATTTGTTGCATATAGGCTCTGCACATTTTTCTACTGGAATATATATTTTCTAGTATTTTTTTAAATATACATTTGCGTCCAATAGTTTTTTTTTTTTAACAACGTTTTTACGGTTAAATTTTCTGGCTACGAAAAGTCCTCTAATCCCATTTTCTAGTGGGATTAGTTGGAAGTTTGAATTTTCATAAAATTGATTAAACATTTCTTTAATTATTTGTTGTGTAGAGTATAGAATATTTAAACCGACTTTAAGAGTGATCGGTTTGGATCCCATATACAATTTTTCAATCAAAACCGTAATGGTTTATGAAAAAGAGTGTTAAAAATTGATTATGAAATGATACGATTTTTTAAATTTAATCGATTAAAATTTCCGAATGGAGCATATTGGGAGGAAGCTTTTGATTTTGGAATTATATTAATTCCTACAACGGCAATGCAGCGCCCCTTGCCGGCTCTAGTTGTACATCTAAACAATCCAAAGACTCACTCAAACACACCTAACAAGTTTTAACAAAATCGGTTCAGCCGTTCAAGAGGAATTCAATGACATAAACACGAACAGAATTAGTTATATGTGATCTGTATCTATCTATCTATGATAAGCAGGCTTACGTGTGAAAATTCATTAAAGTTTCTGGTTTTCACCTAAGTACTTTTTTCATAGACCAGGTCACTTATACAGATGTAGAGAAATTATATCAAACTCACTTTTAACTTATTAAAATATGCTCATACTTAAGATTATTCTGGATCTGGATTACAATACAACAATTTAGACGCATGTTTATCAATTGTAGAACCACTAAAATGCCAGCAATGTGCAAATTATACAAAGTTACCAAACGAAAATGCTTTGAACTTAAACTGAGGCACCCTGTTGTATATATATAATTAACATCGAAATTCCATTCTTCATTTTGAACAGAATTATCCAGTATTGTCTAAATGGAAATCATTCTAATACATCAAAATAAATTTTAAGTATTTTTGTATGAGAGCTATACCTAACAGTGGCCACAATATAAAGATTTTAACAATATGTGGCATATGAAAAAACATGAAAACAAAATTTCTGCCAACGAATACATTATACATACTTTATTAAAAAATAAATTTATTTTTAAACTATGCATCCTAATAAAAAAAAAAGTAACACCCTGTGTTAGGTTTCATGCTAATCACTCATTGTTTTTGTTGTTTTTTCTTATTGTTAAAACGTGAGCAAAGTATGTCATACGCAAAAGGTTGTCACTCAAACTTACAAGCTAAACAAAGATGACGACCTAAAGCTCACATGATCACCCCCACCTTTACCCAAGACAAACCATAAAAAAAATCTATATAAATGCGTGTTCAATTAACAAAAATCTGTGTTTGAAAAGAAAGATGAAAAAAAAGCGTTTTCGCTTTCTGTCACGCAGCTCAAAACGCATCACAGCAGCAGCAACCGCATCAACAAAAGCCAAGCTTGTTGTCTACATTCAGCGCAATATTAGAGATACAAATAGACAGATGGACAGAGAGACAGACAGACTGATGGACAGCCAAGACAACTTTAGCACTAAAATGCTATCGGCTCATTTGGCTTGTGAAAGCGTTCAATTAATTTAATTGAGTAGCTATGTCAGAAACGTGACATTGCTTTTGGCATTGAAGGAGCTGGCTGTTGCTGCCGCTGCTGCTGGCTGGACCTGAAGTTGCCGCCTGAAATAATTACTCGCCTTTTTTTTTAATTGCAAATCGTTGTTGTTTGTTTTCGTCGGTTTATTAATATTTGTGAATTTCTACTTAGAAACGCATCGATTTCAATTTGAATTTCACTATCACTTTTTTTCTTTGATCATTTCAATGGGATTGATTTACAATTGAATTTGCATAAGACAAAAAGCTAATTTCTCACATTCAATTTGGTATTTTTTGAGAAAAGATTTATCTGTACATAAATCACGTTGGATGTTTGAGTGAAATTGCTGGTTTGGCTCGTCAAGTTACATATTTATGTATATCAAGTTTGTTGTTTAAGTCTTTCGTTTGCAATATTTTATATCAGCTTCCTAGAAAATTTATTAGCTACATATTTCGTAAAGCTAAATTCATTTCTATACTATTTTGAAGTTTTAGTTTAAGTCTCTCGGTTTATGCTTAAGATTTATTGGCGAACATAATTTTGTCTTTGCTGTGTATAGAGAAACAATAAAGAAACCCAAATAAATCTATTTTGTTTGAGTTTTATTCTGTTTGATTCCTTAATCAAGTATTTAAAAAATGTTGTGAAAATTTATTGCTTTAGCTGTTTTTTTTCGCAAAGAATTAAAATGATTTTAATGAAACAAATTTAAGTCTTGTTATATTTCAATCGAAAGATTGTCGAGAATCAAAATTAATCTATATCACACATTTTCTATCAAATACAATAAAAACAAAATCGAAATGTTATCGAAATTCTATCGATTTTGAAATTCAGCACATAACTGTATATTTTTTATGGAGACGTAAATGACTTCAGATACTGTGCCAACAGATTACAAGTTTTTAGTATTTATGACTTTGTTTAGAGTTGGGTTACCGGATTAATTAATCCCGAAACAGTCAATTTCTAGTTAGCATATTTTTTCACTATTTAAAATATTTTACTAAAATTGATTTATCTTCTTTCTTATTGCAGGTATACAATCATAGTTCCGGCTGAATCGGATCTAACAATTAAATTCAAGTAAGAATACAGCAGTCGTTAGTTCAAGACTTCAAAATATCCTGCACTCTTGCTTATATAGCTCGAAAATTTATTCAAATCTTGTTTGAAAAAAAATCAATCAATAGAATTTCTATTCAATTCGCAATTTTGATCCATAAAGTCCAGTTCGAGATCGTTTTCATCTTAGTAAATTTTTTCAAAAACCGAAATCCGGAATACATGTACAATTATTTGTTGTGTATAGTTTACAAATCGAATTTGAAGATCAGATGGATACTTATTATGGTTCTATAACATTCAGCATTCATTTACCCCTTGCTACCGTGGGAATGCAATTATTGAAATCGGTTAATCCCGTGTTCAACTATGTTCTGTGTATAAGCAAACTGATTTCGACGACGATTGGATGCAAACATTTTTTCTTGGGAGTACAATTTCCAAAATCGGGAAAATATGTACTTAATTATTTTTTGTGAGTTGGAAGATGATGAAATGGTACAAAAATATTGACCCATATAAAGTTTTTTTTCCCCTGGCGCAGAAGTTTTCCAAAATCGTTGAATCATTTAATTTAGGTTTTTTTTTTGTGGAATACACAAACTTCACAACGTCCGGATGAAAACAAAATTTTGCCCTATACAATCCCCCTTTACCCCTTTGGGGGAAAATGTTCCCTTTTTGTAGGGGGACCACCCCTTTCAGTGATCCAATTTGGACCACAATGGAATATTTTATTAGTATTCTTACAAAGTACACCATGTTCGGCTGAATTAACAAGAATTACAGCATGAAATAATGAATGGTGGGACAGATTTGTATAGGGCATCCCCCTTCTTGTGGACCGATCTGGACCTACATAGAATATTTTTTAATAATTGACGTAAAGTAGAAAATTACCAATAACATATGTGGAATGGTTGGAATATATTTTCATTATAAGCCACGGTTGGAACATGTTTTTCAAAAGTTTTTGCCGAGAAACTCACGACCTTTAAATTCTGAGCATACTTCTGGAACCACCCTGTTAAAATGAGGGTTCCAAGCCTCAATGATAAGCACCACTTGGAACATATTTCTTGAAGTTTTTTTTTCCCGAGAAACTCATAAACTTCTAACTTTTAAGCATAATCTTGGCACTATTCTAATATTGTGTTAAATTAGAGGTTCTTAATAAATTATAAGCCACGGTTGGAACATATTTTCAGAATTTTTTTCCGAGAAACTAATGAAAATCAAATTCTAATTGAACAAAATGGAGAATATTTCATGTTGCTTCTTTAATACAAATTTTCTTGGACGAAAAACTTTTATTTGTGTGTCAATATTTTGATATATTTTTCCTTATGTAGCACAAATCTTCATAAGATTACACATCAAAGCTATAAAGATTAGCAATTATTTTTTTGCAGACAGCAGCATATAATAATCTATATACGATTATATATAAGATTATATTATATATAAGTACAAAATCAATTATACCAAATTAGAACATTTTAAGAGTTATGCGACAAACTTAGATAAATGCTCTACCGGTTCACCTAGTTAGTACAACAATACACACATAAATACTATAAATATAAATAAATTGAACAGCAGCGTCACTGTATCTTCAATCAATCAGCCGCGTAAAAGATACAACAAACAGACTGAAAAACTTATAGATACATTATACACTCGTACAGCGTCGTGTAGTGCAATGAAAAGCAACTTTTCACTGCATTTCTTTTGCTAGCTCATCTTCAAGAAAGATAACAAAAACAACTTCAAACTATTTTTTTTTTTTTTTTTGTACAATATCATTGGCGCTTGATTTATTTGTTTGTTTTTGCTTTTTTTCTTTCATAAATTTTATGATTTTTAATAATACCGAAAAAAAAATGAAGAAGCAAAGAATTAAAGCATTAATTTTTGCTTTAATTTCAAAGAAAAAATTATGAAGAAAAAAAAAATAGCAACACTCCACACAGTTAAAAGGCAGAAAACCGCAACGAAGCAATTAAGTGGAAAATGTATAGCATGAATTTTAGCTTAAGATACTTTTGTATCTTATAGATGGCGAATGTACAGACATAGCTTGTTAGTTGTTGTTGTCTGTCTGTGGTTTTGGCTGTTGTTGTTTTATAAGATTATTATTATTATTGTTTTTTATTGTAGTTCTTATTGTTGCTGTTGTTGTTGATCGCACATTTAGGTGAATCATTTGAAAATGCAAGAAGTTTTGTAGCTGAAGAAATTATGAACGTTTCTCTTGTAAAATTGCAAGTTTGAAGACAAAATATTAAACCAAAATAGTGCTCACATGCCTACATACAAAAAAAGTATTTTAAGTGTATCTAGCTACATCTATCCGTCGGCCTTTGTATGTATATAGACACACAAGCTTAGCTTATAGCTCTCACTAGCTCCCAAAAGCAACACAAATCTACATCCCTACATTCTCTCTAAAAAGCGTTAATTTTCCTAAATTAAATCCAAAACTTTCTCGCAATTCTTTCGCCCTTCTCCTCGTAAAAAAAAACAAACAAATTATAAAAATTATTCACTTATTTGTCACTGCCAAGCTTTAAAAATTTTATTTCAAACAATTTGTCTGGCGTTAAAAACCAAGAAATGAGCGGCAGTCAAAACAAAAAAAAAACCTTAAAAAAAGAAGTTCGCACCTTAAGTCTTTTGTTTGAGTTGTACGTGAAAACAATCTTCTTTTCACTGCTTTTCACTGCACAATATATTATAATTAACAAAAACTATGCTGCATAATTTTTCACAGTATCTATTTCTATATACTATATAGAAGAAGTATAGACTTGTCAGCAAATAATTTTATTGTGTTAATTAAAAAGAAAACAAAACCTAAAAAATAAAAAATAAAAACAATATAAAACTAAGAAGCGCAAAAAATGCCCTTATATGCTTCTAAATGAAGATGCCAAGCGAGTCGAGTCGTCGGTTGAGCAACTGACTGAATGAGATACAAAAAAAAAAAAAAAAAAAAACGCACGGACGGGCAGACAGACAAGTTGCTGGCGGCATTTGTATTGAAAACTTTCACTTACGCCTTACTACAGAAAAATAATAAAAAAAACTAAAAAAAACTAAAAAGCAAAGACAACCACACTCAACAAATACAACATGAGCGCAATGTACAACAACAACAAAAAACAATTCACATAAAAATTTAAAGTTAAAAATAATATTAAAAAAATATAAAACAAAATTATGTACAGACATAAAAAAGCAACATCAAAATCACGTCAAACATAATGCCGCCGCCAAGAGATATATTGATGATGATTTATACAGCAGTAAGCAGCCTGGGAAAAGGAGCGGGTGTATTTCGATTTAATTGCAAATATGCGGGGAGACACAAGAAATTGCTTTTTAATGAACCATTTTTGAATTTTTGAAAATGAAACACAAAAATAATAAAATACCCGAAGCTTCTTAAGAGAAGTTATGCAATCGCAGAAATTATTTGAGATAGCTCGTCAAAACGCATGAACATGAATTTGCTTACTCACAAAACTGAACGAACAGAACAAGTTCAAACTGTTCTTATGAATTTATTCCCTATTCCTCGTACGTTTGTTCTTATTCTGACCGATAGGCCGAAAGAACAGTCGGTTAAAAAGAAAGAGCAAGAAATAAGAACGACCGAATGAACAAGAAAGAACGAAAGAATAAAATTGAATAAAAATATATGAGATAAGATCAGTAAACAATAACGTGAAGTGACGTGACATGTTATGTCTTTCCCATGTTTCCGTCATGCCTTTGACAGATTTTCCATTTCTCTGTCATGCCTCTGATAGAGGCAATAATTCGGCATGACAAAGACTTGACATGTCATGGCTCTGTCATGCCTTTCCCAACTTTCCTCATGGCCCTGACAGAGCATGACAATTGCTAGAATGAATGAGGCATATCACGCCTCTGACAGAGAGCCTTTGCCAGAGAGGCTATAATGAGACATGGCAAAGACATGACATGTCATGGCTCCGTCATGCCGTTCGCAAGTCTCTGTTATGTCTATCTCATGCCTCTGACAGAGCATGACAAAGACTAGAATGTGCCATAACAAAGACATGACATGTGTCTGTCATGCCTATCCTGTGTCTATGCCATGCCTCTGACAGAGGCCATAGTGAGGCATGACAAAGACATGACATGTCAAGGCTCTGTCAAGCCTTCCCATGTCATGCTTTTGTCATTCCTTTGACAGAGGTTTTAACGAGGTATGACAAAGACATGATATGTCCTGACTCCGTCATCCCTACCTCATGCCTCTGACAGAGCCTAGAATGAGGCACATTAGAAGTATGTCAAAAACATGACATCTCATGGCTCTGTGAAGCCTGATACTGAACTGTTGGAACAATCAAGCATTCTAACCTTCACGAGGTTAGGTAGGAAGCATATAACTTGGGTCTGAGCGTTCAAATCAGAAGCAATACAAAACAGTTCAGTTTTTTTGATCATCCAATGTTGACAGATTAATAAGCCGCAGCAAATCTTCATAGGAACACAGACGCCAATCGTTACTAAATACCTCGTTCACCAATAAAGTTTGACTTCCACATCATATATACTGACTGATTATTCACCTTCTTGCTGATTATTTCTGCGTTCACCTAGACAAAGTTTTCTACTATACTGACGTTGTAGTTCACCATCGTCACAGACTGTCGAACGAACTCATTTACTACTAGACAAATTGGAACATCTTCCTTACAGCACGAAAGTTGATTAAATACTATTTAAAACCTCCATTGGAACTTTTTCCCAATTGTGCAAAAAGTTGACAAAGAAATGGAAAAACCTCCATTGGAACTTCTTCCGTACTGTGCGAAAGTTGATAAAACTTCATACCAAACAGGACATTTTGATTGGGATTTGTCTATCTAACTTCATTAGATCGAATATTTTTTGTCTTACAGCTTAGGAAATTAAAAACTTTGAAAGGGGTCTAGTCCGGTGAAGACGGTGACAGGCATAATAAATCGTTGTATTTTGCAAGAGCCATTAAACCAGTGATAGCTTCAAGCTAATATTCCTGCACGATCTTCTGGTGATACACCACACCACTGTAATCGAACAAAAACCGAGAGCAAACCTTCACATTTCTCTGAACTTGGCGTAGTTTTTTTAACCGCTTCCATTGGAGTGATTGGACTTAAATTTTGATGTCATAACCATACATCCATGTTTTGTCAACAGAAATTACGCTTTGGATCAAATTTTAATCATCTTTGACATAGTTTAACAGCTTCCGAGCGATGCTCATGCAACGTTTGTGTTGGTCAAAATTTAACTGCTTCAGAAAAAACTTTTCCGGCCGCACGTTTTGTGTCCAAAACATCAGAAAAAAGCATAAGCATAAGCCAACCGATAAACCGGCAAATTCTAACAGTTAAGGATTAAAGAATTTTTTATATTTTCATACTTTAAGCCGATTTTGTTGCAGTGTTGCCAGATTTAAAATTAAATTGTTTTTCCAATCACACAAGAAACTTTAACTGCTCAAAAAATTTTAAATAAAAAAGGTTTAAAAGAACTTTTAACAAGCGTTAAATTGATGATTCGAAAATTGGCCCATTAAGAATTATAAAACCAATTCAAGTTCAACCAAACAAACCAAAAAACACCCACGGCTAAAATAAAGTGAGGAGAAAAATGTGTAAGAAAAATCCATTAAATGATTTAAAAGCTGCCAAGAAACACAAAATAAAAAAAGAGAAAAATAATAACAAAATAAAAAAGAGCCCGTAACAACCGCGGCAAAGTTCTTTAAATGTTGCGTAACATTGCCAAGAGTCAGCGCGCTGAGCGATAGGGTCAAGCAGTAATCAATGGTGATGTGTTGCTGATGATGATGACGTCGAAAGACGCCAGCAGCCAAAGCCAAACTCAAAGGCAACAGCAACAGCGGCAAATGTTGGCAGCACGTAGCTGGTAGCCGTTACTGTCTCAGTGGGTTACTAGCGCACAGATACATAGATACATTCACACACACACACACACACACGAACGCACACACACACAGCAACATACCAGCACTTGCTCAATAAGCAAGCGTGACAAACACCGCAGCAGCGCGCAGCTTTTTTTATATTTCATTTTTGTCTTTTTTTTTTTATTTGCAATCCGGTTGCCGCAATAATGTTGTCTTTGGAAGTAAGAGCCATTTAATGGCATTGCCAGCGAGAGTTTGTACCACAACTAGCTAAGTGATTGCCCCTCCAGTATTTGAAGTGTTTGTCCGTCCGTCCATCTTTCTTGTTTGTGGCTTGACTTGTTTATTGTTTCATTGCTTGTTAAATGGTCACAGTTTTACAACTGAGTACAACAAAAGATCCAGAGTCATACACATATATGGTACACACAGCAATTCATAATTCACGCGTGCAGCAGTACGCCGGACCGGCTGGTTGATTTTTTTTTTTATTTTTTTTTTGGTAAAAGTAAAAAAAAAAAACCTAAACAAAAAAACAACATTCACTCATAAAAAATGTTAAAAAAATAAAAAATATGCAAGCCAAAAACTTTAAAAGCAGACGCTGCTGCTGCTGCGCAACGAGCGTTGAGCTAAGACAAGTGAAATGCGTTCACGGTTGCCACTTACTTTTCCAACCAACCCCGTACGTCACATCAGCGCAGAAGAAAGCAATCAGCGCAGCGCAACAACAGCAAACGCCGCACCGCCGGAGCAAACTACAAGCACAGCGCGCAGTCGCAGTTTGAACGTAGACGCGCGCCGACCAAGACAGCGCGTCGCTGAGTGAAGTAGTTTAACCAAAGTATCTGCAAGATACACTAAACAAATAGCTGCGTGCAACAGCATTAAATTCATATATAAACGCGCGAGTGGCAAACTAATTTGCGAATTTCTTAGAAGAAAAATTCCACAAATTGCAAACTAATTGGAATTTTCAATGGTAGTTAAAAAATATCTATAAAAAAATATTTTAAAATTATAAAAGATACAAAATGAAATTTTAAAGTGCAGCAGAAAAAAAATTGGGATAAAAAAAAAATAATAATTTTACAAAATGTCACAAAGCGCATAATGCGTCGGCGTTTGGAAAATTGCTGTAGCTGCGAGTGTAGTGCCAATAGTTCGCTTAGTTTTTAAATAAGTTTGTGCAAAAGGAAACTGCAATATTAACTGGGTGTTCTCCAGACATTGAAAGCTGGACAGACTTACATAAATTTTAATGTTTTAAGTGCTTTCAAGTATGGCAGGTTTAAAAAGCGTAAATAACGGTTAATCAATCCCAAATATTGCTTTAAAGTTACCACAAATTGAGCTTAATTTGAGCATACAAAATTTTAAATTGTATCTGCAACTTATTCAAAAAAATCTAACCCAATTCGTATACTCTTTGCACTACCCTCGTATATACATACTATTACAATTGTGTTGTATCTGTGTGTGTGTGTGTGTTAAACATGTTGTAGTTGTCTCACGTTGTTGTTGTCGTTGTTGTTGTTGCTGTTGTATTTGATCGTGATGTCGCCGTTTGTACTGTTATAGTGAAAATAGAAAGTGGTTCCTGCAACAGTTTTCTCGTGCAGTGCAGCTCAAAAGCATCTTGCATCTCCATCATTGTTTCGTATCTCATGTATTTCTATCTTGCATTCAAAAGCAAATAAAATTTATTTTTAAATTTTGCAATAAAACTTTTAAAAAATTCACAAAAAACTACCATAACAAAAAAAAGAAGAAAAATACAGTTGCAAGCAATAAAAAAAATAAAAATAAATAAAATTCGCAAATTACAAAAAACAAAAAGAAAAAATCGTTTGAGTGTTTAACACTTTTGTGGCTTTTATGTGAAACATATTGAAGAGTCGTAAATTTCTTACATTTCACTGCATTGGATATTAGCGATGAATGATATCACGTGCTCAGCACACCATCAGTTTATAAATATGAAGAAAGAAGCAAGGATAACGCATTATAAAACAGCTGCCCAACGTTTTTGACTTTAAGTTATAGCAGTTATACAGAACGAGAGAGAAAAAGAAGGAGGAAGGAAGGGGAAAAACAATTTTATTCCTTCATAACATAACTTGTTGCTACGTTTAAAGTTATCTGCTTGTTTTTACCGCTAACTGCTATGTCTAACGTGCCTTCACTTTTCCTTTTACCTTCACAAACAAATAGCCTCGCTATAAAATTTATGTATTTGTTGAAAAGCGAAAAAAAATGTTGTTGAATATTTGAATAAGAATCGAAAATAACCTACAACGAAGTGAAAATAAAGACATTGCAATTGAAATACAATTGAAATTTTAATGTTAAGAGCAAGAAATGATGGGAGGAGGAAATTATAATTCTTTAATACCATTTAATATTAGGCTACGACTTTAGCTAACTGTTTATGCTGTCTAATGCATCTTCTGCTTCGTATTTTACTTTCACGTGCATATAGCCTCGCTATTTGTATTTGTTGTGCTATTCTAAAGGCTTTGAATATCTTATCGTCGTAGTTTAACGAACCCTCTCTTACTTTTCACAAGCAAATAGCCTCGATATAATATTTTCATATATATTTGTTGTGTTAATTTAAAAGAGAAACAAATGCTTTGAATATGCAATTCTAACGAAAAGTGAAAATTATCATACTATTAGAATTTCTATGGGAGGGGAAAAGGTGGGAAGAAAATTATATTATTCATTAGCATCACTTCTGGCTACGTTTTTTAACATCTGCTTATTTTCTACTGCTAGCTGGAACACCCTCTGGAACAGTCTCTTTACCTTCGCGTGCAAGTAGCCTCGCTATAATATTTATATATTTCTTGTACTATTGCAAAGCGTGCAAATTCTAACGCGTAATAATCGAAAAAAGTCCACAGCGAAGTGAAAATAAAGATGTTTTCCATGAAATTATAATTGAAACTTCTGTGCAGATATTTTTTCTAATTAGAAATTAGTTGTATTTTACCTATGAAATGGAATTGATATTGGATCCAATAAAGATCTTTATTTTTTTAAGATAATTTTATTCATTTGTTGACTGTGTCTAATATAAGAGTCTCCGAACAAACGGCGCAGATTGTGAGCAAGGAGAGAGTGTGTTGAGGGAATATTATGCTGGGTTTTCATTCTTGAATTTGTTTAATATTTAAGCCATAGGCCATTAAGATTCACTTAAGAGTCACTGGATACATATTGTGACGTGGTCGCATTAAAAAGAGACACAAAGGCATGCGTTGCATCTTGCTGATACCTCACCCATTCATAAGGAAGACAAAGAGGTGGCATAGCAACACAAGCCGATCCGCTAGTCACAGTTGAAAAGTTTGTTCCATTTGTAACAGTTTTCGTAGAACTTTGTTTTAAATTTTTCTAAATTCATACAACTTTGAATTCGGATTCATATAAGTCATAAATTGAAGGCTTTTAGGGGTTCTTATTACAAAATATTTCCTTATTGACGCGCATGGATTGGTGGGTAACTTTCGGATCATCACAGGTTAAAAAAATCGGACCGATGATACATACAGTTCTAAACAAAAAATTTTAATCGAGCGAAGTACCTCCAACTGAAAGACCAGAAGTAACAACATAGAATCTAAGTGGATCGCACTTGAGATGATTACATACTAATAATCTATCAAATCAATCTATATGCATATGTTTCTTAAAAAAACTAATAGTGGATCATGCCCTAAATCTAAGCGACTATACATGTAAATAAAATTGAAGTACATTTCTTAAATGTCGAAGGTAAAGATTTTTAATAAATGCATATTAGTGTATAGCCAGTACTTATACCAAAAATAAATCAATTTTTAAAATTTTTATGTCTGTCCTTGTGTTTGTTCCGGATAATCTTCGTAACAGCTGAACCGATTTTGACAGAGCTTTAACTGAATGATAGATGTTGTTATAAAGAGCAACCTTTTATTTTGAAAATTTGGTCAAAATCGGAGGCGGTGCCTTGCCCAACAGAAATGATAAACAAAATTTTTCATATTTTTGCGTCTATTTGAGGGAAGGAGATGAAATTTGGTATACATGTTAATAGGATTAAAAAAAAGCAAGATCCGTTGGAAAAGTGTGTACGGTTTGGCTGTCTATATATACATAGATACATATTATGACAATAGTTATTACTGGACGCAGTAAAGCGTACCGGGTACAGCTACTTAAAAAATAGATATGTGTATATTTAGAGAACTAAATTTTGACAATAAGCAGTGATAATATTCATTGAATCAAGTTTATTTTTTTTTAAATCAAATTTAGTTACTCGATACAATTCAATATTGTTCTTAGCTTAGCTGAAACAATTATCTTCATAGCTATTTTTTTTTTCTTTCTATTTTTTTTAAATTTTTTCTTTCTATTTTTTTATTTTAATTTCTTCGTATTGAAAAAAAAAATATGTACATATTGTTGGTGTGAAGAGAGTACAATAACACTTCCAAAAAATATTGAAAAGCTATGTAGACAATTGTTTCAGGCACAAAAATTGTACTTCATTTTTTTGCATACCATAACAATTCTGTCTCAGTTTTCTTTAGGATTATTCCATACAAAATTCACTTTTAAACAAAATCTCAGCTTAAAGATAAAATTTCTAAATTTCACCTTTTTGTTTTTTTCTTCCTTACAGCACTACAAAAACTGATAAATAATTCGCAAGCGCAAGAAAAAAAGAAGATATTATTGGAAGCACATACATTTTTTTTTCGCTGACTCTTTTATATGTGTAACAGCGGCCAATTGGAATAATAATTAAGCGAATTCAGAATAACCAAACACCTTCACACACACACACACACACTCATAAATAATGGGTGCACACACAAGAACGAGCCTGGCGCTAGCATTGCTTACATGTTTGGTATTCAGCACAAAGGTGAGTAGTATTATTTCTATCCAGTATTTCTAGGCTAGTAAGCCATAAATACAAAACAAAACAAATTTTTTGGACAAATAAAAATAAACGCAAAACAATTCAATTAAGAAACAATAAAAACAGTTAGTTTTGTCCCACTTCCAAGTGGAAGCTTAAGACATGCAAATATGAGATACAAATTTTTTTTTTTTTTTTTTATAAATATATACAAACGCCTTTGCATAGCGGATTCACTCACTTTCGACGCCATTGATGCGACGAGATTTTAGCATAAAATAGCTGTGCGTGTGCGTGTGCTTTTATTTTAATGTATACAGAGAAAAGATACAAAAGTATCTTTCCGCTGTAACTTACAGATACATACATACATATGTATATTTTTTTTATTTCACGGCTTTAATTCAAATTCAAATTAGCTATTTAGCTGTCTACACAGACTTATAGTCGGTATATATAAATAAATTGATTGACTGACTGACTGACTGATTGACTGATTGAGTGACTGGAGTATATACTTCATGCAGATTGTGTATCATTTACAAGTCGCGATGCACAGATATTAGCAGCCAGCTCAACTGGAAAAATGCTGCAGCCGAACGGTGCTTTTCTTCATCTTTCATTTTCCAATACGCAGAAATTATCGTTTCTAGCTTTTGTCTGGTTGTACGTGTTTCGAACGAGAAAAATCGAGTTGCATGTTTCATGTAGGCTAAATTGTTGTTGGTACTAATTGACAGTCAAATGATTGCTTAATAAATGTCATTTTTATTATTTAGTTGTTAAAATAAATGCAAGCTTAGCGAGAAGGGGGTTGAATATTCGGGTGAGGGCATGCGATACATCTTTATAAAGATTACAAAAAAAAAATAAAAGTAAAATAAGAGCAAAATGCCGGGCGTCAGAACCAAAAATTTTACGCAAGAATTAATGAGCTGCGAGCATGTGTGGGCGATCAGCCTGGCGGCTTTCCACTCTAAAGATTAATAGATCCGGTATATGACATTTTGTTAATGCGAATAACGTGAAATGGATGTAGACGCCTTCGGATATAGAACTCATTTTTCCCATAGTCCATCACCAAAGAGTTCCAAATCTTCACGACTCAGTTGCTCATACTTCTCTGATACCAAATAAATTCACAGCAAAAAGTCTTCCAAATTAAAAATACGAATTTATGAATCGGAAACACCACGGTTTTTTTTTTTTTTTTTTTAGTAACGATAACATCCTACTAGACGACGACCCATTGTGACATTTCACTGAAAGAACGCTGCAGTCAAATGTACTCGATTTCGAGTTACCATGTCCTCCCATTAAATATTCAATTCCATCTATAACCACCTATCCATCTATCCATTCATCCATCTATTCATCTAATTATCTATCCATCTAATTATCTATCCATCTAACTATCTATCCATATATCTATCCATCTATACTTCCATCCATCTTTCCACCTATCCATCTATACTTCCATCCATCTATCCATCTATCCACCTATCCATCTAAACATCTATCCATCTATCCATCTATTTTGTAGAAAATTGGCATCTATATTCCTATCTTGATCCCAAAATACACCAATTATGTCGTTTCAAAGCAAACTAAACCACAACAAATTGTTATTCCTACAAAGCATCAGAAAGCTTGGATAGATTTGTATGGGAGCAAACATTTTTAATGTTCCGATTTGGATGTAAATGGAATTGTTAATAAGAATTTACCGTAAGGTAGATAAAATTTGGTGGTTTTAGCTAAATTAACATAAATAAATTTTTTTCATACAAAAACTCTGAATTAGGTTTGCATGATAAGCCAGAATCAGCCACACAGAATCCCCCATGGTTGATACAAGTGATCTGAATAATGAATAAAAGAATCTAAATATGCAGAATTGGAGGGTCTATCTCTTATAAGGTCTATATCTTTGGAACCAGTTGTTTAAGAGCTATGTATTATACATCAAAATTTCTCCAACATTATAAGGCACTATCATGCGAAATATGAGCGTGAAATTTTGGACTCAATTTTTGGCAAACAACTAAAATGTGATTTCCAAATATATTTTATAACTTACATAAATTTGAAGTAAGATATCTCTGAGACTATAGACAATAGAGATACCAAAGTTGAATATTAAATTAAGTTTTGGTTTTTTAGTTAAAATTTTGAACCCTTAATAAGCTCTATGCATACTTTTCTATACCACTTAGTGTGGTCATCGAAAAGTGCTTCCTGCCCTACTAACAATGCTGCATTGCCGACAACGAAGTATTTGAGAGATATTCTTATTGTACAGCTAATCAAATATAGTCGCATTGATTTAATTAACTCAAGAAGTGTACCAAGAATCGAAAGATTGTATGCTATTCAAAATCTGTATAGAAATTTCAGAGACATTTGGAAATGAAATTCAAAGCATGAATCTTGCTGTACGAATTAATGTACTTCTTCTTCACCAATTGACTATGATTTATAAATTCAATTAAATTTTACAAAATTCTCATTCGTTTTGCACTAATCGTGCATATAAATCATTAATCCACATAGCTGGCTATATCCTTCACACACACAAACACATACAATGCGAATAATTGATGTGAATTTCCAATAAGAAAATATCTTTTTCTTGTTGTTTGCAACAAGTCTAGCAATCTTTCAATTGGCAGCGCTGCAACTGCTACTACAACAACAACAATAACAACAACAACACAAACAACAATAGACCAAACGGAAAAGAGCGAAACTGCAGTTATGCTCTGATTTGTACCAGTTTGGACTTTCTTATTTGAACAGTGCACAGCACACAAACACACACACACACACACATACTCTCACAGACAGTTAGATATAGAAATGCATATAAACACGCATGCAGCAATATTAGCCATTTTATGTATGGGGTAAGTCAACTTGCGGTTTATTTTTGAAATGGCTTAAAATTAATCTATAAATAGACAAATGCCCACGACATAACAGTGGGCGAACTCTAATTAATAAAAATATATATTTCTCCAGATAAGTGCAGCGTCTTGACGCAATGCAGTACGACGTCTGACTTTATATTTTAATAAAAATAGCTAAAAATAGGAAATACGAAGCTGCTGTATAGTTTTAAATAGATGCTCGTAATCTCAATTTTTCAACTTGACCATGCCGAAATATTCAACATGACTTGAGCAGTAGAAATATTCAACAACCTTCTACTCGAAGAATGCTCCGATGTAAACGTTGTAAGTAGAAGCTTCCGAATGGGTAAAAGACCATCTAAAACAAAGCAGTTCTCAAGCCTATGGAGACTTACGGAATACGGATATGGGGTATAACCAGCTAGTCAACGATTCCAATTGAGAACATTAAGAAATATATGTAATGCACCATGGTTCGTATCGAATAAAAACATTTATAGAGATCTACAATTCCAGTTGATAGTGAAAGATTAAGCCATCACATGCTAATAAATAGGAGGGGGTGATACCCAACCAACCATATAAGCGTTATACAAAATATATTATATCTTTGCATTCATTTGAGGTTCAGAGATGAAAATTGGTGTAAATGTTAATGGAAGCTGGAGAAGTAAGATCTATTGGACAGTGAAGCGGGCAGCGTTCAGCTAGTTTTTAATAGTTTCCAACAATACACTTGATGAACCAGGGTAGGAATTTCTGTAACTTTTTTAGTTTCACAATTTAAAACGAAATTATTAATTGGTACACCCTATATATACATGTGGTGTGCTTCAATGCATCTTCATTTATTTGTTTCTGCTGCATGCAACATGCAAGTGAAATTCTGCAAAAAACAATGCATTAAAAAAAAAAAAACAACAACAACAAAAAAAAAACGGAAAAAGAGATTTTTAAAGAAGTTGCAACATTAAAGCAGCCAAAGCGCATTTTGTCAAAGCGCATTCGTACGAATAAGATTTAAATATAAAATTTTTTACAAAATAAACCGTTGGAATTTCACTTTCAAAAGCAGCGCGGAAAAGCAAAACCAAAAAAAAAAAAAACAATAATAAAAGCGCTTTGAAGTTATTTGCCTTTGCATAAGCAACGTGCAACGTGACAACTTTCGATTTTAAATGCGCGTAGAAGCGCGAATAACCAAAGATATAAGACCAAAATAAGATACAAGATACATCCGCTTCCCAATAAGACCATTAAATTATGAACTGATTATTGTTGAAAAGCCAAGACCGAACGGAGGGACAGACGAAAGGTAGTTTAAGACAGCGCCAACAAAATAAACCCAAAAAAACAACAACAACGACGAGGCACGAAGTTAAGCGTAAAACATAAAAGAAAGCTACGCTTGAAAACCCTTTTTGCGTCGCAGCGGCAAGCATTATTATTATGCAATACCTCCACAAAAAAAAAAAAAACCTTTTAATTTCAAAATCTCTGAGTCAGCGTGTAATTTTCAACGCCAAAACATTTCACAATGTAGCAAGCCGCAACATTGTTGTTGTCGACGTTTTTGTATTGCATAATGCCCCAAAAAAAAAACAAAGAAAAAAGTGTACAACTTGCGACATGCGATTAAGCGGGCTACGCAAGTTTAAAACAAGCTTGGCTGAGCAGGCAAAATACATTTTTTAGTTTATATAAAAACAATTAAAAATAAAAATAATAATGTTCCACACTCACCCCCTTCATTTTTCTCGCTTTCACTCTCTTTGCAGAATGTCCAAGGTGACGGACCACACATTGACTCCGCTGCACTACCGCTGGAGCATCGCGCAGGACCGGGCGGCAGTGGCGGCGGCGGCATCTATGGCCCACCAGCACCTTCACCCATCTACGGTGCGCCACAAGGTCCACCGCTCAGCACCGGCGCTACAAATGAACTCTCCGAAGAGGCTTGGCCGCTGGCCACCACCAATGACAGTCCACAGATTAAGCATCTGCAAGTGCAGTGCGAGAAAACGCATATGCGTGTCAACATAGAATTCGATCGTCCATTTTACGGCATGATCTTCTCGAAGGGTTTCTACAGCGATCCACACTGTGTGCATCTTAAACCGGGTACCGGCCATCTCAGTGCCACCTTTGAGATCTTCCTTAACAGTTGCGGCATGACAAGCTCGGCCAATCATAATGCTGCCGGTTATGGTGCACCAACACCATCGGGCAGTTATGTGGAGAACACAATTATCATACAATACGATCCTTACGTACAAGAAGTTTGGGATCAGGCACGTAAATTGCGTTGCACCTGGTATGATTTCTATGAGAAGGCTGTTACATTCCGTCCATTCCAAGTCGATATGCTGCACGCAGTCACCGCGAACTTCTTGGGTGATAATCTGCAATGCTGGATGCAAATTCAAGTTGGCAAGGGTCCTTGGGCTTCAGAGGTGTCGGGCATTGTAAAGATTGGTCAGACAATGACCATGGTTTTGGCCATTAAGGACGACGAGAACAAGTTCGATATGCTGGTACGCAATTGTGTCGCACATGACGGTAAACGTGCACCCATACAACTGGTCGATCAGAATGGTTGCGTTGTGCGGCCCAAGATTATGAGCAAATTCCAAAAGATCAAGAACTTCGGTCCATCAGCATCGGTTGTTAGCTTTGCATACTTCCAGGCATTCAAATTCCCCGATTCAATGAATGTGCACTTCCAATGTGTCATACAAGTGTGCCGTTACAATTGTCCCGAACCGAAGTGTGGTCCTAGTCTAGCTGGCGGTGAATATGGCGTACCACAGATTGGCGGCAATGCGCTCTCAGCGGAATATGGCCCACCAGAAGTGTACGAACGTGGCGATTTCGGCTTGGGTGGACTGCCACCAGCAGCCTATCCTGATCCAAGACATCCCGCATCAGATGCCACTGGCGCCTATTCGGAAAATCAACCCGATGTAGTACCATCACCACAGGCACAAACTTCAGCTGTAACAACGCCAGAATCTGGACCTGCCAGCTCACAGTCACCAGCACAAACACCCAATGATTTGCATTTGCCGCCACCACCACTGCCCGGACAGCCCAATCAATACAGCACGGTTAAGCGCAATGATGAGCTCGACAGTCCCAATGGCAATCTTGTCTCGCTTGGCGGCCGTCCACGTTCCGTTGAGGGTCTGGATGATTTACGCGGCGTCCGCAGACGTCGTGATACCTTCGATATAGTCGTTAAGCCACGCATCTACAAGCGTGACACACAGGAAATGACCGATGTGAACACCAGTCGCACCATACAGGTCGTTGCACCTGGTGATGTCAATTTTGCGCTCAACAGCCAGTCCAGCAACGAAACAGTAGTCATACAATCAGCGCGATCTGCCGATCCGGAGACGATTTGCATGTCGGTGCCGAGCTTCGTCGGTGGTCTGGTCATGTTGCTGCTTGTGCTGGCTGTAGCCTCACTAGTCGCTGCATTCCTGTTCGTGCGTGTGCGACACTTTGATCGCAAGGGCGCGTCCATGGCATATGTGAATTAAAATGGATATACGGAAATAATCCCTGTGAAAGGAGAGAGAGATACTTAAAATGGTTAACGTTTGATTTAAGATATTGTTGGGAAATGAACAAAGACGCTTACATGTGGTACATATATGAACATGATGCATGGATGCAACAGCGAGAAAACCAAATCACATTAACGAACAACAGCCGCATTAAATTAAAATCAACACACCTACACGCCTCCCCCCTATCATGCTGCGAAAACAAATCTACACACCTATTTATCTGGCACTGATTTCCTATATACGTATTCAATAGATACATCTTCCTACTCCATTCTACCAATCCATTCTAATTTATTTTTATTTGCTTAATTTATTCGAGCTCTAATTTATTTATTTATTTTTCGCTTCTACGATTTCAATTCACAAAAAAAAAAAAACAAACAAAAAATATTAAAAAAATTGTTGAAAGTTTTAAAATGAAACAAAATAACGAAACAAAAATATATATAAAATATTAATACAATATAAATATATATATATAGAAAAGTCGCGTTCTCTATTTCTTTAGTTTGTAGACAGACTTAAAAACACATTTTTAATAAAATAAACACTTTTTGAGTCGAGCTTTGCACAAAGTTTAGGAATTTCGAATTAGATGCGTTATTTTTTTGTATTACGAAAAGAAAGAACAAGAAAATATGCAAAAGAAGAAAATATTTAAAAATAAGTTAATATAGCTAATGTATATATTAAATTATTTATTACTGTATTTGATAGCTGCAAATAAATTTTTACTTTTATGAAACAACTTTTTTGTGAATCTTTCTTTTTATGTTGAAATGAAAATAATTTTGGAAGTTAGGTTATGTCGAATGGTCGATGTGCATAGCAGAGAAATGTTATGGCCAACAGTGACTTGTTGTGGCGAACAGTGGCTGTGTGGTAAATAGAGGCCTGTTGTGAACAGAGATCTGTTTTTTTTAACAGAGGTCTGTTGTTTTCAACAGAGGTCTGTGGTTTTTAACAGAGGATTGTTGTTTTTAACAGAGGTCTGTTGATGATTGTTGTTGGCAACAGATGCTTGTTATGGCCAACAGTGGCCTGTTATAGCGAGGCGAGGCTGTTATGGGCCACAGCGGCTTGTTGTGGTCAACATAGGCCTAAGAGAGACCGCTTAATAATGAATATGTCTACTCCATGTGCAAAAATTCTAGTGAAAAAATTCCACTTATAAATAAGAGGATGTCGATGCAACGTTTCAAGCACTACTGTTAAAAAGCTTATTGGTAAGTCCAATATAACGATGTGCTTTTATTCTGAAAGCAGGTTAAAAGGATGCATTCCAGACTAAGTCGTTCAGACTAATAATCCTCACTTCTCTTATGTCGAATTATGGATAACCATATCAGAGATAAGGAGTTTTTGAATGAATCGCTGCATAGAATATAAAATGCGTATTGATCTGGTAAATCCTTCGAAACTGCAATATACCAAATTAACTCCTCAATCCTTGATGCCCTAAGATCGCATACAAAATTTGCAAGGGCACTCAAAAGTAGAGATATATATTCTACTCCTGCAATTTGACTAGTGCAGCTACTAGACTGCTATACTTTTGACTAATCTTTGCGAAAAAAAAACCTTGCGGTCAAAACTACAAAAGAATGCCCACAGGGAAGTATATTATCAGCCTTGTACTCCTTATAACTTCGTTATCAAGCAGTGAATCCCATCAAAATCCTTTCAAAATCGGTAAAGCCATTTCGGAGATGAGACGCAACAAACATTCTGACAGACAGAAAGATTTAATTTTTTTAGTTCTTTCCAAATTTTTAATTTTTCCGGGCAACACTTGCATTTTTGAAGAGCTCAGCGACATTGGGACAAATGTAATTCCCCAAGGGGTCAAGTCTATTGAACTTCTAACGCGTCAAGTACATTGACACGCCCAAGGACCCAAGTCCATTGAATCCCACAGGGTCAAGTAATTCCCCAAGGGGTCAAGTCTATTGAACTTCTAGCGCGTCAAGTACATTGACACGCCCAAGGACCCAAGTCCATTGAATCCCACAGGGTCAAGTCCCTTAAGCCCCAGGTCAAGTCCTCCGTCTGGGGAGATAATTTAATCCGACGACATTGACCGGTGGTAGATAGCCAAGGCCGGACATTTTTTTTTTTTAATCGCTTCTCAATAGTTGGTGTAACGGCGTTGATTTCATCGAAACTACGACCGCAGCCGGAAGTCTGTGGATTCGCATGATGGGTGCCTCAGTTACCATAAAATAAGCGCTGCCGTGAGACCATCAAGAACCCCAAAGAACATCAAGGTAGGTGGATCTGTCGGCCAAAAATGTAATGGTCACAGTTTTCTTTGTATGCACGTGGTGTCATTAAGATGCATAACCTTGAAAAGAGTAAAACAATCCCTGGCGAATATTATTCAGAGCAGACTCGACATTGATTTGATGCAGAGACAATCGTAATTGACGAAAAAATTGTATGTTCCATCGAGATAATGCACAGGTATATACATGTGTAGTCGCCCTGCGTAAAATCCATAAATTGGGCTACGAACTGCTACCCCATCCAACATAAACTGCAGATTTAGCTCCTTGTGACCATTTTCTTATTCCAAATATAAGGAAATAGACGGCAGGTAAGAGATGTAGTGAAATAAGCAGATTATTTGCTGCACAAACTATGAAAGGATCGACAGCATTCGACGTTATCAATTGGAGGCCTAATAAAGCGTTATATTCTCTTATAAGAACGGTTTACTATACAATTGACAAGGTGAAACTAAAATGTTGGGCCATGATTGTACATGATCCTAGTGCTGTTTGGCAGTAGACTTTGGAGGTTTGTACAATCATAAGTCCTGCATAGCATTGCGAACAGCTCAAAGTCTTGCGAAGTCAGTATAAAATATATATTTATTTCACTTTCAAAAATACTTTTGGCTCTATCGAGCTTACAAACATCCTCATATAAAACCACATAGCTTTGTACGTACATGCAAGTTTCGGGCATACCGAAAAAAATTATTCATTAATGCAAAACGGATAAAAGTTTTAACAATTGCCTGAGTTTGATCGACTGCCTCCAGACGGCGGCATTAACATATACATATAGATCTAACTACAATAAAAGAAAAAAATATAAAAACCTTACGGTACAGTGTTCAACCGTGGAAATAATAAAACAGGAAGTTGTAGCAATCATAAGCATCAGAAGCAGTAGTATTTTTCTAAACTAGCACCTTGCAACTAATTCTCGGAACTCGCTTGCAAACTGACGTAGGTTACGCACTGCGTGCATCGTTTATTGTGGCCGGCACATGCACTTCCAGTCCATCCAACTCCTTTGAGAGCGTTATTTGACAACCCAGACGCGACGTATCTGTCAGATCGTAGGCAAGATCCAACATATCTAGCTCTTCATCGCCTGGTTTATCAGGCAGTTTTTCGTAGTCGACAGTTTTGAATATCAGATGACAGGTGGAACACGTCAATGTGCCTTCACAAGCGCCAAAACCATCCAGATCTACATTGTTGTTCACCACAACATCCAGCAGCGAATCGCCAATCTTGCCTTTTGCCTTGATACGTTCGCCACTTGCGCGCACAAAGGTGACATTGATGCTGCAGCAATAGAAACGGAACGGAGATAGATTCATGTGAACATGAGGCTTAATTAAATTGATTTCACTTGTCGCACAAACATTGTATGTGCGTATATGTACAATACTCACTCTTGCTTCGCTTCATCTCTTAGCGCCAATCCCACAGAGAAAGCACGCCTCGTTTCCGCCAGTTTTGTTGTTGCTAGTGGTACTAACGCTATAGGCTGTCGTAATGCTGAATTTAGCGTAGCACAGCGTAGCGCAATTTTTGCACTATTTAACATTGTATTGATGACTATCATATCTAGGCGATTTATTAGTTGATCAGTACGCTTTTTGCGTTATCTAATCTCGTTGCAGCAAGTATTTCTATCGCGCCTAGCGATTTGGGCAGTTATGTTGCTTTCGCCTCGATTCGTTAACTGATTACGGTGATTACACGCAGCAATTGTTCGGCTATGCGCTGCTCTTGCTCAATTGAATTGCTGGCCTCCAAACCCGAAACTGACCATATGATTTCGCCAATGAGGCGCTGCCAACTTGAACGAAATTATAACAAAATAAAGAAAATAGAAAGAATTGGCAGGCTTCAATTTTTGTTTACAATTTGCCAGCTGCACATGGAAGCAAACTTATTTTTTAAACATGGAACAATATTTTTGGAACGATTTTGATTTAAAGAAACCACCGCTTGTCACTGTAGCTGTAACGAGCACATCATTTGGTAATCAAAAAAAAATTAATTCATTTTTAATAAAGTACTGTAATACCTATTATTCAATATACTCTCACACAGCCAAACAAGTCTATTATGCCATCAACAACTACCTGCAGCACCACACAACAACATCCGATGCAAAAGATTTCGCAGAAGCAGCCGCACTGCTTGCACGCCTTAAGGCGCGGCGCAATAACTCCTTTAGAGGCATGATTGGCTTTCGTGCAGTTTGCAAACTGAACTCAGCCCTGTGCCGCTTGCTGCGTGTCGATTTACAAAGAGATCTGGAAACGTTTCGCGGTGCACTACCCGACATACACGATGACGGATGCGACGGCGATGTGCCAACACGCAATAGTCTCGAATTCGTGCTGGTACGTCTGCTTAGTGTGCATCACATCTATGAAAGAATTCAAAAATGCTGTAAAGAAGCAGCTGACTATTTTGGTAAAATGCTACGCAGTGCCTTTTTTATGGAGTACCTGACGCTACTGCTGGCCAACATTGCCAAGATAAATAGTCTCAGCAGTGCATTAAATGCCAGAGTTTCTAAATTGTACAATAAACTATTGCCGTACAGCGCGCACTTTCCGGTTATAACGAATCATAAGTTTTTGCCGGATAATGTCGAGCTGCCTCAAAACCTAAACGTAAGTGAGCTGCCCAGCAACAGCAACGTAGTATCAGTGTCAACTCAACTGGAGGTGCAGTCTGTCACAAAAGAAATAAAAATTGTACCAAAGCGACCAACAAAAGTGGACATGGGCAGTACAATAAAACGAAAGAATACAACCGCACCAACTGCAAAGACATTCAATGTGGAGCAAAAACTGAGCAGCGTAGAAGATATAAAAAAATTTATTATCAGCGAAAACAAAGCACGCCGAGATCAGCTCACAATGTGTATTACAAAGTCTATACTCAAGCATGAATGGCTAGCGGCACAGAAGCTATTCGAGCGTAAATTGGAAGCTGCGGAGCACAAAAAAGCTGTTAATATATTTTGCAAATTTATAAGCAATAAATTATAAAATATATTTTTTGAGTAGTTTTACATAATAGTTAAACAATTGCGCCTTTACAGATAAATCTATATACCCGTTTAGGCTCTTTTAATATAACGTTGCTATAAATAGAAAAAAAAAAAGGAAACTTTCAATCGTAAGGAAAAATTAAAATATTTTGATGAAACTTACCTTAACAAAGGTCTTAAAGTTCTTGCGTCCATTTACTGCAGCTGAACTGACTGTAGATGCATCTATCACATCATTATGTGTTGATTCCGTTCGTGCAGTAATATTTAAAGCGCACTTGCGCACCGCAAAAGCATCCTTCAATGAATCCAGCCATTGATCGTGTAGTTTTTCCTCCTTTATCGTTGGTTCATCATCAGCATCGATGCTTAATTCTTCCTTTTTGGGTTCAACTGCAATTTCAGCCTTTGGAATGTTCTCTTCTAGTTTAACTTTAAGCATCGAGCTTGACAGCCAACCATCAATGTTTACTTTACGTGGCAATTGTTTTGGTTTCGGTATTACATATGTCGACTTAACTTTTGTAATAGACGCAGCTGGTACACCATTTGTTTCCTGTTTATCTTTGTCGCCAACGTTATTATTATTCGCGCTTGTACTTTTTTTAAAAGCAAAAAGCTCATCATCAGAATTAGAATCATCATCAACCATTATAGATGCATTTCCAGCTAAGCGTGATTTCTTGGCTGCATGCTTATTGCTCTCCGCATCGCCAAAGTTAAAAAGATCATCATCTTCCTCATCATCACTATTACGCAGCACCGCAATGTGTGTGCGTTTTCGTGTAACTGGCACTGAAGCCGACTTCTCAGAATTTGCATTACTTGAGCTGCTTTGCTCCTGCGAGTCGCAATCGACTGCTTGCGACTTTTGGAGAAAACTATTTATATTTCGCGTAGTTGTAATTGGTAACGCTTTAATACGTGGGCTGTTGATTTTGTTGGAGTTTTGAGCCGTTTCTGTTACTTTTATTTTTTTGGCAGAGCCTTCATTTTGCGAACGAGTTGAACGACGGGACGTAGTTGCTGGTTCTGGCTCAGGTGTTTTTGTTTTAGTACGGCTTGAAGTTGTTGCGGTTTGCTCTTTCATGGGCTCCGGCGATTTGGATTTTGTACGTTCAACATTTGTTCTCTTCAATCCACGTGGCGATGTACGTTTTACTGGTGTGTTGGTAGGCTCTTTCACATTCAAGTTTGGCTTTTTCTTATATTGAAATAGTTCCACATCACTGTCTTCGTCAGACAGATAAATGGACTGTTTATTTTCATTTGATTTACGTTTGCGCTTGTTTTGGCTTATATCATTGGCATTGCTTTCGGTCATAGTTATGGCAGGCATTTTATTTATTTCCTCGTCATCATTCACTTCAATAATATCTGGGTAATCACTTGCTTTGTTTACATTGTTGACAGATTCATCAGTTTCAGGCACAAATACTTCTGATCCATCGCTGCCATAAACAGTGCTCGCTTGAGCGGTAATCTCCGCGATTGCTGCTGGCAGCGCACGTTCAGTATTAGTGTAAACTTCACTTGACGCTATATCCTTGGAAAGTTTATATTTTGGATTGCAGTACTTTTCGGTAGAACAATGTAAAATGGCTAAACCGATTTCATATTCGGGAATGATACGCAATGATGACTGCTCGAGTATAGCTGAAATTGAATATTTTTTTTAACAACTATTCATTTCAAACAAAAATATATCAGATTATGAATCAAAACTTACAGGATATATTGTTAACAGTCTCGGTTACCTGAGACTGACTAGAGGTTACATACTGCACCACAATGACATTATCCTTTGTGAGATAGGTTTTTTTTACGCCACTGTTTAAATCCTTACACATACCGCCAGCCTTCTTTATGATCGGCGCATATGTATCGAAATGTTTACGATTCATGACGACGAAAATCATACCGGCAAAAAGTTTTTTACGTTCAGTGCGTAAACTCAGATCCATCTCAGCTGGATGTTTGGGCAAATAATCTTCCGGCTTTGGTAGGTCAGCACTTTTGCACAAGCCACTTTTAGCACATTTCAACAAGTTTTTCCAGTAGTCACAAGTTACTACAGGTAACTGTTCCAGCAGTGCATATAAAAGTTTGACGGTGACAGAGAATTCATTCATGGTCAGATGTGTGCAGCTGCTATTCCACGATTCTGCTATTTTGCCACCTAAAGATGAAATAATTTCTTTCAATTGCTGATTGTCTGCGCGTGTTAGTGCGGAAGCAAGTGTAACATTTGGTTCAAAAGAAACGAGCCAAATGTTAGTCATAACACCAAATCGTACGGTGCTACCATTGGCTAGCTCTATGCTTTTTTTCTTTTCAATCTCCTTGTTAAGTGCAATGCCTTCGTTGCAGAATGTGCCATATTTAGAGCCAGTATCCTCAATCTGTAGTTTATTACCACAGAGACGAAACGTTGCGTGTGAGCGGCTAATACTAATGTCCTTCAGCACCAAATCGCAGCCAACTCTGCCGACCGTATAATCTATTTTGCATGGTAAAAGGAAGAAGTTTTCACCTGTGCAATGATATGTTGTATTAGTTTGGAGTAAGACAAAGTATAAAATCCACTTACGTGTATCCTCTTTCACCAGTTTCCACATATTTTCAAGTTCAAACAAAATTTCTATTGTTCAATTCGGCGCTATTTCACAAGCGATAGCAGTGCTGCAAAATCACCGATTTGACTAAACCTGCGCACAGCTGTTATATATCTTTGTATAGCAATTTACAGCACTGACCAGCATAATTTGTTTCTTGTTTTTATTAGTTTTACTTTTGCCGGCTGGAAGTGAATTAACATACAAAAATATATATTTATAAAGTTAAAATATGGCTAGTGTTTCAGCACCGCGTACTAGCATGTTTAATGAAACGTTTCTCAACGAGAGTGAGCAAGACGCCAACTCAGTTCTAGCTGAACTGGACAAGGGTCTACGCTCTACCAAAATCGGCATACAATGCGAAGCAATTGTACGCTTTCCACGTCTCTTCGAAAAGTATCCTTTTCCTATACTCATCAATTCGTCCTTTCTCAAGTTGGCCGAGTTTTTTTGGAATGGCTCGAACCTTTTACGCTTCTGGGTGCTACGTGTTTGTCAGCAAAGCGAAAATCATCTGGACAAAATACTCAATATCGATGCATTTGTCAAGCGCATATTTATGGTAACACATTCCAATGATCCAGTTGCGCGCGCGCTTACGCTGCGTACCCTGGGTGCTGTGTCACGCGTAATACCGGAAAAACAGCAAGTGCATCATGCAATACGCCGTGCACTGGATAGTCATGACAATGTCGAAGTGGAGGCAGCCATCTATGCTAGCAGTCAATTTGCCTCGCAGTCGCGAACCTTTGCTATTAGCATGTGTTCCAAAATATCAGATATGATTGAATCATTGCAGATTCCAGTGCCCATGAAGCTGCTACTCATACCCGTGTTGCGGCACATGCATCACGATGCCAATACTGCGGCATTAGTGAGCAAATTATGTTTGAATTTATTGCCACAATATCCTGCGCAGAGTTTTGTCGTTGCTATATTGGATACACTGACACAGTTGTCGGCACGCACACTAACTGGTGTGCCGGAACAATTGAAATTGCTATTGGATTTTCTGCAGGATTTTCGTACGCCAGTACGCATAGCAGCTTTACGTTCATTTAATCAACTGGCGACGCAGCAAAGTGTACACGCATGGCCCAAGCCGATCATCGGCCAACTTATCGATCAATCAAAAACATGCGAGGAAGCACCAGAACATTTTCTTTTTCTATCGATCATACTGAAACTAAGCGATTGTCCACTGACCTGTTATCACCTGTTAGTGGAACATCACACAGCCATTGAAAAACTTTGCACTGAATGCGTTTGCATGGACGATTACGCGACCGCGAGCCAAGCAATGGCTGTACTTGCGGCACTGATCAAATTTGGCGCAGAAAAGCATCAGACGAAGACTGCACGTCTAATGATACTGGTTAATTTACATATGGAGGGTTTGCTCATCTTAACGGTGCGCGAGGAGACACACGTACGTAATTTGCGACGACTTCTAACAAGTGGCATACGCATTGCCAGTGTGGATGCCACATTTGGAGCCGACTTCGCTACCATGATTACTGATTTACTTAGCGACGATGTAGAATATCCGGCATCAAATGCAGAGAAAATGTGTGAGGCTCTAGTCGCGCTGTGTTCCCATTTTCAAATGTTGAAGTACGCGCTGCCAGAGCGTCGCGATGAGAATGCTATGGAAACAGATGAACCAATGCCAACTATAAAGGTAATTTAAGTATATACTGCAACTGTTCTATAAAAATTAAAATTAATGTTTGTTTTCTATAAACAGCTTAATCCTATGGTAGAACGCCTGCCACTAATACTACACAAGCTTAGCACTCTCATGGATGCAACACCCAAACCGGAACAAGTGCACACAGTTGAAATACTCGCTACTGTGGTGCTGCAGACCTTGATGGGTTCATTTCTGCCTAGCAAGGTAATCGATTGCATTGAGAAATGTTTTGAGCATGTCAACTGTTGGACACTTTATCGAATTGCGCGCACCGCTAGCCGTTATGGCCATCATTTCGTGGCAGCGCACATTTACTCCAAGATTTCGCCTGTCATAATGATTGATAAAATGCAATTCTATATGCTCTCGATGGCGCAGCTTTCATGCGCTGAATGTATACTTAATTATGGCGTAGAATACGAATACATGCGCGACAATTACGAATTATGCGTACCGGCAGCATCCGAAAGCAGCTCTGGCACAGAAACACCACAACGCGCCGAGTTATTACCGCTAATGGAACGTCTAGAGTACGCCACAACATTGTATTGGCAGGCATTGGCTAGTCTACGTGCCAGCTCATCGCCGACACATCCATTTAATTTTCAACTGGAATATCTTAAGCTGCGTGCACAGTTCCTGCAAACACTGCACATGGCAGTCACCGTTAAAAATGCACAGGTAATTGTGCCACCACCAGCTATAGCCGGCAGCTTAGCACAAAATTCACGCGATTATCTACAAAAATTCGGACATGTCACAATACAGCTGCGTAAACTTGTTAAGGCGCTAAAAGTTTGCGAAGACTCCTTTTCACGGCTATACAAGTCCGCCTTCGATGCAGATCATGTGACACTTGAGTTTCTCGAGGTTTCCGAATTTCAGTGTGCACTCTTTGCACACATTGTCGAAACTATATGCTATGCAACACCGCCGGAACCGCCTGTTTTCTTGGCTATTGGACATCATCCTGAAACACGTTACTTTGCATCCTGCTGTCGTCGCATGGAACTCATGCAGAAACATCTACCGCAAGAGCCAGCAAACGCCAAAACAATTAACAACCGTCACTTGGATGTAATTGTTGCTGAAATTGAAATTATTACTAAAACGCCATTAGTGCTACCGCGTTACTTCTTTCAAACGTTGCAATCTACACAAATCAAACTGTCGGTCAGTCCGCAGCCTCGCAGTCCCACTGAGCCGGTAATAGTACAATCGGGCAGTAATCTGGTTATCAAAGTGGAAGGCGTCATACAGCATTTTGGCAAACAACAGGCACGCTTCAGGCGTGTGGAATCGGTGCAATTAAGCTTGACTTCACAGCTTATGACACCGCGGCCGTTGAACGAAGTCAAACCAATGACAAATGACACAGTTACGCTCAATCAGACAGTTAAGCCGCAACGTGATTTCTTATCGGGCAGTTTTCTGTTACCCATTTCCAGCGGTGGTCAGTGGCAGGTGACTTTGGAGACATTCGTTATAGATGAGAATGGTATTTCTTGGTGCACTGGACCGAAAAGCTCAATGTTAGTGCGGGTACTGGATGATCCGGCAAAGCCAACGACAGCACCGGCGCCTTCACAAGCTGTTGGACAAACTCGACGATTTTAGAATTTAGTTCATATTTGAATTTTTATTAAGATATACTTTCCACAGAATAAAAGCGTAATTATAAACGATTTCCGAAAAAAGTAATTGTGGACTTCTTATTTTCAGCGACAGTTTCTTAATTTTAAGTTAAAATTTATTATTTTAAAACGTAGTTCGCTTATTGGAGTACTTGTAAAAAACATCACAGGGCCCAGAGACTTTCTACGAACTGAGCTGTAGTGATATGTACTTTTAAAATTAAAGTACCCTTTCAAAAGCTTTACTAGAACACAAACTTGTTTGAAATCTTTACCAACTTTAGTTTCGATTTAATAACTTTGAACATTTTTAAGCAGTGCCGTTTTGAAGATTTAATATTATTCTTAATGAAAAATTAATAAAATTCAAATCTTGCGCGCTTAAGTGTAAAAGTGTCGACTATATTTAGAGTATTTTTTGGTATCAATTTTTAGAGTACACTGTTTTATTTTTCGAATTTGTAAACACTAAATTTGCTGGCAAGTAAACAATAAGACTTAAAAAATAAAAAGCATAAATAAAAAGATGCACTTGCAAAAAGCACCATTCTTTGTTAACTGCTTTGTGTATTGAATGAAGGTGCCTGCGTCCGGAGTCAAGTGTTAAACGGTGACAACGGCGACTCTTCAGCGCTGCAGCGGCGACAACGAATTTGGAGTTAACAAAAGCAGAAGTGTTGTTTTGTTGTTGGTGGTGGTGGTTATTGCTGATTGGTTAATTAATTAAAACAAATTGAGCAGACAGCCAATTTAGCCTGACAGACGGACTTATGTATATCCAAATAAGCTACACTAGGCGTGCACAGATTTAACGCAACAGGCAGTTAAGAGGAACTTACGGTGGCTTAGAAAAACGTACAATATAAGACCTTTACTTCGTCATCAACATTCAACAACAGCAATTCCAAGAAGCGCAAGTGTTTGTCACTCATGGAAGTTAATGTCGCCGCTGCCGGAGCATTAAGATGGCACAATTCACACTGTAAGTAGCTTATATTACATTAAGGTTAACTCAAGGAATGCGTGCATATAACAAAAAAATTGGTTCAGTTTAAAATTGTCACTAGGTGCTGATATGTTTGACTTTAATTAAATTTAAATCGAGACAGACAATCTCGCACATTCTTTTGTCAACGATAGCGTTTTTTTATCTTTTGTTGTACTATCCGTGAGTAATTTTTTTTTTTTGTGATTATGCAAGCTGAACCAAAAGCAGAAAAAATCAAGCATACTGAGTAATGTTTTCAGCTAACTAGCTACTAAGTTGTATCCCATTCAATTGCTGTCTGATTAGCATATTCACACTCTTTCTTGCTTTTGTTTTTGTCTCTTCCGCTACGTCGCAACGCGTCGCACTTTCGTTTATGTTTTGCTGTGTACTAATAGCTACAACAAACACAGCCCACCGCAAGCCAATGACCTCAGAAGCAGCAGCGGCAGCAACTGCGAACATGTACCATTGTGCTCCATTAACGATGTCCAGCTACGTTTCTTAGTGCCCGATGATCTAACGGAGGTAGGTAGGTAGGCTAAATAAAAAGTTCTACGGGCTAGTTACGACTCAACCCGGAGAGCAACAGTAAATTAATATGCTTCTCTGCACATACTTTACACACACACACACAGGTACGCACACTTTGCCAGGAGTGGTTTCCCATCGATTATCCAATGTCCTGGTACGAGGACATAACATCAAGCACGCGCTTTTTTTCGTTAGCCGCTGTATATAATCTAGCAATAATTGGACTAATTGTCGCCGAAATAAAACCATATAAAAGTGTTAACAAAGAGGTTAGTTTTTATGCTTTTTGTTACTTTAATAATTTTCCATATTTAATAAACTATACGTATGTACACAGGACAAGGGTATACTACCTGATTCGATGGGCCGCAATGCCGAAGTTTGTTATATACTAGCTGTGGGTGTACATCGTGTGCATCGTTGTAATGGCATTGGATCGTTGTTGCTGGATGCGCTTATAAATCATTTGACCACAGTGGAACGTCATGCAGTAAAGTCAATATTTTTGCATGTGTTGTCGACAAATCAAGCTGCCATTCGATTTTACGAGAAGCGAAGGTGCGTACATGCTTGCGTGCGTAAATTGCGTGCTACAGTAGCATAATGTACACACCTTTAATCCTGTTTTTGATTTTGTTTTATAGTTTTAGATTATATTCATTCCTGCCGTATTACTATAATATACGTGGCAAAGGGAAGGACGGTTTCACCTATGTAACATACATAAATGGTGGCCATCCGCCTTGGACATTATTGGGTAAGCACTGCTAAAGTTTGGTTCTATTTTCATTACTAATCTCTTCGCTAATATATACACTTTAGATCATATAAAGCACTATGCTTCCAAAGTACGTAACGCTGGCTCGCTTTGCTCCTGGGTCACAACGCGTGTGCGTCAAGTTGTGCGTTGGGTTTGCCATAAAACCGTCTCACGTTTTAATTTTGCACACTGATGTATTATAATAACCAGAGCTGACATTCTCGAAGTTAAAAACAAACAAATCACTCAGTGTAGATATATATAGAGAAACAAGGTTCATTTGAGCGAAATAATATTTCGCAAAACTTTGGCATAATACATAATCAATCATGGATCGTTTGTTTACAACCATATAGAACGTATATACATACATATATACATAATATTTGTTAAGATTGCATTGTCAAATGTTAAGCGCAAATTTTACTCGTACTGTAAATTGGGTTTATCATATAATTTTTTTATATTATTGTCCGTTGCTATATATATGTTTTGTTCAAACCCAATTTACAAAACTAAATATAAGTAAAAAGTGGTTTTTATCCCAATCTGTATATATTCTATAGACTTTTTAACGTAATTATTGCGCAAAGTGATTTTAATGTTTATAGATTACAACGACAACAATTAAATGTTATTTAATTTTATTGCACAAGACAAAGACAGTTCAGCATAGTTTATTCATTCATTTTAGTTTTGTCAATTGTTAATTTTAAGTAAAATTATATTTTAATTCTGTGTTTTTCTGTTTCAATAGTATTTCAAAAAGTATTTCTGTAAAGAGAAGAAAAAATCGTATAGCCGCTGGTTTTATATTTTAGCAACAAATTAGCCAATTTTTTATTTTTAATAAAATGAAAAAATATGTAATTATAATTTATAAAAATGTTAAAAATATGGTCTTATAAAATCTTGTGTGATTTTTATTGAAAAATGACTTGGAAATAGTTGTTTAGATTTTTAAAACGACAGGCTTAGCTTAATTGATCAAGTATAGATGCTAGCGTATGTATTAAAAGTAATCAATTTCACATACATTTGAATTTAAATTACTTCCATTACTTTTGATACCAACCCTGTATAGTTTTGTACAAAGTGACGCTTAAATCAAATTTATTTTGCTACTAGCTGCTCATGCACGACGTTATACGCGGCCACTCCCGCAAAAAGACGAACAAACAAAGCATAAATTCCTAGCGTAACTGGCTTGCACTGCTACGTGCTTTACGTTTTTCTCTTATGCCCTCCCCCGCGGCACTACACATGTGTTTGAATACTCAACCATCTGCGTCAAATAAATGCTGAGATATGCCGAATTTTGTTTATCTTCTTCTTCGTTACTATTTATATTATAATAAACAATTGTTAGCTCGATTAGATTATTTGATTAGCTGCAGATTATTTAATATTTTTTCTCTTTTTATTTAATTCCAAAAGTAAACAGTTTGCTGTCGATTGCCATATTTAAACACATCGCATGATTCTCCACAATTCCACAAGCATATTCTAATATGTTAGCTTTTGTAACAGTTGTTCTAAATATTTTTTCAAGGGTAACCGTCCAACAGTTAAGAAATCCATCCGATAGTCAAAACTCTATTTCTATTCACGAAGTTAAAAGTCGAGTTTAAGCATCACATTTGGTATACACGTTTTGGGGGGAATGTATATAAAATTTTTGCTAGTTAAATTTAAATATTGGAGCAAAAATAAAATGTTCAGAAGCATCAACATGGCAACAATTTAAAAAGTGAAAGTTTTCTACTGAAAATGTTGATTCAGTAATTCCTATTTATTCTTCATATCGGAAAATAATATATATTTTTAATTGATACAAGCGTTCACAGCGTGTTTAGCTTAGGTCTCTGTTTTGTCACGCCGTCTTTTGTTTTTCTCTCATTTTTCTAGTAGATTTTATATTTGTACCAAAAATTGTAATAACACAATATTATTAGCATTTGTTATACTCTTTAACAGCTTAAAATGTGAAATATTTTAGTACATACTGCAAGTAAATTAAAATTTCTGGATGAGACACGACGACCACAACCATTTAATTCAAAAAAAGGTTTAAAAATAATCAACAATAAAATGAATTCAAAAAGCTGTTGGTTCATTGTTATACTGCCAACCGCTTAACGCTGTACAATACTGTCCACTTGCCAAAGCAGCGAAAACAGCGCTGCATTTCGTGCCGCAGTTGTCCAATCACAGTGAAGTTGAAATAAAAAACAAATACAACAACAACAAACGACTGGAAGTTCTGCTCATTACTAATACTAATCGAAGCAAAATAATAGCAAAAGTTAGTCGATATCGCGGTTAAAATACGTTTAAAATAATAGTTAAACAAACGACCGGTTAACTGCAACGTATTATTTGTAAAATAAACAATTAAAAACAAAGAAAATCATAGCGACAAAAGCTACAACAGCAACAACATCATTATCATCAGCAGTAGCAGAAGCAAATACGACGACGACGAGGCAGGCAGGCAGCAATAATTACAACAACAACAGTAGTAGCAGCAGCATCAAGCAAGACCGCACCGCCCCGAACCAAACGAACGAACGAAAAGAAAAGACAGCAACAAAAAAAACAGAAAAGTAAAATAGTTTTTTTTTTCTACTATGCCACTCTTTGGAAAATCACAAAAGACCCCCGCCGAATTGGTGAAATCGCTAAAGGAAGCGATTAATGCACTCGAAACGGGTGGTGATCGCAAAGCGGAAAAGGCACAGGAGGATGTTAGTAAAAACCTGGTATCCATAAAAAATATGCTATACGGCAGCAGTGACTCAGAACCGCCAGCTGATTATGTGGTTGCGCAGCTGTCGCAGGAGCTGTACAACAGCAATCTGTTGCTTCTGCTCATACAGAATCTGCATCGCATTGATTTCGAGGGCAAGAAGCACGTGGCGCTAATCTTCAACAATGTCCTGCGACGACAGATCGGCACACGTTCGCCTACGGTCGAGTATATTTGCACGAAACCTGAAATACTATTCACGTTAATGGCCGGCTACGAGGATGCACATCCCGAGATTGCGCTCAATTCGGGCACAATGCTGCGCGAATGTGCACGCTATGAAGCACTCGCCAAGATCATGCTCCACTCGGAGGAGTTCTTCAAGTTCTTCCGCTATGTTGAAGTGTCGACGTTCGATATTGCCTCGGATGCCTTCTCGACGTTCAAAGAACTGCTGACGCGTCACAAATTATTGTGTGCGGAATTCCTGGAGGCCAACTATGATAAGTTTTTTACGCAACAATATCAGCGACTACTGAATTCGGAGAATTATGTTACGCGTCGTCAGAGCCTTAAATTGCTGGGCGAGCTGCTGCTGGACAGACATAATTTCACAGTGATGACGCGATACATATCGGAGCCGGAAAACCTAAAGCTAATGATGAACATGCTCAAGGAGAAGTCGCGTAATATACAATTCGAAGCGTTTCATGTCTTTAAGGTATTCGTTGCGAATCCAAATAAACCGAAGCCCATCCTCGATATCCTGCTGCGTAATCAATCCAAGTTGGTTGACTTTTTAACCAATTTCCATACGGATCGTTCCGAGGATGAGCAGTTCAACGATGAAAAGGCATATCTGATTAAGCAGATAAAGGAACTGAAGCCACCACTGCCTGAGGCTTAGTGGGAAGCTGTTTTAGCATTAAACAAAGCAGCAGCAACGAATGTGGCGCACGCGCAGCGGCAGAACAACGGCGGCAGCAGTGGCATCGTCAGCGGTAGTGGTATCAACAACGATGACGGTGACGAGAAACGGAGTATGGAGCTGGAGTATGCGTGAATTGACGATTTGATGGGCGGCTGTTCTAGAGATTAGGCGTAGGACTTGGGTGATGTACAACAGAACTAGTATATAGAAACAGAGACGACAGAGCGTGACACAACACAAACACACACATAGACACTAATCACACACAAATGCAAACATTGATAGACAGACAGTTATAGACAGACACTCACACACATACACACAGTCGTGACTAACTAAACAATAATTTAGCAAACAAAAGATAACAACTTTTTTTAGTAATGTGAAGAAATGCGAATTTAACTAAAATGATATATATACTATATACAAATATTTTGTAAAAAAATCAAAACGATGAAAAAACCTATTTGATTCACTTCTGCTCCGTTATTAGCTCCCGTTTGTACTATTATTATTATACTACTGCATCTTCAACTACACATACTTACCCACTGTCGAAACTTTTTATTATTATATAAAGTTGATGTTTCTTCAGTTGTCTTGCTTTTTTTAGTCTTATTTAATAGTTGTTGTATTAAAATTTGAAAAAGAAAGCAGAAATTTAGCGTTTCAAACGAACCCAGACTACGACTTAGACGACATTGAAAATGTGCGCAGAAATTTAAAGTTTAAAAACGAAAATGAATAAATTATTGATTCCAAAAACAAAACTAATAAAGAAAGAAAAAAAAAAACAACTGAAATACAAAAAAATTTCTTAGTAAGTGCAAAGCAATTAAATAATATATAAAATGGATGAGTAAGAGCAATAAGTCTATATGAGCACGCAGGCGAGAATCCCCCATAAAAACGAATGTGGAACGAAACAAATAGTTACAAGGAAAGACTAATTCAAGAAAAACAAAATATGCGTTAATATAATGATAAATATGATGAAAAAGTGAAACCAATTATTTATATTATTACTCCATAATTAAAGATAAAAGACATAAGCGCTTTGTATTTTCTAAACTTTAATGGTAAAAAGAAGCGTTTTTTTTTTATTTAGTTTTGATATTTAATTTCAGTTTTATATAATTTTTACAATGATCCAACCACTGTGCAGCTGTTCAATAATCGGTCTAAGTAATCGAAATTTATCGTCTGAACTAAGCTAGAAACTATCGAAATGGAAAATATACGCGCTGCGACTTTGTATATAAATTACAAAATAAATTATATATAACTTAAATAAAAAAACAGCAATAAGACATGATTGAGTATACACCCGAGTACAGCGCAGAAGGGCTGTTGGGTTTTAGCTGGAGCATTTCCACCAACAGCGAAGTAGATGATATTAAGCAGCCGGAGAAACACTTGTCTTTTAGCTGGAGCAAAGCCACTAATAACGAAATATATGCATCGGAGTCTTCTAACGAATCAAATGCTAAAAGTTTTAGCAGGATTTTGTCACTATCTGGCGGAAAACGTAAGCGTACAAAACCAAAAGCACTACCGGTCGAAATTAATGCAAATACAGTGCGCATACCACTGAGTCCGAAGTGTATAGGGAATAGTACGCTGAACCAGCAGCAGCCGTCTCCAAAGCAGTCAAAATGCAGTACACCATTGCAACGCATTAAACGTTGTCTCACAGACCAGGAGGCATTGAAAGCACTTCTAATTGATTCAACTTCGCCGAGGCGTAGCACAGTTAATAAAAGTCAAGCTGAAAATGAGCTCGACTTGCTAATTGAGCCTGTTCTAACACAGAATAATGAAAATTCGCCAACAAGTTATAGAAAACTGTGGCAGAACATACAGCCAACTGGCAGCAGTGGTGTGCCGGAGGTGTCATATTTTAATCTTCCAGTGCCAGTCAATACAAGTGATATACACATTTCCTGCAGTGCTGAATCTTTTGATCAAATAACAAAGCATGAAATAGATGTTAAAACATCCTCCCTCAGTCGGCAACATAGTGCATTGGAAGCGAATATCTTCGATTCAGATTCACCGCCGCATGAAGCCGAAACTGAGCTAGACTTATTGCTTGCTGATCTTATACGAACAACGAATAATGAAAAAAAATCAGATTCAAAATCAACAACAAAGCGTAGAGCCAAGAAACGCTGTCCTACCGACAGCTATTTGGCTGAATTTCGACGTACACTGTTCCAGGCGCGCATGCAACGACGTAGGCTGGGACAAGACAGATTCGCGAACACTATACACGGCATTGTGTTACATGTTAATGAAGTCTTTGAATCTTTTGGTGTACATATGGCGCGCGTTCAACGTTTAACTGGGAATAGTGCTGAGCAGCAAGCCAAAGTTACCACAAAAGATTGTCCAACTAGGTTTAGCGTAATTCTAAGCGCTGGTATGGCTGAACGTGTTAAACAAGGCAGTTATCTGGAGGCATTCTTTGAACAACCACCAATCTTAATAGATAATGAGCAGATTTATGTGCAGCCGCATAAGCTTATTTTATTGGCCAAAAATATGAGTTAATGTTAAATTAAAAATAAATATTAATAAATTAATGTTATAAATGCGTACATGTAATGAATTACCTATATACTTAAACTAACTTAAAGGTTTTTAGAAGTATGTAGCAGCATTAATCATTGTGTTAAGGTTTTATCCTATCGACGTTTCTTTTTGTCCTGCTTGCGCAGTTTGTGTAGTCTTCGTACATTGCTGAGTGCGCTGTCCCCGACACTTGTGCGTGTGGTGTCCTATAATGTTAATGTTTTGTTGTTAATGATTTCACGTAACTATTTGTTGCAAGGCTTACCTCCGCTGTATCATCGCCTTCATCGCAGCCGGGCAATAGAATGGAAGATGCAATGCAAACTAATTGAAATATGGCACCAACAAACAAACCGTAACGTAAAAAAGTACTCAACAAATCATCTTCGTATTTGTCAAGTGTTTCCGATGACATTATTTAAACGTTTTATTTACTATTTCTTTAGTAAAATTAATTTTTAGATGGCGGCGTTTATTTTTTCGATTTTTCTTTGACGGTAACATACACAAGACAGGGCGATACATATGGTAATATCTATGCTAGACACAGGGTGTGGTGTGTGTGTGTATGTAGTACATGAAATCAGCTGAGCGTGCTAATTCATTCTGAATTTTTGCATAATTTCTTCGTAAAAACATAAAGCTGGAAAAAACAATAACAAAGTAGGGCCGTAATTATGTCGTACCGTTTAGCTGTTGTTGCCGTTGCAGCAGCGCGTCCGTTGCAATTAACTAAGAACTATGCACCGCGCATGCAGAAATGGTCAGCGTTATATTCCAGATCATTTACGAACAGCAGCAGACGGAAGGAGGAGGGAACCGGCACACTAAAATTGGCCGTTTTGGGCGCAGCTATTGGTGCAGCGACTGGATCTCTGTTCACGTTATACTCGTATGTCTCAGATAAGGAAAGCCATAAAGAACACCAACGGACGCCGCCCAATGTAGTCACTGAGTTTCCAGCCGGCGTGCGTATAACTAAGCGTTATATTAATCCGAAAGATAAAAGCGGTCTGGATATAACGCTTTTCCAATTTCAAACTTGTCCGTTCTGCTGTAAAGTGCGCGCCTTTTTGGATTATATGGGCATTTCTTACTCTGTAGTTGAAGTAGACGCTGTATTGCGTCAAGACATCAAGTGGTCGTCAGTGAAGAAGGTACCGATGGTGCTGATACGACAGCGAGATGGTCACTATGTACAAATGAGTGATTCCAGTGCCATAATTTCGCTGGTAGCTTCGTTACTAAACGATCAGCGCACCGATGTGGCTGAGCTAGCTAATTTCTATCCACATATTTCCTTTTTCGACGATGAGGGCAAAAAGCGCACTGACATTATGAACAAATACTTCCTTATGTACCAGGACCAAACGCCAGCAGCGATGACGCGCGAAGTGGAAGAACGTGAGCGCAAATGGCGCAATTGGGCAGATAATCATTTGGTGCATCTGATTTCACCAAATTGCTATCAAACACTGGGCGAATCGTTCGAAACATTTGAGTGGTTCTCAAAGGCTGGTGAATGGGACATACATTTTCCAAAATGGGAACGTGATCTCATGGTATACGTTGGTGCTGTGGCCATGTACTTAATTAGTAAAATGTTAAAACGGCGCCATCAGCTAACGGACGATGTACGTTCGCATATCTACGATGCACTGGACAAATGGACGCGTGAGTTGAAAAAGCGCAAGACAAAGTTTATGGGAGGCAAAGAGCCAGGTTTATCGGATTTGGCCATATTCGGTGTGCTCAGCAGCATGGAGGGCTGCAAGGCTTTTGAGGATTGCGTAACTAATACAAAGATTGGTGAGTTGATGTCAGCGCTAAATAATGACTAATGTTTATACTAAGAAATATTTTCAATTTTAGGCGAATGGTTTTACAGCGTTAAGGAACTAGTGCAAAAGAATCGTGGCGCTTTGCAGCGCGAACGCATTGAAGGTGAAGTTGTTAACTTAGAGGCCTAAACGACCAAAGAGTGTTTAATAAAATGTAAAGTTTACCTCCAGTCATTTATTAATAAAAAATACAAAACAGAACTTTAACGTTTTTAACAAATTTAAATGCTACAGGGTGCTTCCGATTTATTTTTTTCGATTTATATATTTTCATTGACTACTCGACAGCTCTGTGCACAGCTGTCAAATATTAAGAAGAACAAGCACAAAAGCGTTTGTCATTTCACTCAACTTAGCTTCGTTTTGGAACGCTGCAGAAATTGCAAATCATTTGTTTTAAATTTTAATAAAATCGCATATAGACAAATATGAACTTTATTGGCATTGATCAGTTTCCCGACTATAAAGTGCCTGGTGCCCAGCATGACGGTTTCAGTCCTTACGAGTCAAACGGCGGGTAAGCATAATGTTTTTTTTAACATTTGTCTCATGCAGAAACAACTACAACAAACAATTTCTATTTCACAGTTCCATTGTCGCCATTGCCGGTGACGATTTTGCTGTACTTGCAGCAGATACACGTTTGAGCAGCGGCTATTCCATACACACGCGTAATCAGAGCAAACTTTTCAAACTATCGGAGCAGTCCGTGCTGGGCTCCACCGGCTGCTGGTGCGATACTCTTTCCCTGACCAGTTTGGTGCGTGTGCGCATGCAGATGTACGAGCACACACATCTTAAGACCATGAGCACCACTGCCGTTGCACAAATGCTGTCCATATTGATGTATAATCGTCGCTTCTTTCCGTACTACGTTTCCAATGTGCTCGCCGGCTTGGATAGCGAGGGTAAGGGCGTTGTCTATTCGTACGATCCCATTGGACATTGCGAACGCGCTACTTATCGCGCTGGCGGATCTTCAGGTCCATTGCTACAGCCTGTCTTGGATAATCAGATTGGTTACAAGAATATGAATCTGAAGGAAGGTGAAATTCCTAAGATCACCAAGGAACGTGCTGTGGCTGTTGCCACCGATACATTCATTTCTGCAGCTGAACGTGATATCTACACCGGTGATTCTGTGCAAATAAACATAATCACGAAAGACGGTATTGAGGTTAAGGAGGTTGCACTACGCAAAGATTAGAGTCGAGCATCGCGCATTGGATTGAAAGGAATAATAGTTTTCAACTTGTTACGTGCGCATTTTTTTTTTGTATTTGGTTTGAAGTCAATAAAGCAAGTCCTTTAAAGGGTTTACATTTGTGAATAAGAAATGTATTTGTAAAATTAGAGTTTTATTAATACGACAATTGTTGAAACTATGCTTAGCACATTGGATGAGTTGTTTAAAATCTTTGCTCTGTAGAGAGTCATTTATCAGAGACCTTAGCAGTAGGTAGTCGAATATATCATAAAGAGACAACCGGTATAAGTTTTATAGCCAGATTGCGCTATACTTTAGTACACTTATATGATCTTAGCTAGTCTGTACAAAAAAATTTTCATTTTAGGTCACTTCTTTAAATCTCCAACTACCCTGAAAACCGTAGTCCCAGGAACATAGAGGGAAGTTTCCAGCCCGACACCGTGAAATGGCGTCTCTTAAGTGTTGGTAAGCGAGCGAGCGGGGGGCGTTCAGCTACCCGCTTCCTCTGCGGCCGTGCATCCGGATCATTGTACTGCGCATCTACAATTGTATGCTGGACTGAGGGCAACCAAGGCTCCGTAGATATAGGCCGCGCCGGGGCTATTGCTGGCACAGCAAACTTACCATGTACTTTTTCATTTATAACTTTCATTTATAACCTAGGGTCAAAACAGTAGACCGGCGATGTGAAGAAGTTACGGGAATAGCCGGCCCGCCCCTGACTTTTTAGTCCCACCCATACGTTTTCGTATCCCGTAATGTTTTCGACCTCCTAAATATGCTGTGGAAGCCATCTACCGCGGAAAAGCCTTTTTTCCAACTAATATAAGATTCTCTCGCGCGTATTGTATAATACGCTGCAGGTACATACGGATTCACTGGAAACGAACAGTGAGTTTCACAAACACACATACCACTTATTGTTCGACTTTGAAACCGCTTTCAACACCGCTTTTATCACATATGTATATAAAGCGTGGATAGGGTAGGAAAGAACCTCTCCGAACCTTATAATAAAAAAGAGTGATTTCAGGCAGGGTGATGCGTAATTTCTTCAATCTTTCGATGGAACACATCCTACTCCAGTGCCCGAACATAGAGAATATGTCGGGCTCGTCTACGCGAGTGGTTCGTGTATCATCGGTACTCAAAAAACGGCAAGTCATCACGGCGTTCTTAGAGATTAAAAAACACTTTCGGCTTATTTTTCTGGTTTTTTTGCACGCCGTCATCGGTTCTTGGACGGCCAGTGACTATTGAGAATTTCAACTTCAATGTGGTACAAAACTTCGTCTATTTCGGATCCAAAATAAGCAGCAACAACAACGTCAGCCTGGATCGCTATATATTCATGTAACAAAGTCAAAGACATTTTCTTCAGAACAGTTCCTGAACAGTGTCTCATAATACATAGCTGCTTAAAATTCAGTTGCATATAAAAAATTGAATTAAAAACATGTTGACTATTTAAATATGTATTTATTTAATATTTTATTTGCTTTTTATTACACACTAAAACAGGCGAATAATTTCATTCTTCTTCAAACATCTATCCTCTGCTTCTGCTTAAGTTCTGCATAGGCAAAATACTATTTTTCTTCAGCGATTTAGTAGTGCGCTCTCTGCTCCTCCATTTGGCTTATACAATATTGCATAAAAATATAAAGTATTATTAAATATACATAGTTCTGGCTTTATATACTAAATACGTATGTGTATGTAAGTATGTATATATAAGTATATGCGTGTAATCGCTTTTTTAATATTTTTTTAATATATAATTTATATATAATTAAGTATATATACTTTAGGTGGTGCAAAGTGCAAAAACTGCAGTGTGCATTTGTCAAATTTCTTTTTGTTTCACAATAGAGTTAACATTTTATTTCCGTTATTCACTTTTCTTGAATAGTAAGTATGTATGTATGTAGTACAAATATATCATTTTTTTGTTTCTTTAATTAGATTTAATAACAATATTTATAGTAATTATTCATTTATTCAATGCACAACAAATACAAATTCATAAATATGTATGTATATATGGAACAACATCAATAAAAATAAAAAATCTGTTCACACATTAGTCATAAAAAACACGCAGAGAAATTTTTGTTTTAGTAAAAATACACAAAGATGTTCAAAAATTTGTTTTAGTAGTGAGTAGTGGGAACATTGAAGAAATGTTGTCGATTTATTTATTTGGCCAATTTATTTTCAAGTTATTAGAGAGAGAGTTCAATAAAAACTTAAAGAATTATTGTTTATGCTTAATTTCAAATATTTCTTTATGTTTTTCTTTATAATTTCTATTTGTTTTTAAACAAAAATAAAAAAGGAACTTGAAAATTAAAAACTATTTATACAAACAGAAAGCAATATGCTATGGGTGTACAAAATTAATTTTTTGTTATATGGCTTCTGTGCTGTGCTAGTTTAAGCTTGGCTTATTTCAACGTTTTGTTTTTTTTATAATATTTTTTAAGGCTGCTGTTGGTTTAATAAAATCTAACTTAACTGAATACGCTGTGGACAACTTTGCAAGAAGATTTAATGCTTGCGCTAAAATGCATTTTTAGCTTAAATAAAATAAAATAAAAATAAAATATAACTTAACAAAATGATATAAGGCTAAATTTGTTTTAAGTCGACACTTAAGTGGTTTAACTAAAATATTAAAACTCATTAATAACATACACACAATTCAATATTAATAATACATAATATTATACTTTAAAACCTAAATTCAATACGTTGCTCGCGCGAGTTTAAATTTAAATCTAAAAGATTTTAAGTTTTTGAAAAAAATTCAATAGATTCTTAGTTTGATTTGTTTTAGCAGCAAAAGAAGGCGTTTCTGCAGCGTTTGCATGAATTCAGAAGTCCCTCTTTTGCCTCTTTGGCTGTTAATTGCAATTCAGACTATTCTGCGACGGCGTCATGGTAACAACATTATTATGATTGATTTGATTGCTATGATTGATGCTGGCACTATTATCCTCGTGTGTTTTCCATGAAAGCAATTTGCTTAGCAAACGATCCATATAGGGATTACCGCCAAGACGTGTCACCTAAAATGAGACACGTTTTAAGTTGCGTGGGAAGCTGATTACATTTTAAGGTTGCTGCTTACCTCTGCACGTGCCTCGGCATCGAGTGATTCAAGTACTTTGCGTGTATATTGAAAGCTGCCAAGTTTTTCCAGCAAACTAATGCAGTACTTCTTTACCTCAACATCGTGCGTGCGTTGGCGTAATATATCTAAAAAATGTAAAATTAATCAATCAATTTAAATCAACTACACTTGAAAAAAACTTACGCAAAACCTGTTTGTCCTGCTTCTGTGAGCGCACAGCATGTATGACAGGAAAACCAAATTTACCCTCTGTTAGATCCTCGGCGAAGCTTTTGTTCTCCGTGTACTAGAAAAAATAAACATAAACAAAAAATTAAATTGTATAATAATAATATCTTTCTGACTATTAATCACAGCATTCTTTAAAACTCACCTCCTTCAAACTCAGATTACAATAATCATCGCGAATTTGAAAATATAAACCCAATATAGCTGTTAACTTCGAATAGTCCTCTTTGTTATCACTAAACAATTGCATCAGGCGTATGGCCAGCATAAATAGGCCGCCAGTCTTACGTACAGTCATCAATTTATAATCGGACTCGGACGGGCATGTAAAGCTATCGCGCCAATAGATTTCCATGCCCTGGCCGCGATGCAGTTCCAATAGTTGTTCGGTATACACTTTGGTCGCCTAGTCAAAATAAAAACAAGTATTAATTTAATTATAATTCAAGTAACTCCCCTAAGCAAACGACGCACCTCTGGATGTCCCAATTTTTGCACCTTCTCCAGCGCCAAGAAAAGCACATAGTTGGCAGCATTTATGGTGCTCGCAACGCCGTAAATGGAATGCGCAACTGGTACACCTCTGCGAAGTATCGAATTGTCTTCAATATCATCAATTCTGTAAAATATTGTTAGTAAAACACATGGTATTATGAGTAAACTTAACACTCGCTACAAAACATATACACTACATAGCAAACAACTAATTTTAGTAGGTGATGCAAATTTAGTATGTTTCTTTAAATGGCTCATACAGATTTCGTGCCTTAAATTTTAATTTTGCTAAGAGCAATCTTCAATTTCGTTTTTTCCAACGCAGTAAGCGATTGTCAAAGTAAGCCTCTAACTTGTTTCGCACTTCCCTGCTGCAGGCTTTTGAGTTCTATAAACTTCTTAGATTCGACTTACACATGTAAAATGCCAAATGCAAAACCAGAATAGAAAAAGCCAAACAAAAAATTACAAACACCCACACAGTAAAATAGGAAAGAAAAAAACCCAAATGAAATGGCGACGAGATGAGATGATGAACAAAAAGACATTTTCGTAATTAAAAAATGTTTGCGCACGAATGGTGCAAAAACAGCAACAGCAACTGCTGAATGCAACTACGATGAGTTGATGTAGGCGTATATGTGCGCCGTTTATACTATTTACAAAAAAGAAGCAAGTATGTTGCAGAGGAGTATGCTCGACTTGGAGATACACTGTACATGCATTGATTCTTAAATTTTTATGGTGACTCTCTTTCTAATTGTATCATTAGAGAACCTACATATGCAAACTTAAACGCTACATCTCTTACAGTTACCAAATACTCCTTGCTTATATGTACAGCCAGACAGACGAGCTTTTGCTCGACTCCTGGCTTTTATATACAAATTTTAAAATACATATTAGCGCGCTGCACCGGCACTCATTTGCGTATATCGTACTTATCGAGAAGCGATTACAATACCATAATCGGTCTGTTAAGCTGTTCTTCTTTCCAGTAATCGTTTTATTGTTAATATTTTTTGCTCGAAAAGTACCGCTACAGCATGTGTTCATGGAGAACTTTAATACATTTAATTTCTGATGCTTGCCATGCCTTCATTTGGTTACGCAAACCTAATATACCCATTTAACCCATGCGTATAGTGCACAAATATAAAGAGCAACAAGCGCAAAAACAAACATTCATCTCATAGCCACATCACCACTACCAACACCACCAGCTCACTATAATAAGGACAATGACGAACTAGCGACGAGCAGAGTAAGCGGAATACTACTATGTATGTTGGCTGCTGCAACAAAAGTTGAGTAACATAAGCCGGTAGTGCTGCGGTTATGCTGGCGCTACTCGGTGCTTGCAATGTATGGTCGTACGGGCGGACGGGCAGGCGGCCAACCAACAAGCGGCATTGGGGAAAACGTAGTTACTACGTCAAAGTGACAATGACTTCACTAACTGACAAAATGAGCGCGAATGTGTGAATAAAGACCTTAAAAGACGGCTCGACTTGTCGACTACTATGGCAGCTATTCCATTAGCTGCATGAAGATGAAAGCTAATAGAAAAAAAAAAAAATACGAAGGCTGTAAGTGATGGATGCACTTTGTATGTATGTACATACATGTGTATGTGTTTATACATGTGTACACATGCATGAGTTTTCAATTTTAAATAACGCATTAAATATCTGCAAATAATTACAGACGAGCACAAATTAAAGCCAATTACGCTAATATAATGTGAAAGGACTGTCAACATGTCGAGTTCGAAGCTGATATCAAATTGGATACTCAAGAAACTTGGCATAAAAATAAGTCTAAGTGCTGGATTTAAGCTGCGTATCTAATATGAATATTAAGGAGAGTATCGTCACTTGCCTGTACTGCAGTCCTGAACACCGCTATGTGATATAGCTTCAATGCGTTACAAAATTTCAGACGAACTGATAATGCCATTCTGAAACCAAATGGCTCGGGAAAGGCGAATCAAGCTGTAGGCATTATAATATCAAAAAGCTTATATATATTATTATGGATAGAGTTTAAGCCTATATTTGACTATATAACAGCTCCACAGTATAAATGTTTTATGATTTGCACCGTTATCATGGTAGGAAGGACCCTCTTCGAACTCTTCGCTATTAAGCGAGGTTTCAGGCAGGGTGATGAGATGTCGTGCGATTTCTCGACATAAGAATATATCCCGTTACTAGTAACGATATCATTGTTGAGCTAGATGATTTTAGTCCAAAGATTGGCGATAACAACTTCAACGTCGAGAGGTTCATATGCGACCCACCAAATATTCTTTTGCCACAGTAAATATATGCATCTGGGCCTTAATAAATACATCTGGGAGTTCTCCGATAGGTGCAATAGGAATCAAATTGACCATGTGCTGTTTAGCAGGCGATAGCACAAATATTTCATGGATATGTCTACGCATAGAAAATCCGATGTGTACATCGATAACAATCTGCCTGTAGTATAATTGAATCTACGTCCTTAGGGAATCAGAAGACAACAGCACCGTAAACTGATCTTCAACCTGGACGGCGTGAAAATACTGACCGTACTCCAAATGTACAAGGAAGAATTGTTCTCTGCCTTTACTCGTCGCAATTTTCTCCAACTTAAAAGCAAGCCCAAAAAGCGTGCTCTCAAAGTTGCGAAGTGAACAGTTGGGTTGCATTACTTCCGAAAGAAGCTATCTTTGGTGTGACGGGTTCAGTCTAGCGCCAGTCGAAGATCAATTGGCACGATAGAAGGATTTCTTCGAAGTCGATAACATTAATTCCAATCATCCCAAACACCGAACAGTGTCGAAGCCATAACAGAATTATTAACACCGATTCACCTACTGGGAACGAAGTAACCTCACCAAATTATGTCGAGAACAGAATGGGTTCCGACCAAATCGGTCTTGTGTAAATCCCATTACTATTTTATCTATTACATTTGCAACAATGTTTTCTCCAACGATAAACTATTTTCTTCGTCCTGCCATATTTGAATAGAAAAGAAAAAAAGGAAAAAATATGCTTCCAACTTATTATTATTAAATATGAAACGTACTTTACAAGTATAATGGATCTCCTTGTACATTCAAACAAATATATAATAGCAACTGTCGATTGGAGCTTAATAAACCTAGAAGAATGCAACTATTTCGACATAAATACTTTGCACATAGTCTGAGCCACTCGAGAGTAACGCGTGCACAAAAGTAACAAAAAAAGGCAAGAATAAAACGAGTAAAAGACACAAATGAAAGGAATTTGTAACAATGAAGAATTTTAAGCAGAATTAAGGACATTTCATCATTTACATTTCACTGGCGTTGTTGAATGGCGCAAAAGCGGATGCAAGCTGAGCGCACAAGCACGAACGGCAGCGGCAGCAGATTAGCACGAACGATTGGAGAAGCAATAGCAACAAGGAGCAGGAGCAGTGCGCAGCAGGACGAAGTGGTAACAGCTAAGAGCAGGACAATGTCTACGGCGACGTTGACTAAGCAAAAGTACGGAAAAGCAAGATAAAATAAAAGCAGCAAGTCGTAGCTTTATTGTTTAGACAGGCGAGAGAACGATTGCCCGTCCGTGCGGCCGTTACGTCTGCCCATCATTAGTGGCTCTAGGACATACATTTTAAGAGCAGTAGCAGCATGTTTACTTTGGCAAAAGCTAGCTAATATAAATCCAACAAATTTTTGCGATAAACACAAAAATGAATTCTAAGTAAACGCCGTCGGCAGGCAGCCAGGCAGCCCAATATGAAATGTGTTCTCTCTCCGTTTAATGCCAAATATGCCAAACTGTTGCGCAAAGTCGACGGGCGCGTTGCAAGAGGGTGTCTTTCGAATGAATTTCAATTGAACTGCCGTTGTTGCGTCAATTGTGCCAGTTCATAGTTTAATTGTTGCATGTATCAACAAACACAGCAGGGCAGCATCTTCGTATTCCAAGAAATGTTTAAACTATTTGAGAATTAATATGCAATTTCATTTCAAGAAACAACGGCGGCAGCGGCAACAGCAGCCGCATTTCAATTGAATTTATTAGAAAAATAGCCACTGGCGCAGTTGGTATTGGCGGCAGTGGCGACGTTGGATAGTGGAAGGAAATCTTTTGAAATCTGAATTCATTTTATATGGAATTTATTACCTACAAAGTACTTCCAACGAAATCAAAATGAAAAGCAATTATTGATAGTAAACGGACGGACGTACGCACGAACGACGGCCAAGGTTGTTCAGTTCAGCACAGTTCCAAATAGTCGAGTGTTTACTCAACGGCGAGCTGCTCGTATTGATAATGATGATATATGTATATAAATAAATAATTAAAAATCAAGAGAAATTGTTTGGGTAATTCAGTAGCTATTATACACATTATGAGGGTATAACGTATAAGAAAAATTCTTTGGCGATGAGGCTTGTCTATTTCTGACTAAATTTGTACGTAGGCGAATAGTAAGGAGATATTGGAGATTACGTTAATTCGGCCAAACAAAAATGTAATTGAAAATTGGAAAATAAGCAAGTCGACAAGGCCGACTCTACTTAAAGTAGACGGGATACATACTTTGATATATAAAAAATATCTATCCATTATATCAAATTTCAGGTTTATACTAATGTAATGTAATAACGTTCGTATCATAAAATAAACTAAAAGATAATGGTGTTGTTGTATGAGGGCTGTAAAAACAATGTTGGAACACGCCCATTAGTAAAAGTATACGTAAATTGATTTAAATAACAATCATATTAATCATGTTGTGATTGGTGGAAGACCCGCATCGAACTTGGAATTGCGAACCTAACGAATATCGAATCGGACCACTATCTTGTCGCAGCCAAGGTTTGCACTAGGCTCAATACACAACGAAAACTAGACGTCGACCGTTTGCAATCATAACACAACGCCGGAGCCTTCTCAAACACATTCTCCCGACTACTCCGGAAGAATCGTCCGTCTTCTGAAGATATATGTGAGCAGTAAAGACATATAATCCACGTCATGGATATGTCTGTCAAGATTGGTCATTGGTCCCATCAGATCTTTGAGTAATTAATGGTATGAGGAGGAGTGTCGCATTGCTACTGCAGAGAAAAAATAACAAATTCTGCAGTCGGGAGCAAAATTAATGGATATTGATTCGAGTATCAAAAAGCTTAAAAATAACAAACAAGCTTGCTCTGATGGGCTACCAGCTGTGTTTTTCAAGACCGGCGGCGAATAGTTGGTTAGGAGTAATCTCCAACTTTTATGCAAGATAATCCGATGAACGTATACCCAATGACTGGAATCTCAGTGTTCTTTGTTTTATCCTTTTATAAGATTCTGGTAGGGGAATATCAGTATGGCTTCAGACAAATAAGGTCGACCAGTGATCAGCGATGTATGACAGCAAGACGAAATATTTGGTACCTTTTAGCACAACGTCGCGTCTTGGACGGTCTATGACAATGGAGAATTTCAACTTTAATATGAAAAAGAAAATTTCGCCTACTCTGGATCGCAAATGACCACCAACAACAGCGTCACCAAATAGACTCTGTTTCGGGCTGATCAATTAAATAAGAAGTTAAAACCTCTCTGGAAAGACTAAAATCAAGTCAAACAAGACGCTGATACACCCGCTCCTACTGACACATAATCATGGACCACTAAGTCAAATGAAATGGCGTGGGAAGTCTTCGAGAGAAAGATTTTTTGCAAGATTTTTAAGACATATTTTTTAGATGCTGGCCTGGCCTGGTCACCTCATTCGAATTGATAAAAGAGCTTTAATACATATGGTTTACAGAGGACGGGCGTGCTATAGAATGACCAGCAATGAGAAGATTTGTACATTCAAAACAACTGGCGTTACCGCCGACCTACGATCATGTTTATATCGATTCTAAGTAGAGGGGTGAGTTTGGCACGTACATTGCAGGCAAGTTATGTAATTGTTTTTAGGGACAAGCAGACAGACGGACATGCCCATATTGACTCGAAATCCCCACGCTAACAAAAAACTTATTATATACACCATTTTACCTTATGGGTACAGGATATAAAAATGTTTAGTTTGTTCATTGAGTACAAACAAATTTGTCTTTTATTGTAATTGTTTTTTGTTTCAAAAAGTGGTTTTAAAACTTGAGATTTATTATAAAAATCATTTTATAGCATTTAAGTTGATAATGGTATATATATGTAAATTATTTTAAATAATTAGTTGGAAAAATAACTAATATATGTAAAAATAAATCAATATTTCTCATATTAATTATTAAAATAAAAAAAATCAATATTGCTTTAATTAAATATTAAGGATGCCTATACCAATTCGATTTTAAATTAACATATTGTGCGTAGGGTATATTAACAAGTTAAAAGAATTTATATATATAAATTAATAAGCGAAAGTCAATATAGCCTATTCAGCGCGATCAAACTGATTAGTATGCAGAATTATTGCATGTAATTGTGCAACAAACATGGTGTTCAATAAATATTTAGAACAAAGTGCGCCATAAATGCAATAATTAAATACACATTTACAAGCAATACAAAAGGCTATATAAGTACAATATTAATTAAAATGCAATTTGTGCTATTTGACAGCTAAATACAATTCAAGCCAAATGCTAAATTCTTTTAGAATAACAAACATTTTGTTTTGTTTAGAAAATACAAAGCATTTGTATGGATGAGTCAGCTTGAAATGAAAACAAATAAATAACATATTGTATAAACAAAAATATAATATAAACAAAAAAAAAATAAAAATTGGTTAGTAAAGTGCGAATTGAAATGAAACATGAATGGTGCCACCATGTTGGGCGATAAAAGAGTTAAACAAAAGCTAAATTTATTGTGTACAGCAGGCAAAGGCCAGTTAAAAAAAGAAACAACAAATAAAAGTTGTTATCTAAATGCAACCATACATACATAAATAAGTCTTTTTTTGTTGGGTTTTTGTTTTATTTAAAAACATTTATCAAATCTTTTGTATATTCACGGTACATATTTATACTTACAGCAAACTGGAATTGTGTAGCATCTGGACAATGTCGCCGATTTGCGCCAGTTTCTCGGCCGGTATGAGCAACCAATGATTGAAGGCCAAGGCCAGCTCCGAGCGAAATTGTTTGCCAGGAATTTGTTGAATGTAGGCAAAGGGTTGGAGCAGTATCTGCGCATTGCGTGCCGTGCGTGGGCGAAATATTCATACAGCCATGTCACAAAACAAAAAACACATGTAAATAAGTCCGAAAAAAGCATAGAAAACAAGTAGAAAAATAAGAGCATTGCCTTCATTATTAGTGACATGTTGTGTGTAGGCAATGTCAACTTTGACGCTAAAAAGGCCAAAGTTCAGCAGCCAGTATACCCTTTACCACTAGCTTGGCCTGCACTCGCTTACCTCATCCTGTTCCTGTTGCGTCGATTTATCTTTGGTTTTCTGTAGTATACTGTTTAGCTCATCCATGTTTTTTGTGTTTAGTAAACAGCAAACAATTGTAATTAGCTAAAAATAACTATTTAGTATTCCAGCAGGAAAATTTGCTACTGTGCAGTCTTCGCGACTTTTGTTGTTTTAACTTCGAACTTGACCGTATTTACTACTTTTCTTGTAACACGTTTCACACAGGTGTATACGTTAATTATGCATACATTTTGATGCAGTGCGTTACTTGAATAATTAATTAAGCGCGCGCACTAGTTTGACTAATTATTTCGTATTTATTTACTTGGCAAACATTAAAAGAAAATGCGCTCAAAGATTTTAAACGATGTTGCTCCACTCGCGGCCAAAAGCAGAATGCAATAAAAGGTCGTCAGCTGTTTAGTGTTAGCAAGTAATACGTGTAAATTTTTTAAGGCATTTATACACGTTAAATTTAAATTTACTACATTATATGCATTTTTTTTAAATAAAAGCTATTAATAAAAACTGTTGTAGACAATAAATGCATATTTTGTAATTAGTAAGCAATTTAAAATAGTATTTAAATAAAATTTATTGTTACTGCCAGCTGCCACACAGTGTTGGTAAATAGCCATTGGCACACTCGCGACGTGGAATTGCTGTCAACAGCGCATGCTGCTTCTTACTTTTGTTTTTGTGCATTTATTAGTAACTTTCACAGCAATTTTAATTAAAATAATTTAATTTTAATCAAACTATATAAAAAATAATGGCCGCAGCTGCACCCGTGCGTACTAACTGGCATCCAGATAAAAAACATAGCGATCTGGAACGGTAAGTCTAAAATAAGATGTAAAACTATTAGCGCAGCGCGCTACAAAAACAAAAACACGAAATTTTGCTCGTTTTTTCTTCTATTTTATATTTTTACCAGCTGGATTTGCATTTATCCAGCTTACATAAATAGCAAGAAAACGCTGCAGGAAGGACGTCGTTTGCCTAAAGATAGCTGTGTTGAGAATCCTACTTATATAGAAATACGCGATGTGCTATCTGTCTCAAATTTACGCTTTGCCGTGGAAAATAAACAATATTGCCGCGAGAAGAGCAGGGTATGAAATGTTGCGCTTGTTCTACATGTAAACTCAATTTGCTAAGTAAATATTCAGCAAAATTTGTCTTTATAAGTGCTTTAAGAAACTGGCCTCAAGGAAATAACGTAGAAAATAAGATATTTTTATAGTAGTTGTACTTCAGATCGTTACTATAATTGCATATTTAACTGTCTACAGAAACACGATTGTTAGAGAAAGATTACCAATGTCAAAGTAACTGAATTGTTTAAAGAACAATGAAAATTTTCTGGTAAAAAAGCAAGGAGTTGCGCATGACAGAAGTGAAACTCTTGAGGTGTAAAAGATATAAGTTTAGCACATTATTTACATCAGACTGACTGACAGTGTCTGAAGTGCAGGTTATAATTTGTCAACGATTCAGAGATTTTCATAAAGCGAGCCACTCTTCATCTTATACTGACGACTGTACGATAGTGGTCTTTGGTAGTTTTTGTCTTTCGCCCCGAAATCGCATGAGAAGTACCGCAGCTTAAGGTCTGCTTACGCAACACGTTGGGATAAGGAAGGGAAGTTCGGCGTCAAAACATCTTGTCACCAGTATAATTCTGTTCGAAGTTCTGTCATTGGTGTTTAATGAGAATGACCGCCAAAAGCTAGATTCAACATTTACAATACAGTCACCACAGTGAAAGAATATCCCGATCACATCAGCTGTAGTTGGAGGATAGGATTCAATGATTCCCGAAACGAATTGTTTATCTAAGGCGACTGGACGATGGATCGACGCGAGCGGAGTCAGAATGAGGCGAAGAACGAATGTGTTGGTAGCTCTTCCACTCTTCGATTCTCCCCACCCCAAATCCGTCTCCGTTTTCATCTCGGTCCACGTTTCATTTAACCGACTTAGCCTACCGAACCTAGAAAAGTTTTACTTCAAACATTATTCACAAATATTCGTACTTTACACAATAAACTCAATTTGTGCAATTTATACTCTAGTCTGAAGCTGTTTGGATTTCCAACAGGCATGGCAAAATATTTTTACTCACATTGAAAAGTAACATTTTTACCGATTTTTCTGTCAAAGCTTTTATCTGTTAAATCACTGCTGTTTTCTGTTAACTGTTTGCATTTACAGAAAAATGCAGTGAATTAACAGAGAAGAGTAGTATTTTTAAGTGATATGTTATTTTTCACTGTAACTTAAAACTTTATATTGCCTATTGTGCACGTCCACCATGATTACAATGTATAACTACTAATCGACTACTGCTCCAATTAGATATACAATCAATATAATAAAATCTAATATAATAACAATAATTTTTTTTCCAGGAGCTTCAATTCCGCGGACGTATACGCATACAACTACGCAACGATGACGGCACTTTGACCAACAGTGAATTTCCTACACGTGAATCAGTCATGTTGCACCTTAGCAGCAAAATTCCGCAGCTGAAGACACGTCAGAATAAACCCGGCGATTCCTTCCATCAGCAAACGCAGGCGCCGCAAACTAGCGGAGGTGGCGGTGGTGGTGGCAAAAAGGGTAAAGGCAAGCGCCGCTAATTGGAATGGTTAATGGAAATTGGTTTTTATACATTCATAGAAAGGAAAAATATAAACAATAAATTTGTTATTGTAAATAAGTATTATTTGTTTAGTAAAATAAGTGTTGGCACTTTGCTGCTGTTGTTGCTGCTAGTTTGGGTTCAAGGGTAGCCCCTACTGCTCTATTTGTTTCAACAATTTCATGAACGGTTGTCGCGTTGCCAATATCTGGCCGACAAACGTAGTAGCATATTTTTCACAAACTCAGCAAATTCCAAAGAAAAACGTTGTGCACATCAAAATAAAAAATAAAAAACAAAACTCAGAATCCAAATAAATACAAAACGAAATCGAGTTTCTGTCACGAATCACAGCCAAACAGAAAAAGTTTCGGATTCGTTATATTTGTAAATAGAGAGAGCGCAGCATTGAATTCTGCCGTATAAAACACGCCAGACGTTGTGCTTGCATTGCCAAAACGATTTCAAGTGCGCGGTGAAGATGGCACACTTTTTAGATCGTAGTTTCGCGTTATCCACCATAGTTGTACTGCTCGCCTGGCTGGTGGTTATTGCGCTGGCCGAGATTGATACTGGCCCGCCTGCTGCTGCGCAATTGGAGAAGACTTCGTGGCGTTACACTAATCCCGGTACGGAGCGTAAAAACGAACGAAATTGTAAAGCGCTGTGCGAACATTGTGGCTGTTTGGGTTTCTATTGCGGCGAGGAATGTATCTGTGAGTGCAATAATGAAAATTCAGATACAGAATGCATAGGCACAATGCAAGGTAATGCACGCAAATTGGATATTCCATTTGAAATTTTAATACAAGGACCGAGTGGCAATCGCTTTGTACGTAATGCCTTACAATTTGATCAAAATGCAGAACGGCGCAGTTGTGCTGCCGATACTACAGTAGCGAATAGCAAGATTGATGCCGCTAATGCAGCACGCAGTAAACGTTCCACAGTAACCATTTACAAGCCGGGCACATTACAGAAGCAGCGCTCCACCGGTAGTGCTAATGCACTATTGGGCACATGGAACACAAAACAGGAGCAGCATAAGAAGCCCGCAGAGACACGACACAAACGTTCGGTACAACAGCAAATGAGTTGGTTCAATGAGTTGACCAACAATTTAGTACGTCCTGCACCATTGGGTGGAAGGCGTGAAAAAGTAACTGAAGAACCACCTCCGCCGCAACGTAAAAGTGCGAAAAAATTTGATTCTACATGGTTCTTAGAACCAAATCAGCAGCATTTGACGCGTCCAGCACCTTTGCAAAAGCGACAGCAAACTGATGAGAGAGAAAAAAACCGAAAAGCAGAAAAAATGAAGTCACCGTTCGAACAGGCATTACAAGCGGTGGAACATATACCGCGTGTGCTACAGAATACATTAACCGGTAGCAGCAATCCTAAAGATACGCAGAAAAACAACGATATGTACAGGTTAAACTTTCTAAGCTCCGCTGATATGTTACCAAATCCATTGGTGTCCAATGATTTTACGCAAACGCTGCGTAAGATGAGCCAGGATGTTTTGGGCAACAGAGATGTGATTGCAACAAAGGCCTACAAACCACCACCGCCAACACCAGCACAAATGCAGCCACCAAAGCGCATCTTTATGCCGTGGCTAAGAAATCGACGTTTCTTGAGACGCAACAAATTGAAACAGCAGCTAGAGGCGAAAAAGAATAGTTATTACTAAATCTAAATGCAAATTGCTGGCTGATAAGGGAGGAGTTGGAATTGCTGTGACCAGCATAGAGTAGTTCATTATTTGTTTATATATTTATGTATGTCTGTTTTAAGTAATTGTAATATATTTATAGAACGTGTATTTCTTCATACATACTAACATGCATATTGTTAAAATTCTAATTAAATTATTTATCTAACAAGAAAATAATTACAATAACTATGGTTATTTAGACTATTTCACAATGCCCCTAATGTCCTATAGGGGTATCCTCTGGTCCTATAAATAAAAATAAATAAATAAAAATAAATAAATAAAAATATAAATAAAAATAAATAAATAAAAATAAAAAAAACGAGATTGATTGTTACAGTAAAAGCGAAACAAGAGTTGGTATTTGAGGAGAATGATGCACTAGCATCATACATGAGATGTAAATCGAGCAAGATAAGGCTTGAGTTGGATGCACTTAATACGATATTGATAAATGATATATGTGAAATGCGGGAATAACCTACAACGATTACCGGAAGGCATTTTGTGTTGATAAAATTATATTTAAATGTTAAATAATAATTTCTTATAATCAATGGAATGCAGCTGCAGATTTTAAACTGCCATAACAGAACCTTTGAATGACACACGTTTTTCGCCCCAGAAAGTTTTGTTTTTGTGTTTTAAAAATTTTATGTTTTTTTGAACACCCAAAGTGGATGAACGTTCAAGCAAATTCGCTGCCCATGTTTACATACAAAACGACAAACAAGTGTGCAGAGCATGCGAACGCGGTTGAACGTTTTTATGTTCGTCGTCTGCTTTGTACTTCTTCTGGCGGCGTCTACTAACAACAACAAAATAATAGTTTTACTTTAATTTTTGAGCAATTCCTAATTGCGCTAAGCGCTTGGAGTCTTAAAGCGGCTGATAATAAATTCATAAATTCTAATTTTTACGTGCAACAGTTTCGACAGCTATTTTCTTACTCCAAAATGTATCATAATATAAGCAACTTGGATGACAACGCTTCCAATAAAGCTTACCGCAATCTACGACCCGATCAAAGATATTTTCCTTTTTGTGGACAGTCATTCTTCTACCTGCAATGTTTTAAGGAAATAGCACAGGGTTGACTCCCAAATATTCCGTTTGAATATTCAGCGGTCAAGATACAATAATTCCCAACGCACGTGAAGAGGCAACATTGGAGAGGCTATGACCATCATCATCATTATTATATGCATGTTTTTTAAGACCTACATGGCCAAGATATTTTATCGATATCCCAACTCCATATAAGTAGTGTGTATGCTGATTTGCCTGAATTTATACCAAGATTCTACCGGGGAAGCCACCACTCGAGCGCATCCAGCTGTCTCTGCAGTAACGCTGATGCTCTATAGGCTGCCGCAGCCTACGCTAAAAAGGCCGTGTCATCAGCGTAGTTGGCCATAAGTATACCCGGGTGATTAACCACCGGCATTTTCCGCGGTGTATACATTATATAAAATGCGCTTAACAACTCAGCACAGTGAAACCCTAGCCCTATTGTCATAGATCGCCGAATCAACATTTGCCACACTCAAAACTAGCAGTAAAGGTAGCTCCTGAGTAGTAGATAGTACGAAGTGCGTCGCTTCCTCAGATCAAGCACGCAGCTAAGCAACTGCATCGTATACAAGCATGAAGGAAAAAAATGGATTATAGAAGTCAATGGTGAATCAGATTCCCGAATCAGATTCAATAAAAAACTAATAGAAAAAAAAGTGAGTTTGAAGAACCGTATCCCGAGATTCAGTAGAAAGAGGTCCTCATGTAAAATGAATTCATACACATTCCAAATTTTTCTTTTTAATATTTTATTAACTAATTTATATAACACTATAATACAAAGTTTTTAATGTGTATTGATACAACGCAAAAAAATAATTTGTCTCTTTAGAAAATTATAAACAAATAGATTAGATATTATAGTAGACGACAGAAAACTGTTTACATTTTTTGTTTGTTTTTCTTGCGGAAGGGAAAGGGTTTGTTTGTTTTTTTTTTTAAGAAAAGCTGCGGCAAAAACATGAAAAGTTTATTAAAACAAAATAATTTTGATATACTCCTTTTGCTGTTAATGATTATCACAGTTTAATATATAAAAGCGGCAGTGTTTCTATATACTTGTATTTTTTTTAATGTTTTGTTTTCTGTACATCAATTTTTTAATTTATTTAGTTTCTGCTGTGAAGATTTTGGATTTTTTTTGTTTGTTTTTTTAGGGAAAGATTAGGCAGCATCAGTTAATTAATTTATACAATAAACAATTCCTCAAAGCAATTTGATTTAGGCTTTAACTAAATTACAAAACTATTACTTAGCATGCTAAACTCGCTTACAAATAAATTCATAACGTCGACGACAATAGTTCCAAAAAAATAAAAAATTATTAAAAAATTAATTTAAGCAATTTCGAGTATTTTCTGTGGGCGGCAGCGAATATTTTTCGTCGAATAATTTCGATAAAAGTGGCAGTTTTCTTTGCGCTTGGTCGCGTAGTCTCTAATCTAATAAGTAAGTTTTATATATTAACAAGTTTTAGTTAAGTGTTTTTTAGTTTAGGGAGAGTGAGAGGAGATGAGAGCGCGAAATATAGGCGGGGCTTAGAGAGTGTAGTGCGCAATTTAGGCAGGCGCATCTGTTGGTGTGTGACAGCCTTCAACATTTTCAGGCCAGTCGCAGACATTCTCTTGTGGATTAAATACGAGATTAGCGGGACATGGCATATGATGTTTGCGTTCACCCTCGCACATGTAGTAATGCGTACAATCGGCCCAATCCTTGTGGTAGCTGATGTGTCCATCCTCTTCCTCGCAAGTCACTTCGTGTGCTATTAAAAATGAGAAAGACAAATTAGTGCAAATTTAATAAAAAAAAGTTTGTTAGTTTAACTTACGATCCTTTGTAGTGTAGGCACCACGTGGTCCATGCGATTCATAAGGACCTTCATATTCCAGTTCTACCTTGTAATCTTTTAGCTCTTCACTGAGCGCATTCAACAAGGGATATTTGCCGCTACCACAGCGTCCAGAGAAATCATCCATATCGATGGACCAAACCATAATGCCACCAAAACCTTGCTCCTTTAGCCATTCGGTCTGAGTGGAACATATTTTTTTTAAGTCATATTTCAATTAGCTCTAGTAATAAGTACAAACCTTTGTCTTCAGCGAACGTTCATCATCGAAGCCCACCCATTGATTGCCACGATATGCAAATGGCACCTGCTGTTCTGAATCCCAGACAAGCGTTGTATTATCAGCCGCAAGGAACGAGCAGACCTCGTAGTAACTTAGAAAACCTGCCTCGTTTGTGAATTTACCTGCTTTACCACCGCCCGATGCCGGTGAACCAATATCGAATTGTGTTTCATTGACCAACTCAAAACTGCGTCCATATGTTGGCATACCAATGAGTAGTTTCTCCTTGGGTGCACCTTGTTTAACCCATTCGCGTGCACTGTAATCAACGGTTAATTTCTTTTGATAGCCTGTGGCTGTCTCTAGCGCAAAGAGTGGCGAATTGTGTCCAACCGCGCGTTCCCATTGTCCGTGGAAGTCGTAGGTCATAACATTAATGAAATCCAAATATTTCGAAATCTCTGGCACATCATAACCGGCAGCAATTGCTTCGAAGGAAGCTGGCACCGCAGCAGTCAGCAGCAGACGCGGCAAACCTGAAGACTTAGCCTCACCCTCAAAGGCAAGACGCAGCTCACGCAATAGACTCACATAGGCCGTACGATCCTCAGCGCCACGTGGATATTCCCAGTCAACATCGAGTCCATTGAATTTATAATCACGCAGAAAATCGATTGCTTCATAAACAAACTGATTCATGCGGAATACGTTTGAGGTGAGCTCTTTGAATGGTGTCGAACCGAAAGCCCAACCACCGATGGCCAGCAGTATTTGCAGTTCCGGATTGGCATCGCGCAGTGCAATGACATTTTCATAGTTTTCGGGATCATCATCTGTAGCTTCGGTCAATTTATGATCCTGCAGCGTAGCAAAGGCGTAGACAATGTGTGTGCATAGTTTAGGATCAACATTGGCAGGCTCAAATTTACCAGCACCAGGACGCTTGGCAGACCAGCTGGTAAGATAGCAGAAGACCTGTGCGGGTCGTGCTGTGGGAAGTATTTTAATTTATTAAAATGATATATTAAAGACAAAAATTAAAAGTGCTTACAATTTGTGGCAACGGCATTGGCGCCGCCCTTGATGCGTTGTTTCTTGACAGTTTGTGGCTTGCGCACTTTGTTCAGTATTTCATCCACAGAGATCTTGATGGGTTCCGGTTTCTATAGCACAAAGCCAATGGTAAATTATTACAAATAATTTACGTAATGCTATTATAAAACAAACCTCTACAATATCCTCAAATGTTGCAGCCACTTCCGTCCAGTTGACATCCTTCGCTTCCTTGCCACGTGAAATGCCCAGCAATTCTTCACGCATAGCGCCAATCAATGGATACTTTACATTACCACCGCAGACTTCACCCTTAAAATCGTCCATATCAATTGTCCAGACCATGGCGCCACCGAAACCATTCGACTTGATCCAATGCATTTTATGGCGTATGGAGCGTTCATCATCGAAACCGACCCATTGATCACCATCAACCATATAGGGCACCTTCATCTCATCATCCCAAACGTAGACGGCACCATTGAGCAACATTTCACAGATTTCATAATAGGCTAGGAAACCGCTTTCCTTAGTGTAGATGCCCTCACGGCCGCCGCCGGTAGCAGGTGCATTTGGACCATGTTTGTCGGTGTTGGCGAGCGTAAAGGAACGTCCATAAGTGGGCATGCCTATCATAAAATGCACGACTTATAAGCTTCATTGCTAGGAACTAAATTATGCATTACTCACCAATAACAAGCTTCTCCTTAGGTGCGCCCATTTTAACCCACAAACTGGCAGCATTATCTACAGACAATTGCTTACGCCACTCCGAATCGGTGGACGGTGCGTAGAGCGGTGCATTGTGTCCGGTTTCACGTTCCCATTTGCCGTGAAAATCGTAGGCCATCAAGTTAATAAAATCGAGATAACTGGCAACAGCAGGCACATCATAGCCACCGCGTATATTATCCGGACCCACAGGCACAGCAGCGGACAACAGCAATCTAGGTTTCTTCAGCTCCTGTGCTTCAGCTTCGAAAGCTTCGCGCAATTCCTTCAGCAACAGTACAAAGTTCTTCTTATCATCGGTACCCTTGGGATACTCCCAATCCATATCGAGACCATCAAAGTCACGTTTACGCAGAAACTGTATGGCCGAGTAAATGAATGTCTGACGTGTATAACGCGTTGAAGACATGTCCTTGAATTTTTGTGTACCAAATGACCAGCCACCCAAGGCGAGCAGTATCTGCAAAATTAAATAAATTATATAAGATTAAATAAATAAATTATATACGATTAAAGAACAATTACCTTCAGCTTTGGATTAGCTTTACGCAGTGTCATCATGCGATCGTATAGACCGGGCACATTGTCCTTGGTTTCATCATTCGATTCATACGAGCTAAGCTTATTTTTCTTCAGCCAGCCAAAGGCAAAGATTATGTGCGTACACAGATCGGCGGGTATATCCTCCGGCACAAATTTACCAATTTTAACGCGATACTGCGACCAGTTGGTATAGTAGCAGACAATCTTCGGTGAGCCATCGTCGACCTTGGTCTTCTTGCCCTTCAGCGAGGAACCGCTTGCAATTAGTGCAGTGCCGGCAGCACCACCAGCAGCAGCAGCGGCAGCCGCACCACGCAGCTTGGACTTAGAACGTAAACGCGAACGTGTTACTGTCGTCGAAGTCGAAGCGGATGCAGGCTGCTGATCAATGCGCTTCTCGGCAACATCGACTAATGAAGGCGCTTTAGTGGCAGCTTTTTTGGCAGCAACAATATTGGTACGCGGTGCTGCTGTTGTTGTTGGACGTCCGCGTAATCTTCGACGTGTTTTAGCTGCAAGCAGAGAAAAACAATGAAAATGTTTTATTTCCAGTTTCAAGAAGCGTTAGCTGCTGTTGTGTAATTTAAGCCTAAACTCCAATTAAACACTTGACCTTCCCAAAAGATGTCATCTACCAACTGTCAAGCTAACAAAGATTATCAAATACTTCACCTAAACGCCATCTCCACATTAATCAATGCGGCTGCTGTCGAAATCGATTCGTAATTGTCTAAAGCCATTTTTGCTGCGAGATTTTACGTTTACGATTATTTCCAATTAATGACAATGGATGACGTTCATGACGTGTAAAATGTTGATGATCTACAGTTGACAATGGTTTAGCTTTAATTTGTCAATTTAAAGTTTTTTATGCGCTGCATTAATATGAAAAAATGGGTATATTAGGTGATGGAACTATAACCGTCTGGCCAACTCTATGAACCACAAGATCTTAACTGTAGAATATAGCGTCTTCAAGTTTAGAAACTTATAGACTCCATATACAGCAGCAGGTTATATGCCACACAAATCTGCCCTCAAGCAACTATAGTGCATCTCTAAGTCGCACAAACCTGACTGCAACTTTATTTCTTGTTCTGTTAATCGCTTCCGATTCAAAGAGTTCCGATATATACATAAATCGTGACAATCAGTCAATCAGCTTGGTATGTTCTTGAGCTTTAATTGTTGACACGATTTCTTTTGGCCTAATGAAGAATTTTTACTGGCTAATAAATATTTAATGTCGGCAATTAATGCTAGACTATCGTAGATCTTCACTTTTTTGTATCAGCTTAATTGCAAGCAATTCCACAAGAATTTCTTTATTTATTGGCTTTAATTATTGACATTATCTGCAGCTGTTTAAATATTTATTTTTTTCCCAAATTAAAATGTTTGAAGTTAATAAAAACAGATTTTTTTTGCACAATGCGTCTTTCAACCCTTTCGAGTGCATAGCTTTTTTTTGCTATTAATAAACTTTTATATTATTTTAATTCATATTTAGGTTCTGAAATCTGCAATCACATCGGGGATATAGCTCAGTGGTAGAGCATTCGACTGCAGATCGAGAGGTCCCCGGTTCAAACCCGGGTGTCCCCTTTTTTTGTAAGTCGTGTTCAACATATAATTTCTTTTATTTGTTTCTTTTTAAGATAAATGATAACATATCTGGGAAAGCACTAAAAACTAAATTTTTTATAGTGACATTAAATTTTTTACTGCTTGCCATATCTTATCTGAAACGTAGGCATCAGAGGATTTTTCTTCCATGTAGCCAAATATACTATGGCGTGCCCATTTTTGGTTGTTGATACACCATTTCGGTATGCGAAACCTTGGTACCAAGTGTTCAAGTTCATAAAAATCTAAAATATCGAATAATATTCGCAAAATTTGTATGTATGATGTGTCTAGGCTTATAGGAAACTTCCATATGTGGCCAGTTTTTAGTTCTCCAGATAGCTGGATGTGACTAGTTACGTTTTGTCGAGTTGATCAAGAGCATCAGAAGTTCGATGGTTTCGATAAAAGGTTTATCGATAAAATTGAAATCGATAACACTGCCCTGCAAATCTGAACTTGATTTTTGCGAATGAAATGAGAATCAGTTTTGCTAAATGCATCTTTCGTGCTGAACACGAATCCGGACTCATTTCTCATCACGTCACGTTTTTATATCGCTGGAAGAGCTCACAGCCATACCAAATATCATGCGGTCTGCTATGAATCCTTTTTGGTTTAACATAGAATTGTACAAAGATAATATACTAAACTTTATGTGAGCTACAAAATATTATCGGCCAAAATAATTGTCCAACTAATCGATGAATTTATCGAGTTATCGCGTTTTTTAGCGGTTGGGTAGCATCATTAATTTTTTGTTTTGAATTAATTTTATGCAATTTTTAATTTTGGGTACTTAGTTTACTAAAATAAAAATAAAGGGGACACCCGGGTTTGAACCGGGGACCTCTCGATCTGCAGTCGAATGCTCTACCACTGAGCTATATCCCCAACTACAGAAATGATGCCAAATTATAAATAAAAGCAAAGCGTAATAACGAGTGCCTAAGGTGCCTAAAAGAGAACAGCAGAGAGAACCAAATGCTTAAAGCGAGAGTAATTTTTTGCAAGTGGGAGTCATGTTGAATGCGCAGACTCAAATCTTATTTTTTTTTAAATTTCTTTGTATATGGTTGAATTAAAAAAAAAAAAAAAAAAAAAAATGCCACAGATATAAATAATCCTATTTTATTTGTGAATGCAACTAACTTTTAAATCATTTTAAATAAAATCAATAAAATGTTTCACTCAAACATTTTTGTATTTTAATTAAAATAAATTGCTGCAACTGCACAGCAAAAGAGCAAAATAGGCGAAGATTTATATTAATTAAATAAAAATATTTGCTGTAATTTTGAAATGATTAATTTTGACAGCTATTTTAATTAATTTTGAGTGCTATCAATTGTTTAAAAGTTTTGCTTTGATTCATGATAGACTCCAACTGATTAGTGCAACATAAAAAAACCCGTTTACTCTTTTGCTTATCAACAAAAGAAAAGTTTGATAGTAACGAAACTTGAACTATAAACTTTTTATTAAATTGATAATACTCATTCACATATGTACAATTTATGCAGGGTACAAAAACTACGCAGAACTGTAGATAAGTGTCTATTTTTAGTATTGTCGGGTAACAATTTTGATAAGGCAGCGCCGAAAAACCGTTTTCGATTATATTAGAAACTAGCATCGACTGTTAGTCCAGCACGCACTGCTACATTACTCTTGTTTTCTAAATAAAAAGGGTTTAATGAATCTTCTAGTATTCTAGGAGTATTCATTGAAACCCTGTTCCATTTTTCACATTCTGCCAGATTTTATGAAAGATCATTCCATAAAATGCAAATTTTTTTAACTTCGCAATGATTTTACTATTTGAATACATTTCCATTCAGTATCGTGCATTTTAGATCTCAAGTCGTAAAATCATAGATGAGAATTTTAATGGATGCCGTAAAATAGCAGCGATATAGGTCGCATTTAAATTTTAAAGCATATTTCCAGTCTAACAATAAAAATGGACACATAATATTTCAGCTGTGAGAGTAAAGAATTTAAAGAAGAAATCGCCATTAAAATCGTCGACGGAAGCACCCAAAAGACACTAAAACCAACAAGGCCAGAAGAGAATGGAGACTTTCTGCTCATTTGCATCAAAACAATGCCACGGAAGTTCACGATTTCCAATGCAATCGAGCGCTGTGAGAATGAGCAGAAACTACTTCACCTATGCAGAAGATATCGTCTATGCAGAGGGTTCCGTCTAATCTGATGGCTATTACATCTCAAGTGCACTTTAAGCAGTGTGATTGGACCAAAACTATATCAATTATTCACTTCGAATATACTGAGTACCAGTGAACTAGGTACCCCTCTCCATATTATTGAGAAATGGTTTGTTAACTGGTGCATAAAAGTGTATGAAATAAATTCCAAACACGTAAGATTTACCCTCAACAAAGCTACGTGCCTACCGTTCACCCTGAACAGAGCAGTAGTTCCACAGTCTAACTTACTAACATACTTAGGTGTTCACTAAGACCGACGCCTCACTTGGCAAAAACCCATTGAAACTACAAAAAAAAAAAAAAAAAAAAAAATTAAATTAAAATCCATCAATATGGATTCGCTCATGAAATCTCGTACTCCCTTGTGCCTTGAATACGAAGTGCTTCTCTATAATAGCATAATAAATCCGTTATAGAGATACGGCTCTCAACTCTGGAGTAGTGTTCTAGCAAAAGTAATATTCAAATTATTCAAAGAGTTCAATCAACCATCCTTCGAATTATCACATTAGTCCTTGGTATATTCGCAACGAGAATAGGCACAGAGATTTAAATTAAATATGTGGACTAGAGCTGGAAAAACATCGATTTTTACACCGATTCATCGATGTTTTCATGTGAAAAACATAGATGCATCGGTCTAAAAATCGATGTTTTTCCAAGCTCTAATGTGGACCGCATCCAAAATAAATATGCCGAAAAGTTTTTTGAGTAACCCAAATGAGTAAGACCAAATGTAACAATCTAACTTTGTAGAAATAATCTTCCTGCCCTTTGCATAATAAAGCGTCCGTTTTCTCATGCTACGTATAGAAAAAGGATAATGTCAATAGATAGTAAATAAAATGTAAATAAATAAAAGTTGGCATATTTAGATTCTCCTCGCCTTTCTTCAGATGACTTGTATGCAATGTACGTGATAACCAACTCACTCTAAGAGAACAATAACACTAACCATACAAACCTACTCTTTCTATTGAGTTTTTATATGAAAAAAAATATATTACATAAATCATTGTAAAATATGACCTATAGGTGCACCTCGGACCACTTGAAGGAGTAGCTACCATACAAATCTGTCCCATTTTTCTGTGTTTTAGCATGAAGAAAATTTGTTGTTTTTGTTCATGCAGCTAGAAACGCCAAATTTGTTGTATTCTAAGTCAATTCTAATAAATATTTCATGAACGTCCAAGTGGGATCACTAAAAGGGGTGGCCCTCATACAAAAAGGTGAGTCGATAGAGGTATGTCCGTCTGTCTGGCTGTCCATATGATCGAAAGTGTTTATCTGATATGGCTGTCACACGACAATATTGTTTGCCAATCGTGTAAACTTATCAACGTCCGAATATATTCGTGTGGCAGCCATATCAGATATTGGTCTTGTATCGAAACAACGACTTCGATAACACGTCTATGTGACTGAAGTAGAGATTTCGATTGCTTTATTTACAAATAGAAGCAACATTACTATTACGGAATGCCGAGCATAGCTCGTTCGCTCAGGTACTTGCATTCTAAAGGCTGTCCCATATCTCTCTACAATTTTTTCAATCGGCTATAACTTTTTTCTCAACAAAGATATTGAATGACTTTTATCGGAAATTTTGTAGCCAGAAGTCTCAGCTTTATATATATATTTTAATTAGTTTTGAAGTTATGGCGAAAAAACAAAATTTGGCAATTTTAATACAAATTTAAAAAAAAAAAAAAGTTTTTATGTTAAGATATCTTAATTATTTAATTTATATGCATATACTTACTTTGTGCACTGTCACTGGTATGCGAGAGCAGCACAACTATGAGGCATATGACAAATGCGATCCTAAATAACCGCGGCGGCAACTGCAAAGAGAAATAAATAAAAAAAAAAAACCAAGCTTGTTAAAAACGCATTCAAATTAAAATTGCATTAAAAATTCATTATATGCATATAAATTTTGGGGATGACACAAACAATATATAGAAGGTCTGTACGGTCATTTACAATATTTCAAATTAAAATGTTTTTTATTAATTTTTTTTTGGCTGCTTTGAAATTTGTCAGAAGGTCAGTTGTTGGCCCTTCTATTGTTGGTTGATAACTCACTAACAAGCGCATATGCACTCATTTTGTGCTATACAAAGTCTTATATAATTTATATACAAAATATAAAGATATAACATCTTTAAAACTCACAAATCAAATCAAACGTACAAACGTACAAATTTTCGACAACTTGACATTGACCCAGTTCACGCGCCGCAAGAGCGTAATACACGTTTTGGTATGATGAAGGCAAAGGGAATTGGTGGGACCAGCTTTGAGTAACTAATTAAAATTGTTTGACACTTTAGATTTTTATTATCATTTCAACTTGTTCAAACAAATTATGTTGTCATCGCATTTATTAGTTTAGTTTTAAATTGTAATTTGAACTTTTATTAAATTTGGTTATGTGTGGGCCCAAAAAAAATTTTGACAGCCAGCTGCCAACTTGACTTTGAAAACGGTCTCCACTTGAGTGCCAACAAATTCATATTCATAAATTTTTCTGTTTTGACCTTTTTTTTGTTTGTTGCTGAATATGGCGTTGGACCTTTCACAGTGCACTGCTTAAAGACAATGGCAAAATGTTGAAGTTGAACATCTAGTATAACATTCCAATATATACACATTCACCTAGTTTTTATGCAAAATATTTTTGTGGAGTTTTTTTGTTTTTATTTCGATTTATTATTATTTTTATACGTGGTCTGCTTGAGATGCCAGTGACAACTCCGAAGACATCATTTAGCGTAACACACAATTCAGAACACCTTTCAAAATGTTAATTTTTTTTATTTTATTATGAACAGTTAGAAGCTATTTTTCGTCGATTTTAAATCGTAGCATTTGGCCAAAAGTATTATTTCAAGCGAAACATGTTTGGCATAATAAAGTAGGCAAGAAATAATCAGGAGAATGTTTTGACGATTCACGAAAAAATATTTATAGCATAGCGAAGTGAAGCAATTGGATTTCCCATAGAATGTAGGGATCTAGCCATATCCGTTCATCTGTATGTCTGTATGAGAGATAGTTTCTCTGTGTAGAGAAAACTAAACTCACAGAATACGAATGTCATCCGCTTCGCAACACTGGAGCACACTATTAATCTTTACAAAAAATATATTTTTTTTAAATTTAATTCAATTTAAATTTCTTGACCTTTAATTACACACATTTAAAATATAGCCAGAACAGTTACGGAACTCTAAAAGACATCTTTTTGTAAATTTCGCTTTCTACAACGCTGGAGAAAATAAAAAAAATAATAATCGAAAGGCGTTAACTTGTTTATTTATGTCTTTTGTATATTTTTATTTTTTTTTTATTCACATCAAGCTTAAATGTACAAGAAATCGTTTAAAACGTTCGATTCGAGATGAAATGAAAACCAGTCGATCCAGTTACCTCGATAAGGAACTTTTTTATACTCCACAACTGCGACTAATGTTATTGGCGTGCGGCATTAAAATTTTAAATTTATTCACATTAATTGGCGTTTCACATGAAACTAAAGCTGAAACAAGTTTCACTTTTTTCGACTGTTGTCCAGAAATATATTTGGCGTAAAATTTCTACGGATTAGAACTGTTTAGCAGCCAGTTATGTGATATTGTTTTTACTCCTTTTTTGTGCATAAAAAACGAAACATTCTTTGCTGTTAAAATGAAATTTAATCAAAAAATAAACAAAAATTTTTTATTAACTCAAAAGCTTGTTGTATCCAATTTAAGTGTGTGACCTTGGTGAAGATTTATTGAGGTTGGCTTTGAAATTATTGCCGGTTTAGTTAATTACTATTTTATATTTAATTTATTTATTTTGGAGTAAATGTAAGCTAAACTGTTTAAACTATTTTGAAAATTGTCGAAATTTGAATAAAATTTTTCTATTAGCGGATGAAGAACTTACATTAGTGAAATTTTTCTTATTTTATATTTGTTTTATTTTAAACTATCTATTATTTATCTTCACCTTCGAATTTGGCTTATGTGCTTTGGGTGCTAATTAGTTTAAGTGGATCTTTTATTCAAAACTATTAAAGGCTGTTAAAATTTTTTTACTTCTTTATATCAGCTAAAGTGTATTTTGGTGATATTTTTAAGAATTAAATATTCTGTAGCCGCGCTTCACTAAAAATTCCGTTTATAATGGCTTCTTCTAGCAATTTTTTCTACCGAAGTCCGATACAAATTTTTATTACACGAACTAGGTTTAGTTTTTCTAATTTAAGCCACTAAGATCATATTATATTTTATGGTAATTTTTAGTGATCTTCAATATCGGCGCGGTTAGTTACTGTGGTTTTAGGGGGTACTAGGCAGTGTTTACCCACCGAGTTGGCAAAGGACCTGCCAAACTCCTAGCCTTTGCGGATGTGGTTCGGTTCAGCAACTATTAGATGTACCCAACCATCAGAATGCTGGTGGTATATCTTCAGAGTTGCGTTAGTCATCTCTCGATTACTTGTTGAAACTCACAGAATGACAAGAAAAATCTTTGGAAAGATTGATGGAATATCAGTAGGCGACTTTACTTTAGCTGCGCTCATGTGTTCTCTACTTATATCCTTTAATCCGGATTTGATGGATGTTTTCTGACTTAAGGAGACTCTATTGCAAAACACACCTGAAGGAGTTCGAATAGAAACAATCTAAGAGGTCAAGAGCTGTACAATATCATAGTAAATGGTGGCTACAACGTGCAGTTCATTGAAGCCGCTGCTTACTGGCTTATGAACCGCTCTAAAATTACATATCTTTTACACTTTTTGATTTTCTCTGGCAATCATTCAACTCTGCTGATCTAAGCTCTGACTAATCATTGATGCATATAAGCAATTTTAATACTGCTCTTGGAGTCCTTCGCGATCATATGCTTGCTTTATGATCATGAAGGACTCCGTTTCAATTTAATTAAATTCCTTTCTTCATGTTTCTTTTTCCTGTTTCTTTTACATCTCAGCGAAAGAGCATTTAGAGTTGTTTAATCTAATGAGGAATCTATCATCCGCTCTATAGGAGTTCCTCTGCAAGCAGCAGATGAAGATCAGCTACGGGAGATCAGCGATTTGCTGATTTATTGGACAACAGCACAATAAGAAGAAAACTTTTGCTGCTAAGTTTCTTGGGATCTTAAAAAGATCAACATTTATCTGTGGAGGAATTATTTGAAAGGTCTTATGTCTTGTTTGAGGTTCGATGATAAGTCTGTACGCCTCTAATTAATTGGTAGAAAATTCGCTGTAAAATATGGAAATTAACTGTGCAGAAATGCAAGGGAAATGAAAGCCCTGGTCCAAACCATTCCTTACAATGGATTAGTTGGCATTCAGAGGCATTGGGAGTTTCCGGACTCATAAGATGGGCTTAAAATGGTAGTGTTGTGTGATAGTGGAGTCAAGTATAAGGGACACCATATTTGGAGAAAAACTTAAACATCACTAAAATGTCACTTGGAGAGTTCTATGACAAAGAACAAAACTTTTCATGGATCAAATAGAAAATGTTAGAAGAGACAAGAAGAGGCTCAATTCATCCCAATACAAATAAACAAACCCTTGTGGAGTACTAAAATAGTACTAAAGGAAGAGTCGATATATTCGAGCAGATGTGCAATGTGGTGAGCTGTTTTAGAAAGACGAACAGGTGTTCCTGTACAACGCAACTGCTATCGATAAGTTTCATATTTAATTTGTTCTTAAAAAACTATCGGATATCGGTCTAAGCAAATGGCAAAATGTTTTTTTTTTGTTATGATTGATTTCTAACTTAAAATGTTTGAGACACATTCATTAAATAATGATTTAAAACTTGAAATTAGTATCAATAATATTGGAGAGCACATCAAAATAATCCTAAAACATTGCAGAATAAACCAAAAATACGTTCAAATGCAAGGAAGTGGGTATTTATGTGAAATATTGCATTTACTTTTGGTCCGTATTTTTGCTCACAGTATTTTTTTCTAAAGCGATAGTCGTAGTCAAAATGACGAAGTATGACTTTAATGTATAATAAATAACGATGACGTGCTTGGGTAAAGATGCAATGAAGGGTGCAGTGTATACAGAACAACTTTAAAATCCTGTGCTGTTGCTTAGGCTATTTAGTGGACATGGAAGAGTGTGTCCATGTTAATGGATCAATACAAAGCTAAGCTGGTTCTTTATGACTAGAAGTTCGATTGATGCAACAAAAGAGTGGACATAATCTCGAAATATAATAAATATTCCAACATTTTCTTGGCTCATAATTTGTTTACACTTCCCAGGTGACCAGGTTCCACCGCAATCATTTTCAAGCTTCACTTTTCATGATCTAACTTTTCTAAATATTTTTTAAACAATTTAAGTCGCCCGTTTTTTCAAATTAAAAGTATCTAAACGCCAAAACATTAACTTCATTTAAACTGTTTTTCTTTTTATATAATCCATATTGATCTCTCCAAAACAACTTTTAATCCATTAACTTCTTCAGCTGTCAGCGGCGTCTTAATTTTAAGAAACGAAAAAACAAACAAACAAATAAATAAATGCGGCACGATGCAATTCGATGCGGACATTTTCTCACATTCACAGCATAATTTTGTCGCTTTTCCAACAAATAAATTGTTTGTTTTTGTGCATTTCGCGTTGGTTTTTCCAGCGGTCTAATGTCTTACGTAAAGCCCATGCCTTACCTTACCTTTGGTTAGCTCAGCTTAGCAACATTTGCTGTCAAACTCTCCCGATTCGGGCAATTGTCCAAAATCGCGTACAAGTTTCATTAGACGTGGTGCGAATAGTTGCATTTAATGCGCTCCAACAAAAAGCGAAAAACCAAAAGAAACCCAATGAAGCCGTGCGCCCAGACAAGGCAAACCTCGACGCTGCGAAACGTATCGAAACGAATCGAATTGCATTGAATCGAGTTACACCATGTGGCAATAAAGCAAAGTGTGCGAGTACATACATCTATGCTATGTATCTACAAGTCGTATCTAAGAAAACAAAAAAGTATCTTTTGGTGTGGCCGGCTTTTGTTGCCAAGTGCCTCCCTGCCTGCCTGCCAGTTAGTTTTGGTTCAAATGAAAGCACAAACTTTGGTCCAACAATGGCGTTGGTGAGTAAATAAATTAAAGGGGTAGGAAATCAATAAAAAAATATATTGTAGTGTACCCATGTGGTAAGAGAGAAGCTTATATACGCTTCTAAGGAATTTCGAAACTGGTAGATAAGCATTCTTGTACGTCGAGCCAGATCATGTTTAACGTTAGGAATTGGTTTATTTATTATTAGTAGGATATTGAACAAGATGCAGTAAGTCGAGCCGGATTGGCTGCTTATTTAGTTACCAATTGGTAGATAAAAAAATCTGGTCCGTCGAGCCGGATTATGTTTAACAAAGGATGTTTATTTATTTATTTACCAAATGAAGAAAATGCTAGAAAAGCGCTCATGTAAAATACGAAATAATATCCTGTACTTCGAACCGGATCATGTTTAATGCCGATTTTTCGCAGTCTTAGCTGCTTGTTGTTTCGGTGACTATAACATGTCATATTTCCAAGTTCTTAAGTTTATAGCAAACATATTTCGAGTTGTAACAAAATAGCCCACAAATTTATAGTACTCACTCTTAAACTATATCTTAAAGGTATATAACAAAAAGTGCAACAGTGCAAAAACTGCATTCCATGTGCATGATTGGATTTCTTTTGCCAGTTTCTGTTTGAACAGCTCAATTTTTTTCTATTTTTTATTTCTTTGCTTTCATGAGATATTGTTTCGTCGAATTTGATATTTCGACGTGGTTTAATCGCATGATTTTGATTTAAAGGCAATCAGAAATAGCGAAATAGAAATAGATTAGGTAATTGGCAACACCCAAATACGAAAGAAAAAACGTAAGAAATAAAAACCGATGAGAAATACTCATAAGAAAAAATTAAATATTCGCAATTCATTATTTGGATTTGTGTTTCGCGTTGAGTTTTCATTAAACATTCGCTTTTCTTCTACCGTCTACCGTCTGTCGTTTGCCATTTTGGGAGCTAATTGCGAAAAATTCATTATTTGTATCTCTACACTTTATGAGATATTGTGAAAGCGTTTTTACTGTCGACGCTTTGCGGCTTCTGTCTCTGCTGGTTGCTCATAAAAGTTCGTTGCTTTAGTCTTTCGTTTCAACTCGTTTGCTGACAGCAAATTTTTTGTAACTTGAAATTTTGTATCTTTTACTTTTTGGCAGTTTTTGTTTTGTTTTTTTTTTTTTTAAGTTGTACGTTTGACTTATTGTCTACGTTGTTGTTTTAACTGTTTTATATGAATCTATAGTTGGGTAGCATTCATTTTTTTCTGTTTTTTGTTTTCTTTCTGAATTTTCATTTTTTTGTCGCGCTGTCATTTCGCGTTGTTTTATTTAATTAAATTTAATGCTTTCGGCTTGACCGAAATTAAGCTCAAGGTGAATTTTTCTGCTTCGCTCTAAAAAGTTTTACAAATTTAATTTTGTTCGCTTTGTCTGGTTTATTTTTTTTTAATTCGGTAAATATTTCGCTGCTTTAACTGAACAAATTATTTAATAATTTATTTTCCATTAAAGATACTTTTTTTAAGTTGGAGCATTAAGTGACTAAATGGTGGGCGCTGAATTCGTTTCGTGATATTTAAAGAACGGAAATTGGCTTATTTCAAATGAGGAAATAATTTAAATGCGACTGAACTTAATTTTAAGCTTTATAAATATTTATAGAGCATAATTATAGTTGGACCAAACCCTGTATATTTTGGGCATGACATGATTGTGTCACAGCAGTGGAAATACACCAAATATATGTAATATCCAGAAAACACCGAGAGGCTTGACAACCCAATTAACCTGTTCAAATAATATTACGGCTCTCTGTAACAAAGACGGCCTAAAGATTATTAGATATTTCTATGCAAATCATTCTCCTCTCAGGAGCCATCCTCATTAGGAACGATCTAGAATACTTCCCAAGCATGCCGGGCTGCTCTCCCTATATTCAACAGGCTTATGCTATTGTGGTGAATAGCATAGGAAAATAGAGATTAGTGCCATCTTATGCCCGTCCAACACTACCTGGTCATGTCTGATGACCCAGCCATAAGCTACCTAATCGCCAACGAATGGAACAAACAGCAGTAAGTCTAATACTCCGCTAGAGGCTACAGAAGAAGCAGAGATCTGTTGGACTTTACAGCAGCGACATCAACGCAAGTACTTGACCATATAATCACACAGCACTCAGCTCTGATCACTTGCTCGACTCCGCTGTCATAAGCTATCCTCAGGCATTGAGGTTAATCAACCAAAGTACGGACATAAACCTCTTCAAAATGCGTCTTAATCAGGCAATATATTTGGACAATGAGCTGCAATCTTCGAAAAGTTGTACACAGTCTCCGCTGAAACCCAGAGTTTGAGCTCAACAAAGCGACAGGTCTGTCCCTTCAGCTGCACAACCTACTCCAGAAAAAACGTAGACTTCGAAGGTCATTTATGTAAACGCAACACACAGAGGACAGGCTAAGGTGGCACCGTGCAGCTAACCGACTCATGTGTGCGCTCAAGCGGTAACGCATGCGGATGTTTGACAATATGGAAGGCTACTAGAACTAGCAGACGACATGCCATTCGACTTTCATCAAAAACTCTCTCGGCTGAGCCGTTAGCCTCAGACAAAGAGATTCTTCTTGTTAACAATAGCTGGACCTGCCTGAGGACCCATTTCGCCTAAGAATGTTAAAGCCATAATCAAACATCTGAAGTCCGATACAGTTTCGCACGCTAACTGCACTGCGGATGAGTGAGGTCCCAGTATTTTAAGACGGCGTGGAAGCTATCCTTCATCATAATTATTCACAAGCAATCCGTAGATGGATCATATATCCTAACAGCCGATTAGTCTCTTGCATTCGATCTCGAAAGTTTGGGAAAGACTAATCATTGCTAGGCTTGCGATTCCTGACCATCAATTTTTACTGGCCATGGCATGATCGAGCAACTCCATAGAGTCACCGACCACATATTGCAAGCATTCGTTTGGCGTAGTATTGCATTAAAATCTTCGTGGATATTGGAGTAGGCATTTGATAGAGTTTTGCACTCAAGGTTCCTGTAAAAGGTGAAGGAGAGACTGCCATCGCCATACATTGTCTTGATATGGTCTTAGGTGGGGGGATTAAAAATTGATGATCAGGAAATAGCGCTGAAGTAGACCATTCAATGATCTTATACTGCACTACACTAGAGATCTACATTAGGGATCTAGCACTGTGTGCCAAAACAAAGACTTCATGAGAATGCAAAAGGTTGCAGGCGAATCAAAGCTGAATAGTTATGTCGAAGGAGGTATATAAACCATTTAAATGGGTAGTATCAACTAACTTGCATTTCTATGGTGCTCCGCATGGTTGCATCGAGTTGAGCAGTTTGTTCTTGAGGCCTTTGAAAATAAACCATAAAACTTTGTCATTTTTCGGAATGCTCAGCAAGCGTTCGATGGTAGTAATACCTGCAGTAAGACATTTAAGCGCTTTTAAACTAATAATATTTTGGGTAATCGATCTTTTAAGAGAATTTAGGCTCCATTTCTCAGATTTCTTTTAACTCTGTCAATGTTTTGTAAATTGTTTAGTCAGACTAATCAATGTTTTATATCCCTTAAGTCGATGATTAAAGTTGTTCAATTATAAAAAAAGAAATTGAAAGAAAATCAATAAAGCTTCTTTGATAATTCTGTGCTGCACTTAATTGATTTTCACATTTTAATTAATATTATTTCAAAATTTGTGTACAATTTCAAATAACTACTTTTTTATTCGATACTTTCAAGTACTAATTATTCGATAAACTAATTGCTATCGATAGTTAGTCATCGCCAAAATAAAACTATTTTCTTTCATATTATTAATTCTATGAAATGAAACGTATTTCTTTATAATATTTATACCCTGGCAGATGTTAATCTGTCGCACAATAAATGGGTGTGTTTTTTTTACGATGCGCTAAACTATTTATTAACCTCTGTCAGCATCTGTCGCAACATAATCCTTGATTCATATTTGCGCTTGACTTTTTATAAATTCAACAAAATACAAATAAAAATATTTATAAAATAATAAAAAATAAACTTCAACACGTAATTGCCATAAAAAACTTTATGATGCTAAACTATAAATTATATTTTATTATGTTGACAATGCGTCGCTCGATATGGGTGTGCGTCGCAACTTCATATTTTAAACTCTTTTCCACTATACAGAATTATGTTGCATATTGCTATAATAATTATTTATTTAGTTGCACTCTACTATTCATAGTTTTTTTTCCACATTAAATAAAATGCATTCTTAATATTCTTTTGTTCTTTTTTTCAATGCATTTCACGCTGTGTGACGAGTAAAGCCAATGACCAGCTTTTCATATTTCTCAGGGTTAAAAATTAAATAGTTTTCTAAATGAGCTTTCATGCTGAGCAGGAACTCATAATTAATTAATTAAGAGCCACATAAATAAAATATTTTAAGAACACAACTGGCTTGCACACCTAAGAATTTTTTCCTGAGAATTTTGTGCGCAAAGATTATAGAAAAACAAAAAGAAAAAGGCTGCAAATAGAGCAAAATATTTATATTGCATAGCGCACACCCATATACTGGTATGTTTAGCCTGGGTAGTCTAGTATTTATAAGACTACCTACATGGCAATAGAATTTATGGTGTGCTTTTTAAGTGTTTAGATTTTGTCGTATTAAGCAGTGCGAGGCAGGTTTTAAAAGTATTGAATTGTATAGAATGCATTTACTTAGATTCATAATTATAAAAGCAGCAGACAATAATGTTTCATTCAACAAACGTGTTAAAATTTAGCTTTGATGGAATATAAATGAATGTTTAGTGTGCATTCATATGATTCAGTGTACAGTACTATGATTTTTGGAGCTTTTAGACTAGAGAAAGAATAATTGACAATAACTATTGCTAAAGAACTTTCTCTTTGATTCAATATAATAATTATTTAGTATAGATTTATATGATTCAGTGTACAGTACTTTGATTTTTAAGGTTTTTTGAATACAAACAGTGTAATTGGCAAGCAACAAATGACTCGCATTTAGAGTCATTTGTTTAAAAACTTGTTGAACTTTTACTTTAACTAAATATAAATGAATGTTTAGTGTACAGTACTTTGGAGTTTTTAGAATACAGACCAAGCAATTATGCCATTGTTATAGAGTCATTCGTACAGTGTCACTTGTTTCAGAAACCGTGTACGAACTTAATTACTGTTATGTCTCAATGAATCATATTCTAAAAAATTAATGAATGAATGAATTTGAATTGAGCATTTCTATTTCTTTTGAGCTTCAAACTTTTCATACTACCCAAGTAATAATCATATGCTATTAGCTAAGTGCTGAATATTCTAATTGGTCACTCTAATTTTGCTTGGCAGATCTGGCCAAACCTAAAAAATGCTTTGTACCAGTCGCTGAAATTTCAAACAGCGTTCAAAACCTGAATTTGTTGTTTGCTGATTTATGCAAAGCTATGCGATCTAAAATGGTTCATTTGGTGTTTTGTTTTAGTTCATTAAATGATTGTTCTCGAGTTGTTGTAGTTGTGGTTGTTGTTTTTGTTATGATTGCGCAAGGTCGTCTGGTCAACCAACCAACCAACCAACCGACCAACCAACTAACCAATCAAACAATCACCAGCGCGAATAAACGAACAATCGAGATACATTTCGAGTTTTTTTTCTTATAAGCTTAGAAGTAAAAACTCAAGAAATGTTCCCAGCTGAGTGTCTTTGTATACTTTAAATGAATCATTGTGTGTTTGTTAATGTATCTAAAGGCGATTTCAAGGGTAATTACTTCGCTTATCAAATCAATATTGTTTACGTTTGAGAACTTATAATATAATGCAGCATCTCGAAATAGTATCGGAAGTATTTAAAGTAGTTTTGTACAATTAAAATGATTTCAGTATTGAAAACCTTTTTTTTTTTTTTTTGATTTCTTGACAATTGCATAATTAAGCCAAAGTTTAGCTCTCAACATTTCAACACATGACTGCGCACAACTTCCGTTCTACGGCGTATTACTAGGCTACAACTGAGATACGGACGGACTGACTGACTGACAACGACTGAATGTATTCATAATGTCAATAAAATTTATGTATGTTTCAGTTTCCGTCTTGAGTTGTGTGTTTATTTTTTTTTTTTTTGTTAAATTCAAAAAGAACACTTGAGGCCGTCGCGGTTTGAATTCGTTTCTTGAATTTTTCATGGTTGTCTGCTTGCGAATTTGGCAATTTGTCAGTGTCACATTAATGGAAACCGAACCGAACCGCCAAGCTGGCTGCTGTTTTATATGCTTGCCGTAGCATAAAATATAAAAACATTTGCGCCTGCCTGCCTGCTGCGCTACTTGAGTGCGTACAAAAAAGTTTGCCGCATTCGAATGGCAAAATAAATGAAAAAAAAAAAAAAGATTCAAAAATCAAAAGACTCAAACGACAAACTTTGATTGCAATTTCAGACGACAGTTTCAGTTGCTATGACTTATGGCAAAATAATTGCATTTATTTAACACCTTCGTGGCTAATTGACAGTAATGAAAGGAACATTTCTGTGCTCATTTGCGATGTGTAATTATTGGAGAATTAATTTTTTAGTCATTAGAAAATGAGAGGCAGAACTTCAGTTGTGAGGTTAGCTTGCAGTGGTAGGGGGTCAGAAGAGAAGCCATATTTTGTTAAAACATTATTGAATCAATGAAACATGTATCTTTAAAAGATGTACTACTATAGAAGTATCAATTGAAGAAGATTAAGCCAAGCAATTTGAAAGCTTAAAAATAACGAAAACATCACCTGATGAAAGTACTGAGATTGTAAAAGTCATCCGGAGTTAAGTGGAGACGGTAACTGAATTCGCAGCTTAAGCCTTATTAGAACGGCGCAGAGATGTGATGATGCATCAAAATGAAATCGAATTATGTGGACATCTTCAAAAACTACAAGATGAACACGAACTACTTAACAAGATTAATGATGCTGTTTTGTGAAGCTTTGTTTAAACCCAAACAACAAACCATTGACTCACCAACAAATTTTTTTTGTATGATGTACTTAAAGCAATGGACTTGAAGTCACCAACTGAGCTGAAGAGCTATGAATTCGAAAAAATTATATGTGATGACTAATACAACTATTCCACTATATCTCCGAAATAAGTTAATCATGCAGAAAAATAGAATGAACTATGCACGTCATCAAGTAAATCAATAAGTGATGCATTTAATGGTTTTGTTACTCAATTGAATAATTCATAATCAGTTAGCGGTAACACTGGCTTATTTGGATGCACTTCTAAACCATACGCGCAACAGCGACTCTCCATTGTACAAAAATTCGTCTGTTTGGGTCAGTTTGAGTGAGTCAAGTCATAAAAAAAAATATGCAAAAAGTGCGAATGGCTCACTGTCGCTAGGTTCGTCCGTGTTCCTCAACTTCACAGTACAAGGGAACAATAGTACGCTTATGTAAAAAAAAGAACTAAAAAGATTTCTATTTTGGAATCTAAGGCTTAACTCAAACAGAAAATCTATTTTTCGCAATGGAATTGAATTAAATGTTTATCGCATAAACTTCTTGAATGTAGATGGGAGATCTAAGAATGTAGAATATGGAGATCTAAGCTATAAACTTCTGGGATCTATATGAGAGATCGAAGAATATATAATGGAGAGATTTAAGCCATAAAATTATTGGGTTCCAAGATTTTTTTAGCTTTTTGATAAACCTTTAATACAGCATTGATAGCATCCTAAAACGATTAAGGGAAGTTTGACTTCAATAAAAAAGTAGAGTTGGATAAATGTGTTCTATTTGTATGCTCGAAAAAGGGTCAAAACTTCTTCTCCTAAGATTTAATGAAAGATTGATTCATTAAAAATTTTTAAATTTGTATAAAATACTAATATTTTTTAGTAGAGATGCTCTGGCGCTTCCTTGAAGGACTTAATGTGTAGTGAGCACATGTTCTGGCAGTTCTTCTTCAGCAGCAAAATCAAGAAATTTATGTACGTGGTAACATTCTGGCAGAGTTTGTACTCCTTTATGCCAATGTAACAAACAGCAACGAGTAAATACAAGACCTGTGTCATCTGGAACTTAATGGTCGACTTCACATCTTCCATTTTGCCCATCATAGATTCCTGATGACAGAAGGGACTAGACAACTTTACGACTTTGCTAAGGCCTGCACCTAACAGCCATAGAATCTATTTGATGACCAAGAAAGCATCGTATAACTTGGCGAGTTTTTTTTACCAGTTTCTTGTTCTGGCCTCAGCAAACATGTACTCGACATTGCCTTTGCCTTGGGACGTGGAATGTGGACTTCAATTTGATACATTGTAGCACCTTTTGTCAGCAATAGAGGCTAGCGACGCAGTAGTGCCTAGAGATCGACCACTTCAGTAGGGAAAAAGTGAGAGCGAAAATTGAAAATGAAACCCGGAAAGCACTAAATCAGCTTAAAAATAGTTGATTCTGCTGACCGTGGCTTTACACTCATATAATAATGGGTGTAATTCGTCTTATTTTGGGTTAAATCCCATAAACCACGTTAAAATCTCATAAAAAGGTTTGGTTTGGTGGGCTTCAGAGTTGATATTTCGTGTGAGTGAGATTATAGCTTCCGTGCATGGAAGTTAACGTTTTTTTCATATTTACAAAATTCTTTGCTACCTTAAAATTGGTGAAGACCGTGTATTGGCAAAGGCAACTTTCTAGACATAGTCATAGGAACTAACTTAAGCTAGCTTGTAAATTCTTGTTTGAGGGTTTGGCTTAAATTTTCCTTCTCCGGCAACATTTATATTCTATGCTCTATGCCAGATGCTCTACCTATTAATTTTTTTCTCAAATAGTTTTTCTTATAATTTTTCCAAACAAAAAACTTCGTGACACTATTAAGCTGCAAATTTTTCTATGCTAAGCATCTCTTTTAGTAAGAAATCTGCAACTAATTTCAAAATAATTTTTTTTTTTATCTGCATTATAAAAGTCATCAACGTCCTCCTCATAAGCTGTCAACATTGTCATATGTTTCATTTGCTGTTGTCGTCAGCATGTCACCCGGTTAAGTTTTCCAAGCAAATATGCATCGACAAAAAGAAAAAAAAAAACAAACTTAAGAGCGAGACTAAAAATTTCACTTTATGCTGTTGTAAAGTGAAAATCTTTTGCTTGTTTTCCATTATGATGACTTCTCATGGGAGGCAGTTTGTTTTGAGTACAACCGGTGACGATGCTGTTTGGACTTCACCAGACTTGCAATAAGGAACTAATGTCTTAAAAGCTTATATTATGTCATATTTCGAGTGCAGTAGACACTGTGACTCTGCTGGCTGCTTACGTAAACAATAAAAATTTTATGTTAAAAAGTTTTATAAATATACACAAAAAAAAAAAACATCGGAAAAAAAAATAAAAACACAATGAAAAATCACAAAAAACTTAAAAACGAAAAAAATAAATTCATATACAAAGTGAAATTTTTCGCAGTTTTGTATGTTGTTGGAAAGTTTGTTTGCTTTTTTGACTTTATTTTATTTAAAATTTTTTTTTACGACTTTGTATTAATTATAGACAAGACGCCATGAAATGAAACTTCGCCGCATCCCTGACTCATTAGGCATGCGATTTATTGAACATGTGTACAAATATTTTATATCTACGTATTTATTTAATATATTTCTGCAACTTTAACCTTTTAGTGGTTGGTGCAACCAGTTTTGTCGTCTTAATTAAAAAAAAAAAAAAAAAAAAGAGGCAACATGCTTAAAATACTATTTAATAAAATAGCAAATATTGTTGAAGTTGTTTGTTGTTTAATACTTTTTTTCTTGAAAATTATGGCCATTTTCTTGCTATTTTTCAATCAATTTTAAAGATCTTTGCAGCTAATTCAATGAAGTTTTGCTTTTTATTACTTTGGCTTTTCATTTTAATTAAATTTATAGTTTAGATAGAGCTTAATTATGTGCAAACGTATTAATAAGTCATAAGATTTTATAGCCAGCAGATTTGTGGTTGATATTTTTTGTTTTATGATTAACGCCTTATGGCGTTGACAATATTGTTAATTTTTGTGTGGTTTGAGTGGGGGATTTGATGTATTTTACTGAGAATCTTCTTGTTTTTGCGTAATGTTGCAAAATTTATGCAGAAACCGGCTTAAGAAATCGTTAGAATTTTTTGAAGTATGACTTAAATAGAAAAAACCTTGTGAAAATTTTTTAGTTTTGTTGGCGAAGTTTTTAGGAATTCTTCACTTTGTTAAAATAATAATTCCTTTAATAAGCCAATATATAAAATTTGATGCTCAGCGTAATAATTCATCTATGAGAGCTTCGTTTTATATTTCGAACCTAGGCCACTTTTAACCGTATTAGGTGCCATTTGGAAATTTTATCTAAAAGTTTTGTATATTCTGGTATAAACTTCCATAGAACTTTTCGTTGTACGGTCACACTGTCTATTGTTCATATTGATTTGTTAATTTTATCTTGGAAGAACAATTAAATTGGATTGTAAACATTCTCCTACGATGATTTACTACAAGTTTCGACGTGTACTATCTTACTTCGACTTTTGGCGATGAAGCACTCACATTAGAGCTTGGAAAAACATCGATTTTTAGACCGAAATCGGTCTAAAAATCGTTGCTTTCCCAGCTCTATCTTGAAGCAAGTCTTCAAATACAAACAATATGTTCAACTCCCAAAAAAAAAAAAAATTGGTTCACACATAATTATTTGTATATATATAGTATATATAGCTACACAATTTTCTTTAAATCATTTTGCACATAAGACTTATGTAAAACTTGAAAACGAGTTCAAATTCAACGCAAAAGAAATAACATTAAAAAATATCAAAAAAAAAAAAAAAAAAATATAACAAAAAAATGCCAAAATAAAATAAAAAATAGCTCCAAGCCAAAAACTAAAACTAAAATCAAATCATTAACAAGTTGGTAATCATGCCGCGCATGTCTATCGAGTTTTTAGTATTTATTTTTTTTATTATTATTTTCCTCCTAGGCTGTCTGTCGAGTTCAACTAATTTTGCTAATAAAAATATTTCTTTATTTTTTTTGCAATTATTTCTTTATTTTTTTTATGCGCTGCCAGTTTTGCAATCGAATTCGTTTTCGCATAACAATTAAACTAATTAAAATTTAGAGTTTTTATTTTACAAAATAGTTTTTCATGGCTTCTTTTCTTTTTCAAAATTTTTACTGTGGGTTGGTTCAATTAAAAGTGAGCAACAAAATAGCAAATTGCTGACATTTGTTTATGCAATCGCCCAAACCTATCGACTTTCCAATCAATTTAAAGGGGCACTAAATGGCGCTTAATGTCAGCGAAAGTGAGTTTAATTAAAATTTTTGGCGTTAAGTTCATTGACTGCTGCACATTTGTTTTGTTTTTTTGTTTTATGTAATAAAAAGTAATTATTAACTTAAGCTAATGGAGTATGCAGTAGCTAAGCCAGTTTAGGTAACAAATTTCAGGCAGTTATATGTACAGAAATTTCCAAAGTCAATGATTAATTAATCTGTTTGAATCGTGAGCAGAAATGCAGTCATTAATGTATAATGTGGGCAGACTATTTTCTTAAACTTCGCTGATAGCCAATTGATTTAATTAAAATTCTTAGGTGAAAGCAAATTACAAGCAGCTGCGCAATATGACTGCTTATCACGATGTGATATAGCCATTATAACTTTCATATCATACGAACATTGTCGAGAAAGACTAGGAGTATTGAGGACAAAGATTTGAAAAAATTCATAAAAAAACTACGGAGCTAATACATAGCTAATGGACTCAAGGTGAACAGAGCTATAGATGAAACTTAGCGGAAGTATCTCCAGATTCAAAGATATTTTACACATTCACAGTTTTTTTTTCTTACAAGAAATACTGCAACTCATCTTCAAGAATCTTCAAAAGCACATTGTGGCAAATTGTGCTTAAAGATGTTGGACTTTAAATATCAAATAACCTCTTCATAAATTGAAGCGCCGAAATTTTTATATTTAGATTTTGTGAATTGACTGAATACATCTACTCTTCCAGAGTCAACGTCTTAGTCTCTGGTGCCCATAAGGTATCCTCTTCATGCTGGCAACAGACCAAACTGCATCCATTTCGCCATTTCTTTATCGAAAGTATTGGTAAGACTGATTGCTGGGATTATGGAATCGCTTGGCATTATTCCAGAACATCAAATTTGGTTCCCAGCAGAACACGGTATCCCAGAACAGCTCCACTGGGTGGTCAACCACATCCACTAAGCTTCGACGTAAAGGAGTACTGTAATGGAGCCTTCATCGATGTGCAGCTAGGCTACTGATCAAGATAAGAGAAGCACTTCTTGTCCCATTACTTCCTTTTACTTCGCTTCTACTTGGAGAGGCACCAACTTTGTGTGAAAGTAAGAGCAGGAGTATCAGCCTTACTGCCAGTGATAACTGACGTACCATAGGGCAGTGTGCTGGGATCGGTACTGTATAATCTATACATTGCAGACCTTCTTATCTCGGACGCAGAGGCAATGGGCATCGCATAAGGAAAAAATTCTGGTCGCTTTATTTGCTGATGTTGTAAGCGTATTCTACGAAGCTGCCGACGAAGCTAAGCTCCTCAACAGCAGAAGCAAATTAACTCCGCTTTAAAACTTTTAAAGCAACACTCGTCTATATAATATGTATAACAAAGCCAAATCTTTTGACAACACGCTCTCTAATGACGGAAATTAAATGCAGCTAGTCAAACAACTGCAGCCAATTGACTTTGAAAATTGGCCAATCAAGTTGAACATGTTGTGGTGGGAGGAAATAAGGAGATACAGACAAGTCCAAGAGGCAGCAGGCAGACGTTTAAGGAGTTTCTGGCTCATGAATGCAGTCGTTTTAAGCTAAAAACGCTTAAAATTAAATCAAATGGCAAACAAATAAATTGAAATCTTGCTTTTGAACTTTTACTATTTGTTTTTTTTTTTACTTTTTTTAGAGAGCTGCATTAAGTTCAAAGGCATTTAACGGTAAAAGAGTTAAAGTAAAAGACATAGTGCAAAATTTAAACGGTTGTCTAACTGAAAAATAACAACAAAAAAAAAAAAATATATCATTATCTACGCTCGATTGACAGTTAACTCGACTGTCTTGAGTCTTGAGTCTTTGACACACAGAAGCAAACAACAACAACAACAACAAGAAAGAAAAAAAGAAAGCATGAATGCATATATTATTTATATAAACAATTGTTATTTTGCACACAGATACATATGTAATTTAAGTACATAAATATGTGTATTTAATGCTCTTTCACTTTCATTTGCTGCTACTCAACTCAACGCAACTCAACGCAACTCGACTCGAGTAGCACTCACAAAATTCAACGACATTTGAATGCGCAGTCTTATATGTTTTTTTTTTCTTCAAGTAACGCACAATTGTATCTATGGAAAAATTCATAATGAACCATAACACGTTCCATAAATGCGAGTAAAAGGAAAAAGCAGCCGCGCAAAGACTTTCTCCCTTTTAAGTAGCCATAGTCGAATATTTGGCCAACATCCGCTTGCAAATTTCGATAGAAATCTATTTTAATGCATTCTGCGCCAAAGCTTGCTCGCTTGACCACAGCCAATGCTGCGTATGCGCAATGCACTTCGCTGATAAAAAAGTTTCGCTTGAACTGCGCAGCCTCCGAGCCATTAAACTCGAACTCCGAGCCGATTATAATAAATATTTTTTATGTTGTTCTTTTGCTGCTTTTCAAGTAGTTAAGTGCAATATTTCCAGTCAGCCTCCATGTATGAGCAATTTAATATGCAATTGAAAGGTTTTTTTTTTTCTTCTTTTTTTCTTTGTTTTACTTTGCCTTTCACTCTCGTTGCGGTTAGAAAAAAGGTAGAAAAAAATAGATATTATTGAAATATAATAAAATTACCATAGCTACCTATATATACTATATATATATATATATATATTACTATATGTAAGTGCTTTGCATGCATTCAAGCATGCAGCTATTTCAAAGTACTCAGTTTCTATGTAGCGCTATAGTGATATGCAGTAAAATAGTGACGCCGCATGCATATTTTAGAGAGATTTAAATTAAAGTGTAGGAAAAAAAAGGTTAAATAAAAATAAATGCTTAGAAATGAGATCTCTTGAATATGTTTAGTAATTTGTTCTTTGGCGTTACTCAACTTGGTAACTCAAAGTTACTATTGAAGTTCAACGTTCATTTGGAAATCTGCTGCACTTTTTGTTAATATAAAGTCACGAAAACTTGTAACTTTTATACTTAGAAGAGCAGCTGCTACTTGTCTTATGGCTCGACACTTGACTTGACATTCTGTTGACTTTTGCCAACTCCTTCACAAATTGACACCTTCTCTCTATTACTAGTAAAGATACTAACTAAAAAAAAGCCATAAAATAACAATAAATTTTTTCCATTGAAGACAGTTGAACTTTTCTATAACATTTATATTGATTTTTAACAAAGCACACGATTCGCAATGCAATTCGAATGACAGCTGAAGGCAATTTATTTACTCGTCTTGTTTTTCACTAATAATTCAAGCGATTTACTATTGCATTTGTTTGTATTTCATCAAACTAAATGAATATCATGTTGGAAAAGTCAAACGAATGAATGCAAAACGTTTCAAATGGCAAATCAAGTGGTTATTGAACCTAAGCAAACACACACACACACAGATACACACCAACATCTGCGAAAGATTGCATTTGAAGTTGAATAAATTTTTAGTTGCTGCGTAGATGCGAATGCAAAACATGGCATGGAGGCACTTAAATAGTGCAGCAGCAAAAATGTTTAATAAAAATAAAAATAAAAATAAAAATCACTGCCATCAAATCAAAGTATCTGCGTATCTTTTTCTTTTTGTAGCTTTGTATCTGCTCATTTAATAAAATGAAAGGCAAATAGCTTAAACAAACAAAAGACTCAAGCAACGAACTTGCTGGCGATTTCAAACCATTTATGGCGCATTTTGTAGTCAAATCGCTGTCGTTGCGTCAGCTTAAGTCAAAACCACGCCTCAGTTTTCGATTTCATTTCAACAGTCAGCAGCTGTGTTGAAGGCGGTTTTTTTGAAATATTTTGTTTTTTTTTTTGCTAAGAATTACGTATATTCTGCGCGTTGGACCAACAGGAAGTGCGTAAGAACTTAAGAGCCAATGAGTCTACAGCAGCAACGGCCAAAGTGCTGTACGTAAATTTGAAAAAACTTAAAAAAAAAACCAATATTTATGTAGACAGCTCAAAAACGAACAAGCAAGAACGTGGCAGACGAGTGTGTGTGACTTTGTGTTACCCTTTAACACCTTTGAAATTTAAATTTGTATTCGGACGTGTTTTATATTTTATTGTGTTTAATATTAGATATAACAATTCTATCGTTTCAAGCTAAACTAAACCAAATAAATTTTTTTTCTTACAAAAACCTAGAAAAGGTGACAGATTAATACAGGCCCTTCCTCTGCTAATATAATATTTTATTAGAATTTAAATAAAATTCGCTCAAATAACAAGAAGAACTAAATTTTTTGTACTCAACAAATCAGAAAGGAGCTGCAAATCAGAAAGGTACTGCCGCTTGGAGAGGTGTTAGGACGTTCGTTGCATATATGTTAGCTGAAGAAGGCATAGAAGTGTCTAAATTTAAAAACTTCAAGTCTCTATCTCTTATAGCATACAAGTTTTTGATGTTCATAGTGACAACCAGACAGACGGACGGACATATATCTATCGGCTCGAGTTTTTGTTTGGAGGCTACACTTTTTAGTAGTACGATTTTTATTTAAATGGAATATTTTATTAGAAATGATGCAAAATTCATCAAATTTGCTGTTTCTCATAGAAAAAACAACAACAAAAAATTGTCATACATAAACTCAGAAAGATGGGACAGACTTGAATGTGGGTAAACTTTTTTCGAACTTCGATTTAGACTAGATTTAGAATATAAATTTTTTTTAAGAAATAACGTATAATACATTAAATTTTCCATTTCTAGCTATATTAATTAGAAAAATTTGTATTTTTCGTACAAAAACTCAGAAATTTGTGACAGACTTGTATGGCAGCTACCCCTTCTTGTGGTTCGATGTGAACCTAAATGGAAAATTTTTAAGTATTAACCAGTTTTACCAAAATTAACAACAACAAAAAACATTTTTTCATACAAAAACTCAGCATGAGGGGTAGGTTTGTATGATAAGTGCCAACCCCTTTAAGGAAGGGGATTTTTTATACATATTGCATGCAAATTAGCGCAAGAAGAAGTAGGGGCATCTAAATATATAAACTTGTAGCCTCTATCACTTATAGTCTTCAAGTTCTTGTTGCTCATAGGGACAGTCAGACAGACGGACACGACTTTTGTTTGCTACTTTAGATTAATTATATTTTATATCATCTGCCACATCTCCTGCTGCCTGTTACAAACATTTGCACAAACTTAATATACACTTTTACCCTACAGTGTATACAAAAATAACAAACAAAAATTAGTTTTTAGACGTTTTGTTTATTTTAAATCAATTAGCAATTAGCCGCCAGCCAAGTAGTTTGTCCACTATTCAGCAACTCCAGCTCAAGCTCCAGTCTCTAGAGCGCTTTTCGTGACTCTAATTGCCAAACTCAATGACATACTCGACTCAGCTGAACTCAACTCGAAGCGTTTTTTTTTTTGAATAAACAAAAATATTGAAAAGATTTTTATTTTTTTTGCTTCTTTTTAAAAAACTGAAAGTTGTCTATTAACTAATTATATTATTATTAATTTGATTATTTATTTATTTTCTTTGTTACGCAAATCGCGTCTGCGTCGTCGACATCGTCGTATCAGGGTTAAAAGTTGAACAAATTGTAACACATTATACGAACCGATTGTCAGAGAGACTCGGTTAATTTGTGTCAATAACACATCAAAAAGCGTAAATTAAAAGCAACATAAAAACTTAACTGACAGCCACTTGTATAAATATAAATAATAAAAAATTATTGAGATAACAAAAATGCAGAAAATATATATCATAATTTTTTTTTTTATAATGGCACACATAAAATAAAATTAAATAGCTTTCGGCTATGGAAAACGTGGAGGGCTGTACAATAAGTCAGTTGAAATGGTTTCAAGTGGCATTTTGTATGTGCTGAGCTGTTACGAATTAGCTGCATTTTAACATTAATACTTCACAGAGAGTTGGAAGAGTATTTTAATTTAGTTATAATGTTTGCAATGGCTTAAAGAAGATATTGGAGACTCCATATAATATATTTATTAAAATATTCTTTAACAGTGCGAGCACTCATAAGGCATATCATATCGGGTAGATCAAAAGGTTTAAGCAATTCCTTAGCAAAGCTGAAAAAATGCTGTCTTTCTTAGAGGATTTGTATATTGAAAAGACGTAACCTCGTAGCGAAGTTTGTCTTTATCTAAGTTGACACCAAAGAAACTGAACCCAACTAACAACAATACGTGGGCAACAACGAGAACTCTTAACTTATTGTGCCAGGAAAGTGAGTCTGAAATAGTGTAGGAAAGAACCTCTCCGAAGTTGGGTGATGCGTTATCGTGCAAATTTTTTTAAATCTTTTTGAAGAGCGGGTTTCATATAAATGGAATCTCTATACAACCATCCAATTTATTTCGCTTAAAATAAAAAAAAAAAATATAAATACATTTCCGTAACTAATCAATCGATTTCACGAATTTTCATCAGTTAATTTATAACAAAAAATTAATCAAATCACACGCCAATACTTCCTACACAACCAAAAAAAAAAAAAAAACGACTAAAACGAAAGACTTAGGCAACAAACTTGAAAGTTTAATTATGTACACAGCCCACTTTATTTAAAAAAATCGATTGCAAAAAAAAGCAAAAAATCACAAAACGTTTCAATTGCCGCCCCAAAAAAGTCCTGCAGTACACCAACAACAACAATAACAAGCAACACCAATCAATTGTAGTCTAGTGTAAAACAAGTCGAACGAGTAAAAGTCGCCGAAGTTGACAGCCACGTTTCAAAGCAACTTTAATAAAAAAAAATAAAAAAATATAAAATCGTTATATTAAATTATTGGCAAATCATAGCAACAGCAAAAATAAAGAAAAAAAAAAAAAGATATATCCATAAAACTTGTCTAGGCAGCAGAGCAGACAACAAACAAACGAAACAGTTTCAGTGACTAAAAGTAGCAGCAAAAGAAACTAAAACTGAAAAATAAAATCACTGCAAAAATTGGGTTTAACAGCAACGAGCAACGCTCGAATATTCGAAAACTCTAAGCGAAATAAGACTCGTACTCGAATACGCTTAATATGCACATAGTAAGTAAAATATATATAAAAAAATAAAACAAGTCTGACCAGCTATGTATAAAAAAAAAGTATGAAAAAGTTAAATACAAGTCAAAATTATGTTGTATGCTCGCAAGTCGAACTCTAGTTTGCACGCTTGCTCGAACATTTTCGACCATTTTTATTTAGCGTATATAGAAAAAAAAAAATCAATAAAATCGATAAAAATCGTAGCAGGTTTGTTGTTTTCTTAAACTAACTATACTAAAAATTTATTGTTTTAATTTTCGCCCTGAAATCTGTTAAATTTATAAATAGACACACGACTTGTTGCAAAATGTTTTTGAAAAACAAATTGAACGAATTTTAAAAATGACGGAAGTTTAAAAATTTAGTTTTTAGTAACTTCTTTAATAAAAACAAATTGAAGGCTGTGTATATTTAATTAATTAATTAATTAATTAATTTTAAAGTGTAACAGCTTATTTAAAATAATTTTAATATGTGCTATAAGCGAAACAAGAATTTAAAGAGTTAGTGGTAGAGTATAAATTTATAGGGTAGCTCGCAGTCGAGCACACTCTTTCCTTTAATTTTTTATTGTTACAATTGTAACTTTTTAAATTAAACACCTTGGCAACTCTAAGTTTCACATATCATTTTATGTATTAAGTTTGGTATTTTTTAGCATCTATTTAAGCAGTTAGAGACTTGTAACATGCATTTCGATAACAAATAATCGATTTAAGTAGTGAAAATTAATTAAGAAAAAGTGCATTAATCGACTTAGCCACTTTAAACATTGAAACTCCAAATTCTGCTTGTATAACGAATTCAAGAACGCTCAAGGATGTTCAGTATCGTTTAAAGCATCAGACTATATTAAAAACCGCTTATAGATTATCGTCATGCCATATAGCGTGAGATTGTGTTAACTTTAGGCATTAGTTCCACTAACATACATAAATTATTGCTTGATTATTTAAACGTGAAATAGATTTCTTATCGTTCGATCGCATATAATTTTTAAAAAGTTATAGTAAAACAAGTGTTCATATCGATTAGTGCAAACAATTGCTCACGAAACACAATGTCGTGAATGAATCATGGAACTTTGAATTTGAGTCTGGACTACAAGTTTTAAACTTTTAGCACTTTGAAGCAAATGTTTGTTTCTTTGCAAGAACCTGACTTGTACGCACTGTAATATTATTTAAATGTAGCACAGCCAATTTTAATTATTATACAACTTTTTGTGTGCCAGAGAATTTTTAAGAATAGAGAAAAACGAACCGTCGAAGAAAGATCAATGTAAGCTCTCGCACATCCACAAAAATCTGCTCGCAAATATAAAGAAAAACTCTAAAGGCAAAAAGAGGACACCCAAAACAGCAGCATCCCCAGCTGCCATGGGACCACAAAAAGAAGAGAACTGTTGGAAAAAATGGTCAAAGCTTACGGCGAAAAAAACACTTGAAGACGAAAAGAATTTTCGCCGGTTTAAGCTTGAAACGTCAATACCAGGCGGCGATTATTGAAACGAATTGAATTGAAACAAACGATGGCTGGCTAACATTGGAAGCCATGTACTGGGCCGTATTGCACAATTTCCTCAATGACACGATCCATCGCAAAACCTTATATTGTTCCTACCTATCGAATGAATAAGTTAGCAATCCTCAAAATTCTAGCCATATTATGGAGTGGGTGATAACATAACCATATGACAATGATACCGGCAAGCATTTCTGAAATAGTATTTATTTGGGGTTCAAATGAAAACCCAAGAAAACAAGACTTACTCCAACTAAAAGCAACTATTCTCAAGAAGACAGCAAGATCTGATGAACAAAATCAAGGTGATGCACGATATTTGGCAACACTCTAGAGCAGCATGGAGTTCCGACTAAGGTAATTGGTCGAATGAGATAGTGGAAGTGGCTCAAATTCAGAAACCGTGGAACGTAACTCAAAGGGTTTGAGGTTTAAGCTTCCGCAAATACCTTTTCCTCCTCTCAAAGATCACATACATATTATTGAAGAACATATATCAAGGTAAGTTCTAATTTGTTCTTCTCTTCTTTGTAACAGAGACAAGTTTGCTAAGGAATGCTAATGGAGGAACAGAAAGAAACTTTACTTAGTCTCTGAATGTTTATCGTATAATGTGGAAAAAGATCTTCCTCTATTGTGCATCTTTAACATATGACTTTTTGAGCACTCAAACCATCAAATTATTGGGTCAACCGCCATGCAGTCCCGTTTTGGCAGCCCATTCTTTCTGTTAATGCACATCGAAGACAAGCTGCGTGGATAACAATTTATTTGATGCGTTTAAAAAACATGTTTTGAATGTCGAAAAAAGGATCGAGAAATAGTGCCAACATCAACGACAAAATACTGCTAAAAAAGGGTATTTTTCAAGAATTCGTCATTATATCGAAACCCTGAACATTATAACGAATAACTGAACGAACCGACTTCGTCTCAACATGGAGTCTCAAAACAGTTTAATATTTCCACACGGTTACTTGTGTGGACCATCTATATCGTGGGATTTAATAATGCTTTACTAATTTCTGCAGAGCTACATAAAGCATAAAGTCTTCGAAAATGATCTAAAAAGGAATCCAGCCTTGAAATATTCAGGAAAGGATTTTTTTATATGTTCTTTCGAACGCAATAAAATATTGAGAAATGTTTTTTTTTTTTCTTTTTGTTTAATCCATTAAACTAGTCTGTGATCAATTGTAAGCATTTATGCATATTGAATTGCAATCTATTAATTTATATCTTTGATTTAAGCTTATAATTACAGCCAACAACAAATAGCCTTAACTAAGTTGAATTGATTTTGCATACAAGGGATAAGAGCACACTCGGTGATGGTGTTGTGGTCAGACGTTAGCATTCGGCACGATTATTCAAAGCATGGAACTATTTTAATATAGAAATTCAACATGTTTTACATCAAATACTCGTGAGTGTTCACCACTCAAACGCTATGTTTTTTTTGCCTCTTTGCCACTTAAATGTTAAGTTAAAGCTGAACTGTTTCCTCTTTGCAAATCTTTAGTATTGGATTTTAACACTCATATCTCTCTTATTTTTTTCGCGCCACTTTGCCATTTAAATGTTAACTTTTAACAGAAATTGTTCCTTTTTCCACATTTTTCTCGCTACTTTGCCGCTTAAATGTTAACTTAACATTATTTTTCTCTTTCCTAAACTGTGGCATTGTATTTTAAAGGCTTATCTACTTTTAATTAATCTCCTATGTACATATTAATATAATCCTTAAACAATTTAATTTATATTAAATAAGTCAAGAAATGTCAACTTAAAAAATATTTCTTTCAAATGAAAAATACTGCCTGCAACTCTTAACTGATGTAACCTTTTTTTTATTTCTTTTTCTTCAAAACTTTTTTTTATATATTTTTTCCCTATAAAAAAAAAAAAAAAAAAAATGCCACTATTGAAAGCGAAACTGCTTCTTGACGTTGTCTGTCGGCCTGTTTGCCTTCAACTTCGACAGCACATTTACACACAGATACACGCATACACAGCTACATACATAGACACGTACTTGTAGATACAAAAAATATTCTTATTGGCTTCACTACTACTGTGCGCTACTCAAGTTGTCAGTTAGTCATTCATTCATTCATTCACTCGCTCGTTCGTTCGCAGCAAATGAGTAAGTTAAGCTAGCCAGCCTGTATGGTAGTGGATTGTCTTGTCTTGTCGTCTTGTCATGGTTTCGACGCGTTCCTCCATTGCTGAGCTGTGAGTAGTTCTCGCATTGAAACAATACACTTCGCTCCATTGTATTTATTCGTGCTGTCGTCTTAAATGCTTCTTATTTAGCTACCAAACGATATTTTGTTGTCTTGACTTTTAATGTTCTTTTTCTATAAAAAAAAAAAAATTATATTTTTTGCCTCTGTTTTATGAATATTTTTTTTGTTTTTAGTTGGTCTTGCAAACATTCTTGCGGCATGCAGTTTGACATACTTTTGTCGAACTGTTAAGTTTTTATTTTTGAGGGCATTTTGTCGTAGTAACTGTCTCTATTGTTTTTTATTTCTGTTTTTGTTTTTTTTTTTTTTTTTTTGTGCCTGGCAATGTGCTTGAGGCATTGAAGGCTATTTTAGAATTTTAGCAAATGTTGCAACATAAAAAAAAATTTTAATGGTTATATAAATGTGGAAATATTAACGAAACTAATGAGAGTAACTAAGAAAATTTGTTGGAATTGTGTAGACAAAATATTTTTTAAGTGACTTTTGAAAATGTATAAAAATTTTATGGGTAGAATTCGAAGTTGTAAGTAGTTAGAAAAATGCTAATGGAGTTAAATTTTATCGAAACCAAAGACACTATCTAAGAAAATGTTTTAGATTTGTGTAGACAGTATTTTTATTCTTTCATATACTGCCGAAGTTACAAAACATTTTATGGTTAGAATTCGATGTAAATAGTTAAAATAAAAACCGATACATTTGTACCACTTTGATTTTTTAATGAACAGAGTTTATGGATTATAAAAACTCAATTTTTGAATATTTTTTTTTTATATAAATATTTTTTGTAAAATTAAAAAAATTTAAGATCCAAACTCACCATTTTGCATGCAATTCCTTTTATAACAAATGCTTTAAACTCGTATCCAAAATATGCGTTGCACTATTTCTCCAGCTTCTATGCCTTATCTTAAGCCACTAAAAAAATATATAAACGATTTAATTGTTTATTTTTAAATTGAAAATTAATTAAAACACAATTGAAATAAAAATTAAATAAACTATTTGCTTAATTAAAAAATTGCAAACTTTATTTTAAACTGTTTTTTATTTATTTTTTAATTACGAAATCTATTTTTCTGCGCTTTCGACAGCTTAATTAAAAAATCGCATAAACACTTCTTTGTTTTTGCTTCAATCTCTCTTTTAATTGAACTCAATTTTCTATGCGCAGCTTCGTTTGAAAAACGCGATGCACAATAAAAATTGCTGCAAGATATTTGAATTATTTTTTGTGTAATTATTTGCAGTTTCGTTTATTTTGATTGCGAAAATTTATGCATTGAAATGTATTTCATTAATTGTTGGAATTTCTTTTTAAACTGGTAATTCATTCACGTTCACTTTTTAGTCCTGTAGTCTATTAAAAAAACCACCAACCGTTTTTTCAAAAATATTTTTTAAGCGCACGAAACCAACTCAATCGTTGGACTGGAAAACTGAAACTGAAATATTTTTGAGCGGTTTGCGCACAGCGGAGCCTCAAAGACAAACCAAAACGCAACAGCAGCAGCGGCAGAGACGTCAACGGTGGCAGTGGCAGCAAAAGTTAAACGCCAACTTCAATGTAGAGCCATATACAGATACAAATATATATAGCCACACACACACACACACAAACAGTCAGACGGGCAGAGTGGCTCGCTGTAAAGCTTAAACCACGCACGCGTAGCTGTTGCGGCTTGTACACTACATATAAAATGATTATAGTTTATTAATTTAAACAATATTTTTGTTATACTTAAAAGACTACTCCTTAGGGGTATATATTTTTAACCAGCTTAAAGCTATATGTCTATATAGGTAACATCCATAAATCTCGAAACGCTTATTGCTGAATGTAATAGTTAAAAATAATTTTTGGAAATTTTGCATTAATATTGAACCAACTCTGCAACTAGAGTATTTGGAGCACTCTCCAAAATGAAAGAGTTTCAGATTTATATCTTAAAAAGCTTTATGGATCGAACACGAAGCATATGGAAGTGACAAACACTTTCCGAACTATAGCACTATATAGAAAGTAAGTACACCAGGCTACTTCAGCAATGTAACCCTGGGAGTGCAAACTGGATAATGAGCGATAAAAATTTTCACGAAGTATAGATTAGGATGGGCCATGAGTTTAATCCAATTTTACAAATTCCTGCATTACTACAAAAAGACCTTTTAAGCGGGCCAATTCTGAAGATGTTTAGAAGTAGGCTGGCACTCGAACACTTTCCACCCTAAATCCTTCATTGATGCTAAAGAATTTATAGAAAAGGGTGGACTTTAGGACTAAATACTTGATGGATGAACCACTGCACAGAAATCAATATGCGTATAGATCTGTCAGACCCATTGAAAATACTAACTAAATTCCTCAATCCTTTAATCTAACTAATCTGCTTGATAAAAGTAACACAGGTATAACCACAAAAGGATGCGCACAGGGTGTGAACCATTCCCTCTTCTGTGGAATTTTGTTGTAGATGGTTTATTAAAAAACGACATGGAATTCGTTCATTGAAGTCAAGAGGAAAAAAGGAGTTTGCTCAACGATATTTGTGAAGAATTCATTGGAAACAAGCAAATTACAACTGAGTAGATCTACAATGCAGCAGGTTATTTTGAAGGTGTTTATCTCAGACCTCTTTGGCTAGTGGCAATAATAATGTCCTGCGGTACATTCGTAGGGAGAGAAGAGCCAGTGTGCATATCGATGGAGAGGAGCGAATAAAGTGTTGGCCCCTGTACGCTCCCTTGTGGTACACCAGCATTGATTGTTTCCACCGTAGATTCTACTCCATCCAGAAGAACGGAGAAGGTTCTGTCAGCCAAATAACTTATACACGAGGCCATCAGGCCACACTTTAATGAAAGCTTGCCTTATATTGAGATAGTGGTGGCTTATCTCGATATAAGGCGTGTTATTTGGACTGATATCCACCTTATCCTTAAATAGATTGCCACCCTATTATAATGTTCCGACGTTCCATGCGATTTATGCAATTCTTGTAAGGTGGTACCTATCGGCGAGCTTTGCTTCGGTTGATGATAGACTGATTGGTCTATATAATTTCAATGCTGAAGGGCTTTACCAGCCGTGTGGTTCATACAAATTCTTGTCTTGTTCCATTGTATCCTAATCTAAGCACCGCATTGAAAATGAAGACCAGGAAAAGCACTGTCATCATAGGCAAAGCCTTAATCATGATGTTATTAAGCCTGTTTGCTTCAGTTATGCCTTTGTATTGATGGATCAGCACTTTTTTTTTGTCAAATGCGGTTGTTTCTGCTTTGAATCAATCTCCAATCTGTTTAAAAGTTTTGGCCTCGTTTGGTACACGTTTTAATTAAATCCTAAAAGTGTAGTTAGGACCACTAAAAGAAGAAACCCCCCTATATAAATATGTTCTCGTCTTTTTGTTTTTTTTTTGTATGAAAATTTTGTTGTTGTTGTAAGTTTAGCTAGGACCGTTAAATTTGGTGAATATTCTAATTAATTTTAATAAAATATTTCACACGGATCCCATTTATTTCAAATCGTTGCCATAAATCACATTTTTGGTATTTAATACACCCGTATAAACGTAGTATTTCGATACATTGGAAGTAAATATTAACTATTTTACATCGACAGCTTGTAATATTAAGAGCTTGTTCTAATTGTAATTAAATAATTATTATTATTATTATCTATTATTATTTTTAATATTATTATTATTACATACATCGAGATCTGTAGAGCTTGTGAACGGTATAAAAGCTTCGGCTCGGTTCCATTACATTTAATGTTTTTCCAGTTGTTTTTTAAGTGTGTTAGTGCTGCCAACTATTATTATTGGCTTTTGTTGTTGTCATTGCTAATGCAAGCAGTAGCAATAGCAGCAGCGGTGGCAACAACAACAGCAACTACATACAGGGCGCTCCATATATCTGTCAATCTTCATTCATGCATCCAATGTGTCCGTCCGCTTGTCATGTTTGGCTCTTATCTAGGCACTCCATTCCATTTCAAACTGTCCGTCTGTCTCTCTGTTCATATATTTTTATATATGTATACGCATGTTCGTCCGTTACTTTGTCTATCTGCACATAAACAGTTTTAGTGCCGCAGTCGCTGTCAGCGTCGCAGCTAATTGCGCTGCTATTTACGCTGCTATTGCTTCGTAGTCTTGTTTTTGTTGTTGTTGCTGTAATTTTTATGTGAGCTGCATGGAAAATTAAGTTTTTTTAATTTTTGTCTTGTTTTTCTTTTAATTTTTCTTTCGTTTATTGATTCGTTGGCGTTGTGAGCTTTTTTTCGATTTCAATTTGATTGCGGGCGAACAAAAAAAAAAAACAACAAAAAAAAACAAACGTGAAGTGAAACAAAAGAGTTAAGAAACGAACTTGCAGCTTCAGATTGCAGTTGTTGATTAACATTATGCTAAAGTAATGTTAACAGCAAAGTTAACAGTGTCTGTTTATGCTGAATACTAATAAAAAAAAGTGGGAGTTTGGTAAGCTGTTAATATTAATGTAGAAAAAAAAAGAGAGACAGAAATTCGAAATGAATTTAGAAAATAAATGAGTGACTTAGTTGATATTCCAATGGGTGACTTAGGACCACGAATACCTGAGAATACTGGAAAAGCACGATCGGCATATGACACACACTGTGGAATTAAGGCATCAATATTACATGAGCAGACAACTTGATCCTGCTTGCCATGAAACAAAGCTGGTGCCAAGAAATGTTGAAGAGAAATACAGCCTCGGGTACACCAAACACGTTATGACGTAGTAACAGGTGGATATACACATGTAAATCGAAACAATCGAACAGTAATCGAAAGTACGGGTGTTCCAAAATGAGTCAAACCCAACAAAAATTTTTGCAAATGATCGCCTTTTCCGCTGGAGCAACGAAGAATGATGAATTCTTAATGGTATGCAACCATTTGTTTGCCAGAAGTTTATATATTCCACCGATTCGCCAACTTTTTGATACCGTGCGAAAAGTAATTTTCCGGAAGGTCTGCAAAATACTCCTAAGCGGCGTTGATTATCTCTTCTTGCGAGCTAAATTTTTTGTGTATGAGCCATCGTTTGCGGTTTGGGAAGCGATAATAGTCCGAAGGTGCCAAATCGGGTGCCAAATCGGGTGTATAAGGTGAATAAGGAAGCAGTTGGAACACTAAATCGTTGATTTTAGCAATGGTTGCGATGCTCTTGTGTGCCGGCGTAAAACAAATATTTTTTCGACTCATTTGAGGTCGTTTGGCTTCGATTTCGGCCTTTAATCGCTCCAATAATGCGCAGTAATATTTGCTCTTGATGGCTTTTTCTTTTTCGAGTTATATCACGAAGAGTATGCCATGATAATCCCAGATAACGGACGCCATGAACTTTCCGACTCAATGTGCCTCCCTCGGCCGTTTTGAAACACTCGTGCCGGCTTCAGTCCATTGCCGGGCAGTCATTCTGTTTTCTGGCGTGTAATAGTGTATCCCGGTTTCATCAACAGTTACCAATCGATGCCAAAAGTCCACCCGATTCTGCATCCAGCATTCAGCATGGCCAAACACTCTTTCGAAGTGCGCTCGCGTTCGTATTATTGGAATATTTTTTTCATATGCAGAATGTCGCCCAAAATATGGCGTGTGTGCTCAGTGCTAATCCTTGTGGCATCTTCTAGCTCGCGCACCTTCATTTTACGGTCGGCCAACACCATTTCAAGTATTTTTATGACATTGTTCTGTGTAACCACATCGGAAGGCCTGCCACTGCGGACTTGGTCGCCAGTTGAGTTTCGGTCACCACGAAACTTTCGAAACCAATATTTCACGGTGTAATCTAAAGGATCATTAGCCCCATAATATTTATCCACTTTGTTTGTATTTCCTTTGCCGTTTTGTCTCTCAAAAAAATGTTTTTTGAGAAACCAAGAATTAATTTTTTCATATTTAACATGATGTCTAACACATCAACAAACATCGGCTGTCAAAACTAAGGGCTGTCTCGCGTTGAACTTTAATATGTCTGCCTCAATTTGAATAGGCCTATAAGGCACCAGAATCTTTTTTGCTATTGCAGCTCATTCTGGCAGTCAAGGAGGTGACTTTTCACTCCATCTAGTAAATGCAATATTTGACTGAATCTTTGACGTAGACAAAACCGGAAAATAGTTGAAGGATGCCTTACAAAATTTGTATGTCCTGTCCTACTGAACGCGATTGAACAATATCAATTAATAGTAAAGAATTTCATTTGCACAATTATAAACAGACGTACTATTTATTATTAATTTTATTTCTTAGTTATTTACTACGCCTACAAGTTAAACCTAAACAAAGTTACTTACAAAGTCTTAACTATTTACCTTCAGCCACTTATTTGGTTAAAGTCGATTATGCCTTATAATATGGCAATAACAGCAACAAAACTGCTAAGCTTTGGTCTTCAAATCTTTTGTTCAAAGTCAAAACTGAATTGTAAAAAAAATTCGAAGCTATTGCCTTATTACAAATTATTTTATCTCTTAACCCATCCAAAACTTTACTTAATCGGCGCATTACAAACGCCTTTTATTAATTAATCAAAGTCTGTCATATAGCTTCGACCTTATTAAATAACAAAGCAGCCCAGTTTGTATTTTATTTAAAAAAAAAAACAGGCAAGCAGATGTAAATATATATAAAACCTATATAAAAAAAAAAACTATTTTGATAACACAAATAAAAAATAAAATAAAAAACTTTGTGGAAAACTAGTTGAAGCGATTTACATAAATTGAACATAAACAATATTAACGCTTGAGGTAGTTCCGCACTACAAACACACAAAATTTCGATTTTTATTTAATTTTTTTTTTATATATTTTGGTGTAAAATATGATTTAAAAAGAGATTAGCTTCGCATTGGACTGCATAATTTTTTAAACTATAAAAGAAAGCAGCATAAAACTTTATCTTTTTTTTTTTTTTTTTGGACTAATTTGCATAGAAAACCAGAAAAGAGTTTCATAATCGACGAAATGAAGTTTGAAGCTCATTAAATGTTAAAGATAAAACAGTCATAAAACTTGAAATACATTTCTCGTAAATTTGCTAACAAGTCGCCAAATTATGTTTATAAGTTTATTAATAAGTTTGTGTAAAGCAATTTATTTCAACTTAATCATGTTTGCGCGCTCCGAAAGCGAAAGTTTAGTGTTTGGGGAGCTATAATTGATAGCTGCTGCTCAGAGACGCGTTTTATATGACAAGTAGTTTTTATGGGTCGACTTTTAAACTGCAGCAATCAATCAATTAATATTGACACTCCATAAGTTATAAACACCGAAATATTATACAAACGTAGTAGTACAAAATGTCTATTAATTATAAATAAATTCCGCTTTGTTTTTTCGTGTCTAGCTGACTACTGTTCCTAACCAACTACTTACTTATTTAATTAAGTAGAGCAGAAATAAACTAATTTTAGCATTAATTTGTGAAAGTTTTGTTTAGTTTTTTATTTAAGTATTTTGTTCATATTAAATGCAAGTAAAATTCGCTTTCCTCTTAGATTTTATACGCTTGGCGTGCAATAAATTTCTCTACAAATCATTTCGATTTTCATTAGTTTTCCTCTAAGCAATTTTCATGCGCATTGCGTGCCAAAGAAAATTCTGCTCTTTTGGAAAAAGATAAAGAAAAATAATTTCCAAAGCGAGACAAATGCGAAATGAAACGCTCTGTTTATTCAAAAATTAAAATTAAGTGAAAATCTGTGCACAGCTAATTTTGTATCTACGAGATACATTTATTGTTTATATATTAGATTTTCGGAAGGCTTTCCTATTACAAAAAAATGCCCAAATTTATAAAAAATTTTAAAGTACATTGACAGCATTTTGCATGCTTTCGAAAAAGAAAATTAAATTTTTAATGAATGCAAGTAGTTGTTTTTTTTTTGTTTTTTTTTTTTGGACATGTATCGCATATAAACTAATGATTTAACCTTCACCGGCGCCGTCTGCTAGCTAATAAAGACTTTTCTGTTTGGAAATATTTCAGTTTGTGTATTCAATCAATATGTACGCAGTCTGCTATCGATTTGAACAATTTCTTTTAAAATTGAAAGTGAAATTAAAGGCATTTTAGCTATACGTATGGGTATGTACATATTTCTACAATACATGCTACATTTGCATGCAATTTTTAGCTTTACATTCGAGAAACGTGATTTAATTGCATAAATTTAACAGAAATTTGTTAAAATGAATTGGAAAAGAATTTCACTTTCAAAAGTAATAAATTTTTGAAACAAATAAATCTATTAGAAGCTATTGTCATATTCATATTTATTTCAAAAATCATTTCATTGTTTTTGAAGCAGATACAAGCGCTTACTAAAATGTTGAAAAGGCCTTCAGATTATTTTGTTCCTTGTGATATCTAATTTACAGAAATAATGGCATGTCAATGGGTTGAAAAGTCAAACGAATGCACCTGAAGTCTTCATCCGATAGTAATGTATTGACTTCAAGCTTCTCACATCATATTATATGCCCTCTACACTAAAAATTAATATGAATATGCGTGGAGATGATACTGTCAGCATCCATTTGGCCATCAAACATCATTCTTTGTGCTCAGTATATAGGAATAAGTTGATCAACTAAACATCTTTTAGAGGTAAGTCACTTCCACCCCAAACTTGGATGATCAACTGCCTGACAGCCTTGACTTACAGACCTGAAAGTGGTCCATTAAACAAGAAATAATAATTTATTATAGTTCAGAGTTAAGAGACGATTTTTTTATACAGTTTAAAGAAGAATTATAGGAGAATAGATGTGAAAGTTATTATAGACATAGCAGATATATCGAATTGAGTCATGACAAGCATAGTTTGTTATGTAAAATGACAACCGTAAAGCGAGAGTTGAACATTTAAAAATAAAAATTGAAGCAAATAAGGAGAATCAACTTCCCTCCACAAAGAATCTTGTGAAAGAAACGACAAAGAGCATTGACCGTCAAGCAGATTGAGTTGCAAGATTAATACGTTTTAATCGATACACATATGGAGTAAGATGTAAATCTGATAACAAATAGCAGCAATTGTTTCCGAACAGACTCGATAAGATCTTGTTGAATTACATAGCGTAGGTTCCAAACAAATGATGCACACTCTAAGATCGGACGAAGAATTAATGTGTACAGAAGTTTTGTAGTAAATGGTGAGCCAGAATTCACGCAAGATTTAAATTAAATAGAAAACACAGATTGTTATTGTTTTATTAAATCTTATAGTATATCGGATAGGCTTCCATATGGAATAATACATTGGGCAAATGGCCTCCACGGTCAAGACGCACAAGACCATTCTGCAAAATGTGACTGAAATTCATTGATGCATAGTTTAACTTCTTCTGTAATGTGCGGTTGATTGTGGGCTTGTTCACATAGAACTTTGATTTCAATAAACTCATACAAAGAAATCTATTGGTGTTTAATCACAGGATCTAGGGGGCCAATTCTGAATACAGTAACGAGAAAGTACACGACCAGGAAATATCTCATGAAGTATATACGGCACCATCTTTTTAAAACTATATATTGGTCATATTAATATCATCCAATTTCGGCAGAAAAAAATACTTACGAAGGTTGCTACATATGTTTCTAGGATAACCATGAAAAAATGGTTATGTATGAGAAAAAATCGCTTTATTGTTTTTCAAAATATTCACCATTAGGATCGATACACTTTTGCAGTGAAGCAGTTTTGCCACTCCAAAACATGCGTTTTGAAACTATCAACAGCTTCTTTGGGAGTTGAAAACCGCTGACCGCGCAATTTATTTTTGATGTGAGGAAATAGAAAGAAGTCATTTGGTGCCAAGTCAGGGCTGTAAGCCGAATGACACATCAAATCGATGTTTTCAGTGTCCAAAAACTCATTTGTTACGGCCGAAGTGGTGTCCAATATGAACAATCCTTTCTGATGACCAAATGTTCATATAATGTTGTATGTATGCTAGTCATACCAACGCCCAGGGATGTCTCAATCTCATGGTAGTGACATGACGATCCTGCTTTATCAGTTCACACACAGCATCGATGTTTTTTAGCACAACGACCGATTTTGGACGAACTTCACGAAATTCTTCGGTGAGCAAACTGCGGTCACGATTGAATTCGTTGTACCAGTTTTTCACAGTGGCCAAGGATGGAGTCTCATCACCAATGTTTGATTTAAGTTGATTGGTGCACTCTTGTCTTGATAATCCACGTCGAAAATCGTTACAAATCATCGCACGAAAATGTTCACGGTTTAATTGCATTTTTTTTTGGGCGAGATGAATTTTTCAGGTGTTTGTAAAGAAACCAAATGGCGCTTGTACGTCAAAGTGTTCACAGTAAGTTAGGCCTAAAAAATGTCAGACTTTATGATGGAGACGTCAGATTGCATCTATCAACATGTTTTGTTGCTCAGGCTATAAATATATGTAGCAAACGTCGTAATGGGTAATGCTTGACCAGCCTTATTTTCTAAAAAATATGGTTCAATGATTCCTCCAGCCTTAAATCATACAGTGACACATTGTGGATGCATTGGTTTTTCGACAATCACATAAAGATCCCGGAATTCCAAACATGTCAATTTTGGAGGCTCACATTTTGATAGTGAATTAGGAAGGAAAGCTAAATTCAGAAGATATAAGTATTTCAGATGAAGTGCTGAGCAATTCAACAATATTTTGCTGTGAATCACATGGATAGAATAAGGTGAGTCACTCCGCGAGATTACCTTCTTCTTTTAGAACAAATCACAAAGTGAACGTTAAAAGTTAAGTTGCTGCGAATTAATATATTCCTGAGTACTATCTTCAGTAGTTGTTGCTATGAGGCGATGAAGAAATATTGACTTATGTGGAGCAACTGCCATAGCCTAGTATGTTTCAGTGCATTTGAAATAGACTTTGAGTTGATGGCGACTTCATTTGATATTTTTGTTTGTATTGGCAATGCGAATCATTACAAAAAAGTAAAATAATATAAAAAATGAAAACAGTCACCTAATTTTAGTTAACACTGTCAAATGCTTCATGCAAATAAACGGTAAATTTAGCAAACAAACAAATAATATACAACGATCAGAGAACAACAGAAAGATGCTTGTAATAAATAAAACAACAACAATTTATATGTTATTGAAAACAAAACTTAGAATAAGATTTACAGCAACAATTAAATGCTTATCATAAACGCTGCAGAAATATGATGAAAGAGAAATGCAGGGAGCGTGAAGGAAAAAAGGAAAGTAGATGCGCACTTTAATAAAAATATTTATAAATAATAGAAAAATAATACTAGTACATACTAATAAAATAATACAATATAATATTTTATAGAACGAGTGGTTTAAAGTAAACAAATTAAACGTAAATTTTTTTAAGCTAACCGCTAAGCGCAACTGCATTGAGTAGGGTTTCAGTGATATAGGATTTATGTAGTAGATCAAAAGTAAAGATGTGCTTAATTCAATCAGGTAAGACTCATTTAATCTTTGCTTCAAGCTGAACAAACATTTATTTCGAATATTAAATCGTATAAAGTTTATAAAAAACGTTTTTTCGTATTTATATTCAAAAGAGTAGTGACTCATCCTTTTCGAGTGCAGTTGCTATAAATAAACTTTTATAATCATTTTATTCATATTCATGTTTTAAAATTCGACTTAACATCGGGGATATAGCTCAGTGGTAGAGCATTCGACTGCAGATCGAATGGTCCCCGGTTCAAACCCGGGTGTCCCCTGTACTTTTTTTCCTTTTTAATAAGCCAGTTTATTCAATGAGCTCAGTTGCAGTTGATTTACATTTTATATTCTTGGCTTCGAAGTTCTTCAAGAAAGCATTGGAGAACTCGATTCGGATTAGATGAAGGATCAGATCAGAATTGGTACTTCTTCCATTTATAACCGGACTAAAAAAAACTTAATAATTTGAATAGAAATATCAATTCCGCTTTAATGTAATTCAATTTTTTATATGTGTCGATTGTTTTGAAGTAAATGTGATAATGAACTCATTTGAAAATAGAACTGATTTGTTTGACGTACGAAAAAAATGAACTCATTGTTTAAAAATTCATTTTTTTTATTATTATTATTTATAAGCACAACAATTTGAAAGGCGTTGGAAACAAAACCAGGCAAACCACAAAATCGATCAGCAAATTAAATTTAAATTGTTTCATTCATAAGACACCTGACACGAGGGTTGTATAGAAGGTTTTTTTGAGATTTTATGATGTGTTAAACAGTGAAAATGGCAAAGGAGTACATTGGTACTTCATCATAGCCATCTTGCTTAAGAACACTTTGATATGATATTGGTGCCGTTCGTTAGGTCTGAGTGTCAGCTATCCATTTTAAAATGAGAAAATGTGATACATTTCAGTGCATTAAAAAATATATTTATTTTTATCCAACATTTATAAAATATTTCCGCAATTATTTGATTAAAAAAAATATGAGCTTCCGCTTGCAGTTCGAAATGTTTCTATCGAACTGAAATCGAAAACTCATATTCGAAACCAATAATTGTTTAGATTTAAAAGCAAGTTGTGGTGCTTAGCGTGCTGGACAGAAAATATTAAATCTAAGTAGTTTCATTTTAGAGCTATTCTGAGTCTTGGATATGGTGGTTCCATTGCATTGACTCTGGTTAATGTTTGTTGCAGCAGTTACTTCTTTAATACCTCCCGCCGCATTTACTTCATCAAAGTAGGAGATAAAACTGCGTTTCTGCTTTTTCGTTCGAAAAGAATGTCGCATACTTTTGAATATATGTTGCATCATGTGTGGCGAACGTTTTGAAGTTGCAACAGTCGGCGTTGGTCTCAAGTAGAGGCGTTTTAAGGTGTCTTTTTTGAGTTCAATTTTTGGCATTGCCTGCGGTGTACTATTTAAACTTGATACAGGCAACGGCTTCTGTAAGTCCAATAAGACTTGTGCAAGTCTCTGCCGCAATTCAATATAGCAGGCATCCGTATTAGTTTCTAAAATAAGATCTGTTGCAAAGGGATCTTTGTTTTCGGGATAATTGTCAATTGAGTGTGGCAACAATGGCCTTTTTAGTGTAGCTCTTTTTGGTATGCAACGACGCTTGCTTCTTGGTGGCGGTTTTGGTGGTTTTAATGGTTTGGGTACAATGGGCTGCTGTATTGAAGTCTGAGCGGGTTGCGCTGCTGGCGTGACTGCATGCTGTTGCACCAAGTCTGCGGTAGATGGTGTAGGAGGTTTGTTCGACTGCTGTAGCTCTTGCGTACTTTCCGCTGTTATTTCTTCGCTTCTCTGCGCCAAATCGTCAGATGATTCTAGCTTGCGAGTACTGTAAATATGCTTTACTCTAGCCGTATGTTAGGGTATTAAGGTAGCCAAAACTTACATATAAACAATTGCTACAAAGATATTCAGTAGAGGCAAACACATCATGCCCAACAATAATGCACGTATGAAGGGGCATTTGTAGGCAAAGATGCCTTCAAAGAACTTATACAATGCAAAGCAACCTGAAAAATAAGAAATTTAAATTTACTTGCCAAAAGTTTGACACCAAACTTACATCGGCAGATTTGTAGCCATAAGATCTTACGTAGATACTTCAAATGCTCTACAAATTGCATGGCCAACTCCTTGTGCTGCACTATCCATGCATTTATAGGTTGAACTGCTATAATTTGTATACCACTTCTGTTGCTCCTTGTATTATTATTGCCGCAGTACATGCTCTCCAGCCGTTTAGTAATCCTTTGCTGCTCGGCGTAATAGCACAGGACTATAAGTGCGATTAGAAAGATACACGCGGCAATCAAAATTTGTTGCTTAAATGTTTTGAAATTAAATTCCATGAGCTTTTAGTTTTCGTCATAAATATACAATAGAATTTATTTTAAGAAATATAAAATTAAAAATAAAAAATATTTCTAGTCTCTAGTAAAAAAAATATTTTTGTTTTCATTCTTTCTTTTGTTTGGAGACTTCTTCTCTAACTTCTGTATTTACTTCTTCGAAATTTGCAACGTTTCCAGGACAATAACAATCGTAGGGAAAGCCCCAGCCTGCAATTGATCGATAATCATAACCGGGCGGCATCATGCCCGTATAATTACGCTCATTTAGGCTCTCTTCGTCTTCAGAATCATCCGTTTCATCATACTGGCGAACTCTTAAACAGCGTAGGTGATGTGCTGCACAGATAGCCGGTAACAGGAGGAACAGACAGATCAGCAATCCGAGCCAGAAGGCGTTCTAAAAATTAATAGCGAAAAAAGTTATTGGTTTCGGAAACGTTAAACCTAAAATGTTTCGCATTGGAACAGTAACTAGACGAGGGTTCAAGTACAGAAACACTGTTCAAATGCCTCGAGACTTATTTGTGTCTGTTCGTATGTAGGTCATTGGTTTTCCGAATGACAGTGACGTCCGCCTAAGCTCAGTTTCAGTCGGTTACAGTTTTGTGTTATCTAGTTCACCTCTACCAACTTACCATAGGTTCCACAATGCCCATACAACCGATATATGTAGATCCTGTTACATTTTCCGCCCGTTCCAGTGGTACACATTTAATCTGTTTGTTCTGCGATTCTTTGCGCACCATATCAATATAAGCATTGAACTCATCGCGTATAAATTGCGTCAAATTGCTGCCCGTATTTCCGGAAGCGTTTGCACCATGCTGCCGTATACTCATCTGAGTTTCATTAATCTTGTCGAGTGCTTCACGCGCTACATGCGCAAAGTTGCCCGGTGTTGCTTTGCCTATTTTCTTATCGATATCTGCCAGTTGACTATGTATGTCGTCAACTATACTCTGAAGTGGCTCATGCAGATAATGAATATATGCGCGCACATTTGTGGCACAATTTTCCAAAGAAATCTTTGTTAAACGATTTTTTTCATTATCTAATTTGCGTGCTAGTTCCTCCAGATTACTAGCCAGTCCTGGCATTGGCAGATGCACCAATTCTTTACACATTATTCTAGTAAAATTTTCACTATCATATGTCGCTAGGCTGCCATGTTCCATTATTCGTGAAAGTTTTTCCATTTGTTCTTCGTCGATCAAGGTGAAATTTTTCAAATCGACTGATTGCGAATTATTGCCCAGTGTGCCCATATCTCGGCTAATGTTTGACATTATCTGTTCGCGTAAATCCTCCAAATTGTATAATTCATCCAAGCCAAGTATATCGGGTAAAGTATCGCCCGATTTGCAATTTTTAATAGCATTTAGGATTTCTTGATCGGTCAGTGGTTGTTCGTTGCTCATTTTTTCCAATAAGCGTGTGTTATTCGCTTTTGTACTATTATAATTTTTTGTACTGTATGAAAGGTATATATTGTTCTTTAATATAAAATATAGTAAATAAGTTATATACAAACCTTCTATCCAGACAGACACCACGATAAAGCATTAAACCATGCACCATATAAAATATTGCAACCAGAGTTATAAAGCTTATTGTCACAAATATTAGCATAATTGGTCTATTTTTTTTATAGATAAAAATTTTACTGTATTTAAATGAAAAATATTATTTTAAATCAAATCACTTACACCAGCATCCAACAAAAACATTTGTTCAAGTAAATCAAAATTATGCCAATCAATAATGCCAAGACAATCTGAACGAAAAAAATTAGGTATACTTGCACACTATATCCAGACATGACTGTACTCGTGCTTACCAATATGATTAGTATACAAACAAATAGATTTAAGCCATATGCGCCATTGACCAATTTCCGGCGTAGTTCAATAAAAGAAGCCGCTCCAGCATCTGTTGTCTCATTACCGCGCAACATTTCCTTTGCTTTCTTCAAGATATCATCCACTCTCCTGGTCTTATTGATCAATAGGTTGGCTTAGTTATTAAAAAAAACAAGTAGAAATAATTATAATTAATTAATTTATCGGCATTGCTTAGTATTCTATAGTAACGTACTGCCCATCTCCAAGTCCTTCTCAACAAGCGGTCCAATTTTTGTCATAGAGTTGGTCGTTGTATTTTTTATTTTTTCCAACTCTTTTTTTGCTCTCTCATAGAACGGTTCAAAATTAGCATCTATAATTTCTTGTGCACCCTGCACATAAAGTGTTATATTGGGTAACTGAAATAGCACGAAATTTATACAAAAGTTAATGGAGATTTGATGTTCCATATTTGATATTATTTCTCTTACCAAATCATAATGCAAACAACCCATATCCAATGCTGGTATATTATGTACACGTAGGAAGTTTTTGCAATCATTTGTATCCGTGCAGAGTGAGAAGAGTGTAAAGGAGAGTTCTCGTTTGACGCCGCGTAGTGCTAAAAAGAATGAAAAACCATTGGAAATGTACAGCCATCGCATATGGATATTCACCAATGAAGTCATTTAAACCCTAAACCTATCTAGGATATCTGTTTTCCTTTTATTAACTACGCTCTTATCCACGTCGCGGAGCTGCCACTTTTTGATTGTTAGTCGGTATCATACATAAAAACTGGAATTAGCTAATCCAACCTTACAAAGACTATAGTCCGATTTGAAGCAAATCTTCCCATATATTCCCATTTATTGGAGACTGTTGGATGTTCATAGTTGTCTTCATCAACAGATATTTGGCTAAATGCCTCCGGGTGGGCTTCGACCATTATTGCAATTGTGTGATCAAGCATTTCTGGCCGAGAAACTTCAGACACAACGTTTTTCGGTTCTGATTGCATATGGATAACATCACTTTTTGGCAGTTAGCAAAACATTGCATGTTGGATATATTTTAGAATGCCGATCCTTTGAACCAGCTTGGTTACATACCATTTATGTTGGCAGGTGCGAAAGAGTCTCAGTGTGTTAGTCCGTTTATTTAGGAAAGAGTTACTAATTAGCGGTAGACAGTCAACTTATTACTCAAACTATGCTTGCTCATCTCGAGCTCAATAGCCAGTTCAATGTTCGCAATTTCATGCTACAGGTTACCAGAGTTTAACGGATGTACATGCGTCATCTGAACTATCCCTCAAGGACCATACCTAGAGCACAATTTAAATGAGGTATCACCAGATTGTTAAGCTTGACTTCTGAACAATTTCTCCTCTGTAGCGCAAATGTACAGTGTTGTATAAATTGTTGCCATTAAGGGCCATATATCAGCCTTTGGCCTCTCTGATGAAGCCAAGAACTAAAACTCTGCTGCCTCGCAATGGTACTCTGAGCTGGTTAGTGTCTCCAGCGTATGTAGCCAGTATTGTATTGGGTGTAACTGGAGCTAGTAGTAATCTGCAGTTAATATAAGGCCAAGTTCATTTCCTGCTCCAACGCAGGAAATCTCGAGCTTCGACCATAAAATAGCGACGAGAAGTAACGCTTAAGCACAAGCTACTGAGCCGTTGGGAGTAAAGATGGAATCAAATGCTTGTTGAACATCACAGCCGCCAAGGATATGCTGAAAACCTCGATGGACCTAATTGCTGCCAAACTGTTGGTCTGGAAAAGGATTCTGCACAGGTGGAATGGCCAATATTCGATCGGCGTTCGCATTCTTCGTCTTCGGATAATGCTTAAATACTTTTGGTTGACGTAGTTTTTACTTCTGTATTTACATCCGAAAAGATAGCGGGACCTTGACTTCAGGAATTTTCGGCTAGGAAGAACAACTCGTGCTTTGAGGCTATCCAATCCTTGACATATTTTTTGCATTCTTCATATGAAGTACATTTCTACTGAGACAGATCATGTGTCATCGACCAAAGCAATTACTAGTCGAAAAGAACGATGTCTGAAGAATACTGCAGGCGGGTTGGACTTCCCATTCAAACGTTTCCAAGCAAGTCTTGAACCATTTTATCAACATGTTGTAGGTGACTATGCATCGAAGAGAGTCCATTGCCTCTTTCTTAGACGCCAACACTGGATCCATCGGTGAAATATCTAATGATAGAAATTTAGCTCTGGATCAAGTAAGCCACTTGTTCTTTGTTTCGACTAAAAATTTCATATTATTTTTTTTGAAATTTAGAAATAGCACACAATAATCCGTTATTCTTTAGTATCTCCTTCTGCATGAACTGTGTAACAACTACATGACTCCATTTGTATCACAGCCACTTGTTGTTGCTAATCAGATCGCATACTCCAGAGCTTTAATTTCCTTTTTAAAGTATATATATAGAGCGGTCACCATATCACTACGAAATATAGCTAGATCGGACGTTTTTATTCCACGTCTAGCGAAATATTTCATTGCGTATTTTGATGTACACGGAGTAATGATGTACAGATGCCTCTCTCCTACGAATATTTACGAATAATTCTTACAACTTCACAAATTTTAATGAAATATAAAAAAAAAAATATGCACACATTTATGCGAGTCCCTTCACATTTGGGCAATTAGGCTTTTTACTGTCAGGTTGAGTAAAATCTAACTCAATAAAAATTAAATAATATCTATCATATATTTGGATAATAAACCTTCATTAAAACTAAAGGACAATTTTAAAACTCACCATCTCTATACTGCATGGCGAAAAAAATTGCATCCTCCACCATTCTCATCAAGTCTAAAAATAATTCCTTTACTCTGGGCATATTTTTTATCATATCTTCAAATATTCTGATTGATTCGATTTTCGCTAATATTGCAAGATCATCAAAGACACTACCAGTAGAGCCTGTAAATGTTAAATTTTTTATACAAATAATCTTCCATATTTGTTTAAACTACAACAGACCTTCCATTTCTGTTTTTATATGACGCTTCAGAGTATTATATCCATTGATATATAAATGGAAAACCAATTTCGAGGTTTCTTTTAGAAATGTGCAAGTATCTGCCCTTTTTTTCTTTGCAGCTACTTGCGATTTTTCAAATCCTTTCATCATTAATTCATTACCAACAATTGCCATATATAAGCCGAAACTGTAAGTTTTGCATTTAGACTATTAAATAGAGTTCAGTTCCAGCTAAAAAGCTTACATCATGCCCAACAGCAAGAGCAGTAGCAAGCCTGCGCAAAGTATTCTTTGGCATGTACGATGACGTCTATAACAAGGGCCCTGACAGCGTAAACAGAAGCAACAATAGAACATGCTGCAAGAGTAAATATTTATAGCTTATAATATTTGCAATTCGAAGTTGTAGAGACTCACCCAATTATTGGCATCAGCAATAGAAATATGACCAATAATACCGCCATTATATGCACGCCGCGATATGTTTTCAAGAACGGTACCCATTCATTTTTTATTGTCTTCGGTCCAATATCCATTGTATTATTTTCATTTGTAATATAACCTGTTCACATTAGAGTTCATAATTTATATAAAGCTATGATTATTGCATTCACCCTCAGGTAAGCTGTCCGTGTCCTTCATATACATGTCGGATACGCCATTTGTAAAAGGTCTTACGGGTTGAAGCACCTTTGCTGGTTTTGCTTCTTCATCGTGCAAGGTATAATTGGCTGTTCCTCGAAATTCTTTATATTTTGCCTTTTTTAAATGCAATTTGGCATAGTTTTGGTCTATGAATATATTAAATAGCAGCACATAGCAGACAGCATAGGTGCATGTTAGAATGGAGTATTTGCGGTGAAGCATTGTCGAAATAATTTTTAAATTTTTTGTATTTAAATTTAATCGACATATAACTGTGAGCTTAGCATGTTTATTTTTTAAAGATTTGTAGTACATTTTTTTTTAAATTCTGTTTGTCAAAATATTGCACAAAATATTTCGTGGTGAAAAATAGAAAATCAGTAATCGACAATGGGTTTGCGTCCATAATGAAACATAGACCGAGCATTTGTCCAAATTCGGTCAATGTCCCATCCGCCTTAATCATGATACCGCCCGACATGATCAAGGCCCAAGTAGGTCTACTAGGACCAACGATAGATCAAGAGTTGGATCATAGCGTAGATCCTGGTATAACCACATGATTGTCCAGCTTGAGCAATGTATCCGCCCAGCATTCTCAAGCTCCAGTAGGACAAGGTCAAACATCTGATCTAACCTCAGGTGCGTCCAGTCATGTTGGTGCTACCGCCCTGCACAATTTGGCTCAAAGTCAGGTCTCAGGTGTTGATCAGGATATTGTTTTTACCCAACCTCATCTCACCTACCCATGCGAGGTCTGTGGGAGGACGTTTTCTACACGAACTGGACTGGCGGTACACTTTTAGAGGTCACATCCTAATGAATCAGACGTCCGAATTGACAAAAAAGCTCGATGGTTCGTGGAAGAGATTCAAAACTTAGCCAGAAAAGAGATTGAATAAGAAGACGTTAGGTTCTTGAATTTAGAGTTAGGGAAAAAAAGATGTCTCAGTACTTTTAAAACGATATTCAAACCAAAGCAAAAAGGAGCTCATGAACCAGGCGATTTTGGGCCGATCACCATGCTATCAGTCATGGTAAGACACCTACACCAAGTACTTGCTAAACGTATAAAAATGGAACGCCCTCATGGTATTAGGCAACGCGGTTTCATTGATTCCGACGGCTGTGCCGATAACTCCGTGTTATTAGATTTCATATTGAAGCCCCATTAAGGATAATACGGTGGCTCTACAATTGTGCCATCAATAACTGGTAGCTCCTGTATCATTTTTCTAACGGCGGAGTTGTTCGCTTCATCGGCGCCAAGTAGCTGAGGTGATAAAATCTGGTGGTGATGACTACCATATTGCGATCTGCGACGAAATCGATAAACCTCTCTTTATTATTAGAGGTAGTGTCTACCGATCTTTGTGCTAAAGATTCCTTCATTTGTTGTCTCTAAAACTTAATTGCTCCCCCGGTTCTGATATTTTTCAAACAGGTACAGGTACAGGCGTGATCCTTGGCTTTATCTATTTTGAAATCATCTTAAATCAAAGGAACCATTCCAAAATTCAAAAGCTGAAGTCAATTCCAACTTTTTGCATTTTTTCGTGTTATATATAAAGATATATATATATATATATATATATATATATATATATATATATACATCATATCATATATTGATTTTTGTTAAAATATATTCAAAATACACACGCAATAATATTCACAAAGAAACTCGAAATTTAAACAATAATCGCCGGCATCCAAAGCGATATTTCTAACAAAATAATTTATAGAAATATATTCGAACTTCTTTTTCAGTCAACTTTTCTCTTCGAATAGTCTGTACTCTCGTCGCATGGACATTTTTCATGAACTCTTGGTAAAGTCAGAAACGGTGACTTATTACATTTGCACTTGTTTGGTATGCCGTCTTCGCAAACAACAATTGTCGGAGTTATTATGGGACCAGGAGCTCCGGTGCATTCGGGACAACTAAAAAAAAGTTTATTAGTAAAAATTTGGTAAAAAAATCTAGATTTAAAAACTTTGCTTACACGCCTGCAACCGGTGCTGGTACTACATATGGCACGATTCTACCGTATAGACATTGCAGTCTATGCGCTATAAATAGAAGCGGTAACAATAAGAGTCCACAGCCCAGCAGCCCGATCCAGATGCCATTCTGTAAAATGTAATCAAAATAAATGTGTTAATTTTTCTTATTTGAACTTACCACCGGATCAACGAGTTGCTGACATATATGATCCACACTGGTATTATATATATAAGCAAGTGGCGCACAATGTCCAACATCGTGCTCGATCTGCCTGACCAACGTATCTTTGTAGTAGTCCATTTCTAGCGCAACGAATTCGGATAAGTTTGTAGCAACCTTCGAAATAAAATCTGTGCCATGCATATTGAAATAATTTTCAGCTTTTTTTACAGCATTCAGCAGCAAAGTAATCGAACTTGTGAAGTTATAGTTCTTGAACAATATTAGTTCGTCAATGGTCGCCACATAGTTATGTATAAGATCCACCCTCTTCGCTAGTGGCTCTAGCATATATTCATTCGCTTGTTTCATATCCAACACATCATTGTATAACTCATGCTGCACTGGAATACTGCATTTTTTGCCTTTGGTTATCTCCCAATAGAGGTATCTATGCAGATCCCTGGCAACTATGTTCACATCAACCGGTGAATATTGTTTGCACATAATCTGGGTAAAGAGCGAACTGTGATATGCGGAGAGATTGCCTTGTATCATGACATCCATACGATCCATTTCGGCTTTCGGTATCATTATAAGATTTTTTAGCTCTTTTTCGATTGTAGAGAACTCGGATTTCTTAAATGTATGCGGCTGCATGATACTAAGCGTTTCCAGATTACGAAAGTTATATACATTATTCAGATGTAGGAGATGGTAGATGGTCTGATTGGCCTGACAGGCGCGTATTGCATTTGACAGCTGTATTGGCTGCAAATTAGTCTGATTGTCGTCTTCGAATTCTACGCGTATGGGCATTGATTCCGCATTGAACTTGATTTCGCTCTCGAACTTGTGATATAATGCATTGTCAATATTATCGCTGTATTGTTTAATACAAATAGTGAGATATAATTTATATTAATAATTAATTTTGCTTACCGCAGCGGTACACAGCCGCCTGCGTAGGCCACCAATCCCAACAAGAAGTAGAACAAAGCAACAATCAATGTTATGGAAAACATCAAAAAAATCAAAAGTATGACACTAAAAAAATAATTAATTATTAAACATAATAGCTTTTAAAAATCTTACACCATACTTACATACGCATAATATTAGCGCCCGCAGCTCTATGACAGCTAGGATCTCGATAGCCAGTTGTTGGTCTGCCAAAGAAACCAAAGATAAGCCCAAGCACTAAAAATATTAACATCTAAGGAACATACACACAAATCGTTAATTACTTTCAGTTGCTAAGCATATTTTTCTATATTTACTTGCCACAATTAATATTATGCAAACCATGAGCGTTATGATATGCCTACTAGGCCCGAATATGTCATAGATATCCTCGAGCGATTTCGTTGAACGCAATGTATACAAATGTACATCGCTTATTAAGGAATCGACTAGGTTTCTTATGTTATCAGATTCCGACCTCATCATACTACCTATTGAAATAAAATTCGTAATAATTGAAACCATTCTTGAACATCATTCATCATTTGAATCTTTAATACATACCACCCGATCTTATATCATTTACCATGGGAGCTGTAATTTTTTCCATGTCATCGCGTAACAGCGCTACTAAAGCAGAGAGCTTAGCTATGGCATCCATAATAGGTTTTTTATAATTACTTTTGATAATTTCCTTCATGCCTTCGATGAAAAGTGTTGCATTGGGTAGCTGAAAAAAAAACAGATTTTTAATTGTTTATTACAAGAAAAAAAGGTAGACAAGACCAATAACTCGAATAGGACCATTGAATGTATGCTCTCTTTCTGATTCTTCTAAGCTCACGCAAGTATGCAAAGATTATTTTAAGCCATATGATAAGTCACTATTCCGAGAGGTTCATGGGTCGGACGGGATGGCGTCATCCAGAAACGAGGACGGAGTTCGGTTACTCAATCTTTGCGCCAAGCACCAAATGTTCATTGACGACAGCAAATTTCCAGAGTTGCAGCTGGGAGTCTCTCGAAACCTTAGTAGAAGCATCTTCACCGATTCTTCTACTGGGGACGAAATAGCCTAGCCTAAAAAACAACAACAAAGCTGCTGGACCAAATGGTTTACCAGCTGAACTGCTCAAATACAGCGCAAAATCCATTTCACGCGCCCTACACCTTCAGGAATCATGGCTATCTGCAAGCATCTCAAATGTCTAGAAGGAGGGGCTGACCGTTACTATTCCTGTATAGTGATTAAATGGAAGTCCCCGTTGAGTGGAGGTCCCCATAACTAATTTTAAAGGATTTCGAACGTGGGTTTAACACCATTGAACAGAAGCGCGATGCTACGGTCACTGAGCAGCTGTGGGTTCCTAACAAAATAATTGATCTCATAAAGGCTTCATGAATGAAGAAAAGTGGTGGAGCTGTGTCAACCGTAAGTATTAAAGGCAAATGGTTCAAGTTGAAGTACGTTCGATACTCAGTATTGAGCTTCCATTGTAGATTGCCATTGTAAACAGAAAAATCTATACAGCCTGGTTGGTTGTTAGCGTTGACCGGATATCTTGTTAGATCCCCAGTAACTAGAACCTTAACGCGAGAGGGCAGAATTAAATCAGCGAGCTCGCTTACTTCAGTTATTAGCTCTCAGTTAACTCCATAGCATGTACTAGCCATGCAGCTTGTTAGAGGAGTTTTATTCGATCACGAATCATTCAGATTTTGAGCACAGTAGAATGTTTCTATCCTAATATTTCCAATGGTGAATATTCTACACGGATACATATAGGAACATATTCTCGAATATATTCTCTGGGTATCTCGAAGTCAAGTTCTTTCTTGTTTTAAATACATACTTATAATCTACTTCTATATCAGATAATATTTGTGACAAAAATTTACCCAACTGTTTTTTAAATATTATTATATATAAATTACCACCCAAAACTTACCGCATCATAATGAAGGCAACCACCGTCTATATACATCACGCTGCCATTTAATATTATATTCATACAATCTGTCAGTGCTGATCCCTTGCAAATGCTGCATTGTTTCAAAATAACGCGTCTAGAGCCGCGCAGTGCTGTTAAAAACAAATATTCACTTTTTTCTTATAATTTATTGACAATCCTTTCTTCGCTGATGTCTTGACTCACCATCTCTCAGTTGTGAAGCATAAAAAACTGATTCTTTCATAAGTCTTTCAACTTGTTGCATAATATCGAGTGCCCTCGGCATATTTTCCAAAATACGTGCAAGTTCGCTTAGAGCAATTGCCAAAGATACATCCGCAAGATCCACAAAAATATGCTTATAGGCATCTGCATTTAAAAACGTAAATAATTAAAAGGATTAATGGACAGACGGACGGACAGACGTACTTGTAAGCTCATCAACTAAATTATTCTCAAGTTCTTCATAGTTGTTCACGAATAAATGCTGAAAATGTGCGCCAGTCAACTCTAAATAGGTGCAAGTATCGCGACTGCCACGTTTCATTTCGTACGAAGAATAGGCGAGGCCACGTTCCAGCATTTTATTGTTGACAATTGCAATAATAAGTGGAAATCTACAAAAACAAATAAATTATTAATTTTATGTGTGCTGTATTAAATTAATAAATTGCTTACAGAAATATGACAATCAGTATGATGAGTATAATGCCATAGCAGCAACGTAGCCATGCATCTCTTTGATAATGACACGGCGGGCAGTATCTGCCGCAGCGTCTGTGCCAGCAAAAACAGCAATAACAAACGCTGAAATTGTGAAAATATTTAATTATTAAATTTAGTATTTAATAATTAATTACTTACGCTAAGAATGGCATTGCTATGATGAGTATCAACAGCAGCAGCACAAACAAAAGCAGCAACCAATAATAGGACAAGAGATCCGACCATTTATTTTCTGTAGTTTTTGGACCAAGCTTCATCTTGTTGCCGGTCAGATAGTTAACATAGTCTATATAGTGAAATATTATTAAGCACAATTTAAATTTAAAATTTAAATAATTTCTTCCTACCTTCTGGCAGTTTTGGCTTCTTTGAGAACATATAATCGAATATATCACGATACATTGCATATACTGGTTCCTGTCCATATCTCGAGTGATTCATGGGCCTTGTATAGTTTCTGTCTGGTGTGTATTCGGTAAAGTTGGCACGTTGAAAATGCGCCACGCCCATGCGTTCATGCATTGTACGTGATTCGTAATATTCTGTTGAATCATTTCCCTCACTTGTATCGTTTGACTCATCGCGGCGCATACGAAGTGCAAGTTCAACCCAGTCATCTTTTATTTCTTCTAAGCCATCTGCATAACTTGAACCGATTAATCCGTTTATGACGAACGTATAACACAGTAGACACCAGCTGAGTATATATATCAAACGACATTTGTTCCTTGGTGTTTCTGCGAATGTGTTGCATCTTCGTTCTAGTGTAGAGTTTTTATGTGACATATTCTTTTTTTTTTGACAAATATTTCTTTCTTTTTAGATTTAGTCATTGCTATTTATTTTCGTATGTCTAATAAGTCAATATTAATTTAAAACAGTCTAAGTTCCGTCGAGCGAATGCATTTTTTGGTGCATAAGAACACAACGAAGTACTAGGTACCTTCGAGCGTACCATCATCATGTCTTGTTTGGCCTTTGGCGAGGGATAGTTTTCATTTCAGAAAACTTTATCTATCTGAAAACTAAAGTCACAAGCTATAACGTCAGCCTGGAGATCAAGCTTGCTAATAGATGCTAGTTTGGACCCAGTAAGAAAATTAAAAATATAGACTTGTCCACATGGACCTGCCTTCGGACCACTTACCTCCCATCATCACGATTGATGCTGCAGCCATGACTTACCCTTCATCGATGAGATTTGTAGGTCCCAGCTCAAACATAACTGCTTTTCAGAGGTATCTAAACAATGAAATATATCCGCATATGGAACTTAACTCTACAGATGATATAGATTACGCACTAGACCTATTCACCAGAAAGTATATGAAGCAGAAGCTATAGAACCAAACCCCCAATACATGATCGTGGTATGTAAGCGCTTTTATAAGTTGAAAGCGCACCTCTGAGCCTCTGAGCTTCAGAAATAACGTTCCAATTTCCTCGACATTATTTTAAAAAATATAGACACTGGCAGAGATGCAACTTTTTAAATTTGGATGGCAACTCAAAGCGCCATGCGGGAACCTTCGCGTCAGGCCTTAGTGGAAGATAGTGTCCATCTGACAAAGAGCAAGCTGACATACTCGAACAACTCCTTGCTGAGCGTTTCAGACCATTCAAGCTTGCATCAGCCATATAGACTCAAGTACTAAGAAATCTTTAGAATGTCCACTGCAGATGGATATACAAATTGCCCCAATTACATTGACGGAGCTCTCAAAAGTCATAGCAGGCCTCAAAAAAAAAAAAAAACAAAGTTCCTGGACAAGATATAAAATGCAAATATTTTGTCGAGGAACTCATCTTCTCTTCTCGGTAACGCTGTTCAATGCTATATACTAAAAGTGCAATACTTATCTATTCTACCGACGGATCATACCTACTGATCAGTCTTCTTCCGTCGCTTTCGAAAGTTTTGGAGAGACTTTTCGACACTAAAATTTCCGACATAATAGATTCCAAAGGTCTATAAACAGATCACCAGTTCGGATTTTGTTCAGAACATGTTACAGGCGAAGAACTTCTCAGAGTCGTAAATAATATTCTAAAGACAATTGCTAACAGAGTATTGTATTGCTTAGGGTACTACGGTTTGTTCTCAAACTGCGTTTCTATCTGAATGGGCAAAAGTTTTTCGTAAAAATACGCGCAAGTGCCTTCCCAAATTATCCCGTGTACGCTGGGTTCCCTCAAGATAGCGTCCTTGACCTACTAACTCCTGATGGAGTCATAATAAACTACACTTTGAAAAATAATATTGCTACATTTGCTTTGATTTAATTGCTTTTATTTAATATTTTTAGTGGCCATATCGAGGCTCTACCCCTCAAATTTTAACCAAACTTATGATCTTTGATCCCATTAATATGTATACCAAATTTCAGCTCTGTATCTTAAATGGTTGTGAAGATATGACGGTTGAAAACATATATACTTGTCACCTGAGGTATTTCCTTCTAAACTGATTATGTAGACTCTCATAATGTTTGTTTAGATACAGTCCTATATATGTAGAAATATTATTTTCAATTGAAATTCATGTGAGTTCTTGCATAAACTGTTCCGGTATATGTTAGATCGTTCATAATTAAATTTTATAAAATAAATAAAACGTCTGCATATAATTTTTATTACGGAATTTCTTTTGTTTATTTCCATTTTGAAAGTTTACATTTTGGTTTTTTTCCATTGACATAAATCGAAGTGCGTGATTTACGTTTAAGTTATGAAGTAGCCTAGCATATAATATGTATTTTAATTTATTATTATTTTCAAAATTGAAATTACCATTTTTTTTGCAATTTATTGTTCTTAATCAATTCTTTTTTTCTTTTTTCTTTTAAATGCAAAAGTGTTTAACATTTATTATTTGCAATAGGTTTTTATTTTGTTTTTAATTTTTATTATTATAATTGTTTCAATATTATAATTTTTTTTAATGTGGCTTTTATGTGGCCCTGCTATCAAAATGCACACCTAACTGGCGAGCAGAAATGCATACAATATGTCTTACACATTTAAGTATAAATTAAACATTAAAGTTTTTAATTTCTTTTTCTTTTTTCTTGATGTATCTCTTATTTTTACAACTTAAAGTTTTTGCGATTTAAGTTGACAAAGAAAACATTTTCAAATAAATAACAAATAGCTAATTTACTATTATTTATTTTAAAAAATTTATGCGTATTTTATATGCTAGTATTTATCAAAAATTTTGGTAATGAGCAACAGTTGTTGGAGCGCTTATATCGCAACGAGGCCTATACTTGGAAATGCTGTTGCTTACGTAACTTCTGCCAAATTGTGCTTAAAATGTTTTTAATATTTGGGACACATTAATTATTTATTATATTATTTATTTAATTTTTTTTTCTAAGTTTAAAAAAACATCGAAAAAACTAAAAATTTTCTATTTGTTTGAGACAATTTCTAAATTAAAAATGGCAGTTTTTGCAACCGTTTATGTTTGTTTTGCACGGATTATACAATATATAGTACGAGTATTTATGTCACACGTATGTTTTTTTTTTTTATATAACGTTTAATACGTATATAAAACTTATTTTTTACTTAATAAAAATATCTAACGCATATATAATATAATCACGAAAAGTATACCTTACTAAAACCGGGTACTGCTCTTTACATTTACATGCACTTAATTATTTAATTTTATTTAATGTATTTATTTCTTTTTGTGCAGAAATAATTGAGTTACACTCTATGCTACTATATAAAATGTTTTTTATTTCATTATTGCATGCTATTTAAATTAAAAAATTTAAAAAAAAAATGTTTTTTATGATTTATGTGTTTAGTATTTTCTTTCTATTTGGATTACTCTGTGTATTTTTCTGCTTATATATTTTTTCTTTTTATTTTTATTATTGTTTATCGCTTTTGGCAACATCTAATTTGAAGCTTTATTATTTAAATTACAAACATTCTAAGACATTTTAAAATTGTTTTTTTCTTCTTCTTAATTTGCTTTAATTGTATCTTCCAAATTAAATAATTGGCAATAACTGTAATTTATAAATATATATGTAGGTAGGTGTATATTAAAATATCGTCACAGAGTAGAGGTTTAAAAAAGTCATCCAAACTAATTCGAATCAAAGTTTATAAAAATTACAGTCTTACAAAAGTGTTTTCTTTTCTTCTCGTTTCTTTTTTCTTTCATTTGTTTACTTGTAACACTTAAACAAATTAATAATTCTTTTAAATTATTTATAATTAAAGTTGAAAAGAAAAGAAATTAAATAGTTATATTATATATTTAAAGTTAGATTTCTTGTTATTTTGTTTTTTAAAGCTGTTTCTCTTTAATTTTTTATATTCTTTCTTTCCTTTCCTAATACTTTTTTAAATGTATTCGGCTTCCAAATTTCAACGTCCTTCTTTCATGTTTTTAGTTTTATTTTTTATTAAAATGCATTTACTCCTGCTCGGTGGCACCCGGATAGTAGTATGGCGGTGGGCGTTCGTATTCTGATGCTAGCGGTGCCATTGGCGGATTTTGATAACGTGGTGGTTCAGTATCCCAATGTCTGTGAAGTGGTAACAAAATATTAAAAGTAATTAGTATTATAGCTGTAGCAGTGTATGTTCAAATCAATTGAAATGTTGCATGAGTTCATTAATTTTTATTAGTTTTAGTAAGACGATATCGATTTGGCATTGGTTAATTAATTTTTACAAACAATGAAAGCAATTAGAATTATTTATATTAAAACACAGCAGCAGCAGCAGCAGCTTCGGCATGGCTTCAGTGTGGACTGATTTGTATGCGAAGCATGAGTTTGACCAATATTTTATGTTTATAGTATTTTGTTTATGATATTAATTTATTTGCTATGAGTAACATTTTTTATGTTTAGATGTTTAGCGCAGTTTTTTTTTTTTTGTTGATAAGCAGCATGAAACTAGGACATCATATGACATTGTGAACATAAATATATATATATGTATATATAGAAAGCAAATTGAAGGTGAAGGCGTCCATTTATAAATGAACATTACACATATATGCAAAACATACGAGTATATAATGCTTATATATTGCGGGTAAATAATACGTTTGTGTGATATAATTGCGCGTATAAAATATATATTCTCTCGATAATAATATAACAGGATATAGCAACAAAATGTGAAATAAACCAATATTTTTTTTTTTAATAAAATGCAATAAAGCTCTCTACCAAAAAAATCAGTTTTGGTTTTATAGGTTGGCAAAAGAAAGAACTGTATACAAGCTGCAGGCCAAGTTTTCCATTGCGTTACCAAGCAGTGACTGGAAGTTCCGATGTAAAAATTGAATATAGAGTAGGTTTCCATACACTACCCCCCTGTAGAACTTCAGCTGAGACTGATGCACTAGTGCGTACTTTGACGGCGAATATGCGCCCACTTTGAAAAAGCTCCATAAAAAGTAGAATGCAACCGGAAGAACATCCCTTAACATAGCCAGCAGATCGGTCGGCTAGTTGTATACATTGTAGTCGTAGGCGCTGAGTATGTATTTATTGACTCGGTTTATTTGCTCCGTGGTAACATGACCAGTTCGAAAGAGAAACTGATGATCCACAACTATATTCCGGGCTACCAAAAACTAATAATTCCAGCGACAGTCAGCCTTTCCAAGACCTTTGAAATGAAAGCCGTTTGCTTCCATATTGGGTATGTGTCGGTTTGGTTACCTTTTATTTCCTCTAGTGGCCTGCCAGAATGAAAAGTTGGTCCTGATGCGCATCTTTAACTATTTTACACGCATCTTGCCACGCAGATTGCGCAACTGGCTTTTTCTTTTCAAAAGCTCTCACGAAGCATTCGCAGACATATAGATCACGATATGGTCAAGGTGCGAGCTTCCTCCGCCATGAATGTTATGGTAAAACGACTTCAAAATAAAGTCAATTTCACACAGATATGCTGTTGTGGCACAGAATACAGAAACAAATACGGTGCACATTTTCAAGTTACTAAGAGCATTAATTATTCTACTCGCCAAGGCACTTCTGAAAGTCCCACACCTCACTTGTTACACCTATTCTTGTGGGTAGCCTCTGTACAAACTAAAAGTAAGTTGTTGCATCTCTCAATTTGAAGTTTGACATGGTGGCTTTCTATAGACGGACACTTCACAACGTTGTCGTAGAGGAAAATGAAATTTTTATGACTTTGTTGATATGTCTTTGTAGTTGGTGGTGTCACCAGGTTTCAATAGTTCATAGTAGACGATACACAGCTGATCCCACCACTTGCCATCGCCAGTCAAAAAACCGATGCGGAAGCGACTTTTTTTTTGTGTCTTGCGAGCAAAGATTCGTATGATGTTTTAAGGCGTCGCTCTATCTACCTCTATCAATTCATGAAGCACCCATTTTCCGATCGTTTGAAGCTTTACCATATCACGTAGACATATGCATATGACAAGTTGTGTAACAACAAATTGCTCGGCAATCATTTTTGTGATTGGGTATCGTTCATGTCCTAGAGATCCTACAATGTTCTTGGGAAGATTTTTATGCTCATTTTATGCTTCATCTTTCAACTGACAAAACCAATCTCTGCATGTTGTATCCGATTAAGCGCTGTCACCATAGGGATATATGCATGTGACATCCAATTTTTTGAAATTGAAGCAGATCAAAGGAAAATATATGTAGGAACATATAGTACACATAGTTTCATGCGGCTATAATGTGTCCTTCTTGGTGCAGATTAGTGTATGCCTTTGCCTATCAAATCAATACAACATGGTACAGTATAGGTCTTACTACTACTACAATGTAGATCCAATGGTTCAGTCAAGGTGAGAGGCTCATATTTCATACCTACTTACATATTCAGCATCCAGGTCAGCTTGCTATTCAATATTACTCTAACCTTGAAGACCAGCTGTAGACATTTTTCGGGAAGTGTTTTGAAGATTGCTATGTCGATTCTACACCCTGTCCACCTATGCTTTGACGCCAATCCGCATTACGCGTTTTAATTGGAAATAAATATCGAGCTGGACGTTTTAAATATTTTGTAGCTCTCCATAAATCGTATTCAGGTCCTTTAGGCTGAGCATTAATCAGGTAGTCTTTAATCACATTGTTTTAAATGCGTTCTTGTCCGCAAGGCAGTGATATTGATATCAGATACGTTAAAGCATTGGCAAGAAATATTTCCACCAGTCAAGTTAATTCATAGCCTATATGCGCCTATGTTGTATACAGTTAATTTTTGTCACCCTACACACTTTGCGATGTTTCTTTCTTACAAAATTTGCATGTAATTTCTCACGATTGTTGCACAATTTTACGCCACATTTATCACACAAACAAATTACCGTGCAAATAGTTAAGTTAGAACCTCATTTGTACCTAAAAGAAACCATCTCCCATCAGTGCTTTTGGTCTTGTATCAAGAGCCCAATTTTTTGTTCTAAATAAATATATAAAAAATATAAATATATATGTATAAATAAGAGAAACTATTAGCTTCGGTAAACCGAAGTGTTGATACCCTTCAAACAGTTTGTATGCAAGTTTCTTCTTTTATGAGTTGAACAAAACACACACAATTCTTGCGAAGTTCCGCAAGATATATTCTTTACATATGTATACAGATAGGACATATCTCCCATATCAATTTAGGGGTAGTCGATTGTGTGGGAAATGTTTAGTTCCGAAGCGATATTGTGACTAATAATTATCATTCATTCTCCAATTTTTTTGGGGTTTCAAAGATAATCTTCAGACCAACGGACTTGAAGTTGCAATGAATCAAAGTCCGTCAATAAAGTCCGAAAAAATCGACTCCAACCTAAATGAAGCATCGAATCATTACAATGGATTACAATTGTTGTTGTCTTTGGAGCTATTAAACACATGAATTTGATTGTTTTAGTTGGTATTTAAAAATTTTATATAATGAAATGAGTAGATATTGAGGTTAGTTTTCCAAAGATATATCATTATCTTCTGCTGTCTTCATCCGGTGATATTTTACAATCAAAAATTAAAATATGGCTCAAAATCAATCACTTTTCCTCTACTGAAATTTTGGTCAGTCGTTATTTATGAGGTTTGTGTATAAATTTCTGAGCATAAACCAGATAAAAAGCTTTGCCACAAACTGATAGAACAACACAAACTTTTCGAAGGGTATACAAATTGGTTTTAAACATTTATAAGATTAATAATTAGATTAAACAAATACATAAAAAAATTTAATGTACTAATACTTTTGCTACTAGAAACCATTTTGCATAAGCTTTTTCAGCATCGACTTTTGCTACCCAAGCGTAAAAAATCAATTAAATTTTTAAACAATTAAATTATAGCAGAACTACATGCACCAGCAGCATTCGTTATTGAAAAATAAAAAATTTTAAAATACAATCTTAACCAATCTCAAATCAGTCCCACCACTGCCTTTGTTGCGTAGTTTGCTTAGTATAAAGCTTTCTCAAACATTTTCGATGCTTTAACTTACTGTGGTGCCATGTCCTTGTAGCGTGAATCACGCATGGCAGCTGCGTGTGACGACATGCCCGGCGAAGATTCATCATAGTATTCATATTCACGTCGACGATCGTGGTTCTTGCGGCGTTTCTTTGGGCCACTAAGTTTAAAATAAAGAAAATTCAGTATTCCATTTTTGATAAAAGTTTTTAGCAGTTTAGAACTTACGCCGCCATGGGTATATGCTCGCGTTCACTGTAGGCATCGTATAGGTAGTCACTAAAAATTTGTATTTAAAAATGTAAATGAATAAACAACAAAAACACTAAAATACGCATCACAATGCTTATATAAATAAAAGATATATTTCTTTTTGGACAATAAATTTGTTGCATGACTTGTTCAGCAAACATTAGCCGCTTTCTTTCTTGTACGAGTATATCTTGAACAGTTTTAATTATTTTTGCTTCAGTCTACTTTGCGCTTATAAGCCTCTGAGGAGCATGGACAATCAGGCGGCAGTGTTAATAGAGGCGATGTATTACATTTGCACTTGTCTGGAATGCCACCACCGCAAATGAGTACCGTTGGCGGAATTATGGGACCTACTGCACCCGTACATTCGGGGCAGCTAATATGAAAATGGTTTACATGAATACATTGTTTAGTACATGTTATAGGCAAACAAACTATTGTATGATACTTAAATAATGTATTGTATCTTAAAATGTATTTGCATTACTTACCCGCCCACCACTGGTGGTGCCGCATACGGATCGATTCTGCGATAGAGACACTGCAATCTATGCGCTACAAATAATATCGGTATGAATAGTAGGCAGCAAAGCAGCACACCGACCCAGAAACCATTCTACAGGCAAGAAAATATAAATTCACAGTTATTATATTGTATTTGATATGCAATTTGCGTACGCACCATTGGATCAACCAGCCGTCTACAGACAAGATCTACAGTGTTCGCATATATATACGCAAGTGGTGCACAGCGTCCGACATTCGATTCGGTCTCTCTAATAACCATTTCTCTGTAGTTCTCCACTTCCATCAATATATGTTCCGTCAAATTAGTTGCTATATTATTGATGAAAGCTGAACCAGATTTTCGTATATAGGCTTCCGACGCCTTTATTTTGTTTACTAGTTCTGCAATCGAAGCCGAAAAGTTGTAATTCTTGTATAATATCAAGCCATCGATTTGTTCGACCAGCTTGAAAATTTTAGATACTTTATCCGAGAGAGGATCCATTAAATATTTTCTATAGAAACGCAAATTATTTTGTTCACGGCGTAATGAATTACGTTGATCTTCATATATATATCTCCAATGATTATAATGATAGATTGGCTCAATACTCCACAGATAGGAAACAAGATTGTCAATCTGAGCTATTATGACGGCGGGGTCAACTAGTGCAATTTTCTTGCATATGTTGTGTGTATATTCAGAGCTGTGATACGATGATAAATTACCAGTACGCATTTGATATAATTTCTTAACATCATCATCGGAGAGTATAACGATATCACTCAAGTCTAAAGTGATATCTTTATCTTGTACGGTATCATCAAGATCACTTATCACTTTGAAAAGTTGAAGATTTCTAAAATTGAAAAGTTTGTTCATATGCAGTACATCGTAAATGCTTTGATTCTCCTGGCAAGCGCGTATTGTATTCGAAAGACGAATTGGTTGCATAGTTGTGTCCTCATCGTCCTCCAGCTGTTGTGTCGGTACATATTTCAATATATCCAAATTACTATCAAGTTTATTGAATAGGGCATTCTCGTTGCGATCGCTGCAAGTTAAGAAAGAAAATCGTATGAAAGTATTTCACCTTTTTATATAAATATAAAACTTACCGCATTGGTGCACATGCACCTTGGTATGCTACCAGACCAAATACAAAATAGATCAAACCGATTAGCGCTATTACGGAGAATGTCAGGAAAATCAAGAGCATTGCACTAAAACAAAAAAAAGTTATTTGTATTTTTATTATAATTATAATTTAACACAGTCGGTGCACAGTCACTTACATCAATAGACACGTCGAACCAGCGCCTTTATTGCAACACTCATCCCGATAGCCACGACGTCTCTTGCCACAACAGCCGCAACAAAGCGCAATTACTAAACAGATCAATATCTGCAAAATATTAATTAATTAATGCTCATTATATAATTCCCAGAAAAAAGCAAGATGTCTAAATAAAATACTTACGACCAGCAGTACCAGACAAACTGCTATATTTACGGTATTTCTGTAATAGCCAAATTTCTCGTAAATATCGTCAAATGAATCTGTAGAACGCACAGTGTGCAGATGTATATCGCTTATAACGGAATCAACCAAATTTTTAATGCCATCGGCCTCATCACGCATAAGTAGATCTGCAAGCAAAATGAAATAAATTGTTATTAATATGGACAAATATTAAAAGAAACAAGCGCTAGACGAGATCACGACTATATATAAAACTTGTCTGGGTTTATATATAAAACAATTTGTTTTGTTGTTAATTTAGCTACAAACATTGAATTGAAAAATCTATTCGTGGCCCCTCGACAAAAGTGAAGTCGATATAACCATGCCCATTTGGCTCTGAAGAACAAGAACTTGGCTAGAGCCTTTAAGCTTTCTTATTTAAAATTTCCTGCCTCGGTTAAACTCAAAGTTTTGATGAAATCATCGTCTGGAAGCACTCAATTAAACTGTGTGCGCCAAACTTTAATAATTAAAAATAAATAAAACTTACATCCATTTCGTATATCCAATATTAATGGCTGTATGACAATGTCCAGTTTGTCTTTAACTTGCTGGCTTATTTCCTCTAGTTTGGCAAGCGCTTTTTGTGGAATTTCAATATAATTTGAATCTATAATTTCCTTGATGCCATCGACATAAACAGTAGTGTTCGGCACCTGAAAACAGACATTTTAGAACATATGGTATATTAAGTAATAATTATATGTTTACCAGATCGTAATGCAAGCAACCTAAGTCCATAAGTTCGACATTATAATTCTGTAAAAGGCCCTTGACGCATTCGGTATAATAATGTATAGAGCGACATATATAGTTCAGCTGGCGTTTGACACCACGAAAACCTTAATTATAAAAACAAAAATATTTATATTAAATAAATTACAAAATTGTAAAATTTTTTTTTTTTTGTTTACCATCACGCAGCTGTGACGCCAGAAAGCGTGCCTCTTTCTCCAATTTATCAACTTCTTGCATTAATTCAAGCGCTTTTGGCATGTTCTCCAGTATGCGGATTAATTCATTTAAGGCATTTGCTTGCGACACATCAGTCAGATCGAGAAATGCGTGCTTGTGTGCATCTGGAATTGAAATTTTAATGCATAATTATATAATACTGCACTGTAATTGTATGCAGCACATACTTGTCAGTGAGTCGATAAGTTGACTCTCCATTTCCTGATAATTATATATGTATAAATGATTCAAATGATTGCCAGTTACTTCTAAAAATGTGCAAGTATCGCGACTGCCACGTTTTATTTCCATTGAAGATTGTCCGATGCCACGTTCCAATAGCTTGTTGTTGGCGAAGGCAATGATTATACCAAAGCTAAAAGTCGAATGTTCGATTAGTTTTTAGACAATAATTTAAACAAATTAATTCAAAACTTACACTATACCAATAAGCAAGATGAGCATTAAAAATCCACAGATGCAACGATTCCGTGCATCACGCTTGTAATCGCACGGCGGGCAATGTCTGCCGCAACGTCTGTGACAGCAGAAGCAGCAATAACATACACTGAAAAATAGGAATATTAATTAATAATGTGCTTCAACATAATCCTTGCAGTACTTACGCTATAAACGGCATTGCAATAATGAAGATCAGCAGCAGTACAATGAATAGCAAGAGGAACCAATAGTATGTTAACAGTTCCGCCCAATCATTGCTGTGCACCTTCGGACCCAAATACAGTCTATCATCTTCATGTACAACAACATAGCCTGACAAATGTGATATAAGAAATAATTTTTAAATCAAATCCAAACAAAACAAAAAAAGGTTTCCTTACCTTCCGGTAATGGCGGATCATGCGATACAAAATTAAAAAAGCCATGATACATCGAAAAGATATGCTCCTGACCCAGTCTTGAGTATTTTATCGGTTTCGAATAGTTGCCATGTTGTGTAAACGGTGTAAAATTTACACGTAGAAAATGCGGCACACCCATGAGTTCGTGCATGGTGCCGTGAGCATCGCGTCCTTCGGCCCATGTGTCCGGGTTTGTAGAATTGGTTCCATTTGTGTTATTCGTGCCATTTGCTGTCGTAGCCGCATAGACAGCACCATTGTGATCGGCAATTACGATCATAGAAAACAAAATGCTGCAGATACCGATCAGGATCTGTTGACGATGTGGCCATATGGCATATTTAAAGCGCACCGGTTTCATTTTGATCTCCTTCAGAGGCATCATTTTTAATTATGTGCTGCTCCTTGGTTCTCTCTGTATATTTTCCTGATAGCCTTTTCTGCTTCTAGTTGTCCACAGAAAGAGAGTGTTGAGGAAGTCTATATTTGTTTTAGACTAGATAGATAGAATTTCTTTTTCGTTCCAAGTCCATGTCCAGCTGGAATTTTCAAAGAAAGTACAAGAATTAGTAATTTAATTTAAATTAGTTTAAATAATTTATTATAAACATTTATAAAATATTTAAGAAAAAATTTAAAAAAAAAAAAGTACATGCCCCGGGTGAGGCTCGAACTCACGACCTTAAGATTATGAGACTTACGCGCTGCCTACTGCGCCACCGAGGCTATGCGTCATTCATTGATAAACCTTTGGTTAGAACATTTTGTGTTTGTTAGAACTTTTTTTCAGTGCTTGTACACTAAAAAAAATATAAATATAGTTAAGCAGTAACCTAAATATACACAAGATATATAAAAAGAAATCTATATACGCTTCTTTATGCCCTAGGCCTATAGTAAGTAAAGTATATTAGCAGTTTTTCGAACAGTTTGTAACACATTAAAGGAGACATAAAAACATACTCAAATCTATATATGTATATAAAAAAAATAATAACAACATTTGAAAAATATGTGGACGGTAAGGAGGAATACACCTCCGGCACGGTAATAGTTTCGCACTTTTGAGAATCGCCGAGGAGACCGTTTCCGGCCACAGTCAAATTTTCGCACAAATAAACTTGGTTAAATTCATTTTTGAGAATCGACGAGGAGAGCGCTTTAATAAAACAATTCCGGCCATTTTTGCGTATGTCGCCGGACTAAATTATTTCCTTTAATCAAGGCTATCGACCTTTTAATGGTCAATGGACTTGGCATCTTGGGAGTTAAAAGGACTTAGTTACTTAAAGGATCAATAGACTTGACCACCTAAATTGTCAATGGACTTGAACCCTAGTCGGCTCAATTAACTTGACCGCTTGGAAGGTCAATGGACTTGATCCTTTAGACGGTCAATGAACTTGACCTCCTAGAGGGTGAATGGACTTGACCCCTTAGAGGGTCAATGAACTTGAGGGTCAAAGACCTTCACTTCTTGGGGGCTCAGTGGACTTGACCCTTTGGAGGTTCTATAAACTAGACCCCTTAAGTGATCATTGGACTTAACCTCTTGGAGGTTAAGACCTTGACTTCTTGAGGGATCAATGGACTTAACCCTTTGAGGGTCTATGAACTAGACCCCTTAAGGGGTTATTGGACTTGACCCCTCGAAGGGTCATTGAGCTTGTCCCTTTGAGGAGTCAATGGACTTGACCTCTTGGGTCAATTGCAAGCCGTATGAGCTATTCGATGAGGTTCACATAGTCCTGTGCATAAAAGTCCAGACACTCTGGTATTTCTCTAGAAATAATAAAACTTTAATGAACTTCATAGTACTGAAATAAGAACAGAAACCAGTACTGGAATAGAAAATCCTATTTTGAATCAATCTACACTAAATATTTTTAAGTATCTACATAAATGTATTCCAAATAGATGTACTTAAGAATCTTTTTGATTTTAACGTCCTTGACACAAGGCATTCTCGGTGCGGTTGAGAGCCAGCCGACAATAACAACATAAGGAAGCCCCGTGCTCAGCGGCAACAGAAGCTGGAGCAACAATTCATAACATTTTGCAGTGACCTGCGCACTAAGCGAGAGTCTACGCAGGATTTTTGCATGCGCATGGAAAGCAATGAGTTGCGATGCATTGAACTGCTCTTTCGCCAAATGGTACGGGAAGTATCTAGATACATGTTTATGTTGTATATATAAAAAAAAATAAAAAGAAAAACATTTGCCAAATATTTTCAGCGAGTTCAATAAACGTTTAGAAGTATAATATCAAAACATTCCTCTATCTAAAATACATCATCTTTATAGCAATGCTTTGTATAAAGTATCTCATTGTCGTCATCTTTTCTGCTGTCATCAACATTGAAAACATCCAAGCAGACGCGGTCATAAAAAGTTCAATTGAGGTCAAATGCTGCCTTACGTTACTCTTTTGGGGTAGGTTAAAGCCGTAATGGTTGTTTACAGTTTTACACATTACGTATTAACGACTTTACCAGCATTCTACCATGCATGTACAACAAGCGTCAGCCAACATTTCAAAAAATACTGCGACTTTGGTCTCTATAAATTATTGCAATTAAAGTAGAATTAAGAGCAATTACAATGAAGAGTTAAGCAAAGACGACAAGTGAAGAACGCACAACAATGACGCAAAAGATACAATTAAAGTTGCGTTTCGACATATTGCACAGCAGCTACAAGATACATTTTGCTATATATGGGTTGTGCATAGATAGAGCGTGCCAAAAGTTATGAAATATGTTACTCCCTCCTTCGCTCATCAAGTTGAGGTGGATAAAGCAAATAATCTAGCAATAAGGATTGAATACGTGGTCAAATTTATTCAATTTCCGATACTTTCTTCAAAGAGTATTTCATAACTTTAGTAACGCACCCCATAATATTATGTAGCTCCAAAGCAGACAGCAATAAAATTAAAATAAAAATACAAGTTCTTGAATCATGCTCCATATACAATTCTTCACATTGAGCGTGGAACGTGGAGACAAAGGCAAATTATGATATATGTAATTATGAAGAGTTTCAGAAACAAGAGAAAATTTCAAGTTGATTTGCAGACCATTTGCTCCGCACATGTTGCAAACAAAGCTGGTTTTATATATGTACATTCAAATATATTAATAATAATCTACAATATATACGTATAAACATTTCATTGCATTTTTATGGTCGCTGTCTGACACAGACCTCGTCGTCGCTGTGAGTCATTTGACTGCTAAGGCAAATCGAATTGGATTTGTGCGAAGACTTCGCGACTACCATTTGAAATAAATTAACAAATGCAAAGAACATAATGACGCAAACACACCTCTCTCTATATGGCAACTAGACTAAGCTAACACACCTACTCTAGAAAATATTAAAAGTAAAAGCAGTCTTTGGAGATACATATTAATTCAAATTTGATTGCTAGACATCTTGGTAACACTGACCGTTTGTATATTATAAAAGGATTGGCAAAGAGCACTGCATTAAATATAGTGAAAGCAATATATTGAAAAGTGGAAGCAACTTATTGAGATTAAATTAAAAAATATATAACATTTTAAACCATATGATATTTGAGATAATTTGTGGTTTTAAGTATTATACTTCAGATATAATGAAATACATATACATACATAATTCTTTGAATATATATTTCATATCATAATGGTTTGTATATATTACTTATAAGCATATAAACTTTCAGAAAAATAACAAAAGTATTATTGCGCCATTGTAAGCATTATTCATGCACCATCTTATCGGCTGCCAAAGAAAAACCACTTTCCGTACAATACAATAATTTGAAAGAACTTCTGTATTCTTTGACGTTCACACATGATAAGAATTATAAAGCAATTCAAGCAGTTTATGATGCTCTTCGATATTTAAAATAAAATAATTTCTATCTGTACAATAAAATTTTGAATGGATACAGAGAAGCGTGAGAAAGAAATGTGGAGATTATTGAATACAAACGAGAGTAATGCAACATTGTGAGAACACTTCGATGCTTTAGCAGTTTGTAATTTAAAAACTACCATTTAAAAGCACTTATAATTCGCAACTAGTTTCACACTTGGAAAGATTCGCATTCGCATCGTATTGTGGTTGCTGATTAAATAAGGATTCACTACATCAACATGCATATATATATTGTCCGAAAAATGAGATAAATTAGACGATAATGATGTACAATATTTTGAATAAAATACACTCAATAGTCACAACATGACGTAGACTTTCATAGCATTTATGATCTAAAATTTAGTTCTGACAGACAAATGAGAAGTCAACAACATACACACCGCAATGTTTCTTACCAATTTTCGGAACCTACCGTCACGTTTGACTGGTATTAAGGCACTCAAGGTAGAACTTGATATGTTTATTTCACTTCCAGGAGAATAAGCTCAAATACAGAATAATATTAATTTCCATTTCAGACTAATAACTAATATTTCACGAGTAAAAATAGGTAATAGTAGGCTATGAAAGTCATCTGTATATCAGGGCTACTTTTTCAGATTTGGTTAACTGAATTTATGAATCAGTAGCCTTAAGTTACAATTTTGATATTAGTAAAATAGATAGTTGCTGTATAAATAATACATAGGACACAAACTTCGACAATCTTTACAAATTTCTGTTGCGAGCGATTTTTCACCAAAATTTTTATCATTTACGAATTTAATTGGTGCAAATCTTTATTACGAAATTTAATAAAATATTTAATTGAATTATTTAATTTATATAAAGCAATTGAAGCTTTAATAATAACTATTATAAAAGCGGGCATGTCTTTATCTATTTGTCGAGCAATACCGGAAATGTTCAATAGTGAAAAGTAGGTTGGTTAAATTTTGTAGAGGTTTGGTAAAATCGAAAAAAATGTTAGCTAATCACTTGGCACAGTTTTTTTTTTGTTGCTCTTACACCAACAACAAATGATGTTCATTCAATTTTTAAAAAAACTTTCTTCTTGAGCCATTAAAATGCCAAAATGTGTGAAAATATTTACAAACTAAAAATCTCTGCCAATAATAATACATCTTCAAGTATCTACGAATGTTGGGTGAAGTACCCCATTAGTTTTATCTCTGTTTTTTTTTTTGAAACATAAAACGCGAGTACAATAAAAATTGCTTGGTTCAGCTAAATTGCCATCCATAAAATATTTATTTATTCAATAAACTTGTAAACAATAGCAAAAAAGAGGCAATTAAAACCAGAGCTTCGAGGTAAATAAACAAATATTCGGTAAATAATTCTTATTTTTTTAAGATATCTCATTTTAAGAAAATCAACAAGAAACTGGATGTTGCTTTGTGTAAAATAATTTCCAGTGCATCCAATTACGCTGAGTAATTTTTTACTACTGATAATACTTTAAGCTTATATATTTATAAGTTGTTATTTTTAGGGTCTATTACTGTCTGTGTTTATCTTAAAATAAACTTAAACTTATTTCTTGCTGGGAAATTTTTTGTGTGAATGTTTATCAGAAGTCATATAAACGCTTAAAGATAAGAAAACATTTTTAAAGACTAAATTAATCATCTCCATTTACGTCAATTCAGCTAAATTGTAAAATTGATATATGTAACATTTAAAATATCCTAAGTAATTCAATTTCACCATTGAGCTGTTACTGGTTAATCCAATTTCTTTAGTTACATTAATTTAATTGCAAAATAAACAAAAATCGAAAGCGTTTCAACAACATTCCAACTATAGAAGCAATCATCTATGGCTTGATTAAAAAAAAAAAACAAAAAAGAAAAGAAAAGAAAAACTGATTACATGCTTTTCTCGCTTTTAGGAAAATCGACTTATCTAATCAACAAATTGTATGTCTGTAGTAGTAGATACTTACTAAATCAGACGGACAGACAGACAACATTGATATTATTGATGACGATGATGACATAGAAATGGAAAATAGGTTTCACTGCATTATTTGCCTCCTTTTCAATGCATTTAATCAGCACAGAACAAAGCCAAACGATGAAGAAGCAGGCAAGATTCATTGCATATTGAAAATTTAATTAAATATTCCAAGTAGGTTGGGTGGCATTATACATACTCGTATTGTATATATATTCTCACACTTCTAATAATTCAACAACACCCCTGACCTTTGCCATCTCTTTTTGCTTGTCTCATTTATGATATTACAATATATGAAGAATATGGGCCAAGTAGTATGGGTGTGATTAAATTAATTAAACAAGTACTACTACGTGTTTATGAAGACTCAGCAGAGGCGCGTGTTGTTTAAAGAGTGTTTTAAATTAGATACAGAATAAAGCGTAGATATATGTCTGTATCTGAGACAACAACTGAATTTATCTATGTTATTTGTTGGTTCACAAAGTGTTAAATCCATTGTTTGCCATTTTATTCTACGCTTGCTGGCTTGGCTTGTCTGATTGTCGAGTTGACGACGTGTGACGAAGTTCACCCGACTAATAAAATACAACTTGCCGCAGTTTATTTTGTCATAATGAATTAAATAAATAAATAATTTGTGTATTTATATTTAAAATAAAAATAAATTTTATTTATCTTTATAGTAACTAAGTTTTGATACACTTCACACGTGCTATATGGCCTATATACACAATCTGTGATGACACCATGTAGTTAGTTGTAAGACATGTCTAGTAAAACTTCTAGACCCATTGAAAGTAATAGCCATTGAATGTTATACGCATATTTCAAAGGTTTTTAAATTTTTTATAGGTTTATTTTGGCAACATCTTTAGATATCTGTGCCTAGTAGTCACGCAGAATAAGTTGCGAGCGAACCAGCTTCGTACGCTTCGAGCTTATATTGGATCAAGTCAACTACGAGCTATTCCAAACGCTTATATACTTTTGTCTATTGAGAAACCAGTTGGGTTTTTATACATTTCGATTTTCGGAACTTTCGAACGGGATCGGGATCCAAACAAATATTCTTTATAAAAAAAAGTAAGAACAAAAATCGACGTAAAAAATATCTGAGTTTTCTTTACAAATCTTTCATATATTAAAGTTTTATGTCGTTCATATTACTGTAACTTTTTAAGTTTAATAAATGCAATGAAGCATGCTTTAAATTCTTAATATCCTCCAGGGAGTTCCGGAAGTGACCTGTGGTTGGTGGAAACTTTATACCTTTTAAGTCGAAAGAAGTGAATCTTATACTTTCCAACTAGTCTAAAATGGTTTTATGATGCATACACCTAAAAATAGGCGGAATTCGCTAATATTTTTATGGTAATATTGACTAAAGAGGTTTTTCAAACTTTTTATGGAGACAAAACCAAAAACTGGCCATGACATATATAAATATTTAGAAATATAGCATGTGACTGCACTTTTTGCGGGCAAAACTTTTTTGACCATGATCACGTACTTTTCGAGACAAACATTGCTCGTCAGCAGGTCCCATTGATACTGCAGGCGTGCAATAATAACTTTTTTATTTTTGATATTGGACTGGTTTCCTACGAATTTTTATCCGCTCGAAACGATCCTCTGTCAAATTTTCACATTTCGTCAGCATTTTGAGAAAATTGGCTGTAAAGACCTAAAATATTTGACCGACTGGCTAAGATGAGACATACTATTAGTATGGAAAATTAATATTCAATTCGTGACTGATATATCGTGTTCTTTTTTTTGTCCAAACTGCGCGATGTTGATAACCTTTTATAGGATCTATCAGGGTCTGTACTTTCGAGTTTCCAGCAGTAATCTGCCAGCAAGGCTTAGCTCCATCGTCCTTGCTATCTGCGTTCCATACCATTGATGTCTTGATGAAGGCATTCACAATGAAATTCGCTTAAATCACCTCAGGATAGAAACTTAAATGTAAATTCGAAACATGAAGATTTAAGCTCATATTATAGCCAAGTTTTTTAAAGCCTCTGAACATAGTACGAGCAAAGCCTTTATAGTTTTTTCCTTATTGTTGCCCAAGAATATACATCGGTACCGGTTTTCGTACTGAGCGAGATTATGGCTTTTATTTTTATTTTTGGATAAGCGACTAAGCAATACCAACTTACATTTCGCTCTATTCTAGTTTTAAGATTTCAACTAACAATTCGGCATTCACTCAGCCAATCCTATCCAACATATGTGCTTCTTTTTCATTATACTAAGCTCTATTAATCTAAGAACCTGCTAATTTGCAAATACTTTTGTGTTCCACTTTATCAAATTCTAAATCATCATAATTAACACAATTTGTCATTTTCTCCATAAATCAACCTGTCAACTTGTCATCAACAAACAATCAATCTTTGAATTTCGAAATTGCAGAAGAAACCAAACCACAATTCACTTTTACTGCAATCTCAACCATTTCTCAAACTATGGAGTGTAGGGCATCACATGAAGACAAGCTATAAACAAATAAGGGAAATGAGAGCAGTAGTACGTTGTATAAATTTATTTACCAATTGTGGTGAGTCAATATATTCCCTATCAACAAATGATCTCTGAAATGAATCTGCACAAATACAAACAACAGAAGAAGAAAATGAAAAGAAAGAAGAAAGAAAAAACCGGTAAAACAAACATGGCTTCATACGGAGATTTTTTTTATTTTTTGTAGTTGTTTATTGTTTCATTTTCGCAGATCAGACTGCAAAGCACCATAGGGAGTTCAGATGAGAAACGAGTTTTATAGTTTCTGAGTCACAGTGCAGAAGCGAAAGAAGGAAAAAAAAGAAGTTTCGCGTAGCAGACTGGCATCAACAGCTGAGCAGAGAATGGAGAATAATTATGACTGGCAAGCAAAGAAGCATACAAAATATCTGGAAAAAAAAAAATAAAAGAATTCAACGACAAGTTTTATATAACTTTTTCATATGGAACATACAAAATGTAAAAAAGGGAGCATGGGTGTTTTTGTTTTTCAGAAGTAAAAAAATAGCAACACAAAGAGTATAAAAAGGGCGAATGGGTGTATCTTTTCATAAAGCGCTTGAATTAAACTAGTTACTGCTATATACACCACAAATGAAGATGCTTTTCTTTTAAAAAAGATACACAGAGAAAATGCAGACTGCTACTTCACACGTCAGGTGGCAAAATCAAAACTGTGTACCTACAAAATTGCAGCTGCATGTATCTACAACCAACACCAAGCTAGATAAGACATCGACCATGCCATGAAAGAAGACGCTTGAAAAACTAGACCAACAACCTCAGCACACTCAAAGTGCTGGTGTTTGCCGCCAGTCATGCAGTCAGTCCGTCCGTCAGTCAGTTGTACACTCAGCTCAGCCACATAAAACTCTTGACACGCTGAAAAAAAAAAGAAAAACGTGAAACCAAAGAACCACCAAGCTAAAAGAAGTCTCCACAAAAACGGAAGTAGACGCGTCAATGCACAGGAAGCCATGAACAAGTTGAGCATAAAG